>JALAZF010000006.1:28469166-29848333 GCA_022829125.1 Lathyrus tuberosus
GCAGATCTTACCGCTTTGGGGTGACTATGCCGACGACTTGTCTATCCTCGTGGTTAAGGACTTAGTTATAGTACTGCTTGAGTTTTTCAGCATTCCATGGTCGAGCAAGCTATTTTTTGTCCAGTGTTTCCAAGTAATACGCTCCCGTGCCCGTTTTGGACTTGACCCTATAGGGTCCTTCCCAGTTTGCCGCCAGTTTTCCTTCGCAGGAATCCTTTTGGTTTCTGCGCAAGACCAGACTGCCTACGGGGAAGTCGCGCTTTATGACCCTGGCGTCATGTCGCAGCGTTATTTGTTGCTTTAATGTGGCCTCGCGGAGGGTATCCCCTGATCTTATTTCTTCGACCAGATCAAGTTCCTCGCGCAGAGCCTCATCGTTCATCTCTTCGTCGAGCGGAGCTTCTGTTTTTCTGGAGGGCTCCCTCATCTCCACCGGTATTACTGCCTCTGTTCGGTATGCTAGTCGAAAAGGGGTTTCCCCGGTGGTGGAATGGGGTGTCGTTCTGTACGCCCAAAGGACTTTGTGGAGCTCCTCGACCCACCTTTTCTTGGCCTCACCTAACCTTCGTTTTAATCCGCGTAAGATTACTCTGTTCGCGGCCTCTGCTTGCCCGTTGGTTTGGGGATGCTCGACCGAAGTAAAGTGTTGTTTTGTTCCTAGTTTGGCGACGAAGTCCTGAAATTTTTTGTCCGTGAACTGAGTTTCGTTGTCGGTTACGAGGGCTTGGGGTACCCCGAACCTGGCGAGGACGTTTCTTTTGTAGAAGCGCAGTATGTTGAAGGTTGTGATCTTGGCGAGCGCTTCGGCTTCAATCAACTTTGTGAAATAGTCGACGGCCACGATTAGGAATTTATTTTGGTAGGATCCCATTGTGAAGGGGCAGAGAATGTCCATCCCCCACCAGGCGAAGGGCCACGGTGAGGAGAGGGCCTTCAATTCGTTGGACGGCGCTAGATGCATGTCCCTGTGGCGCTGGCAACGGTCGCATTTCTGTACATGTTCTTTGGCGTCCTGCTGCATGGTTGGCCAGTAGTATCCTGCGCGCAAAGCTTTTCGAGCCAGGGATCTTCCCCCTAGGTGATGTGCGTTGATGCCCTCATGGATTTCTTGCAATATTTCGGGGACCTGAGCTTCGTCGACACATTTTAACAGGGGAATGGAGAATCCTCATCGATATAATTTGTCTTCGACCAGTATGTACGAGCAGGCTCGTCGCTTAGTCACACTGGGCTCCTTACCATCTTTGGGAAGTTCCCCTTTGGTGAGGTAATTGTATACTGGGGTCATCCAACAATGGGGTTCTCCGATGACGTTAACATCTGGTCGGTCAGGCTTTGTAATGCTCGGGCTAGCCAGTATCTCTTGTATGACGGATTTGATTCCACCCTTTTTCCTGGTGCTGGCTAGTTTAGAGAGGACGTCTGCTCGGGTGTTTTGTTCGCGAGGGACGTGCTGAACTTCCCATGCTTCAAACTCCGCCATTTTGTCTTTCACCACGGCCAAGTATTCGGCGAGTTGGTCGTTCTTTGCTTGGAATTCTCCTCGTACTTGAGACGCCACGAGTTAGGAATCAGTACAGATTTTTATTTTCTTCGCGCCGACGTCTTTGGCGAGTCGTAATCCTGCGAGGAAGGCTTCATACTCGGCTTGATTGTTGGATGTTTTGAAAGAAAGGATCAGTAATACTTTGATCATAGTCCCTTCCTCGTTTTCGAGGATAATTCCTGCTCCGCTGCCCGAGGGGCTCGATGCGCCATCTACGTAAATGACCCATTCCGGTGTCTGTCCTGGAGAGGACGAATCCGGAGTCATTTATGCCACGAAGTCGGCCAGAACCTGTGCCTTGAGGGCTTTCCTCCCTTCGTAATGAATGTCGAATTCGGCCAGTTCAAGGGACCACCTTAGCATTCTGCCCGCCATATCTGGTCGGCTTAACAGCTGCCTGATTGGCTGGTCGGTCCTGACGACGATAGTGTGTGCCAGGAAGTAATATCTGAGCCTCCTCGCGGTAATTATGAGAGCAAGGGCTACTCGTTCTATTTGCGTGTACCTGACCTCGGGTCCTTGTGGGGCTTTACTGGTGAAATAGATGGGTTTCTGCCTGTCTGTAGTCTCTCGAATAAGTGCTGCACTTACCGCTTCGTTGGCCACTGAAAGGTACAGGTATATGGTTTCCCCGCGGTCTGGTCGGGACAATACTGGTGGTTCGGAAAGAGCTTGCTTGAAATGGGCGAGGGCCTGCTCGCACTCGTCTGTCCACTCGAAATTTGCCTCCTTCCTGAGTAATTTGAAAAAGGTCAGAGCGTGCTGGGCGGACTTGCTTACGAAGCGAGCAAGTGACGCGAGCATCCCTTTGAGAGATTGTATTGCCTTCTTCGACCGAGGCGTGGGGAATTCCACAAGTGCTCGGCATTTGTCCGGGTTTGCTTCTATTCCTCTTTCGGTGAGATAAAATCCGAGGAATTTCCCTGCTCGCACACCGAAGGTGCATTTTTCTAGGTTAAAACGCATTTTACATTTTCGAGCTTGGTCGAACACCTTGCGCAAGTGGGTGGTATGGTCGGATTCCTCTTGGGATTTCACGATCATATCGTCCATATATACTTCGAGCATATCGCTGATTTCTGCTCAGAATACTTTGTTCATCATGCTTTGGTATGTGGTCCCGACATTCTTTAGTCCAAAAGGCATTACGTTATAGTAATAATTCCCCGAGGAGGTCATGAATGCCGTGTATCTCTTGTCCTCGTCTGCCATCGGGATTTGGTTGTATCCCGAATAAGCGTCCATGAAGGACAAGAGCTTGAATCCTGTGGAGCTATCTACGAGCTTGTCTATGCTCGGTAGTGGGTAAGCGTCTTTCGGGCAAGCCCAATTGAGATCAGTGTAGTCAATGCACATGCGCCACTTTCCATTATTCTTCTTTACAAGTACAATATTTGAGAGCCAAGTCGTATACCTGGCCTCGGAAATAAACTTTGCCTCTAAGAGGTCTTGTACAAGTTTTTCGGCAGCCTGTGCCTTTTCCTCGGATTGTTTCCTTCGTCGTTGGGCAATGGCGCGGGCGGCTGGATTGATGGTCAGATGGTGGCACGCAGTTTCTGGGTCAAGGTCGGGCATGTCTACAGCACTCCAGGCAAAGAGATCGGCGTTGTCGTCGAGACATGTCTTCAACTCCTTCTTTACCTCGTCGGGCAGACCAGCGCCTATCTTTACCCCCCTGTTGGGGTTGTTGCTGAAGGTGATGATCTCAAATTCTCCGTCTGGAACTGGTCGCAGAGGTGTAGGAGACTGGGAGCTTGTTACTCCTGATTCTTTGTCCTCGTCCCGATCCTCGTTCCCATCTTCGGTGATCCTGCTGTCGAGGTCGATGGTGTGTACGGGAAGCGTGGGCTTTTTCTCTGGCTGGCCGTCTTCGGCTAGAACCTCGCCTTTTCTGGTGCATTTTGCTGATTTTGCTGTTGTTACGATCTGGTTTTGCCCTTTTGTCGCGGCCTCGAAGCATCTGCGAGCAGCCTCGATGTCGCCGTGCAGGGTTGCGACGTGTCCTTTCTCAGTATAGTACTTGAGCTTGAGGTGGACCGTCGAGGGGACAGCAACGAGTTCGGCAAGAGCTGGTCTGCCGAGGATGCACTGATAGAGCGACGGGCAATCAATGACTAGGAACTGTGTTTTGATTGTCCGTGATGCCTCTTCTTCGCCGAACGTGACTGGTATCTCCACGTAACCCCAAGGTCGGGTCGTAGCTCCGTTGAATCCTTGGAGATCAGATCCTACGTATGGGGAGAGATTAGATTTATTCAGCTTCAGCGCGTGGAACAAGCTGGAGTACATGATGTCTACGGAGCTGCCCTGGTCGACCAGGATTCTCCGCACGTCGGTAGATGATAGTTTGGCCCGGATCAACAGAGGAATGTGGGAGTTCGGCGACCCTCCGGGGAGTTCTTCTCTGTAGAACGTGATTGGCTGTGACCGTCTTTTACCCTTGCCGACCGTGGATAACTGGTCGGGGCTGCTGTCGATTAGCTGTTCAAACTTTCGTTTGATAGATCCTATCATGAGCTCATGGTACCCCCCGCATGAGATAACCATTGTCGTAGGAAAGGCTTCCCAGGTGCTGTGTATGGATGCTTGGGAAGTTAGGACTAAGTGCTCAGGGACGAGGAAGTCCTCTGGTCGGCTGATAGACATTGCTACATGCGGGGGAGGACTGGAAGGGGTTGATTCTGCTTCTTTCTTGGGATCAGACGTGTCTCGTCGGGAGGACTCTCCCTTCTTCACGTATTGTTTCATATGACCCTCTTTGATGAGGATCTCTATGGCGTCCTTGAGGTGCATGCAATCTTCCGTTACGTGTCCGTGGATATGGTGGAAACGACAATATTTACTTTTGTCGACGTTTCCTTTGGACGCGGTTGGTTTAGGGAACCGGACACCTCCTTGTTTGAATTCGGTGTTGATGCAGTCAGAGAGAATACGCTCACGTGAGGTAATGAGCACAGTGTATTCATTGAATCGGCCAGCTGGCCCTTTGCCTTCACGGGGACGCTCCTCCCGTCGCTTATCCTTACCTTTACGGGATGGCTCTGGCTCCTCCTTCTTGGAAACCCGGGGTGCTTCCCGATCTCTTGCATCCCGGGCACGATACGCGGCCTCCTTCTCCTCGTAGCGGATGTAATCTTTGGCCATGTGGAGAAGCTCTGTCAGCGTTCGAGGAGCTTCGATCCCGACAGCTTTGCGGAAGTCGCTCTTCGGTCGGAGTCCTTTCTCGAGGAGGTATTTCTTCATGTGATCGAAAGTTCTGACTTCCACTGCCTCCTTATTAAATCTCTCGATGTACTCTCGCAGATGTTCTTCCCTGCCCTGTATGATGGCTTCTAACGTTGCCTCCATCTTTGGATGTTGTCAGGAGGCTGTGAAATGGCGGGTGAATTGGCCTTTAAGGTCGCGCCAGGAGGAGATGGATCCCCGAGGGAGTCTTTTGAACCATGTCATCGCACTTTTTCTCAAGGTGATGGGAAATATTTTGCACCGAATGGCTCCGGAGACGCCGTGGTATTGGAGCATAGCTTCGATGTTCTCCAGGTGCTCGAGAGGATCTGACGTGCCATCGTACGTAGCTAGTGTGGGAGGTTTCTCCAAACCGCGGGGGATCCGGGTGTCCACAATGTTCCTTGTGAATGGGCCTTGAGCTTCGTCATCACTGCTGGAGCTGTGAGAGAATGAGGGAGAAACGCTGTGGTCGCGACTTTGACTGCGGCGAGGAGAGTGTCTGCGGGTATGCCTGCACTCGTACTTGTCCGAGTGCCGATGTCTTTTGGAAACAGGGGAGTGCCTAGTTGTCCTAGGAGAACGACGATGCCGGCGAGCACGGTCGGGTGTCGGACTCCCTGATCTTGACTGTTCCTTGACCGGGGAGGGACTATCACGTCTCCGCTTTGAGTGAACTCGCGGGGGCGGGGAGAGGTTCAGCGTCTCCGAAGTGTGATGCTCTTGAAGGGCGTGCTCGAGGGCGCTGATCTTTTCTCCCTGCTGGATGATGAAACGGTTGGAATTGTTCAAAGAGGCGATAAGCGCCGCGGTGGTCGGATCAGCGCCTTGAGGAACCGGAATGGGTTCGAAGGAAAGTTCCACGGCTTGTGCCTGTGGCCTTTGTTCGTCGGGCTTTGGGGAAGCTGGTCCATCGTTGCGCTGGACGTTTTCGGATGGGATGTTCCTGGCGAAAGCATTCTTGTCGACATTAGCGGCGGTGGCCACAGGTTCTTGGTGGGTATCACTCTTAACGAAAGCCATGATGATCAGGGATTTTGGAGAGAGATGAAAGCTTTGGTCTTTTGGGTGAAAAGATGAGGGATCTTGATTCAAAAAGATGGGGAAGCGAAGTTTCCCACAGACGGCGCCACTGATCGGAGAGGACCAGAAGGAGATCGTCGCGGCCTTCGTGTAGGACAAGAGTTGATGCTCGTAGGAGAAGAAAAAGGGGGTGGAGGTACCTGCAAGGTACTCCGATGCCAAAGTAAGTATTTGGTCAATAGAAAAGGGGAAAGCAAGTAAAAAAGTCGAGTATATGATTTGTGATACCTGCCCCTCTCAAGTGAGGGGTTTTTATAGGGAGATTGTTGGCGAACAAGGTGCCTGGTCGTCCAATGAGGTGCAACCAGGTGGAGGGTGAAGCGCGTGATCTTTCTAACTGTTTCCGCTATGTCCGGGGAGGCAGTTGGTCGCGTGAACCACAATGCGCGTGGAGGGGACGTGCCCAACGGCTATATTGTGCCCAACGGCTATATTGAGTCTATTGGGCCTGTTCGCCAAATATGGTGGATTGGGCCTGGTCCTTAAGGGCATGTAGCTTTGCCCGGCCCAGAACAGTTATTTTTCTTAAAGCATTTTGTCACTTGTAGTAAGATTTTGGATCTTGTAACTATTAAATATGCCCTTGTGGCATTTCGACAATTTAAGGCAATTAATTCACTACTAGAAAATTCGCTTTTAGTGACTGAATTAGTGACTGAAAAATTTCAGTCACTCTAGTGACCGAATTAGCCACCAAAATTAGATATCATGTTAGTAAAATTTTAAAAGTCACTAAATCGATCACTAAATAAAATTAGTCACCGAATTAGCGACTGATATTTTGTGACCATAATTTTCAGTCTCTAATAATCGTTTTTATATAAATTAATTCATAAAAAAATTCAGTGACCGAAATTTCGATCACTAATATTTTATTTTTCATTATTAAGATGCTTCCCTCCCAATTTTATCTTTTTATTTATTTTTTTAATTTTTTAGCCAAAATTTTACATTTTTATTGTTTTAACAAATAAAACATATATTTACATAAATAATTAACTCAGACAAATTTATTAATTTAGATCAAATATAATTTTAATGACAATTAGTGTAAGAATCTTTTAAAATAATATTTGAAAGTTCTATTTCATTAGTAATATATACATTTCAAATGTAAATTATACAACAAAAACCAAATGGCTTAGTGGACACCCGAAAGCCTCACAAAAGAAAGTGCATTGGTTCAATTCCTGCTAGAGACATAAATTTGATTTTATTTTAAGTTTTTTAAACAATTGAAAATGGTCACTAAAATCGGTCGCTAATTTCAGTCGCACGAATTTTTTAGTTGTGTTTTTTGTTTAGCAGGGTAATGATGAAAATGATTATTTCTGGTTTCTGTCATTAGTTAGAGATTGATCTTTTCTCTATTTTATGTTAAAATCTCATTTAATTGAAAGTATAACTCCATGCCCTAAACCCTAAATGATAGAGAGTCATTTATATTAATTGAATAGATATTTTAATAAGTATTTTAATATATTTATGCTAGAAGTTTCTTAGGTTCTTGTGATTGTGCCACTTGGATGGTTAAGATATGTTTAGAGTAATATTTAAAGTATAGTGTTCTATTTGTATTGGCAATGAATGAAATCAAAAGTTATATTTTTATTATCTTTTAGTTTTATCTTCCTCATAGTTTTATTGTCTTTCTTAGTTTTCTCTAGTCTTGTTAGGGTTTATCATTTGCTTCCTAACAATTTGGTGCTCTCACTCTTGACTTCAATCCTTCCATGGCATATCCATATTATTATTCTTTCATCCCTCCATATGTTAGTGCTTCATCCCCATTTTATCCTCGCTCTATTCTTCCTTATTATTCCACTGTCACAACCATACCACCTACATCATGTAATCCATACACATCATATGCACCTTCACATAACCCATACATTTCATACCAACAACAACCTCAAAATTTCAATTCACAACCAGAAACATTTCACCAACAGCTAAAAACTCTCAAACAATATTTGATTGAAACTCATGAAATCTCAAAAAATTCTAGAGATGAATTGAAAAAACAAATTCAAGTTTTTCATCTTTCTCTCAAAACAGAATTTCAAGAGTTCTCTAAAGTACTACAACAACATAGAGAAAAGTATAAAATGAATATTGTCAAAACTGAACCAGAAAAGTCATCAACAAAAGAAGGAATCAAAGAGCTTTCGGTTTCATAAGAATCATTTCCGGCAACAACGAAATTTTCGACACCACTTCCGACAAGTTTTCCGACAACAACTCCGGCGAAATCTCCGTTAACACTTTTGACGAAACTTCCGGTGACATTTTTGGAAACGTATCCGACTTCTTTTTCGGAACCTTCTCAGTGGTTATTTTCTCCAACAAAACAAAAGTCATAGGAGAAATTGTCGAATTTAACACAACTACTAGCAAAACCACTGGATCGACAAATGTTACCGGAGAAACTATTGGATCTACGACGACCACCAGCAAAACCACTGGATTTGTTGTTTGTTGTTTTCACCAGCAAAACCTCAAGAACTTTTGAATCTGATGTTATTATGGATAGTTTATACTTTTATTATTTTAATTTCAGTATTTACTTTGATTGGAAAAAAATAGAAGAGAGAAAGAAAGAAGAAGTAAGAAAAGAAAATGGAAAAAGAGAGAGAAATAAACAAGTGGAAAAGGAAAATTGTGAGTGGCTAGAACGAGTCATGGAAAGAAAGAGAAAAAAAGACGTTAGAGAGAGAGAAAACAGAGAGGAAAAAAAACCCACATGATGATGATGATACAAATGACAAACCACTGCCAATACACTGCCAAACCCACGTGATACAAAGGACAAGAGTTTTTCTTTTTTATCTTTATTTTATTATATTAGATTTTTTTTTTTTTAAATAACTCCTTTAAATTTTGTTTTATATTTTACTCGTAAATTTACAACCTTGAGGACAAGGTTGATTTTGAAGGGGTAAGTAGTGATAGAAAGTCATTTATATTAATTGAATAGATATTTTAATTAGTATTTTAATATATTTATTCCAAAAGTTTCTTAGGTCCTTGTGATTGTGCCACTTGGATGGTTAAGATATGTTTAGAGTAGTATTTAAAGTATAGTGTTCTATTTGTATTGGCAATGAATGAAATAAAAAATTATATTTTTATTATATACTACCTCTGTCCCTAATTATAAGACCCTGTTGAGTTTTTTTCTTGTCCATTTTTATAAGACCCTCTTCAACTTTCAAAGTGCATTAATTATTTTTTTCCACACATACCCCTAATTATTTTACATCTTTTTTTGTACTCTGTAATAAATACACTTACATACACATTAACTATTTCTCTCTCCTAAGGATAAACTTGTAAAATTATACAAAGTAGTCAATAAATTTAACACTCTAACCAATTTTCTTAATTCCCGTGATTTTCTCAACGGGGTCTTATATTTAGGGACGGAGGTAGTATCTTTTAGTTTTATCTTTCTCGTAGTTTTATTGTCTTTCTTAGTTTTCTCTAATCTTGTTAGGGTTTATCATTTTCTTCCTAACACTAAACCCTAATAATAAATTAAAATATATGTAATAATACTTGTGTAACACCCACATATAAAATCCATACATCAAAGCATAAATTATATATATGAATCCAAGTATTTGGTATTGAAATACAATAAGTTCCTAGCTAACACATTATACACATAAATGCCTCTAATACAACACGAAAGCTAAGGCATTACATATACAAGATGTTCCAACAAGATAAAAACTAAGAACTAGATCAATGCAATGATCTCAAAATAGAACGTCATAGCGGAAGCCATGCCATCTCAAAATCTACGAACCGAAAGGAAAAGTCAACCCACTTTATCCTTACCCGTCGCCGAACCTGCAGAACCTGTGATGTAAACAACAACAGTGGGGTGAGATACATCAAATCTCAGCGAGTTCCCTATCTTATGGATTCTCTCGGATTATTTATGGTTCTAACAATCCTAGCTCAAGTCCGGGGAAGGGAAATGACTTTGAGTACACACACACTATATGGAAACATGCCATGAGTTCATCAACCCACAATATCACTAATCGATAACCATGCCAAGGTATCCCCTATTCCCGTCCTCTTCTACGTCTAGAAGTCGACCCGGGTCATGGATCCTTGCAACCTACTTGACATACAAATGGATTCGGGTTCTACGGGCCTTATACCGTTATGAACCGTCACTTCACACGGGCCTTATACCGTCACAAGCATTCACCCAACGGGCGCCATTCGTACAGCACAGGGAATCAAACCTGCCAAGTAGTTGTGCATCCATTTCACAGGAGTCCGAGACTCATGAAACTACACTCAATATAAATAATCCGGTTACGATTACGTGATCATACACAACACCACGATTGTATTCGACAATCACAAGGCTAAAATGCCTCTCGGCCTCACATGCCGGTTCAAATCCACAAAGGTTAACCACATGTTCCATACTAGTGTTTCCAACTTCTAAATTCTCCTATAGTTCATAAGGGTTTTCCTCACTCTTACTATTTCATATTTTGACATGCATACATTCTCAAACATGCTTAACAACAAGAGAAAATAGGTAAACATAAGTCAATTGTATAATAGAATCACATAACAACATATCATATATAAATACTTTCATTCATTTGCCTCTAAATAATTTGTCCTACATTATACTCCTAATTTGCACTTTTTATTTGGTAGAGGGTCGTCGTGGCTTTCTAACGGTACCAAGAACGCCCCGATCCGAGTTACGGATCAAAAGTTATGAAGGAAACAAAACTGCCCAAACAGACATGTTCGCTAGGCGAACCTCCCAGCGAGCGTTCGCTTCCGCATTCGCTAGGCGAAGCCTCTGGCGAATGAACAAACAGAACAAAACAGACATAAAGTTCGCTTCGCGAACAAGCTGGCGAACCTTCGCCTCGCCCTTCGCTTCGCGAGCAAGCTGGCGAGTATTTAAACAGAATACTCCCAGACCCAAAACACCATAAGTTCGCTAGGCGAACAACTGGCGAACCTTCGCCTTCACCTTCGCTAGGCGAATGTGCCAGCGAACACCTAGTCAGTAAGTTCCCATATTCAAAACACACTAAGTTCGCTAGGCGAACATGCCCGCGAACCTTCGCTAGGCGAACCCTCGATTGCTGTTCGCTGGGCTTCGCCCCAGGTTCGCTAGGTGAACCCTGCGAACCAGAACTTCTCCCAGCTGCTGTTCTTCACTTCCAATTCCTAATTTCCCCATCAAAACATAACCCAATAATACCCACATGATCTAAACTCAGTATAGACATGATAACAAGCATTTAACAACATTTATAACAAGATTCAACCATAAAATTTCCAAGTTTTTATAATCTAACCTAAATCCAAAAACTATCTAGAGTTCTCTAACAATGGTACTAACTAGGACCCACCTCCAAATAGAGCAAGATGAAGATGATTGAGAAGTTTGGATGAAGATTAGATGATGATCTTGATTGTTCTTGAGCTTTTCTTCCAATTCCTTCTTCTACTCTTTTTCTCTCCTTCCTTTCCTTCTTCCTTCTTTCTTTCCTCTAACTTTCTCTATGTCTTTCTATCTTTGGCAAATGGAAGGAAAAGAAATATAGTAACTTAGTATTAGAAATAATACTACTAAATGTCCAAAAAGTCTCTCAAGTCCAAATTAAATAAATGTCTCCGAAACAATTAATATTTATTGGATCAATTCTAAGTACCGAAGTTACTCTAATTATTTTATCAAATAATTTCCCAGAGCAACCGGACTCAATTAATCACAATGCAATATTATTCGGTGACATAAAAATATGGGGTATTACAACTTGGGTTCATTGAATAATAGATACTAAAAACAGAAAGAAAAATATTTTACATTATACGCATAATTATTTGGTGTCTTGTGAATGGTAGTTTATATGAAAACTAGTGGGAAACTCGTGCATCCGCACGGGTTCCGGTGTGGACCGCGGATACATCATTTATGAAATATAAAAAAAAATCCAAAATATAACATTTTTGTTGTAAATTAAAAAAATTTAAAATCATAACACCCAATAAAAAAACAATCGTGTTCAAAATTTTGATCAGCAACTTTATGATCATTTCCCACAACTAAGAATTTTGATCAGAAACTTCATGTTCCCGTTAATTTTCAATATTTTGATCAGTGAGTTCATGTTCCCGTTAATATTCAATATTTTGATTAGAAACTTCATGTTCCCGTTAATTTTCAATATTTTGATCAGTACCTTCATGTTCCCGTTAATATTCAATATTTTAATCAGTAACTTCATGTTTCAGTTAATATTCGAATTTTCCATCATTAACTTCAAATTCCCGTTAATATTAATATTTTGATCAGTAACTTCGTGTTCCCGTTAATATTCAAATTTTCTATCAGTAACTTCAAAATTTCGTTAATATTCAATATTTTGATCAGTAAGTTCATGTTCCCATTAATATTCAATATTTTGATCAATAACTCCATGTTCCCATTAATATTCAATATTTGAATCAGTAACTTCGTGTTCCCGATAATATTCAAATTTTCTATCAATAACTTCAAATTTCCGTTAATGTTCAATATTTTGATCAGTAACTTCGTGTTCCCGTTAATATTCAAATTTGCTATCAGTAACTTCAAATTTCCGTTAATATTCAAAATTTTGATCAGTAACTTCATGTTACCGTTAATATTCAATATTTTGATCAATACCTTCATGTTCCCGTTAATATTCAATATTTTGATCAATAATTTCTTGTTCACGTGATAATTATTTTAATTTGGTGTTTTAATAGTATGGATAAGGTGTGATTTGTTCAAAAATTGTTGTCTATCGTTGATAAACATAAAAAAATATGGACTAAAAAAATAGAACAATGAACAAATATTTATGCATTTATTGATTTAATGAAAAAAAAATCAATTAAAATCAAAATATATGGACTAAAAAATAGAGTAACATTTGATCATAAATTAAAATTTTAATATAATTTATTATGTTTAAATATGTTATATTATTTGTAATTTTAAAAATTTTATAAAATATTTTCAGATCTATTTTATGCATTTATTGTTTTAATGGGAAAATTTTCGATTAAAATAAAAAGATATGGACTAAAAAGTAGAGTAACATATTATCGTAAATTAAAAATGTACTATAATTTATTGTGTTTTAAGGTGTTACAGTATTTGTAATTTTACAAAGTTAAAATTCAGTAACATATCTATTTTATCATTTTCACACATGTAATAACATTTACATTGAGAGATGAGTATTTTTTTTTGGTATTTAAATGACACTTTTTCATCCATAGAAATTTAAATTGACTATTTTTTTGATATTTACGTTGAGAGATGAGTATTTAAATGACATTTTTTCATCCATAAAAATTTAAATTGACTATTTTTGTATAAACAATTAAATGGGCTATTTAATATTTTTTAATGATCAAGATGATTATTTAATTTGTGTTATATTACAAATAAATATTTTAATAGATTAAAATAATATAGTTAGTACAAAATTATAACTAAAATTATATAACTAAATTGATATCGTGTTCGGATATTTTTTATTATTAATATAATTAAAATTATATAAGCAGATATCATATTTTATTATTAAATTTTATTTCACTAATTTCTTAAATTTAATTATTATTTAGTGTATTTCCACTAACATTTTTTTTTAATTATTATTTTGGTTAGTGTATTTTATTTCATTACCATGATGTAAATGTTTTGATTTTTTTGGATCAATGTTTGATCATTCCACTTAAACTATGGGTTTTATTTTGTGGCAGCAGCTGATACAATGTCGTATCTGTAATTTTATCAAATATTTCAAAAAATTTATCAACTATTAGTCATCAACCATCAACTATAAATTATAATTTATCAGTTATCAATCACCATATACTATAGTTAAATTTTATCAAATCAACTGCTAATATTAGCAAAAAGAGGCTAAATGATTTTCTTGTTTTATATTTATAAATATAAAATATATTTTGATCTCGAGTGTTCGATCAGATCCACGCACGCTGGTCGTCAAATGGCAAGGTGCTCGGCAGATGATGGTCGTTAGACGTGCTGGGTGTTCGGACTATTGATGAGAAGAAAAGGGGGTGTACCTGCAAGGCACTCCGACGCTCAAGTAAGAAAGGGTCAGAGAGAAAGGGGCAAGTACAAAGTGTATTCTTAGGGTGAAAATGTGATACCTGACCCTCTCAAATGAGAGGGTTTATATAGAGCCCCCAGCGCGTGGCCAACGGTCCTATTTTCTGGGCGAATTAGCCGTTTTTCCCAAAGAATAGGTAACTGCCCAAACTAGCCGTTGTGACGGGCAGGTTGTCATGACCTAGCCGTTATGTCGGGCATAAACGCGGTTGCGGACACCTGCCCGTTTACGTTCGGGCAGCGAGGAAGCCGTGCGTAACGGATATCAGAACCGGGGAGGGACGTCGCGTTCCTTGCCCGGGTGTAGGGGCAGGAATGTCACTTTTGCCCCTCTGTGGATTGGGCTTAGGCAGTTTGGGCCGCTCTGGAGCAGAAGCGGATTGGGTCAATTCTAGCCATTGGTCCAGTCCAGAACAGGAGCCCCCCAAGTCGTTGCTCCCGAGCATGGGAGTGATGACTTAAGGACTTCTCATCGCGCAGAGTCGTCGCTTGGAGACGAGGAAAATTGTCTCGAGGTACCCGTGGCCCTCTGTGCTCGTGATGTTTGTGGTCGTGACCATGCTGCCTGGTATTCGGGAAGATCAAGTGTCAGATAGAATGGGAAACGTTGGGCTGCCACGTGTGCATCGAGCCCTGCGTAGCAGTAATAGGTAATTATGGCTAGTGGGCTGTCATTATTACCTACGGGCGCGTGTGTGCACGTGCCCCCCAGTATAAAAGGGGGAAGGTTATCCCATTTTGCACTTTTTTCCTTCTGATCCTTCTTCGTCGTTGTCAGCGTTCCTGCCCGTACCGTCTTAGAGCAACCGACCACCGTGTCAAGTTTCGAGTAGCCTTCTCTTCTACATAAAAACAAGTAAGTTTTCTGGTTTCCAGCTTGTTTTACTTCCCTTCACTGTCAATGGTAGATTGCATGCGGCTAGGGTTAGTTTTAGGTGACAAAGTAGGTAGATTTCTGGCGAGTGTTGGTGGTGGGCAGCGGTTCTGCCCATATGCTGCATCAAGCATCTCGCCGGAGTAGGTAGCGCGTTTGGTGCACATGGTGGTCCTCGTCGTGGTCGCGAGTCATGACCACCGCGTCTTACCATCTTCCGGCGGATTGGTGACTTTTTCGGTGGAGTGTTTCCAGATTCCGGTGGAGCTTCTAACGGAATTTGAGCGCGGGGAGGTTCCTCGTAGGAAGATGGCGTGTCTCGGTCGCCTCCTTGCGGGGAGGTTTTTCTTTCTTTGTTTGATGTTAGGGCTTAGGCCGGGGACGTTGTCCTTAGCCTTCCGCGTGCCCTTTCACTTGACTTAGCGGTGGAAGGGTGGATTTGATTTTCTGTCGAATTCACTGTCTTTCTCTGCTTTTTCAGGTGATCGTAGAGGCGATGGAGCCGGAGAGGGAAGTAATCCCCGTTACCTCCGAGGAGGAGACTGTGTCCGAGGAGAGCTGTAGTGCAGCGGTCTCGAGCTCTGCGTCCTCGAGCTCGTCGGCTTCGAACTCCTCGAGCGAAGTTGAGGGGGAAGCGAGCGATGCTGAGGAGGGAGAGGATTTGGAGGTCGTGGAGGAGGACGCAATGGAAGAGGACGTTGAGGGGTTCTGTCCGGAAGAGTGGGAGGTGGCCGAACCTTCAAACCATATATCCACGTTTGCCAGGTCTGCGGCAGACCTTTTTACTGAGGTGGGGCCAGCGGGTGAATGGAGAGTGCTTATGCCTAATCTGGACGAGCGGATCTGCTCGAACTTCGGGGACTGCTTCGCCATGTACGAATATGCCTTCAAGGAATTGGGGCTGAGGTTGCCCTTTACTGACTTCCAGCGGTCGGTGTTCGAGCACCTGAAGTTGGCTCCTTCCCAGCTCCACCCCAATTCGTTGGCCTTCATACGGGCTTTTGAGTTGGTGTGCGAGCACCTTGCTATGGGGACCACCCTTCCTTTGTTCTTTGCTGTCTTCAACCTACAACGGCAGCTGGCGGGGAAGAGGTACGGATGGGTCTCTTTGAAGCAGCCCAGAAAGCTGTTTAAGCCATTCTCGGAGTCCATCCAAACGTTCAAGGGACGGTATTATATCGTCGAGCCCTTGTCCGAAGCCGCACAGGACAGCGTGTATGTCTGGGAGGTAGTGTATGATGAGAACAGGGACGAGTTGCTTACCGAGGAAGGGAAATATATCGGGGAGAGATTGTATAAGTTCCCGATCCGATGGACACCCGAACACTTCTCAAGGAAGCCCAGTGCCTACGTCTTTGAGCCGAGCGCGTTGCGCGGGCAGGATGCTGTGGCCTATGAGGCGTTGGTGAAGTGGGTAAACTCATTCGACCTTGCGACCTGCTGGACGAGCAAGGGTGCCCCTATCTACGAGGACGACGGGAGTCAGAGAGTCGAGCGCAGGTTTATCACTGTGAAGGCTCTGCTGGAGTGCAAGACTCCCGCGGATGCCATGAAGTTGCTCGGTAGTCTTAGATACTTAGACTTTATCTGTTATTTCTTTTTCTTCCCCGTTGCTAACGTGTTTGTTTCGTTTGTGCAGGTGAAATGCCTCAGGCTCGTGATCGTGTGGTGAGGAACGCCATGGCGCGGGGCAAGGCTGGAGCGGCTCCTCCCAAGGCCCGTCCTGTTGGTGGTGCCCGTACTCTTCCCCTTGCTCAAGCTGTGGTGGGGACCTCTGCTTCTCCTACTCCAGCTCCCCGGGACTCTCCATTGGCTCTGGCTGGGCGAGCGAAGCGGCAAAGGTCGTCGGATGTCGTGGACCTGACTCGGGCACCCGAGAAAGGGAAGTTTGAGCTTCCTCCGTGTGTCCTTGATCGGAGGTTCTTTGAGGGCAACACTTTGGTCGTTCCGCGGGCGGAGTCACTCAACCTCGGAAGCATGGACCGAGCGAGCAAGAGGGCGATGGTGGCCCAGGATGCTTTCGCCATGGTGAGGATGCTGGAAATGGCGGCCGTTTATGCGGAAGGGGACTCTGTGCTTGAGGCTGAACTCACTACTGCCCGGGCCTCCGAGGCGTCCCTAAAGGAAAAAGTCAAGGGTGCTCGCGAGGCTAGGAGGAAGGCCGAGGAGGAGACGGCTAAGCTGAAGGAGGAGGTAACCAGGCTGAAGGCGGAGAAGAAGGCTGCGGAGGACTTGAACAAGGAGCTGATGGTGACCAGTGCCCCGGGTGCTGATGAGCCGAACGAGATAAAGGTGTTGAAAACTAGGGCTGAGCTAGTCGCCAGCATACTGCAAGCCGAGGAGGATGGTATTGCTGTGGCATCGGAGTCTTTTGAAAGTGCCGTGGCCCAGTTGCGGGTGGTGAACCCCGGGCTTGACATTTCAACCGATGGTATCCACTATCTTGCACGGGTGGAAGATGACCGCATCATCTTACCTGCAGGCCTGGTTCTTGACACCCCCGAAGCTCAGACCGAAGATCAGCCCGTTGAGGAGCATGAGACCGAGCCCGAGGCGACCGAGCATGTGGAAGGATGAGGATTCATGCCGTTTTGAGGTTGTTGTGTTTTGTCCGGCCTGCGTGCCGTTGATTAACTTGTAACTTATTTGGTTTTGGGGGGGGCATGGCCCCCTTTTTATGTAATATGCACAGATTTTTGGCCCTTGTGGCCCCTTTTATTTAATGCCCGGTACATTTATACAATTTTTGTTGTACTTTACATTACTGTTGTACTTTACATTACTGTTGTACTTTATCTTAGTTGTGCGCGTACGACTGCCCGTCGGAGGGTGTGTCCGTTAGTGGAGCTTTCTTTTGGAAGGTAGCTCGCTGTGTGCGAGTTCGCCAGTGCGGGGAACTGGGTGAACAGCCGGGGAAGTCCCTGGCGAGGTTGCGGATTTCAGGTCGCGATTGAGGCCTGAGGTCGCGGCGTGAACGTCCCATCGCGAGCTGGGGTTCTGCCAATCATGGTACTTGGGCGAAGGCGGTGCTCGGTCGAGGACCGCCGACGAGCAGAGTTCCGGCTTGTTTGTTTGAGCGGGATTCTACTTTTTGTGCATGCGTCGCTTGTACCTGGGTGAGCATGATGACCGTTAGGTGGTCTCTTGATACGAGGAAGCCTAAGGTTACTTTAGTTGTAGTACTGCTTAAGTTTCTCAGCGTTCCATGGTCGAGGGAGTGCCTCCCCGTTGAGGTTCTCTAGGAAGTATGCGCCATTTCCTATTTTGGCACGGACTCTGTATGGCCCTTCCCAGTTGGCCGCTAGTTTGCCTTCGCGATAGTCCTTGTGGTTTCTTCGCAGGACAAGGCTGCCCACGTCTAATTCTCGTCGTAAGACTTTGGCGTTGTGCCTGATTGCTATTTTTTTCTTAAGAACCGCTTCGCGGAGGGCTGCTCCTGTCCGGATTTCCTCGACGAGGTCGAGCTCTTCTCTTATCGCTTCGTTATTCATCTCCTCGTCTAGAGGTGACTCGGTCCTCCTGGACGGTACGTGGATCTCGATGGGTAAAACAGCCTCCATGCCATATGCTAAGCAGAAAGGCGTCTCCCCGGTGGTGGACTGGGGAGTGGTGCGATATGCCCATAAGACGTTGTGGAGCTCCTCGACCCATGTCTTCTTCGTTTTGTCCAGTCTTCGTTTGAGGCCACGAAGGATGACACGGTTGGCCGCTTCCGCCTGCCCGTTGGTCTGGGGGTGCTCGACCGAAGCGAAGTGTTGTTTTGTTTCGAGATGGGCGACGAAGTCTTGGAACTTCTTGTCCGTGAATTGTGTTCCATTGTCCGTGACGATTGCTTGGGGAATCCCAAAACGGGCAAGGATATTCTGCTTGTAGAAGCGTAGAATATTAAGTGTTGTTATCTTCGCTAAGGCTTCTGCTTCTATCCATTTTGTGAAGTAATCTACGCCCACTATCAGGTATTTGTTTTGGCTAGACCCCGTCACGAAGGGTCCTAGGATGTCCAGGCCCCACCAGGCGAATGGCCACGGGGATGTCAAGCTTTTCAGCTCGTTAGGGGGAGCTAGGTGCATATCCCCGTGCCGTTGGCATTTGTCGCATTTCTTCACATGCTCTTTGGCGTCTTGCTGCGTAGTTGGCCAGTAATATCCTGCCCGGAGGGCCTTGCGGGCAAGGGACCTTCCCCCCAGATGCTGGGCGTTAATGCCCTCGTGGATTTCTCGTAATACGTGGGGGACAATCTCCTCCTCTATGCACTTTAGTAGCGGAATGGAGAAACCCCTTCGGTAAAGTTTGTTTTCGAGGATGACGTACGAGCAAGCTCTTCGTCTGATGGTGCTGGCTTCTTTGGGGTCATCCGGAAGTTCTTCCCTGGTGAGGTAGTTGTACACGGGCGTCATCCAGCAGTCGGTGTCCCCGATTGCGTGCACGTGTAGGGTCGAGGGTCCCTTGTCGATGCTTGATCGGGGAAGTATCTCTTGGATGACTGACCTGCTTCCGCCTTTCCTCTTGGTGCTCGCTAGTTTGGATAGGACGTCTGCTCGCATGTTGTGTTCGCGGGGAACATGTCTTACTGCTACCGTCCTGAACTTCGACATCTTTTCCCTAACTAGGGAGAGGTATTCAGACAGACTGTCATTTTTGGCCTGATACTCCCCGGAGACCTGGTGGGCCACGAGCTGAGAGTCCGTGCAGATGACGATTTCTTCTGCCCATAGGTCTTCGGCTAGGCGTAACCCAGCGAGGAAGGCTTCATACTCGGCCTGGTTGTTCGACGTGGGAAAGGATAAAGTGAGAGACGCTTCAACTATGGTCCCTTCGTCGTTCTCCAGAATGACTCCTGCCCCGCTGCCGCTCGAGCTGGATGCTCCGTCTACGTAGATGGTCCATCTGTTTGCCACGTGGGGCGAGGAGTCTGAGAAGGTTACTTCTGCCACGAAATCGGCCAGGGTCTGTGCTTTGAGAGCCTTTCTGCTTTCATACCGGACGTCAAATTCGGACAGCTCCAACGACCACTTGAGCATTCGACCGGCCATGTCTGGCCGTCCCAGCAACTGCTTGATGGGTTGATCCGTCCTCACCACGATCGTGTGGGCCAAGAAATATTGCCTCAGTCGTCTGGCAGCGTTAACGAGGGCCAGTGCTACCTTCTCTATCTGCTGATATCGCAACTCCGCGTCTTGCAACGCTTTGCTCGTGAAGTATACGGGCTTTTGCCCGGAGTGATTCTCGCGGATGAGAACAGTGCTCACGGCCTCGGCGATGACGGCGAGGTATAGGAACAAAACTTCCCCGGTATCTGGCCGCGATAACACGGGAGGTTTCGACAGAGCTCGTTTTAAGTGAAGGAGGGACGCCTCGCATTCTTCGGTCCATTCAAACGCGGCTTCTTTTCTCAAGAGCTTGAAGAAAGGAAGGGCGTGTTGGGCGGATTTCGCGATGAAGCGGGATAACGAGGTGAGTACCCCGTTGAGGGACTGGATGTTCTTCTTAGACGTGGGCGTTGGAAACTCAGAGAATGCCCGGCATTTGTCGGGGTTAGCCTCTATTCCTCGTTCCGTTAGGTAGAAACCAAGGAATTTACCTGCCCGTACGCCGAACGTGCATTTCTCTAGGTTAAAACGCATTTGATATTTTCTTGCTTGCTCGAAGATTGTTCGAAGATGGGCAACATGGTCTAGTTCCTCGTGGGACTTGACGATCATGTCGTCCATGTATACCTCGAGCATGTCGCCTATTTGTCCTTGGAAGACTTTGTTCATCATTCGTTGGTATGTAGCGCCGGCGTTCTTCAGACCGAAAGGCATCACGTTGTAGTAATAATTGCCCGATTCGGTCATGAAGGCCGTGTAAGTTTTATCGCTCGCGGCCATCGGGATTTGATTGTAGCCCGAGTAGGCGTCGAGGAACGATAGCAGCTTAAAACCTGCTGAGTTATCCACGAGCTTATCTATATTGGGGAGGGGGTAGGCGTCCTTCAGACAGGCCTTGTTAACATCAGTATAATCAACGCACATTCTCCATTTGCCATTATTTTTTCTTACAAGTACAACATTTGAGAGGCACGTAGTGTATTTGGCCTCAGAAATAAACCTAGCTTCTAGAAGGTCTTTAACAGCTTTCTCCGCGGCTTTCATCTTCTTCGGGGACTGTTTCCTTCTGCGCTGGGCAACGGCTTTGATGGTCGAATCGATTGTAAGCTGGTGGCAAGCGACGGAGGGGTCCAATCCTGGCATTTCCGCAGTGCTCCATGCTAACAAGTCTGCGTTTTCCCTGAGGCACGCTTTTAGTTGTCTTTTGGCCAGGTCGGGGAGGTCTGCTCCGATCTTTACTCCCCATTGGGGGTCTTCTCCGAACGGGATGATCTCGAAGTTGCCATCTGGTATGGGGCGCAGGAGATGGCCGTTGTTGTGGGACTGGCTACTCGAAGTCGTCGGGGCTTTGGCGTGATCCTCCTCGTTGAAATGGTTGTCCAAGTCAATGGATTCGACCTGGGGGAGTGGCTTTGGCCGCTCGGAGCTGTTGGGCAGAGGAGGGCGATCAGATGTCCTTGGCTTCGCTAAGATTGTGCCCAATCCTTTTGATGCTGCTTTAAAGCATCGACGGGCAGCTTCGATTTCGCCGTGGAGGGTGGCGACCATCCCTTCAGAAGTGTAGTACTTCATCTTGAGATGTACGGTGGAAGGCACTGCAACCAACTCTGCCAGGGTTGGCCTTCCAAAAATGCACTGATATAGTGACGGGCAGTCGATTACCAGAAACTGTGCTTTGATTGCTCGGGTTGTCTTTCTTGAACCGAAAGTCACGATGAGCTCTAAGTAACCTCGGGGCCTTGTTACTGCTCCGTTGAATCCCTGCAGGTCGGATCCAACGTATGGAGTAAGGTGAGAGTCGTCCAACTGCAGTGTCTCGAACAGGTGGTTGTACATTATATCAACTGAACTGCCCTGGTCCACGAGTATCCTGCGAACGTCGAAGTTCGCCATCCTTGCTCGGATGAGAAGCGGGATGCTTGAGTTCGGTGACCCGCCGAGGAGCTCCTCTTTGTAGAAGGAAATGGGAGAGGATCCTTTGCGAGTGGTATCCAGCGTGGTGACTTCGTTGGCGCTCTTGCTGATCAGTTGATCGAACTTCCTCTTGACCGAACCAACCGTGATTTTGTTGAATCCGCCGCCGGAGATGACCATGGCCGACGGGAAGGTTTCCCACGGGCTGTGAGCACCGAGGAACGTGGTAGCGGGCAGATTGTCAGGGATGCAGAAGTCTTCTGGTCGAGTCACGGACATAGCGACCTGTACGTTGGTGTCATCGGAGGGCGGAGTTTCTTCAGCCGCCTTCTTGCTCTCCTGGGTCTCTTGCCGGGGAGCTTCTTTTTTCTTTGCGAACTGCTTCAGATGGCTGTCGCGAATGAGGATCTCTATGGCATCTCTGAGGTGGATGCATTCTTCCGTCGTATGGCCGTGGCTCTTGTGGAAGCGGCAATACTTGTATTTGTCCACACCTGGCCTGACCGGCAGCTGTTTGGGGAAACGGACCCCCGCTTGTTTGAACTCTGAGTTGGCACACTCGGACAAGATTTTCTCCCTCGAGGTAGTGAGGGGGGTATAGTCATGGAACCGTCCAGAAGTTCCCTTCTGTTCGCGTGCATCGCGAGGCCGATCGTCGCGTCTTTTATCTCCTCGATGGGATGTCGAGGGCTCTTCAGCTCTGGATGTTCGGGCGCCTTCTTGGTGACGGGAGGCCCGGACAGAGTGAGCAGCGACCTTCTCCTCGTACTGTATATGCGACTGGGCTTGGTGGAGGAGAGCGTTGAGATTCCTTGGTGGATCTAGGCCGATGGCTTTCGCGAAATCTGAGCCAGGACGTAATCCCTGCTCGAGCAGGAATTTCTTCATATCGTCGGTCGTTGGCACTTGGACGGCTTCCTTGTTGAACCGCTCAATGTAGTCCCGAAGAGGTTCATCTCTCCCCTGTACAACAGCTCCAAGGGACGCCTCAGTCTTAGGATGGCGTCGTGATGCGGTAAAGTGTCGGGAGAAGATCCTCCCGAGCTGCCTCCAGGAGGTGATGGATTCCTCGGGCAGTTATTTGTACCAGGTCATTGCTCCCTTCCGGAGCGTGGTCGGGAACAGGCGGCACTTGATGGCTCCCCGTACACCTCGGTAGTCCAGTAGAGCATCTATGTTTTCTACGTGCTCGTCTGGGTCCGTGGTTCCATCATAAGTCCCTAGAGACGGAGGCTTTTCTAGTCCTTTGGGAAGACGGGTGGCCAGGATCCTGCGGGACAATGGGCTGCGAGGCTCGTCGTCGTTGTCCGAACTTGAAGTCGATGGTGACCGTTGTCTGCGCTCGCGACGACGGTCTCTGCGCTGTGAGGGCGGTCGTGGCCGGTCGCGAGGTCTGACCGCTGGAGAATGCCCGTCTTGCCTCGTTCTCTTGTGTCTTGGTGGCGACTGGTCCCGCGGGGAGATCTGGTCGCGTTTGCGAATGCGTAGTGGTTCGGCCTTCGTCATACGGTCTTCCCGGCGCCTAGGTGGCGGGCTTCTTGATTTCTGGTGTTTCCTCTTGGGAGGAGAAGATCTTGGAAGAGCTGCTTCTTCGAGGGCTCCTATCCTTTCGCCTTGCTGCAAGATAAGGAGGTTCGTGCGGTTGACAGCATCTAGGAGGGATGCAACGGCCAGATCAGCGCTGGGGGGCCAGGAATTGGTCGCTCCCCCAACGCTGACTGTTTTCCTCCTTGCTCGGTGGGAGGAGGAGTTGGAGACGCAGTGGCCCCGTCTCGAAGGAAACGGGGATCAGAAAGTAACAGCGAACTGCCATTAACGTCCACCTTGTGGACGGGGACAAGAACTGTAGCGTCAGCACTTTTTGCGGAGTTCTGAGTGGCCATGTGTGGGTGGATTAACGAAAATATGTTTTGATCTTTAGTTTTCGAGTAAGAAAGAAAGAAGGGGAGAACAAGGAGTCCCCACAGTCGGCGCCACTGATCTCGAGTGTTCGATCAGATCCACGCACGCTGGTCGTCAGATGGCAAGGTGCTCGGCAGATGATGGTCGTTAGACGTGCTGGGTATTCGGACTATTGATGAGAAGAAAAAGGGGTGTACCTGCAAGGCACTCTGATGCTCAAGTAAGAAAGGGTCAGAGAGAAAGGGGCAAGTACAAAGTGTATTCTTAGGGTGAAAATGTGATACCTGACCCTCTCAAATGAGAGGGTTTATATAGAGCCCCCAGCGCGTGGCCAACGGTCCTATTTTCGGGGAGAACTAGCCGTTTTTCCCAAAGAATAGGTAACTGCCCAAACTAGCCGTTGTGACGGGCAGGTTGTCATGACCTAGCCGTTATGTCGGGAATAAACGCGGTTGCGGACACCTGCCCGTTTACGTTCGGGCAGCGAGGAAGCCGTGCGTAACGGATATCAGAACCGGGGAGGGACGTCGCGTTCCTTGCCCGGGTGTAGGGGCAGGAATGTCACTTTTGCCCCTCTGTGGATTGGGCTTAGGCAGTTTGGGCCGCTCTGGAGCAGAAGCGAATTGAGCCAATTCTACCCATTGGTCCAGTCCAGAACATATTTTATCTTCATAAATAAATTGATAGTTTATATATCATTAATTTTTCTTTAATTCCAAAATCATACTATCATAAAGATAATATAAAATATCAAACACATTAAGAATTTTTTTTATTATTTAACAGACTAATTTTGCAGTATATCTAAAATTAAATAATTATACTAACTATTCAATACAATATATATATATATATATAGACACACACACACACATTATTTGATGCAATATACATACATTATAGTATGTGAATATTTGTTTACTGATATACCAGACTGCTACCCTATACCTAAGTACAACAGAGCTGTAGTCATCATACTTCTTTGTATCTTCCAACACACCATACTAAAACAACTCCTCTCTACCATGTCACGTCGCCGTTTGATACTTCTTTATCTGTCAGACAAAATACCATCTCCATGTTAAGCACTATGTTGGTATCCAAGGTCTTAAGACAATATTATATTAATTTTCTCTTAAACTATACAACTGTAAATAATTTCTTATTGAAACTTTCTTTCAAATAATTGATTTGTTCCATTTTAAAGTTATTATTTCCACTAACTTTCTTTAAAATTACATTACCATCTAAATAAAAGTTATTATTCAAATCATATTTATTTTTTTAAAAATGAATTAAAAAATAAAATAAGAATTATAGAAAAATTAAATTTTAGTTTCTCAAAATAAAAAACAAAAAAAATGTTGAAAAATATCAGAAATTCAGGTAGAAAATAATAAATACTTTATAGTATTTGATCAAAATTACTTTATAATAAAAAAATATTTAAAAATTAAAATTGGAGAATAATACTTTATAATATTGCATTAAAAAAACTTTAAATGCGTATATCAATGATGTACACGTATACCAATAATGTAAGATTCATTCACTAATGACTTTCAATAAAAATCATTTATATAAAAAAAATTCCAAAAATTATGCTGGTTTATCATTTTATTTTAAAAAAAAAAAAATCTTTAAATAAAAAAGTATTTTGAATGACTTCCCATAAAAATTAGTATTTTTTAAAAATGTATAATTTTTTTCATCTTAAAATCTACAACAATGAATTTATAAATCATAAATATCAAATTTTATTTTATTTTAATTTGCATCAACTAAATTTAAAATAACTTCTTTCATTTTTCAATAATCCTTTATAAAAATAATTTAAAGAATTAGAAAGATAAAATTAATTTTTGAATCCATAACAAACAAATCCTTAATCAATTATAAAAAAAAAATGATTTAAAAAAACTACTAAAATCAACTTTTCATTCATAGTCGTTGTTAAATTATTTTTGAATTCTCATTTTTTTAAATAAGTTATTTATTTACATAATAAACCATATAGCAAAGATACTCTTAATCTCTACTCATATACAATTGCAATGCACATATAAACTGACTTGACCTTATTATCATACAAGTTTAAAAAAACAACAAAACAAAAAGAAGGTATGAAGCACACCATGTCAAAAGCAATATTGGGACATTCTGTCATCAACCTAATAACATTTTGAGAAATTGAAATACACCCTTCATAAGTTTAACTTGTTTGAGGGTTTCTTCTTATTTCTGTATGTTCGTCAAATCACTAACAACAAATATTCATATTGCCATTTGCTACAATTCAAAGTCGATGACTTACGATCCCAGTACCTTTTTCCATTTAACATGTGCTAAAACAAGTAGGAAAAGCAATATGGAAACTGCAGTCATAATCCCAACAATCGGCCAAAATATTCCGTTTTTATCGTACAATGAACATGGAATGTTCATACCAAATGCACCAGCTATCAATGTCCCAATAGCAATAGCAAATGATGCAATAGTCAATGTCAACTGCAGTTGGATAAGCTCATTCCTATGGTCATCAATATACTCCCTAACCCGCAAATCAGTAGCAAATAAGTAAGAACCATAACACTACTCAAGAATAATGAAACAAACATATCAACGGTCGAGATTCCAATCAGACTCTCATTATATTTTAGGCTTAAATAGTGTTTTAGTCCCTGTAAGTTGGCGAGATTTTGGTTTTAGTCCCTGTATCTTTTTTTTTCGGTCCAAGTCCCCACATGTTCATTTCCTTTTGGTTATAGTCCCTCCCGTCAATGAAACGTTTAAAAAAAGCTGAGTTGGTAGACGGTGCTGAGGTGGAATATTGTTTTATCATTTCTTGTTTAATTTTCTTTACACACGTGGATTTAATCAATGGACCGTTAAATAAAGAGGGACCAAATACAAAAAACATTACAAATTTGTTTTGCTTCTTCTTCTTTCTACATTGGCACTGTTGTCTTCTTCTTTCTTCTACATTGGCTGTGTTCTCTTCTTCTTATACCTTCAACATCCATGGCCTCGTTTTCTTCTGCGAACTCTCATCATGGTCAAGCACCGGTTTGTGGTTGCAATAGAAGCATGAAAATGTTTATGTCAAATTCATTTGAAAACCCTAAGAGACGATTTTGGAAGTGTCAAAATTCAGGATTAATGTCTGGTTGCAAGTTGTTTATTTGGGACGATGAGCTTGAAAGAAATCCAGCAAGTGATGTTAGATGTTTAGGTGGTTGCAACTGCTCTGAAGTGTTGAAGGATTTGGGGTTCATGGTCAAGGAGATTGAAAATGGTAAAAAAACAAAGATGAAGATTAAGCTGGAGAAGGAGAAGAGAAAAGTGAATCTATTGATGCTATTGTTGGTTGTTTCATGGGGGGTGTTCTTTGGTTATCTGAAATGGTGAATCCAATTTGTTTGTGTTGTTGTTCAGTTTTTTTGTCTTTAAGTCCTTGTAACATTATTGTATTTTGGAATTGGTCTCTGTACCATATGATGAATGAAAAACATGTTTTGGTTTTGTTCAGTATAAGTATGCAATTATATTGTTCAGTATATGAATTCAATTAAGTTGATCATTGTGCTTGCAGTTGTACTTAAACCATATCTTAATAATTTTCATACTTAAAGTCATAACAAAATAAATACTTAAGTCATAATACATTGTTGGGGACGAAATACATAAATGCCTTAACTACAAGGCTAAAGCCAAAGCAGTGTTGTAGTCATAATAGTTAACAAAAAACTCCTAGATGGAATCAAAAGTACAACATAATTCAAAATAGGTCATTGTCTACATAGTCCATGGTTGGTCTTGGCTACTTCCTTCTCCCTTAAGCTTTTTGCATCTTAGTACCCTTGTTCTTTCACTTCTCCTCAATTCCAACTTCCTTGCCACCTTTTGTCTGGGTTGTTTGGCCTACAAAGTCACATAAAAAACATTCAAAATTAGAGAAAAATCAGCAGACCAAACATCATAGACATTAACTCAGTATTAGACTCAACTGGTTTAGGATCATGTTGCTTTGGTGGAGCTGCATGAACAGGTTGGTCATTACCAACTTCAACAGTTGGCTGTGAGCCACCACCTTCTTTGATAGGTGCAGACAAAATGTAATTTGACTGAGAGTCACCAACTCCTTGTGAAGCATGATCAGGTTGTTCATTAGCAACTTCCACATTAGCAACTTGGGGATTAGCTGGAATTTTGGCAGTGATGTCATTGATATTGGGTTGGGCTTGTGTTGCTTCAAAAGCTGCACAGAGATCTGCTGCAAGCATTTCAAATTCTGGATCCACATAACATTGTGTTCCCTGCCGTTGTTCAGTTGGAGCCTCAATATCAGCATTACTCAGATTCTGTTGTTGTTCAGTTGGTTGGTCATTTTGTTGTTGTTGTTGTTCACTTGATGCCTCATCTTCAGTTGGCTGTGATGTCTGTGTAGCAGTTTTCTTAGGTTTTCTCTGCACAAATAAATATCAGCAATCAATATCAATGATAACAATAACACAATTTGTAAACATAACTGATATTCAAATGATACCTTTCTTTTCTGAGCTTCAGGGTCAGGCACTTGAACCAAACAACTCCTGGCATTTTGTCCATGCACTCCACATTTCGTACAACAATAAGTAGTCTGTGTCCTTGTTTTGTTAGGATCTTCATCAAGTTCCCTTCTCCTTAACTTCTTTGGCCTACCAGGGCCTCTCTTGTATGATGGAGGCAACATTTCCTCAGTGTCAACTTCAGGCCACATGTCTTGGCCATTAATTGGGCTAATGTTGAAGTCATAGCATGCCACATATGTTTCTTTGGAGTAGCAATCATCTACATAGTCTTCTGGTTTTTGATTCCTAAACCCTAAGGCAGCAACTGCATGTCTACATGGTATGCCTACCAACTCCCAAAAATTACAAGTGCAAGTTCTCTTAGATGTGTCAACTATGAACATTTGTTTGTTATGAATATGTTCAACTTACCAAATATTGTCACCAGACCAAGTTGGAATCCAATTGCCAGCATGTTCTACTTCTTTATCTAACCTAATTCTAGGTCTTGGCATTATCCTATGTTCCCACCTATCAGCTTTTTCTCTTAATGTAGAATTTATATTCATCAGATAGTTCCTTATCCATTCACACATTGTCAATATTGGTTTATCCCTAGCCACTAGTATTGTGCTATTGAAAGCCTCAGATACATTATTCATTAACACATCACATTTGGGATAGAATGAGAAAGCATGCTTACACCATAATTTTGTTGGTATTTTGGCCAACCACTCCCAAGCCTTAGGATTAAATGCCTTTAGCTCTTTCATCTTTGCCTCCCATGCTTATATATATGTTGACTTTGCTGCAGACATCATGAAGTCTCTGATTTTGGTGCCACCACCAAACTTCTTTTTGAAATTGGCATACAGATGCCTAAGACAAAGCCTATGCTCCATCCTCTCAAACATCTCCTCAAATACTTGAATTAAGCCCTTGACAGCAAAACAAATAATAAAATAAGGGACCTAATTCTAAACAACAAGACATTTTCAGGGACCAAATCAAAAACATAATCAAAATATAGATCTGATGAAATGTACCTTTTGTTGGTCTGAGATGAAGACCCATCTTTTTTCTTGCCCAATGTCTTCCAGAAGCAATGTCAAGAACCACCTCCATGACTCCTTTGTCTCAGTCTCACATACACCAAAGGCCAATGGATAGTATTGGTCGTTATGATCCCTTCCAACAGCCACAAGCAAAGTTCCTCCATATTTTGTCTTTAGATGACAGCCATCAACACCAATGAATGGTCTACATGCGGTGGTGAATCCCTTTTTGATTCCATCAAAGCAGAAGTAAAAACAACCAAATCTGGGTTGAATTGTGGGTGCAATTCTTGTGACATTAATTTTACAAGTGTTGCCTGCATTGACCCTCCTTAATTCAGCAGAATACCTCCACAAAAGTGTATATTGCTTTGTGGCATCACCTTCAACCAAAGCCTTTGCTATTTGCTTAGCCTTCCATGCCCTGTTCATACTAATACCTACAGAATAACTTGTCCTAATATCAGTCACAATATCGCGAAGTTTGATTCCATCAGATGAAGCCATCCTAGCCGCTACAGTCTTAGCAATCCACTTGGAGTTAGCAATAGTGTTATTTAAAACCCTACCACACGTGTGACTACCAAACCATTTTTTCATTCGATACGTGTGTTTATTTCCCACTTTACTAACCAAAGCCAAAAAACCACATTTGCCCTTGCACACCACTCTCACTCTAACTTTGTCATTTTTCAGATACTTTATCTCTCTTCCATTCAAGACTGACCATTCAGTTATTGCCTCCTTAAACTCCTGCAGAGAAACAAACTCCAACCCAACTTTGAACTGGTAATCCTTGTCCAATTCCTCCATCTTAAATCTAGGATATGCTGGTCCTTTCTCTTCATCTAATGCATCTGGATCACTACTCCCTAGATCATCACTTAAATAATTAGTTTCAATCCCTTCATTACCAACTTGATTCCCACTAGATGAACCCCCAGCTGCTTCAACATTCCTTATCTTTGATGGAGTTTTCCTATGTTTCTTTGCTACCTTCTTAACCCTTGCAGGGGTTTTTTCTACAGCATCAAATCCATCATCCAAACCAAGGGCTCTTTCATCCTCACTGTCCTCAAATGATAAACCATTGTAATCACTGTCATCACTATCATCACTATCAAAACTATCACTTTCAACATTACTTACATTATCAGCACCAACTGTGTCACCTTCAACATGAGGATTGCCATCATCCATAACTGTCTCAGCTTCAACATTACTTACATTATCCTCACCAACTGTGTCAGCTTCTACATTGTCAGCTTCTACATTGTCAGCTTCGATAACATTGTCAGTTTCCACATCATTAACACATTCTTCCATAACTCTATGCTCAACAAAAAGGTCTACACTACAACTATTTTCAACAGAGTGTTCATAAATCTTAGCAGCATCAACATCACTAACTACCCTTGCATGTTTACCCGATACAATGTTATACCACCATAGCCAATAATCATTGATTTCAAGTTTGCAAATATCTTTAACTATACCAGTTGCTTCAAAGAAGCTCCACCTATCAGGGCCAATGTCTACTTCTACCTTATCCCCACCTAGGTAGTACACTACACCATGCCTAACAAACTTTCCTCCGTAATGCAAATTCACAATGAAAACCATACCTGGATGATTCGATTTGGAAGCTCACTCGTATTCGTACAAGCACCCTTCACCTTCCCTGCGCTATGACTGAGGTGGAAAAGAGAAAGACGGAAATGGAAAGACAAACCCTAGTTTACAGGGACTTAAAGGAAAAAGAGGGAAACTACATTTGATGAAATATTATGGGGGTAAACATTTAAATCCACGTGTGTAAAGAAAATTAAACAAGAAATGATAAAACAATATTCCACCTCAGCACCGTCTGCCAACTCAGCTTTTTTTAAACGTTTCATTGACGGGAGGGACTATAACTAAAAGGAAATGAACATGTGGGGACTTGGACCGAAAAAAAAAAGATACAGGGACTAAAACCAAAATCTCGCCAACTTACAGGGACCAAAACACTATTTAAGCCTATATTTTATATGCCAATCAAATTTAGCTGACATTTCAAAATCCCAAATACTTTGCCAAACCCAAAAGATCTAAGATAGATGTGGTGATTCTCCGAATTTTGTTGCAAATTAGAAAAGGAAATCATTGATTAGGTCACAACCCCTTATTTTTGCATCAGCTAGACAATACTATATTTCCTAAATCCATAATCAAAAGAAAGTTAGACTCGACTACTGCCAGTACCACAATCCATAATCCCTGTCTCTAAAATTCCACTAACAAACATTCATAGCTACAACAGAGGGAGATCTAAGACAGGTTCTGGAAGCTTGTGAAACCTAGGGGCAATGTCTTATTATTCTCTCACTGAAAACAACATTAAATAAACTATCTATCATTTTAAGTGTGCAGTTCAACTCATGTATTCAAAACGTATAAAAACGTTGTCAAATACGAAGGTTCTATCGATCTGCTTATTAGCTATACTAAATGGTTAGTCAGCGAGATAGATTAAGATACCATTGATTCAAATCAAAATTCACACTAAAACCACTTAATCAAAAACTAACTAAGACCAACTGAACCCAAAAATAGATGTCGCAGAGACGGAAGAAAACAACACCTCAAGATGGAACAAAGCATTCTAGCCACACAGTGCTTTGGTCAACCATCAGTGATTTGGTCAACACTCTTAGCCTTTCCCAACAGAATATCAAGTTGCACAAAGCAGTATCAAATAAACGCATGTTATTCCAAGATTGAACCATTAAGTTGATAAACCTGATCAAAGAAAAATGCAAGAAGAAGAAGAAGAAGAAGAAGAACCTTAGCCTTTGGAGCCCCTACTCGACCTTCTTTGTCTTCCTTAGCCTCAACATACCTATAAGATTTTACACATAATTTCTACTTAACCCCGTGATTCATGAAAAATATCACTAGTGCTTATGCGAGTAGATAAAAACAGAAGCTTCATAATAATGATAAGGGAATCAGGGGAGTCACAAACTACAAACCTGAAACACAGATCCACCGTTTTCTTTTGCCTGTTTATCCAATGACCGCAGCAAGGACGGGATAACGATTTCATCTTCACCTCGATCTAATATATATCCAAGTTGAATCAACACCTAGCAATGGGGAAAAAATTAAAGCATGAAATAGTAAAAAAAAAACAGCTAATGATTCCAATAAAAACTAACAGAAATCCATTTTGAAAGACCGTAAGCATACATTTTCTCCACCAGTCCACAAGTCTTGATCGTCAGAGCTCAACACAAGTTGGGGGTTCGCATGACTATTTATCCAATAAATAACAGGACCTAGTGCGGTACGAACTGAACCATGCCTCACTGTCCGTAACTGAGCATTTAGTCCAGATTCCAAGCAATTCCAAACAATTGTTGGGACATGCTGTCAATATAAAAGCTGGCATTTGTATGTCCGTTAAGTATAGAGAAAAAATAATGACTGAATCTTAACAATAGGAATAATCAAGACACCTGGCCAAGGAGGTTGCAAGTGGAATATAGATATAGGCGTCGCAGATCAAATGAAAGAGACACGAATTACCAAATAGATTAACTAGAAGAAGGAAGGCATTTAGTTTATGCAACAATGAAATCTTGCATTTCATCAAATAGAAGTTCTTGCATTTCAGGCAACGAGTCCTAATATATGAAATGAAACATTGATCGCAAAATAGGAAAAAAAATTAGCATAGCACAGCAGACAAGTTGCACATTCCAGAATATTAATAAGTTCAAAAGGAGAAACATCTTGAATTATAAAAGAAATTCATTCCGCCAAACCGCAACGTCACTGCTGAGCCGACTATTACTGCTAGTCAACTATTTTCTCCATATATTTTCTCATAACCTGCATAAAAAATCTAACACAGCCCCTGTTCATCATCATCCTCATCAATTCATAAAAACTTGTAACAACAGTAACAAATTACAAATCATCTTCTTGCTTCTGTGATAAAGTTTAATCACAAACCACAAACCATAAACAACATGTTCACAATCAACATATCCATAAAAATCAAGAATTTAATTAAAAACAGAAACGGAGAGGAAACGAAATCGCGATCAAACCAAAGTTGAGTCGAAACCGTGTCAACCACTAACGATTCGTCACTGCAGATCCATCGCGAACTCACCCAACCTCCGCGATTCTGATGCCGGCGTCCTCCGCATCTCTCCTGTGGAACTTCCGATCTAACCACAAATCCATCCCATTCACGAACCTCCGATGTCGCGCATCACCACACACAGCCAGAGCCCGCCGCCGATACTATAACCGTCACGGGAGCTTTGAGTGATTTTTCTGGATTTAATTATTTGGGTGCCTTGATTTAAAGAAGGGGGGGAAATTTTCTGAAACTTGAAACAACATAGATATTCTCTCTAAGGGTCTGGCCATGACGAAAAAAAATACATAGAGGAAAGATTTCTCGGGTCTATTTATAGTGTCTAAACATAGGAAGTTGTGAGATTTCAATATGAATTGAAGAACATAGTAGGGATCGTTGAGGGAGAAGGGTTTCATTTTGATCGTGTGGGTGAGGGGTGGTTTTTGAAAACAAAATCCCACCGATAACGGCGGCTGTGGTTTTCTTGGCGGAGTTGTGAGTTGCAGCGGCTATGGGGTGTTGTAGCGGTTAGGGATCATTTATGTCTCTTCCTTCAGTGAGATACCAAAAGAACAAAACAACATTGAGGAAGAGGAAGGAGAATAGGAAGAAGAAAGAGAGACAGAGAGAGAGAGAGAGAGAGAGAGAGAGAGAGAGAGAGATTGTTGGCTTGTAGAAGTGTTTTAGCTTCAGTAGTTCAGCACATTGAGCAGTGTGTTTGCAGGCCTACACAGAAATGAAAAGTCTTAAAGTTAATATGTTGATTGAGACAGATAGTTTGAAACGAAAAAGTAGCTTGCTTAGTTAAGACAAATGGTACCGATACTTCATAAAAGTAGTATTATACAACTTGACCAAGTAGTTAATAACCAAGTAGTAGCATGTTTAGTTAGTAAAAGGGTATGAAATGACCCGAAATGCCCTAAAAATGGTGATGTGGCAAAAAGTAGGCAAGGGTTAAAAGAGTATTGTTACATGTATAAGCTTTTTTCATATGGTAGATTTCATGAAAAAGACAACCTTCCATGTCATGCTAAAAATTTGTTATCTACTCAAGGGACTTGTGGCTAGTTATAAACCATGCCATATACCAACACAAAATTTATCAAACCTTCATTAATAAATCAATGTAAAGTTTTACATTCATTGCGTAGAAAATAGAAAAACAGAATTTATAATCTTAATGGAGAACAAACCCTAACAAATCTTGGCTATTGTATAATGTCAAGATACATACAATCAAGCTTGTTCATATGATTCTTAAGAACATCTATTTCATGCATGTGACTCTCATCAAGCAAAGTTTTGGCCCTTTTGATTGCAGCATTGATTTGTATGTTCTTCAGTTTTGTGAGCTTCAATTTAATTAACCTCCTGCTTCTTTAAAATAGTTTCAAGTTTGTAAACGCAGTTTTCCAATTTACTTTTCACTTCCGCCATTTGTTGGAATTTCTTATCTTCAGCACTGTAAATATCAGCTTCTTGAATCAACTTTTGAATTTCTTCTGCAGATAACCTCCCTTTATAATTGGTTATTACAATCTCATTCATGATGCCCGTGGATACTTCCTTAGCACAAACTGCCAAAATACCGTTCTCATCAATAGAAAAACTTACACGTATAGGATGGCCACGTGGGGCACTTGGAATTCCAGACAGTCTAAAGGAACCAAGAAAATTGTTGTCACTGGCTCTTGTTCTCTCACTCTCATAAACTATTACCTCAACTAAGGTTTGCTAATCTACCGTTGTAATACAGTTTGATCTCTTCTTGACAGGTATAATAGTATTCTTAGGAATCACTACTTTCATACAGTCATGCATTACGCCATAACCTAAAGACAACGGTGTAACATCAATCAATACCAAGTTTGGAACATTTTTAATGCCATCACTCAACAAAGCAGCCTGCACAGCTGCACCAAAAGCAACTGCCTCATCAGGATTGATGCTATTGCACAAATCCTTTCCATTAAAAAAGTCCCCTAATAACTGCTGCAGTTTGGGAATCCTAGAAGAGCCACCAATAAGGACAACATCATCTATACAACTCTTGTCCATCTTAGAGTCAGTAAGACAACTCTCAACTGTCTCGATACATTCATTAAAAAGTTCCATATTGATTTCCTCAAACTTAGCACGAGAAATTGATGAAAAGAAGTCAATGCCCTCAAATAAAGCATCTACCTCAATAGATGTGTCAAAAGAAAAAGAAAGTAACCTTTTCGCCCTCTCGCACTTAGATCTCAACCTCCTTAAGGCTCTTGGGTTTCCACTAATGTCCACTTTGTTCTTCCTCTTGAACTCCTCCACAAAGTAATTAACCATTCTATTATCAAAGTCCTCTCCCCCAAGGTGAGTGTTTCCAGCTGTAGCCTTAACTTGGAAGACCTTATCCTTAATTGTTACAAGAGACACATCAAAAGTTCCACCACCAAGGTCAAACACGAAAATATTTCGTTCTCCCACACAGTTAGTTCTCTTGTCAAGGCCATATGCAATAGCTGCGGCAGTAGGCTCGGCAATTATCCGCATAACATTAATGCCAGCAATGGCACCAGCATCCATGGTGGCTTTTCGTTGAGAATCATTGAAATAAGCTGGCACAGTAATGACTGCATTCTTAACCGGTGATTCCAAATATGCCTCTGCAATCTGGCGCATCTTAGTGAGTATCATTGACGAAATTTCCTCAGCACATAGATGCTTCTCCTGACCCTTGTACTCAACAACAACCATGGGTTTGTTGTTTACATCAGCAACGACTCTGAATGGCCACATGTTAATGTCTTTTTGAACAACATCATCACTGAATTTCCTACCTATTAACCTCTTAACATCTAAAAAGAGAATATTAATATTGATTAGATTAAAGGCCCAAACCAATCAACGTTGAGAAAAACATAAAAACTTAATTGGTCTCTAGAAATATAGTAATTCAACAATAGTACAACAATAACAGTAAATATATAAGGGAGCAGAGTAAGAGAATAGAAGTTACCAAAGATAGTGTTTTGTGGGTTGGTTGCAGCTTGATTCTTAGCTGCTTCACCGATCAACCTTTGTTTGTGAGTGAAAGCAACACAAGAAGGTGTGGTTCTGTTGCCTTGGTCATTGTGAATAATCTCAACTCTCCCGTGTAGCTCATGCCACACTGCAACACATGAATACGTTGTGCCGAGGTCGATTCCCACAGAAACTCCTTCATACTTTTTCGGCATCATCTTTTAAGTAAACTATAGAATCTCAGAAAAAACTCAAGTAAGATAATGAGGAAAATGGGAACTGACAATTTGACTATTTATTGAGATTGGTTGCGTATTGTAGTAAATAACCGACGATACAACTGTTTACGAACACTGAACCGTGTGTGTTTTCTTCTGCTCTTTCATGGTTGTGTTGTATGGAGAATACGCGAGATTTTGAATTGCCTATGGTTTCAACTTTCAACATTTTACGAGGAGAAGCTAATTAAACACTTTTTTGTCCCTCACAATTCTAAAGATTTAAAATTGATTTTAAAGTAATTTTGAGATATTTGATTTTTCAAAAATAGAATTGATTTTGTCTCTATTGTTCTCTCCAGTCTCATATATAAACAAATATTTAAAAAAGTTTTTTTTTAGAAAAATATCTAAATGCATTTAAGTCTTACTCTCTTAATTTTACTTTTACTTTTTGTCTTGGAAATCATTAAAAATATAGAAATGTGAAAAAAAGTAGGGGTATATTTAGAATAATGATATTGAATGTAATAATTATATGTGACTTTTGCTTATATTTAAGATTATTGATTTTTTTTTGGTTGCTTATATTTAAGATCGGAGGGAGTGTGAGTTTAACGTGATTCTGTCTCTTTGAAACAAGCCCTTCGTGTTGTATTCATAAATTTAGATTCTGTTTGGTAAAACTAGCTGATAGCTGATAAGCTAGCTGGTAGTTGTTAGTTGATGGCTGGTAGCTTATAGCTGATGACTTATAACTGATAAGCTAATTTGAGTGTTTGGTAAATTAACTGTTACACTAGCTGATAAATACAAAATAACATAAAAGGACATTCTTAATTAAAAAAATAGAAATCCTATTTATTAAATTAATTTTTATTCAATAAAAATAAACATATTAAAAATCAAATGCAAAATATTTTAAATAAAAATATAAAATTAAAATAACCCAAAAATATATTAAACACTTGTATATAAATTTTGTAATGAAATTTAAATATCTAAAATAATAATATTGTAATTTGATCTTATATTTCAATAAAGTGCATATTTTCTTCTCTCTTTTTTTCCTCTCAAAATCTATGATATATCTACTAACAAACAAATATATTCAATAATACAGCATCATATTTATAAAAATAATATATTAATAGTAAAAAATCAAATAATAAATAATTAAAATAATAATTTAAAAGTAATAAAAAAACAAATTCAATGTAATGAATCAAAATATTCTATTAATAATAAAATGCAAGATGGATTGCATCGTTAATTTATTGGTAAAAATAATGACTACCTTTTTTTTCCTCAAATAAAATACAAATATTTTAATTTAAATCATAATATAATATAAAGGATAAAAATGAGATTTTGATAAAATAGTGAGGGTATAAATGGAAGAAAAAGTCATAAGTTAAAAGCTATAAGCTCAAAAGCTACTTCAAATAACTTTTGAAAAAAAAAGCTAAAAGCTAGTAAAAAAGGTAAAAGCTAAAAGCTAAAAGACAGTTACCAAACAGAGTTTTTTATTAATATGAGCTGAAAAGCTAAAAGATATAAGCTAAAAGCTCTTTTTTATGTCTTACCAAACAGACTCTTAGAATTGAAAACTTATTTTAGGTGTGATTGCGGCAGGGTAGCGCTTACTAGAGATTGTTGTACTTTCATTCAAAACCTTAGCTATATCATAATTACAACCCACTTTTAGGGGTGGAAATAGGTTGGGCCGAGTTAGCCTTTGTTAAGCCTAAGTCTGACCTACCAAAAAAACTGAAGCCTATGTCTGGCATGTAGCCTGTCATAGGCTTATTTTTAAGTCTAAATCTGGCATTTTCTAAGGACTGGTTAGCCTGTTAGCCTACATAAAAACCTGTTATTTTAAATAGACTGACAAACTAAAAAAATCAATGAGACTAAAAGTTTGTTTACATTGACTTATTTTAACTTACCTATTAGCATAAGTTTTGTGAGATTATTTGTTTAAGATAACTTATGAAAATAACTTATAACATTATTCATAAGGTGTTTTCATCTTATTTTCATAAGTTTTTCAAGATAACCAGTTTTTATTTATGTATTTTAATTCAAAGTACAAAATATAACATAATGATAATAAAAAAATAATTATTCATATTTGTCGTACCTCCAAATTTGTCCTACCTGTATAATATTACCCTCATTTGTGTTTCTATTTACTAATCACTATTCAAAAATCCAAAAAAAATATGAAGTTGCTTTCATTTGTTCTTATTGCCCAAGTCCAAGTTGTTATTGAATTGAGGTTCAGGCAAGGATATCAGGTCAGGTGTGTGTGCAGTATTGATTGAGATACGATTAGGTTTTGAAAAGAGATTGTTCTTTATTATGATTACACTAAAGACTATGGGTATGGGTGATTATTTCAAGCAACCAAGTCGAGTGTCTTGTATCGAATTAATCAGAGTGGGTGTAAGGAAGCTCCATTCTCACTCCTTCTCCACCACTTAAGTCTCGTGGTGCACAATCCCAATCGTATCTTATTGTGTTTTGAATTTGATTAAGAAAAAGTCGTTTGATGTTGGATTAAGGGTTTGTTGGATTGATTATGAAAATGTTTTGGTGAATGGGAAGGTTGATAGCGATGCACAAGGCAATCGACTTACAAAGGGTGAATGCAAAGTGAAGTGTAATTGGTTGAGGGGTTAATGGTGATGGAAATCTATTGAATTGGTTTATTATGAAAATGTTTGACGTTGGATCAAACTTATTTGTTATCTTTTGAAAAGGGTTGATTTTATTCATGAATTAGAGAAAGCCTAAGCAACTAGCAAGCAAAAAGAAAGCGGTAAAATTATTACACGTCATGGGAGTTGGGGTACATTTTCTCAAATGGGGATGCAATAGACAATAAACACACAACCCAAATGATAAATTATATGTACACTAGCAAAGTGGACTAGTCTTTTAAACGACAAACTAGACGCAATTGATCGAATAAGTCTCATTGTAAGAAATCCCAAGAATAAGCTATGAATAATGTGTAAATGGTGTTCTAAGACAAAGCAATACAAGATAGAGAAGTCCAATCCAAAGCTCCTCCTTTACTAGGGTTTATGTACAAGGTTCAAACTCCATGATGCTAAGGATAGTAACCATAGTCCAAGCTTGAAATTTTTTTTAGGGTTTTGATCTTTTATCATGTTTTTGTGTTTTTTAATGAGATAAACAAAGATGAATAAGATAACAATAAGATATATGAACAATAATATAAATGAACAATGATATAAGTTGTGGAAAAGTAAATGACGGAAAGATAACGAGCGGAAATTAAAGTTAGATAGTTGTGAATTGTCATTGATCGGATGATCACTTTCTCGAATCGGGACCAATTTAGCGTTATGTTAAGCAATCGTAGCATAATCTACGAGGAAGATCATACTATGGTAGGCCGGTCAATAACAATATTTGTGTTGAAACACGATAGAGAAATGATATGTAGATCATTCTTCTAAAGTTGTGTCACACGAAAAGAAAAAGAGAACGATCTCATCTTAATCAAGAACTTCCATCGATTAATCAAAGGTAACATATCACTATCCCAAAGTATGGAGACTGATCCAAATGATCATTCCCCACAAATTTGGAATAATGAAGGTTAAACAACTTTGAAAATCAATAATCCATGATATCAAAACTTCATCAACCAAAATGAAAAAGAAATCGAAATATTGAAATGAATAATAGTGAAAAAATAGATCAAAGATTAGTGACATGAAAAATCAAGGTCCAAAATAATAAAAACAATAATAAAAGAAAATGCTAGAAATTAAAGAAGCAAAAAAAAAAAAGAAAAAGAGAGGGGGTGGCTGTTGAATCATGGTGTATGGATGAAGAAGTTTGAATCTATTAAATTGAAAACAGATTTTAGAAAACAAAATCAAACAAAATCAGATTTTAGAAAACAGACTAACACGAGAAACATCATGAAAGGGAAAAAAACAGTCATCGGCTCTGAAGTTTCAATCCAACCTTCTTTTGGTGCACAAATTCTCATGTAGGCAAACTCTCCTGTTCGCGATCCCGTTTCTCTACAAATCACTGTTTTACTATGCTTTGTTTTCCCCCTCCCTCTCTATCTCTCTCTCTCTGTTTCTGTTTGATTCCTCAATCTCTCTCGCGTATGGTTTGTTTTAGATCTTGCTTCTTCTTCAACTCTCTTTGTTTTGTTTGTGTTCAAAGTTTGGTTTGTGTCTGAAAATATGTTGTTGATTGTTTGTGAGTTTGAAGGGATTGATGGTTGATTTGATTGAAGGTTTGGTGATTTGAGCAGAAGGTTGGGTGAAGATGAGGGTTGAAAATTTGAAGGAGAGGGTGAGGTTTGAGCAGCGTGAATTTGGCTTTTCAAGCTTGTTCCAAATGAGGGAGAGTATTGGTTTATTTATAGTGAGGTTGGGTGAACTTTGCAATTGAAAAACTGTGATGTGGTTTTTTTATTTTGTGGTCGTCTTGCAGGCTTGGAATTGTGACGTTGGTTGAAGTCGTTTTGAGGTCCGGTTTGGAATTTGTCTTTTACGTTTACAGTGCGTATTGTGTGCGTTGCGCAAGTTTGATTCGTGGAGTATTAGCTTGTTGGCTTAGAGGCTTGCGTTATGGCTGGGTTTACATAATGTGTAGTGCGTGAAATGTGGCTTGGAGTGAAATTGTGTGAAGTTATGGAGCTCGTAGCCGTGTGGTGCATCGTTGTAGGTTTGAAGGTGTGTAGTTGAAATGATGCTTGGAAGGATGAATTGTTTTGGAGAGTTGTGAGGTCGTACGTGGAAGTCGCGTGGCTTGGCCGAAGAGGTTTGTGGAAGGTCTTGCACTGTATGTATATTTGTGTGATAGGCTGGGAAAGTTGAATGTTGGCTTTGGTGGGACCTGATGCGTGGTGTGGTTTGTTGATGTTATTTGGCTACGTGAAAAGCTGGCTGGAGATGGAATTCGTGTTTGTGTCATGGCTGTTGTGCGTGAAGGCTGTAGATTTGTAGTTATGGCTCATTTTGATGTTGGCAAGTGCAAATGGCTTGTAGAAAATTGGAAAATAATAACTTGTCGTTTTTGTGAATTTAGATTGTAATTGTTGTGAAAATGGATAATGGGCTTTTATTGTTTTGTAATGTATGGAATTGAACTCATTTTTTGTTGTGTTTTTGTAAATGTAATGGCCCTTAATTGGTAAATGGACTAGAAATCACTACTTCAATAAACCTTGATTTTTCAAATCCACTCTTAATCACGAAAATGAATTCTCAACTTAAAACCACAGATGCACACCTTGTCTGAATTTATTCCAACACCACACTTGAATTGAATCTACAAATCGCACTAAAAACCAATTTCCAACAATCTTTGAATTAATCCTGAGAAAATGAACATGAAGCAATCTGTTGAAATTTCTCCGGTGTTTTCTCTGGAGCTTTCTGGACTTTGCGAGTTTCGAGGTATTGGACGCCATTGTCGGTCGCATCATCGGAGGAGGGGGAAGTGGTGCTCCCATCTCTCCTCGGTGGAGTTCCTTCCTCCAAAAGTGGCATATCATTGTCGTTGTCAGCGTTATGGATGGGAGAGAGGACGGTTTCGTGACCGTTGTTATTTTCGTCTTGTTGACTGGCCATGATTGGTTTCTGTGGTTTTTTCTTTTGATCTTTTGGTTTCGGAGAAAGAAAAGATGGGAAAACAGGTTTCCCACAGACGGAGCCATTGATCCGACCAGTTAATCACAATAAGTGAGTCGTCAGCAACACGTCCGCAGTCTCGAACGATCGACGAAGGGGGGTTGTACCTGCAGGTGTAACACCCTTTTCTACCCCACAGTTATACACAACAAAATACACAAATTATCAGAGTAAAAATCACCTCAGAATGGTGCACATTTCTCAATAAACTCAAAATAAACCATTTGCTCCGTAAACACGGGTTTTCCTCAAAATATTCAAAAAGCCATCAAATAGCAGCGGAACCACCATAACCACAATAATCTGAAATTGAAAAGGTTTTAAAATAAAAACCATATAATTAAATAACAACAAAATAACAGTTCAACATGGTTCGACTCAATGACCCAACCCGATGTTACATTATCCGAGCAAGACCCTCTACATCGACCAAAAGCAAAATAACTCCAAAGGTCCTCGAAGGCATCCATAGCTAAGCCTGATCACCTGCACGTTACCCACGTGGAGGCAACATTCAAACAAACAGGGTGAGTAATCACAATTCATTATAATCAATATAAAAACAGGATATGCATAAAATGGCGTCATTATCATATACAACATCTTCAGGATCATCACAAGGAAAACATCAAAAATCACAATATCATAAATCACAGCAATGCCACATAAATGCAATGCGCAATAAGACTCATGCATGTGGTACCAATCGTCACAGTTGATGGACACTAGGCCATCACCCTCCAAAGATCCTCGTCATTAGGATCGATTCCACATAAGAACCGGAGCACGTCAAAATTACCTCACATCCGCACAATGGGATTGAAGCCACAATAGACCGAAGTCTTGAATGCTATGAATGCATGATACATAACATCATTATCATCATCGTCAATAAAAGTCATTACGTGCATCATCATTCATCAAAATCTCATGTTAATCATATCGTCATTTATTCATCAAAACATCATGAATCATCATTAATAAATCATCAATATAATAATGGTAATACGTCAGAGGATCACAGCTCAAAGCATCAAGATAGCACAAGAAATCATGAAACAATTCGCGAACAACAGACGTTCGCTAGAAAGTTCGCTTTGCGAACTTGTTCGCTTTGGCGTTCGCTTTGCGAGCTGCCTGCGAACCCAACAATTTCCAACAAATCAGAAGAAAAAAAACCCCCATTCTGTAACACCCCAATTCTACCAATCGAATATTAATAAAAATCAGAGTACTTTAAAATTTCCAACAAAATCAGGATGTCACATTTTTCAATTTAAAAACAACAAACTACTTGTATTTCACTTATCATTTGAAACATAGCATTCGACATTCACAACTTATAAATCAGCTAACAACTTTATTCAACCAAAACAACGTTCAATTTATAATTATTCAACATTTAGCAATAACAACGACTTAGAAACAACAACATAAACATTCCCCCCGAGTGCTACGTATCAGAGCAAGACCAACTCGAACTAACAGCAACTAAAGGACTTCATAAAATTACTTCACTTCCACAGCTATTCTTCAGTACCTGCTCAATTACCCATAATAGGTAACATCATTACAGAAGGGGTGAGATATCGAATAATATAATCAAAATTATGATAATTAATATATTAGACTAGAATCATACAATTTTCACCGCTTCACAACTAACCAACCAGATTACAACCAATCAACATTCATCATAACAACAAATCCAGTAATACGACTCAAATGCGACTCAACTTATGCAGATGCATGTGGTACCATTCGGAGTAGAACTCCCAACTTAAACATATGTCAAGTTATCGAGGCATTTAAACAAGGCATAAGCCTTCAACGTGGTGCCATCAAGGCCAACTTAAACAGGTGCCATCAAAGCCAACTTAAACAATGCAATGTACGCCATGTCACCTCAACTTTAACAATAAATTCACGACAACGAAAACAACAACTTAAACATGCATCAATTGCATCAACTTAATCCAACATTGGTCATTCGACCTACAACTTAAACAACAACTCAACTCAAACCATATTGGCCATAAGACCTGCAACTTAAATAATTCGCCCGTAACTCGGGACAATTCAACCTATTCAACTGTACCTGCAAATCAACTTAATCGACATAATTACCACAAAACAAACCACAATTATCTACTTGCATACACGAACTACCCCGTAAATTTTGGTTCGATTTCGAGCAACTAAATATACCGCTTAATTCTACCGGGCGACTAAAATTCCTACTGTTTTCAACTTCTAGCATCTTTTCAACAAAATAAATCAACCACAATGCCTACTAATTATTACGAACTACCTCGATAATTTTCGTTAAATTTCGGACAACTAATTTTTCCGCTTAATTTTGCTTATTCGACTGAATCGGTACTGTTTTACACTCTTCTATTTTATTTGCTATTATGATACTAAAACCAGTCTGCCATATTCATATATATACTCTGCTACTAAATGATAACAAGCTATTTTATAATACTACTAAACATCCAACTCTACCTACCACTATACCTAAAACTTTAGTGCACAGGTGGAATTCCCCTTTTTTTTCCTTCTACATATTTCTTGATACAATCAATTGTATCAGCTGGCAGCAGTTAGAAATGAATGATGCCGCATACAAACGATAATGACCTTACCACTTATACTGTAACACACAAACTCAGCAAGTATCATGTCGTATAAAAGTCAGCATCACATCATATAAAATCAAGTCCGCTGCAATAAGCTCTTACAAACTTACAAATTATTCTTATATTAGGATCAATTAGGCTTTGGCAACAACCTAAGATAAGAGATCAACATTCCCTACTGCCAAAGGCTTTACACGATCAAATTTAGATAATCTAACCAATAAGGTGGCAGGAAAATGTTGCTTCTGGTTCAGCTCTTTACAAGTGTTTATTTAATATATGTTGAGGCAAAACTAATCCATTTCCGAATCAATTAAACTATATATGTTGAGGCAAAAAGCCTTCTTGCAATCTTCATCAAATCAAATTGTCTCGCATTATTATACCATTATCAAGTCTAATCCGCAAGCACAAAAACAAACAATCCACTAGTCACTTATCCGCTTCTCTTCAACTTCTGTAACTTTCACAAATACAAACACCTTAACATTGCAACTAATCCTATAAAATCAGTGAATCAATAAAACTTAAACTTTCAGCACCAAATTATCGCAATCAACAAAAAGGAAATTGATAACTAAGCATATAACATAGACCAAAGGGTTTGCTAATTTCAAAACCCCCTTGTTATTATTCCACTTTTAGGTCTCATCTCATCAATAATCACAAAAACCAATAGAGTGAAAATGTAATCTAACTCATTGTTATTTTAGTTCTTATAAAAACCAACAATTAGCAATAAACAATACAACACATACGATAGAAATTATATAACCCCAATCCTACATATCAACTATCATACTCCCGGTTATAAAATTCGAATCCCACCCTTACCTGGATTTAACGGTAGTTCGAATTTCCCGATCGAATTCCTTATTTCCGGTCGAACTCCAATTCGGCTTTCCGGTCTGCAATTTCCTCTTCCGGCGGCTTAATCCACAAACCCTTGGTTTCTCCTCTTGACTAACACTTCTCCCCTTGACTAATTCTTCTTCTCTTTTTCTTATTATTAAAATAATAATAATAATAATAATAATCCAATATAACAACTAATGGTCCTAAGTCATACACCCCTTAATTGCTAATCCCGGCGAAATCCAAGCCCATTACCCAACATGCTCCAATAATCCATAATATCACTTATAATATTATTTCTTCGACTTTCCGACTAATATTCCGACTTAACGACTTAATTCTTCGAAACACAAAATTAACCGAAATAATAATTCGCGACCAACTACTTACTCCCGGCTTAATAGATTAATTCCGATTATCAACCAAATGGTCCAACAATTCAACTTAGTTAATTAAATAAGATAGCCGAATAAATAAATAATATTATTCTTAATATTATTCCTCCGATTTAACCGACTAAAATCCGACTTTAACTTAATAATCCCAATACACCTCTTAAAATAATACCGACAAATCCAACTACTCCGATTAATTCTCAACTTCGTCTAAATCCAATAATTAAATCCTTCAATAATTTAATTAACTAATTAATTAAATTCAGGCGTTACAACTCTCCCCCACTTAGAATATTTTCGTCCTCGAAAATTTATCCGACACGACTATTCCAACAACTTAATTCTTCCGAGTAATCAAATCTCGTCCTCGCAAGGCAACTCCACATATAACACAAACAACGGTTCTTAACCTCAACGGCGACAACAACGCGAATACTACTCAAGTGATGCAATTGACAACTAACATCGCAACACAAGAAGTAACCAACTTAAGAATTTACCGGTTTAAGAACCAGAACACAACAACTTAAGAATACCAACTTAAACACAACATCAACGTAACCAAATATCGACATCGGTACAATTCACGTCTGAACAACCGCAATACACTACGTGTTTGCTGCGCACTCTGATTACTTTCAAGGTACTAACTCTACTCAGTTGACCTCCAACTTCCAATCATCAAAATCGACATAATACCAAGGCTTTCGACTTAACTCTTCGGGATCTCCCCGTTAACACCACACATAAACTACAACTTTACTATCTTTTATCAACATAGTTCCCAAAATCACCTTAGGCGCATAACAACATTACAACAACATTTGACACCTGAGTCCACTTAAATTCAACAAGATAAATCATCTTTACCAACCAAAATTCCACTTTTACAAATCAACTTATAATTCAACTTCTTGTTCTACCTGTAACTCAACTCTCACATTATCAGTCTCAACTGAAATTTTCCATACAACTCATCAATCAAACACAGCTTCGTGCTGTCATCCTTAAATTCAACTAATATTCTAACATATGAACTTGTATCAGCAAAAACAAACAACCTCCAAGCACTTGGCTTGACTTCGACCAATTCAACGTACATACTATACTAGTTGGCACGACACATCTATTCATCAATTATGACTCCATCTACTATCAACAATGGATTAAGGGTGATCAATTCCTCAATTTGTCAATAGACAGCCGACAACCATAACGGTGAAATAAATCATCAGTACCCAACACAATAGCGTACTTCAACTTGTGCCCAAAGTCCGTAAGCATAATGCTCCGCCAACTTTCTAAGGCTTACCAATGCCACTCTTAGTTTCTTTAGTTTCAACTTCGTCAACGATGCAAAAATGTTCAAAATCCATTACGCATCCTCTTATGCACGTTCATAGTACAACACGACTTTAAATATTTTTCCAACACCGAAATCGCTACAACATTGAGAACGATCCAATTCAGTTTGCTCCAATTACAACTTTCAACCAAGGTGAAAATTCTTAGCAACACAAATCAACATTCACATTTCTCTCAACATTACCTTTACTTAACATCATCGTCTTAATCATCCTCATTCAACATAAATTGCATCTCCAAGCATTCTCCGATACAGTCACATCCTACAAATACCAACATTTTATTCTTAATAATATTCCACACTTGTTTTCATCCTTTCTAATTTTTCAACAATGGTCGCTCAACTTCAACCATATATATCTCCTTCAATACAGATCTCTCAATCACAAAATCATATTCCAAAATGAAGAGAATTTTGTGTAGATTTCAGAACTTCAAGAATCGCGTAAATCCGACTTACGAGTAAAACGTTATCAGCCACACAACGGGACTGGTTCAGAATTTACGTATGCAGAATTTTCCAAAAATCAGCATCAGACCCAAACAATAAAATGCACTTTTCTCCCTCTTCACAAACCTCCTGAAAGCAAACCTTGTATGCAAACTGTAGGGAATTTCGTAAGCTTTCCAAAAAGTCCATAACCGCTTCCATCCGAATCACGAGTCAAAAGTTATACCTCGTTTACTGACAGCTGCTCCAAAATCACAAAAACCAGAATTTGAGGTTGATGAACATAAGTTCCATTTCCCTCTCTTGCTTCCAAGATCTACCAACATCCTCCTTTTCGTCTAACTACGAAAATCACTCAACTTTAATCCAACTATACTCAAGATATACAACTTACCGAATTAATCCACCAACTTATCATTCCATTCGGAATAATTCCTTAATTTCAATCATCTTTGATTCACCGTCCAGACTCTACGCACATCTCCAACTTGACTGATACGGATTCGCGAGTCTAAACTCTCGCCGGTCCGCAATAACATCGCTCCAACATATGCACTCTTGCAAGCAACATCACCTTGAAACAACTTCTACATACCAACAACACGTACGGGAGCAAACTCCTCCCCCACTTAATTCAAACCAACCTGTAGACAACTACTAGAAACTACTAACAAACAAGTACCGACAGTGTTCCACACATATGTCGAGTACTAAGAAAGAAACAACATTAGAAAACATTGGCCGGACGCACCGACCTGCTCTGATACCACTTATGTAACACCCCAATTCTACCCATCGAATATTAATAAAAATCAGAGTACTTTAAAATTTCCAACAAAATCAGGATGTCACATTTTTCAACTTAAAAACAACAAACTACTTGTATTTCACTTATCATTTGATACATAGCATTCGGCATTCACAACTTATAAATCAGCTAACAACTTTATTCAACCAAAACAACGTTCAATTTATAATTATTCAACATTTAGCAATAACAACGACTTAGAAACAACAACATAAACATTCCCCCCGAGTGCTACGTATCAGAGCAAGACCAACTCGAACTAACAGCAACTAAAGGACTTCATAAAATTACTTCACTTCCACAGCTATTCTTCAGTACTTGCTCAATTACCCATAATAGGTAACATCATTACAGAAGGGGTGAGATATCGAATAATATAATCAAAATTATGATAATTAATATATTAGACTAGAATCATACAATTTTCACCGCTTCACAACTAACCAACCAGATTATAACCAATCAACATTCATCATAACAACAAATCCAGTAATACGACTCAAATGCGACTCAACTTATGCAGATGCATGTGGTACCATTCGGAGTAGAACTCCCAACTTAAACATATGCCAGGTTATCGAGGCATTTCAACAAGGCATAAGCCTTCAACGTGGTGCCATCAAGGCCAACTTAAACAGGTGCCATCAAGGCCAACTTAAACAATGCAATGTATGCCATGCCACCTCAACTTTAACAATAAATTCACGACAACGAAAACAACAACTTAAACATGCATCAATTGCATCAACTTAATCCAACATTGGTCATTCAACCTACAACTTAAACAACAACTCAACTCAAACCATATTGGCCATAAGACCTGCAACTTAAATAATTCGCCCGTAACTCGGGTCAATTCAACCTATTCAACTGTACCTACAAATCAACTTAATCGACATAATTACCACAAAACAAACCACAATTATCTACTTGCATACACGAACTACCCCGTAAATTTTGGTTCGATTTCGAGCAACTAAATATACCGCTTAATTCTACCGGGCGACTAAAATTCCTACTGTTTTCAACTTCTAGCATCTTTTCAACAAAATAAATCAACCACAATGCCTACTAATTATTACGAACTACCTCGATAATTTTCGTTAAATTTCGGACAACTAATTTTTCCGCTTAATTTTGCTTATTCGACTGAATCGGTACTGTTATACACTCTGCTATTTTATTTGCTATTCTGATACTAAAACCAGTCTGCCATATTCATATATATACTCTGCTACTAAATGATAACAAGCTATTTTATAATACTACTAAACATCCAACTCTACCTACCACTATACCTAAAACTTTAGGGCACAGGTGGAATTCCCCTTTTTTTTTTCCTTCTACATATTTCTTGATACAATCAATTGTATCAGCTGGCAGCAGTTAGAAATGAATGATGCCGCATACAAACGATAATGACCTTACCACTTATACTGTACCACACAAACTCAGCAAGTATCATGTCGTATAAAAGTCAGCATCACATCATATAAAATCAAGTCCGCTGCAATAAGCTCTTACAAACTTACAAATTATTCTTATATTAGGATCAATTAGGCTTTGGCAACAACCTAAGATAAGAGATCAACATTCCCTACTGCCAAAGGCTTTACATGATCAAATTTAGATAATCTAACCAATAAGGTGGCAGGAAAATGATGCTTCTGGTTCAGCTCTTTACAAGTGTTTATTTAATATATGTTGAGGCAAAACTAATCCATTTCCGAATCAATTAAACTATATATGTTGAGGCAAAAAGCCTTCTTGCAATCTTCATCAAATCAAATTGTCTCGCATTATTATACCATTATCAAGTCTAATCCGCAAGCACAAAAACAAACAATCCACTAGTCACTTATCCGCTTCTCTTCAACTTTTGTAACTTTCACAAATACAAACACCTTAACATTGCAACTAATCCTATAAAATCAGTGAATCAATAAAACTTAAACTTTCAGCACCAAATTATCGCAATCAACAAAAAGGAAATTGATAACTAAGCATATAACATAGACCAAAGGGTTTTCTAATTTCAAAACCCCCTTGTTATTATTCCACTTTTAGGTCTCATCTCATCAATAATCACAAAAACCAACAGAGTGAAAATGTAATCTAACTCATTGTTATTTTAGTTCTTATAAAAACCAACAATTAACAATAAACAATACAACACATACGATAGAAATTATATAACCCCAATCCTACATATCAACTATCATACTCCCGGTTATAAAATTCGAATCCCACCCTTACCTGGATTTAACGGTAGTTCAAATTTCCCGATCGAATTCCTTATTTCCGGTCGAACTCCGATTCGGCTTTCCGGTCTGCAATTTCCTCTTCCGGCGGCTTAATCCACAAACCCTTGGTTTCTCCTCTTGACTAACACTTCTCCCCTTGACTAATTCTTCTTCTCTTTTTCTTATTATTAAAATAATAATAATAATAATAATCATCCAATATAACAACTAATGGGCCTAAGTCATACACCCCTTAATTGCTAATCCCGACGAAATCCAAGCCCATTACCCAACATGCTCCAATAATCCATAATATCACTTATAATATTATTTCTTCGACTTTCCGACTAATATTCCGACTTAACGACTTAATTCTTCGAAACACAAAATTAACCGAAATAATAATTCGCGACCAACTACTTACTCCCGGCTTAATAGATTAATTCTGATTATCAACCAAATGGTCCAACAATTCAACTTAGTTAATTAAATAAGATAGCCGAATAAATAAATAATATTATTCTTAATATTATTCCTCCGATTTAACCGACTAAAATCCGACTTTAACTTAATAATCCCAATACGCCTCTTAAAATAATACCGACAAATCCAACTACTCCGATTAATTCTCAACTTCGTCTAAATCCAATAATTAAATCCTTCAATAATTTTATTAACTAATTAATTAAATTCAGGCGTTACACATTCTGCCTCTCCCTCGCTTCTGCGCGCATAGCGCAGTTATTCGCTGGGAAGTTTGTTGTTCTAATCTGGAGCGAGTGTTCGTTGTGCGAAGAAATCATTCTCTTTGCGAGGTCACGATTTCCTACAATCGCTGCTACGCATCAGTAGCATATCAGACCTAAAAACCCTTACGATTTCAGCCTCTTTTACCCCCCAAAAACATCCCCAAAACATTCCTAAGGCATTATGGCAACAAGGGCGCAAGAGTCTACGACTTTAGGTCGATTTATTACATTATCCTAAACCTCAAAATCACATAAACCTCCACAAACCCAAATACCTTCATAACTCCCATAAATCCCTTTCCCTACAAGGTCAAAACAACATCAACAGAGAAATTAGCCTCGAAGGCCTACCTTTATCCGATTCAATTCAACCCTTAATAATCCATCATCAATCCACAAAAATACCCCTAAATCATCAATTTACTCATAAACCCACAAACCCCCATGAACCTCGAAATCAGCTTTAAACACATTGAATTCCTATATTGAAAACAATGAAAGGCAATACTCCTCATACCTTAGATTGTCGATTCCAAGCTTTCTTTCTTTAGTTCTTGAAAACCTTCTCGAATCCTAAACTTTTCCCTCTTTCCTCAGAGCTCTCCCCTTTTTCCTTCCTTTCACAGTCTAACCAAATGAATCCTATTCTCAAATTCTCCTTTTTGTTAAACCTAACCCTCGGGATTCTAAAATGGGCTTTCCCAATATTACCCTCACTAACTCCTCCTTAAAAGTCCAATTTACCCTTAATCCTTCTAATATTATTTAAAATAAATAATAATACAATATATTCCATATTATATACTATTATTTAAATAAATAACCAAAACTCCACGAAATACCGACGTCAACACAAACCACCAAAATTCACTAAAATTCACGATTATTATATTTAAATTAAATAAATATTCTTACAAATTTGGGGCGCTACAACTCTACCCCACTTAAAGAATTTTCGCCCTTGAAAATTACCTCAAGGAAATAGAGTCGGATACGACTCCCTCATCTGCTCTTCACGTTCCCAAGTCCAACTTTCGCCAGCTGGTCCACCCCATAACACCTTCACCAAAGTTATGTCTTTACCCCGTAGTTGCTTCGTCTCTCGACCATCAATCCGCACAGGTAATGCTTCCACTGTCAAGTTATCCCTCACTTGTACATCATTCATCTGAATCACATGCGACGGATCCGGAATGTACTTCCTCAACTGAGACACATGGAACACGTCATGCAAATTCGCAAGTGACGGCGGTAAAGCAATTTGATAGGCTACCTCCCCTATCATCTGCAAGATTTGATATGGACCAACAAAACGTGGAGTGAGCTTCCTAGACTTCAAAGCTCGACCCACACCAGTCACTGGCGTCACCCTCAAAAACACGTGATCTCCCTCCTGGAATTCAAGTGTCTTCCTTCTATTAACATGGTAGCTCTTCTGGAGACTCTCATCCTTTCTTGGATCATTTTAATCTTCCGGTCATCTCTTGCACAATCTCAGGTCCGAGTACATCACTCTTTCCCGACTCATACCAACACAAAGGAGTCATACACCTTCTCCCATACAAAGTTTCATAGGGCGTCATTCCAATACTACCATGAAAACTATTATTGTACGTGAACTCAATCAACGGTAAATGGCTATCCCAAGATCCTCCGTGATCCAACACACAAGCCCTCAGTAAATCCTCTAAGGATTGGATAGTCCTCTCTGTCTGACCGTCCGTCTGTGGATGATAGGCAGAACTCATCCTTAACTTAGTACCCAAAGCATCTTGCAAACTCTTCCAGAACCTCGATGTAAATCTCGGATCTCTATCCGACACAATACTCGAAGGTATCCCATGTAACTTCACAATCTCCTCAATGTACATCTCGGCTAACTTCTGCATAGAATGATTAATCTTCATGGGCAAGAAATGAGCTGATTTAGTTAATTTATCCACGATCACCCAGATTGAATCATTTCCCTTAGCAGTTCTCGGTAATCCCAACACAAAATCCATGGAAATACTATCCCATTTCCATTGTAGAATATTCAATGGCTGCATCATACCTAAAGGCTTCTGATGCTCAATCTTCGGCTTCTGACAAGTCAAACACGCGTAGACAAACCCCGTAATATCCTTCTTCATCCCTGGCCACCAAAATAACTTCTTCAAATCCTGGTACATCTTCGTAGCACCGGGATGAATACTCAACCTACTTCGATGTCCTTCTTCTAGGATACTCTTCTTGATTTCTGGAACATCTGGAACACATACTCTATCTCGAAATCTCATCACACCATTCTCGTCAATCTGGAATTCTCCTCCGTTATCTTGGTTAATCAAAGTCAACCGATCAACCAACTTTAAATCAGCTTGCTGCCCCACTCTGATTTCTTCCAAAATACCACTAGTCAACCTCAACAATCCCAACTTCACACTGTCAAGAGTCTCTTCACATACCAAACTCAAATCTCGAAATTGCTCAATAAATTCCAACTCTTTCACCATAAGCATCGATATATGCAATAACTTCATGCTCAATGCATCAGCCACTACATTTGCTTTGCCCGGATGATAACTCAAATCAAAATTGAAATCCTTCAACAGCTCTAACCACCTTCTCTGCCTCATATTCAATTCTTTTTTATCAAATAAGTACCTCAGACTTTTATGATCACTGAACACTTCAAACTTAGAGCCAAAAAGATAATGTCTCCAAATCTTCAACACAAACACCACAGCGGCCAATTCTAAGTCATGTGTAGGATAATTCCTCTCATGAACTCGCAATTGTCTCGAAGCATAGGCAACAACTTGTCCATTCTGCATCAATACTCCACCAAGACCCATCTTCGACGCATCACAATACACCACAAAAGATTCATTCGAATTAGGCAAAATCAACATTGGAGCGGTCGTCAGCCTCTTCTTCAATTCCACAAAACTCTCTTCGCAAGCTACATCCCACACAAAAGCTTGACCCTTTCGAGTCAACTGAGTCAAAGGTAATGCCAACTTAGAAAAGCCTTCGATAAACTTGCGGTAATAATCCGCCAATCCCAGAAAACTTTGTATCTCAGTAGCAGACTTCGGAGTCTCCCACTGTAACACAACATCAATTTTAGAGGGATCGACAGCAATTCCACCACTTGAAATCACATGGCCAAGAAAACTCACTCGCACTTTGACAGCTTTGCATACAACTTCTTCTCCTTCAATACTTGCAACACAGTTCTCAAATGCTCAGCATGTTCTTCTTCAGATCTAGAATATATCAAGATATCATCAATGAAAAGCACCACAAACTGATCCAAATACTCATGGAAGATCCGATTCATGTACTCCATGAACACACCAGGTGCATTGGATACACCAAATGGTATTACAGTGTATTCATAGTGACCATACCTCATCCTGAAAGCCGTCTTCGGAATATCATCAGGCTTAACACAAATCTGATGATAACCAGACCTCAAATCAATCTTGCTAAACACACAAGCGCCTACCAGCTGATCCATCAAATCGTCAATTCTCGGGAGCGGATACTTATTCTTAATAGTCACCTTATTCAACTGCCGATAATCAACACACAACCTCATGCTACCATCTTTCTTCTTTACTAGCAACACAGGGGCACCCCACGGAGAAACACTCGGTGGAACAAACTTCTTCTCAAGCAATTCTTCCAGTTGTTTCTTCAATTCACTTAACTCAGAAGCTGACATCCTATAAGGAGCCATTGACACTGGACTCGTACCTGGTACTAAGTCCACTGCAAACTCTACTTCACGTTCTGGAGGCAAATCACTGATGTCATCCGGAAACACATCTGGAAATTCACATACAACAGGTAATTCGACACCCCCAGCTTCACGATCAACTTGTAACGATGCAAACATTGCAAACACCAGGACTTCGTCGTCCATAAGTTTGTCTACTTGCTTAGCAGACAGGAACATCAACTCTCCACTATCACCAAACTCAGGAAACTCTGCAGTCTTATTATAACAGTTGATATGAACATGGTTGAACTCCAACCAGTTCATTCCAAAGATTACATCGATTTGGTGCAAGGGTAAGCAGTCCAAATCCATCAAAAAACTCTTCCCAAAAATCGTCACAGGACATTCAAACACACAAAGGTAGTAGTAACAAAACCATTAGCTAGAGTTTCTATTACCATATTCCCATTCATATCAGACAACTTCAAACCCAATCTATTAGCACATTCAAGCGAGATAAAAGAATGAGTAGCACCAGTATCAATAATAGCAACCAACTCGATATTATTAATAAAACAAGTACCTCGAATCAGGTTGTCCTTCTCTGGCACTTCTGCACCACTCAAAGCAAACACCCGGCCACTGGTCTGAGCGCCAGTAACGGTATTCTTCGGCTTTTGACATTGGGTACTGATATGACCATTCTCTCCACAATTAAAATAGGTTGGACCATCGTCCTTGCAATCAGTAGCTCTATGACCCTTCTTACCACATCTGTAGCACCTCAACACACTATTGGTGCACACACCAGCATGGTGGCCTTGCTCGCCACACTTATAACACTTCCCAGAAGCGGGAGCTGCTCCCCCACTTGTCTTTTTACCCTCTGAAGCCTTCTGCTTCCCTTTGTCAACTGAAGTTGTATAAGGCTTCCCCCTATACTGCCTTTTCTTCTCACTCAACTGCTTGTAGTGAGCAGATCGAGCTCGGCTATCCTCATCGTAGATTCTGCTCTTTTCCACTAACTCAGTATACCTGCGGATCTGTTGATACCCAATACCCTGCTTAATTTTCGGTCTCAGTCCATTCTCGAACTTGAGACACTTGGACATCTCAGCATCACACGATTATAATGCGGACAGAACTTCACCAGTGCCTCAAACTTCACGGCATACTCTGCCACAGTCATGTCTCCTGGTTTCAGCTCAAGGAATTCCACTTCTCTCTTGCCACGAGCATCCTCTGGATAGTACTTTCCCAGAAATTCCTGCTTGAACACAGCCCAGGTTATCACAGTGCCAACATCTTCCAGTCTCTGATGGGTGTTATCCCACCAATCCTCGGCCTCTTCTGACAGCATATGAGTTCCAAACTGAACTTGTTGCACGTCAGTACACCCCATCACCCGGAAAATCTTCTCGATCGCCTTCAGCCACTTGTGTGCACTTGATGGATCATGAGTACCCTCAAAAGTCGGCGGATTGTTCCTCTTGAACTCCCCCAAAGCACGAAACTCCTTCGGAACTCCACCATTCTGATTGTTCTGAGCCACTACTTGAGCAATCGACTCCAACGCATCAGCAATAGCACGATCATTTCTTCCAGCCATCCTTCACACCACCAACAAGGTTAGAAGAAACCAAACATTGACAGTGTACACACACTCGTCGACTGACAGGGGACTGACCTCAAGTAAAACCTGGCCGGACGGACCGACCTGCTCTGATACCGCTAATGTAACACCCTTTCTACCCCACAACTATACACAACAAAATACACAAATTATCAGAGTAAAAATCACCTCAAAAGGGTGCATATTTCTCAATAAACTCAAAATAAACCATTTGCTCCGTAAACACGGGTTTTCCTCAAAATATTCAAAAAGCCATCAAATAGCAGCGGAACCACCATAACCACAATAATCCGAAATTCAAAAGGTTTTAAAATAAAAACCATATAATCAAATAACAACAAAATAACAGTTCAACATGGTTCGACTCAACGACCCAACCCGATGTTACATTATCAGAGCAAGACCCTCTACATCGACCAAAAGCAAAATAACTCCAAAGGTCCTCGAAGGCATCCACAACTAAGCCTGATCACCTGCACGTTACCTACGTGGAGGCAACATTCAAACAGGTAGGGTGAGTAATCACAATTCATTATAATCAATATAAAAATAGGATATGCATAAAATGGCGTCATTATCATATACAACATCTTCAGGATCATCACAAGGAAAACATCAAAAATTACAATATCATAAATCACAGCAATGCCACATAAATGCAATGCACAACAAGACTCATGCATGTGGTACCAATCGTCAAAGTCGATGGACACTAGGCCATCACCCTCCAAAGATCCCCGTCATTAGGATCGATTCCACACAAGAAATAAAGCACGTCAAAATTACCTCACATCCGCACAATGGGATTAAAGCCACAATAGACCGAAGTCTGGAATGCTATGAATGCATGATACACAACGTCATTATCATCATCGTCAATAAAAGTCATTACGTGCATCATCATTCATCAAAGTCTCATGTTAATCATATCGTCATTTATTCATCAAAACATCAGGAATCATCATTAATAAATCATCAAAATAATCATGGTAATACGTCAGAGGATCACAGCTCAAAACATCAAGATAGCACAAGAAATCATGAAACAATTCGAGAACAGCAGACGTTCGCTAGAAAGTTCGCTTTGCAAACTTGTTTGCTTTGGCGTTCGCTTTGCGAGCTGCCAGCGAACCCCACAATTTCCAACAAATCAGAAAAACCCCCCATTCTGCCTCTCCCTCGCTTCAGCTCGCTTCTGCGCGCATATTGCAGTTATTCGCTGGGAAGTTCGCTGTGCGAATCTGGAGCGAGTGTTCGCTGTGCGAAGAAATTATTCGCTTTGCGAGGTTGCGATTTCCTGCAATCGCTGTTACGCATCAAACCCTTACGATTTCAGCCTCTTTTACCCCCAAAAACATCCCCAAAACATTCCTAAGGCATTATGGCAACAAGGGCACAAGAGTCTACGACTTTAGGTCGATTTATTACACTATCCTAAACCTCAAAATCACATAAACCTCCACAAACCCAAATACCTTCATAACTCCCATAAATCCCTTTCCCTACAAGGTCAAAACAACATCAACAGAGAAATTAGCCTCGAAGGCCTACCTTTATCCGATTCAATTCAACCCTTAATAATCCATCATCAATCCACAAAAATACCCCTAAATCATCAATTTACTCATAAACCCACAAACCCCCATGAACCTCGAAATCAGCTTTAAACACATCGAATTCCTATATTGAAAACAATGAAAGGCAATACTCCTCATACCTTAAATTGTCGATTCCAAGCTTTCTTTCTTTAGTTCTTGAAAACCTTCTCGAATCCTAAGTTTTTCCGTCTTTCCTCAGAGCTCTCCCCTTTTTCCTTCTTTTCACGGTCTAACCAAATGAATCATATTCTCAAATTCTCCTCTTTGTTAAACCTAACCCTCGGGCTTCTAAAACGGGCTTTCCCAATATTACCCTCACTAACTCCTCCTTAAAAGTCCAATTTACCCTTAATCCTTCTAATATTATTTAAAATAAATAATAATACAATATATTCCATATTATATACTATTATTTAAATAAATAACCAAAACTCCACGAAATACCGACGTCAACACAAACCACCAAAATTCACTAAAATTCATGAATATTATATTTAAATTAAATAAATATTCTTACAAATTTGGGGCGTTAGAGCAGACACTCTGATGCTTAAGTCAGTTCGGGTGAAGAGGTAAGAAAGAAAGGGTTAAAGAATAGAATACCTGACCCTCTTGTAGTGGAGGGTTTTTATAGTGAGCCCTCAGCCCTTGGCTAATGGTCTCCATTATGGGCTGAGTGTTCAGGCCCACAACGGATGACTGCCGGGATTCCCACGTGAAAGTAGAGATGAGCAGCCTATACTCATCGTCCTGGGTCAACTGCTTTGCACTCTCCAGCTAGTGGATGAACTTGTCCATTACAAAGGGCAAAACAGCTCCGCGAGGTGTGTGGTTTCAATTGGTGATGTGTCCTCGAGTGAGGAGCACGTGGGGAACGTGTTATCCACTGACCCCAATGAGTTGGGTCAGCACTCTGAGCCGTCCTCGACGTAGAACTGAATTGGGTTGTGACTGACTGTGGGTTAGCCACAGGCCCAATCCAGAACAAAAACTTTATGCATCAATCGATGATAGGTGGACTCCGCATTGTTAAACCATATAGCAAAAGTTATCCCTATATATAAAGGTGGTTTTCTCCTTTTCTTTTAGGTGCATTCAAATTTGATTTTAACTTGAATAAGTATCCATAAAACTTATTAGACTATAATGTGATGCATTGTCATCCAACTGATATATTCTAGGTAGTGAATAGGCGTCCTTATGGCAAACCTTTGTTTAAATCAATATAATTTGAGTGTATTTTTTGTTTTTCCGAGGCCTTCTTTACCATCACCACATTACTCATTTAGATTTGATATTTTATAGATTTTGTCCTACCACCCCCACACTTATACCTGGCACCCCCTCCTTCCCCCACATATTTTCATATTGACCAAAATGTCCTTCTCATTATTTACCTATTCAAATATTATATTTGATAAAAAAATTACTTTGGAGAAGCTGAAAAAATCTAAAAATCTAGTAGTTATAACAAAATATTTCAAAATTGGGTGAAACTTATGCAATTTTATCGATATTTTAAAAAATTGGTATGACTTTTTACTGAATTTTTTAATAAAATCCGGTATTTTCTTGGCATTGTTGTATTTTTACCGAATTTTTTAAAAATTCGATGCATCTATACCGCGTATTTTCAAAAAAGTCATAATTTCGGGAATTTTTTACATAACTTTTTTAAAAATTCAATGCATTTATACCACATATTTTCAAAAAAAAAAATCGGTATTTCGGGAGAATCCTATGTTTTCTACCGAATGTTTCAAAAAAATTCAAAAAACATAAAATGATTCCGAAATTTTTGAAAACTCCAGTATATCAAATTTTTATCCTATTATAAAAAATCCAGTAGTTCAGAATGTTTCTTTGTGTGGTCAAGAAGATCTTGTTGTTTCCTCTATAGATTTTACGTAGTTTTACATCACTGACGTTGTATGTTTTACTCATGTTTTCTTTTTAATTTGTTCAAAATTTATTAGGCTTATGGTATCTCTGACATTGATAATTTATTCTTTATAAGTTGTAAATGACAGATAATTTCTCTCGAACTGACGTGATAGCATGAGCACAGTCCATTGGTAAACAACATGGTATTATTGTTGTTACTAGTTGTTCTAGAACATATAACGCATTGGAAAGAAAAAGTTAGGAAGTCAGCATAATTTATTTTGTATTAATATTGCAATATATTTTGCATTATATGTGTACATTATATCGAGTTAATTGTTATATTGTTTAACTGTTTTGTTAAAAATATCAAAAACAAGTTAAAAATATTAAAACAAGTTAAAAAAAAAAGCAAAAACTTAAAAATTAAAATAAAAAACCACTGAAATCCAATATTATGTCGGAAAAATCTGATACTTGATGGTAGTTTTTAATGAAACTCAGATACTAGACAAGGTTGAACGGTAAAAACAGAACAAATGTGAGAGTGTCAAATATAAGTTTGGAGTTGCTGGACAAAATCTCAATATTTTTCTTCTAGAATAAAGTTTGTTCCCACCAATTTCTAGATTTCTTCATCTACCATTTTTTTATTTTTCTAGAGCCATCTTTCATTTTCTCTGTTGTATGACCTTCACAGTTAGGCTAAGGCCAAACAAAAACATAAGAGAATTTCTTATCCCACTCCTTGGGCTTCTTAGGCACCTAGCGAAATTCCTTTTATGCCCCCTGCTTTCGGAGATACACATCCGGACGCACCTTTTTTTGTCAAAATTTGGTTGTTTCCAGAGCTATATATACGAAATCATTTTCTACTGGTATACGCTGAGGAAACTTCAAAATAATTCAGTTCAGGGAAACTTCCGGAGATGCACCTCCAGAACGTCTGAGCGCCAGAATGTTCCGTAGATACAGCTCCAGAAGTTTCTGCTATATTTTAAACCTGCATGATCACTCCTCCATTGTTGTCTTTTCTTCTTCCATACTCACTTCACCAACCTAAAAAACCTTATACTATCAATATCATTTTCACTCAAAAACTTCAACTTTTTCGTGCAACAAATACAGGGAGCAAGAGAAGATCAAATTTCAGGTAAAGATTCCACTTTGTCCACTAAATTGCTCATATTAATCATCAAACTTTTGGAAAAAAAGTGACGTTGCTTCCGGAGCTGTATCTCCGGAACGTGTTGAAGATGAACACTTCCAGATGTATATCTCTGGACCGTATCAGTCTATTTTTTCACAACAGCTTTGTAATTTTTGCTTATTTTTCTTATTGTTTATAAATAGATATGGTGCACCCCGATAATATCTCAAAAGAATTAGTTCCTTCAAACGATGTTTCTCTGAATGTTCAAGGGGTTATTGTAAAGTCGGTAGATGTCGGAGTTGACTTTAATAACAAGAAAAAGTTTGATGATCGTGAAAGCATGCTCACATGGATTCGTAGGACTGCAACAAGACTTGGTTTTGGTGTAGTTATAGGAAGATCGGATAATGGTTCGGAAAGAAGAAACACTTTTGTAACTTTGTTGTGCGAAAGAAGTGGGAAATATCAGACTCCTCTCCGGAAATTTAAGAGAGAAGACACCGGTAGTAGAAAATGTGAGTGTCCATTTAAGCTTCGTGGTTACATGTTAAGTAGCAAAAAGTGGAAATTTAGTGTTATTTGTGGTTTGAATAACCATGAGTTGTGCTTAAAGTTACAAGGTCATCCTAGTGTATGTCGGCTCAAGCCGGAAGAGAATACATGTATTAGTGACATGACCTTGAATCTTGTCCAACCGAAAAATATACTTGCCACATTGAAACGGAAGGAACCCGACAAATCAAATATAAGGCAAGTATATAACATTCGGTACCGCACCAACAAGGTGATTAGGGGAGATATAAGTGAGATGCAACAACTGTTGAAATTGTTGGATGATAACAGTTATGTGTCCTGATACAGAACTTGCAACGATAGAGTTACGGTCCGAGATATTTTTTGGACTCATCCGGATTCGATAAAGTTGTTCAACACGTTCTCGACAGTGCTCATTCTTGATTCTCCCTACAAGACCAACAAGTATAGACTTCCTTTATTTGAGATGGTTGGTGTTACGTCTACCGAGAAGACATATGTCGCTGCTTTTGCTTTTCTCGAGTGTGAAAAAGAGGACAATTTTACATGGGCATTAGAGGTGTGTCGGTCGCTTTTGAAGGACCAAGTTGAGATGCCTAAAGGGATTGTTACCGATCGCGATACCGCGTTGATGAATTCAGTTGCAAAGGTATTTCCTTCTTCTAATGCATTACTTTGTCGATATCACATAACAAAGAATGTGAGAAGTCAGGTTAAACCCGCGATGGGGGCGAAATAAGTAGAGTCCGAAGGTGGAAATTGGTGAAGGCCGGTGTGATTGTTGAAAAAATAATGGATGCATGGAATCGTATACTAAATTCTTCCATAAAAGAATTATATGTTGATTTCGTCATTCAATTCCGGAAAGTGTGTGAAAAGTATCCGACTTTATTGAAATACGTTGAAAGCACAATTCTTGATCAAGTGAAGGAGAAGATAGTTTGTGCGTGGACTAATAATGTCCGACACCTTGGAAATACAACCACCAACAGAGTTGAGTCGGCTCATGCTAGTTTGAAAAATTGGTTGGGTAATAGCAAAGAGGGTTTGTATCGAGATTGGGACTCCGTAAATCTCATGATTAAAAACCAACATAATGAGATACAAACAACATTCGGTCGGAGTATAACGGTATTAGAACATCGATTTAAAGACAACATTCGTTATTCTCAATTGATCGGTAATATGTCTCGGCCGGGGTTGAACTATCTTTTTCACGAGGCCAAACGAGCTGAAACTGTAGGTTCCGATAGCGCAAAGTGTGGTTGCGCTATTGTGAAAACCCATGGTCTTCCATGTGCTTGTGTTATTGCTAAAAAGTTGAAACTAGGTGAGCCAATAAGAATGAACGATGTTTGCCCTCATTGGAAAAGACTTAGTTTTGATGATGATGGTTGCATGGAAGGAGGTAAACCAAATATCTCTATTTTGACCGAATGGGAAGCGATACAAGAGAGATTCTCAAAGGTCGATGACAACATGAAACTCCACATCAAAGAACAATTGAGGAAGATTGCCTATCCCGAAACAACCGACATGAAACCTCATTCTCAACCGGTAAAGACAAAAGGTGCTCCGAAGAAAATGAAGCCTACACCGAATAACAACTCGACTACACGGTCTCCTTCTTATTGTGAGCACGTTGACAAACTTTATCCCGACTCACCGACTCCTAAATCTCAAAAAAGTGTCATGAAAGAAGCCTGCATAAGCAAACCGCCTCCGATCCCGATTCCACCGAAAATTCCATTCATCGACGAGATGTCGGTTTTTATGCACAAATACATCGACCATATCGTCAATGTTGAAGGGGATGGTAATTGCGGTTATCGAGCCGTTTTGGCTTTGCTTGGTAAAGGAGAGGATAGTCATGCGCTTGTCCGTCATCAACTAATCTAATAGTTGAAGACGCATAAAGAATCGTATACGCGGTTGTACGGAATGAAAGAAAAATTTGATGCGGTTTATGAATCTCTTGTTCCTTGCTTTAGTGGTTCGGCACCGGTGTAGAAATGGATGACCTTCCCTGATATGGGTCATCTTATTGCATGTGCATATGATAGGGTGTGCATTGACTTGACGTGATACAGGTTTTCGGAAACCTTTTTTCCACTCCGCACCACACCACCTCAAAATCTAAATGATCACATCATGTGTATTGGATGGCTTGCAAAATCAAGACATTTTGTACAAGTTTACTTGAAACTGGGATGCCCCATACCACCTACATCACCGGAATGGGCGACTCATTCAACCCCAAATGTCGAGACGTGGCCGGATCGTTTTGTTGAAAGGATGCACGAATACGAAAGATTGAACAACATTGAAAAGGAATCGAATGCGGAAAGGTCCAAAGGGGTACCTACCACCAATAGATTTAGCCGGTGACACTTGTTTTGATTCGTTTTGAATTCTTATATAATCGGACGACTAATTGTAAATTTTTGAAGTGCAAAATAGTCACATTTTATTCTCATGTCTTATTTTTGCACATATGCCTTTTATTTGTCTATTTATGATGTGCTTCTATATTGAGTTCTGGATTAAAAATGTAGCAGAGAAACTTCAAGATCCGTTGGTATATCGCAAGTATCTCCTTTTCCGACGGCAAAACACTCGGGGGGACGTTCAAGCTCATGAATCTCACCCCACTCGCCGATATCATAGATAAGATCCAATATTGCCTACCTTACAATGACAAACGAAAGGTTGTGAAGCTTGAGTATCGTTCACCTTCAGTTGACAACGACGAGAACGTTGTTTACAGCAAGTTTGAGTTCAAGAATCAAGACGATGTTAGAGCGATGTGGCGAACGTATTTCGGTTTCGAAGAGAAAATTCCGCTCGAGTTGGAGGCGACGATTCGAAGAACGATCGATGACATCTTAGAGATGTGCAAGTGTCCACCGGGCTATTGAAATGTAATATTTAAATTTCTGTCAAAATCATCAATGTAACGCCAATTTTATTTTATGAATGTTGATTTTATTGTTGCAATGTTGATTTTCTGGTATTTTGTTTCTGAGTTTTTTTCGTAAATATGAATACGGAAGGATTCCATAGATGCGTCTACGAAATTAATTAAAAAAACTGAAAAAAGATGCGTCCGGAGATACAACTCTAAAATTAAGGGAGCATTTTAGTCAGCGCGCATGGTGCCTAAGAAATCCAAGGGATGCAGTAAGAAATTCTCAAACATAAAATTTGAATTTATTCCTAGAACATACTTGGAGATAGGGGTGGCAAACAGGCATGCCCGCCCCGTTTAAGCCCACCCCGCAAAAAAACGGGGCGGGGCGGGGCGGTCAAAGGTAGAGATGTGGGCTCATTTTCTAGGTCCACCCCATTTAATGACGGGTCCGCAGGCATGCGGGTAGGCTCGCCATTCTCTTTAAAAAAAACTTTTTTTCACTCCTGATATAATTTAAAAAAAAAACTCATAAATCCTAATACTACCAATAAAAAAAACACTATCATTATCTTAGATTCAATAATTAAATTCAACAAATAAAATATCATAAAATAAAATTAAAATAAAAAACTCATGATATAATTTGATAATGGGTTGTTTTGGTATGGGCCTATTGGGCCATAAGATATCATAAAATAAAATTAATTTTATTTGTTCCTAAATTTTTACCCGCGGGCATACCTGTGACCGCCCCACGCCCGCCCTTCTTTTTTTGCAGTGCAGGGCGGGGCGGGCATACTTAAATATGCGGGTTCAAAATTCAGGTCCGTCCCGCAAAAAATGACGGATAAAACGGATTTTTCTCGCGGGCCGGGCCCGTTTTGCCACCCCTACTTGGGGACCATGTAAATGATTTATACCTTGTACTTCATCATTTATGATAGAAAAGTCCCCACCTTGGTTTTCTACCCAAGTTCATCTCCAATAAAGTATCTTCACTGTATTTTTTATTTAAAATATAGTGGTGGTATTGAATATTATTTTACTAATGTTTAGCTTTATAAAACAGAGGTACGATCTTTTGATAGCTGTGTATGAAATTGACTTGACCGTAGTAGTATATCAATTTATCAAATTGGAACATAATTTCAAATTTCTATGTAAGAATTAAGATTCATGACGTGAGTGGATGATATAGTAACGAAAAAATGTTACTACATTACTATTTCAATGGTGGTGGAGATTCGAAAATTAATCAGAACCATCGGACGAAAACAATGAACTAATCACAACCACCGGGTGAATCGGAGGTTAAATCTCCACCGAGAATAACTTCACAAGTAATAATACAAGTAAGATGTTTAGTCTGCAGCACTATACATAAGATATCTACAAATCCAAACCTCTAAAAGACCTAAGAGCAAAAGAAAAGCATGCAGAAGTTTAAAAACAAATTCCGTCGACATAATCACTCTATAACTGACTGCACAAACTGCAGGATTCTAGATATCAATATCATGACAAATAATCTTACAATGCTGAGGTAGTTTAGACAGTAGAAACATTGATCCACTGCAGAAATTACACATCAGCAAAGGGAAAAACCGCGGCTCGAGGGTTCTATTCCTTGGTCCTTGAAGCCAGAGAAGACAAAAAAACTTTTCTTTTTCTTCATTAGTTGGACCATACATGAACAAGACCGTGTCTGTTACCAGTATATATCTCGTTCCGGTCTTCATCATAAAAGAGGGCAGTTATGTCCTCCAAAGCCTCTGCAACTGAGCTTGTTATTTGGGATGAATCGATGTGTTTGCAGCTGCAAGTATTATTGCAATCGTCCACCTTCATGCTGCAATTTGCAGCATTAATTTTGGCCACACATTTCCCCGTCAAGATGTGGCTCACATTGATGGAACCAGCTGAATCAAAAATAAATTACAATGAAAATTAAACGCAATTTATGATTACTGCATTCAGAAATTAAATATTAATGAAATCTCGACAATCACCATTGGGTTCCATCCATTGATCTTCAGAGTCAGCCTTGCAGTAAGAGATAATCAGGTCCTGATCACTAGTTATGTATATGTTGTTTGTGTTGCAGTCTGGATGCCATAACAGATGATCCTCAAATGATGTAACAAGTTCCCCGCGGAAGTTCCAAACAGAAACTGTTCGATTTCTGAAAGTGAGGAATAACTGATTCTCGTATAGAAAGATAAATGCTGATGGAGTCATGAACTGAGTTTTATTTACCTCCATCACCTCAGAACTCCGTACCTACAAAAATAAAAAATATTACGCAAACAAACTTGAAAATCATTTTAAAAGAGACATAAGAAAAAACATTTATATAAAAGAAAAGACAAAATTACAGATTTAAACTAATTTTGAAAGAAAAGGTGAATTGAAGCCTTACATCAAGTATCTGAAGGTTCTCATTTTCCTGCTTGACTAGAAGCTTTTCATTGAATTGCTCTATGAAGTCCACCTTTTTATTCCGATGAAGTAGATGATTGAATGCTTTGAGAACTGTGCCGTCCTCAATGGATATAATCTTGAGTGGAATGTGACCACTTGCTCTATTGAGTATTAATAACATGATGCCAGGACTGTAACAAAACATGTTTTTGAGAAGAGCTCAAGCAACAAAAGAAGAAAGCAATTAAAACAGCAAAAAGATTTCAAACAGAATTGAAGATAAGAGATTCTACTCAATAAAATACAAAACAACAATGGGAGAAGAAAAAAAATCTCCATGTAAAGGACATGTGTTATACATAAAGTAGAAACCAAATCTTCTTACAGATGAGAGCATCAAGCTCCAACCAAATGCACCCAAGTGTAACATAGATTACAAAATGCCACAAAAATAGCTTTTCGGTTCAGTTAAAATCAGTTACAGTAGTTAACAAAAAATTGATCGAAGGACCTAGGACCCACTTCAAAAATGCTAAACAAATAATTAGATAAAAAAATAACTATAGAAGGATCCCCTATGTTATCGCCAAACATAACACACATCAGGAGTGTTGTGTTGCCCAATGCCCACAAATGTGTAGCAGCTCATTGATATCAACTCTAATAAGCAATTATGTCTAAACACAAGAATTATTCTTCAAGGATCAAGAAGATGGCCTAGAAGGGTCAAGAGACCAAAGACATAGGAATTAGATGATAATAAACTCATTGAGTGAGTTGGGAATTACAAAAAAAATTGTATGTAGTCAATCCTAGATGGCGGCGTGGAGCGGCCAAACCCAAAAGTGGGAAAGCGGGTTTACCTCTTTTGATCATTTTTTGGACAAATTACATGAATAATACTATAAACACATATTTGATACAAAATTAAGCAAATAGCTCAAAACTCATAAGTTGCAATAAGAACTCATAAACCTTAATCAAAATATTCACTTAAATATTAGCAAAAGTTAGGGAAACAAAGAAGCCCAAGTCTTTAACACTGAAAGTAACGAACAAAAAGGTTAAAAAGAAAAATACAAAAAAGAAATGAAATAGAGATTGGGAAAAAATAGTAGGATAAATAAAAAATAAAAATAAAAAAACAAGGAAATAGAGTTGGAAAAAGAAGAGAAGGAAACAGAGTGGAGGAAAAAGAAGAGAAGTAGAGGAGGAAAAAGAAGAGAAGGAAACAGAGAGGAGGAAAAACAAAAACAAAAAAAACAAAAAAAATAAACTGACTAGGAAAAATAAAAAGCAAAAAGAACAGAAGGAAAGTAGGAAAGAAGAACGAAGGAAAACTGGAAGAAAAGAAGAGGAGAAAACAAGAATCTGGTAACGTGTGGAAGCCGGACGGTGGCTTGCAGCTACTGAACGGTGGTTTGCAGCAACTTCTGGAGAGTGATGCGATACTGGATTAAAGATAATGGTACGCAGGAAGCTCGCCGCAGAAGAGGGAAGAGAAATGTTATCATGGAAAGCAGAGGAGAAAAGAAGACAATAGTTTCGTGCAAAAACCCCAAAATACCCCTGTAATGTTTTAGATTTTAAGGGCAAATGGGTTTTTTTGTCTAGTGATCAATATTGCAGAAGATAACACCGTGACAAATGCATTGTGCTAAGCTATATGCCATTAGCAATCTCTACAGTGGCAGCCAAATGTTACGCACTCCACTACACATCATAAGTGATCTCTTCTGTGGCAGCGACACCCTTAATCTACACCCCTGTCTTCACCATCGCGTCCGGCTCAATGGCGGCACTATTCGCCGCCATTAACAACACCTAGTGATGAAGTTGAATAAAAACCAAAATAAAAGAAGAAAATCCTCCAGAAGATAACATGAGAATCACTGCCTATCTGTAGGAAAGGGGTGGCTTAGCACTGCAGTAGCATAAAATGTGATACAAATTTCCATGAACTAAATGAGAAGATTGGGTTCTGTATTTGAAAGAGAAAGAAACTTAGGTCAACAGATGCCTACTCCAGATAACCTAATGCCATAGCAGTGCTAGTGCTGTCAATTGCAGATAACTGAAAATAGTGGTTAGTTCAAATTCTGCTATTTGACAGCACTGTGCTAATTGAAAATAAATCCTGGAATGCAACTTAAGAGTAAATCCCTTCTTTTAAAAGCTAATCCAACAAACCCAAACCGACCCTATCATAAGGTTTCTCAAATTCTAATTATGCACAAGATTTTTTACTCGAAACAGTCATTGGTATTTCTTCTTCAAATGGTTTTTCAAGGAAAGAAGCCTTTTCCAAAGTTTTAGTCCACCAAAATTTGAATGAAAGTCTAGATAAATTTTCTCATTAAACAAGGCTTTGATTGGTTGAGAGAAGAATGTAAGAAGAGAGAATGATGTGAGGAAGCAAGTGCGAAAAGAGAAAGAGGTGAGAGATATGTAAGAAATAGGAAATATTATGATGTTGTTTGGTACAAGTGATAGAGAAAAACTAGGAACGAGAAAAATAGTAGTATAACTATTGAATGCACAGAAATGACCCAAAAAACATGCATAACCAATTTTCAACCTTAGCCTATTTCCCAGTCTTTTGTCTCCAGCCATATTTCTTTCTCAACAAAACCTGCTCAAAATCATGTAACATGAAAAACCTTTTGTCACATTCACTAGTTGGAAATTCATCCATGACCTACTCAGGCAGCACGTCAACTTTTCAAAAAATTCTTTTTCGATGTGATGTGTGTGCGGGTGCAATGCAGAGTACGGCAATGATTATGTTCACAGCTTAAAATAATTTATTTATTGAAATGGGGTTTCGGCAGATACCAGAACTCTGAAGCAGAAAGTTAATCCAAAAAAGAGAAAGTACCTGATCTTGATCTCTTGAACATTCCTATCTGAAATTGAGTATAGCATAGTGTAGTTTTTAAGGTCAAAGATCTTGTATATACTGTTACCAATGGATAGAAGTGAGTAAGATAGAATAACCGCTGGAAAATATGTGCAGTATAAGTGGAATAGACAGAGGAAGAGTAAAGGAACGTACCTATCTTGCGCGGAGTATGTAAGAACCTTTGCATTAACATCATCAAATTCCACAAATCCGGGCCATTTTAAAGACTCAGACTGGAAAAGAGGGAAACCAGCATCTGGCTCAGCCCTCCTTATGTATCTAGGGACAGAAATGAATGAATACGTAAGTAACATAATAACATACGTTGTACACAAAGTAAGATAAACTATGAATGTGCAGCCACAGAAAGCACGCACTCAATCCTTGTAGATCTGCATTTCAGAGAACTGAAATTCTCAGAAGCATAAACAGACACTGTAATAAGTGATTCGTTGTTTTTGTTGTAGAATAGACTGCGGATGACTTCGTCAGGGCTAACATTCATAAAGCAAATCCTCTCGTTTGTTTCTGCATGGATAAAATACACCAATGATTAAGTTCTTGTTTGGAATGCGATATTTCAACCATTTGTAGTGAACCAAATCTAAAATAAACGATAAACCATACACAAAACATAAAAGTAAAGATTTTGCATACAAATTTGATTTGACAATGACTAAGGGTCTGTTTGGGAGTTGGTTTTTTAAAGGAAAGACTTTGGAGGATTACGTCTATATCTTGAAATGTGTTTGATGTTTTTAAAAAGTTTAAAAAACATAATGATTTTATTTGTTAATGTAGTATATTGTTTTTTAAACTTTTTAAAAATATCAAACACATTTCAAGATATAAACGCAATCCTTCAAAGTCTTCCCCTCCAAAAACCAACTCCCAAAGAGACCCTAATAATCTAGTAATAAGCAATGACAAATCATATATAAAAAATCAAAAGGCATGGCTTTTATAGAAACACGGCAAAGACAATGATTAACATATGGGAATGGGAAATGAAATTCAAACATACAAAAATCAAAAGTCATGGAAGACGTGTCCGGTGTCCGCGACCAACACAGCACCGACACATGAGATTATATTTGATTAACTTTTCTCAAATTATTACCTGTGTTTGTGATTCACAGAAAATGAAAATAACTCATTCGATTCATAGAAAATGAAAAAAAACTCATTCAGATAATGAGCAATGGCAATTCATATACAAAAATAAATAAATAAGCAAATCATAGTTATTATCAATGTTATCAATGACTTATGGCAGAGAGCCAAAATCCCACAATAATGCCCGACTTATTCGCCATCGGCACATGGCACAGTGGCACCGCCATCCAGTACACATTTGGCCCTAGCAGAGAGCATAAAACCTGCTAACGATATCCGCCATGACCAATATTTGACCACACTAGTTTCTACACAAATGGCAATGACTAATATGTAGACGATGAACAACAACAGATCCAAATTCCCTACAAGAAAATTTTCCGTTCAAGGGATTTCACGAAAATCAAACGACAAAATCAGCTTGGTAGTATTTAAACTTCACCAAATCAACCACGCCAAAAATCGATATCCACGCCACACGCCACATGACTACAGAGAATCGAAATTCCCTAACCTAAAATTATTCACCTAAATAACAAAATCAAAAACCCTCATATATATGGTAATGAGTAATGGCAAATCATACATACAACACAAGCATAAAAGTAACAATCATTAACAACCCATCCATACAACAAAAACCAAAAGTCCTAGTTTTTCTCCAATCAAGAACATCACCAACAAAAAACCACCAAAGGGCAAAAAAGGAAACTCACCTCGACTAAAAGCAGCACAAAGCCCAGAATGAGCAAGAGCAAACACAACACTCTTAGCAGCCACGATCTCAACAACCTTAGTCCTTTTCATCAAGAACGGCAAGAAAGGCTTAGGAGAAGAACGGTGTTTAGCGTCATGAGTATCAAATTGATGAGTCAAACGCATGTTCTGGAATCTATGTGGAGCAGTAGCAGCAACAAAAGCACGGTGAGGTTTGGAAGAAATCTCGCGTGATTGAAGCTTCTTGATGACGCTGTTGGTGTTGAGATTGGGGTTTTTGTCACCATTGGTAGTGTCACTCTTGGTTGCTACTATGCGCCGTCGGCACCCTCCACGCCTCCTTTCGTCCATTGTCAGTCTCATCTCATCACTTCCACCGAATTTTCTTTCACTTTTGTTGCAAATTGTAATCTATTTATTTTTATACATATACTTTCCACTCTTCATTGGACCCCTTTTGCTTTTCTTATAAAATACTACTTTTTTTTTTCCTTGAGTCAAAAATAAAATAAAATATATTTTCTTTTCTTTCTTTTTTTCTTTTTAATTTATTGAGTTTAATGGAGATGTACTAGTATTCTATTAAAACTTATATTTTATTTTAATTATGCTTATTTTTAGAATAAATTAATTAATAATTGAATAATTAATGGTGAAGTTTCTTTATAATATCAATTAGTTAATTACTGAATAATTAAAAATAATTAATTTTAATTATAATTTTTTTTTCTGATAACATTTCTTAAAAAAGTTATGGACAAACAAGATCAACATACCCTTATTTTTTCAGATTACTTTTTTTTTCTTTTTTATTCATCTTTATTTATCTTCTCTCTTTTTCATCCTATGAAAAAATAGGAGATTTTGATTCTCACTATTGAAAAATTCATTGACTTTTATCCCGTTAAATCATAACCATCATAACATCTTGCATTATATTTTTTATTATTTTAAAATCTCGTCTATTTGTTTTTTAATGGCAAAAATTTCACGGTTTTACAATTTTCATGAGAAAAGTAATGTTTGAAAATATAATGTATTATTAAGTGTAAAATATTTTTTACATCGACAATTAATTATTGACATGTATTTTGTCGAATCATATTTTTGTTTTAAAATTATTTAAATAATAAGATAAATTATTGATTTTTATTTAACGATAGTGTTTTACATTGTCAGTTGTTAAATTCTTTTACCAAATTAAAATATTTTTTTAGTTGCAAATGAAATTAAGGAGATTTAGCTCAATGTTGCTTAAAGGTGACATAAAATTTGAAGATTTTTTAATAGATCATCCATGTTTTTTAGACACCACGTGAAATTTTATTTTTATTCCTAATTTCTGAATATGCATATCCGGACGCACCATTTTTTTGAGAAACGTTGATTTGTTCTAGATGTGCAAATCAGGCAAAATTTCTGATCTACAGATCCGAAAAAAATCAAAAGATTTCCATAAAATCATTTTCTAATCTGCAGATCTGGATAAAATCAAAAGTATTTCATAAAATCATTTACTTCTAAATATAATTAAATCCAATATAATTAAAATTCAACATAATTAAAATTAATATGATTTTTTCAATATAATTAAATCCAATTTAATTAAATCCAATATAATTAAAATTAATATGATTTTTTTTCTAAATGATTAATATGGTATTTACTTCTAAATGATTTTTTTATATTGAAAAAATTAATTTAATTATATTGGATTTAAAATTATATGGTATTTACTTCTAAATTATATGGTGTTTACTTCTAAATTATAATTAAAATTATATGGTATTTACTTCTAAAGTTAATTTAATTATATTGGATTTAATTATATTGAAAAAATCATATTAATCTTAATTATATTGGATTTTAATTATATTGAATTTAATTATATTAGATTTAATTATATTGAAAAAATGATATTAATTTTAATTATATTAGATTTTAATTATATTGGATTTAATTATATTTAGAAGTAAATGATTTTATGAAATTCTTTTGATTTTTTTCGGATTTACAAATCAGGAATTTTTCCTAATGTGCACATCCGAAAAAAACTGAAAAATTTAAAAAAAATGGTGCGTCCGGATTTGCACATCTAAAACGCAGTGGTATTTTCGTCAGCGCGCATGGTGCCTAAGAAGGTTGGATGATGTGTTAAGAAATTCTCTAAATTTTGCTTAAAACTCAAATTTTGTGGGAATGGTACATTTTAAATTGCGAAAATGGATAAGGAATGACTTTAGTCTCAATCGCAACAAAAAAATATCTTTTAATTCGGTAAAATTAAGATAAATTTTTGGTAAACTTCATTAAAATTTAAATGAGAGTTGTACGTGTCTTAAAAATCGAATTAGTTGGTTGAATCGATTAATTGAAAATTGGAGAAATTTTCGATCTGGTCTAATTGTTGGATCAGGTAAGCTATTGAAATAGCAAGAACCTCTCATAATCGATCAAAACTGATAAAAATCGAAGAGTTAAATGTATGTTATTTTTCCTCAAACAAAATGACGTCATTTTGATAATTTTTTAAATAAAATTTATTTAGAACAGCTTTTCCTCGTTAAAATAAAATTTATTAGACACATGAGTTTGTATTATTATTCAGTTTATCTTGCAATTAAATTTTATTCATAATTTATTTGAATATATATTTTCTACTATTTTGTTATATGATGACTATGTTTAGAGTTTGAATTTAAAAAATAAACTTATGAAATTATGATATTTTAAAATTTTGAAATTTTGTAAGTGTCGTGATTTTTTTAAAGACATATTCGTCCAGTTCAACCGGCTTAATAATTATATAGTTTTGTTATAGAGGTCAATTTATTCAATCGAATTATCTGATTTAATATTATTTAGTCATGCGATTGATCAATGATCTAGTTGTTCGATCAATGAACTAGTGACTCAATATCCTTACCGATTTGATGATCGATCCAATTTTTTAAAAAAATAATTTTTGATTTCTTATGCGATAAGAATCTTTGGTGAAATTTTTTTTAAGTTAATATTAAAAAACTTAATTGGATAATAGTTTAATTTTATTTTAGTAAAAATTATTATAATAATGAATAAAAAAATTAGACTTATTTAGTCCTGAAGTCCCTTAACTTAATTTCAGTTTTCAGTTTGGTCCCTTATGTAATAAACGTTGCGATGAAGTCCCTCAAGAATCGTTCCGTTAAACAACTTGATCCATTTTGCTAGTTTTGTTGTAAAAACGTTAAGTATGCTGAGGTGGCATGCCAACAAGGATTGGTGATCATTTGTGAGTCAGTATTAAGCAATTTATAAACGTTAAGCATGTTGATTCTTTAGGGTTCTTCATTCTTCATCATTCATTCAATATTGTCACGTTACTATTCATCATCTTATTCCTCCTTCTTCATTCCTCATGTCAATAAACTCCAGCAACAAAGCGAAATCAAACACCCAAAGTTATGGGTCAGTTGGATCTGTTGTGATAAGAAAGAAAAAGATGGAGCGTTGGTGTGAAGAAGAGTGTGTAATGCGTACTGTTGCGGATTTGAATAGTGTAAATGTTGGGAAAAAGTTTTGGGTTGTAGAAATTACAGAAATCAACTGGAGAAGGGATGTAATTTTTTCAAGTGGGTAGGAAATGAAGTTGTTGATGGAAGGGATTTGAAGATTGAAAGGCAAACGAAGAAGATATTCAAGTTGAAGAATGAGGTTTTGAGCACAAGAGGAATGTTGAAAAATGCAATTTTGTTTTGCATTATTAGTTTAGGGTTTAACATAGTTTTTGTAACAATGTATTTGAAATAGCTCTGTGGGTAATCACCATGTTATATGATGTTATGAATGTAAGAATGTTATTAATGAAATGTGTTGAATGTTTTAATTTTTTTCCCAATGTTTAAGCATTTGTGTTATGTAATGGTCTGTAATGGTTATCAAATGGGTTGAATGTGATAAAGTATTGTTTTGATATTGTTTATAACTGTATGGATTATAACTGTAATGGTCTGTAACATATATTGTTTAGAACATGTTGATGAATCAATATATTGTTTAGAACATGTTGATAAAATATTGCTGAATCATTAAAGCATGTGTTCTTGACACTGCTACAAAAAGCATTTGTTCTTAGCACTGCTACAAAAAGAGCACTGATACAAAAGGGCAATGGTACAGAAATGCATTTGTTCTTAGCATTGCTACAAAAAGAGCACTGATACAAAAGGGCAGTGGTACAGAAGTGCATTTGTTCTTAGCCACCAATACAACAAAGCCTAAATAAGGTGTTCACAAAAGCCTAAATAAAGTGTTCATATGACACTGAGTTACACAAACATGAAAAATAAAAAGTGGATCAAGTTGTTTCAGGTTGAGTTGATGCTACATGACTTGCTTCAGGGACACTTGCTGCATGCTGACTTGGTGCAGGCAGAGTTGCTTCAGGCTGAGATGCTTCATGTTGACTTGGACCAGGCTGACTTGGTTCAGGTTGAGTTGTCTGACTTGGACCTGGTTATTTGCATGTTGCCTTGTTGTGCCCCATCATGTGGCATCTACTGCACTTGATGACAAAGTTAGCTCTCTTTAGCTGAGTGTCATCCCTTATGCTCTCTGAAGCATCTCTAGTCCTCTTCTTCTTTGGCCTTCCTGGTTGTCTTTTGATTGGTGGTGGTTGCAACTCAACATAACCTTTTTTCTCCCAAAGTGATTCACCATTGACTGGAAAAATGACATGCATAGCATTCTTCATACACTTGTTTTCTGTAGCAATCAGGGACATAACTTTCAATCTCTAATTTTTGAGATTTCATGCAAGATATAGCATGACAGCATGGTAAACCTGTCAGCATCCATTTTCTGCAAGAACACGTTTTGGCAGATTCACAGTGTATTTTTCTCCATTATATGAGATGTGTCTCACCTCATAGTCGTACTCTCATGCACGTCTGTTAAATAGACAACAAACATTTAAAAACTGAGTTGGGTAAAACAGTATAATCAACAAATGTAAAACAAACATTTAGATGAAGAAATACCTCACAATCCAGCTTTTTGTTTTTTCAGACTCCTTTGTAATCTTTTTCTTGATGTTGGGTAGAATGTCACCTTCAAACTTGGCAATTTTCTGTCTGTTTGACTCCCATCTTTGCATGAGATACACTCTGATCTCTTTAATCATTGTTATGATTGGTTTAGACCTAGCTGTCACAAAAACTGAGTTGAAGGCCTCTGACATGTTGTTTACTAGGGTATCACACAAAGGGTTGGTTTTGAAGAAAGCCTTGGTCCAAAACCTAGCTGGTAACTTTATTAAGTGCTTGAATGCCTCTACATTAATAGCCTTCATTTCTAACATTGCTTTTTCAAAAGCATTTGTGTAAGTGGTTGTTGCAGCTTTCCACATTAACTCCTTGAGTTTAACTCCTTAGAATTTCTTCCTAAAACTGTTGTATATATGCCTTCATTCACAGACCAATAATTTAGTATTTAAGTATGTAGCAGAGGTATATAAGTATGTAGCAGAAAGATATAAGTATGTATAAGCAGTATTATACCTGACACAAAATCTTTGGTCCACTTGTGGCAGCAGTTCATCTAGAGCAGGCAACAGTCCCTATATATAAGTATGCAGCAGTCACCTTATGAATGTGTAAGTTATGAATGTGAACAGCAAATTAAAGAAATTAATTAACTAAGTACCTTTTATTGGTCACTTATGAATGTGTAAGTTTTGCACAACCTTGTACCTCCAAGATCATGTATAAGCAAATCAAGGAACCAACTCCATGGATCTTTGGTTTCTCCCTCTACAACAGCAAATGCAATTGGCATCATCTGGTCATTTGGATCCCTTCCAATTGCAGCAAGAATCTGACCACCATAGTAACCTTTCAAGAAGCAATCATCTAATCCTATTATAGGCCTGCACTTGAAAAAACTATCATTGCATGCCTTGAAACAGATGTACATCCATTGAAAATGAGGGCTCAATTGAGATTCAGGAGTTTCAATGCTTTCTTCTCCACCTTGGTATGGTTGACTTGTCACTTTAACAGTTGATCCAGGATTGGACCTAAGAAGTTCATGTGCATAGTCATGTACTCTCTTGTACTGCTCCCTAAAAGATCCATCTACAATATCAATTGCCATGGTCTTTGCCCTGTATGCAAGAGTTTTGTTGATCCCCACATTCCATTTCTGTTGGGTCTTCTCCATGATGTCACTTAGCTTTAAACTAGGATTCTCCCTCACATTGTTTTGTATCTTAGTGCTAAGCCACTTTGATGTCAAAAAATTCACCTTGTAATCTATACTACATGTGTGTTTATCAACAATCTTCTTTAGCTGCCAAGTATCTTCGTCCTGAATTTTTGCACAATATGCCTCCCATGGACAACCTTTTTTACATATGACTCTCATCCTTTTCTTGTCATTTTTCTTGAACTTCATGTTCCTACCATTATGTATGGCATATGTTCTAATACCATCCTTGAAGTCTTGTTTAGAAGCAAAGTATGTCTCCAATTCCCACTTATAGTCATCCATCTTTTTAGGCAGTTTGAATGTTTGCCAATCTGCCTTTCCAACACATTCATCCTCACTAAAATACTCTTCAAACCCATCCTCACTATTCTCATCCTCTATGTCACTCAAACCCTTCAAATTTACAGTTGGTTGTTCTTCCTCTACATCACTTTCATCCAAAAGACTTTTCTCACCAGAAGCTTCACATACATTAACCTTCTTACATGGTCTTCCAACTTTTCCTTTCCCCTTTGGGTTACCCTTTCCTTTACCCTTCCCTTTACCCTTCCCTTTCCCCTTCCCTTTTCCCTTCCCTTTTCCCTCAACCACCTCATCTTCAGACACTACATGTTCACTTTCTGGTATCTCCTCATTCATAACCACATCATCATCAGAGTCTTCAAAATTTATCTCCAATGCATTGTCATCACTGCAGTTCATTCCCTTTTCTCCTTCATTATTGCAGTTCAGTCCCTCTTCTCCATCACTTTTGCAGTTCAGTCCCTCTTCTTCATTGTTGCAGTTCAATCCCTCTTCTCCATCAATGGTGTAGTTCAGTTCCTCTACTCCATCAATGGTGCAGTTCAGTTCCTCACCTTGTTCAACTACATTGGCCTCCTCACCATGTTCAATTTCAGTGGCCCCATCACCATGTTCAATTTCATTGGCCTTCTCACATTGTTCAACTACATTTGTCCCCTCATCAAGCTCAATGTCAGTGGCCCCCTTGTCCCCAACTTCCACATCATTTACAAAAGTTGTGGTCCCCTTGTCTCCAGATTCCACACCTTGTTCAACATTTGTGGTCCCACCAATATTTAAGTCTCTTCCTTCCACATCAGCTATAACTTCCTCCATAACACTCTCAAAATCAGTGTTGTCTCCTACATTCTCAACACAAGTGGGACCCCCATCAATGTTTTCACCTAACTCAGTGTTGTCTCCTACTCCTGCACTATACTCAAGTGACAGTATTGGTCCCTCAATTACCTCAGGTTGTAGGATAGGATGTATAACATATAAATGCACTTCTCCAGTCAACACAATAATTGTATGCATCCTCTTAGTTCCATTGTCATCTTTTAACTCCATCATGCTATTACACTCCATTTGATCATAATATCATAGGCTCTCTATAGTTGGATAACCTAACTCCTTTAAACCACCTAACACTTCGAAGTAACTCCAAAAATCAAGGTCCACATCCCACGTTTCCTCTAAGCCATTATAACCTACTTTCTTTAACTCAGAAAACTCACCCCTATGATGAACAACGCATCTAAAACGACTCTCCATGACCTAGATAAAGCAAGTACATAAGGTTGACAGCTAACGCAGATGAAAAGCCCTAACTGAGAACTAAAAGAAACGAAGGGTATAAATATAAAGTTTGCATCAGTCGTACCTCAAAACAGATGCTGGAAGTTGTTCCTCTTTCACGTCGTATCAAATAATCCACAAACCCTAAAATGAACCTAAAATGAAGAAGAACAAGAACGAATGAAACTAAACTGAAGATGAACGTGGATGAACAAAAATGTTTGATTACCAATACCTTAACGAACAAAAATTAATGGAGATGGTAGCCACACGAATGAAGATGAGGATGGATGCAGTTGCTTGCTTCGTTAGGGTTTCAAGTTAAGAGAGCTGAACTGACAATGGAGTGAACTAAAAAAAAAAGTAAAATGTTTTAGACTGAAACGTTGAAAACAAATGACCTTTTTAATCAGAATTTCAAACGTTTAATCCATGTCACCTTGTAAAAGCCAGCTGGAATGCCACACTAGCAAAAACTAACGGAAATACACACATTTTAACAGAATGGACCACATTGGCTAACAGAATCACAATTAAAGGATCTTACACTAACGTTTATTACATAAGGGACCAAACTGAAAACTTAAATTAAGTTAAGGGACCAAAGCATGCATTAAGCCAAAAAATTATCCTTAAATAGACTTAAGTCTTTTTAAAGATACTTAGTGATGTAAAATAATGAGTTAATGTTTCTTGGATGATTAACCAAAAAAATAATTGTGACTTACTAAGCCGCATCACCTTTTTTATTTATGTGTGGCCTAAAATTGATTTTTTGTTTTTTTAAACTATAAATGGAACCAAGGTTTCTGTTTCTCTCTTCTATTATTTTAATTTTCTTTTTCATATTCTCTCTTCAAGTACAATCATATTAAATTTTGCTAATTATAAAAGATAATACATCTTATATTCTTTTAGTTTTACTAAATTTTTAACTAATTACAATTTCTCACATTATCAACTACCTACCTATTAATGGAAGATGCTTATGCTCTCCCTAATTTACCCTTCCCTTGTTTTTAAGTGAAGACCAAAGCATGCCCTTATTGGTAATTCACTAACTAAATATTCATGGACCAATAAGATGCTTCCTTTTGTACACTTAGCATCAAATTTTCAAATTCAATACCCACTTCCCTCTTTCCCTCACGTTTTCTTCTCTCTCTTTTTCTCCCTCATTCTCCGTCTTTCACTCTCTCTTTCTCGTCTCCCATTTCCTCTCTTCTCCTTTCTCTTTTCCCTTGAAACCTTAGCGCCACCGTCCCTATCTCCGGCCACCACCACCTCCAACCGAAAACCCATCACCACCAACCTTTTCCTCATCACACTGTAAGCAATTTTTTCTTCAATTTTGATTTCAATTTCTAAAAATCTGAAATTATTTAGGGTTTTCACAGGCAGAGAGAAGAACCCTCAAAAGATGACGACCAGGTTCAAGAAAGATAGGAAGAAGAGATGCCATGTCAATGCCGATCATGGAGGTCGCTGTAACGCTGGAGACATGCACCACCATCGAATCCTCTTCGACAAGTACAATCCAGGTTATTTTGGTAAGGTCGGTATGCGTTACTTTCTTAATATTTGCAATATTTGCTGGTTGTGTTGCTGTGGCGGTGAACAAGAATAATGACAATGTTTTGGTTTTTTCAGGTTTTGATTACCACTGCTTCTCTCTTGCATAAGGTTTTGTCTTTTCTTGCTTTTAGTTTCCTGTTTGTGTTCCTCATTGCTAACAAAGATCTTGATTTCCATTTTTCTGATTTTGACACCTTCACTTCGATGTGTATTGACAGGTAAAGACGTTCCGCCAGTGCAAGATGAAGAGGATGACGGGATCTGCTTAAAAAAATAGATCTGCTGCTTCTGGGATTCGTACATTTTTTCTGTTTTTCGATTTTAGGGTTTTGATTTTTCTGATATTTATATGTTCTGTCTTCAGCAGAGAAATGTACAAATCAGACATGTTCTTGAAAAGGTTCAACAACAATGCAAAGGTTTGTTCATCTTCTTTCCTGTCATCTCTGCTCTCAATCTAGTTTGTTCATACTGTTTATTGATATTTCTCAATACTATATGATTTATCGGATCACTCATTATCATTTATTGATGTAAAACTATTTGGTTTGTAGTGAGAGGACACCCTAAATGAAAAATATCCACATGTTGTATATGAAGAGCATTGCAAGGCTTGTGATATTGAGCAGTGTGACTTAACGGAAGACATCGGCTCTGATAAGATAGAAGGTATCTCCATATTTTCCTCAAAACAAATGTAAATTGATGTTCACTTTAACTGCAGTTACCGGGTGTAAATTTTACTCAAAAGTGGCTATATTAGGATATACCATCAAAATATTTTTTACTCAAAAAGGACGTACTGTACCCCACCCATCCATCTATGATATCTGGTTTTTTATGGAACCCAATTGTGTTAATTGATCCATTCATATGAGGCCCTACTTAATAGGGGATAAGATTTCATTGTTATTGTTGTGTGTTGATCTTGCCTTTTGAAATTAAATGTCACTTGATGTCGAACAAAAGAGTCATGTGGCCTATTTCTTTGTGTTGTCTTCAAAATGTAAGATTTCTAACCTGAATAAACACTTGCAGAGGAGCTGGTAACAGGTTTGTCTTGTGTGTCATGGGAAAAAGTAGATGTTAGCTTCCACATAGCAGACAAAGATTTGCTGCTCATACTGTCATTCAGGTTTGTCTTGCTCTGTCCTTGCTTGTGTCAAATCTTGAGTCACATGTGATACTATTTATTTGAATACCTAATAATGTTCTTCCTCCAACTTTTCTTGCTATTTATAGGTTTAAGATCGAATCTCACATATAGAAGGTGCAGATGCTATACATCATATGATTGACCATTTTTTGACATAAAAGATGTCAGTCTCCAGAGTTGTATACATATCGATTGCTTGCTGGAAACAATGTTGTTATTGATTGAAACAATGTTCTTTATGTGTGAATCAATTTGTTTTTTGGCAGATAAACATAATGTAGTGGCATAGCGGCTTCTCCATTAGCTGGTAAGCTGATTGTTTTTATTGGTGCTGGCGGTGCTACTAAGCCAATTGCTTATGGTGCAAAAGAGATAATGGTAGTGGCATAACTGCTTCTCCATTAGTTGGTAAGCTGATTGCTGTTATTTAGTGGCATAATTTTGATAAGTGAATACTGAATATGTTTTACATTAAAGTAGTTAAATATTATATTAGTCCATTTCCTTGTATATTGCCACTAATGAGACGTATTATAATTACTTTGATAAGTTGAGATCGAGTTTCAAAGTCAATTTGCTTGATGATTCTAAGGAACTGTGGAGAAATTCAAGTGAATGGTACAATGAAACCAGTCTTCTCATCAATGGAAGGCCTGTTGAGTTTGATGGGTACATGAGAGTTGCGGTGGATACGGAAGTCTTTTACCGTGGAAAGAATCGGGTCAAAACATTCTATAATTTAACTAATGATTGCAAAGATGGAGTTAATACATGCTGATCAGGTTAGAACTGCGTATTTTGATACTTATACATTGTACAATCAGATCTTTGTTCTGGATTCAGTTTCAGATTCACACCATGAGGTTATATTTAAGCTCACTATTGTGCTTGCTTGTTCTTTTATTGTATTGATTGGTGATTTATTACTTGTGTTTATTATCATGATTTTAGCCCATTTGTTGATATTGGCATGTGTTTTCTTGTTTTACTCAGTGTTATCAAATAGCGGCGCCATGGCTGCTATGACGAATATACATGATGGTTTCTGGGCTCGCTGCAATGGTAAAATCAAATGATATTGCTGATTCTTTCACCATAATCCGCTATAACGGTTTGTAGCAGGTATGACGGGATTTTAGCTCTACCCCATTGAGCGCCATCCGCCATCAAAACTGATTTTACTTCATGTTGATTGATTTTCTATAAGCTTATTCTCTTCTAAATATATACCAGTAGATTGATATGAATAATGGATAGTTCAAACTTCAAACTAGATTCAGTGGTATTGAATTTTTTTTAACATTCATCACATGTTTTTGTATCCTTTATTTGAAGTCACTTATTTAGAAATTTTGGCTCATCGTTTCTTTCTTATGTTTTTATGTTATTTTTGTTCCTGAGACATTGGAAAGAAATGGTGGTAGCAATATGTTATTAGAGAAGCTGCTCTTTCTGACCCAACTGTGCCTGCTGGTTTGCTTAAGCTTCATTTTCATGACTGCTTTGTTGAGGTATGTGTTTCTGTCTCTAATGTAGTAACATGCTTTGGTTCTTGGAATATTTTTGGACATGATTTGGATGCTTTTTTTTCAAGGATGTGATGGTTCCATCCTGATTGATAATGTTTCAGAACCTGAAAAAGATGCATTTGAACATCAAGGTCTTAAAGGGTTTGATGTAATGGAAAACGCTAAGGCAAAATTAGAAGAACCTTGTCCAGGAGTGGTTTCTTGTGCTGATATTGTTGCATTGGCTGCAAGAGAAGCAATTGTCATGGTTGTATCCTAATTCCTAACTTCATTATATTTCACTTTTTGCTCAAAAAATTGAATTTTCATCATTGAAATTGTTAACTAGAGACTTTTTATGTTAAGAGCATCATGTTTTTCCACATAAACCAGTTATTTCTATATGAAACTGTAAAGACTAATCCTTTGAGTTAGAACTTCTTTTTTTTTATAAAAGTTTTAATACCGTTGCATGAATTTTGACACAATGTAGCCAAATGAACCTTGGAACAAATTTCCTACAGGGAGGAGAGATGGATTTGTTTCCGATAAATCTTTTTCAGATGATATGCCTGATGTCAGTGATTCAATTTAGCAACTCAAAACCAAGTTTCTGAACAGGGTCTCACAGATAAAGACCTTGTCCTTCTCAGTGGTAATCTCTTTATCTTTCTCTCCCACTTACGCAGACATAAACGCGACACTGAAACGTCGATACACAATATTAATTTAAAAAATGAACCATTTATGTTTGTGTCCAACACACTAACACTAACACATATCAAACACTGTATACAAACACTCAAATACACCTTAAATCAGAAATGTCGGTACTACAAATGATGAGATTTTGGTTTTCTTAACATTAAGCAATTTCCTTTTATCTAATTTAAGCCAATTTTTCAGAGGCACAAATCTCATCCATGGCTTCTGATTAAACTTCACACACCCTGTACTGGGGAGTTTTCTATTCAACACACCTGGGTTTAGTTTGTTACATAAATAGACATGTTTTCTTGTATTTTTATAATTATACAGTGAATGCTACTTTGTTGTATTCTGCAGGATCCTTTGTTGAATATTGAGCTGAACAGTTCCTCTGTCTGCATGTATCAATTATTTTTATCCCTATGCACGATTGTAAGGTCATAATGATATATTTAATAGCAGTAGTTCTCATTGTTTTGATGTCCATATTTTCTGCTAACATTTTCTATTTTAGTAGTTCTTTCTATCTGTTATTGATAGTTATTTAAATCGTATATGGATTTGTATTTAATGTTTTTACTGGAAAGTGGAAACACATCTTAAATCATCTGGTCATGAAGTTTGTATTATTTATGTTTAATTTTATTTACTTGACAGGTTTCTGTTGGTTACTTCATGGCTGAGCTGGGGATGATATTTTGGTTATTTCCTTCTCTTGGGGGATATGAGTATGTAAGGATCATATCTTTTGACATACCATAATTTATTTAGTTGAAGACTCTTTTTCAAATTTAAGATTCTTCACTCTATAGGAATCCAGCTGGAGATGATTTAATGTGACTTCATATTAACATTGATTCAGGTGATCCATCATATGTTTTCGTTAGTAGCAGTAGCCTACTCAATGTTGAGTGGATAAGGGCAGCTGTACACGTACATGGTCCTCATTTTCGAGACAACAACTCCCGGAGTCAATTTGAGATGGTAATTTTGCACTTAAATTTGAACTCCAATATCCAATGTAATATTTTGTTTGTTGATGTGTGTATTTTGTTTGTGAAGGTATCTTGATGTAGCCGGAATGAAAAGGTCAAAAGCTTATCTCATCAATGGGGTTGTAATATTCATTGCTTGGCTGGTAGGTCATGCCATTGCTGTTTGAAATATACTTTTGTCACTCTTCATAAATCAAATTTGATGTTGAATTCCAATTCTCGTCCTCCGGGACATCCTTACCGAAATGGCCCATCTGCAGGTTGCCAGAATACTTTTGTTCGTGTATATGTTTTACCACACTTACTTACACTTTGATCAGGTAATAACTTCTGACACACGGAGTTTATGAATTGTCTTGCGTCTTTGATGTTTTGTAGCAGACAGATCTTTATACTGAAATTTTGGTCTGGTAATGCAACTGCATATTTGCTTCCATGATAACTGACACATAACTTGGATCCATTTGTTGTCTAAAAGATCACTTCCATTTGTTGCAACATAAACATATTTCTGTAGATCTATTTACATGACCTCATATTTTGTATACCCTGCAAATCGATAATTTTTGCTCTGTTTTTGGTTTCTTAGGTAATTGATCTGTCTTTAGTTAATATGGTTAATATAAGCAATTTATTTCCCTTGGTTTTATCTATGTACCAAATAACCTTAGGTATACTGGAGGTGCAAGTATGTTGTTAAGTCTTTCTCTTAAATTTGGCATTATTCCAATTGTTGTACTCGTTGGTGTTCGAGATTTTGGCATTGATGGTGAACTTTGGGTAAAATTGTGACTAATACCAACAGAACCTTGGGTCGGTGCTGCTTCATGGGCTTTTGTTTCACTTCCAAAGATCAAATTTGAGTTGTCTGCATTCTGTTTTTCAATTTAATGGGTAAGCCATTTTTTTTGTAAATCTTAGAAATTATACTATTTATATTTACTTGGATCTAAGTGACTTTGTAGGCAAATCAATTAGAAACTTAGCTTTTGTAGACAATGGTTACAAAAACAAGATGTGCCGTGAATCAAGATGTCTGATTTGCAAATTTCAATTGTTAATCTGGTTTTACTTTGTACTATCACAAATCAAAGTGTTTTGCATTTTCATGTTCATTATAACATGATGAGTTAACTTGAAGACTGGTGTTGGTGTGATGAGTTCTCTGATGTTGTTATGACCATTTTCTTGCAGAATGGAATGACACCCTTACACCTTGCAGTTTGGCACTCAAGAAGAGCAGAAGATTTCTTAATTGTGAAAACATTGCTTGAACATAATGCAGATTGCAGTGCTAAGGACAATATATTAAGTTTGATGTTTATTTTTGTTTTTTCTAAATAGCTTTTCGGTCAATCACAGTAGATGCTTAAATTAAAGCCTATGGATTGCAGGAGGAAATGACACCTTTGAATCATCTTTCGCAAGGCCCTGGAAATGAGAAACTTAGGGAACTATTAAACAAGCATCTTGAAGAGCAGAGAAAGAGGCGAGCTATTGAAGCATGCGGTGAAACCAAAGCTAAGATGGATGAACTTGAAAAGGAGCTTTCAAATATTATAGGTCTTTGTGATCTAAAAATACAACTACGGAAGTGGGCGAAAGGCATGCTTTTGGATGAGAGGCGTAGAGCTCTCGGTCTGCAAGTTGGCACTAGACGACCACCTCATATGGCCTTTCTCGGAAATCCTAGAACAGGTTATATTTTAAATATCATGCATGTGTTATTCTTTTTTCTTCGCACAATTATATCGTTCATTCTCTATGAATTGTGTGTTTTCCATAAGTTAAGGTTCATATTTAATAGGTAAAACTATGATAGCACGGATCCTTGGAAGATTAGTTCATATGGTGGGAATTCTACCTACTGATAAAGTGACAGAAGTTCAATGGACAGATTTAGTTGGCGAGTTTGTTGGTCATACTGGTCCGAAAACCAGGAGGAAGGTATGTCATTGGCTTTGAAATTCTTTTTCTACGATTTGAATCTCGATTCGATTATCATGTTTTATACAGATCCAACAAGCAGAAGGGGGAATTCTTTTTGTCGATGAAGCTTATAGACTGATACCAATGCAGAAGGCAGACGATAAGGACTACGGATTGGAAGCGCTGAAGGAGATTATGTCAGTCATGGACAGTGGAAAAATTGTAGTAATATTTGCAGGGTACAGCGAACCGATGAAATGAGTAATAGCTTCCAACGAAGGTTTTTGCAGAAGGGTGACCAAGTTTTTTCACTTTATCGATTTCAGTTCGGAGGAACTAGCAACAATCCTTCACATCAAGATGAACAACTTAGCAGAAGATAGTTTACTATTTGGATTTAAGTTGCATTCTGAATGCAGTATAAAAGCTATATCAGCCTTGATAGAAAGGGAAACAACCGAAAAACAACGAAAGGAAGCGAATGGCGGTTTGGTGGATACCATGTTGATTAATGCAAGAGAAAGTTTGGACCTAAGACTTAGTTATGACTGTATAGATACAGAAGAACTTCTTACCATTACATTGGAAGATTTAGGAGCATGTATTGGCCTATTATCACAGTAAACAATTGTTAGGCAATTAGATATTTTGAAGAGATTCATTTGATATTCACCATTGGAAATATTGCAAGTTTGCATCAATGAGAAGGTGGATCCTTCTTTGAGAAGGTTTTTGTGTAATTGATAATGTTATGGAGGTTCTGTTGATGCAATTTGATAAGGTCTTTCATTATATCATAGAAATGCATGTTGTGCTAACAAGCATATTTATCACTATCATACATTTGTTGTATCAAAACAGTATAAAATAAGTTACTGCTTTTTTTCTGTCCAATCCTGTTGATTCTCAACTTTCTTTATATGATATAGAAGTTTGATTTCAAAGCAGTAATTTTTACTTAGATGCTAATTTTAGGGCCCAATGTTTATAGTTTAGAGTTGAATTTTTCAGCAATAGAGCAAAATAACTTCTATTGTGAAAGAATGATTGTTGGAAGGGTTTCATGAGCTTCTGGCACTGTTTTTGTAAATACTGTTTACTTTGAATATTCAGTACTTTTACATAGTGGTATCTCATGTAACATTTAAATTATAAATGTATTTAGTGAATATATTGGTATTTCTAGGATACTTTGATTATTCAGTACTTTTATAGGGGATGTAATTTCTGATTGAGTTACAGAATTCCAGTTATCTCCAAATAGTGAATATAATGGAATAATATCATGTAATTTTAAAATTATAAATGTACCTTTATTTGTTAAAATATCACATAACCTTTATGATCTTCAGGCAGTATCAGTATGGTTAGTATAAGTGGCATTTTGTTTAAGAAGTTTAATTCTAAAAACAAAGTATGACAAGTACAGTGGAAAGAGAAAGTGGCAGTTGTGCATGTGGTTTATTATGTGAATTGCAACATAGAAAAGGTTGTAGATACATATGTATAGGTTGTAGAAATAAAAAAAATTGCTCAGTCTCAGCACTGTATCCCATCTTGGCCATGCACGGAGTCATTTAGTTCATTTATAGTTATAACAGCTGATTTTTAGAACACTATTCAATTCATTCAAATGATATATCACTTAATTTTATGTATGCTGATCACTATTAGTGACATAAGTGATCACATTAAATTTAAACTTTTATTAATAATTAAGTAAATTTTTATGAAATATCACGGACACAATCAGATAGATCTAGATAAAAATACATAAATATTTTTTAACCGGTCAAAAAAATGCATAATTATTTTTCTTGAAGATGAAAGATCCTAAATCTTGATTATTATGTATTATGGTCTTTACCATGAAAGTTGCTAAATCTTGATTATTATGTATTATGGTCTTTACCAATTCATTTTAACTGTTAAGATAAGTTCGTGTTATTTTGTAGGTGTTGGACTATAGTCTGCAAACTCTAATTAATGAACAAAATTGTGTATGTAATCAATTACTAAATTTAAAATTGACTATATATTAAATGACTATATAATTAATAAAATATACAATAGATTTGTAAAAATTATTATTTACATATTTTATTTTATTTTTTATTTCTATTTTATTTTTTATTTTTAATAGATTAAGTGACTACATATTATTTTTTAAGTATTTGTAGTAATTAATGATTTTTTAATAACAATTATTATATATCAACAATAATCAATTCTTATCAGATGATTTAAGACATAAATGAACTTACTCGTGCAGACGCACATGTCTTTTTAGTGACAAACAATAGATTTGAAAATTTAATTATTATGTATTTAAATCTTTTCACGGTTATATGATAACCAATTCTTTCTATATAATTTGTTATTATTTTAAAGGTATTGGATCATTACTCATTTGTACTTGTCTCTCATGTATTTTTATGAAGTGGTACGAGACACAACAAATTAGTTTCAAATACACATGTATTATCAATTATTGTTAATACATGTAAAAATATATTTAAAAAGAGCCACAAACATTTAAATTTTTTATCAAATGATTTAAACTAGGAATCAACTTACCCGTGCGTCTTCTACTAGTTTGTACAACTTAAAAGAAGTTGATGAAGTTACATAAATTGTTTGGTTGGAGTTACATTACAATTACAATTTACAATGTATTAGTAAAAGACCCGAGTATTCATACGGAAAAAATTCATTCATTTCTTAAACTATTAAATAGAAATATTATTAAAAATAATGAAATAATGCAAATTTTGTGTTATTAATACATTATAAAAATTTAAATGTTTGTGTATGTGTTTTAGTTCATTTTTATATGTATTATCAACAAATGATAAAATATCAATTCAAAATCAAAGCAAAGTGACATTTGAAAACAACTAAAATAAAAAGAAAAAATCAATTAAAATATTCAATAAAAAATCAAAGCAAAGTGAAGTAAAACTAAGAATAGAAACATAGAGCAAAGTGAAACTTGAAAACAAATAAAATAGGAAGGAAAAAAAAGTAAAATAGTATTGGAAGAAAACATTTAGATAAATAAATAAAGGCACAATTTCTATGAGCAATCTATCATTTCTATCTTTGGTACATTACAATATGAATCTTTACCCAATATGATTATCGCTAAGTGGTTTCATTTCAATTATATCTTTGTATATAAAATGTTAGTCATTGGTCAATGGAAGTCCATAATTTTATAGAATAATATACAAGTCCGGGTCCATCATATTGGTCATAAAATTAAGTTCAACATAAGGGAATTATGTGCTTGTTCACTTCTTTATTTCTTGTGTTTATATGTGGAGCTTTTATTAGTGGTCTTTACATGACCACGTGTGTTAGACTTTGTCTTCCATAACATAATCAATGAAGTGAATAACATATGTTTCAGTTGGCGAAATTAGTGTAAAATTAATTTCCAATGAGACATGGCTTTTGAATCTTTTGATTAGTTATTAGTTATCATATCCATTTTTCTGAATCATAAGGGCGCTAAGCAAGAAATGAGTTTAACAACTTTAAAAATAGATATATACTTACAAAAAGTACTATTGTTGTGATTACTACTAAATAAAATACTGTAAAGAATTGAGATATCATTAAATTAAAATCTCATAATTTTGGAAAAAAAAATCATAATTAACAATTATTATATGACATGTGTGATAGGGGTGACAAACGGGCATGCCCGCCCCGTTTAGGCCCGCCCCGCAAATGCCGGCAAAAAAACGGGGCGGGGCGGGGCGGGGCAGTCATAGTTGAGGATGCGGGCCTAAAACCTAGGTTCATCTCGCCCATCCCGCAAAAAAGTGAGGGCAGAGCGGGGAAAGCCCGCGGGCACTAGGGATGGCAAACAAACCCGGACCCGCCCGGGCCCGCCCCGAAATTGACGGGGAAAACCCGATTTAATTGGGTGCGGGTGCGGGTGCGGGTGCGGATGAAACCCGGTTCTTAACTACGGGTGCGGGTGCAGGGGCGGGTAGACACTAAGACCAGCCTGCACCCGCCCCCGCCCCGCCCCCGGATAATGCATTTTATTTTAATTCCCTTATTTTACTTATTTTAATATTCATTTATTAATTATATTTTTAATTAAATTATTAATACCCCTATTGCAATTAAAATAATCAAATTTATCAAGTTAAAATTTATTTACTAATTAAAATTTTAATTAAATAATTAATTAATTTATTAAAATAATCAAATTTTTAATTAAAATTATTAATTTTTATTGCAATTAAAAAGAAATTATTTTTTTGCGGGTGGGGGCGGGTGTGGGTGCACCCGTTCACTACTGGGGGCGGGTCTGGGTGGTAAATTTTTACCCCCGATTGGGTTTGGGGGCGGGGGCGGGTGTGTTACATGGAGGCGGGTGCGGGTATAGTTAAACCCGCTGTAAAGATCATATACTAATACATGCATCAAATCACATATTATATATGAGTTTCACTTTTGGTACTGAAACATAATAAGTTCCTAGTTAACACATTATACACATAAATGCCTCTAATACAAAACACCTAAAGTCTAAGGCATTACATATACAAGATGTTCCAAAATGATAAAAACTAAGAACTTGATCAATACAATGATCTCAAAACATAACGCCATAGCGGAAGCCATGCCATCACCAAAACCACGATTCGTAAGGAAAGTCAAATAACCTTGTCCTTACCCTTCGCCAAACCTGCAGAACCTGTGATGTAAACAACAACAGTGGGGTGAGATACATCAAATCTCAGTGAGTTCCCTATCTTAAAGTCCTCTCGGCTTTACAAGGTTCTAACAAAGTCCTAACTCATGTCCAAGGGGAAAGGGGAAAGACCATGAGTACACACACACAAGTAACCGTCACGGTGAGCCTGTAAACTCACATTAGTACCGAAGTACCTCTTGAGCCTGTAAACTCAAGGATTCACAAAGTACCGTAGTACGTTCTGAGTCCGTACACTCAAGAACTCACATATCAATAACCAATACCAAGGTATCCCCTTTTCCCGTACCCTTCTACGTCTAGAAGGCGATCCGAGTCATGGATCATTGTAGCTACTTGGCATACGATTGGATTCGGGATCACCGGTCCGTACACCGTGATCCGTCACTTCTCACGGCCCGTACACCGTCACAAGTCTCTTTACCCGTAGGCTCCAATCGTACTTAACACGGGACTCAAACCTGCCAAGTAGTTGTGTATAACGTTCAGAGGAGGTGCTCGAGTCTCATGAACTACACCGCACAACTGTGGTTATTGATAAACAAAATGCACACGCTTCGGCCTTTCATGCACGAGCGTTGCCACACATGGAACAATTCACACTTCCGACACAGTTTTGGTAATAATCCTCACCCTGCCTAGTCCATATTTTAACATGCATAAGTTGTCAATAATAATTACACACAATTAACAGATAAAAGTCGATAAAACGACACTATTTCAGAAATCCCGACTTAATTAAATCGGCCGACAATCTTAAAACCAATGTAATAAGAAAGTACATTTTATTATCTTTCCAACGATATCAAAATTGTTCCAATCCGAGTTACGTACAAAAAGTTACGGCATTGTAAACAATCGATCGGAAAAATAAATCACAACAGCAGAATTCTGCAACTCTCCTGGCCGTACGCGTATTGGCACTCCCCGTACGCGTATTGCCCAAATGCTCGCCCAGCCATACACGTATTGCCCCAAGCGATACGCGTATTGCTCAAAATGCCCGGCCATCCATACGCGTATTGCCCTTGCCGTACGCGTATTGACAAGCCCCATACGCGTATTGACATGCTCCATACGCGTATGGGCAGAGAAAAATGCAGAAGTTCCTGCAGAATTTCTTCTGCTACGGGTTGATCCAAAATCAACCCCAAATCCCATTTTCATCAATCAAAATGCATCAAAACATGTTATAACATCACAACCAGCATAACATATAATCAAACATTGAATTGTAACAGTTAGATTCATGATTTTTATACCAAAATACCTATTTTCCCCAATTTCCAATCTAACTCTAAACTCAAAATAATCCTACTCTAAAGAGTCTAACTAGAACCCACCTGGATTACTAGATGAGGAGGTTGACACTGAGACAATTAAACGAAGAACAGATGAATTGATGATGATTCTTGAGCTTTTGGAAAATTTCTCTTCTTCCTCTTTCTTTTCCTTTCCTTCCTTCCCTTTTTCCTTTTCTTTCTTTCTCTTTAGCTTTTGTTTGTTTTTCCAAGGAAAATGAAAAGAAAATAGATAGTATAGAAACTATCATTTTTAGTAACACTACTAAATGTCCAAAATTAGCTCAAATACATCAAATTATAAAAACTCAACGTTAAATACTATTAATTAAATCGACTCTGAGTTCGTCGGTTTACTCTAATTATTTTATCAAATAATTACTCAGAGTAACCCGGAACCCAGTTGATCATAATAATATTCACCAGAGCGTTTATAAATTTACGGGGTATTACATCCTCCCCCCCTTAAATAGAAATTCGTCCTCGAATTTAGAATATTACCTGAACAGATGTGGATAAGAATCTCGCATTTTCGATTCTAGTTCCCAAGTAGCATCGCCCGGATGCGTCATATCCCATTGCACCTTAACAAGTGGAATATCTTTGTTCCTTAACACTTTTGTTTCCCTTCCCACAATACAACTCGGTTGTGGTTCAAAAGTCAAATCTGCTTCTATTTCCACTGATTCCGGTAAAATCGGCTGAAGAGGATCAGGAATGAACTTACGGAGCTGAGATACGTGAAAAACGTCATGCATCTCGGATAGAGAGGGTGGTAAGGCTAATCTATAAGCAACTTCACCAATCCTTTCTAAAATCTGATACGGTCCCACGTATCTCAGACTTAACTTTCGCGACTTAAACGGTCCTTTCAATCTCAATCTCGGAGTAACTTTCAGAAATACATGGTTACCTTCCTCAAATTCCAAAGGTCTCCTACGATTGTCCGCATAACTCTTTTGACGATCTTGTGCTTGTTTAATCTTCTCGCGGATCATTCGAATCTTTTCCGTAGTCTCTTGAATAATCTCGGGTCCCAAAATCCTATCTTCGCCAATTTCAGCCCAACACAAAGGTGTCCTACACTTTCTCCCATACAATGCTTCATAAGGAGCCATACCGATACTCGCATGGTAACTATTGTTATATGAAAACTCAATTAACGGTAAAAGTTCTTTCCAATTCCCTCTACTCTCTAGCACACAAGCTCTTAACATATCCTCCATTGTTTGTATTGTTCGTTCAGTCTGACCATCCGTTTGAGGATGATTCGACGTGCTTAAACGCAAATTCGTACCCATCGCTTGTTGGAACACTTTCCAAAATCTCGAAGTAAACTTCGGATCTCTATCGGACACAATACTAGAAGGAATACCATGCAATCTCACAATCTCAGCAATAAACAACCTTGCAAGATGACTTGCCTTATAAGTAGTCTTTACGGCTAAGAAGTGTGCAGATTTCGTTAGTCGATCAACAATTACCCAAATAGAATCATACCCGCCTTGGGTACGGGGTAAACCCACTGCAAAGTCCATAGAAATACTATCCCACTTCCAAACTGGAATATCCAAAGGTTGTAACAAACCGCCCGGTCTTTGGTGTTCAATCTTCACCTGTTGGCACACCGCACATTCTGACACATATCCCGCTATATCCTTTTTCATCCCAGGCCACCAATAATCCTTCTTTAAATCCTGATACATCTTCGAAGAACCAGGATGTATCGTAAAAGTACCTTTATGAGCTTCGTCTAAAATCTTCCTTTTTAATGCCTCATCTTTCGGAACACAAATCCGTTGATTAAACAAAACAATCCCACCAGTTGCTTGTGTAAAACCTGGTTGAAGTAACAATTCTTGCAACTCTTCTTCTAACAATTGTGCCTGTTGAATCTCAACTCTCAAAGTAGAATTGACATTCAAATTTCCCATAATTACACCATTCGGAGTCCACACAAACTGGAGATTAAGATCTCTAAACTTTTCCAACAATGAGTACTCCAAAATCATCAATTCCGCACTATGAACCATTTTCCGACTTAAAGCATCTGCTACTTTATTCGCCTTTCCTGGATGATACTTCAATTCTAAGTCATAATCCTTTAAGTACTCCATCCACCTTCTTTGTCGCATATTCAACTCCCTTTGATCAAACAAATACTTCAAACTTTTGTGGTCACTGAACATTTCAAAACGTACACCATATAAATAATGACGCCACACCTTCAATGCAAAAACCACTGCAGCTAGTTCCAAATCATGAGTCGGATAATTCTTCTCATGAACTTTTAACTGTCGAGAAGCATAAGCTACCACTTGACCACCTTGCATCAGAACACCCCCTAATCCCCTCTTAGAAGCATCACAGAATACTTCATAAGAGTTGTTAGGATCAGGAATAATTAATACTGGAGCACTCGTCAAACTTTCCTTCAAATGCATAAAACTTTGTTCGCAACCTGAATCCCACTCAAACGTAACATCCTTCTGAGTAAGTTTCGTCATTGGTAAGGCCAATTGAGAAAAGCCCTTAATAAACCTTCTATAATAACCAGCCAAACCCAAGAAACTTCTAACTTCTGAAACATTTCTCGGTCTCTCCCAATTAATCACTGCTTCTACTTTCGATGGATCCACTGCCACACCACCTCGAGATATAACATGTCCAAGAAAATTAACTTCCGACATCCAAAACTCACACTTGCTCAACTTAGCAAACAATTTCTTCTCTTGCAATGCCGATAAGACAATTCTCAGATGTTCTCCATGCTCTTGTGGAGTACGAGAATAAATAAGAATGTTGTCGATAAAGATTACCACAAATTGGTCAAAGTAAGCCTGAAATATACGGTTCATGTAATCCATGAAAACAGCTGGAGCATTAGTCACACCGAAAGGCATCACTAAGAATTCATAATGACCGTAACGTGTCCTAAATGCAGTCTTTGGCACATCGGAACTCTTCACTCGAATCTGATGATAACCCGACCGTAAATCAATCTTTGAGAACACACAGGCTCCTTTTAATTGATCTAACAAGTCGTCTATCCTTGGTAAGGGATACTTGTTCTTAATGGTGACTTTATTCAACTTACGATAATCAATGCACAAACGCATTCCCCCATCTTTCTTCTTTACCAACAACACTGGAGCTCCCCACGGTGAAACACTAGGCCTAAGAAAATGCTTAGACATCAAGTCCTCCAATTGGTCCTTTAATTCTCTTAATTCAAGCGGTGCCATCCGATACGGAGAAACGGATATAGGAGCCGTTCCCGGTATCAGGTCAATAGAGAACTCAACTTTTCTCTCCGGAGGAAGAGAAGAAACATCCTCAGGAAACACTTCAGGAAATTCACACACTATTGGAATACTCAGAACTTGCTGTTCACTACTTCCTTCCTTAGTAAGAACCAATAAAACAGATTTCTCTTTCTCAAACAAGAAGTTTACCATTCCCACCGTACCTTCTAAAATCGTTGATAATACATCTTTCGGAGTAGCCTCAGCAGATGGAATAATAATTAGCTTCTCCTCACAACCGATAAAAACCGAATTAGCTGAAAGCCAGTCCATTCCCAGAACAACATCCACTTTCTTAAGCGGCAGACAAATAAGATCAATCTGAAAGACTCTTTCGTTCACCGACAACACACAATTTTCACACATCAGGGGTGTTTCAACCATTTCATCCATGGCAGTAGTAACCACCATAGGAGGAAACAAAGGAATAGTTTGCAACCCCAGTCGCTTCACACATCTTAAAGACACAAAAGAATGTGTAGCCCCACAGTCAAATAAAACAAAACAAGGTTGACCATTAACAAAACACGTACCCACAATCAAGGAATTATCACCCTTTGCTTTCCTTGCATCCAGAGTATATACTCGACCCGTAGTCTTCCCTTGTGTCTGATTCCTACTCTGAGGACAATCTCTCGCTACATGACCAATCTTGTTACACTGATAACACCGTATCCCATCCGAATAGCACCTACCAAAATGACTCCTCCCACAAGTGCGACATACTGGAGGCACACTAGTTCTAGAGCCCTGTACTTGCTTCCCTTTGGAAGACTGTTGCCTTTGCCTAAACTGTTGATTCGACCTTCCACGGTCACTTTGAGTTACCCTGTTCGAATCCACCTCCATTTGTATCTTTTTCAAGCTATTTTCCGCCACATAACATTGTCTTAACATTTCAGCATAAGTAGCAAATTCCCGTTGAGACACGCTGTGTGAAATCTCAGCCCTTAACCCAAACAGAAACTGATCTATCTTCCACCTCTCATCAGGAGCATACATGGCCTGTCTAGAATAGTCAGCCATGATCTCAAATTGTTCCGCATAAGACGCCACTGATAAATTTCCCTGTCTCAACTGTTGGAACTCAAACTCCTTTTGAGACCTTAAAGAACTCGGAAAATATTTCTCCATAAAGATTACCTTAAACTGTTCCCACACTTTCGGCACCTCCTGAGTCGTCATCAAGGCTGAAGCGCTCTCCCACCACCTCATGGCAGGACCCTTCAACCAGTGAGAAGCAAATACCACCTTATTCTCCTCACTGCAATGAACTATCTGAAAAATCCGTTCTATTCCGGTTATCCATTCGTGTGCCTTTACCGGATCTAGCCCTCCTTGAAACTCCGGAGGATTCATACGAACAAATTCCCTGTAAGTTCCTCCTGTAACTTCCGGAACAACCACTGGAGGATGCAGACCATCAGCCATTTGTTGCATCATTCCTTGCATGAACTGATTCTGCTGTTGCTGCATCTGTTGCATAAATTGGTACAAAGGGGCATTCCCTTCATCACCTTGTGGAACTGTCCCTGCTGGAGTAGTCCTTGGTCTTCCACGGTTGTTTCTGCGTCTATCAGCCATGTTCCTGAATTCCATACAAATAGGATTAAGTTGATCAGACTCAATACCATAAATATAACAGACAAGACCCATGGCGACACGCCGCATATGAAACGGAAAGAAAACTTATCCTATTTCATGGCTAGGTCGAGGATACGACCTGCTTTGATACCAACTGTAAAGACCATATACTAATACATGCATCAAATCACATATTATATATGAGTTTCACTTTTGGTACTGAAACATAATAAGTTCCTAGTTAACACATTATACACATAAATGCCTCTAATACAAAACACCTAAAGTCTAAGGCATTACATATACAAGATGTTCCAAAATGATAAAAACTAAGAACTTGATCAATACAATAATCTCAAAACATAACGCCATAGCGGAAGCCATGCCATCACCAAAACCACGATTCGTAAGGAAAGTCAAATAACCTTGTCCTTACCCTTCGCCAAACCTGCAGAACCTGTGATGTAAACAACAACAGTGGGGTGAGATACATCAAATCTCAGTGAGTTCCCTATCTTAAAGTCCTTTCGGCTTTACAAGGTTCTAACAAAGTCCTAACTCATGTCCAAGGGGAAAGGGGAAAGACCATGAGTACACACACACAAGTAACCGTCACGGTGAGCCTGTAAACTCACATTAGTACCGAAGTACCTCTTGAGCCTGTAAACTCAAGGATTCACAAAGTACCGTAGTACGTTCTGAGTCCGTACACTCAAGAACTCACATATCAATAACCAATACCAAGGTATCCCCTTTTCCCGTACCCTTCTACGTCTAGAAGGCGATCCGAGTCATGGATCCTTGTAGCTACTTGGCATACGATTGGATTCGGGATCACCGGTCCGTACACCGTGATCCGTCACTTCTCACGGCCCGTACACCGTCACAAGTCTCTTTACCCGTAGGCTCCAATCGTACTTAACACGGGACTCAAACCTGCCAAGTAGTTGTGTATAACGTTCAGAGGAGGTGCTCGAGTCTCATGAACTACACCGCACAACTGTGGTTATTGATAAACAAAATGCACACGCTTCGGCCTTTCATGCACGAGCGTTGCCACACATGGAACAATTCACACTTCCGACACAGTTTTGGTAATAATCCTCACCCTGCCTAGTCCATATTTTAACATGCATAAGTTGTCAATAATAATTACACACAATTAACAGATAAAAGTCGATAAAACGACACTATTTCAGAAATCCCGACTTAATTAAATCGGCCGACAATCTTAAAACCAATGTAATAAGAAATTACATTTTATTATCTTTCCAACGATATCAAAATTGTTCCAATCCGAGTTACGTACAAAAAGTTACGGCATTGTAAACAATCGATCGGAAAAATAAATCACAACAGCAGAATTCTGCAACTCTCCTGGCCGTACGCGTATTGGCACTCCCCGTACGCGTATTGCCCAAATGCTCGCCCAGCCATACACGTATTGCCCCAAGCGATACGCGTATTGCTCAAAATGCCCGGCCATCCATACGCGTATTGCCCTTGCCGTACGCGTATTGACAAGCCCCATACGCGTATTGACATGCTCCATACGCGTATGGGCAGAGAAAAATGCAGAAGTTCCTGCAGAATTTCTTCTGCTACGGGTTGATCCAAAATCAACCCCAAATCCCATTTTCATCAATCAAAATGCATCAAAACATGTTATAACATCACAACCAGCATAACATATAATCAAACATTGAATTGTAACAGTTAGATTCATGATTTTTATACCAAAATACCCATTTTCCCCAATTTCCAATCTAACTCTAAACTCAAAATAATCCTACTCTAAAGAGTCTAACTAGAACCCACCTGGATTACTAGACGAGGAGGTTGACACTGAGACGATTAAACGAAGAACAGATGAATTGATGATGATTCTTGAGCTTTTGGAAAATTTCTCTTCTTCCTCTTTCTTTTCCTTTCCTTCCTTCCCTTTTTCCTTTTCTTTCTTTCTCTTTAGCTTTTGTTTGTTTTTCCAAGGAAAATGAAAAGAAAATAGATAGTATAGAAACTATCATTTTTAGTAACACTACTAAATGTCCAAAATTAGCTCAAATACATCAAATTATAAAAACTCAACGTTAAATACTATTAATTAAATCGACTCTGAGTTCGTCGGTTTACTCTAATTATTTTATCAAATAATTACTCAGAGTAACCCGGAACCCAGTTGATCATAATAATATTCACCAGAGCGTTTATAAATTTACGGGGTATTACACCCGCCCCCGCCCCCCGCCCCGCCCCGTTGCCATCCCTAGCGGGCACTGTACCTTTTAAGCCTAAAAATGCAAAATTTTATGTAAATGCTTGTACCCGCAAAAGCCCGCGAAGAAAACGGGGCGGGGCAGGGCGGACACATTAGAGGATGAGGGCCTAAACCCTTGGCCCACCCCGCACTAAAGTGCGGGTAAAATGGGCATGCCTAACGGGCCGGGCCCGTTTTGCCACTCCTAATGTGTGAAGATTATATTAAATTAAGATCCCAATAAATTAATTTATTACACACTTAATTCAAAGTGAAAGAGGTATTATATTCTTGTGGTATTTGGATCGAACTCTAGTGTTGACAAGGGTAACTTTATGGTTCGACAGGAGTTATGTATGCTGTAGTCGAAGTCTGTTCGAGCATAATGTCAAAGTCTCTCTTTTGTAAAACCTAATAGGGTTTCTTGTGTTTGTTCAAGAAACTTAAATCCTTTTCTCATAATTTGGTTTATTCTTGACGACACAAATTCACAACAAACTGGTGCGGTGAGCATGGAGGAGAAGATGTCGTCAACAAAGTATGAGATTGAGAAATTCACCGGTGTGAATGATTTCGGTTTGTGGCCCTTGAAGATGCAAGTCCTTCTTGTTCAAAAAGGTTTGTTAGAATCGTTAAAAGGATTGGAGAAGATGGGCGCTGCCCTGTCGGGGAAGGAGAAGACAACGTTGGTCGAAAAAACCTACAGTGTCATTGCATTGAGCCTTGGTGATAAGGTTCTCTGGCAGGTTTCAAAGGAGAAAATTGCAGTGGGTGTATGGACGAAACTTGAAGGTTTGAACATAACGAAAACGTTGGTTAATCGTCTCTACCTAAAGCAAGCTTTGTATTTATTCAAGATGAGTGGAGATAAAGCCTTGGCTGAGCACCTGGATATTTTCAATAAGTTAATTCTTGATCTTGAGAATATCGAGGTCAAAATTGATGATGAAGATCAAGCATTGTTGCTATTGTACTCTTTCCCTAAGCCTCATGCTCACTTCAAAGAAACTCTCTTGTATAGAAGAGAGTCTTTTACCTTCATGTTCAATTTGCCTTGTACTCTAAGCTTTTTATTTTTATATATGCTTTCCACTCTTCATTGAACCACTTTTACTTTTCTTATAAAATAGTTTTTTTTTCTTAAGTCAAAAATAAAATAAAATATATTTATTTTTTTCTTTTTTTAATTTATTCTGAATTTAATGGAAGTGCACTGGTATTCTATTAAAATTTATATTTTATTCTAATTATGCTAATTTTTAGGATATTATTTTGAATTCAATCAATAGAAACAATCAATTTTTAAATTTAAACTATAGACACAATCAATGTGAAGTTTTTTTATAATATCAATTAATTAATTATTGAAAAATTAAAAATAATTAATTTTAATTATAATTTTTTTTATAACATCTCTTTAAAAAAGTTATGCACTCAAAAGATCAAAATACCTTTATTTTTAAGTTTTTTTTCTTTTTTATTCATTTTTATCTATCTTCTCTCTCGATTTCATCCTAGAAAAAAATAGGTGATTTTGATTATCTCCATTGAAAATTTTGATGATTTTTTATGGTAATTTCTTAACACACCACCCAGCCTTCTTAGGCAGCTAGCGCGCAGACGAAAATACCCCTGCGTTCCGGATGTGCAAATCCGGACGCACCATGGTTTTAAAAATTTTCAGTTTTTACCGGATGTGCACATCCGGTAAACGTTCGTATTTGCAAATCCGAAATAAAACCTGATGCAGAACACCAAAAATCCAACAATGTTTCTCACATTCATAAAATAAAATCGGACTTACATTGAGAAAATCGCCATGACATCGACAGAAAATTAAATATTACAAGATCAATAGCCCGGTGGACGCTTGCACATCTCTAAGATGTCATCGACCGTTCTTCGGATTTTGACGGCCGCCTCGAACTCGAGCGGGAATCGTTCTTCGTAGCCCAAAAAAGTTTGCCACATCGCTCTAACATCCTCTTGATTCTTGAGCTCAACAAGGCTGTAAGTGACGTTCCCTTCGTTATCAACGGAAGGTGAACGATACTGAAGCTTCACAACCTTCCGTTTGTCTCCGTAAGGTATGAGATGTTCGATGTCGTCAATGATCTCGCCGATGGAGGTGTCCCTTGTTAACTTATACTTGCGACCGCGTGTTTTGCCGTCGGTGTAGGAGACAGTTGCAACTTACCAATGGATCTTGATATCATACAATTGAGACATTTAGTGTTTGTGTGAATGATATGAAATGAAACCCCTAATTTATAGAAAAGTTAGGGTAAAGTTATATCTGCCTAAGTTCGTTCCGGATGTGCAGATCCGGACAGACCCTACAAATATTGGTTCCGGATGTGCAAATCTGGAAATTGTCCGGATGTGCAAGTCAGAATGTTTTACTGATACAATTTTAAAATAGAATTGAACAACTTATGCAGCCTTCATGGAATACTTTCAGTGCAATAAAATTCGTAAGTGTATTAAAAAGACATATGGATAAAAATACAATATATTTCACTTCAATAATGTACATTGTTTCGTATGATTATACAAAACAGTTAAAACAAAATTCTCCGTCTAAATCTATTGGAGCTAGAACTTTCGATTTTCCTGCATTTGATGCCTTTTCAATTGCGTGCAATCTTTCGAATTCAAGCATCCTTTCGACAAAACTATCCGGCCAAGACTCGACAATTGCGGTTGCATGCGTCGCCCATTGCTGTGATTTAGGTGGTATCGGGCATCCGGGTTTCAAGATAACGTGTACAAAATGTCTTGATTTCACAAGCCATCCGATACACATGATGCGATTATTTGGATTCGACGGAGGTGCGGTGTGGAGTGGAAAAAAGGTTTCTGAAAATCCGTATCTCGTCAAGTCGATACACACCATATCGTAGGCGCATGCTATAAGATGACCCATCTCGGGGAAGCTCATCCATTTCGATACCGGTGCCGGACCACTCAACCACGGAACAAGTGACTCGTGAACCTTGTTGTAATTTTCTTGATTTTCATAGAGATGCAAGTATGCTTCTTTATGCGTCTCCAACTCTAGGATAAGTTGATGACGTAAAAGTGCATGACCTTCCTCTCCTTTACCGAGTAGTGCCGACACGGCTCGGTAACCGCAATTACCATCCCCTACAACATCGATTATACCGTCAATATGCTTGTGCATAAAAACCGACATCTCGTCAATAAAGGAAATCATACGTGTAGTTGGAGTTGGAGTCCGGACTCGTGGAATCGGTGTCGGAGCCGGTTTGGAAATGCGAGCTCCTTTTATGACACTTTGTAGAGATTTAGGAATCGGAGAGTCCAGAAAGATTTGGTCAACGTGCTCATAATACGAAGGAGACCGAGTTGTTGAGTTGTCATTTGGTGTAGGCTTCAACTTCTTCGGAGCACCCTTCAACAGCGGTATCATTGCGGTTGTTTCGGGGAAGGCAATCTTCCTCAACTCTTCTTTGATGTGTAGCTTCATATTATCGTCGGTCTTCGAAAATCTATTTTGAATCGCTTCCAATTCGGCCAAAATAGAGATATCCGGTTTATCTCCTTCCTTACAACCATCATCATCAAAACTAAGTCTCATCCAATGAGGGAAAAATTCGTCAATTTGTATTGGCTCACCTAGTTTCAACTTTTTAGCAATGGCACAAGCACAAGGAAGACCGTAGGTTTTCACAATAGTGCAACCACACTTTGCACTATCGGCACCTACCGTTTCAGCTCGGTTGGCTTCGTGAAAAATATAGCCCAACCCCGCCTGAGACATGTTGCCGATCAATTGAGAGTAGAGGAAGTTACCTTTAAACCGATGTTCCAAAACCGTCATGCTCCGACCGAAAGTGGTTTGTATCTCATTGTGTTGGTTTTTGATCATTAGATGCACGGAGTCCCAATCCCGACATAAATTCCCCTTGCTATTCCCCAACCAATTCTTCAAAGTGGCATGAGCCGACTCAACTCTATTGATGGTAGTGTTTCCAAGATGTCGTATGTTATCGGTCCACGCACAAACAATCTTTTCTTTCACTTGATCAAGAATGGTTGATTCAACATATTTCAACAAAGCGGGGTACCGTTCACACACTTTCCGAAATTTAATGACCGAATCGGCATATAATTTCGTCGTGGAAGAATTTAGAATATGAGTCCATGCATCCATAATTTTCTCTACAATGGCACCCGAATTGACCAATTTTACGTCTTCCGACTCCACTTGTTTCGCACCCACCGCGGTCTTAACCCGACTTCGCACATTCTTTGTTATGTGAAATCGACAAAGTAGTGCATTGGAAGAAGGAAAGACCTTTGCAACCGCATTCATCAAGGCATTGTCGCGATCCGTAGCAATTGCTTTTGGCATTTGAACATGTTTCTTCAAAAGTGGCCGACACGTCTCCAACGCCCACGTGAAATTGTCCTCTTTCTCACACTGCAAAAAGGCAAGGCCGATGGCATATGTCTTATCCGTAGACGTAACGCCAACCATCTCAAACAATGGAAGACGATACTTATTTGTCTTGTAGGTGCTATCGAGAATGAGCACTGTCGAGAATGTGTTAAACAACTTGATGGAATCTGGATGAGTCAAAAAAATATCTCGGACCATAATTTCATCATCGCAATATCTGTACCGAGACACGTAATCGTTGTCCTCCAACACTTTCAACAGTTGTTGCATATCACTCCCATCTCCCCTAATTGCCTTGTTCGTTTGATACCGAATGTTATACACTTGCTTTATGTTTGCAACATTTTCGGGTTCTTTCTGTTTCAACGTCGCAAGTATATTCTTCGGTTGGACAAGGTTCAAGGTCATGTCGGCTATACATGTCTTCTCTTCCGCCTTGAGCCGACATACACTTGGATGTCCTTGAAACTTTGAGCACATTTCGTGGTTATGTATACCACAACGAACGATAAATCTCCATTTCTTGGAAACTAACATGTAACAACCAATCTTAAAAGGGCACTCACATCTTCTAGTATCGGTCTCATCTTTCTTTAACTTCCGTAGAGGTGCTTGATATTTGCCGCTTCTTTCGCAACCCAAAATTACAAAAGTTTTTCTTCTATCCGACCCATTATCCGATCTCCCGATATTTACACCGAAGCCAATCTCAATAGCCGTCCTACGAATGTATGCGATCATGCTTTCACGATCATCAAAGTCTTGTTTGTTGTTAAAGTCACCGCCGACATCAACCGACTTTACGAGCATACCTTCATCTTTCGGGGAAATCGGCACAACTAATTCTTTTGCCATGTTATCGGGGTGCACCATATCTATTTATAAAGAACAATTAATATGTATAAATAAAATATATTAAAAAATGCTGAAAATATAAATTAATTAGCTTCAGGCAATTTTCCAGATGTGCACATCCGGAAATGTTCATGCTCAATTCGTTCCGGATGTGCAGATCCGGAAGTAGCGTAACTTGTTTTTCCAAAAATGTAGATTGATAATGTGAGCAATGTAGTGGATGAAGTTGAATGTTTACTTGAAATTCAGTCTTTCCTTGCTCCCTTTGATTTGTTGCACCAAAAACTTGAACTTTTTGAGTGAGAAATGAGATTGATGAAGTAGGGTTTGTTAAGTTGGTGAAAGTGAGAGTACTAGGAGAAATGTTGAGAATGGGAAGGGGGAGTGTCGTACCCCAAATTTTGACCACCCGTCTATTCTTTTTTTGCTTTTTGTATTGAGGGGTTTATTTATTTTAATAGCAGGGGTAGAATAAATTATGATGGCGTTATGAGTTAAATAGGGTTAGATTACTGTTATTTTTATATATAGGGATTAATTAGGGTCATATTAATTTTTAATCGAATTATACTAGGGTCATAGTGGGGTTATTAGAGGATTAATGTTAATATTAATATTATTATTAATATTAATATTATCATTGAATTATTATTAAAATACTCGCTAATGTTGTTTTATTTTGAATAAATAAAATGGTACAGTTGGTAGCAAGGGGAGTATAGGAAGTTACAAGACGGAGAGGTTGTGAGTTCGAATTCCACCTTTTTCATTTTTAATGTTGTATTTGTTTTATCTTTACTACTAACTTTTTATTTTTATTTTTATTTTTTATAAAAAATCACAAAAATATCATTTTTTAATATATTTTTTTTAATTTTCGTATTTGTATTTAATGCAATTTAAAAATATGATTTTTTCATTAAAATTAATATTTTATGGAAAAAAATATCAAAAATCATAAAAATAAAAATAAAAATCAATCAAATATTTTTTTTTTCTCATTATCATTATTAGGATATTTCTTTTATTTAAAATATTAATTTTTTTATTTAAATTCACCAAGCCATGAATCCATCCAGATTCATTTGCTTGGACTCCAAGAAATAGAGAAAAATCAGGTCAGATTAAAACCTTCCTAAACTGAAAAATTTTATTCAATGTCTGACCTAATTTTTCATCTATAAATAGACTCTATTTTCCACATTTTAACTCACCCACAAATTCACAATAATCAGTATAAAAAAGGTTGTTGTTCTTCACATTGAAGAACAACAACACTAAAAGGGGGGCAATTTTACAAACCATACGATAAAATGTTGTTGTTCTTCACATATCGAAGAACAACAACAATAAAACACTCAACACCAATAAAACCATAAACTTTCGAAGAACAACAACAATAAAACACTCAACACCAATAAAACCATAAACCTTCAAAATCCCTCAAAGGCAAAGGCAAAAAAAAGGAGAACCTTAAACCCTCAACAATATTAAACCATAAACCTTCAACATCCCTCAAAGGCAGAACAACAACAATAAAACACTCAACACCAATAAAACCATAAACCTTCAAAATCCCTCAAAGGCAAAGGCAAAAAAAAGGAGAACCTTAAACCCTCAACAATATTAAACCATAAACCTTCAACATCCCTCAAAGGCAAAAAAAAAAGGTAAACCTTAAACCCTCAACAATATTAAACCCTATACCTTCAACATCCCTCCGAGCCAAAAGCGAAAAGGAAAGGAAAAGAGATCTCAGGGAAAAGGAAATGAAAAGAGATCTCACACAAAGGGAAGGGAAAAGGGAGTGAGAAACAGCTTTAATGGGTCACGACATTTCTGCAGGTTGGTATCTCTAAACCGTTGATTATCTAATTTACTTAAGTTTCTTATAATTTTGGATTTATAATAATTATTTATTTTTTTAAATGTGGGTTTATTTATGTTTGTTATAAATTTATAATTTTGGGTTTTAAAATTGGTTTGTTTATTTGGAAATTATTATTATAATTTACTTTAAAAAGATAATTGGAATCAAATCATTTTTCTTAGGAATTTTTAATTTGGAATAAAAATGCTAAGGGATGTTTAAGGGATTAAAAATCATTTTAGTTTTTTTAACAATTAAATTAATTACTTAATTTAAGTTGTTAAAATAGGTTTTAATTTTTTAGTTTTTTAACAATTAAATTAATTACTTAATTTAAGTTGTTAAAATAGGTTTTAATTTTTTAGTTTTTTAACAATTAAATTAATTACTTAATTTAAGTTGTTAAAATAGGATTTAATTTTTTAGTTTTTTTAACAATTAAATTAATTACTTAATTTAAATTGTTAAAATAGGTTTTAATTTTTAGTTTCCTTTTACCAATTAAATTAATTACTTAATTTAATTTGTTAATTAATTTTCACTTAGAGTTTTGTTTTTTTTAAGTAAGGTTTAGGAAATAGGATTTTAAGGATTTTAATATTAAAATAAATAATTACTTTCTTTTATATTTTTTATGAAGGGTTTATATACTTAGGTTAATTTTTTATAAAATCTATACTTAGGATTTATTTCAAGGAATTTACTTTTTATAAAATATAGGGTTGGGATAAAAATAAATTGAATTTTTATTTAACTTTACTTTTGGGATATAAATATATTTTTTAGGGATTATTTGGAATTTAGATATTATTCTTTGGATTAATCTGGATATAAATTTTGTTTTTTTATCATAATGACATGTTTAACTTTTTATTTCTTTTTCTGTGAAAATTAGAAATTTGCTTTCTAAAGGATATTTAAGGAATTTTTCTTTAAGGGATTTTAACTTGGGATAAAGCTCTTGGTCCGAGAGCCTAAATAAAGGATGGGATAAGGGATAGAACTTTCTTTATCCGAGAGTATAAATAAAATGATTAATGGATAAAGCTCTTGGTCCGAGAGCCTAAATAAGGGATAGGGGATAAGATTTTAGGGATAACACTCTTGATATCCGAGAGTATAAATAAAAGGATTAAGGGATAAAACTCTTCCTCCGAGAGTCTAAATAATGGATAGGGATTTAAGGGATTTAAGAGATAGAACTCCTCATCTAGGAGTATAAACACTAGATTTAAGGGATATCACTCTTGATATCCGAGAGTATAAATAAAAGGATTAAGGGATAAAGCTCTTGGTCCGAGAGCCTAAATAAGGGATAGGGGATAAGATTTTAGGGATAACACTCTTGATATCCGAGAGTATAAATAAAAGGATTAAGGGATAAAACTCTTCCTCCGAGAGTCTAAATAATGGATAGGGATTTAAGGGATAGAACTCCTCATCTAGGAGTATAAACACTAGATTTAAGGGATAGCACTCTTGATATCCGAGAGTATAAATAGTGGATTGGGGTTTAGGGTTAGGTTTTGGGATTTAGGAATAGGATTAGGGGGTAGGAATAAGGGAGGTGAACTACGGTTACTCTGATCCTTCAAATTGAGGGTACGTAGGCATAGGGTTGCAAACCAACCCTAGCGAGTATAATTAATAAAAAACTTAGGTTTTCCTATAACTTAGACAAACAAATATACCCTAAATTCAAAGGTGGATCCCATTGAGTACAATGGAAGTGAGAGGTGCCTAACACCTTCCCTTCACTTAACCGACTCCCGAACCGTAGGAATCTCTACCTTAGGATTAAGATATTAGGGTTATCATTATTTTCCTTAGAAAAAATATGATGGCGACTCGAATATTTTTGCCAGCCGCGACAGGGAGTGATCATGCAGCTTCAAATATATCACATTTTTTCGTCCGGGTATACAGATCCGGAGGTCTTCCGGATATGCACATCCGGAAAAACTTTTTATTTTTTAAGGATACAGTGCGTCCAAATGTGAACATCCGGATTCAGGGGGCAAAAAAATATTTTCACGTGGTGCCTAAGAAACTTGGGTGGTGCATTAAAAAATGCTCTTTTTTATCCGGTTAAATCTTAACCATCAAATCATCTTACATTACATTTTTAATTATTTTAAAAACTCATCTATTTGTTTTTTAATGGTGAAAATTTCACTATTTTATAATTTTTATGGGAGAAGTAATGTCTGAAAATATAATATTATTTATTATGTGTAAAATATTTTTTACATTGACAATTAATTATTATTATTATGTGTACTTTCATATCACATTTTATTTTAAAATTATTTAAATAATAAGATGAATTATTGATTATTATTTAATGATAGTGTTTTACATATTGTTAGTGTATCTCATTAAACTTGTTAGTGTATCTCATTAAACTTTTTTTACCAAATTAAAATATTTTTTTAGTTGCAAATGAGGTTAAGGAGATTTAGTGCATTGTTGCTTATAGGTTACATGAGATTTTGCTTAGAATTCAAATCTTGTAATGGGAAGGGTACATTAAAAATTGTGAAAATAGATAAGGAGTGACTTCAAACATTGTGATAAATCTCTTTATGGTTCGTTTGGGTCAACGGAGAGGAATGATTTTAATAAAGAGGAGGAAAGAAGATGTATTTTAATAAAATATATGTGTGATTCAATGGATGGAAGGGGTTTTAATAAAGGAGAGAAGATGTATTTTAATTAAATATATGTTTGGTTCAAAAGAGGGGGAGGAAGGGAGAGGGAGAAGTTTTAATTAAAAATGTGTTTGGTTCACAAGGGGGACGGGATTTAAAAATACTTATCTTTTTACCCTTAAAATATTATAACACTCTTGTTAAATAAAATAAAAACAAAATGATATTCACAAAAAAAAAATTGTTAATTCCTAAATAAATAGATAATCTGTAATACCCCGTATTATCTAAATGCTCAATTGGATATCAGATGAGATCAGATGAGCATCTATGTGCACTACCCTTGGTAAATTGGATTAATGGAATCCTCTAAGTACTTTAAGTATTATCAATTGGGATCAATAGAGCAACTATTGAACTCTGGAGAGATCAATTTATTATTAGTCCAAGAGAGACTTTTATGATAACTCTAATAATTGATCAATTGGTTGAGATGACGAAATATCAATTGGAGATATTTTACTCTATTGGATTATATTATATAATATTGGTTATATATATATATATATATATATATATATATATATATATATATATATATATATATATATATATATATATATATATATATATATATATATATATATATATATTTGTTAAGAAAAGAAAAGAAGAAAGAAAAAGATAGAAAAGGAGAAGAAGAGGAAAGGAAGTGAAGAAGAGAAGAAGAAGGGAGAAGAGAGAAACCCATGGTTCATCATCATCTTCTTCAAACTCCTCTTCGACTATCAGGTGGGTTCTAGATAGAAACTCTAAGTTCTAGAAATCGATGATTTGAACTTAGGTAGTTTTGAGAGAAAATGATTAAACAAATCAATAAATGGAGTCTAACGGATAAAATGAGTTATAAACTATGTTGTATGATCAATATGGGGGTAGAAGCATCTATTAATACTTGTTTGTGTATTGGGTGGTGTTTGGAATGAATTTGGACCCCAAGGGATCAACTTTTACGTTGCTGAGAATTCTGAGTTTTCCAGGGTTCGCCTAGCGAACCCGGCAGCGAAGGTTAGCGAATGTTCACCAACGACGTTCGCTTAGCGAACTTTATGCCTTTTCAGTGCTGGTTGGTTCTGCCTTGCTTCGCTGAGTTGTTCTCGAAGTGAAGGGCGAGGCGAATGTTCGCTAGGGAGTTCGCGAAGCGAACTTTATGTCTGTTTTGTTCTGTTTGTTCATTCGCCAGGAGCTTCGCCTAGCGAAGGCTGGAGCGAATGCTCGCTGGGGATTCACCTAGCGAACATGACAGTTGTGCAGTTTTGTTTCCTTCATAACTTTTGATCCGTAACTCGGATCAGGACGTTCTTGGTGTCATTAGAAAGCTATGAAGGAAAGTAATGTTTTGCGAAATGTCAGAATTGACATCTTTTGGATCGTAAATCTGATTGAGGCATATTTATAGCCGATATAAGATGTGGAATATCCTACGGGATGAGAGTGAGAAATATTGATTTCGTGATCCGATTAAATGAACCGGAAGGAAACCGAAAGCGATGTTTTATATGATGTGTGATTATATGTATTTATTTGTAATATTGTGTTATTCCATATCTATTTAATATTGTTGTTAAAATGAATGAGATAATATGCATGTTAAAATGAGTTAGGGAGAGTGAGGAAACTTTACCCCGAAAACAAATGGCATAGTTAAGATTGGTATAATTCTAGGTTGTAATTAGAATTGTGGTAGAAACTCTGGATGGCGATGCTCATGCATTCATTGACGAGTTCTGGCCTAGAGTAGATAACGTAATGACAACGCTCGTGCAGAAGAGGCCGAGGCGTGTGTCCATTGCCGAATGGTATAGAATTGAGTGAAACACTAGTATGGAACATGTGTAATTGTTATGTTTTATAGTAAGGAGAATGTGGCCTTGTGATTGTCGAATACAATCACGTTGTATGAATGTTCACGTAATCGTAACCATGTATCTTGCGGTGTAGTTTCATGAGACTCGAGCACCTCCACTGAAACGTATGCACAATTACTTGGCAGGTTTGATTCCCGCGTGTAGTACGAATGGAGCCTACGGGTAAAGAGACTTGTGACGGTGTACGGGCCGTGTGAAGTGATGGATCACGGTGTACGGGCCGATGATCCCGAATCCATTTCGTATGTCAAGTAACTACAAGGATCCATGACTCGGGTCGACTTCTAGACGTAGAAGCGGACGGGAAAAGGGGATGCCTTGGTATGGTTATCGATTCATAAGGAATTTTGAGTTAACAGGCTCAGGACGTAATTCCTTCCGTGTGAACTTGTGAGTTAACAGACTCATGACATGTTTCCATATAGTGTGAGTTATGAGGTTGTGCACTCAAGGTCATTTTCCCTTCCCCTTGACTTGAGTTAGGATTGATAGAACCCTGTAAAGCCGAGAGAATCTATAGGATAGGGAACTCACTGAGATTTGATGTATCTCACCCCACTATAGTTGCTTTATTTCAAGTAATTGCAGGTTTGATTTGCAAGTGGAGCAATGTTGGGATGTTTCAAGAGAAGCTTGGCTTTAGTATTTCCCGTTGTGTATTTGTTGTATACAATTGAGGATATTGTATATTCTTAGAGTTTATTTTCTTTGGCTAGTTTCCATGACTTGTGCCATAATTGTATTTGTGTTTTTAGAATGGACAAGTATGTGAACTATGCCATTAGGCACTTTTGATGTGTCAGTACCAAATAAAATGCGTGTATTGTATTATTCTAAATATGTATTATACAGAGCATTACATAATCAAACACAAAATATTGAATATTTCAAATACTCTGAAATATATTAAAGTGTAAATAAAATATTGATAAATATCATAGAATCATTATATGATCAATCTTCAGATGAACCATTTTATCATCTTGATGATCCATCTAATTCTATAAAATATTTATGAAATTAAATTTTACATAATATATAACTCATATACTACAATTATATATCGATACGTAATACAACACAACAACTTATGAACAAATTAAGTTATTACAAACAAAATAATTAAAAGTGAATAAAGTAAAATAAAAGAAAGTTAAATCATAATAATAAAAATAATGGAGTTGTCGTAAAAAAAATAGAGAAATTATAATAAGGCGAAAAATTAACATATAATATTGATTAAGGACAAATTAGGATTATACTAAAAATGATGGTAATTATATCAATATAACAAAAATAGATTGTATTATAACTCCTCTCCCTCATGTCCCCTACAAAAACCTCCAATTCGAGGGACGAAAAACTACTTTTGAGGGAGGATTCAGATTACCTCCTCTCTCATTCTCTCCCCTCATAAAAAATTGAATCAAACATAATTTAAAATATTATCTCTCTTTCCCTCCCCTCATTAAAAATTGAATCAAACATACTTAATTTAAAATATTCCCTCTTCTCTCCTCCCCTCCAAACCCCAATCAAACGGACCATTAGTCTCAATCTCAACAAAACAAAACATATTTTAATTATGTAAAATCAAGAGAAATTTTTGGTAAACTTCATTAAAATTGCGTGTTTTAAAAATTAGATTGAATTAGTCGGCCGAATCGATTAAATTAAGAATCGGAGAAATCGTCGATCTGGTCTAATTGTTGGATCAGGTAAGCTATTGAAATAGTGAGAACCTGTTGGAACCGACCAAAATTGATAAAAATCGGAGGGTTAAATATATGTTATTTTACCTCAAACAAAACGACACGGTTTTGATAATTTTTAAAATAAAACTTATTTGGAACAACTTTCCCTCATTAAATTTATTAGACACGACAATTTATATTGTTATTCAGTTTATGTTAGCAATTAAATTTTATTTAAAATTTACTTGAATTTGTATTTTATGCTATTTTGGTGTATGGTGACTATGTTTAGAGTTTGAATTTAAAAAATGAACTTATAAAATCATGATATTTTGAAATTTTAAAATTTTGTAAGAGTCGTGATTTTTTTAGAGACATAGTTGTTCGGTTTAATAATTATATAATTTTGTTATAGAGGTCAATTTATTCAATCGGGTTATTTGATTTAATCTGATTTAGTCATGTGATTCGATCAATGATCTAGTTGTTCGACCAATGAACTAGTGATTCAATTTCCTCACCGAATTGATGACCGATCCAATTTTTAAAAATTAATTTTTGATTTCGAATGCGATCAGAATCTTTGGTGAACTTTTTTTAAAGTTAATATTAAAAAACTTAATTGAATAATAGTTTAATTTTATTGGCTTAAATGCAGTTTTAGTCCTCCTATTATGGCTTTTTCTCAGTTTTAGTTCCCCCATTTCTAAATCCTGTTTTTTAGTCCCTTAAGTTTTATTTTATGAGGATTTTGGTCCCCCATTCAGTTTGAAACCAAATTTTGATGACATGGCTGTCAAAATTGCAACATGTCAGTGCCAAATCATAAATTTTATTTTTATTTAATATTTTAATTGTTTTTAAATTATTATTCATTTTTCAAAGGCATTGTTCTCCATTTTCTTTCTTTTTAAAACAACATAGAGGCTATGAACAACATTTTCGAAACTCAGAAGCTCCATATCCCAACCTTCTCCTTGCGCAAGATCCCGTTCGTCTCTGCTCCGCTTTCAACCTCGGTTTGGTTCGCTTCAAGTCTCTCTCCTTCTCGTTCTGATTCTCGGTTTTTTATTAGGTTTGTACTTTGTGCGATTTACTCAACCTCCCTTAATCTCCTTCTAGTTTTGGGCATTGATCGATGGTTAAATCAATTGGTTGTTGTTGGTTTGAAAAGGGAATGAAGAGAAAGGTGTGAGGTTGTTTGAAAGAATGGGTTCTGGTTCTGCTCAACATTGTTTCAGTTTTGTGGATTTGGATTTGAAATCACCTCACTCTTCTACCCTTTCTGTTCGTTTGTGTTTGAGAATCTGGGCTTAGTGTGAACAGAAGTTTGGAAAGAGTTGTGGTTATGGTTGTGTGGAAAAATCAATTCAGAATCAAATGATTCTGTTTTTATTTGTACAGTCCATTAGGATTAGGATTAATGTAATTAATTAGCTATTATTTCCTGTTTTTTCTGTAATTAGAATTAGCAGTTATGGGAAATTAATTCCCCTGATTCTTAGGGCAGATCTCTCTTTCAAATTCTGCCTGCTGTATTCTATAAATACAGCATCTGTAATTCTCATCAAATACAAAAGAAATATAAAATATATTTCTGCATGGTATCAAAGCACGACCTGAACCATCCCTAACCTAGCACCGCCAAACTATGGAGGATCCCAAATCTGATGAATCGCTCAAAGTGGAGACTGGATCATTTCCGACCAGTTCACACGAAGGGCTCACTCACCTCATCACAGGCCATAAATTAAATGGTCAAAACTATACCCAATGGGTAAGGTCGGTCAAGATCTTCCTCGAAGGAAAAGGAAAGGAAGGCTACACCACAGGAGATTCTAAATGTCCTGAGAAAGGAGACAAAAACTTTCAGAAATGGAAACTTGAGAACAGCCAAGTCATGTCATGGCTGCTCAATACCATGACAAATGAAATTGGTGAAAATTTCATGTTCTATGACACTGCAAAAGAAATATGGGATGCAGTGAAGGAAACATACTCAAATGTTGACAATACATCTGTCGTATTTGAGATAAAAAGCATTCTTCATGACCTTCGACAGGGAGAATCTTCTGTTACTGAGTATTTTAACATACTTAACAAACACTGGCAGCAACTCGACATATATGAAGAGGTTACATGGTGTTGTACAGAAGATCAAAAGAAGTATAAGGAATTGGTGGAAAAAGATAGGATTTACAAATTCCTATTGGGGTTAAACAAGGACCTAGATGAAGTTCGTGGAAGGATTCTTGGAACCAAACCACTTCTCAAAATTCGAGAAGCCTTTTCAGAAGTGAGAAGGGAAGAAAGCAGGAGGAAAATCATGTTGGGGACACCCAACTCAGTTCCGTACGGCGAGAGCTATGCAATGGCAGCAAGAGGGAATCAGCCCCGGCCACCATAAAGGAAAACCCGCCCCTGGTGTGATCACTGCAAGAGATCAGGCCACACAAAGGAAACATGTTGGATTATACATGGAAAACCTTCAGAGGCCAAATTGTTCAAAGGCAAGGAGGGCAGAGGTAACACTGCATGTAACAATCAAGAAAGTGAGGTATACTCTAACTCATCCTGTTTTAGCAATGAACAAATGGAGGCTCTTCAAAAACTCTTTCAGCAAACCAGGTTAACTGCAGAAAAAGGTGGTACTGCTGTAGTGGCTCAAAGAGGTAATTACTTACATGCTCTAAACACTAGCAAGGAAAAAACAAAATCATGGATTGTTGACTCAGGGGCTTCAGATCACATGGCTGGAGACTTTACTTTGTTTAGTAGTTATTCTCCATGTCCTTATAACTATAATGTTCGAATAGCTGATGGTACACTTTCTAAGGTCATGGGTAAAGGATCAATTATCATTTCACCAAATATTACACTTCCCTCTGTTTTGTATGTGCCCAAACTGGATTGTAACTTGCTGTCTATTAGCAAGATTACAAGAGATTTGAAATGTGTTACTAAATTCTTCCCTAACTTGTGTGAATTTCAGATTTTGGAGTCGGGGAAGACGATTGGCAATGCTGAAGAGTGTGCTGGACTCTACTTCCTTCAAGTGGAAAAATCAGAAGAAAAACTCAAGAATAATTATCATGTTGCAGCTGCAGCTTCAAATGATAGTAATCCTGTAATGATGTGGCACTATAGATTAGGCCACCCAAATTTCTTATACTTGGAAAAAATGTTTCCCTCTTTATTCAATAAAAACAAGGAACATTTTCAGTGTGAAATTTGCCAATTGTCTAAACATACCCGAAACCATTACTCTCCCCAATCTTATAAACCCTCCAAACCTTTTTCATTAATTCATAGTGATGTATGGGGACCATCACGAGTCCACAACATTACAGGCTCAAGATGGTTTGTCACCTTTATTGATGATCACACGCGTGTTACCTGGGTGTTTCTAATGAAGGAAAAATCAGAAGTAGGGAGAATATTTGAAATTTATCATAAGATGGTACAAACACAATTCCAAAGCAATATTCAAATACTTAGAACCGACAATGGTCGTGAGTATTACAACCTTGCTCTAAATTCCTATCTTCAAAAGGTTGGAATTGTTCACCAAAGCTCGTGTGTGGACACTCCCCAACAAAATGGAGTAGCAGAAAGGAAAAATAGACACCTTTTGGAAGTGACTAGATCAATTATGTTGGCCACAAATGTCCCACAACATTTTTGGGGAAAAGTTGTCCTTTCAGCAACTCACCTTATAAATCGAACGCCCTCCCGTATCCTTAACTTTAAGACCCCAATCTCCACACTTCAAAACCTATTTCCAACCAGCAAAATTTTTTACTCCATCTTTTGTCCATAACCTCAACCCTCACCGAAGCAAATTAGACCCAAAATCCATCAAATGCATTTTTCTTGGTTACTCTCCTCACCAAAAGGGATATAGGTGTTACTCTCCCCATACCAGAAAATTTTACCACACTATGGATGTAACCTTCTTTGAAAATCAGCCCTATTACACCAAAACTGGTATTCAGAGGGAGCAATCATACATCGAAAATTCAGAATACCAACTTTTGCCTCTTGAACTAACTGAACATGACAAAATCTTACCAGACCAAACCGGTAACACTCAATCAGCCGAACCTATGCCTAAATCACTTGAAAAACTACCAAGCCAAACCTCTAACATTCAGCCGAATGAAAGGACATCAGAAGCTGTGATGGAAACAAGACCAATTATAGTCCCAACCACATCTCAACATAATTGTGATTTAAAAACAGGCAAGTGGAAGGGTTTTTGTTATAAAAAGAAGAGGAAGGAAGTAGAGTCAAGTATAGCTCCGATGCAAGGCCATGAGTTAGACCAGACTCTAGAAAATGAAGTTCCCGCCGGTAATATTCTTCCTAACTCTGAACATCTTGATATAAATACAACAGATATTGATATTCCTATTGCTGTGAGAAAAGGGGTTAGATCTTGCACTAAACACCCTATTGAAAAATATATCTCCTATGGAAAACTATCACAAAGTTACAGGTCTTTTGTAGCAGCTGTTGACAACATAGAAATTCCAAATAATATTCAAAAAGCATTGCAGAAACCTGAATGGGCAGCAACTGTAACAGAAGAAGTTCAAGCACTTGTAAGAAATGGCACATGGGAGATCACTGCTATACCAGAAGGGAAAAAGGTAGTAGGATGCAAGTGGATATTTTCAATTAAGCACAATGCTGATGGGAGTATAAACAGGTACAAAGCTCGGTTGGTTGCTAAGGGGTTCACACAATCATATGGGGTGGATTATGAGGAGACTTTTGCACCTGTTGCGAAGCTCAATTCTGTCCGGGTTCTACTATCTCTGGCATCAAATCTAGATTGGCCCCTATACCAACTAGACATAAAGAATGCATTTCTAAATGGGGAGTTACAAGAAGAGGTATATATGCAAATTCCTCCGGGACTTGAATCACCTGGAACCTCCAACACGGTGTGTCGACTTCGAAAATCTCTATATGGCCTCAAACAATCACCAAGGGCATGGTTTAACAGACTAACAAAAGTTGTCAAGCAAGATGGTTTTGTTCAATGTCAAACAGATCATACTATGTTTGTCAAGCACTTTTTGGATGGGAAGATAGCTTTGTTTATTGTCTATGTTGATGATATCGTAATTATGGGAGATGATGATGAACAAGTCAACCAGTTAAAGAAACTTCTAGCAAAAGAATTTGAAGTCAAAGACTTAGGACAACTCAAGTATTTTCTAGGGATGGAAATTGCACGAACAAAGAATGGTATTTCAGTTTCTCAAAGGAAGTACACGCTGGATTTACTTCAAGAAACAAGTATGCTTGGATGCAAAGCTGCCAATACTCCCATAGAACAAGTAAAAAGGAGTGAAGATGAAAATGTACCAGCTAATAAAGATAGATATCAAAGTCTAGTCGGAAAATTAATCTATCTAACTCACACCAGACCAGACATTGCTTTTGCTGTAAGCATGGCTAGTCGTTATATGTCAAATCCAACTGAAACTGACATGAGAAATGTGAACAGAATTCTCCAGTACCTAAAAGGTACGCCAGGCCGAGGACTTTATTTTCAAAAGAACTCAAACAGAGGTATTGAAGTCTACACTGATTCTGATTGGGCAGGATGTTTATCTGACACAAAATCGACTACAGGCTATTGCACATTTGTATGGGGTAATATGGTAACTTGGAGAAGCAAGAAACAATCTGTTGTGGCTAGGAGTAGTGCAGAAGCGGAATTCAGAGCTATGTCACAAGGTATTTGTGAAGGAATTTGGCTTAAGAGAATGCTAGATGAGATCAAAATTCCTACCAATCATCCCATGAAGATATTATGTGATAACAAGGCTGCTATTAGCATTGCGAAGAACCCGGTACAACATGATAGAACAAAGCATGTAGAGATAGACCGACACTTCATCAAAGAGAAAATTGATAATGAAATTATAAGTGTTAACCATATTCCATCATGCCAGCAAACTGCAGACATTCTAACAAAAGCCCTTCCAAGGAACATATACGAGAATATCAGATCCAATCTGGGCATGATAGACATCTACCACCCAGATTGAGGGGGAGTGTGGAAAAATCAATTCAGAATCAAATGATTCTGTTTCTATTTGTACAGTCCATTAGGATTAGGATTAATGTAATTAATTAGCTATTATTTCCTATTTTTTCTGTAATTAGAATTAGCAGTTATGGGAAATTAATTCCCCTGATTCTTAGGGCAGATCTCTCTTTCAAATTCTGTCTGCTGTATTCTATAAATACAACATCTGTAATTCTCATCAAATACAAAAGAAATATAAAATATATTTCTGCAGGTTGTATTTGGTATTGATTGGAGTTATGATTTTTAACATTTTGGTTAGGGTTATTGTTGCAGAATCATGAATGTTGGGAAGAAAGAGGTGAGGTTGAAGAGATTTTTAGAAGAGAAGAGTTATTTCAATGGAGGATTATGTATTGAAGTTATAAGAGGAAGGTGAGTGGGGCGGAAGGGAAGAGGGTCTGATGATGATGAATCATTCGATTGAAAAGTCCCCCCTTTTATGTTGTTGACTCTGTTCTTTTTAAAGAGAGGAAAAAGTCCTCAGCTTCTATTTTTCTTTTTTTCTTTTTTATCGAAAATCAACACCTCCTTTTGTGTGCAGGATCTTTGAAGGATTTTGTGGGAGAGTTTGATGGACAAGTTTGACAGGAAAACTGTAAGAAGCGCCGTAAATAGGGTCCTGCTTTGGTGGCTGTAGGTGTATGGAAGGAACATGCCTTTGGAGAAGAACATGAATTAGGGTTTGAAAAATGATGATACATATTTATCATATTCATGTAAAACGAATAATAATTTAAAAATAATTAAATATTAAATAAAAATAAAATTTATGATTTGACACTGACATGTGGCAATTTTGACAGTCATGTCATCAAAATTTGGCCTCAAACTGAATGGGGGACCAAAATCTTCATAAAATGAAACTTAAGGGACTAAAAAACAGGATTTAGAAATGGTGGGGACTAAAACTGAGAAAAAGCCATAATAGGGGGACTAAAACTGCACTTAAGCCAATTTTATTTTAGTAAAAATTATTATAATAATAAATACTATAAAATTTTTCCGACTTAAGTCAAAGTAGATTTTTTAAAGAAAATTAGTGATGTAACATAATGAGTTAATAGTTTCTTGGATGGTTAACCAAAAAATAATGGTGACTTGTGATACCATACTAAGCCGCATCACCTTTCTTATTTATTTGTGGTCTAAAATTGATTTTTCATTTTTTTAACTATAAGTGGAACCAAGGCTTCTGTTTCTCCACTTTTATTTTTTTAATTCTTTTTTTCATATTCTTTCTCCAAGTACAATAATTTTAAACTTGTTAATCATAGAGGACTATACATCTTATATTCTCTTAGTTTTATTAGGGTTTTAACTAATAACAATTTCCCACATTATTTGTACAACTTAAAAGAAGTTGGTGAAGTTACATCAATTATTTGGTTGGGTCTCATTTATATCTTAACTCATTTAATAGAAATGTTATTAAAAATAATGAAATAATACAAATTGTGTTATGAATAAAAAATATAAATTTAAATGTTTGTGTATGTATTTTATTACATTTTTATATGTATTAACAATAAATGATAAAATATCAATTCAAAATCAAAACAAAATGACATTTGAAAACGATTAAAATAAGAAGAAAAAAATCAATTAAAATATCCAATAAAAAAATCAAAGCAAAGTGAAGTAAAACTAAAAATAGAAACATAGAGCAAAGTGACACTTGAAAACAACTAAAATAAGAAAGAAAAAAAGAGTAAAATACTGTTGGAAGAAATAGATAAATAAATAAAGATACAATTCCTATGAGCAACCTATCCTTTCTATCCTTGTTACATTACAATATGAATCTTTATGCAATATCATTATCACTAGGTGGTTTCATTTCAATTATATATTTATATGCAGAATATTAGTCATTGGTCAATGGAAATCCATAATTTTATAAAATAATATATAAGTTCGGGACCATCATATTGGTCATAAAATTAAGTTTAACCATTTAAATAAGTCTATCATAAGGGAATTATGTGCTTGTTCCACTACAACAGATAAGATCTTAGACAGCGTTTTTTTTGCCCTTAGACAGCGCTTTTAAGCGCTGTCTAAACCTGCGCTGCTATAGGTTTAGACAGCGCTTTGGGTAATACCAAAAGCGCTGTCTAAAGGGGGGTATATTTAATGAAAAACGCTGTCTATGGTACCTTTAGACAGCGCTTTTTGACATTATAAGGTATACCTTAGACAGCGCTTTTGAGAAAAGCGCTTTCTAAGGTCCACCTTAGACAGCGCTTTTGTCAAAAGCGCTTTCTAATCCCCACCTTAGACAACGCTTTCACCAAAAGCGCTGTCTAAGGTATACGAAAAATTTTATATAAATTTTTTTAAACCACAATTTTTACCAGGTTTTTTCAACCAGAATTTGACCTGTTTTTCAACCAGCAATTTTTTTTAGAAAAATACCACAATTTGGAGATTCAAATCAATCTAATTTATCCTATTTAAATGTATCAATTTACACCAAAATTATATATCCAAAACAATTGGCAATTCAAACCAATATATATATTTAAAATTACAAACCAAAATTATATATATACCTATTTATAATTACAAATCATTACATTTTTTCTACAAATGCACATATTACTTATACTAGTACTTTTGCATCCAACCAAAGCATTGCTTCAAATCTACATTATAGGTCCTGAAAACACAAAGATTGTAATTCAATTAAAAGAATACATAAACAAAGTTACACATATTTAAATTCTCATCAATTAAAGTAAGAGTACAATATTATACCTTGTAAAATTCCGAGCTCCATAATGTATTGACACCAATCCTCTTTAATTTTATCCAATTGAGAAATTGAGTAATGAGCACACTTGCATTCTTCAAAGTACTACATAATAATATAACATAGTTTGATTTAGTTTTAACTATTTCATTAGACATGAGAGATATGTGTTAATACATAAATAAACAAACAAATAAATATACACATTCATATTTAGAACAATCTCACTTACGTGTCAATACACTTCTTCAAACCTCCCCTAAAATTACACGGAAACATATGTTTTAAAGAAAAATTAATAATTAATAATAATAATAATACTAATAATTATAATTATAACTTTAAAACAAAATAAAATAACAATAGTACAATTATTAAATTTGTAGCAGTGGGGATAATTTGCAAACCTTAATATTTATACTATTCTCAATTCTTTCTATACAAACTATACAAACCTGTTATACCTTAGAAATGAGAAACTAATAATTTGCAGTGCAAGCCATCACTATAATTTTAAAATGTAACTAATAACTTTGGTAATGTTTCCTTTCATAAAGACACAATTCAACAATTCAGCAGCAGCCTACCGTTACTATGTTCGTCGAACCGGCATGCTTCGTAGTGTTCCAAATGCGCACAAAATCACACTTAAACCTGCACAGATAATGGACAGCACCGACACAACATAGGGAAAATAAGTTTTGCGAGTTTGAAACTGACAAAACAAAGTATAACAACCTTATTTGTATCACATTTGCACCTTCTCTGATGTGTTTCTGATTTCTTTTAATTCTTGTTCCTACAACATCAACTGTAAATAGTGTTGAAAGCAAAATGTTTGAAATGCAAACACTTTAGTAATGCTTTTCAAATAACATAATCAATGTATTTGAGTGATGCAAATTCGAGAACATGAGTGTTGCAAATTCAAATAACACACGCTTAGTTAGAAGCATGTTTTGCAAGGTATGATGCCATCCATTACCTGCTACTGGACTTGAGGCATGATTCATCACATCTCTATTTGAAACAACCTCTTCTGAAAATGTGGATCCAGAGTTATTGTTGTCCACATTGTATAACATCAGTAATAACCAAGTCAAAGTTATTTTTGTTTCTCCTCAACATTGTCAGCGCATCAATTGCATTTGTAGATGTAGTAACTGGAAAAACAACCACAAAATCAAACATTTGATTCCACAAAACTAAACTCTATTAGTAACTTAAAAAAAATAAAAATCACAACTTTTTAAATTTTTTAAAAATCACAAGTTGTAAGAACATTAGAAATATTCAAAACCTAGTGCTTCAGATCCATACCTCAAGTCCCCTTTTTAACCAAGATCCACCACATATTTACCACTGCGATATCGCAGAAAGCTGTAAATTTGACGAAAACACCGCCACCATCATCCCTCGTTCCTGCAACACCAACAATGTGAAATCAAAACAAAAGAGTATAAACCCTAAAAAAAAGTTAAAAACTTAAACTATCGATAGTGGAAGACGGTTGACGGCAACATGCAACGACGACAACAACGAACGACGGCACGGTGGAGGACGGTTGACGGTGAAGGTTTGAGTTCACAAGGGTTTTGAGCTCAGTTCACATGCAGGGGAGAAGAAAGAGCGGAAATATGAAAATGAATATTGACTATTCATATATTTTAATTTAATTAGACCTTAGACAACGCTTTTCATAAAAGCGCTTTCTAAGGTGGACCTTAGACAGCGCTTTTAAAAGCGCTTTCTAAGGTTGGCCTTAGACAGCGCTTTTGATTTTATTTTTTTTTAATTTTTAAGACCTTAGAAAGCGCTTTTATGGAAAGCACTGTCTAATATTTTTCTTTAATTTTTATTTTAAAATTAATAAAACTTTAGAAAGCGCTTTTTACCGAAGCGCTGTCTAAGGTCTTATATTTTTTTGCACTTTTATTTTTTTAAATGAAGAGTTTCCTTGTTTTTAACTTATAGCAGCGCTTTTGTATTAAAGCGCTGTCTAAGGTGCGATGTTATAACTTACTTTTGTTGTAGTGTTCACTTCTTTATTTCTTGTGTTTATATGTGGAGCTTGTATTAGTGGTCTTTACATGACCATGTGTATTAGACTTTGTCTTCCCTAATATAATCAATGAAATGAATAATATATGTTTCAATTGGTGAAATTAGTGCAAAATTAATTTCTAATGAGACATGTCTTTTGAATCTTTTGATTAATCGTTAGTTATTATATCCATTTTTCTGAATCATAAGGGCACTAAGCAAGAAATGAGTTTAACAACTTCAACAATAGATTTATATTTACAAAAAGCACTATTGCGATTACTACTAAATAAAACACGGTAAGGAATTGAGATGTGGTTAAATTAAAATCTCATTATTTTGGGAAAAAATCATAACTAACAATTATTCTATGACATGTGTGAAGACTATTAAATTAAGATCCCAATAAATTAATCGGGTCACTTAAGGGGAATAATAGTGACGGTTGCACACTTAATTCAAAGTGAAGGATGTATTGTATTCTGTTTTTAGGAAGCTTACATAGTACAAGGTTATGAACTCAACATAACTTATATATGTTTTGACTAAATTTCATCTATTAAAGGGATAAATAGTGTCATTTGGACATTCAGAAAAGCTATTACAACATAACTTATATGATGTTAGCTATTACAACAATTCAAAAGCTGATGGAGATTCACAAAACACGTTTACATCCAAATTAATCTATATCTATGACATATGCATTAACATGCATCCACATCAGACATTTGATTTTTGTGGACACTATACAGAGAGGCTAATCAGGTATATATATCCTCTCAACAAAGTATTTCTGTAAGATGAATTGTCTCAGAGAAGCATCGTGGGACTTGTGCTCCATAACATAGATGTGAGGAAGCTTAAGTGATGCTTAATCGAATCTCTCAAAGACATTACAGCTTGCAGGAGAAACTAGGAATGCTATTAGGAACATACATTAGTATACATTTTGAGCACATGAGCATGTACGTGCAAACGCACAAATATATTAAATGATGATGCCAACCTGATAATCAGAAGCATTGCAGTTCTAGACACTCATTATATCCTCATTGAATTGAATGCTTAGTACTACACCACATATGTTATCACCATAATCCAACTTGTCACCCACTAAGGCAAGCACATGCGTTTTGCATGTAATAACTATAACAATTTTTAAGTCTCCAACAATAATCAGATATAATTTTAATCCAGGACATAAATCATAAGATCAAATTCACCAATCAAAATCCATGGCATAGAACAACACACATAATGAAATAGTTGATAAAATTGCGAAGAAGTTGAAGTAAAACTAAGTTCAAAAAACAAAATCAATAAACAAAATCAACACAAATTTTTGATAAAAAAAACATAATCAATAAACAAAACCAACACATGCTTTTGGTCAAAACTCATTGTTTCCAAAATGTGATATCATTATTACCTAAAATTTATAGGAGTGGAAAAAAGGTTGTTGTTTAATGACTTCCTATTTCAGTTACAAGCAGTAGCAAATAAATTGTGCCAGACCAAAGTAATATATTTTAAACAATATAAATGAGTTTTATGATTTAAGAAGAAAAAGTAAAACAAAATGTTAACAAATCTTGAATTATAAAATCAGAACAAAGTTTTCTGATATGGAGGTTGAACTGACATGTAATCAAGAGATATTAGAAAATTAGTTATAAGGCCACGTATTTCGGAAAGAAACCAAATTTGCAATTTCAATGGTTCAACTTCTATCACAATTTGCAAGTAAAAATATGAGTATGCAAGTACTATTGATAATATTTATGATCCATTTTTGCATCTTAAAATAGAGTAGATACCAAAATATTTTTGATACACTTCATTGCCCCATGATCCATCTTCTGTCTTGAAAAAACGTATCATGTTACTTGACAAAGCACTTCAACCAAAACATGTATCTTTAGTAGGATCATGAAGGAACCTAATATGCATTCAAGGTGCATAAGTTTAAGTATGTTAACTTTTAAAAAAATGGTTCACAACTACAAGTTATGGGGGAGGAGGAATAAGATACATTTATAGTTGAATCACAAAAACCTATAAACAGGTTTCAAATCATTGTTTTAAAAACGGAATTGGACATCAAACCAACAAAACACCCAGGTCATGGTTCATTGAAAAACTCCACTTTTCCAAATAACATCACCTTCACCAAATGCATAAACAATCAAGGTGAATATTATATCCTCATGTTTCTAGCTTTTTTTCTCTCAAAATAACTCATGAACAACAAACACTTTGATAAATTAGATACTGATGATTTGTGCATTAAACATTGGTTGCATAATCTAGCACCACACTTTGTGCATCAAGCATTATTTATGCCCAAAAGATAGCATAGTTGTGAATTTGAACATGATTTTTTTTACATTTTGTAGATTCTAAATACCAAACCTACTTATTTTACATGTCTGCATATTACTATGTACCTTTTGGTTAATCAACATATATCAAGTCCTTCACCTGATTATTCTAGTGTGCTTATTGAAATTATATAAAATATTAGGTACTGAGTAGGATATACACAAGCTAAACCTAAAAAACATAAATTAACATTCATTTTACATATATCTACCATGAGAACACAGTTTCTTTTCATACAACTCACTCAGTCTTTAAGTGTTGAAAAAGTGGAAGTCATGTTTAGGGGAAGAACAAGAAAGTACCAATAATAGTAGAAGCTCTACGTTAAAAGGAAAAATAAATTTCTTAACTTACAGTACACCGAAAAGAAAAGAAAGAAGAAAGATTTCCCAACAAGTTCTTACTTTTCTGCTCAGCTAACCGCCTTTGTTGAATCACCAAAGCATCAAGTGCTAGCTTTTTGCAAGCCATTTCAATGACTTTCTTATCAATTATATATTGTACCATAACCGTGATGCAATGAGATACTAACACATAAACAGTGAATATAAAATGGAATGATCAAATGAAGTTTAAAATTGCAGACTTCGGTGCAAAAACAATAAACTTGAACTTCATTCTTCTACATATCCTATGACCATGATCCTTAGCCTTCAAGTCAAATTGTGGGTTCCTGTTACAAAACCACAAACCATTTATTCCTTGAAATTTGGACGATTTGATGATCACCAAAATTGGAACCACGTCAACACATCAACTCCCATGTAATCAACGCATCAATGCCAATCGAATTTTTGACTTAACTTTCCTGGCTTCATTGACAAAACCAGTGGTACAACGACCATTTAAATAACTATTTGAATAGCCCTTAAGATCTGAAAACCAGATTTCAAACAAGTAACCAAAATTTTGGAAGCAACTTATTTGCAATGCAAAGGTTGTGCATCAAGATAGTGTAAGTGAAAGAATTTTTAACATACATACAACAAAAACCTTCACTACTTGATCAATATGACCAGTTTTACGCAAACAATAAAAAACACAGTTAAACGCTCTCAACTTAAAACCAAAACCTATAGATTTCATGTAATCCAAATGCTTCCCGTCACCAGCGAAATTGTCAATCTTAAACAATCCATGGATTATAATCGTTTGATCACATTTGAGTCTTTGTTTCTCTATCTCATCCACCAACTTCAATGCCTCATCGAACTTTGTTTGCCTACAGAAAAGTTTCATCATTGTATTATAAGAGGCAAGATCAGACACCAAACCATTACTCGTCATCTTCTCAACAATCTCATTCGCTTCTTCAATCCTTCTGGTCTTCACCAACGTAGAAACCATAGTACAATAAGCAAATCCATAGAACATGTAACTATTGTTGTAAGCCCTAGAGGCCATGATTTTTGGTACTTGTATCGAATTATCTATTATTAATAAAAGACATTTTTTTATTATGTTTGTTTTTCCAAGATAATAAAGTACATAGAATATCTAGTCTGTTTAATGAAATATTAAGTGTGACTTAATCATGAGATCTCATTAAACATAAGGACATTACTCTTAAAGTATCCATAGTCGAGATTTACTGTGAAGTGGGATAACCTTAAAGCATTAAGACTATTATGTAGATAGATTGATGATCACATATCATGGATCATGGATAAGAAGTTATCAAATCTTAACATAGGTATGAATATTAGGAGTAATATTTATACTGGATTGACCCACTATGAGAGTACTACATAGAATATTATGCAAAGTGTCATAAGTTACTCTCGTGGTGATAGTGGTGTATATCACCCTTCGACCTGAAACCACGATGGACCCTAGATGTAGAGTCGAGTACTTTATTATTGATCTAACATTGTCCGTAACTGGATGACCATAAAGACAATTGATGGGTACTCCACAAAGCATGTTGAGGGACATGAGTGACCTAGATGGAATTTGCCCATCCTGTATAACAGCATAAATGTCTAATGGCCCAATATTGAACTGGACAAGGATGACACAGTATATGTCTTGTGTTCAATATAGACACAAGGGAAAAATGGTGATTGTACACACAAGTACTATCACAAAAGGTTTTGTCAGATCACATGACATTTTTGTGACTTGGGTAGTAGTGATGTGTTGCTAGATACCGCTCACTATTTATTATATTATATATATGATTTAATATAATTGTCAACGTCATGAGAATCTATAGGGTCACTCACATAAGGACAGATTGATGAGAGATAGAATAAATAAGAAACACTCTAAGGTACGGTGTACTTGAGATAATTATGGAACACCGTAAGGTACGATGTACTTAAGTGAAATATGGAACATCATATAATATAATAATAAGAGTTAATATTATAATAATAATAATAATAATAATAATAATAATAATAATAGTTATTAAATATAATAATAATAATAAAATATGTTTATTATAATAATGGTTATTATAATAATAATAATAATAATAATATTATTATTATTATTATTATTATTATTATTATTATTATTATTATATGGTGCACTTAAATTGGGCTTTTTAGCTTGCAGCCCACACAAGTGGTTCTATAACTACAACCCTTGTGTAGAAGCTTAAAGAACTTGATGAAATTCAGTTGGTGAAACCCTGGTCGTATTTCTCTCTTTCTCTCTTTCACTCAAAGTTTATATTCGTAGCAGGTAACACTGAGATTGAAGGCACTCTGTTCGCGTGGACTGAGTAGAGGCGTTGTTCTTCATTCAACGCTCGTGATCATTCATCCGGATCTGCATCAAAATTATTAATTACCACAAGAGGTAACCATTTCTATCACTGATCATGCTCATTCGTAAGGATCACTAAAGGGAAAAATTGTATTTTTCGCTGTGTTTTGGATCGCAATTTCTCTTTAGTAACCTTTCCTCCTCATCTCGAAAAATATTTCCAACCCTTGCTCCAACCTCCCACGCCAAAAACAACATTTCATAACTATGATGTAAGTAATCACATTCAGTTCATAACCATAGTCACAAAAATCACTTAACACCCTCATTGCAACTGTTAACCTCTTAGCCAATCAACAGAGGAAGTTTGAATGAATGGCTTCTCCTTTAAGACTAAACTAAATGAATCACGAATTCAAATTAATCTCAATCATACTCAAGCAACCATGAAAAGTAAGATAGTATGGTGAATGCTAGAAGAACCTTGTACCATTTCTGCCATGTTAAGTCCCTTCCCCTTAATTGAGACAATTCAACGAATTTGGACCGCGCACACCAACATTCCATGTTTCACATTGTGGACCAACATTCTACACAAAAATGTGTCAAGTGATTAACATATACATAGTCATCATGACATCAACTACAGTTCATATTCTGAGACATGTAGATGCATAAAGAGGGAAGGAGAAATCGAACTGGAAGTCCAACTTTTTTGCTAACACCAACATTCTGATGAAGATTTTCCACTATCACCAAATGCATCTGCAAAATTTATAAAGCTCAATAAACTTACACAAGCAAGCAAAACATGTATTTACATAATTCTAATAATAACAAAATTTTGACTAACATTATGCTTTAACATTCAAGAGAACTATTAATTACATACACATTTTATCAAACACATATAATGCATTTTCCCCTTACTCATTTTAGCCTCATTAAAATATCTACCTTTATAATTTCAGACTCAACATTCATATATTTAGAAAAGGAAAAATACTTACATACAACTGACAAGTGGTGCTTTTGAGGCAACTGAAACAACTTTTTTCTCTCGGTTCTGTGACAAAACATTAAAGAGGAAGAAAAGTTGTAGATGAGATGAAAATCAAATGAGAGGTTACCTAAAAACAAATGAGATGAAAAATAAATGATACGAAACCATAACCCACAGACAGATCTCCATCTTGTTCTTCGCTTGAAATCGAAACCACAACCCACAAGCAGATCTCCATTATCTTCTTTGTTTGATGTATTTAACGCAAAATCATTTTATGCGGTGAAGGAAGAACAAATGGTATGAAATGTGAGAGGGGGAAGAGATTATTTGATGAAAGGGGAGAGAGGAGAGTGAGGGAAAGAGAAACGAAAAAATGGAGAGAAGCAAAGTTCACGAAATACATAGGGGGAGAGGAGAAAGGAAAATGAACACATGAAGAAATGGTGAAGACAAGTAAACGTGAGACAAGTGGCAGAAAATGGGGAAAATTTGGCGAACTTTTTTGGTTAATATGTTAATTACATGTATGAACAAATTGTAGTGTAAATTGAAAGTTGAAGAAGGGTAGATTAGAAAGATTGGTGACATGTTTTAATAATGGGTAGGTAGTTGATATCATATGATTGATTTATAAAAACCCACTTAAAAGGATTGATCCATTAATATAGTAAGGTATTGAAGCGTGTTTAAACTATTGAAAAAAACATGGAATAATAGTCACTTTGATAACTAAAATATAGTTCAAATGAGTTTTATTAGATTTGAAAGTGTTGAATTCCTTTCCATATATAGAAGTGTTTTAGACTTCAATTTGATGTTGTATGAATAATTTTTAATTGTTGTGCCAAGTTGTCTATGCAAGATACACCAGGGTCCACTTAATCTTTGAAGACATAGTTAATCATCTCGAAGTATCATCTTGAAGTATGTTAAGAGATGAAAACTCTCATTTTGAATCTTCCAAAGTATTTGGAAGTTGTACGATCTATTATATAGATCTAGTGGTTGGGAATGACATTAGAAGTGGTTTTACTGTAGTCGTTATGTCATATGATTTTTGTGATTTTTTAAGGTGTTACAGATCATCCTGAAATATGTTATATTGTTCATTGATTAGTTAAGGTTGCAAAAAACTTTCAAGGTCAAATCTATGAATCTTCCTAGCATATAGGAGCATGGAACTCTTCTAATATTGATTTTCGTTATTTAAGGTAATTAGAACATTTTTTACACATTTTTTAGAATTATTGTTTATGAAGAACATGTATGGTTCTTCGGACATTAATGTATTCCCATTTAGTGTTATTAGCCTATATGAATTAATATTAGTTTATCTTATAGCTTATCCATATATTTAGCTACTATAAGTTAGTTTGCTGAGCTGACAGATTGTTATAGGCCCATTCTCACATTGTATATATAGCTTATCATTGTACTGTTAATTCTGAGCTGAATAAACAATTAAGTATTTTCTCTCATTCTTCTTTCAATGAGTATTGTGTGTGAATTCTGTTACACAATTCTTGCTTCTTGTTGTTCACATTCAGCCATATCAACATGGTATCAGAGCTCACAAAGCTCTGGTAGCCTTGTTTCCTTCTCTGTGATTGTTTTTCTTGTTCTTCTTTCATCTATATTCTTTCTGTTCAATTGCTTCTTCATCTTCTTCGTCAGTTCTTGAATCTGTCAATGGCAAACCAGAGTTACGCCGATTTTTCTACCAATTCTGCAAATCCTTTTTTATCTCCACCCGAACGAGAATCCAGCAATCGTTCTTGTCACGCCATTACTCAACGACAAGAACTACCATACCTGGGCTCGATCGATGCAAATTGCGCTCATATCCAAGAATAAGGATAAATTCATTGATGGTACTCTACCTAAGCCTCCCGTTTCAGATCTGCTGTATGCGCCATGGATTCGATGTAATACCATGGTTCTTGCGTGGATTCAACGTTCGATTTCGGAGTCCATCACCAAATCAGTTCTGTGGATTGACAATGCTACTGGTGTGTGGAAAAATTTGCAAGTTAGGTTTTCTCATGGCGATATCTTCCGCATTTCTGATATTCAAGAGGATCTCTACAAGTTCCGCCGAGGTACTCTTGATGTATCAAATTATTTTACTCAATTGAAGGTTATGTGGGATGAACTGGAAACCTATAGACCAATCCCTTTCTGTTCTTGCGTTATTCCTTGTTCATGTGGTGCAATTGCTTCAATCAAATTGTATAGAGAACAGGATTATGTCATACGATTCCTTAAGGGTTTAACTGAAAAATTTGCGCATTCAAAAACGCAAATTATGATGATGAATCCCTTGCCGAATATTGACAAAGCGTTCTCACTGGTTATTCAACAAGAAAGGGAAATGGATAGCTCAAACTCTAATGTGATTCCTTCTGCTCAAACAAATGAAGAGTCTGTTGTTCTGTAGACTCAAGCTCAGGTACACAACAATTACACTTCTAAGGCTGGTAACAATAATTTTGACCTAAGAGTCAAACCCAAAATTCTCCTCGAGGACATAACAGAATCTGCACACACTGTGGCAGAACGAATCACACAGTTGACACTTATTTCTAGAAGCATGGTTATCCACCAGGTTATAGAGGTAAAAGCAAGGCTCAAGGCACTACAAATGATTCACCTTCGACTGCTATGGATAACAATGCTTCAGAGAATTCTCTTGGGAGTTCAACTTCTGCTTCGTTTGGCTTCACTCAAGAGCAGTACAATAATCTTCTAGCATTGCTTCAACAATCTAAGCCAACTCCCACCGTAAACTCTGTTTCTACCTCTCCTTTTGTTATGCATTCTCAATCATCCAATGTGAATGGTAAGAATTCTAATCTTTGGATATTAGACACTGGTGTTACTGATCATTTTTCTTTCAATTTTTCGTCATTCATTGATTTTAAGCATATTGTGCCCATTCATGCTAGTTTACCTGATGGTTCACAAGTTATTGCTTTCATCACTGGCACAGTTGTCTTTTCTCCCTCCTTAACTCTTCATAATGTGCTTTATATCCCTACTTTCCATGTAAACCTTATTTCTATTGCCAAACTTGTTGATAGCAATAATTGTTTTGTACAATTTCATGCTAACACTTGTCACAACCTGCAGAATCATACCAAGGCAACGATTGGTATAGCTAACCTACACAAAGGACTCTATGTTCTTGATTCTCAAGTTCCTCCTTCTGCCAATAATTCAGTTGTCAATAATTCATGTAATTTGTGGCATTTAAGACTAGGCCACATATCAAAGATAGGTTTACAAACTATATCCAAAGTTTTTCCTTTCATCAAATGTAATAATCATACTGTACCTTATGACTCTTGTCACTTTGCTAAACAAAAGAAACTTCCATTTCCTAATAATGTATCTCACTCTTCTCATCCTTTTGCTATTTTACATGCTGACTTGCGGGGACCTTTTTCCACTATTTCCACTTTAGGACATAAATACTTCTTGACCCTTGTTGATGACTACACAAGACATACTTGGGTAATATTTCTTAAGACAAAAGATCAAACAAAAACTAGTCTTATTCATTTTGTTGCATACATAGAAAATCAATTTCATACTACTCTTAAATGCCTAAGGTCTGATAATGGGACAGAATTCCTTACTTTGTCATAATTTTTTTTGTCCAAAGGAATTACTCACCAAAGAACTTGTGTTGAAACACCCCAACAAAATGGGGTGGTAGAAAGAAAACACCAACATATTCTTAATGTGGCTCAGTCTCTTTTCTTCCATTCTAACATTCCTCTAAATATGTGGAAGTTTTGTATTCAACATGTTGTTCACATAATCAATAGGTTGCCTACACCTCTACTCAATTCCAAATGCCCTTATGAAATTCTGCTTAATGAACCTCCATCTTTAGTGCATTTGAAAGTTTTTGGTTGTTTGTCATTTGCCACTTCTTTACAGGCACATGGGACAAAGTTTGATTCTAGGGTTAGAAAGGTTGTTTTTCTTGGTTATAAGGAAGGTGTCAAGGGGTACATTCTATATGATCTCCAAAATCATAATATATTCATATCAAGGAATGTGATTTTCTATGAAAATACTTTTCCCTTCAAAAATGATACTCTCTCTTCTGATACAACACAAAACCTGTTCCTAGCCTGGATGATCATCCCAATGACTTCCACAACTTACCTCCTAACCAACAGCCTAGCACCACTTACTTATCCTTTTCATCTGATGTTTCTGCTCCTTTTAATGACAGTGATGACAGTAATGCAGTCACATATCCCTTTACTGTCAATTGTCCTAGCCCTAGCCCCACATATACTAGTCCAGCTGATTTGACTTGTCAACCTAATCCTACTCTTGTTGATCCTAATTCTTTACAGTCCACTGATGTTGACTCTACTTATACCCATACTCCTTCTTGCAATTCTGAACCTGGTACACTACCTACCTCTACTCCTTTAAATAATCATAGTCCTCATTTACCTACTGATTTTTCTTCCCCTCGTGTTCAACATATCATAGAGCCTACACTTCCTTTATCCAATGATCCTTCCTCTGCTATTCCTCTTTTAGAGAATTCTTCTCTTCCTTCTCAGCATTCTGCAGAACTTACCCCTTTACCTACTAGACATTCCTCTAGAATATCTCACCCTCCACAATACTTAAAAGATTATCATTGTTATTCTACCACACAAAACTCTTCCCCCATAGTCTTATACCCTTTGTTATTTGTTCTTACATATAATCATTGTACACCATCTTATAAGAATTTTTGTTTATCTATATTATCTAACATTGAACCAAAAACCTTTAATCATGTTGTTAAATTGGATTGTTGGAAAGATGCTATGAATGCTGAGTTACATGCTCTTGAAAAAAACCATACATGGAGTGTAGTTGATCTTCCACCAGGAAAAGTTCCTATAGGATGCAGGTGGGTATATAAGATAAAGTACAGGGCAGATGGCTCTATTGAGAGGTATAAAGCTAGGCTAGTAGCTAAAGGTTACACACAAATGGAGGGCATTGATTATTTTGACACTTTCTCCCCTGTAGCCAAAATTACCACTGTAAGGGTCTTATTATCTATTGCTGCAATCAAGGGTTGGCACCTAGAACAATTGGATGTCAACAATGCATTCCTCCATGGTGATTTACATGAAAAGGTGTACATGAAACTCCCTTCTGGTCTTTCTACATCCAACCCTTCTCAAGTGTGCAAGCTCCACAAATCTCTATATGGTCTCAAACAGGCAAGTAGGCAATGATATTCTAAACTCTCCTCATTTTTAGTTTCTTTGGGTTATACTCAATCTCAAGCTGATGACTCATTATATGTGAAGTCTCATAAAGATTGTTTTACTGCCATTCTTGTCTATGTGGATGACATTGTGCTTGCTGGTAATTCTATCACTGAAATTCAATTTGTTAAAGGTGTTCTTGACCAGCAATTTCGAATAAAGGGCCTTGGGCAGCTTAGATTCTTCTTAGGTTTTGAGATTGCTAGATCTTCTAAGGACATTTACATGAACCAAAGAAAATACTCCCTTGAACGGCTGGAAGATACATGATTTCTAGCTGCAAAACCATCTCTTGTTCCTTTTGACCCTAACAAAAAGTTATCACCTACTGATGGTGAACCTCTAGCAGATCCTACTTCATTTAGGAGATTAATTGGCAGAATAATCTATTTGACAAACACACGTCCTGATATTTCATATGCAGTACAACATCTCAGTCAGTATGTCTCTAAACCTCTTGTTCCACATTATCAGGCTGCTATAAAGATTTTGAGGTTTCTTAAATCTGATCCTGCTAAAGGTGTTTTGTTCTCAGCTTTTAGTGCCTTCAAGCTCTATGCTTTTGCAGATTCGGATTGGACAAGGTGCCCTACTACTAGGAAGTCCATTACTGGTTTTTGTGTTATCCTTGGATCTTCTCTTCTTTGTTGGAAATCCAAGAAGCAAAACACAGTGTCCAGATCCTATACTGAAGCAGAGTATCGAGCTTTATCCTCTCTTACTTGTGAACTACAATGGTTGCAATACCTCTTCAATGACTTCAAGATTACATTCCCCCATCCTGCCTCTGTGTATTGTGACAGCAAATCAGCTATATATCTTGCACATAATCCTGCTTTTCATGAACGGAGCAAACACATCGAGTTGGACTGCCATGTGATTCGAGAAAAAATTGGTTCCAAACTCATTCACTTGCTTCCTATCTCTACTAATGCTCAGTTGGCTGATGCTTTTACAAAGCCTTTGCACTCTCCCTCTTTTTCTTCCATTATGGCCAAGTTGGGACTTTGCAGCTTACACAGTCCAACTTGAGGGGGGATATTAGCCTATATGAATTAATATTAATTTATCTTATAGCTTATCCATATATTTAGCTACTATAAGTTAGTTTGCTGAGTTGACAGTTTGTTATAGGCCCATTCTCACATTGTATATATAGTTTAGCATTGTACTATTAATTCTGAGCTGAATAAACAATTAAGCATTTTCTCTCTTTCTTCTTTCAATGAGTATTGTGTGTGAATTCTGTTACACAATTCTTGCTTCTTGTTGTTCACATTCAGCCATTATCAACAAGTGTTGATATATTCAATTCAATTTTATTACCTCATAGTTTAGAGAAGGAATGATGTTTGACTAATATCACGATGAGCATCATATTGAACACATGAGAAAAATCTATGAACATCCATGTGGTAGTTTATAAGAGATTTTGTATTTCACTACAATTAGCATATATGGTATGAAATTTATGATTTTCAACCATAATTGTGATTAAAAACATCTCTTCTCGTGAGCACATAAGAGAAAAAGTTAGACAAAATTTTAAATGAAAAACTTTTTTACTTCAATAATTTAAGTTTAGTATTATCTTTAAAACATCAATAAATATTCATCTTTAACATGAGCTACAATGCTGTGTCTATAACATGTTGAAGCCCATAATATATGAGCGATAAATATAGTCGTGAATGTCTAGCGAGACTTCATATTGTAAAACAATTGAATTGGTGATCCACAATCCTTGAGGATGAGACACAATATTCCATAAACATATTCACTAGAATATAAACATAGCATTGTCATGATGTATGATATATTGAGAATATATTGGCTAATTAAAATTTAGGTATATTATTGGTTACTTTATGTGTGTCCAAGTATACACGATCAAACTGTTGAAATTGTAATTCCTTGTGTTAAAGTAGTGTAGCTCGACAGAAACAAGGATTACTCAAATTAGCCTAATATGTGTGTCGAGTTGTTTAATTGTCGAAGTGTCAAAGCAGGTTGCATGACACCGAATTTCGACTTAGACCAAAATAGTATTGATCGTACCTGATCAGAAAGTGATGGTGGCCAACGGCGTCTGGAACGGCAGCTCCGGTGATGGTGAAAGACAAGGGGGGTGGGTGGGGGGTGTACCTGCAGGGTACTCCGACGCTCAAGTGAGAGAGTGTACAGAATATCAGCAAATACAGAAAGTGAGAATGGTAGGAAGAAAGTGTCTAACCTGACCCTCTCAAATGAGAGGGTATTTATAGAGAGCCCCCAGCGCGGGGCCAACGGTTACCTACAATGGGCTGGATCAACTAGGCCCACTCCAAGTAACTGCTAGGGCTTACGTGTAGTAGTGAAGACCAGCGCGTGGTCTTCGCCCTAGAGTAACTGCTCCTAGATTTCTGGAAGTAGGGCAGACCGAATCTTTCGGAAGTGGGAGGTTACTTGGAACGTGTCCGCGCGGGGTGGACCGTTGGATGCTCCTCGTGGGGAGGAGCCTTGTGTGTCGAGGAGATGTGAAGCCCGTAGGAAAGGCAGGCCTCGCGGGGAGGGATAGTGTCCGTCGAGGAGGGACGCGTAGCATGCTCGCGGGGGAGAAGCTAGCTTGTCGAGGAGTCGAATCTCGGCGAGGTGGGACGTCCTTGACTCATATTGTCCAGCGTGCCTAACACTACCTGAGTGCCCGGTGAGACTGTGACTAGCACGTGGCAGTCGCGTGTACGCAGAAGGACCTTACCTTATTGGGTCTCCCCTGGGCAGTATGGGTTGGGCCTGCTCGACTGTTGGGCAGCCTCAGCCCAGTCCAGAACAGGAGCCCCCCAAGTCGTTGCTCTGAGCTGTCCGAGTAATGACTTAAGGCTTCCTGGCACGTCGGGGACACACCAAGAGAGGAACCGAGGAGGCCATTCTCATGGTCGACGTCCGTACGGGCATCATACAATCACGTTTGGTCGGCACGCCGGGGAGATGAGGAGTTTCAGATCCAAAGCGTTGGGGGAAACTGGAACGACACGCGTGGGAAGACGCGCAGCTGCATGTGCGCCACGCGTCGCCTGCCATTATGACCTAGGGAGGCTAGGGCGGCTGGCTAGGGTAGTGCACTTGAGTGCCCTATGCCCCTCGAGTTCCGTGATAATCGCCTATAAAAAGCTGCTCCCCTCGTTCATTTTCACTTTTCCGCTTCTCTCTCAAGAATCCCTCTTCTTCTCTCTCTACCATCTCTAGTTGCCGTTCTCCGCCGTCAGCCGCCGGACACTCCTTGCCTGAAACCTACAACAGTCGCTCGCCGCCGTAAAGCTGCCGGAAACTCCGTGCCAGAACCCTAAGCCGCTACTCACAAGGTACTTGCTTCGAAATTGATATTTTTCTTACTTTTATCTTTAATTTCATCTAGGGTATAGCGTTTCCTTGGTGAACTGATGATGTTCCCACGAGAAATGAGAGGGTTTCTGGTGAATACGACAGGAATCTTTAGTTGTTGAGAGAGGGGGTGCTAAGAACTTCACTCACTCTCGTTGAATATTTCGGGGACTAGGGATGAATATGTTGGGGACCCGTTGAATGTCTCGGGGTCCTCAATAATTACTCTTTTCACATGCGTCGCGGGGACACGGGGCAGAATCTTCCGGGGAGACGAAGAGTTCCCCGGCGAACACGTCGACCCTCGGCCGGCTATGTCGGGGAACCGAGAGAGCCTTGCCCCTTCCTCGCCTGTTCGCTTAAACAGCGGTGGAGGGGTGAATTTGATACGACCCATCGAATTCACCATTTCCTTCTGCTTTTCAGGTAAATGGATGATTTGTCTGCGAAGGTGGCTGTAGGATCATTCGAAAAAGACGACGATCAACCCGAATCCCCCATGGCCCACATGGCTTTCGCACGGGAGCGCCCGCCCGAAGAGTGGGTCTGTAAAGAAGCCCTGGAGATGTCGTCTATCTTCGTCTACAAAGACGTGGACGACGCGTTCTGCACAGTCGAGCACAGGCTCATCGGGTCCGACAAATCTTGGAAAGTTTTTCGTCCAGAGGAGCATCATCGGATATGCTCACCTTATCGGGGAATGCGCATCCCGTTATATGAATTTATGTTCGACAAGGCGGGGTGGAGGTTGCCCTTCACGGACTTACAAGAGGGAATCTTCTCCTGGTTGCAGTTGACCCCCTCGCAAATTCATCCGAACTCCTTGGCTTTTATCCGGGCCTTCGAGCTTGTCTGTAAGTATTTAGAAATCGTCCCGACGACATCCCTCTTTTTCCGGATATTCCATCTACAGAGGTCGTCGGCCGGTGGACGACATGGATGGGTGTCATTCAAGCAGAGCAAAGCTCTGTTTCATACATATTTAGATTCCATCTGGGACTTCAAGTTCCGTTATTATTTCGTGAAGTCGGTCACCATCGGGGCCGTATACTCGTTGTACCGAAAAGTCACTCGCGAGGTCGACGGTGTCTCCGAGGAGGTTCTTGAGCCGAGGTTCCCCCTATACTGGACGGAGGAACACTTCAAAAAGGGGGTTGACAAATACAAGGTGAAGCATAATCAGTTGGATGTCTATGAGCGGGAGGCTTACGATAAGATTGTCGCGTTCATCGCGAGTTTCAACGAGGCTCAGCACGAAACGCTGGACGGCCAGCCTATACTGAAAGCAGACGGGCAGGTGAAGAAACAGCGTCGTCTGATCAATACCCGCGTTCTGCTCGAGACCTTCTCCGACGAAGAGGCCATCAAGTTGTGTGGTGGTGAAAACATCCACGATCAAAGCTTTCCTTGCATCTGTACTCTTTTCATTCTTTGCCTTACTAACATTTGCTTTCTTTTTGCAGGAAAAATGGCCGGAGCCGAGGAGAGGTTCAAGAAATTGAAGGCGAAGAGGGCTAGGGAAGAGCAAGCCCGGGGAGAGGCGTCCCGCTCAAAAGGTCAAGATGTTGCTCCTTCCGGGGCCATGCCCGAGGGTGGTTCCTTGGCCGCTATGCCTGAAGGTTCCAGTCAGTCTCAGCCTGCTGCCACTGTGTCGGAGATTTCAGAGAGGCGGACACCTCCTGCTGGGAGCCAGTCTCTGGGAACTCAAGGGACGCCAAAACGACAACGGGTTTCGAGCGTGGAGATTGTCGACCTAGGCCACGAAGACAGTCCCCCACCTCCTTTAAGGTTTGAACTTCCACCATGCCATCAAAAGCCTCGCTTCTTCTCCGACGTCATCTACCCTCGTGTCCCTCCCTCTGAAGTCCAAGCTGTGTTGGGAGCCGCCGCGGAGGCGAGGAGGAAGACGATCTTCGAGGACCTGTCTGCGGTCATGCGGCTTTGCTCGACCGCCATCGTCCTGAATGACGAGACTCGCCCTGCTGCTGAGTTTTCTCGACTGTAAGAAAAGCTCGAGAAATTGGATGCTGAGATACTCGACCTGCGCAAGGAGCTGAAGGAGTGCAGGGACTTGAACAAAGAACAAAGCGAGCAGCAGCGGCGGGCTGAGGGGAAGCTGAAGGAAGTCGAGGAGAAGGAGAAAGGCCACCTTGCCCGAATCGCCGAGCTGGAGGCGGAGGAGAAACGGCTCAAGGAGAGGATCGCCGAGTTGGAGGATGCTGTGCGGCCGGCCGAAGGCGAAACCGAGGAGGACAGACTCCTAACCACTCGAGCAGCGCTGGTGGCTCAACTCAGGAAACTCGAGCAGGATCTCCGGCTATCTGAGGACGATGCGCTTAAAACTGCGGGCATAGGGTTCTGGAATACGGTTGCGCAACTTCGGGTTCTAAACCCCGACCTGGTGACCGAGGGGGCAGATACTGATTTTGAAGTGGTCGACGGACGGATAGTTCCGCCCGGGCAAGGAGGAGACGCCAACGAGGGAGGTGGGCCGGACACCACCGAGACTACCGCAGAGTAGGGACATAGTTCGCTTGGCCTGCGTGCCCTTTTGTTTTCGCCCGGCTTGTGGGCTTATTAGATGTAATATTAGCACAATGGTTATTTTCTCCCGACTTGTGGGCTTGTATCCGTAACATTTTTTTGTACTAAGGGATTTGCCCGATTTTCCTACTTCGTTATGCCTCTTTATTAATTTTGCTTGTGTGTGATATTTTATGCATTACTTATCTTTGTCTAAGTAGTTGAGATCACTGGCGCCTTGGGCTTTTGCTCAACTCTGATGATGCTCGACTGTGTAGAGAGCTTAGCCGAGTGGTCAGGGGTTGTACTCCGACCTTCGACGAGGCTAAGAAAGCGGTCGATTTCTTAACTTCGTGGCGCAAACTTCCCATCGCGAGCTGGGTGTTCCGCCTATTTGGTACGTCGACGACGGAGCTCGGTTGAGGACTCCTCGCCGGGCCAAAAAGTCTCACGCACACAATTCGTGGTTTTTGGCCGCCGCGTGCTATATAGAGGTGTCGCGCATGTACCATTGCACGCCCCCGTGTCCGCGAAGTTATATTGTCCCGGGCAGTGTCTAACTGTAGTATTGCTTGAGCTTCTCAGCATTCCATGGTCGAGCAAGTTGTTCACCGTGGAGGTTCTCGAGGTAATAGGCACCCGTCCCCGTCTTAGCAGTGACGCGGTACGGGCCCTCCCAGTTTGCGGCCAGCTTTCCTTCGCGTGAATCTTTTTGATTTCTCCGCAGGACAAGACTGCCTACTTGGAAGTCTCGTTTGATAACTTTGTCATTGTAACGCAAAGTTATTTTTTGTTTTAAAGAGGCTTCTCTGAGGGAAGCGCCGGTCCTTATCTCTTCGACAAGGTCGAGTTCCTCGCGCAGGGCTTCTTCGTTCGTTTCACCGTCGAGGGGAGCTTCTGTTCTCCTCGAGGGTTCCCTGATCTCGACGGGTATAACCGCTTCGGTCCCATACGTTAGGCGAAACGGGGTCTCCCCGGTCGTGGAGTGTGGGGTTGTCCGGTACGCCCAGAGGACGCTGTGCAATTCCTCGACCCACCGTTGTTTGGCCTCGCCGAGTCGTCGCTTCAGTCCCCGGAGTATCACTCTGTTCGCTGCTTCAGCCTGCCCGTTGGTTTGGGGGTGTTCGACCGACGTGAAGTGCTGTTTTGTGCCCAGTTTGGCGACGAAGTCCTGGAAGTTCCTGTCGGTGAACTGTGTCCCGTTGTCCGTGACAATGGCTTGGGGCAACCCGAATCGAGCGAGGATGTTTCTCTTGTAGAAACGGAGTATGTTGAAAGCAGTGATTTTGGCCAGTGCCTCGGCCTCAATCCACTTCGTGAAGTAATCCAACTCGAATCGAGCGAGGATGTTTCTCTTGGTACGACCCCACGACGAAAGGTCCGAGGATATCCATTCCCCACCACGCAAATGGCCACGGGGACGACAATGACTTAAGCTCGTTTGGAGGAGCGAGGTGCATGTCTCCGTGTCTTTGGCAGCGGTCACATCTCTTAACGTGCTCCTTTGCATCATGTTGCATAGTGGGCCAATAATACCCTGCTCGGAGTGCTTTTCGGGCTAGGGACCTTCCGCCGAGGTGCTGGGCGTTGATTCCCTCATGGATTTCTTGGAGGATCCCCAAAACTTTGCCTTCTTCGACACACCGGAGTAAGGGAATGGAGAATCCTCGACGGTATAGTTTACCTTCGACGACGGTATACGCACATGCCCGCCTCTTGACTATCCCCGCTTTTTTGGGATCGTCAGGCAGTTTGCCCGTCGTCAAGTATTCGTGAACTGGGGTCATCCAACAGTCTGCGTCTCCGATCGCGTTAACATCCGTGGTCGGTGCGGTTTTGGTTATGCTCGGTTGGGTCAGTATCTCTTGGATAACTGATTTGTTCCCTCCTTTTTTCTTAGTGCTCGCAAGCTTGGAAAGTACGTCTGCCCGAGTGTTGTGCTCGCGCGGGATGTGAGCTACTTCCGCGGAGATAAATTTCTTCAACTTTTCTTGCACCAAGGTGAGGTACTCGATGAGACTGTCGTTTTTGGCCTGGAATTCTCCCCGAACCTGCGATGCCACGAGTTGGGAGTCTGTAAAGATTTTGATCTCCTTTGCGCCGAGGTCTTCCGCAAGTCGAAGTCCCGCGAGGAAGGCCTCGTATTCGGCCTGGTTGTTCGATGTCTTGAAAGACAGTTCAAGGGAGACCTCTATAAGGATGCCCTGCTCGTTTTCCAGGATAATGCCCGCTCCGTTTCCCTTCGTACTGGATGCCCCGTCGACATAAATCGTCCATTTCTGGGAGCCATTGGTCGAGGATTCAGGGACGGTCATTTCCGCTACGAAGTCGGCCAGTACTTGAGCTTTCAGGGCTTTTCTTCCTTCGTATCGAAGGTCGAACTCGGATAGCTCGAGAGACCACCGGAGCATTCTCCCCGCCATATCTGGCCGACTGAGGAGCTGTCTGATGGGCTGCTCTGTTCTTACCACGACTGTGTGGGCCAGGAAGTAATGACGTAATCTTCGGGCTGCAAATATGAGGGCCAAGGCGACCTTTTCAATATGTTGGTATCTGAGCTCGGGGCCCTGAAGAGCTCTGCTCGTGAAATAAATCGGTTTCTGTCTGTCGGGGGTTTCCCGTATAAGGACAGCGCTCACCGCTTCGCCGGTGACGGCCAGGTATAAGAAAAGTGTTTCCCCGGTATCCGGTCGGGACAAGACCGGGGGTTGTGACAAGACTTGTTTTAGATGGAGGAGGGCTTGTTCACATTCTTCACTCCATTTGAAAGTCGCCTTCTGCCGGAGGAGCTTAAAAAAGGGGAGAGCGTACTGAGTGAATTTGGCCACGAAACGGGAAAGAGCAGTCAACATTCCGTTGAGTGACTGGATAGACTTCTTCGAGTTCGGGGTAGGGATTTCGGAGAATGCCCTACATTTGTCGGGGTTCGCTTCGATGCCCCTTTCTGTGAGGTAAAAGCCGAGGAACTTCCCCGCGCGAACGCCGAAGGTGCACTTGTCGGGGTTGAACCTCATGCGACATTTCCTCGCCGTTTCGAACACTCTCTGGAGATGAGCGGCATGGTCGACTTCTTCCGCAGATTTGACGATCATGTCGTCCATGTAAACCTCGAGTACGTCGCCGATATCTGCCCGGAAGACCTTGTTCATCATCCGTTGGTAGGTGGCGCCAACATTTTTCAAGCCGAAGGGCATTACGTTATAGTAGTAGTTGCCCGACTCGGTCATAAAAACGGTGTGTCGCTTGTCGGCCTCGTCCATGGGGATTTGGTTGTACCCCGAATAGGCATCCATGAAGGATAGTAATTTAAATCCTGCAGAATTATCGACTAGTTGGTCGATGTTAGGTAAGGGATAAGAGTCTTTCGGGCATGCCCGGTTAAGATCCGTGTAGTCAACACACATCCTCCACTTTCCATTATTTTTCTTAACGAGTACAACATTTGAGAGCCAAGTCGTGTACTTGGCCTCGGAAATAAAATTTGCCTCTAGGAGGTCTTTTTCAGCAGCCTCCATTTTTTCCGGAGACTGCCTACGCCTACGTTGAGCTACGACCCTAGCGGCCGGATCTATGGTCAGCTGATGACAAGCTACTTCAGGGTCCAGTCCGGGCATCTCTGCGGCACTCTAGGCGAACAAATCTGTATTTTCTTGGAGACATGCCTTCAGTTGCCTCTTCGCCAGGTCGGGGAGTCCAGAGCCAATCTTCACGCTTTGGTCAGGGTTGTCGCCGAGTGGAACTAGCTCGAAATCTCCGTCTGGGACGGGGCGCGTTGGGTGGAGAGGCTGCCCGTTGACTTCAATTGGGGGGTCTTCGCCTACGGCTTCTTCCTGTTCCCCGGGAAATCTGCTGTCAAGGTCGACCGCGCTGACCGGCGGGAGCAGAGCCTGCACGACGTCTGGAGGTGTCTCGGCCTGAGTCTTAGCTTTGGTGCCGCTGACGACACTCAGACCCCTGATTGCCACGTCGAAACACCTTCTGACCGCGTTGATGTCTCCGTGGAGAGTGACCACACGGCCGCGCTTCGTGTAGTATTTCATCTTCAGGTGGACCGTTGATGGCACGGCCGTCAGTTCCGCCAACGTGGTCCTCCTCATTATACAGTTGTAGAGGGACGGGCAGTCCACCACCAAGAAACTCGTCTTCACCTGTCGAGCAGTTTCCTCAATCCCGAAGGTGACCATCAATTCCACGAAACCCCACGGTCTAGTGGTCGCGCCGTTGAAACCTTATAGGTCTGATCCTACGTACGGGGACAAGTGTTGCTTGGTCAGCTGGAGGGTCTCGAAAAGGTGGACGTACATGATGTCCACCGAGCTCCCCTGGTCGACCAAAATTCTGTGGACGTCAAAGTTGGCCATCTGTGCCCGGATCAGGAGGGGGATGTTGGCGTTCGGCGCCCCGCCGGGGAGTTCCTCGAGGTAGAAGGTAATCGGATTTGATCTTCCTTTAACTCTCTCGAGGGTAGGCGCTCGAGGGGTTGTCGCCTTCAGTTCGTCGAACTTCCTCTTTATCGACCCCACGGTCAAACGGTCAGGGGCTCCGCCAGATATGACCAGTGCCTGGGGGAAAAACTCCCAGGTACTGCGGGCACTTATCGAGTCCTCCACTGGGAAGTTGTTCCACATGTCTCGGACAGCTTCGGGGCTGTCGAGCTCTCCAGGAAAACCGAAGTCTTCAGGCCGCGTGACGCTCAACGCGACCTGCAGCGATCCGTTGTTGGGAGAGGGAGTTGACCCCTCGATATTCTGGGCCTCCTGGCCGCTTGCTGCTTGGCATATTTCTTCAGGTACCCTTCTTTAATCAGCATTTCGATTGCATCCTTAAGGTGGACGCAATCTTCGGTAACGTGCCCGTGACTGCGATGAAACCGACAATACTTGGACTTGTCAGCATTTGGTTTGGAAGCCGTCTGTTTCGGGAAGCGGATTCCCCCTTTGACGAACTCCGAGTTGGCACAGTCGTTGAAAATGCGCGAGCGGGACACGTTCAGCGGTGTGTAATCTTTGAAAAGCCAGACGGTCCCCGTGATTCGTGGGGCTCTTTGGTCCGGACTTCTTTCTTTCTCTCCCCGCCTCGCCTGGGTGGAGGGGAGTCTTCTCTTCTCTTGTCTCCACCTCGCCTGGGTGGAGGGGAGTCTTCTTCCTTGTTGTCGCGGGGGCCTTCTCTGCGCCTCGAGTCGAGGGCGATTTGTGCAGCCTCAGCTTCCTCGAACTCAATATGCGACTGAGCCCTTTCGAGGAGGCCTTCAAAGCTGCAGGGACGGTGCAGCCCGACGGATTCTGCAAACTTAGATCCTATCCTCAAACCCTTGATGATGAGATACATTTTGATGTGGTCGGTCACGTGGATCTCGACTGCCTCTTTGTTGAATCTCTCTATGTAGCTCCGCAGAGGTTCATCCTTCCCCTGAAAGATGGCTTCCAGGGAGGCTATCGTCTTCGGATGTCGACGAGAAGCTGTAAAATGTTTCCTGAATCGCTCCCTCAGGGCCCTCCACGACATGATTGATTCAGATGCCAGGTTTTTGTACCAAGCCATAGCCCCTTTCCGAAGAGTCGTAGGGAATAATCGGCATTTGATAGCGCCGGAAACATTCCTGAAATCGAGCAGAGCCTCAAAACTCTCGACATGGTCGTCAGGATCAGAAGTCCCGTCATATGTCCCCAAAGTTGGGGGCCTCTCTAGGCCCTTAGGAATAGGGGCGTCCATGATTTGCCTGGCCATAGGGGTCCGGTAATCGTCATCCTCGCTGGCACCCGGAGACACAGAGGGGGAGCGGTGTCTATGAACATAGTGACGTCTCGGGGAGTGGTCCTTCGGGCGGCCCCTAGTCTCCTCGGCGTCCGGCCTGCTCCTTTTATTTTTCGAGGAGCGAACTGGTTCCTTTGGCGGCGGGGAGCGGTGGCGTTTCTGAGGATACTCTGGCTGAGCACGCTCCAAGCGTGGTCTGCGACCCCTGGGAACCGGGGAGGGGCTGCGAGATGCCTCCGGGGATAGTGAACGTCTTGGAAATGGTGGCGGTCGGTGCCTTCGCGAGGAAGACCGACCACGACTTTTCTCCAGCGCCTCGATCCGGATGTTTTGGTTGAAGATCATCTGGTTGGTCTGATTGACCAACGCAAACAGGGCAGCGGTGCTCGGATCTGCATTTGGCGGCGGGTCCACGGGCTAGAAGACGGGCTGGAGGACGGTTTCCTGTCCGTCCTGGTGAGCTGTCTCGTACTCCACTTCCTCGGAAGATGGAGAAGCGGTGAGTCCGTCTCTGACGTCGTTCTCCGCGACAGGTCGGGAAGAGTTGTTGTCGACGTGGTTGCCGGTGCTAAGCTGCGCAATAACGTTGTCTAGAGCCTGATTCACCAACGGGTTGGCCATGATGGTTATTGAACGAAGAAAGCTTTGGTTTGTCGAACAGAAAAACGGGGAAGCTTATGTTGTTCCCACAGACGGCGCCATTGATCGTACCTGATCAGAAAGTGATGGTGGCCAACGGCGTCTGGAACGGCAGCTCCGGTGATGGTGAGAGACGGCCGGGGGGGGGGGGGGTGTACCTGCAGGGTACTCCGACGCTCAAGTGAGAAAGTGTACAGAATATCAGCAAATACAGAAAGTGAGAATGGTAGGAAGAAAGTGTCTAACCTGACCCTCTCAAATGAGAGGGTATTTATAGAGATCCCCCAGCGCGGAGCCAACGGTTACCTGCAATGGGCTGGATCAACTAGGCCCACTCTAAGTAACTGCTAGGGCTTACGTGTAGTAGTGAAGACCAGCGCGTGGTCTTCGCCCTAGAGTAACTGCTCCTAGATTTCCAGAAGTAGGGAAGACCGAATCTTTCGGAAGTGGGAGGTTACTTGGAAAGTGTCCGCGCGGGGTGGACCGTTGGATGCTCCTCGCGGGGAGGAGCCTTGTGTGTCGAGGAGATGTGAAGCCCGTAGGAAAGGCAGGCCTCGCGGGGAGGGATAGTGTCCGTCGAGGAGGGACGCGTAACATGCTCGCGGGGGAGAAGCTAGCTTGTCGAGGAATCGAATCTCGGCGAGGTGGGACGTCCTCGACTCATATTGTCCAGCGCGCCCGACACTACCTGAGTGCCCGCGAGACTGTGACTAGCACGTGGCAGTCGCGTGTCCGCAGAAGGACCTTACCTTATTGGGCCTCCCCTAGGCAGTATGGGTTGGGCCTGCTCGACTGTTGGGCAGCCTCGGCCCAGTCCAGAACAAGTATTTTTGCGCTTTTGTAATTTTGGGCTTTCTTCTATTATAAATAGAGAGTAACCCCTATTTTGTAAGAACTTGAATTCACAGTTTTTGCAGTTACAAAGTGAATAAAATTTCCAGTTTGGAAGCAGAGAGAAGCTCTTCAGAAAATTCTCTTCTCTTATTTTCATCTTAATCATCTTTCTTTTTTAATCTTTTTCTTTCTTCTTCCATTAAATTGTTGTGTGTAATCTTTCTTGCAATCAAGATTGATTGTTTCACTCAAGTGAAGAGTGAAGAACAAGGGGTTTGATCAGGTTGATTGAATCTTGTTCATCAAAATTGATTAGAAATTTTCAAAAGGTTTTGTGTTAATTCCAACATCTGGTATCTAGAGCTCCAGTTGTGATTCGAGGGAATAAAATCACGATGGCGCTGAATCATCCAAATGGGCATTTTCCGGCGAACCTTCCAATTCTCAAGAACAATAATTATGAGAATTTGTGCAAGCAGATAAATGTAGTTTTCTGTTATCAAGATCTTTGGGATCTTGTGAAGGGAGGAGTAGCACCACTTGCATAAAATGCGACGTATCAAGAAAAGGTTGCATACAAATAATTGAAGAAGAAAGATTGTAAAGCTCTCTGTATAATCCATCAATGTGTTGATCTAGATAACTTTGAAAAGGTTAGTGATGTAGAATCAGCGAAAGAAGCATGGGAAATCTTGGAGAAATCATTTGGAGGCGCAGAGAAAGTGAAAGAGGCAAGGTTACAAACTCACAAAAGGACGTATGAATTGCTTCAGATGGAAGAAAGTGAAAGCATAATTGATTTCTTCACTAGGGTTACTAAATTGGTGAATCAAATCAAAGTATGTGGAGAAGTGTTAACATCAAGATCAGTTGTTGCAAAGATATTGAGGTCATTGGCTCCAAAGTTCGACCACGTGGTAGTAGCCATAGAAGAGTCGAAAAACTTGTCAGAATTGACAAAGGGGGAGCTTCAAGGGACGCTCGAGTCTCATGAACAAAGGTTGGATGAAAGAGCTACAGGAAAGTCGAATAGTGATATTGCTTTGCAAGCGCATTCAGAAAAAGAAAAGAAAGGCAAATGAAGTTGGAATGGCAATAAAGGCAAAGGAGGCTACAACAATTTGACTGGTCAAAATCAACAAGAAGGAAACTGATCGAATTAGAGAAAACCCTGGAACCAAGGCAACCCAAGAGGTGGTGCTGCAGGTGGAGGAAGAGGTGGTGGTTGAAAACCTGACAAAATTCACATTCAATGTTACAATTGTCAGAAGTATGGTCACTATTTTAGTGATTGTCCAGAAAAGAAGAAGAATCAAGAAACTGATGCAAAGCTGGCGAAACATGAAAAAGAAGTGATGTTGCTGATTATCACAACAAGAGATGAAGAAAGATTCCAGGACCAATGATACTTGGACTCAGGATGCTCATCACACATGACTAGAAGGAAAGATTGGTTTGTCAACATAAAGCCCTCAATGAAGAACATGGTGAAATTTGCAAATGACAATACTCTAGCAGCTGAAGGTATTGATGATGTTTTGATTATGAGGAAAGATGGCAAGATGTTAGTAATTTCTAATGTGTTGTACATACCAGGAATGAAGAGTAATTTGCTCAGCATAAGTCAGTTGGTTGAAAAGAACTACAAGGTGTCAATCAAAGATAAGATGATGAGAGTTCTCGACTCAGGAGGAAGGTTAATCTTGAAGGCTCATATGTCTCAAAATAGAACCTTCAAGATTAAGCTTAATGTGATAGAGCATAAGTGCCTTGCAATTGTAGGCAGCAGAGATGAATGGATATGGCATTATCAACTTGGACATCTCAACTTCAAAGACATCAGAGATTTGAAGAGAATAAATATAGTTTCAGGATTACCAGAAATCGACATTCCAAGCAAAGTGTGTGAAGAATGTGTTTAGGCGAAACAACACAAGAATAACATCAACAAGGATGCAGGAAGCAAGTCGAAGGCAATTCTTGAAGTCATATACTCGAATGTATGTGGTTATATCCAGGTGGATTCGATTTGGAGGTAACAGATACTTTGTCACATTCATAGATGATTTCAGTCGAAAATTGTGGACTTACCTGATCAAGAAGAAAGTGAAGTGATCGAGGTCTTTCCCAAATTTAAATCTATGCTTGAAAGACAAAGTGGTCGAAAGCCAAAGATTCTGAGAACTGATGATGGTGGAGAGTATGTGTCAAAAGATTTTGATGCATTATGTGAGAAAGAAGGGAATGTGCATAAGGTGGTGCCACCTTACACTCCACAGCAGAATGGAACTGCAGAAAGGAAGAATATAATTGTCGTGAATATGGTGAGAAGCATGTTGAAAGGAAATCATCTACCCAAAGAATTATGGGGAGAAGTTGTATCGACTACAACATACATCTTGAATAGATGTCCACCGAAGAAGCTAGAAGGAATCACGCCAGAAGAATGTTGGTCTGGTGTCAAGCCTAGCCTAAGTCATTTGAAGGTGTTTAGATCTATAGCACATAGACATCTGCCAGATCAGTTGAGAAGAAAGCTTGATGATAAGTCGAGTCAAATGATCCTGATAGGATATCATTCGACTGAAGGATACAAGTTGTTCGACCCAGTAAACAAGCAAGTAGTGATCAATAGGGACGTGATCATAGATGAGCTTAAGGAATGGAATTGGACTGAGAAAGTTAAGAAGGATTTAGTGAGAATCTTATGTGAAGAACCAACTAGTGAAGTCGAAAGAGAAGTTCGACAAGAAGAAGTCATGGGTGAAGCTGGCTCAAGCAGACCTCAACGAACAAGACACATGCCTGCAAGGTTGCAAGAATATGTGATTACATCAAATGATATGGTTGATGAAGAAGGTGAGCTGGTACACTATGCTTTCTATGCAGATGTTGAACCAGTCAATGCAGCTGAGGCATTGAAAGATTTGAAGTGGGTGAAAACAATGATTGAGGAGTTAGAGTTCATCGAAGTCAATAACACTTGGTCACTTGTCGAATTTCCTCAAGGCAAGAAGGCAATCGATGTGAAGTGGATATACAAGGTGAAATTTCATACCAAAGGAGAAGTAACTCGACACAAGGCAAGACTTGTGGCGAAAGGATTTCTTCAGAAAGAAGGAATCGACTTCGACGAAGTTTTTACACCTGTTGCTAGGATCGAAACAATCAGGTTGGTTGATGGTCTAGAAAATATGAAAAATTGGCACACATGTCAGATGGATGTGAAATGTGCATTCCTTAATGTTCCCTTAGATGAAGAAGTTTATGTTGCACAACCAGTTGGGGTTTGTGAAACAAGGCGAAGAAAGAAAGGTGTACATGCTGCATAAAGTCCTGTATGGACTTAAGCAAGCTCCAAGAGTTTGAAATAAGAAGATCAATGGCTTTCTAAGGGAGAAAGAATTTGTGAATTGTACGACTGGTCATGGAGTGTATGTAAGGAGAAGCAATAGTGAATTACTTATACTATGTCTATATGTCGATGACCTGCTGATAACAGGAAGTTGCAAGAAGGAGATCGAAGATTTTAAACATGACCTAAGTGAGGAGTTAGAAATGTCAGACTTGGGAAATCTATCATATTTTCTTGGCATCAAATTCTACAAAAGTCGTAGAGGTTTGGTGATGCACCAAAGAATATATGCAGACGAAATACTCAAAAGATTTGAGATGCAAGATTGCAACCCAACTTTGACTCCAGCTGAGCCAAGAATGTAAATGTTGAAAGATTCAGATTCAAATGATGTCGATCCAACCCAATATAGAAGACTTATTGGGTCACTACGATACCTTTGTCACACAAGGCCTAACTTAGCATATAGTGTGGGTATGGTAAGTAGATTCATGCAGAAGCCAAAGGTATCACACCTATTAGTGACAAAGAGGATACTAAGGTATCTTAAAGGAACTCTCGACTACGGAATTTTGTTTCCTGCAGCTGATGAAGGAAAAGAATGAAAGTTAGTGGGATACACCGACTCAAGTAGGTGTAGTGATGCTGATGATAGAAAATCCACAGCTGGCTATGTGTTTATGCTAGGTTGTGCACCAGTTGCTTAAAGTTCGAGAAATGAGCCAATAGTGGCATTGTTGTCATGCAAAGTAGAATACGTAAATGCTTTTTGTAATACCCCAAATTTTGACCACTTAGATTTCCCATCATTGTGAAAATCATCACCACAATATGGATGTACCTTTATGCTTCATCAGTCTCCCCAAAGATGGGTGAGCATTGACTATAATCAAAATTAGGGTTTCAAGCCCTCTCTGAGCTTTAGACAAATGATCAATCAAGAAATGACATGATCTTCAACTTGTCTAATCTCTCAAACATCCTCAATGGATCAAAAAGGACTCCCACTTCAAGGATTAAGCACAAGGCTGCTCCCTTCTAGGTGGATCAAGTCTCAAGATCGACAGTGTCACCAAATTAGGGTTTTGGTCGACCAGGGCCTCCAGATGGAAATTTTCATCTGGGCACAAGGCAATGATCCAAAACATAACCTAATATGCTTCATGGAACCTCATGAACCCATGCATCAAGTCAATTTTGCCTCAGGGGAGGCATTCATAAAAAATCAGGAATTAGGGTTTCTTGACCTAATTCACCCCTAAGTTGACTTTTGGGACAAACCATGAGCCAAGACCTCAAGAGATGATTTGAGGGTCTATAATATACCATATTGATCCATTTGGAACAATGGATTGATCCAAGAAGCTTGAGCAACAAGTTTCATTTTCATCTGCACCACAATTAGGGTTTTAAGAGAAAAGTCAACTGTAACTTTGACTTTTGACCAAGACATGCTCCCAAACCCTAATACATGATTGAATATACCCTATGACACCCATGGAACATGTCCATCAAGTTTGATTTAGGTCAAGGACATGATTTCCTGAAGAATTGCACAGTTTGGAATTCATCTGATAAAAAGTCAACTGTGCACAAAAGTCAACTTTGACTTTTTGAGATTTTTCACCAAAATGGATTTTTAACCCTAAAATGATGTTAATGTATGATTTGAATCATCATTCATCAAGAAAAATCAAGAAAAGTGTGATAACTTGTAAAAGGGGTAACCATAAAACTTAGAAATTTTTCTAAGTTAAAAATAAAGTGGCAAAGGTACCAACTTTGGAGGACCATAACTCCTAAACCACAAGGCCATTTTTTCTCATCCAAAGATGGATTTGTAGCCCTCATTATCACCTACAAAAACTTCAACTACAAGTCATTCCAATTCATTAAGGATTTTGAGTTATGGAGTGATCAAAGTGGCTAAAAAGTGAAAATGTCACTTTTTCCAACACTTAGTGAAATTTTCACTAATTTAGAATTCTGCTTCACTTTTTGCCAAATGTAGGGGGATTTTTCACTTGGAATCAAAAGAGATCAAAACCAAACTTGTTCAAACAGTTGTTGTATCATGTAAGAGCTTTCCAAAATGGCCAAGAACATTGCCAAATTCAACCTACATCATGAGATACAACATTGGCAAGTTGCCTTGCTGAAATCTGTCAAAGCAAGGCAGAATTTGCATTTTGGCTCGATTTGCCAAAATCAGCCAATTGCAATTGCTCCAATCCACTTGGACACCTCAGAGGATTGAATCCAAAGGGGACAATCACTGAGCCAAGCTTCCAAGGTCCAAGGAACAAAGAATAGCATGTTGAACCTAGAATGGCCAAAATAGGGACAAGACTTCAAATTTGGAATGAGGCATTCAATGGAACCATCAAGGTGGCATGGACTGAGCCATTCTCATCTGAAATCAGTCAAGACTTATCCAAGACCAAGGGGACCAAAGCTCTGTGCCCTAACCTCTAGTCAATGGCTAGAGGAGACTTTCATTTCCATTGGCCAACATTGAGGAAACCTACTTACCAGCTGCCATGCGCTATTCCTTGCAAAACAAACTTGCTCTACTATAAATAGAGCTCAATTGTGGTCAGTTTGAGTACACCAAAGCTATCTAACAGATGCTTTCCTCAAAATCTCTTTCTCTTGACAAAAATGCCTTTCTTAGCAAGGTAGCTATCGGGTTTTGAGTTTGGGAGCAATTCTGCACAAACCAATCACTCACACACCTCACATACATCACATATGAGCTGATCAAACACTCACATAACATCTGAAACATCAATTTCACAAAATCACTTGCCATCCACACAAGTTTGAAGTGACGTTGCAGCTGAGATGCCATAAACTGATCCAGTCCATTTCAATTCAATCCAAGTGTTCAAACACACTCCATATGGTGTAGGGAAGCTGTCCAAATCATCACAACTTGTCTGTAACACCTCCAACTCAAAATCACATCTGCTCTTGCTGTCACGACTTGAAGGTAAGCCTAAACTTGGGCATCTCTCAATCTATGCATATTTCCTCGCACAATAATTTGGCCATATGTTCATAATCATTGTAGTACCCCAAAATTTGCCCTACCTTTTCTTGGCTTTTGCTTCTCAATCATCTGCATTTCCATTAGGTTATGACTCATATTCATTCATTTGCATTCCTGAGGCGCGGGATCATGGTTTCTTATCTTCTGTGCCACTTGGTTGATATTCTTCAATTGGAGACAGTGGTTAAGGTTGCCTGACAAATGTGTCTTGGTATTCATGGTTAGCAAAGTTTATTGATTGAAGTTGGAGATTGGTTGAGAATACGAGTTTGCTTTGGATTTGGAATTTGGGGAGAATTAAACATGTTAAGACTGGTTATGCGGATCTTTTGGAATTCATATTTCATTATCCATAGTTTCTATCCATTATGACCATTTTCAACCATTTTACACAAATTTCTTGCCACATTCAAATTTATTTCAATATCCATTCTCTTTCTAAACCGTGTCCATTTTGCTATCCATCTTTAGTAGTTTTCATAATATCCCTTTGTTAACCCTTTTCAATTTCCATTAACCATTTTGTTCACAATCCTTTCTTAAACCTTTTTTATTACCCATTTAACCATATTTCATTTCAAATCCATTTATCCATTTAAACCATTTTGAAATCCACTTCAACTCCATTAGTCCAGTCCAATTAACCATTTCTTTCCATACCCAAATTGAACTCAACTTTCATTTTGTATCCACTTTTTTATTCTAATCCACCTTTTAATAACCCATTTCAAATCCAATTCTAAAAGATCCATTCTTTCTTAATACACTTTTTTTCTAGTCACATTTAAATTCCAATTTCAAAACCATAGCCATTCAAAACTCTTTCGCCATCAAAACAGATCTTGTCGTTTGGGATTGGTCATCTGAAGTTGGAAATGGTTAAAAGTTATGGAGCATTCTGATTCACAAGCGATAGCAATATCATGTTGCAGTGCTTAGAGGGATTCAAGTCTTTACTCGCGTCTGTATTATGTTGTTGTGACATTGATATTAACCAGCCAAGAGGCCTTGAAGATCCTGAACTTCTTGCAAGGGAGACAGTGTTCAGTGTTAGTGAAATAGAAGCATTGTATGAACTCTTCAAAAAGATCAGCAGTGATGTAATTGACGATGGGATGATTAACAAGGAAGAGTTTCAATTGGCATTATTCAAGACGAATAAAAAAGAAAGTTTGTTTGCTGATCGGGTGTTTGATTTATTTGACACAAAGCACAATGGGATACTGAGTTTTGATGAGTTTGCTCGCGCCTTATCTGTTTTCCATCCAAATGCCCCTATTGATGATAAGATTGAATTTTCCTTTCAAAGATACGATCTCAAGCAGCAGGGAATTTAACAGAAGAAAAGAAATAACAGAAAATGAGAAAAAACAATACCAGTCTTACTGCATAATAAGCATGACTGATTTCACCAAAATTCACATAACAAAGTTCACAAGTCACTCAGAATTTCTAACTGAATTTCAATTGTTATACCTATTCTACCCTCACCCAATTCTTCTATATAAGAGCAGCTACAACCAATCTTCATCTTCTGGACGATTATTTTCATCATTCTTCATCACGCATCACCTTCACAATTCCTCCAATTTCCATTCTCTTCACCATCTTCAATCAGCTCTGCAACTCCTCACCAATCTTCATCGCCAAACTTCAATTGTCACAACCGCTTCAATACTTCGTCATCTGCAAAACTCTCGCTCTCTCTGAGATTCATACTGCAATTCTTCAAGTCACTTTCCTCAATTCTGCAAAATTCATCCACCTGCATAATCCGACTCCGTTCGGCATCAAAGCTACTTCGATTAATCCTTGTTTGCTCCACTTTCTGGATCGTTGTACAATAATCTCCATCAAATCCGAAAACCTGCAAAGTCGGTGATTAATTCGCAACATACAACATGAACGAAGAAAAATTCAAGAGGAAGATTGAGAGATCAAAGAAGAAGAACGCGCAAGATTCAAAGTAGGATGGATATTACCTCTGGTTTTCGATTCCTCCGATCTGAAGGCGCACCGGACGGTTCTCCGGTAGGTACGTCGATCTCGATCCAAAGTTCGGTTTCCGATATAATTGTACTTTGGATTGTGTTCTTTATGCCTCCAGTATCTACATTGTTTGGTGTGCGTTGGCTTAATTAATTTCGCGGCGTACGTATCGCTTCATGTTAGAGTGAAAACGTTTCCCGGCGCGGTGGTGTTTTAGTTTGTTGTCCGCAAAAAGAAGGAACGTCACGAAGCGAAGGCGAGGTTGGAGTGGTGAAGAGAAGTTCACGGCGGAGGTTAACGGTGTTTCGACGGAGAGGAGATGCTTCATCGGAAGAGAATAAGATGAGACGGAGAGAGGGCGAGAGGTTGTGGTGGAGGCTGTTCGTTTTGACGGTGAGGAGGATCGGCGGCGATTTCACGGCGTAGAGTGAAGATGATGGTGAAGACGGCACAGGTTGGAAGAAGAAGGGTATACTGATTGGGTTTTGAAGCCTTTTAGGGTTTTATTTCCTTTTGTTTCTAACATCACCTAATCCAAACCGGGCCTAAGCCAATTTAATTTTCACCACCACATTCTACTCAGTACACTCTCCATTTCACTTGTTCACCTCCCCTTGGCTTCATTTTTCTTCCTTTTTCTAAATGAGAAAGACATTGGGCCTAATCTGCCTAGCCCAATGCCTGGAAGCTCTCCTCACACGCAGATTACTCGTCACTCCCCCTTTCCTGGTTGAATGACACAACCATTGGGCCACAACCTAAAGGCCCAGGCGCATAAATTCTGTTTACACTTTCAAAAACCTGTTTGCACTCCTTTTTGTTATTTTGTTTTGATTTTTAATTTTGGTTTCATTAGTTGTTTAGTTAATAAATTTAGGATAATAATTTTAGAAATTAGATTTTAGTTTTAGAAATTAGATTTTAATTAGAGAGATTAGAATGTAATTTTGATTGTAGTTCTTAATCTTGATTTTGGTTAACTCACTTCTAATGTTTAGTTAACTTTAGAATTTGGCTAATTAGAATTTAATTGGAATTAGGTTAGGATTAATATTAGTTTTAATACTAGAATTAATTTTAGGACTAATTGTTTTTAGAATTAGTTTAGAATTAACTTGAACTAATTTTAGAATTAATTTTCTAATTTTAGATTAACTTTTCTTCTTAGAATTTAATCTTGATCTTTTATTTAGCATTTTAATTCTAGCTTGGTTATTTTTTACTATGATTTTGATTGCTTATTCTGATTAATTCCTGATTAATTGTTTTTCTGCTTACTTAATTTTCTTCATCCCTCTTTAAGATCAACTTAACTTCCATCTTGGAAGTAAGTTGCTTCTTATGTTCTACTCCTCCTTTTTTAGGATAGTGTTCTTATACCTCACAAACCATTAGGATCACTCCCTTAACTAATCAATTAGGACCGAGTCTTAGTTCACATAGGTTTTTACCTTTATCCTCCCTTGAGTCTCTTTTCTCATCTCAAAGAAAATTCAAAATATCTAATAAAGGTAGGCATTTATTGCATTTAGGCCTTTCATATGAAGAAAAGATTATAAGGGGTCTTCTCTTATAATCTTAAGATGTGTAGCATATGGCCCATCTTAGGTCAATGTGTTACATATTTGATCTTGTATGAGGGACTTAAATGCAATACTTGTTGAAGGTGCAAATAATAAAAAACACTTCTTCACTTCATAACCAACAAAACACTTAATAAACACAAGTATGCTAGTGTGTTTGAACCTTGATAATTGGAACTAAGTGTGAGGGTCTTCTTCACCCTTAGTGTGCTTTCTTACCCATTCCATCTTGGAATGTGAGAAGGTACACATTCCAATGACTAAGATCCAGATACACTGTCGTATGCAAACAAATCCAAAACACTTCCTTCTAAAAGACAAAAACAAACAATAACGTCTTTCCTTCGGGAATTCTTTTCTCATCTCATTCATTCTCAACGCACGAACGCGCTTCTACTCGTTCTCTTGCAAGATGGTAATGCACTCGGACCAGCGAGCCTGCAACACCTGAGCTAGGACGTAAGCCGTTCTCTAAAAAACACAATCCATCCCTAGTGAGGGGAACTACGTCGCTCTGATTCTCATGTTCCCGATGAGATACGTAGGCAGTGGGGTAGGGCCCATGCGAGCACTTCTTTTATTTTCCCTACATTTGTTTCTCTTTCTCCTTTCCTTTTTCAGTTCTTTCTCAGTATTCCTTTCCTTACACCCTTCGATCGAGACAAGCAAGCGTGGATCCCATCGGGTACGATGGACGCGTGGGGGTGCTAATACCTTCCCTGCGCGTAACCGACTCCCGAACCCAGATCTCTTGGTCGCGAGACCATGCTCTTTCCTTTCCTTCAGGTTTATGCAGTGTTTCCTTTCCCTCTCTTGGGATAAATACACATTGCTGGCGACTCTGTTTCGGTGCCACTTTCGCGTTTGTACTAGGATGAAAATCCCGGGAGCGACAGCTGGCGACTCTGCTGGGGACAGGTTGACCTATTGCTGGTCCATCCTAAGCGAGTCAATCCTAGCGCTTGTTTGCTTTTCTTTCATTGGGTGTTTACTGTTGTGCTATATTTACCGTTTTATTGTATGGTTATTTACGGCTTTACTGTACATTACTGTATTTACTGCTTTTTAGCATTACATATCATATTATTACTGTTGTGTTGGACTGTGCTGTTTTCTGTTTGGCGGGATGGGATTTCTGAGAGATGAGCCCAGTACACAGGCTTGAGTATACACTTAGGATTAGAGTGGAGAGTAGTGGGACCTACGTGCCGTCTGGAGTGCGTTGGGTAATCACGAAATTCACAGCTAGACGAGGCTATCTTGGGACCCATCATGGCGTACGCATCTTGCGTATTCCAGGATGTCGATCTAGAGAGCTGTCGACTCTGGTGACCATTCCCGAGGACTCAGTTGCGGCACTCCTCCCGAGATGTGACAGTGGCAGACCACATTCTGTGGCAAACCCATTGCACATTCTCGATCCGAGGACCCAATGCTGAGAACTTGCATAGGATATCCCTCTTGAAAGAGAATCAGTGGAGGCACTCCTCGATTGGCGATAGTACTGTACCTCGAGGGATGAATGTACTATTGCTTCTCGACCTCAGTGCCAGAAGCTGAGGACCTTTTGTTTTGGAGAATCAGTTGAGGCCTCCTCGATTGATGATGATGCCAAACCAGAAATGGTGAACGTATCATCATTTCTCGACCTGAGAGCCCGGGATACTGAACATCCTAGTACCCACATGTGAGAGGGACGGGTTGTTTACAGGTTGCAGGTAACCTTGACCTTCAACATACCCGGTATTCTGGATTTCCTATCAGTGTGGACCTATCAGCCTGGTATTCCGTTTATTCTGGTTATTCCGGTTTTCTCTTCAGAGCAGACCTATGAGCTTATTCAGTCATCAGCACAACACTTATCCAGAGATTTGTGGATACCTTGATCCCGTGTCTTTGCATTTGCATCGCATGTCATTTTGCATTCTCATACTCGTATGCATAACAGGTATTCAGAGAGGGGATTCTTATTCTGACATTGGTATTGTCTCCAGAACTGCAAGCTTGACTTCTCACCACTACGCAACTTGAAGCAATCAGAGGAGGATCATGGATCAGGTGCGAGCAGAGTTATCGGAATTCCAGAATCGTATGGCTCAGTTCTTTGAGATGATGCAGGGCATGACTCAACAACAAGAGGAACTTGAGGCAATTATTCAAAGGACTGTTGTTATCCCAGAGGCTGGTAATGGGAATGTTGTTGGTAATACTCCGGGCGGAGTTGTGAATCCACCACGTGTTGATATTCCTCCACCCTCTCCTATGATTCAATCCAAAGGAAGTGCTGCTAGGATTCATGTTCCTCGTCAGAAGGTGAATAATCAGGAGGAACAATTTTATGATGCTGAGATGAATTTCCCTACTGACACGGACAAGAAGTTCTGTATGCTCGAAGAGAGAGTGAATGCTTTAAAAGGCCATAATGAGTTGGGCATGAACATGTACGACTTAGGGTTGATCCCAGGTGTGAAGGTTCCTCCGAAGTTCAAGGCACCTACTTTCGAGAAGTACAATGGATCCACCTGTCCTAAGCTTCACATCATGGCATATTCCAGCAAAATGTCTGCCTATACTGATGATGAGAAGCTGCTGATGCATTTCTTTCAAGACAGCTTAACTGGGGCATCTTTAGACTGGTATATGAGCTTGGAGAGAACGCATATTAAAAGCTGGAGAGATTTGGCAGAAGCTTTCATCAAGCACTACCAATTCAACACGGACATGGCGCCCAGTAGAATGCAATTGCAAAGTCTTTCTCAGAGACAAAACGAAAGTTTCAAAGAATACGCCCAGAGGTGGCGTGAATTGGCTTCCCAAGTTCAACCTCCGATGTTGGAAAGAGAGCTCGTTGATATGTTCATGGATACGCTCCAGGGACATTATTACGAGAAATTGGTTGGATGTTTGTCAGCTGGATTTTCAGGTCTTGTATTGGCAGGAGAAAGGGTCGAAAATGGCATCAAAACGGGAAAGATTCGAATTGCTGCTGAAGATGCAAAGAAACCTTATGCTGGGTCCTCCAAGGGAAAAGAAGGAGAAACCAGTGCTGTGTATTTTCCTTCTGTTGTTCAACAACCTGTTCAGTATCAGCGACCTTATGCTCCTCAGCAACAGAGACAACAAAGATCACGAAGGCCTGCGAGAAGGTTCGATCCACTCCCTATTCCTCACAGTGATGTTCTTGCACGTCTACTTGAGAGTTCTCTTGTTGAACTAAGGGATGCCAAGCCTGTTCCTGACCCCATTCCTCCTGATTATGATCTGGATGCTAGATGCGAGTATCACTCAGACACACCGGGTCATTCCATTGAAAATTGCAACGTGTTCAAGCACAAGGTGCAAGACCTGGTGGACTCAGAGATCATTGCATTCACTGAAGATGATATGTACATCAATTGAAGCCTCATGTCCCAAGTGAGCACTCAGTTTGCAAGGACGTCCAGACAGAATCAAGCCTCCTCAGCGATGGCAATCCTCAGCTTCTTTACTGCATTTTCATTTGTAGTTTTTCATTTCTTGTTAAAGCATTGTATGCCTAAAAAACTTGTTTGTATTCTGAATGATGTTTTAATGCAATTATTATGTTTTTCTTGAAGTAATTCATTTTTATTCATTCATATATTGTTTCTGCGCATTGCAATACCAACTCTCTTGCTTAAACTCTTGGAGGGAGGATGATGAGGTAAAAACGCAAAATCTTTGGTTGTATGCTTTTGGATAAAACCCTGTTGAGGATGTACAGGCATTGTTTCAATCCCTAAACACTGGAGAGATAAGGGAGATAGACCCTCGTCAACCCCTTTGAACCTTGAAGTAGGAGTTTCTTTTCATTCGAAAAAACCCTCACATTTAACCAGGGGCAGGGTAGTTGTCAGTAATTTGACCAAGCGTTCATATTTCAAAAGGAGTGTGCATTTGAGGATCCATTACCTTGAGGAGGTCAAGAGATGTGAAACCACAATGGTTATCGATCAATGTTCAAAGTAATGAGGTAGTCACAACCCTCTCAAGCAAGTCAGATAGTCTGTGTCACACGATTTGTTCAAAAAAAAAGAATCAAAAGAAAAAGAAAAAAAAGAAAGCCCGCTAAGTCCAAACTTGAAAATAAGTGACTTAGGCAAAAATTAGGGCATCCCGCTGGACTTCAAGATCAAAGGATTCAGAAAGAATCAGTCTAGGAAAAATCAGGGAAATAAAGAAGCGAAAAATGAAAAAAAAATGTTCAAAAGAGAAAATCCTCGATAAGGAACAAGTCGTGTGACCGAAACACTCAAGACAAAAGGGGTGACTGTCATTTCAAAGACCTCATGGGTTCCTTAACCATCGATCCTCAAAAAAAAAAAAAAAAAAAAAAAAAAAATATATCCTTTAGGAAGATGACCGCTTGTGCCAAATTAACTGAAAGTAGGACTGGAGATCATCAAGGAGAATGGGTGGGTACAAACAAAATTTTGAGCCATAAATCCTTTTTTCTAAAACCGTGAACCAGGCCACGTTACAACCCTTAAAAGTCCTAATTGAAACAGGGTTTATTCTGAAGGCGTACTTCAACGAGATAGCGTTCCTGACTCCCATGAGTTGCGCTAATAAGATTTTTGTTGGTATTGCATGTGCATATTGTTTTCCATTCAAAAATCAATGTCGTAACTAGTGACTCGTTCACAAGGTTTGATGACATATTTTCAATAAACTTCAAGGTTAACATGTTTGTTGCATTAGAATTATCATTCTCATAATAAACTTGTTCTGCTTGCATACATGTGCCTGAGCATTAATGAAGCTTACACAGTGAACATCAGTCGAGAAGCTTGATCCTGCCAAGTTGGGACGCTTGAAAATTCTGAAGGACAGTCATATCAAGGGGCATGTTGCCAAAAGACTCAGTACAGTGGGCTCTCCCCAGCAAGTTGTGATGAGATGTAGCCAATCTGGGGCAGTTACGTCGAGAAATCTCTCTAAAGTTCAGTTATTCTGGGGCATTCATTCAGATCAGGGGCAAAGTGACTTCAAAGCTCATATAGAGGCGAGTCACCTCCGGAGCATGAGAAGTTATCCTCTCCAGAAGACGGTTAATCAGAGGTACCTCTTCAAGGTTTAAAGTACTGAGGCAGAATATTTCAAATCATTACAAGTCCTCTCGGGGCAAATTCCTTCACATATCATACAGTCTGGGGCAGTTACGTCGAGATCCGACGAATCTCTCTAAGAGTTTTAAGACCCTGGGGCAGGGTGAACCCCCGGTCTTCTGTAAAATCCTCTTGAGATGATTTCTTCCAATGGACCATGTGGTCTGGGGCAAGTCGTAAAGTAAACGTTGTTCACCTCTCGACAATCAGTATGCAGTTGGTCGGTAGAAACTTGAAGTACTAAGTTTCTTCCCCAGCAAAGAGCCAGAAGGTATCTTTTCCAGCAAGGTGGTGGAATTGATATTCTTCCCCAAGCGGAGAGTCGTCCTCAAATCGAAAAGGGTTCTTTATGAGGATTCCTTATCCCCAACAGTGTAGGTGGATTCCTCATTCTCAGCAGGGTAAGACGGTGGAATATTTTCAAGCTGTTTGAAGATGGTGAGAAGTCAGAGTATTCTTTTCCTCAACAGTCAGGTTTGGTATTTCCCGGCAAGTCAAAGTCCAATCTTCAGCGAAGTTCAAAGTCCAATCTTCATTGGCATCTCCCCAACAAAGTTCGCAATGCAGCTTGCAGTTCCTCGACAGGGTTGGCATCACCAGTAATTATTGGTATTACGGTTGGTTATTTCCCCACAGGAGGTTAGATATTGGTGATCCCTTCCTCAGCGAAGTTTGCTTGTTCTGTTCTGCGCATTCCTCGGTGGAGTGTCCTATCATTGTTGCATGTAGTTATCATCATTGCATTGCATCCTCAAAATGCGTAGCATTTCCATTTTGTATGGAGCATTACGCCATAGAAAGAAAATTCAAACATGCATCGAAGCATAAGCCAGATTTGGTACCTTGTGCTAAAGCCCAGATCAACCCTCAATTAAAGCAGTGGTCCCCAACCTCAGAGTTGTCGTACCTTCTTTTGCTCCCAACCTCAGAGTTGACGCCTATTTTCCCCAACCTCAGGGTTGACGCCTGTTTTGTCCAACCTCAGAGTTGACGCCTGTTTTGCCCAACCTCAGAGTTGAAGCCTTTTTGTCCAACCTCAGAGTTGACGCCTGTTTTGCCCAACCTCAGAGTTGAAGCCTTTTTTCCCTAACCTCAGGGTTGACGCCTGTTTTGTCCAACCTCAGAGTTGACACCTTTCTCCAACTTCAAAGTTGACGTATACCTTTTCTCGACCTCAGAGTTGATGAATATCCTTTTCTTCCCCAACTTCAAAGTTGTTGTATATCTTTTCGCGACCTCAGCGTTGATGAATATCCATTTCTTCCCCAACTTCAAAGTTGTCGTATACCTTTTCTCGACCTCAGAGTTGATGAAAATGCTTTTCTTCACCTAACCTCAGAGTTAAGGTCAAGGGTTTTATCTCCGGTTTCAAAATCGATGTATGCCCCTTTACCAATCTCAGAGTTGACATATATCCTTCTTCCGACATCCGAGTTGAAGTTATGGTTTTTTCTCAACCTCAGAGTTGATGTCTACCTTTTCCTCAACCTCAGTGTTATTGTTTACTTCAAATTTTCTCAATCTCAGAGATGATGCCATTTTTCCTCAACCTCAGAGTTGATGGTCTACCCTCTTATCCCCAGCGGAGTCATCTTTATAGGTCAGTTGATTCTACAAACCTCTGGTCAAAAGTCCAACAGTAGATTGGCAAAGGTCCATCTAAGGGTGGCAAAAGTCCAACAGTGGATTGGCGAAAGGTCCATCTAAGGGTGGTAAATTCTAAAAGTCCAACAGTGGATTGGCAAAAGTCCGTCTTCGGGTGGCACGAAGCTGCAAAGTCCACCAGTAGTGTGGCAAGCCAGTAGTCATCTGGAGTTGCATAAAAGACATTATTAAAGTCCACCAGTAGTGTGGCAGGCCAGTAGTCGTCTAGAGTTGCATAAAAGACATTATTAAAGTCCACCAGTAGTGTGGCAAGCCAGTAGTCGTCTGGCGTTGTTCTAAAAGACATATCTCCAATGCTATTCTCCCCACCATAGTTTTATCCAAGCAGTGTTCATTTGGTTGGGTTTATATCCCTTTTCTTCTCCACAGGGTGCAAATTTTGCGGTTCTTTTTGTATTCAATCACCTTGTACCTTGAATGTCTGAAAGCAGTTGCAATCATCCCTTCAGGTCCAAGTTGATTGAATAGGGGCAGCTGTAGTACCCCAAAATTTGCCCTACCTTTTCTTGGCTTTTGCTTCTCAATCATCTGCATTTCCATTAGGTTATGACTCATATTCATTCATTTGCATTCCTGAGGCGCGGGATCATGGTTTCTTATCTTCTGTGCCACTTGGTTGATATTCTTCAATTGGAGACAGTGGTTAAGGTTGCCTGACAAATGTGTCTTGGTATTCATGGTTAGCAAAGTTTATTGATTGAAGTTGGAGATTGGTTGAGAATACGAGTTTGCTTTGGATTTGGAATTTGGGGAGAATTAAACATGTTAAGACTGGTTATGCGGATCTTTTGGAATTCATATTTCATTATCCATAGTTTCTATCCATTATGACCATTTTCAACCATTTTACACAAATTTCTTGCCACATTCAAATTTATTTCAATATCCATTCTCTTTCTAAACCGTGTCCATTTTGCTATCCATCTTTAGTAGTTTTCATAATATCCCTTTGTTAACCCTTTTCAATTTCCATTAACCATTTTGTTCACAATCCTTTCTTAAACCTTTTTTATTACCCATTTAACCATATTTCATTTCAAATCCATTTATCCATTTAAACCATTTTGAAATCCACTTCAACTCCATTAGTCCAGTCCAATTAACCATTTCTTTCCATACCCAAATTGAACTCAACTTTCATTTTGTATCCACTTTTTTATTCTAATCCACCTTTTAATAACCCATTTCAAATCCAATTCTAAAAGATCCATTCTTTCTTAATACACTTTTTTTCTAGTCACATTTAAATTCCAATTTCAAAACCATAGCCATTCAAAACTCTTTCGCCATCAAAACAGATCTTGTCGTTTGGGATTGGTCATCTGAAGTTGGAAATGGTTAAAAGTTATGGAGCATTCTGATTCACAAGCGATAGCAATATCATGTTGCAGTGCTTAGAGGGATTCAAGTCTTTACTCGCGTCTGTATTATGTTGTTGTGACATTGATATTAACCAGCCAAGAGGCCTTGAAGATCCTGAACTTCTTGCAAGGGAGACAGTGTTCAGTGTTAGTGAAATAGAAGCATTGTATGAACTCTTCAAAAAGATCAGCAGTGATGTAATTGACGATGGGATGATTAACAAGGAAGAGTTTCAATTGGCATTATTCAAGACGAATAAAAAAGAAAGTTTGTTTGCTGATCGGGTGTTTGATTTATTTGACACAAAGCACAATGGGATACTGAGTTTTGATGAGTTTGCTCGCGCCTTATCTGTTTTCCATCCAAATGCCCCTATTGATGATAAGATTGAATTTTCCTTTCAAAGATACGATCTCAAGCAGCAGGGAATTTAACAGAAGAAAAGAAATAACAGAAAATGAGAAAAAACAATACCAGTCTTACTGCATAATAAGCATGACTGATTTCACCAAAATTCACATAACAAAGTTCACAAGTCACTCAGAATTTCTAACTGAATTTCAATTGTTATACCTATTCTACCCTCACCCAATTCTTCTATATAAGAGCAGCTACAACCAATCTTCATCTTCTGGACGATTATTTTCATCATTCTTCATCACGCATCACCTTCACAATTCCTCCAATTTCCATTCTCTTCACCATCTTCAATCAGCTCTGCAACTCCTCACCAATCTTCATCGCCAAACTTCAATTGTCACAACCGCTTCAATACTTCGTCATCTGCAAAACTCTCGCTCTCTCTGAGATTCATACTGCAATTCTTCAAGTCACTTTCCTCAATTCTGCAAAATTCATCCACCTGCATAATCCGACTCCGTTCGGCATCAAAGCTACTTCGATTAATCCTTGTTTGCTCCACTTTCTGGATCGTTGTACAATAATCTCCATCAAATCCGAAAACCTGCAAAGTCGGTGATTAATTCGCAACATACAACATGAACGAAGAAAAATTCAAGAGGAAGATTGAGAGATCAAAGAAGAAGAACGCGCAAGATTCAAAGTAGGATGGATATTACCTCTGGTTTTCGATTCCTCCGATCTGAAGGCGCACCGGACGGTTCTCCGGTAGGTACGTCGATCTCGATCCAAAGTTCGGTTTCCGATATAATTGTACTTTGGATTGTGTTCTTTATGCCTCCAGTATCTACATTGTTTGGTGTGCGTTGGCTTAATTAATTTCGCGGCGTACGTATCGCTTCATGTTAGAGTGAAAACGTTTCCCGGCGCGGTGGTGTTTTAGTTTGTTGTCCGCAAAAAGAAGGAACGTCACGAAGCGAAGGCGAGGTTGGAGTGGTGAAGAGAAGTTCACGGCGGAGGTTAACGGTGTTTCGACGGAGAGGAGATGCTTCATCGGAAGAGAATAAGATGAGACGGAGAGAGGGCGAGAGGTTGTGGTGGAGGCTGTTCGTTTTGACGGTGAGGAGGATCGGCGGCGATTTCACGGCGTAGAGTGAAGATGATGGTGAAGACGGCACAGGTTGGAAGAAGAAGGGTATACTGATTGGGTTTTGAAGCCTTTTAGGGTTTTATTTCCTTTTGTTTCTAACATCACCTAATCCAAACCGGGCCTAAGCCAATTTAATTTTCACCACCACATTCTACTCAGTACACTCTCCATTTCACTTGTTCACCTCCCCTTGGCTTCATTTTTCTTCCTTTTTCTAAATGAGAAAGACATTGGGCCTAATCTGCCTAGCCCAATGCCTGGAAGCTCTCCTCACACGCAGATTACTCGTCACTCCCCCTTTCCTGGTTGAATGACACAACCATTGGGCCACAACCTAAAGGCCCAGGCGCATAAATTCTGTTTACACTTTCAAAAACCTGTTTGCACTCCTTTTTGTTATTTTGTTTTGATTTTTAATTTTGGTTTCATTAGTTGTTTAGTTAATAAATTTAGGATAATAATTTTAGAAATTAGATTTTAGTTTTAGAAATTAGATTTTAATTAGAGAGATTAGAATGTAATTTTGATTGTAGTTCTTAATCTTGATTTTGGTTAACTCACTTCTAATGTTTAGTTAACTTTAGAATTTGGCTAATTAGAATTTAATTGGAATTAGGTTAGGATTAATATTAGTTTTAATACTAGAATTAATTTTAGGACTAATTGTTTTTAGAATTAGTTTAGAATTAACTTGAACTAATTTTAGAATTAATTTTCTAATTTTAGATTAACTTTTCTTCTTAGAATTTAATCTTGATCTTTTATTTAGCATTTTAATTCTAGCTTGGTTATTTTTTACTATGATTTTGATTGCTTATTCTGATTAATTCCTGATTAATTGTTTTTCTGCTTACTTAATTTTCTTCATCCCTCTTTAAGATCAACTTAACTTCCATCTTGGAAGTAAGTTGCTTCTTATGTTCTACTCCTCCTTTTTTAGGATAGTGTTCTTATACCTCACAAACCATTAGGATCACTCCCTTAACTAATCAATTAGGACCGAGTCTTAGTTCACATAGGTTTTTACCTTTATCCTCCCTTGAGTCTCTTTTCTCATCTCAAAGAAAATTCAAAATATCTAATAAAGGTAGGCATTTATTGCATTTAGGCCTTTCATATGAAGAAAAGATTATAAGGGGTCTTCTCTTATAATCTTAAGATGTGTAGCATATGGCCCATCTTAGGTCAATGTGTTACATATTTGATCTTGTATGAGGGACTTAAATGCAATACTTGTTGAAGGTGCAAATAATAAAAAACACTTCTTCACTTCATAACCAACAAAACACTTAATAAACACAAGTATGCTAGTGTGTTTGAACCTTGATAATTGGAACTAAGTGTGAGGGTCTTCTTCACCCTTAGTGTGCTTTCTTACCCATTCCATCTTGGAATGTGAGAAGGTACACATTCCAATGACTAAGATCCAGATACACTGTCGTATGCAAACAAATCCAAAACACTTCCTTCTAAAAGACAAAAACAAACAATAACGTCTTTCCTTCGGGAATTCTTTTCTCATCTCATTCATTCTCAACGCACGAACGCGCTTCTACTCGTTCTCTTGCAAGATGGTAACGCACTCGGACCAGCGAGCCTGCAACACCTGAGCTAGGACGTAAGCCGTTCTCTAAAAAACACAATCCATCCCTAGTGAGGGGAACTACGTCGCTCTGATTCTCATGTTCCCGATGAGATACGTAGGCAGTGGGGTAGGGCCCATGCGAGCACTTCTTTTATTTTCCCTACATTTGTTTCTCTTTCTCCTTTCCTTTTTCAGTTCTTTCTCAGTATTCCTTTCCTTACACCCTTCGATCGAGACAAGCAAGCGTGGATCCCATCGGGTACGATGGACGCGTGGGGGTGCTAATACCTTCCCTGCGCGTAACCGACTCCCGAACCCAGATCTCTTGGTCGCGAGACCATGCTCTTTCCTTTCCTTCAGGTTTATGCAGTGTTTCCTTTCCCTCTCTTGGGATAAATACACATTGCTGGCGACTCTGTTTCGGTGCCACTTTCGCGTTTGTACTAGGATGAAAATCCCGGGAGCGACAATCATGCATGGAATGTTTTCCCTCAATTAATTGCATTGTTTGAATCGTGTATCAAAAATCCTAGCCTTCATGCAGAAATTAGGGTTCTTGAGGTCTCTTCGTGATTTCTTGTTGGATGTTTAATTTAAATGAAATTAAAGTACATAGACATGATCGTGAGGTTGAGGCGAGCATAATGATATGTGGATTGCATGTTATAATTACGTATTCATGGAGATTGGATAGAAAATGCAAATCTGGGCAAACTGAAAAAACGCGCGTGTTCTTGGTGTTGTTCTTGGCGCCATTTTCATAAATTTGAATATTTGAATTTTGTGATTTTGTTTAATTGATTCAAAAATTAATTTCTCTCTGAATTTTAATGATTTTGAGTTGATTCTTTTTTTAATAATTCACAAAAATGTTAAAATATTTTATTTTACCAAAAAATCCCAAAAATATTATTTATTTCATATAATTGATATTTTTGCAAAGAATTAATATTTTAATTGTTTTTAACATTTGAAATATTATTTCTACATTGATCTTGCAACTTTTAATGCTTTCTAATTATTTTGTAGGTCAATACTAAATTTTTGAAGCATTAATCCAAGATCACAATTTGTTTTCCATGTGTTAAACAATTTTTGATCATTTTAATTGAATTTTTATTCAATTAAATACATTTTGAAAACAAATTAGGGTTTTGGATTAATTCAACCCTCATAAATCATTTTCAAAACACTTTGGGCCTCTATTAGAGTGTAAGACCCAATCCTTTTTTTTTACCAAATCATTTTTGGGCCTCACTTATTGTATAAGTCCCGATATCGTCAAAAAGCAAACGGCGCGATCGTCGCCTTTTGAAAAATAACCTTGGGCCTCTCCTTGAGCTATAAGACCCATTCAAAACACTTTGGGCCTCTATTAGAGTGTAAGACCCAATCCCCCTTTTAACCAAAACATTTTGGGCCTCACTTATTGTATAAGTCCCTGTGCGTTAAAAGAAAACCTCGGCGCGATCGCCATTTTTAAACGAAAAATCATTTGGGCCTACCCTCGTGTTATAAGCCCCACTCTTTTCTTTAAACCTTTTTGGGCCTCTTGAGAGAGTGTAAGACCCATCCCTTTGTACAGAAAACCATTTTGGGCCCCAGTCACTTGTATAAGTCCCGCTGTACAAATTCAACAGTGCGCTCACTGATAAAACCCTGGGCCTCTCCTTGAGCTGTAAGCCCCAAATCTTTCTTTTTCAAAGCAATTTCTCCTTTGATTTTGAATATACTGTTGTTTTCAATCTTTCTTTGTTGAACAACTAACCAAACAGCATGGAAGCACTACAACCGAGTAAGTGGTTATCGCTTTCATTTACTGCTTTCATATTATAAATTGTATTGTGGGGCTGCTCACTGTAAGTCTCCTTTCATAAACTCATATCTACTGTGTAATAATAGTATAGATATTTCGAGTTTCCCCGGCAACTACGTCTAGAACTAGGTGACGCCGTTTCATTTATTCGTAGAAATAGACGCCTAGATCCCCAATAGGAGCACCAGATACAGTCTTCTCTTCGGCTGTCCTCCTTAGGAATCGTCAAGAAATTCTATCCCCCAGAGATGAATTATTCTCGGTGAAACTTCTCTTGAATTTCTTCAAACCGCCGAACGGTTCGGACTCTCTCTAAAAGTTAAAATCACTGGATAGTAAACCTCGCACGTTTACCAGTGGTTTTATCTTTAAAAGAGTTTTCCTGAACTTTTCTTTGGTTTGGGACCCACGGGCTTCTTAAAAGCATTGGCCTCCTCTTGGGCATCATACAAGGACCCACAGGCTTCCTAAAAGCAACCCTGCCTCCTCTTGGGCATTATTCAAGGACACTACGGCTTCTTAGAAGTATTCACAGCCTCCTCTTAGGCTTCGTATAATGATCTCTTCCTTCGGGAATGATAGCCTCCTCTTGGGCTTCGTACAAATTGTCCCGACGACCCCCAAGAGGTATAGGAACAGAACTTAGTCATCCTCATAGAACAGTCCTTTCATAGAGTCTACTACTGTTTCTCGAAGCATAGTACAAAAGATAAAACTCTAGACTTGGACAGTCTAACTTCCTTGAGTCTCAAAGACATTCTCAAGCACCCTTCGTTAAATAGGAAGGAAACCCGCAGACTCGGACAGTCTCAATACCCTTTGGATTTCCCGTTTCCTCAAAGAGAAGGAAATACCCCGGATCCTCAAATTAAATCCCTGAGTACAGTGTTGCTCATATAAGAACTGATTTTCTCTTTTAAATCAGTATATTGGATCTGTTACTCAACTGAAACAGTTACAATAGCCTCCATCTCGGGCTTCGTACGAGATACCAAAATTCTCCCCAGTGGAGTCAAAACAACCTTTTAGCCTCTCTCTCAGGCTTTGTATGAGACACAAAAGATTCCCTTGTTGAGTCAATCACCCTTTTTTGCCTCCATCTCGGGCCTCGTACGAGATATAAATCCCTTAAGCAAGAGTCGAACTCTTTGCTAGCCTCCTCTTAGGCTTTGTATAACGATATGCCCCACTGGGTCAAAAACCTTTAGCCTCTCTCTCGGGATTTGTACGAGACACAAAATAGCCTCCTCTTAGGCTTTGTATAATGATTTTCCTAGCGGAAATTAGCCTCCTCTTGGGCTTTGTATAAGAAAACCACTGGTTGATCCAATCAACCTTCTAGCATCAAAGCTGTGCCTCGTTCACAGTACACAAACATCAACAACTCCTTTCCCTTCATCTAATCGCTGTAAGCGGCAAGCCTCTGGATCATCTATATCCACGCCACTGTCCCTCTTTTAGCATGAGAAATTCCTAAGGAAAGATGGCATTGCTCTACACTGAGTTAAAGTCTTCTCCTTCAGGTTAAAACCCTTTCTTCGGAAATTATGGCATTGCTCGGATCCACGTATCCCAGTTAAAGTAATTCTCCTTCTCCCCTCTTTAGAGATGACAAATTCTCTCTAAAGTCGAGGTCTTTCAGCTTCACGTCTTGGGCTTTGAACAAGACACAAATAGACCTTTCAGCTTCACATCTTGGGGTTTGAACAAGATACAAATCACCTTTCGCTTCATGTCTTGGGCTTTGAACAAGACACCAAAACACCATTTCCTCCCATAGAATAGGAGGAACTACGAACGCTCTGATTTCCCTGTTTCGGTAAACGGGAATACGTAGGCATAAGATCAAAAGAAAAGATCTTAGCGAGCGCAATCAACAAAAAAACCAAATCCCATATCTCAGTCAATCAAAAGCAATATTTCAAAAGCATCAGTCCTAAACATCCTAATCCTTATTCCCCGCCAGAAACCCTTTGCCTAGGAAAAAGAAAGAAAGAAACCCGTATTGGCGAAATACGAATAACCAGTACAAAGGCCCCCCCACATTGATAGCATCCGTAACTTAACAGACCGTTGTTTAAACTCAGTATGCAAGCAGGGTTAATTGGAGACATCTATTTCCCTTCCTTATTCAGCTCACAATAGGATAAAAAATGAATCGACCTGTAGTTTAAAGCTCAACCGCAGAGAGCGACCAGCGCTTAAGAACCGCGTCCAAAATCGCTCGCTACAGAAAAGTGGCGCCCACCGTGGGGCCCTTGTTTTTATTTCTGTCTGTTTTCCTTGTAAAATGGCGACTCTGCTGGGGAGTCTCCTTTTCTGCCTTAGGGCATCATCCCCGTTTTCCACGGAAAATGGGAACTCTACCGAAGAGAAAGATTGACCTATGCTGGTCCATCTCTTAGGCAGGGAACCACAGATTGGGGCTTCCGCCGGGGAACCCATTTCTGTCAAGAACTTAAGAATCGTAGCTTTATAAGTCTAGGATGATTAGGACAAATATATATACTGCTTTTCCTAATTGCTATACGTGTTTATTTTTCTGCTACTGGGAATGCGTGTGATGCCGCATGTGGTGAGATTGAGTATACACTTAAGAAAAGCCAACCTTTTTTCGTAGTGCGGAAGCTATCGGAAATAGCTGTTACGCGATACTACCCTCATTTGAGGCTGGTGATCTATTCTCGGTGAATAACACTTACTCTAAGATTGCACACAACTCGCTGGCGATCTGCTTGTTGTCTGCCTTCCTGGGAGGAGCTGATGATAATGAGTACAGGTACAAAAATCAGCCTTAGTATAAACCTTTGGGGATGGGTAGAGCCTTGACTTCATGACAACGACCCTTTGACCCCATGTTTTTTCTATGTTTTTGTGTGCTGCATTCATGCATCCATTTAATAAAACATTAAAACATTCAAAAAATTTCTCTTCTAGTCTCTCTGTTTTTCAAATTAAACTAAGATTGTGATTGCAAATATCAGAGAAAAAGATTGCATGGTAGAAGAAGAACTCACCAATATACCTTCAAGGTTCCAAAACTAGGGGATTTGAGAAAGTTAGCGAGGATGATCGTTAACCCAGAGGCTTTCAGAGCCAAGCACGGTGGTTTGCTACCACTGTTAAGAGTCCATGTGATTAAGGGAATCATGGACGCGCTCATTCAGTTCTACGATCCGGTTTATCACTGTTTCATATTCCCGGATTACCAGCTAGCACCAACGCTGGAGGAGTATTCTCATCTGACTGATTTACATATCACTGATCGAGCTCCATTTTCTGGACTGGAAGAAATTCCAAAGAATCAGATCATTGCAAGAGCAATTCATTTGGACGAGTCTGAGGTCAAGACTCACATGATTACTAAGGGTGGCATCCAAGGTTTGCCAGCCCAGTTCTTGACAAAGAAAGCTCTGTACTTTGCTAGTATAGGGAACGGGACTGCTTTTGAAAGCATCTTTGTCTTGCTCACCTACGGGTTTTTTTTTTCCCAACATCAATAATTTCGTCGATATCAACGCTATTAAGGTTTTTCTCATTGGAAACCCTGTGCCGACTTTGCTCGCAGATGCGTATCATTCTTTACATTTGGGAAATTTGTACAGCGGAGGGGAGATCACATGCTGTGTACCTCTGCTTTACAAATGGTTTATCTCTCACTTGCCCAAGTCTGCTGCTTTTTGGGATTGCAAGAGTGTCTTACGTTGGTCGCAGAAGATCATGTCTCTCACCAATTCTGATATAGATTGGCGTAATAGGATTTATGAGGGAATCAGAATCATTGACCGTTGTGGAAACTTCCCCAGCGTACCCCTCATAGGAACTAAAGGAGGAATCAACTATCATTCGATATTAGTTCTTCGTCAATTTGGATACCCGATGAGACATATCCCACTGGATGTTCATCTGGAAGGTCTTTTCTTCAAAGAAGGAGAAAGTGACAGAGCACTAAAAACGGAAATAGTGCAAGCTTGGAAACATGTTCATAAGAAAGGACGAGAGTCTCTGGGAAAATCGGACTGTGTCTCGGTGGAGCCTTATCTCCACTGGGTACAAACTAGAGCTCTCAGGCTAAAGATGCCTTATCCTCGTTACGGAATTCTTCCACCAAGGGAAATTGTCATGTACTTCATGACAGAAACTGAAAGGCTTCAGGTTACTCTCAACAAAGTTCAAAAGGAAAGAAGGTCTTGGAAGAACAAGTACCGCACCCTCAACGTAGACTGTATCCAAATACAGCAACTACTGAGAGAGAAAGATGCTCTGATTGAAATTTTAGAGCAGCATGCTGTAGAGAATCAAGACGACCAAAGGAATTTGCTCGCTCCTTTCACCTGGCAAAGGAATGACAACCCGACAACGACCCAAGCGCCCCGGTCAAAGAAAAGGAAGATACCAGAGTCAGCACCCGGTTTCTCCTCAGAGAGGACTCGGGACCCATTAGTTTAGGTTTCTGTTTCTGCACTTTGTAATCTACTGTATTTCCATTTCTGTAATCCTTTGGAATTCAATAAAAAGGGGTTTCCCCACTGTTTGATATTTGCAATCTAATTGTCGAAGTTTATTTTGATTAAACCTAAAAATAATTAATATAATCATTGCATTCATCATTCTCACATCGCGTATTCTCCTTACCTATGAATCTCATGTTTGTATCTCGATTCTAGAGTCAAACTGTCTCATTCGTATAATACTCGGGCCAATCTTCAGAAAAAGATGGATGATCTTGAGGAAGAAAACAGAGAGTTGAAAGAAGAGATCGACGCTCTGAGAGAGGATATGAGAAAGCTTCGTAACGACATGCAAGCCATGGCAGAAGCTCAGCTACAAAGAACTGTGATCTCAGAGATCACCTCAACGCCCATCATAGAAAAGTATGATCCTAGGTATCAGATACCGAAAGATCGTCCTTGTGGCATGCCTGTTAACTATATCCTGGAAGGATATGTTCCGCCGATCACTGAAGATCAGGGAATCGCAACAGAAGCCGCTGGGCCTGAAGGTTACAAACTTCGAGAAAGCGAAGATGCCAGGGGCATACTGAAGACTCCTGAAGGTTACAAACTTCGGGAAGCGCCAAGACTTACTGCCGTAGTCAATGTATCACCCCCTGTGGTGCACACTGTCCCGGAAGGACAGATTCCACCAACACCTTCTGGTAAGAAGGAAACTATGTTTGACAGAATGGAGGAATTCCAGGAGCAGTTCTTGGAAATGCAGAAAGAGCTGCAAGCCATTCGCGGTCAGGATCTATTTGGAAAGGACGTCGCAGACCTCTGCTTGGTCCCAAATGTGAAAGTCCCGCACAAGTTCCAAGTGCCCGACTTTGAAAAATACAAGGGTAACTCTTGCCCTCAGAGCCATCTGGTGATGTACGCTCGGCGCATGTCAGCTCAGACGGAGAATCAGGACCTGCTGATTCACTACTTCCAGGATAGTTTAACCGGTGCCGCACTCAAATGGTACATGGGTTTAAACCGTGCCACGATCAGTACTTTCAGAGATCTTGGCACTGCCTTCGTCCAACAATACAAGTACAATTTGGACATGGCACCCGACAGAGATCAACTCAGATCAATGTCACAAAAGGACAAGGAAACCTTTAAGGAGTATGCTCAAAGGTGGCGTGAAATTGCCGCTCAAATTTGTCCACCTCTTGAGGAAAAAGAGATGACAAAAATCTTCTTAAAGACCTTAAGCTCATTTTACTATGACCGAATGGTCGCCAGTACGCCCAGTGATTTCACCGAAATGGTCGGTATGGGTGTACGTCTTGAGGAAGCCGTCCGAGAAGGACGTTTGGTAAAAGACACTGGATCAACGAGCGGTACTAAAAAATACGGTAGTGCTCTCCCTAAGAAAAAGGAGCAAGATATTGGGAATATCTCTCTCGGAAAGCAAAGGCGTCGTTATCAGCCAGTAGCAGCTGTTACTCCTGCTATCGGCCCCGCGCCTGTTCCTATGTATCAACCTCAGGTTGCGCAGAGCCAACCTGACCAGCAAAGGACACAACAGCCTCTTCAACAGGCTCGTCCTCCATATAACAACAACCGTACAACACGGCCATCAGGATTTGATCCTATACCTGTAACGTACGCAGAACTATTTCCGTTACTGCTGGCTAAGGGGCACATTCAGACTAAGTCTCCCCTTTCAGTTCCGGAAAATCCGCCTTTTTGGTTTAAAGCGGATCAAACATGTCCTTATCATCAAGGAGGTTCAGGGCATAACATTGAGACTTGCCTCAATTTCAAGTCTGACGTGCAAAAGCTTGTTAGGAGCGGGCTCTTATCTTTCAAAGATACGAATCCTAATGTTCTTACGAACCCGCTGCCTTAACACGAGAAAGCTGCAGTCAATCTGATTGAGAAAGAGACTAACAATGTCTATCAAATTCACGATGTACTCTTATTGGGGACCAATCTGGTCAAGATGCATTGTAGACAGAGTGGATATGGCCATGTGCCACCTCATAACTATCACCAGTGTGATATCTTCTCTAAAGATAACCAAGGATGTTCTGTGGTGCAAGCAGCTCTGCAGGAACAAATGGATCTTGGATGGATCCAAGAGCACCGAGTTCGTGGAGTTAACATGGTCTCTACGAATTCTAATGTCATTCAAAACCACGACATCCGTGCGATGAATGTCAACTTGGTGGCGATGCACTCAAGGCAAAGCCAGTATCATAATCTGCCTCGGCACGATTACAGTTCCTGTCTGATTTGCTCGGTAAACAAACAGGGATGCTCTTTCATACAAGAGGCCCTCCAGCGTCAGATGGATCTTGGATGGATCCAAGACTACCATGATAGGAACTCCTATCAAATCAACATGGTTCAGATCTTCGATATTCGCGTGATGAGTACCAACCTGGTAGAGTTACATGCTGAGCAGGTCCGACTTGGATTCTTAATATCACATGACTATCAAAATTGTAAAGCGGGTTGCGACAACGATCGAGGTTGTACCCTTGTCCAGGAGGCACTTCAGCACTTGTTAAATCATTGGTGGATGCCAATCTATATGGACGAAGATACTCAGCAGATTAGTATCAATAACAGGAATCCTACTCGCGTCAAAGTCAGGATGTCCGATCAATGGAAGGTAACCTAGTGATGTTACATTGTATTCAAAGTGGGCGTGGCCAGGTGCCACCACACAACTATGACAGTTGTAGCGTCTGTTCGGAAAGTAACCAAGGGTGTTACCTTGTGAGAGAAGCTCTTCAGAGTCAGGTCGATCATGGAGAAATTCGTCCATATCCCGGTTCAGGACCCATCATTTGGTCGCCGAACTACCTTGCCGAGCAAGTTGAGGATGTTGTCACGATCTCTGGTCATCATAGGACCAGGTATATTTTTGCCATCATCCCTCTACTTGACGAATCTAGAGTTCCCAACCGGGAACGGATCAAGGTTACTTATGATGGTCAGAAAAATCAGAAGGTTCCCATAGTCATCTATCTACCGGGGCCATTACCGTATGAATCAGCTAAGGCGATCCCTTACAAATACGGTGCAACAATAATCGAGAATGGAAAGGAAATTCCATTACCCTCCGTCGTGAATATTACAGACGTCAGTCGTGTAACACGGAGCGGTCGAATCTTTAACCGAGGGGTTGGAGAACCCAACAAAGAAAAGGAACTTCAGGCGGAAATTCCTGATCCACCAGTCGGTCAATCTGGTAATCCCGACTTTTCAAAAGACAAAGATGAGATGCTAAAGCTCATCCAAAGGAGTGAATATAACATTGTTGATCAACTGTTACAGACTCCTTCAAAGATCTCAGTATTATCACTGTTACTCAGTTCAGAAGCACACAGAGAGGCTCTACAGAAAGTCTTGGAGCAAGCCTTTGTGGAACAGGATGTAACAATCAGACAGTTCGATAGTATTGTCTCTAACATCACTTCCTGCAATAATTTGGGATTTAGTGATGAGGAATTACCTGAAGAGGGTCGCCGTCATAACATGGCGCTCAATATCACAGTTAACTGCCAGGGTGATGCTTTAGCCAACGTACTGGTAGACATAGGGTCAGCCCTGAATGTTATACCAAAGTCCACCTTGATGCAATTATCATTCAAGGGCCCTCCGATGAGAGTCAGCGAGGTCGTCGTCAAAGCATTCGACGGATCCAGAAAAACAGTTATCGGCGAAGTTGATCTTCCCATAACTATTGGTCCTCACACTTTCCAAATCACTTTCCAGGTCATGGACATCCGGGCAACATACAGTTGTTTATTAGGAAGACCTTGGATACATCAGGCTGGAGCGGTTACTTCGACCCTCCACCAAAAGCTAAAGTTCGTCAAGAACGATCAACTTGTCACGGTTTGTGGGGAACAAGCCTTGCTCGTGAGTAACTTATCATCATCTGCTTGTGTAGAACCCGAGGAGGTTATTGGAACCCAGTTCCAAGCACTATCGGTGAGCAAGAACGATTAATCCGAAGAAGGAACTTCAATTTCTTCATACAAAGATGCTATCAAAGCGGTCGAGAATACCGATACAAAAGGATGGGGACGGCTTGTCATTCCTATTGACAATAAAACAAAGAAGGGTCTTGGTTTTTCTGCGACCTGTACCCAGACAGCCGCCAATGATGAAAGTCTTCATCCCCTTCAAAACTTCTTCCACAGTGGAGGTTTTCTTCACCCAGTGTCTCAGACAGTTCATGCTATCAATGAGGAAGATCCCTCTGACACAGATGAAGAATGGAAGTCCTATCTTAATGAGGACGGTTATATGTCTCAGGAAGAGGTGCTTATGCCTTTTTGCTTTCCTACAGAAAGTCCGAGATTTATACCAAGATCAGACGTCGAACTGATATATGGAGATTGTGATCCAGAAGGATGTCGTGCTCCACCAAATTCATTAGAGGAAGACACTCTGATGAAAGAAAACTTTGATCACAATTACTATGGCCCGATGGATGGTCTGCCAATGTGGCAGCCTTACCCAGGAAACTTGGGGCAAGAAAGTCAGCCGAGTAATGAAACTCAGCTGAGCGTCATTGAACAGAATACATGTGTCCCCGCCATGTCATGGGATCAACACTCAGGTCATTCGGAAACTACTCAACATGAAGATGAATTCGCAACGTTTGCAGGACTAGAATTCATCAACTATGCTTTTCCTGAGGTCAACTTCATCGAGAGGGATGACTTCTCCAGTTCCAAAGAAGTTTGGGACACTTTGGGACAACCAAGTGGAAAATACGACTTTATGGTCAAGTACACTGCTCCCAAAAGCTCTCGTATCAGGCTCGAAGATATCCAGTCAACTGGATGGGGAGATACAGCTGAGAGCACAAATGCTATGCAAAATGCAACAGAGGAATTCTCCTACGACAATTCTGCCTGGGAGACAGATTCCAACGATCCTACTCCACCAGAAATCAGCATCATTTCTGAAGACAAATCAAGGAAGGTGCCAGACTTTGTGATTCACCGAGGAGTTCGCCACCAATGGGTTGCTGTCGAGGTTCCGAAGGTCGTTCATCAGTCAAAGTAATTTCCATCTTTAAACCTTTCACCCTGCCCAGGTGAAACGGATGTTTTGATAGGGCTCGTTTTCTGTAAATTTCCCTCTTCGCTTTGCCCAAAGCGACAGAGTTTTGTTTTATAGGGTTGTAGTTTCAAGATTCGACTTGTTCATTAATAAAATAACGTCGTTCTGTAATTCCCGCATTAATTGCTATTTTCTCTTTTTGCTTTTTCAGAAAATGGTAATCCTAAAAAACATTCAATAGTAAAAACAAGCAGTAAAAATCAAAACACTGCACACACTTGCATTTTCTCTATCTCTTCTAAACACGAATCATCACGTCATGCAGATTGCTTATTTTATACCCCGTTGAAACATACGACCCGATGCCTTCTCCCAACTTTGAGTTCCCGGTATTCGAGGCTGAAGAAGAAAATGACAACGAAATTCCAGAAGAGATCTCCCGACTACTCAGACAAGAGGAAAGGTCCATTGAACCTCACAAAGAGCCGTTGGAAACGGTAAACTTGGGTTCAGAGCAAGAGAGAAAAGAAATCAGGATCGGAGCATTGCTCAGTCCAACTGCCAGAGAGGGTTTGATAAAGCTTCTCAAAGAATTCCCCGATGTATTCGCTTGGTCCTATCAGGATATGTCAGGGTTGGATACCAGCATCGTGGAACATCACTTACCGTTGAGATCGGAATGTCCACCAGTAAAGCAAAGGTTGAGACACACTCACCCGGACATGGCCATCAAAATCAAAGAGGAGGTACAGAAACAGATCGACGCGGGTTTCCTCGCTACATCTGAATATCCTCAATGGTTAGCCAACATCGTACCCGTTCCCAAAAAGGACGGAAGGGTCAGAATGTGTGTCGATTACAGAGATTTGAACAAGGCAAGTCCAAAGGACGACTTTCCTTTACCACACATTGACATGCTGGTTGACAGCACAGCAAAATTCAAAGTATTCTCCTTCATGGATGGATTCTCGGGCTATAACCAGATCAAAATGGCGCCAAAAGACATGGAGAAAACTTCATTCATTACCCCATGGGGCACCTTTTGTTACAAGGTAATGCCGTTCGGTTTGAAGAATGTCGGGGCAACCTATCAAAGGGCCATGACTACTCTGTTTCATGACATGATATACAACGAAATTTAGGTATATGTCGATGATTTGATTGCAAAATCAAGAACAGAGGATGAGCACGTTGAACATCTGTCAAAATTGTTCGAACGTCTAAGAAAATTCAAGCTCCGCTTGAATCCCAACAAGTGCACCTTCGGTGTCCGTTCGGGGAAACTACTAGGGTTCATCGTCAGCCAGAAAGGAATTGAAGTTGATCCTGACAAGGTCAAGGCCATTCAAGAAATGCCTTCTCCGAAAACTGAAAAACAAGTCAGAGGATTCCTGGGACGTTTGAACTACATCTCCAGATTCATATTCCTTATGACCGCCACTTGTGCGCCGATTTTCAAGTTATTGAAAAAGAACCAGGATTGCGTTTGGTCAGAAGATTGCTAGACCGCCTTCGACAGTATTAAGGAATATCTGTTGAATCCTTCGATTCTATCACCTCCAGTGGAAGGAAGACCACTGATCATTTACCTCACAGTCCTAGAGGACTCAACGGGATGTGCACTTGGCCAACAAGACGAAACTAAAAGGAAAGAGTCTGCCATCTACTATCTAAGCAAGAAATTCACCGACTGCGAAACTCGGTACACAATGCTTGAGAAAACTTGCTGCGCTTTGGCTTGGGCAGCCAAACGTCTTCGCCAGTACATGATTCGTCATACTACTTGGTTGGTCTCCGAAATGGATCCAATTAAGTACGTTTTCGAAAAACCTGCTCTCACGGGAAGGATTGCCCGTTGGCAGATGTTACTATCAGAATATGACATAGAGTACCATGCTCAGAAAGCCGTTAAAGGAAGTATTTTAGCCGATCATTTGGCTCATCAACCGATTGACGACCAAGAATCAATCGGGTTTGACTTCCCAGACGAAGATGTCATGTATCTAAAAATGAAAGATTGCGATGAACCGCTACCCAGTGAAGGGCCAGAACCAGGTTCCCAGTGGGGACTTATCTTTGACGGAGCAGTTAATCATTATGGAAACGGAATTGGGGCAATCATTGTTACCCCTCAGGGTTCCCACATTCCTTTCACTGCCAGACTTACGTTCAAATGTACGAACAACGAGGCCGAATACGAAGCATGTATTATGGGTCTCGAGGAAGCAATTGATTTAAGGATCAAAAACTTGGACGTATACGGTGATTCAGCCCTGGTTATCAATCAGATAAAAGGAGATTGGAACACATACCAATCAGGATTGATTCCTTACAAAGACTATGCAAGAAGGTTGTTACCCTTCTTCAATAGAGTCGACTTTCATCACATCCCTCGTGATGAGAATCACATGGCTGATGCATTAGCCACTCTCTCTTCCATGATTAGTGTAGGTCGATGGAATGACATACCTAAGATCGACATCATGCGCCTTGAACGGCCCGCTTACATCTTTACGATTGAAGCAGTCATAGACGACAGACCTTGGTATCACGATATCAAATGCTTCCTTCAAAAACAAGAGTACCCATCTGGGGCACTCAGAAAAGACAGGAAAACCCTCAAAAGATTGGCTGGAAACTTCTTCCTGAGCGGTGACACTCTTTATAAGAGAAATTTTGACATGGTCTTGCTCCGATGCGTCGACAGACCAGAAGCAGACATGCTCATGAAAGAAATTCATGAAGGATCCTTTGGCACTCATGCCAACGGACACACAATGGCGAGAAAAATTCTCAGGGCCGGGTACTATTGGTTGACAATGGAATCCGACTGCTACAAGTACATGAGGAGGTGTCATAAGTGTCAGATATACTCCGACAAAATTCATGTACCGCCATCACATCTCAAAGTTATTTCTTCCCCGTGGCCTTTTTCCATATGGGGAATTGACATGATTGGTATGATTGAGCCTAAGGCTTCAAACGGACATCGGTTCATTCTGGTAGCCATTGACTATTTCACCAAGTGGGTCGAAGCAGCGTCATTCGCTAATGTAACCCGACAAGTAGTGGTCCGATTTATCAAAAACAATATCATCTGCCGTTATGGTGTTCCAAGCGAGATCATTACTGATAATGGATCTAACTTGAACAATAAGATAATGAAAGAGTTGTGTGCAGAGTTCAAGATTGAACACCATAACTCATCTCCCTACCGACCCAAGATGAACGGAGAGGTAGAAGCGGCTAACAAGAACATCAAGAAGATCGTTCAGAAGATGGTTGTAACCTATAAAGATTGGCACGAGATGCTACCCTTTGCTCTTCATGGTTATCGCACATCTGTCCGCACTTCAACAGGGGCAACCCCTTTCTCTCTAGTATATGGCATGGAAGCAGTGCTTCCCATAGAAGTAGAGATCCCGTCAATCAGGGTATTGATGGAAGCTCAGCTCACCGAAGCTGAATGGTGTCAAAGTCGACACGACGAACTGAACCTGATCGAAGAGAAGAGAATCACGGCACTATGCCACGGTCAGTTGTATCAACAGAGAATGAAGAGGGCGTTCGACAAAAAGGTTCGGCCTCGTGTCTTCAGAAAAGGAGACCTCGTGCTCAAGAAGATACAATCATTTCTCACTGACTCTCGGGGCAAATGGACCCCGAATTATGATGGCCCCTATGTGGTCACGAAAGCCTTCTCAGGCGGCGCCTTGAGACTTACAACCATGGACGGAGAGGAATTTGCCTACCCCACGAATGTTGATGTAGTCAAGAAATACTTCGCCTAAAACATAAAAAAAAAAAACGTCTCGGTGGACTGAAAACCCGAAAGGGAGGTCCAGGCAAAAGTTAGAGACATGAAAAAAAAAGAATCATCCCGATGGATTGGAAATCTCATAGTACAATCCAGGCAAAAATTAGGGATAATGGCAAGTAACTATGTTCAACAGAGGCAAGTCCCTCAGCAGCAGTAGTTACATCATCTATCGGAGGAAATCTCCAGTCAAAGGTCATCTTCGACGGAAGCTCAGGATGCCCCGAATTCAAAGTTGGTAGAAGGATAGTGGTCGTTATGTTTCAACGTAGCCCTTTTCCCTGTAAATTACCATTTTCTAACTTTGTATATACTCTTTGGAATCACGCGTTTGGCTAATCTCCATCTTATCAATAAAATTTGAGCCCTTGTGCTTTTGTTTGTAATTCTTAACTTGTTTTAGCTTTACAGAACGACGTTGTTTAAACTTAATCAGCGATTCTTGAAATAAGACAAAAATGAATTTACTTGTTAAAACTTTTTCTGCTTTTAAATAAAGATGGCAATTTCTTTTGACTGTCGAACATCAGAAGAACATCGATCGCTTCTCCCGAAGTAAGCGAACTTCAAAGTGCAGAATCAAAGTACTCCTTCTAAGCCAGTATGCCTGAATGAAGGGATCAACTGTGTCAGAGAGCTTGTTTCGTCTGACACGCCTCGGCCGAGTTCTCATCTCCTAAGCCCGATCAACATAGCTCCCAACGGGGCTATCTCTCCTAAGCAAGGTGGAATTGCTATTTTGAATCAACGGTACTTCTTCGCCCCGCGATGGTCGAGTATCCAATTGTGTTCATCCATTAGTCTGTATGTCGCGTCTGTTTTGTCAGCATATACATACATACTTCATGCATTTTATTTGCGTTCGCATTTTGTATTGCATCACTATCACTTGAGTCGGTCTTGTCCCCTAGTGATAAACAGTTTTCTCAATCGAGTTTGTCAGTTATTTCCTCGTCAGGAAGTGTTGCGTCTGCACAATCTCGCCACCAGTGTATCTTTAGATCAGAGTCGGCACTTGGCCACTTTGATAACTTGAACCTCTGAAAAGCCAGAGAAAACTCTCAATAAACATCACTCTTCGCCATTGAAGATGATATCCTTGCTTTCCCGGATTAAGGAAAATCCACAGAGAAAGCCTCGTGATCAGAGATTCGGCAGCATGCCAGTTTTGCTCCGAAAGGACCGCTGATGAAAAAGTCATCGGCCCCACAAAATTGGACCCCATCATATGGCGTTTCTCCGGGAAGATCCCGAGAAAAGTATGATGAAAGATCCCAAATGAAGACAGTCTCTCAAGAGAATCGTTTTCCCCAGTAGAATCGACAAATGGCGTCTCCAAAATAGAGAAGTTTGTGTACCTCTACAACTCAGACGACTGGAGCAAGTCTGACATCAAAACTTTTTCCACTCAAATGGCATCTCCCCAGGAAAATTCGGCGAGAAGTTTGAGGAAAGCCGCTATGAATAGCGCTCCTTGTCAAGAAATTTTATTAACAAAAGAAACTAAGACCAGTTCTTGGTAGGAAACCAGGATCGAGGGGAAGTTTAAATCAGAAACTAAGACCAGTTCTTGGTAGGAAACCAGGATCGAGGGGAAGTTTAAATCAGAAACTAAGACCAGTTCCTTGGTAGGAAACCAGGATCGAGGGGAAGTTTACCTTTTCTAAGCATCATTGCTTAGCTAAAGAAGATGAATGCGTAAGCTACCATTCATAAACCACCATCAAAATTTCGGATATTCCGATATTTAATCCTCTTGCACCCTGAATGCCCGAATACCTTCGTCATTCATACCTTCGGGTCCAAGAAGATTAAATAGGGGCATCTGTAATACCCCAAATTTTGACCACTTAGATTTCCCATCATTGTGAAAATCATCACCACAATATGGATGTACCTTTATGCTTCATCAGTCTCCCCAAAGATGGGTGAGCATTGACTATAATCAAAATTAGGGTTTCAAGCCCTCTCTGAGCTTTAGACAAATGATCAATCAAGAAATGACATGATCTTCAACTTGTCTAATATCTCAAACATCCTCAATGGATCAAAAAGGACTCCCACTTCAAGGATTAAGCACAAGGCTGCTCCCTTCTAGGTGGATCAAGTCTCAAGATCGACAGTGTCACCAAATTAGGGTTTTGGTCGACCAGGGCCTCCAGATGGAAATTTTCATCTGGGCACAAGGCAATGATCCAAAACATAACCTAATATGCTTCATGGAACCTCATGAACCCATGCATCAAGTCAATTTTGCCTCAGGGGAGGCATTCATCAAAAATCAGGAATTAGGGTTTCTTGACCTAATTCACCCCTAAGTTGACTTTTGGGACAAACCATGAGCCAAGACCTCAAGAGATGATTTGAGGGTCTCTAATATACCATATTGATCCATTTGGAACAATGGATTGATCCAAGAAGCTTGAGCAACAAGTTTCATTTTCATCTGCACCACAATTAGGGTTTTAAGAGAAAAGTCAACTGTAACTTTGACTTTTGACCAAGACATGCTCCCAAACCCTAATACATGATTGAATATACCCTATGACACCCATGGAACATGTCCATCAAGTTTGATTTAGGTCAAGGACATGATTTCCTGAAGAATTGCACAGTTTGGAATTCATCTGATAAAAAGTCAACTGTGCACAAAAGTCAACTTTGACTTTTTGAGATTTTTCACCAAAATGGATTTTTAACCCTAAAATGATGTTAATGTATGATTTGAATCATCATTCATCAAGAAAAATCAAGAAAAGTGTGATAACTTGTAAAAGGGGTAACCATAAAACTTAGAAATTTTTCTAAGTTAAAAATAAAGTGGCAAAGGTACCAACTTTGGAGGACCATAACTCCTAAACCACAAGGCCATTTTTTCTCATCCAAAGATGGATTTGTAGCCCTCATTATCACCTACAAAAACTTCAACTACAAGTCATTCCAATTCATTAAGGATTTTGAGTTATGGAGTGATCAAAGTGGCTAAAAAGTGAAAATGTCACTTTTTCCAACACTTAGTGAAATTTTCACTAATTCAGAATTCTGCTTCACTTTTTGCCAAATGTAGGGGGATTTTTCACTTGGAATCAAAAGAGATCAAAACCAAACTTGTTCAAACAGTTGTTGTATCATGTAAGAGCTTTCCAAAATGGCCAAGAACATTGCCAAATTCAACCTACATCATGAGATACAACATTGGCAAGTTGCCTTGCTGAAATCTGTCAAAGCAAGGCAGAATTTGCATTTTGGCTCGATTTGCCAAAATCAGCCAATTGCAATTGCTCCAATCCACTTGGACACCTCAGAGGATTGAATCCAAAGGGGACAATCACTGAGCCAAACTTCCAAGGTCCAAGGAACAAAGAATAGCATGTTGAACCTAGAATGACCAAAATAGGGACAAGACTTCAAATTTGGAATGAGGCATTCAATGGAACCATCAAGGTGGCATGGACTGAGCCATTCTCATCAAAAATCAGTCAAGACTTATCCAAGACCAAGGGGACCAAAGCTCTGTGCCCTAGAGGAGACTTTCATTTCCATTGGCCAACATTGAGGAAACCTACTTACCAGCTGCCATGCACTATTCCTTGCAAAACAAACTTGCTCTACTATAAATAGAGCTTAATTGTGGTCAGTTTGAGTACACCAAAGCCATCTAACAGATGCTTTCCTCAAAATCTCTTTCTCTTGGCAAAAATGCCTTTCTTAGCAAGGTAGCTATCGGGTTTTGAGTTTGGGAGCAATTCTGCACAAACCAATCACTCACACACCTCACATACATCACATATGAGCTGATCAAACACTCACATGACATCTGAAACATCAATTTCACAAAATCACTTGCCATCCACACAAGTTTGAAGTGAAGTTGCAGCTGAGATGCCATAAACTGATCCAGTCCATTTCAATTCAATCCAAGTGTTCAAACACACTCCATATGGTGTAGGGAAGCTGTCCAAATCATCACAACTTGTCTGTAACACCTCCAACTCAAAATCACATCTGCTCTTGCTGTCACGACTTGAAGGTAAGCCTAAACTTGGGCATCTCTCAATCTATGCATATTTCCTCGCACAATAATTTGGCCATATGTTCATAATCATGCATGGAATGTTTTCCCTCAATTAATTGCATTGTTTGAATCGTGTATCAAAAATCCTAGCCTTCATGCAGAAATTAGGGTTCTTGAGGTCTCTTCGTGATTTCTTGTTGTATGTTTAATTTAAATGAAATTAAAGTACATAGACATGATCGTGAGGTTGAGGCGAGCATAATGATATGTGGATTGCATGTTATAATTACGTATTCATGGAGATTGGATAGAAAATGCAAATCTGGGCAAACTGAAAAAACGTGCGTGTTCTTGGTGTTGTTCTTGGCGCCATTTTCATAAATTTGAATATTTTAATTTTGTGATTTTGTTTAATTGATTCAAAAATTAATTTCTCTCTGAATTTTAATGATTTTGAGTTGATTCTTTTTTTAATAATTCACAAAAATGTTAAAATATTTTATTTTACCAAAAAATCCCAAAAATATTATTTATTTCATATAATTGATATTTTTGCAAAGAATTAATATTTTAATTATTTTTAACATTTGAAATATTATTTCTATATTAATTTTGCAACTTTTAATGCTTTCTAATTATTTTGTAGGTCAATACTAAATTTTTGAAGCATTAATCCAAGATCACAATTTGTTTTCCAAGTGTTAAACAATTTTTGATCATTTTAATTGAATTTTTATTCAATTAAATACATTTTGAAAACAAATTAGGGTTTTGGATTAATTCAACCCTCATAAATCATTTTCAAAACACTTTGGGCCTCTATTAGAGTGTAAGACCCAATCCTTTTTTTTTACCAAATCATTTTTGGGCCTCACTTATTGTATAAGTCCCGATATCGTCAAAAAGCAAACGGCGCGATCGTCGCCTTTTGAAAAATAACCTTGGGCCTCTCCTTGAGCTATAAGACCCATTCAAAACACTTTGGGCCTCTATTAGAGTGTAAGACCCAATCCCCCTTTTAACCAAAACATTTTGGGCCTCACTTATTGTATAAGTCCCTGTGCGTTAAAAGAAAACCTCGGCGCGATCGCCATTTTTAAACGAAAAATCATTTGGGCCTACCCTCGTGTTATAAGCCCCACTCTTTTCTTTAAACCTTTTTGGGCCTCTTGAGAGAGTGTAAGACCCATCCCTTTGTACAGAAAACCATTTTGGGCCCCAGTCACTTGTATAAGTCCCGCTGTACAAATTCAACAGTGCGCTCACTGATAAAACCCTGGGCCTCTCCTTGAGCTGTAAGCCCCAAATCTTTCTTTTTCAAAGCAATTTCTCCTTTGATTTTGAATATACTGTTGTTTTCAATCTTTCTTTGTTGAACAACTAACCAAACAGCATGGAAGCACTACAACCGAGTAAGTGGTTATCGCTTTCATTTACTGCTTTCATATTATAAATTGTATTGTGGGGCTGCTCACTGTAAGTCTCCTTTCATAAACTCATATCTACTGTGTAATAATAGTATAGATATTTCGAGTTTCCCCGGCAACTACGTCTAGAACTAGGTGACGCCGTTTCATTTATTCGTAGAAATAGACGCCTAGATCCCCAATAGGAGCACCAGATACAGTCTTCTCTTCGGCTGTCCTCCTTAGGAATCGTCAAGAAATTCTATCCCCCAGAGATGAATTATTCTCGGTGAAACTTCTCTTGAATTTCTTCAAACCGCCGAACGGTTCGGACTCTCTCTAAAAGTTAAAATCACTGGATAGTAAACCTCGCACGTTTACCAGTGGTTTTATCTTTAAAAGAGTTTTCCTGAACTTTTCTTTGGTTTGGGACCCACGGGCTTCTTAAAAGCATTGGCCTCCTCTTGGGCATCATACAAGGACCCACAGGCTTCCTAAAAGCAACCCTGCCTCCTCTTGGGCATTATTCAAGGACACTACGGCTTCTTAGAAGTATTCACAGCCTCCTCTTAGGCTTCGTATAATGATCTCTTCCTTCGGGAATGATAGCCTCCTCTTGGGCTTCGTACAAATTGTCCCGACGACCCCCAAGAGGTATAGGAACAGAACTTAGTCATCCTCATAGAACAGTCCTTTCATAGAGTCTACTACTGTTTCTCGAAGCATAGTACAAAAGATAAAACTCTAGACTTGGACAGTCTAACTTCCTTGAGTCTCAAAGACATTCTCAAGCACCCTTCGTTAAATAGGAAGGAAACCCGCAGACTCGGACAGTCTCAATACCCTTTGGATTTCCCGTTTCCTCAAAGAGAAGGAAATACCCCGGATCCTCAAATTAAATCCCTGAGTACAGTGTTGCTCATATAAGAACTGATTTTCTCTTTTAAATCAGTATATTGGATCTGTTACTCAACTGAAATAGTTACAATAGCCTCCATCTCGGGCTTCGTACGAGATACCAAAATTCTCCCCTGTGGAGTCAAAACAACCTTTTAGCCTCTCTCTCAGGCTTTGTATGAGACACAAAAGATTCCCTCGTTGAGTCAATCACCCTTTTTTGCCTCCATCTCGGGCCTCGTACGAGATATAAATCCCTTAAGCAAGAGTCGAACTCTTTGCTAGCCTCCTCTTAGGCTTTGTATAACGATATGCCCCACTGGGTCAAAAACCTTTAGCCTCTCTCTCGGGCTTTGTACGAGACACAAAATAGCCTCCTCTTAGGCTTTGTATAATGATTTTCCTAGCGGAAATTAGCCTCCTCTTGGGCTTTGTATAAGAAAACCACTGGTTGATCCAATCAACCTTCTAGCATCAAAGCTGTGCCTCGTTCACAGTACACAAACATCAACAACTCCTTTCCCTTCATCTAATCGCTGTAAGCGGCAAGCCTCTGGATCATCTATATCCACGCCACTGTCCCTCTTTTAGCATGAGAAATTCCTAAGGAAAGATGGCATTGCTCTACACTGAGTTAAAGTCTTCTCCTTCAGGTTAAAACCCTTTCTTCATAAATTATGGCATTGCTCGGATCCACGTATCCCAGTTAAAGTAATTCTCCTTCTCCCCTCTTTAGAGATGACAAGTTCTCTCTAAAGTCGAGGTCTTTCAGCTTCACGTCTTGGGCTTTGAACAAGACACAAATAGACCTTTCAGCTTCACATCTTGGGCTTTGAACAAGATACAAATCACCTTTCGCTTCATGTCTTAGGCTTTGAACAAGACACCAAAACACCATTTCCTCCCATAGAATAGGAGGAACTACGAACGCTCTGATTTCCCTGTTTCGGTAAACGGGAATACGTAGGCATAAGATCGAAAGAAAAGATCTTAGCGAGCGCAATCAACAAAAAAACCAAATCCCATATCTCAGTCAATCAAAAGCAGTATTTCAAAAGCATCAGTCCTAAACATCCTAATCCTTATTCCCCGCCAGAAACCCTTTGCCTAGGAAAAAGAAAGAAAGAAACCCGTATTGGCGAAATACGAATAACCAATACAAAGGCCCCCCCACATTGATAGCATCTGTAACTTAACAGACCGCTGTTTAAACTCAGTATGCAAGCAGGGTTAATTGGAGACATCTATTTCCCTTCCTTATTCAGCTCACAATAGGATAAAAAATGAATCGACCTGTAGTTTAAAGCTCAACCGCAGAGAGCGACCAGCGCTTAAGAACCGCGTCCAAAATCGCTCGCTACACTTTTCTTTGTGCATGTCAAGCAAAGTGGATGGTGAATCTGGTAGAAGAGATTACAACGAAGAGTCATGGAGCAATTACCATAAAGATCAACAACATGTCAGCTATCAATCTTGAAAAGAATCCAATAACACATGGATGAAGCAAGCACATCAAAATGAGGTTCCACTATCTTCGAGAGCAGGTAGCAGAAGGGAAAATAAATTTGGAACATTGCAGAACTGAGAATTAAATTACAGATATCATGACAAAAGGAGTGCAAGTTGAAGTGTTCAAGAAGCTAAGGTCTATGATGAATGTAGATAGCTTAGACACAATGAATTAGGTGGTGTTTTGAAATTGTAATTCCTTGTGTCGAAGCAGTGTAGCTCGACAGAAACAAGGATTAGTCAAATTAGCCAAATATGTGTGTGTCGAGTTGTTTAGATGTCGAAGTGTCGAAGTAGGTTGCTTGACACAGAATTTTGACTTAGACCAAAATAGTATTTTTGGGCTTTTGTAATTTTGGGTTTTCTTCTATTATAAATAGAGGGAGTAACCCCTATTTTGTAAGAACTTGAATTAACAGTTTTTATAGTTGCAAAGTGAATAAATTTCCAATTTAGAAGCAGAGAGAAGCTCTGCAGAAAATTCTCTTCTCTTATTTTCGTCTTGCCCTAATAATATTTCTTGTTTAATCTTCTTTCTTTATTCTTCCATTAAATTATTGTGTGTAATCTTTCTTGCATTCAAGATTGATTGTTTCACTCAATTGAAGAGTGAAGAACAAGGGTTTTGATCAGGTTGATTGAATCTTGTTCATCAAGATTGATTAGGAATTCTCAAAAGGTTTTTGGTTAATTCCAACATAAACTAGTAGCATGTGATAAGAAGAATATAGATCCCTAAAAAATGTTAATCAAACACTTTGACAATTCATATGAGAGGCACGTAAAATAAAGCATGGGCTAGTAATAAAATAATAGTGTGTATCACATGGTTAAAATTATAGAAAGTATATAGTAATAACAAATTGTTAAAATAGAGTCAAAGATTATGTTGGATAATGTTTAATTTCATGAATTCATCTGGTGTTTGCATATGACGTGTAGTGTCGTTACAAGTGAGTGCAAAACTAAACCTTGGGATATTTGTCAACAATGTGGGAATATGTAGTAAGTAACTATAGAGCCTTTTTCTAAGCTTCACAATAGCACTAATACACTTCAGGTAAAACTTGTTTTGTTTATCTATATGGTCTTAATTCTTTATACCTAAAGTGGTTAAGTATGCAATGTATGTATACTCGCTACTTTACCATATTACTCTTTGAAATCCATTTGTTATACGCTACTACAACCTAACAAACTTGTATCTAAGTCTAAGGTGATCAAATTCATAATAAAATATGTAATAGTAAATCGCAAGAACTAAACATAACAAAACATCACATTCATTAGCATTCAAAAGACTTTTATTTCATGAAAATTCATATTATCAAACAAGTGAGTTTTAACTCATGATGAGCAAAGTAAATACAAAAAACTGAAATCCTAAATTATACATTCCTAAACAAAGAAATATAAAGGCTTAATAACCTTGGGTCCATTTTGGTCCTCTTTCTTTTAAAAGTTTCAATTTGGTCCTTTACGTTGTCAAATAGAATCAAACAAGTCATTTCCGTCAAATATTGGTAAACGACTTTAGAAATTAGGGATGTGACAGTTGAGGTGGCGACAGACAGGACGTGGCAGCTGAGGTGGCAGAATGATTTTTTATTATTACATTTAATAATTAATTTTCACACACTTGAATATAAATAATTGGGCTAAAACCCATGTTCTTTAATGTAGTTGCCCAATTATCAAGATTTGCAATTATAGTGTTAAAAAGTGCTTTATAAACACTTGATATTATTACTACAAATTTGATGTGGGACTTCAATAGAAAATGTAGTTACCAAATATTGTCACTTACTAAGCTTCAAGTACTTGCTACTGTAACACATACTCCATACTCAAATCATGCATCTTGTGAAACAAAAATTTGGAATCAAAAGAAAGCTTGGCCAAACAATATCTTGTTAAGTGGAAGGGACTATCGTATTTGCACTGCAAATGGTAAATATATTGAAACACAGACTGTTTCATTATTTTTAGCCTACAATGGTGCCTTGTGAAATTTAAAAATATATAAATTTCCATTTCCCAGCCTCACCCTATATATTACTGTATCACTACAATTTTCAATTTTGAGTGTTATGTTCAATTTTCACTATCTATTATTGTATCAATACAATTTCCTAGCTTTTTATGTATTTATTTGCTGAGTCTTTTTATCATTGTGGCCTGCAGGTATTGTCCATTTATCAGCTACATAAATTTTCTCTTTAGGGTGCCAGAGGAAGAGTTTCTGAAAGCTTTCAAGAATTATCCTCGTTTAAAGACCAAAGTAAACAACTTTCATTATCAAAAGGAACAAGTCAGACAATTGGATGAAGATTATGTTGCCATTCGACCCGAGACTATTATTGATCGAATACTTGCTTGCAGGTTAAGCTTTTAGAAATTTCCCCCTCTTCTTTCTTATATGAAAAATAACATGAGATGATTATGTTCCTGGTTACTGTACATGTTTTGGAACTTCAGATTGAGTTTTAAATTCATTTGTCCCAGAATGTTCACAGGAGTTTTGGTAGAAAAGGGGTTGTTAAGTTAAGTTCAAACTATAATTCTTGAATTTAGGGTCACTGATCATTGACCTAGGAAGCGAGTTTGGGTTGCTGATTGCCAGAAACAAGTGCTGGGGATGGGGGGTTTAGACAATTTTATAAGTCGTTGCTGTGATTTCCACTTAACAAGATATTGTTTGGCCAAACTTTCTTTTGATTCCAAATTTTTGTTTCACAAGATGCATGATTTGAGTATGGAGTATGTGTTACAGTAGCAAGGACTTGAAGCTTAGTAAGTGACAATATTTGGCAACTACATTTTCTATTGAAGTCCCACATCGAATTTGTAGTAATAATATCAAGTGTTTATAAAGCACTTTTTAACACTATAATTGTAAATCTTGATAATTGGGCTACTACTTTAAAGAACACGGGCTTTAGCCAAATTATTTTATATTTAAGTGTGTGAAAATTAATTATTAAATGTAATAATAAAAAATCCTTTTTCCACCTCAGCTGCCACGTCCTGTCTGTCGCCACCTCAACTGCCACGCCCCTAATTTCTAACGTCGTTTATCAATATTTGATGGAAAGGACTTATTTGATTCTGTTTGACAACGTACAAGAGCAAATTGGAACTTTTAAAAGAAAGACGACCAAAATGGACCCAATAGTATAGGTAAGGGACTAAAAAGGGTATTAAGCAAGATATAAAAGATAAATCTAAGCAATTCAATCACTTGATATATGTCAACTTCGTGTGAGATCGAGTTTGATACCTCTCAGCATTGTATTCCTTCAAAATTGACGTGGGACAGAAGACGGGTATTGCAACTCTAGTGTTTTTCATCTTCTCTACAAAAAAATTTAGATTTCGAACCTCTCTTTCTTTCCATTCTAGGTTCCATTTATAATAGGGTTTCTCAACAGTAAAAATGCCTCTTTTTTTGTCCTTAGACCTTTACAAACTATCCATAAAACATAGCCCAAGAATAAATCATATTCTCTTTTGCTAGTACATGTACTAGGATAATAAAACATACCTGGGAGACAACATGATCCTTTGGTATCGGTTAATAGCTTTTGCCTATTCTTACCCATTAACACTACAACATTTTAACTATACTACAACACAAAAAACTGTTGCAACACTTAAAAAAACTCAAAGTTTTATTGTTGAATTATAAAATAAAGAAACATTTATATTAAAATGTGTGATACTTTAATCGTAGTAATTTTTTTAAAAAATCAATAGACATGCATTTTTATATAATAATATAAATATAAATTGTGCAGGTATGGGGTGAGCTGGGTACTAAGGTACCCGTACCCGACCCATACCCGATTATTTTAGTGGGTATTTATATGTACCCGTACTCGAGCCTATTTTGCAAGTTTTTACCCTACCATTATGAGCATTTTTTGCGGGTACCTAGTGGGTATTGACCAAATTTCCATCCCTAGTCGTGCTATACCGAGTCGTTGCTCTAATCTTTAGGAACAGTTTTTCATCCAACGATAACTTCCTGTTCCAAATTGTTGTTGTTGTTTTCTTTAGAGAACGGTCTCAAACAACAATGGTTGAACTCTGTTTTCAAATAAAAATCGTTGCAATTGTGGTTTTTAAGGGAATGACTATTTTATGGAATATAGCAATGGATTTTATCCCTAGTAGATTTTAAACCTTTCTAATAAATGCATATCTTAATTTCTTCTTCAAAAGACTACAACAACGCTTTCTATACTGCAACTACATTTTATAACCGTTGCAAAAAATAAGGTTTTTTAATAAAATGAAAAATTATTTTATTTTATAAACATGATAATAACGTGATTCACAATGTTTTGGATATAATATTATTCAAATACAAATTTTAAAATGATCTTAAAGTTTTTTTTTTTAAAATACATAACAAAATATCATAATATATATATATATATATATATATATATATATATATATATATATATATATATATATATATATATATATATATATATATATATATATATATATATATATATATATATATATATATATATATATATATATATATATATATATGTCACAATCAACAAAATATCTTCAAAATATGTATCCTAATTTTATTCATTGATTCACAATCAACATAACATCTCCAAATTACATATCTTAATCTCAATCATCATTCATAACCAAAATGACATATTTAATCTATAAAATTAAACTTAAACATCTAAGTCTCTTCATCTTCAAATGATTAAAAATCTTAATTGATATTATCATTCATGACCTGCAAAATAAGAGTAATATAATTTAAATAAGATTATTATCTGAAGGCTCCTAAATTACAATGTAAACCATAAAAAAATTCAATCTTACTTGATCATTAGTTGGAGCATGTGTTTATGCAGAAGAACGTAAGACACTGTTAGTATCAGTTACAAGAGCTGCTATCAAAGCTGTCATGGCCTCTATATTCAACTCTGAGGTGTTTTGATTCAAAACAATCTTAATAAGAAGTTGAACTTTTCTATCCATTTCTTCTTTGTCTTGACAACGCTTTTCCTCCATCTTCTATATCCTATCATTAAATCGTCAAACCTCAACAACATGCTCTCTTTTAAGTTTTGCAATATACAATTATGGAAAGGTAGGCACATAAAAATAAATTGCAGGTTTCTCAAATGTGAATATTAAAGGGAAAGAGATGAAGGTAATTAGAAGAAAAATGATAAAGATGCGACTTCAATTGCATGTGACACTGCTGTCTCCATTGTTTATGATGATAATTTCATAAATCTTGCATGTCAAGATTCAACTTGGATTATTGATTCAGGTGCCTTGTACCATGTTACTCATAAGCATGATTTATCATCATCTTATACTTTTGGTGATTTTGGAACGGTAAAAATGGGAAATGATGAAGTTTGTGAAATTCTTGGTATGAGAGATGTCTGGGTTGAAACTGATATTGGATGCAAGCGTAAATTGAAGAATGTGAGACATGTTCATGATACTCGTTTGAAATTAATTTTGGTCAAAGCCTTGGATATTGAAGGCTATCTCACTTGCTTTGATGGTAGGGATGTCAATGGCGCAGGGAATATGGGGATGATATGTCCCTGTTCCCCGCCCCACCCCAAAATTTCTCCTCATCCCCGTCCCCATTCTCCGTCACGGGGTAATATTTTTTCTCATCCTCATCCCAACAGATCCCCAAGTTTTTCACATAGATCCACAAACATCCAATCTTAAGAAAACTTTTGTACTTTCCTATCAAAACTATGACACTAGTATTTGTTTTTTTTTTCTTTTAAAAAAAACACATAGTTTGCATCATTCTTTTTTAAAATAAAAACACGTCTTGCATCAATAACAAAAAGAAAATTCAAAAGCACTTGCAGTTGCTAATGTTTCTTTTTTTGTAAAAAAAAAAATCCAACAACATAAGCCTAAGACAATAAAAAATTATAATTTGCACAAAACGGTCTCCCCAAAGCAACAAACACGCAAAAATAAAGCCACTCATAATGATGATTGTTGTTGCATTGATGAGAACGAACAAAGGAGATTGATTGTTGTGATGATGATGAGAATGTATGAGATAAGGAATGGAGTAGACAAAGAGAAGTGAGAAAAGAAGAAGAGGAGACGGCGTGTACACTTTATGTATTGGGTGCACTTTTTAGGGTTGGGTACTTGGGTAGTGAAATGATATAACGAAACAAAAAAAGAAAATGATCACTGTCAATCAGTGTCCACTATTGATAATTATTATTTTTTATTAAAAAACATGTAAAATTGTATAATTATATATTATATTATAAATTATATATAAAAGTTAAATAATATGGTTGGGGTCGAGGAATCCGTGGGGTGGAGGATACTTTCCTGATTCCTTCCCCGAAGTGTCATCAGGGGAACTTTTTCCTCCATCGCCTTCCCCTCAGGGGAAAAAATTTGCGACTTCGAATTCCTGAGTAGATAATTCCCATGGGGATCCCCATTAACAGATGCAAATTGACATTCCTATTTGGTAGTGGTGGCATATGTAAGATCACTAAAGGATCACTAGTGGTACCTAATGAGCAAAGTTCCACAACTCTTTACAGAGTGCATGTAAGCTATACGAGGAAGAAGTGAATACAGATGAAGACACATCTGATGATTTATGGCACACGCGCCTTAGTCACTTGAGTGAGAAAGGACTCATCATTCTTGCAAAGAAAAATTTTCTTGAGATGAAAGATACTCCTCAAAAAACATGCGCTCATTATTTTTTTGGTAAGCAACATAGAGTTTCCTTTAATATTAATGGTCCTCATAAAAGGCCAAATATTCTAGATTTAGTTCACATTGATGTTAGCATGATGTATGCAAATCTTTAGGAGGTGCATCATATTTTGTTACTTTTATTGACGGCCACTCTAGAAAAGTGTGGGCTTTTGTTTTGAAATCTAAAGACCATGTACTTGGTGTTTTCAAGTAATTTCATGCATGTCCATTTTAAGAGTATTGTAAAGAGCATGAAATCAAGCTTGAGAAGACGGTTTCAAAGACGTCTCAACATAATGGAGTTATAGAGTGAATGAATTGTATGATTAATGAAAAAATTAGGTGTCTACTATCTCATGCAAAGTTATCAAAAGCCTTTTGGGGTGAAACTAGGGATGTAAATGGATATCCATGGGGACGGATACTATGATATCCGTATTCGCCCCGTTAGATAAATATGATATCCATATCCGCTCCATATCCATGCGGATATTCGTTAAGCGGGTAATTCGCGGGTTTTACGGTATCCACAAATATTTACAAATATCCATGGATAATATTTTTTTATAAAAATTATTTTTTGAAAAAAATATTTTTAACTTCTTTTAAAGACACAAAAAGTTATTATCACATAACATCCATACAATTCGCTCTTAATTTAATAATAAAATTTTATCACATTAATTTTCTTCTTATTCACCAAAACATAATTAGATCCAAACATAATATCCATACATTTCATTTTTAACCAAACAAATAAAAGATATTGTGATTTTGAGTTATGATGGAAGATCGGACAATAGAAGAGTAGGAAGGGAGACACTGGTTCGACAGAGGAATGACGATATTAGTTGGTTGGACTGTGAAGTTGATGAAGTGGGGTATGAAATATCGAAGAGTTTGAATATGAAATGGCTAATAGAATTTGAATGAAAAGTGAAAGGTTTTCTTCAAAGAAAATTAAAAAATAAAAAGAAAAGAAAGAAAGAAGTATAAGAAGACTAGTTTTTTTTAGAAGATGAAAAGATAAGGTATAATAAACTAATGATATTTAAATAAATTTTATAATTTATAAACAGATATGGATATCCGCGGGTATGGATATCATTGAACCCATATCCATATCTATTAACAAACGGGTATTTAAATATCCATTTATTATATCCGTGAATATCCATTAAGCTACCCACCTCATATCCGTGGCGAATTTTATCCACGGATATCCACGGGTGCGAATTTTTTTTGCCATCCCTAGGTGAAACATTGACAACTATAGTGGATTTGATCAATAATTCTCCTTATGTTCCCTTTGATGGTGATGTTCCAAGCAGAGTATGGACAGGGAAAGATCTCTGTTGATTACTTGAGTGTGTTTGGCTGCAGAACTTTTTGTTCACATTCTAAGAGACGAGAGATCCAAGCTTGATAAAAGATCTAAGTAGCGTGTGTTTGTAGGTTATGGTAATGAAGAGTTTGATTATAGATTGTGGGATCCAATTGACAAGAAAATTATCAAAAGTCATTATGTCATGTTTCTTGAAGGCTAAACTATTGAATATTTTATAAAACAGAGAAGACAAAATATGATGGTAAAAGTTGCATTGATGTTGTGCCTAAACCTCCTAGTGAAAATTTTGTTGAATGGGGGAGGTATGCGGGTAGAAGATGAGAATATACCAAATGACCAAGAACCTTATCACGATGAGCAAGTTGAAGAGATTCCACATGAGTCGTCGACTGAACCTGAGTTGAGAAGATCTACTAGAGAACGTCAAGTTTCTTAGAGATATCCTTCACGCGAATATGTGATGATCATTGATAGCAGAGATCCAGAATACCACCAAGAGGCCATTTAAAATGTTGATAAAGAAAAATGGTTATAGGCCATGCAAGAAGATATGAATTCATTACATGAGAATCACACATTTGAGTTAGTGAAATTGTCTAAGGGTATAAGAGCACTCAGGAATAAATGGGTATACAAGATAGAGCCTGAAGATAATAAATCTCAACCAAGATATAAAGCAAGATTGGTTATGAAATGTATGATTAGAGAAATGGTATTAACTTTGATGAAAGTTTCTCACCCATGGTGAAGATGACATCTATTCGAGTTGTGTTGGGATTAACAGCTAGCTTAAATTTAAAGGTTGAACAACTTGATGTGAATACTGCTTTCCTTCATGGTTATTTGAAGGAAGAGATCAATATGGAGCAACCAAAGGGAATTAAAGTCAAAGGTAAATAAGTGTTTGTTTGTATATTGAAGACAAGTTTGTATGGTCTCAAGAAAGCTCCCCGACAATGGTACAAAAAGTTTGATTCTTTCATGGAAAGAAGTGGCTATGGTAAAACCACTACTGGTCAATGTGTGTTTGTGAAGAAATTCAATGATGGTAATTATATTATTCTCTTGTTATATGTTGATGATATGTTGATTGTTGGTCATGACACTAATAAAATTCAAAGTTTAAAAAAATATTTAAGGATGTCCTTTGCAATGAAGGACTTGGGTCCCGCATAACAAATTATTGGTGTGAGAATTTCTGGTGACAGGAAGAAAAGTAAATTGTGGTTGTCTCAATACAATTACATTGAGAAGGTGTTAGATAGGTTTAACATGAGCAATTAAAAACATGTGAGTACTCCACTTGCTAGTCATTTCAAGTTGAATTTTGAACAATGTCCTACAAGTGAAGAAGACAAAGAAGATATGGAGAATGTTCCTTATGCATCTGCACTTGGTAGTTTGATGTATGTTATGGTATGCGCAAGACTAGATATTGTTCATGTGCCGGTGTTATTAGTCGATTTTTCTTTAATCCTGATAAAGATCATTGGAAAGTATTGAAATGGATTCTCAGAAATATTAGAGGTACTTTCATAGCGTGCTTATTCTCTGGGAGCTGTGATCATGTGTTAGATGGTTACACAGATACATATATGCCGATGATACTGACTCCAGAAAATCTACTTCTGGATACATGATGGCTTTTGCGGGAGGAGTGGTGTCTTGGTAATCAAGGTTACAAAAGTGTGTTGCTTTATCTACTAGTGAGGCTGAGTATATTGCATCAACTAAAGTGTCAAAAGAACTTTTGTGGTTGAAGAACTTTCTACATGAGTTGGGTGTTAAGCAAGAGAAGTTTGTGTCGTTCTGTGATAGTAAAAGTGCAATTCATCTCGGTAAGAACCCAAAGTTTCATTCCAGATCAAAGCACATTGAGGTGTTGTATCATTAGATACGTGATGCATTGGAAATAGAATTGTTTTCACTTGAGAAGATTCATACTAACGAGAATGGGTTAGATACGATGACAAAGATTTTTCCTGTGACAAAATGATTAATTGCGGAATGAAAGTGGGCATGGTGGAACAACCCTTTCCCACTTAAATCGTGAGGGGGCGATTTGTAGAGTGGACTCACTCTTAAATTGTGAGTCGTCATTTATTTGAAAAAAGAAAGAAAAAAAGTGAAAAAGAATAAAAGAAAAAAAGAGTTTTTTTGCGTGAATTATTTTATTTGGGGCAAACCCATTTGAAATGTATTTAAAAGGGATTTTTTTCAATCCCTAAATAAACACAACAAATACGCAACTAAAATAAGGGTTTCATAGAACAACAGAAATAGAGAAGAGAAAAAGACACGAGTGATAAATGAGTATATCAAATCTTATCAGTTTGAGTTACAAATTCAGTATGTTGTTCATATCTCATATACAATACGCCATAAAATACCTAAGGCAACGCTTTTTTTGGCCTTTAGCAGGGCTTTAAAGCGCTGCCTAAAGTGGCGCTGCTGTAAGTAAAGGCAACGCATTTTTAAATGCAAAAGCGCTGCCTTAGATCCTCTTTAGGCAGTGCTTTTAAAAGTGATGCCTAATGTATCTTTTCTTCCTACTTTAGGCAGCACTTTTTCAATAAAAGTGCTTTCTCTTGGCCCCCTTTAGGCAACGCTTTTAAAAGCGTTGCCTAATGTATCTTTTCTTTCTACTTTAGGCTGCGCTTTTTCAATAAAAGCGCTTTCTTTTGTCTCCCTTTAGGTAGCGCTTTTAAAAGCGCTGTTTAATGTGTCTTTTCTTTCTACTTTAGGCAACGCTTTTTATAAAAGCGCTTTCGTTTATCCACTTTAGGCAACGTTTTTTAAAAGCACTTTTTTAAAAAACACTTTTTTTGGAAGCGTTTTTTTGTTATAAGCGCTGTCTATTGTGCTTTATTTTAGGAAGTGTTTTTTTGTTAAAAGCATTGGCATAAGTCTCATTTTATAATTATAAAATGGTAGCACAAACTATTATAACTCGAATTTTTATCAAAATTTATCACAAACCTATATAATTCAACACAAGCCTTTATTTCAACACATATGTCTTATATACCATTATAATTCAACATATATACACCATTATAATTCAACACATAAACCTTATAATAACCATTATATATAATTCAGCACAAACCTCATACACCAAAATAACCATTATATATAATTCAACACAAACCTCATATATACACCAAGAAAACATCCATAATTCTAATAACAACTTATCCACTTCCAAAACCTTTAACTTCTAAAGATTCCAAAACTATACAACAACTTCCAAAACTATACAATAACTTCCATAAAGTATAGAACAACTTCCATAAACTATACAACAACTTCCAAAACTATACAACAACTTCTATAAACTTCACACAAAAGAAAGAAAGACAATATACCTTATATGATTCTCATCTCAATAATTAATTATATGAAATATCCGATAAATATTAAAATAAATCCTAAGTTATAAATCCATACCATGTTTGGAATCTCTATTTGATCCAAATGAATAGTTTCTTTCATAAACATCAAAATGAAATAACCACAATCTATACCATTACGCTGACGAGGACACTACTAATTAGAAAAAAAATATATGAATATATATCAGGATATATAGTTTAACTTGTTTTATCAAGTAGCATCACTATTATAATCAAAATTGCGAAAATATACCTGCACTCTGATCCATGTAATGTTGTTTGCTTTACTCTTTGGTACTCGAGCTTGTCTTTGTGATCAGAATATTTGTATAGCTCTAACATAATATAAACGAATATTTAGAATAATCTCAAATAAATAAATAAATATACACACGAATATTTAGAACAGTCTCATCACTTACGTATCAACCATCTTCTTCATATCTGAGTATTTTGTTTGATCACCATCTAACGAATCCAGATAATATACTATTTCTTTTATCGGATTAATCGCAACTAACAACCAGTGTACACTGTAAAATAAAACAAAAGTTTAGATGAAAATTTTCTACACAACGTCAAAAAATGAAAGATTATAATAAATGAAGTTAGAATGAATATCTAACCCATGGACAGTATTATATGGTAAAAGATACAACTTTTATGTATCTTTGTTGGTCATAAATGCATTGACTAAGTGATCTTTGACTGCATTTTCACTTTGATCGATTAAATGTGCGTTGATACAGTTGGGAGATAAGAAAGAGAATCTTTCTGTCAATTGACGCGGGCGCATCAATTTGTCATACAAGTACCTTAAATAAAAACATAACCAACATTAGAATATTCATTGAAATGAGTAAATAAATTGTTCAATTAATTAAATAAAATTGATGGAGTACCTGATGTATGAATTCATAACACTGATGCCTAATTCAGAATACTGAAAAATCTGATCCAAATTCTCTTTAGCAATTGTTTCTGAATAAGGAAAACCAAAAATATTTTCCTCCATAGGTATTTCACGAATACCATCTTCCATCAAATCTGATGTTCCTACAAAAGTTTCAAGGCACAACCTAAATCAAGAAATAGATGCTTTTTTTGGCTCGGTCTTTGCAAGATTCTTTTTTTTGTTGGACATGTTGCCTAATTCTGGCTTCTTATTCTTGCTGACTTGTTGCAACTCTTGAGCATGAATCTAAAAATCATATAAGTTAGGTAAAGTATAAAATCATGAAGCTTTTGAATTCGGATCATAGAATTAACATTTTCATTGCATATATATCAATGTACCTCTTTTTGATGCAACTGACTCGGTGTGCCGCACAATCCCTTTATCTTTTAATTTGAATTTTGTAGGAGATTAACATTACCATGTAAATAAAATGTACGTAAATGTAAGCATAACTTACATGGCTCGTAAAACATTTGAATACTAAAAGGTTCATAATGGTTTTCAACATACCTCATCATCTATGAAAATGAGGTTTGACGGCCATGCAACATACGATCCTGTTGCATCTCCCACCAATGTTGCATCTGAAACATCGTCAGGTATAGGTAGTAATGCATCCTGCTCTAAAACAATATCAATCGATACTTTCAAAAATCCAGCAGGGAGCGATTTATGGTGAAGTACATCTCCCAAAGTGTTATGCACTTTTCCTTTGCCAACCATGCGATAAGTCGGTGATGATAAATATAGCTGACAAGGTGAAATGTCCTAAACCAATAATAAATATGAAATTGTTAATGTGTATATATGTCAATTAAAAAATTGTGCTAATTTAATATATATAATTACCTCAGGAATTTTTTGTTGAAAATTGATACTATCTTTGTCACTAGTATCTCTAAACTCTGAACTGCGCCTTTCTGACATATATCTTTCTTTATCCTTTTGCAATTCACGAACTTGAGCTTTTAATTCTTTCAACGTTTCCATCACTTGTTTATTGCTAGGATTTTGGGTCTTTGGACGCTTATACAAGGTTGATGGAGTGACCCCAAATCCCTTACCCCTCAGACGACCGGAATACTCAGGAACATTTAATACTCAACTTAGTATGCTCCTGCAATCCTGGTCTTCACCTAGAGTTAAGGACTGAGATAGATTTTTCTGAAATTCATATGCATATCGAAAAATATTAGTGAGGATTAATAAGCATAAATATTATATATATGTTAATAAACTTTTTATTTAATTAAAGAAATAATGTTATACTTACACATTGCTTAAAAACTTGTTGAACATCTTCCCTAACAGCTTCATCTTTTCCCACACGAGCAGCCTTCCACAAAACATGTTCCGGAAGAGATGTTTCTTCACTTTTCTCCTCTTCTAACTACACATTAAGACAAATAATAAGATCAACTATAACACATGGGGAACACGTAAATCATAGCATTTATATATACTTACTATTTTTTATTGTAAGCGTGCATATCCCAAACGCCTTTTTTTATATGGATACGCGGGTTTTGATGCTCGTTGGCGATTTATGTCACTCACATCCTGGATAAACAAGTTTAAGTCATATCAGAACACCTGTGGAATAAGTATATAATACAATGTTCATGACAAATTAACATTACATGGAATTCTTGGGTTCTTCATTTGGCTACAAAAGTTTCTCATTCTTCAGGTGAAATCAAGTCCGCATACTTCTTTGGACATTCTACTTCAATAAAGTTTCCTTGGGCATCCTTAAGAAAATTGTTTGTTAGAAATGCTCGAAACCCTCTGAGTCTTTTTCTGGCTAATTGAAGATAATATTTTTTTCGGTTGTCACCAATGTTAAAAGACCTCTACGAAAAAAATACATACAATGTGTTAGTATAAGTAATTTAAAGACATAATCGTCAACAAAAACAAATAACATCACATATGGTACCTGTATCTCACTCCATATTTTTTCTTTGGCGGGTTTCAACGATGGAGTTCTCCAATTATCACAAGTAATTGGAATTTGCAAACGAACAAGTGCACCAATGTAACTTGTCAACCTTGCTCCGTTAGGCTCTACTAGTTGGTCTGTTTCATTCCAATGAACGTCATATTTTATTCCTTTATCTCTAGCATGAATGATTTCCTTCATAATAGTTATTCCTCTTGTAATATCTCTTTTCGCATCATTAACTGATTCATTTGCATCATTCTTGGAAGTATCGTGTGAGTTTTCCTCGTTACTAGCCATTTGACATGTAATAAAGAAAAACATAAATATGAAATGACAAATATAAAAATCCATAATCCATTGAATATATAAAATGACAAATATATAATTTTATTGAATGATAGAATATATAATTTTACTATTACCTTTTTCACTAACATCTCTTTCTTTTCTTGGTAGGAATATGATTTACTTGTCTCTTAACAACACGGACAGATGGATTGATTCAAATTCCCTCATTATGATCATTTCTAATATATGATTCATTCACTCTAATATTCTCATCTTGATCATTTATAATATACGATTCATTCTCAACATCAATATCACCTTGATCTCCAATGCCATCATCAATTACTTTGTTAGATAAAAGCACTCTAGACCATTTCGTACTTATCAGATCAGTGACATAGAGCACTTGTTTAGCTTGAGAGGCTAGAATAAAAGGCTCATCTTTGTACCCCACCCTATTAAGATCCACTTGCAAAAATCCTGACTTCTTCATTCGTATGCCACTATTATTTTCAACCCACTTGCAACCAAAGATAGGAATCTAAAACTTCTCATAATCAAACACCCAAATGCGCTCGATAACCCCAAAATATGACATATTTGCATATTTGGGGTTTAAGTCCTTCACACTTGAAATGTCCATTGCTTCAGCTACCAAGGTGACACCACTATTTTCCATAGTACATTTATCATCATGTTCTTTGGTATAAAATGTGTATCCATTAATTGCGTATGCGCTGTAAGAAAGCACATGCAAACTTGGACCATATGCTAAACATCTCAACCTTTCTATTATTGAAGCGGGATCTAAATAAAACTTTGAATAAATATGATCCTTAAACCATGGTATAAAAATTCAATTGTGATCTCGTACTATCCAATTTTCATTTCTATTCGGATTTAAACCTCGGAGAACATCCTTGTGCATTTCAACATACAGCTCAACCTCGTTGTCATTGTGCAGAACATACAGATGCACTTACTCCCGTTTAGCCCTTGATACTGTCACAATTTTATTTCCAATTAACTTTTTTCCTTCTTTTTTTCGACAATATGAGATTTGGGGAGTCCAATGGATTGAACATTGGACAAATATTCAGTACAAAATTCAATCGCTTCTTCAACAACGTATCATTTAACAATACAACCCTCCGGTCGACTTCGGTTTTTAACATACCCTTTTAATATTTTCATATAACGTTCAATAGGGTACATCCATATCATACAAGCTAGTCCACACAATTGGGTCTCTTTCACAAGATGAACAACTAGATGTACCATTATGTCAAAAAATGAGGGAGGAAAATACATTTCAAGCTCACACAAAGTAATAACTATTTCTTTTTGCAATGTTGGTAAGATCGCAGGATCGATCACCTTACTACAAATTGACCTGAAGAAAGAACACAATATAGTTATTGTGCTTCTTACTTTTTCTGGAAAAATAGAACGTATACCTATTGGTAGAAAATGTTCCATTATAACATGGCAATCATGTGTCTTTAAACTCTTTAACTTGAGGTCTTTCATAGACACAAGTCTTCTGATATCTGAAGAGTATCCTTCTGGAACTTTAACTTCACGTAGAAACTTACACGATATCTTTTTCTCCTTTCTAGATAGAGTATAAGCAGCAGGTGGTAGATATGTTCATTTTCCTTTCTTCAAGGGGCCTAATTCATTTCTTATTCCCATGGCTATCAAGTCCTTTCTTGCTTTAAGGCCATCCTTAGACTTTTCTTGTATATTGAGTAACGTACCAATAACACTTTCAAATAAATTTTTTTCAATATGCATAACATCAAGAAAATGTCTACATACAACAACTTCCAATATGGCAATTCAAAAAAAATTGACCTCTTCTTCCACCTACGTTTGACAAGTGTATGTGCAAAAGGCTTGCCAAACTGAGTACTCACATCTTTCACCTTTTCAAAATTTGGTTACCTGTCAATGTAGGTGGAGCTCTACCTTGTTCTGGATTTCCATCGAATGCTTTTATCCACCCATGGTAGTGATGATTAGAATTTAAGAATCTATGATGACCGAGAAAGACATTCTTCTGACAAAATTCTAATCGCATCCAATCTGTGTTTTCTTCACAAATAGGATACGCACATTAACCTTTAATGCTATACCCTGATAGATTTCCGTATGCTGGTGTTGCGGTGAAAATCGGATAGCAAGCTATTAATTAACTTGCATCATTTTCTTTTACAACTGACTTTGATTTATCCAAAGGAAAGGTTCAAGATCGTTAAAAAAACCTAAAGGGGGGAGATCTAAGGTTCGGGGGTTGGTTACGCCTAGGGAAGGTATTAGCACCCTAAGTATCTGTAGTACTCTACAGGAACCTCTTGTTAAGTTTGCGGAATGTTATGTTGAAGTTACAAAGACAAATCAATATGGCTTGTTACGGGAACCTCATTGTAGAGTATAAGGCTTCTCTAAGTCTAGTTATAGTGGTCTTATGTTGAAGTTTTAGTCAATAGGGAAAGTGAGTATTCATTAGGATGAATATCACCAAGAGTGTAAGAACTCTCTCCTAAGGCTAGTTATGATTCCATGGCCTTGATGAGGCCAAGAAATAAGGTTTAGCTCTTATGAGGCTACTAAGGTTAAGGTGGGGGCTATGACTTTAAGAGTCAACGTTAATCACCTTCCTTTGGAATAGAGATAGTAACAGTTGTAGGATATGATAACAAGAGATATTGATATAAGATGATTAAAATAACAACAATAGCATGAGTATGACATGTGATGTTTCATAAAACATGGATAAGATGGATATGAACATCATAGAGCTACAAAGACAAATCAATATGTTTCAATCTTAAGGAAGACAAACATAAGGAACACTCACAAGATAAAGAGGCATGATATTAAACTAATATGATATTTAAAGAAGAACAAAATTCACATATCCAAGTCAAACACATGATGAATCAAACATGGGATAAATTTATTCAAAACTTAAATAATTATTAGTGAATAAACACTCAAATGATCAATAAAGGTGCTTCATAAATAAAACTAATCAATTAGTCCAATTAAGAAATAATCAAGAAACAATTAGGCGTGAATAATTTAAGAAACAATTAGAAATAAATCACATGTTAATTATTAAGCTTAAATAAACAAGAGAGAATTAAAATAAATCACATATTAATAATTAAGTGTACATAAACAAATAAGAAATAAATTGCTAATTAAAATTAAATAAAGATTAAAAATATTTTTGGAGTTTTTAAAGTAAAGAAAAAGTTTTACATAAACTAAATAAAATAAAAAGGTTTTTTAAAAAAGATTTGAAATTAAAATAGAAATGTTTGAAATAGAAAAAAAATAAGATAACAAAAAACACAGGGGGGTGCACTAGGTAATTGGGCTAGTTAAAAAAACAAAAGAGTGTGAATTGGGCCTGAAACTGGGGATGGTGATAGCAAGCAGGGCCCAGGCGAAAATGCTGAAAGAAAGCAAGGAAAAAAAACAAAAGGATGGTCTGGGGGGATTCGAACCCCAGACATCCTAGTTAACGCGCGCATGGTTTTACCACTGGGGTGGCTATACATCCAAGGTGTAAGCCCACCCCAATAATACATATACTATGGGCGAGAAAAAGATAGCTTTAATAAAAAAACACCAGCCAACCATTAAGGTAAACATGCCGTGTACAAAAGTTATGTGACCTGGATATCAAATGGTCACCAGATTTTAGTCATAACACACCAAAACACGTTGGCCAATCACCTAGCCATGTTCTTCTCCACTCATGCAGCATGAAACCTACACTATCGTGAATAAAATAATGCCAGGTGCATTCTCAACCTGTCCACCCATTCCCAAACTCATTTCCAAGCAAGTTTTAAGAGAACAAAGCTTTAGCATACAGTTATTCAAAACAAAGGATTATCACTGCTCCATTACTAACTCCAGGCGGTCATTAAAACGTGGGTAGGAAAAAAAAGACAGGGAGGAAAGGTATGCAAACTACAATTTCCATACACTAACATGAACTCAAACAGGTTTTGGTGCTTATCAATCCATAATGGACGCAAAGATATGAGCATGGTAATAGATAGAGACCATCCAGTTTTGAACATATAGGTATTCACAACTGAGATCAAAACTCCTAGGGGGGCTGATATGCCAATATCAATTCAAAGAGACTTCACATTGTCAAACTAATCTAGCACCGATGGCATTCAGACTTGATATATGATTAATGACTTACATGAGCAAGCATAATACCATTTCCAACTTAATAGGTGCAAACTCAACGAACAACAACAACAATATTACAATCACTTGTCTTGTGCATATGGCCATGAAAAATGATGAACATGGAAAAGAAAAGAAAGAGAATGAGGCTTACTTGGAAGCTTTAGAATTTTGCTAACCTGCACTTCTTTCCTTCTAGAATGATATCCTGCTAGTGCACTGCTCTTGGTTGATGAATGTTCAAGAACTTTGAATAGGAAACACCACCCACATTTCCTCGTATATCATTCTGATATGGGTGATTGTTGTGGTTTATGTATGGTGCGATATGATGTTGTTTGGTGTTATTCTCACGTGTTTTGTTACACCAAGAGAAACAAGTTTGTGGTGTTTCCTTGCAAACGAGGATGAAATGAGAAAGGGTGGTTTTTCTTGTTGGTGTTTTGAGAGGTATTGTTCTACCTGTTGTTGTTTTGAGAAGTGAAAGTCAACCTCTTTTTATAGTAGCAGCAGCATGGTATGGCCAAGAAGCTCCAACGGATACTTGCTTTTTTCTTGAGGAGAGAAGGATGGTAGGGTTATGCGTCTGGCTTTTTCACTCTTGAGCCAAGTGCCACTTTGAAAATGGTTGCACATGATACTACACGCATGTCCACTTGAGGTACAAGGTTGTTGTACTTGCAAACTTCTTTTGCACGGTCTTGTGACAGAAAGGGAGTGCTAGAATTGATGGGAGGAAAGTTGGTAGGTTGTACTTGCATTTAGTTCAAAGTCAAACTTGGTTTGTGTAATGGAACTATGGCATGGTTCTCTTTTGGTACACGACACACTTCCAACAATAAACCAAGTTGCTACTACTCTTGATTCCTTGGAGTGAATGGCATGAGAAACATTATTTTGATGTCATTGATGAGTTTAAAATGGTATTTGAAACTCATGATAAATCAAGACAAAGTTTGGTACATCAAAGAATTGGAATTGGCAATCGAAAATGGATCTGTTTTTTTTTAATTAATTAACATGCTAAAAAATAATAACTATTAATTAAAAAGTTAATTAAATAAATTAAAAATAATAAACCAAATTAACAATTAATCAAAATAAGTAAACTAATGCAAAAATTAAATTGTGATTAATTTAAATTAATAAAAATAGGACAATAAAATTAAAAAAGAAAAAGCCATATTGAAATTGAATTAAAATAAAAACAAATAAACACTAAAATAAATACTAAATTAAAAATAGAGAGAAATAAATAAAAACATCAACTAGCAGAAAAAAAGAGGGTAAAATTTGGGGTACAACAGCTGGAAAATCATTAATTGTGCCAAACAACATTGCCCTCAAATTGAAACTTTCTTTCCTATATCCATCATAAACCTCCACACCGTTCTCCCACAAAATCTTTAAGTCTTCGATTAAAGGTATCAAGTATACGTCTATGTCATTCTCTGGTTGTTTAGGCCCAGAAATTAACATAGATAACATCATGTACTTACGCTTCATCATAGCCATGGAGGTAGGTTATAAATCATAATAATCACAGGTCATGTGGTATGTGAGATACTTTGAAGACCATGTGGGTTCATTCCATCAGTAGATAATGCCAAGCGAAGGTTTCTTGCTTCTTCTCCAAAATCAGGATAATCATTATCAATTTTCACCCACTGTGGTGAATCTGCTGGATGTCGAAACTTTCCATCTATAATTCTTTCATCTGCATGCCAACTCATGTGTTTTGCATCGGTTTCACTATGAAACATGCGTCTAAATCTCGGAATTATAGGAGAATACCATAAGACTTTTGCTGGAGACAATTTTTTCTTATATCGAGAAACTTCGCATTTAGGACACTCATTTAACGATGCATATTCATTTTGAAACAAAATGCAATCATTTGGACATGAATGTATCTTATCATAGCTCATGCCAATAGGGCACAATATTTTTTTGGCCTCATAGGTTCGATTGGGAAGAACATTATCCTCCAGAAGCATGTCTTTCATAAGAGCTAATAACTTTGTGAAACTTTTATCCGACCATCCATTGCCCGCCTTTAAGTTGTACAACTTTAATACCGCAGACAATCTTGTGAATTTAGTGCAACCTTTATACAACGGTTTCTCTGCATCGCTTACCAACCTCTCAAACATTTTGGGACAATCCTGAAGATCTTCTTCAAGTGCTTCTGCAATCTCTTCGACTCGATCACAATCATATGTATTTGTGCCATTGTTGTTTGAAGCATAGGTCGTATTATCCCTGGTTCAACATTCTCGTTACTTATCTCATCGTGTAATATCCAACATGTATAACTTCGATCAATTCCATGCCTCATTAAATGTGATTCCAACTGAACTGCATCAATCCGACGCCCATAATAGCAACCTAAGTAAGGACATATGATTCGACTGGGGTCTTTGGCGTGTTCAACAACAAACTCAATGAATTTTGATACCCCATTCTCGTACTCTTTTGACAATCGATTGGAAGACATCCATTTTTTATCCATGGTTTTACTAAGTAAGCTAAACAAAAACAAAAGAACAACTAATTACCTGTAGAGAAGTCAGCAACTTCTGGAACCACACAGTGTAAGATTCTTGGAAACGATCCGAATTTCACTCATCACAAGTAACCCCTATAACAAATTCACTAAGTTAGTAACTGATGGTGTATACCAAATATAACAGGGCAAATTAAGTATATAATAGGACAAACAAGATATATCGGAGAAACAAGTCAAAGTCTCAAGAATCAAATTTAGTAAACATTATCACTTCCTTCAATTAAGCAACATCGCATCGACGCGCAAATTCAATCACATTAATTCAAGTAGCATGGTATATTTTGATTCATCACAAATGACACATCAACACTTAATGTTTCAACTCAAGTAAGTCACAAAAAACAACTTCATCACTTAAGTTCAATTAACTTCAAAGTTCTATCCAACAAAGAATCATCAATTCGAGCATAAATCAATCACCAAAATTATCAATTCCACATTTAAACTCAGTAACAACTTCAACCTCAACAATTAACAATAAATTTCATCACTATTCATCATCTTCAACCTCAACAATTAACAATTAATTTCATTATCATTTTCAATCAACAATTAGATTAAAACAAAGTAATCACTAAAAATTATCCATCAACAATGTCATTATCATCAATTAATTTCAACAATTCATCACTAACATTCAACTTCAACTTACAAAATTAACACCAATTCTCAAAATAAATTCACCACAAATATCACTATTTATCATCTTCAACCTTACTACAACAAAAATTTCAAAAACAAATTCAAACAACAACCACATCAACACTAATTCACCAAATCAACAACAACAACCACATCAACATTAATTCATCAAAATCAAATTCACACACTAATTTCAAAATCAAACTCAAACAACAACCACACCAACACTAATTCACCAATTCAAACAACAACCACATCAACATTAATTCATCAAAATCAAATTCAAACAACAACCACATCAACACTAATTCATCAAAATCAAATTCAAACAACAACCACATCAACCAACTCAACAATACAATATAATTAGTTTCACATCTTCAACACTAATTCACCAACAATGTCATTCAATCTTCAATTGAATTCAAATAACAACAACATCACAATCTATTCTATGGATTGCGAATCCAAAAAATCAAAAGAAAAAATACCTTGCTCAAAATGAAGTTACGACAGTGGGAGTTACGGCGGTGGGAGTTACGACAGAGGCTTCGTCGCGAAGAGAAAGAGTCACGAAACAGAGGGAGTTAGGCGGAGGGAGAAGTCGCAAGACAGGGAGATACGGCGGAGGGAGCAGCCTTGCGCAGAGAGAGGGAGATACGGTGGAGAGAGTAGTCGAGAGAGAGAGAGAGAGAGAGAGAGTTTGAAAGTTAGGGTTTAAGACAAACAATAGTTTCTATTTTATTATTTAGAAATTAAAAGACTTATAGCAGCGCTTTTTTATGTGATACATTTAGCAGCGCTTTTGAATTAAAAGCGCTTTCTTTTCCTAGGCATATAGCAGCGCTTCACAAAAGCGCTTTCTAATGTGTGGTATAGGAATGGCCTTTAGCAGCGCTTTTCAAAAACGCTGTCTAAAGTGTGGTCTATGAATGTCCCTTAGCAGCGCTTTTCAAAAGCGTTGTCTAATGTTAGCCTTTAGCAACGCTTTCCAAAAAGTGTTTTCTAAAGTGTAGCCTATATCTGGCCTTTAGCAGCGCTTTTCAAAAGCGTTTTCTAAAGTCCCCCTTTAGCAGCGCTTTTTTTCATTGTTTTTTTTTTTATTTTTTTAAAACTTATGGCACCGCTTTTGGGAAAAAGCGTTGTCTATGTAGTGCTGCCAAAAATCAATTTTGGCGTAGTGTAGCTAATCTTATTTATATTCATTTTGAGTAGTTTTACCTTCTTGTAGTGTCGTTTTGGTATACCCACATTTTATGAAGAATTTGTTTGAAGTGTGTTTTTCACCTTTATCAATGAAGATTCCCTAGTGTTACTAGAAAGACTTTTGTATACTCATTATTGGTAATTTTTATTCTCTCACTTGAGGAAAGTTTTCCACGTTAAAAATATGGTGTTCTTGTTATTTAATTTTTCTGTTATTATTATTGTGCTCCGGAATTGGTTATGTTGATTGTCTGTTTAAATTGCACGAGTTTGGGAAAGTATTACACTTGAAAATATTCTGATTATTTGATAATTGCCCAACAAAGTAGTATCAGAGTCTAGTTCGACTAGGACTCCTTGTATCAAAAGTCTCCGTGACAATGGTGTTCAGGTGGCGTATTTTGTTGATGTCATCCAATGGCGGTGCACGTAGATATGAATGAAAAAGATTTCATTTGAGGGAGAGAATACCCATAAAAATGGATGGACTCACACTTGGGGAGATTGTTGGTATATCAAATATGAGTATGAACCACACATTAGATGAAAAAGCAAATGTTAAACACTTTATAAGTTAGAAGACCCATAAACCCAATGCCATAAGATTTTGGGTTAATATGTAGTGTTCAACTCATTTAAAAATGAGTGTTGAAAGCTTATTTTGATGATCTCTAATAATCTAATATGTTTTTAATATATGTCATAACAATGATTTATGTCAATTTAAGTTAGTTTTTTGTATTTGTTTTTGATTTATCAAACACAACAATTTTCAGAAGTACAGTTTCAAAATTTTTCTAAGATTTTGGTGCATCTGAAAATACATTTTCTATTTTGAATTTTTCACAAAGAAACATACCTAAAAATGGGAAAGTAATGTCTGTATAACAATTCAATAAACAACCATTGTTGTGAATAAACTTTACCATATTGATTTATAACTAAAAATAAATAAAAAATATTGTGCAATGGGCGGGTCTTAATTAATTATAAGGCTTAAATGCACTTTTGGTCCTTCTACTTTGATGTTTTTTAACTTTCAATTCCTCCATTTTAAACATCAGCTTTTTGGTCTCTAAACTTTACATCACTTGAGATTTTGATGGTTCCCCTCCATATACTTAGTTGTAAGAGTCAGTCGCGAGAGTAGACTGATTTGTCAGAATAGCGGATTCTTATTGGATGCATCTATGAAGTTTGTTTATAATGAATCGAAGGGCTAGTATATGTAGTGTTAGTGTTAGTGTTCAGTCTTTCTCCACTCAATCTACTATTTAACAAATCCATGCAATTTAATTGTGTAGAGGATAAGATGAGGTGAAGTTCAATTTGGAAAAGAAGCAAGAGCTACTGCAGGCGTAGGAAGTGATTTTCTTAGTCCCACATCGATTTTGTATCAAATACTATTAGTGTTTATAAAGCACATATTTTATTAGAAATTAAATCTTGGATATTGGGCTATATAGTTACAAACTGGGCCTTGGGCCTAAACCTAACTTAATTTTTTTAATTAAAATAATAATATTAAAAAAAACTTAATTAAAATTATTAATTTATTAATTAAAAACATTAAATAATCTAGTCCACATCATTAAAAATGATTTTTTTTTTTATCGTATGTGGAGGAGGATCATCAAAATTTTAAATAATGTAAAATTCAAAAACCAAAAAACTGATTTTTAAAATGGAGGGATTAAAAATTAAAGAACAATAAAATTTTAAAATATGTCATAAGAATGATTAATGTCAATTTATATTAGTTTTCTATATTTGTTTTTATTTATCAAACACAACAATTTTCTGAAATACACTTCCAAATTTTTTCTAAGATTTTAGTGCGTCTGAAAACGAATTTTCTATTTTGAAATTTTCACAAGAAAACACACCTGAAAATGGGAAAGTAATGTCCATAACAATTCAATAAACAAACATTGATTCATAACTAAAAAAAATAAAAATAAAAAATATTATGCAATGGGCGGGTCTTAATTTAATTATAATTATGACTCTACAGCTATAGTTCATAGAACCGGGATTGAGAGAAAATTGTAAGTCTGGCAATAATTTTTTCTATTTTAGTTATTAATCAGAGTAATATCAATAATCATTTTACAACTATCCTAAGTGGAATTTAGACTTTTTCTATGTTACAAAATTAAGTTCTTGTCACTCAGCTAACACTTCTGAGACAAGAATATGAATTTTTAACCCACTTTTAGAAATCCACTAATAAACTCATAATTTTTCTCTGAAGCTATGAGCATGGCTTCTTTTGTTCAAACTCAACCACATTGACAAGTTCAGCAAGAGCGCCCATAGCTGAAGTTCCACCTCTTTGTAATAGAGAAAGCGCTAGTTCATGTTCGTTCCATCTGCTTAATCCACGCGCCAATTTCCTCAAAGTGTCTACCTTCACTTCTTGAAGCCATGCAGGTGCAAGACCAACCATCAATCTTACTACACAACTGGCATAAGTTTTCCATGTAATAGGATTGCAACTCAGGGAAATTTTCCTCTCCATGACTTCTGCCAAGAAGTCCAAATGGACTCCAATTATGTGGTTCCTTCTAGAAAGTTTTGACAACGGTAAATTGGTCCCGACACCCCAAAAAATTGATCCTGACAGTATCAACAGATATGCTATACCATAACCCTCGAGTATATGCGAAACAACATTATCATTTTTGAGCTTCACATCCCTTGACGACAACAGCCAAGTAGGAATAGTCTCCTTGTACAATTCCTGGACCAATTGTATACCACCTGCCGTACATAAGAGACTTGCACCAAGTGTTGCCATTTCTTTTGCACTTTGAGTAGCTAGAGATATTGACGCTCCGTTGGATTTTAAGCGGCTAGAGCCAGAACTCGCTATTCTTCCAGCTAATTCATTGGAATACTCTGTCACTAGACCCACAATCACATCGTTTAGAAACTGCACATTGTTTATATTTCGACAGGATCGAAGAAAAAGGAATCCTGGAGCAACAAAAGGACAGGCACCAGGGGCAGTAATGGAACTACCCAACAGGCCATTCACACTACATTCGGCAGTTAGTTTTGAGGTTGAACTAAATATTCCAAGGAATGAGGTGAAGCAACTTCTCACCAGCTGAGCAACAGATTCATTGTTATGTCTGAATACAGAACGAGAGCCTGATACGACAATGAAGTTGTGCCAGCGGCGAACCTTTTGTGCCCACAAAGAGCCAATTACAGGCATGCTAGGCCAAGGGCAACCGGATGCACAATTTTCCAAAGCAGCTCCAGTGATAGCATGGATGTACTCCAGGCTCTTGTCAAGTTTGAAAGTAATGGACAAACTGACAAGAGCTGCCATTGGTAACGGAAGCATTACTGGTGAATCTCCTGCCAACAACAAAAAAGACTTGTAAGCAATGCAAATGTAATAATCATCACATGATTGTTTAATCTAAAGTTCGCCCATAAAAGATTAGAAAAGGTAAGAAAGCAGTTAATTTTTTTATTTATATCAGTAATGATAATGCTAAATTCACACTCCCAAGCACATTGCCTCTGACACAGAAATACATGGACGGAATATTTGCTAACTTTTCACACCCACACTCAAGGAACAACTCACCGGTGATTTTTCTCTACTCTCTCATAAACACAACTTCATATACCTTCATACCAACACACATCTGCACAGGCACAGACAGATGCAAGAAATGCGAGGACTAGATATCGACATACATATAAAGGACTAATAAAACAATATGAACATTACAAATAGAGAAAAAGAATGCTAATTTTTTATTTGTATAAAGTATTTAATTAGAATATTGATGAAACATAAAGTTGTAATCCGAATCATAACAGGTTCCTTAAAAAGAGGAGGAAGGACCAATTTATTCTGGTCACTGCAAGTTGGTGACAATTACATGCAACATACATTATTGTGTACATCTGCATATCTCTGTAATTTCCACCTATATGCCCAAGCATGTAGATAATGATGTGTTTTGAATTTGGTAGGACTCGATGGAAACTAATAAACATCGAACAAGTATATTAGAACAATGAACCAACAAAATACCAGAAGAACAGTTTGGAACCGCAACGCCAACATGAGTCAATATAGCTTTTATTTCGGATTCCACTGATTGAAGAACTGCTGCTGGACTAGGCCAATCTGTTCCATTCATTGGAACTAGTTTCCATACACCCCGAGTAACTTCTGAAGAAAAGTAATCAATAATGGCAGCAATTGACGCTGGAAGAAAATCAACAAGGTCTCTCAGACCTGCAAGAGAAATGACACATGATTTACAGTAAAAAAAGGTAGCACCAGAAACACAGGCACCATCTGTACTCTGTTCAGTAGCTTTTGTCCGACTGCAACAACTAACTTTTATTTATTAGCGGCATTATAATAATTTTTTGATGTGAACCCTAATGAAACTTAATATGATTTAGTGCACAGGCTTCTACAAATGGGGTAAAATTTTAAGAAATCCAGAAAACAATATTGACAAAAAACTGGAACCAGCAACTTTATTTTATTGTCATGATTTAGTTATCATATATTAAAAAAACACAAAAAGGTGAGACCAAATTGACAGAAACAAAGAAAACTTGAATCTTTGACTCAGAGATAAGTAAAGCAAGCTAGAATCTAGCAAACCTGTTGTCATGTCTCGTGATGAAAGCCTTCCATGAACACATGCAGTCAAGATTGCTTCCAGGACAAAAGGAAGAGCTTCCATTATTTCCCATGCAGGGAGCACAGGTCTTTGAAGAGCATCGTCCCCAGTTTTTATGAGGGAGCTACATGTATTACTGCTAATTGGCGATGAAGAATTACTTGACAAAATCCCACCTTTAGTCATCTTCTGATAAATCATGCTTAAGATCACAGTGGCAGTTTGATGAATGGAATTTCCAGTAGAAATACCAGAGACGGTTGAAGCAACACAAGATTTGTATTGACAATACAAGGCCCGTAATTTTGGAAATAAATCAATATACACATGTTTAAAAGATGAAAAATCTAAGAGATTTGGATTGCAATTTAGCTTATCTTGGGAAGACATAACACAGTTATTATGTAATGACAAAAGATACTCCAAACCTCCAACTGCAATTCCTCCTTCAGTAATGCACTGGTCAAGAGGGGGTCTACAGAATTTCCATAAACGAATAAGGAAAAGAAATGCTAAAGAAAAAGCCATGTAAGCTGATGTTGAAGACTCATCGCCTGTGCTATTTGGAATAGGAGTAATTGAGCCAAACGCTTCGCAAAGTGGCAATAAAGAAGCAGCAACTGTGGGAACCTACACAAGTAACTCTTATTAAAAAATTGATATAAAAAAGTGACTGGCAAAGAAATTAAGCCAGAGAATGAAGCCTATATACTAATAGCTAGGGAATGGCACTTGAACTATACACAAACTATTTAATATTACCTCTTCTCTTTTTTTAATGTTATTTTAACTTGCTTAAACAAGTGCATCCACAGAAGGAACAAGATGAAACCATATATAAACTTTAAATATCCATATGTAATTATCTTTTCCATCTTTATTTATAAGGTCAAACATGTTTTTTTGTCCCCCCGAAATTAATAAAATTTGGTATTAGTCGGCCCCTTTATAAAGTGAAGTATTTTCATCCCCAACTTTTGAAATGTTATTTGTGGTTTCTAAAATTCTGTTTTGGTACCCGCTTTGATGTTTTTCACAGAGACCACGAATAACCAACTTGAAAAGACGTGGGAACCACAAATGACACATTTCAAAAATAGGGGATCAAAATATGTTAATTTGCAAAAGGGAAACTAAAACCGTTTTTTTTTTTTTTTTTTTATGACAAGATATTTAATCTTAATTATTATCTCTGCAAAAAAAACCTTGTAAGGACAAATTTGGCCAAATCTCTAATCGACGCAGGATCTCACCACACCCCTTTACACCCAAGTGAAGACACTGCGAGAGTGGAGAAATGTGTTTGCCATATTTCAACACGCCACATCACCTTTGAAATTAGATTAGAACCAACATCAACAAACTAAAACCAAGTCTCATCCCACTAAGTGGAGTTGGCTACATGGATCAACTTAGGCCATAATGTTATATCCAAGACCATGTTTCTATCCAAATCGTTAATCTCAAGATCTTTCTTAGTAACTTCTCTTATAGTCTTTCTAGGTTTTCCTCTTCCTCTAGTTGTTTGATTTCTCTTCATCTGATCTACTCTTCTTACCACAGAATCTACATGTCTTCTCTTTACATGCCTAAACCACCTAAGCCTATTTTCCACCATCTTCTCTACTATAGGTGTTACCCCCGCACTCTCTAATATTTTCATTTCTAATCTTATCCTGTCTATAGGTATTACCTAAGCTTTGTCAGAACTAATTTGGCCATATCAGTTGATGTGGGATCTTTTGCACACACCCTCACTCCCAAGACTAGACGTCTGGAACGTGGACATATGAATGTCAACTGGAAAGTGAAACTAAAAAATTTCCATCCTTAAAAATTGGTGATAGAGAATCAAGATGGGGTATCGTATTCATTTTGCCATCAAATGTTAATAAATTGTTAAAGTGATTCACTTACTACACCATGTAAAGAAAGTATATGAACTGTATCAACACAGGAAAGTCCACGGAGGACAGCACTTAGCATGGACATACTATCAACCAAGTGGCCCCAGGTTCCAGAATGACTATGAGGTTCTGGAGAAGCCAGTAGTTTGACAACATAGTGGACCACATGTTCCTACAAAAGAGAGAAACATTTGACATCAGAAACAGTAAGTGATTAGGAACACACTATTCATATATACAAACAGTAAGTGATGAGGAACACAGTATTCATATATACAATACCAAGAACTAGATTATTGACACATACATCCATAATCAGTATAATAAAGGGAAAAACAATTATTTAAAGGATATAGAATTAACATTATAAATGTAACGACCCAGTTTTAGTAGTTTTATTTAATTGAGTCGTTTTGATTATTTTATTATTATATTATTTTATTTTTTACTTTTATTCGGTAAATATATTATTTTTTATCGTGATTATATTTTATCGCGTTTTGGGAGCGTTTGCGAGATATTTGAGTGTAGGGATATTTTGATCATTTCATTTATTTTCTTAAGTTAGAAAACATAAATAGAAAGAAAAAGAGAGAAAAATAGTAAGGAAGGAAAAGGAAAAGAAGAAAAAGAGGAAGAAAGAAAAGAGAAAGAAAAGGAGAAAAAGAGAGAAAACTTGTGGCATAAGAGATCGATTCAACCGACTTTCAAAAACACGATTAATCGGGTAAGGGTGCGAAACTCGATTATCTTATGATTGTGTATGATTATGTATGAGTGTGTTGGAATGTTTATTGTGTTTTCATAGCTTTTCAATTCTAGGTCGGAACGATGGAAATCAAAGTTTTCGCGGTTGAAATGTGATGTAAATGTTGTAGATTACTTGTTACCATGATTGGGTTTTGTTCTGATTGTTATGTTTTGGTTTGGAAGAGATTTTGGTTGAAAAATGTGATTTTGGACCTCAAAACAGCGCTGCAGAATTTCTGGGTTTTCCTTGGTTCGCCTAGCGAACCTGGGGCGAAGCAGTAGCGAATGATTTTTCGCGGGTTCGCCTAGCGAGCCAGTTAGCGAAGGTCAGCGAATGTTCACTAACGTTGTTCGCCTAGCGAACTTTGTATCTTTTTTGTTCTGGTTGTTGCTGCCTTGGTTCGCCTAGCGAACTTTGTGTCTGTTTTTATCTGATAGTGGTTTCGCTGGACATTCGCCTAGCGAAGGTGGTAGCTAATACTCGCTAGAAGGTTCGCCTAGTGAACATGGCAGTTTGTGTAATTTTGTTTTCTTCATAACTTTTGATCCGTAAGTCGGATTGGGGCGCGGTTGGGTGCGTTAGAAAGCTTTTGAGTTGTTCTTGCTTATTAAAATGGTTTTGAGAATGTTGGCCGATTAAATTATGTCGGGAATGTGGAAAGGTGTCGTTTTGTCGACTTGTACCATTTTAATTGTGTGTATTTGATGTGTTATCGTGCAATATGCCTTTGATAGATATGATATGACTTGTGTGCTGTTGTATGATGTAAATGTCTGTGTTTAGATGGTGTGATGATGGATTGTGGCCGTATGGCAAATAAATGCATTGTTTTAGGCTTGATGGTAAAGCATGATTATTGTTGATCGAGATGGTTGCATGTATGTGTGCATTTGAATGTCATGAGTCATTGTATGCCAAGCATCATGATATGCATTCTTGTGATGTCGTGTGCCCTAGTGGGTGTGAGCGACGAATCGATTCCAGAGGGAATCTGCTATAACATCGTGAGTCTTATACCGAGAGGACCTAAAGCGATGGTTATAGACGATCGTGAGCCTTATACAAAGAGGACCTAAAGCGATCGGATTGTGAGCCTTATACAAAGAGGACCTAAAGCAATCCATAAACGTCGTGAGCCTTATACCGAGAGGACCTAAAGCGAAGGGGAACATCGTTTGCCCGACGGGGAGTTACACTAAGTAACAAGCGATGATTCCAATAGTTTCTGAGTGAACTAGTGTTGAGATGATGGATGGAACGGTACCACATATGCATTGCATAGAGTCGTCGTGTCGGTCTCTGTGCATTTGCATAAATCATGAATGGATTGGTTGTGTGTGGAATGGTGAATGAGATTGATGACTTGATATATTCATCTATATGTGTGTTAATTGCTTTGAGCATGACTAGTATGCCTTGATGATGGTTATATGTGATATGCATTGTGTTGTTTTGTCTTTGAATTATGTCGTAAGCTGTGGTGAGAATATTCTATATGTGTATGTTGGTGTTATTATATAATTGTATGCAATTATATTATGATTGTGTTTCTCACCCTTCTGCTGTTTTAAATGCTCTATGAGGCATTGCAGATTAGATGCTGGAGGTCTTTTTGTGAAGCTTAGGTCTTCATTCTTTTGTCGATCGGCTCTGATATGTAGCACCGGGTAGTCGGGGTGATCGAGTGTGATTGATTGTATTATGTATATATCATTTTGGATTGTACATGTATGAATATGTATATAACAGACAAACTTTTTATGATATATATATATATATATATATATATATATATATATATATATGTGTGTGATTCAGTTACGGATTTTCCGCTTTTGTTCTATATCTGAATATGTGGGTGTTAGGAACTCAGTTCCTTTGTTATGTGCTACCTGAATTGTTGCATATCTATATGAGCAGGTTGTTGTATGTTTGTTTCAAATTGATGTGACGCCTCTGTCTATGCCGTGAATTTTTAATTATACTCTGATTAACTGTTATCGCTTTAATAGCCTGGGGGTGTAGAAGGGGGTGTTACATTAAGTGGTATCAGAGCCAGTCCGTGTCAGTCCGTGCCAGTCCGTGTCAGTCCGTGTCAGTTTGTGTCAGTCCTTGTCGGTGTTTGTGTTTGGGTGAGCTGTTTGTTTAACCATAGTTGCTGTTATTGGAAATGAACAGAATATGGCTGGTAGGAATGACGCTGCTTTAGCTGCTGCTATGCAAGCTATGGCTCGGGCTGTGCAGGGTGCACCTAATGCTGCGGGTAATGATGAGTTCAGGAAGAACAAACCGCCTATCTTCAAAGGAAGATATGATCCTGATGGTGCTCAGATTTGGCTTAAGGAGATTGAAAGGATTTTCCGAGTGATGGATTGTGCTGAGGATCAAAAGGTGAGACTGGGTACTCACATGTTGCTGGAAGAGGCCGATGATTGGTGGGTTAGTACACGTCATGTGTTGGAAGCTGCAGAGGAGGAGATCACTTGGGCTGTGTTTAGCATTGAGTTTCTGAGGAAGTATTTTCCCGAAGATGTTAGAGGAAAGAAGGAAATGGAGTTCTTGGAATTGAAACAAGGTAATATGTCTGTTGTTGATTATACTGCTAAGTTTGTGGAGCTTGTGCAGTTTTATCCACATTATGCGGAAGCGACTGCGGAGTTTTCTAAGTGTGTGAAGTTTGAGAACGGATTGCGTCCTGAGATTAAGCAGGCAATCGGTTATCAAAGGATTAGAAGGTTTTCGGATTTGGTGGACTGTTGTAGGATTTTTGAGGAGGATAGCAAGGCTCGTTCTACTCACTATAAGAGTGTGAACGAAAGGAAAGGGAAACAACCGTTTCGTGGTGGTCCTTATGTGACACCAGCTGATAAGGGTAAGCAAAGGGGTAATTTTGAGAGAAGGCCAAGTGGAGGAGGTATGTCTAGTCCTCTGAGATGTTTTAGGTGTGGTGACTTAGGACATCGTCAGTTCGAATGTAGGAAGGATATGAGGAAGTGTTCCAATTGTGGAGGTGTAGGACATGTCGCAGCTGATTGTACGAGGAAGAATGTGGTGAAGTGTTTCAACTGTGGTGAAGCTGGTCACATTAGTACAAAGTGTCCGAAACCGAAGCAGGCTCCAGCTGGTGGGAAAGTATTTGCATTGGCGGGAACTCAGACTACAAGTGCAGACCGTCTGATCAGAGGTACTTGTTTTATTAATAGTACGTCTTTAGTTGCTATTATTGATACTGGAGCGACTCATTCGTTTATTTCGTCTGAGTGCGCGAAGCGTTTGAATCTTGTGTTGTCTTCGATGGATGGTGATATGGTTATTGATACTCCAGCAATGGGTTCGGTAACTACTTCTTTGGTTTGTTTAAGTTGTCCTTTGACCATTTATGGTAAAGACTTTGAAATGGATTTGGTGTGTTTACCGTTGGAGGGGTTAGATGTGGTTCTGGGTATGAATTGGTTACAGTTCAATCGGGTTCATATTGATTGTTATCATAAGCTGGTAAGATTTCCTTCTCTTGAAGAAGACGAAGAGTCGAGTTTCTTATCTACCAAAGAGTTGAAGAAACTTTTGGCGGATGAAGCTCAGTTGTTTGGGTTGTTTGCATCGTTGACTGTGGAAAGTCAAGTTGCAATTTATGTGTTTCCAGTTGTGTGTGATTTTCCAGAGGTGTTTCCGGAGGATATTTCAGATGTGCCGCCAGAGAGAGAGGTGGAGTTTTCTATAGATCTAGTTCCTGGTACTAGACCTGTATCGATGGCACCGTATAGAATGTCGGCATCTGAGTTGGTTGAGTTAAAGAAGCAGTTGAATGAATTGTTGGAAAAGAGGTTTGTGAGACCGAGTGTGTCGTCGTGGGGTGCTCCAGTTTTATTGGTGAAAAAGAAAGATGGAAGTATGAGATTGTGTATTGATTATCGCCAGCTGAATAAGCTGACAATTAAGAATAAGTATCCTCTTCCGAGAATTGATGATCTGATGGACCAGTTGGTTGGCGCATGTGTGTTTAGTAAGATTGATTTGAGGTCAGGGTATCATCAGATTAGGGTGAAAGAGGAAGATATTCAGAAGACGGCTTTTAGGACACGTTACGGTCATTATGAATATTCTGTGATGCCGTTCGGGATTTCTAATGCGCCAGGTGTGTTTATGGAGTACATGAATCGTATTTTCCACGAGCATTTGGATCGTTTTGTTGTTGTGTTTATTGATGATATCTTGATTTATTCCAAGTCCCGGGAGGAACATGCGGAGCATTTGCGTGTTGTGTTGCAGGTTTTGAAGGAAAGGAAACTTTTTGCCAAGTTGTCAAAGTGTGAGTTCTGGTTGTCGGAAGTGAGTTTTCTTGGGCACGTGATTTCAGGTAATGGTATTGTTGTGGATCCATTTAAAGTAAATGCAGTTCTACAATGGGAGGCTCCTAGATCTGTTACTGAAGTTAGAAGCTTTTTGGGTTTAGCCGGATATTATCGAAGGTTCATTGAAGGTTTTTCCAAGTTAGCACTTCCTTTGACCAGTTGACTTGTAAAGGGCAAGCGTTCATTTGGGATATTCGGTGTGAGGAAAGTTTTAGTGAGCTGAAGAGAAGATTGACTACAACTCCGATTTTGATTTTGCTGAATCCTAGTGAACCGTTTGTGGTGTATTGTGATGCGTCTTTGATTGGGTTAGGTGGAGTGTTGATGCAAGGAAGTAAGGTGGTGGCTTATGCTTCAAGGCAATTGAGGGTTCATGAGAAAAATTATCCTACTCATGATCTGGAATTAGCGGTTGTGGTTTTTGTGTTGAAGATTTGGAGGCATTATCTCTACGGTGCAAGATTCGAAGTCTTTAGTGATCATAAAAGTTTAAAATACTTGTTTGATCAGAAAGAGTTGAATATGAGGCAACGTAGATGGTTGGAATTTTTGAAGGACTACGACTTTGGCTTGAATTACCATCCTGGTAAAGCTAATGTGGTAGCCGATGCGTTGAGTCGGAAATCGTTGCATATGTCTGTTTTGATGGTTAAAGAGTGAGAACTTTTGGAAGCGTTTAGGGATTTGAGTTTGATATGTGAATTGACGTCTGACAGTGTGAGGCTTGGTATGTTGAAGGTTACTAATGATTTTCTGTTGACCGTTAGCGAGAAACAGAAATCAGATGTGAAATTTGTGGATTTGATGACGGTTAGGGATAAAAGTGAAAATGAGGACTTTAAAGTGGATGATAAAGGTATTTTGAGGTTCCGGGGTAGAATTTGTATTCCTGATGATTTGGAGTTGAAAAGGATGATTTTGGAGGAAGGACACCGGAGTAATTTGAGTATACATCCGGGAGCTAATAAGATGTACCAAGATTTGAAGAAGATTTTCTGGTGGTCTGGATTAAAGAGAGATGTGGCTCAGTTTGTGTATTCATGTTTGATGTGTCAGAAGTCGAAGGTAGAACATCTGAGGCCTAGTGGTTTGTTGGTACCGTTGGATATTCCTGAGTGGAAATGGGATAACATTTCTATGGACTTTGTGACAGGGTTGCCGAATACACAGAGGGGACATAATGCTATTTGGGTGGTTGTGGATAGGCTGACTAAATCGGCTCATTTCATTCCGATTGACATCAGTTTTTCTTTGGAGAGGTTGGCAGAGATTTATATCAAGGTGATTGTGAAGCTACATGGTGTTCCGTTGAGTATTGTTTCGAATCGAAATCCGAGGTTTACCTCGAGATTTTGGGAAAGTTTGCAAAAGGCGTTTGGTTCTAAATTGAGATTGAGTTCGGCTTATCATCCGCAGACGGATGGTCAGACCGAGAGAACTATTCAGTCGTTGGAAGATTTGTTGAGAGCGTGTGTTCTTGAACAAGGTGGTGCTTGGGATAGTCATCTTGCGTTGATTGAATTCACGTATAACAACAGTTTCCATTCGAGTATTGGAATGGCACCTTTTGAAGCGTTGTATGGAAGAAGATGTCGGACACCTTTGTGTTGGCACGAATCTGGTGAGAGTTCGGTGGTTGGACCGGAATTGATTCAACAGACTACGGAAAAGGTGAAACTTATTCGTGAGAAAATGAAGGCTTCTCAGAGTAGGCAGAAGAGTTATCATGATCGAAGGAGGAAAGATCTTGAGTTTCAAGAAGGCGATCATGTATTTTTGAGAGTTACACCGGTGACGGGTGTTGGTCGTGCATTGAAATCGAAGAAGCTTACTTCTCGGTTTATTGGTCCTTACCAGATATCCGCGAGAGTTGGTGCTGTGGCTTATAGGGTGGCGTTGCCGCCGAGTCTTTCGAATTTGCATGATGTGTTCCATGTTTCACAGCTTCGGAAGTATGTTCCGGATCCGTCGCATGTGATTCCGATGGATGAGGTAGAAGTAAGGGAGAACCTTACGGTTGAGGCATTACCAGTGAGGATTTTGGATCGCGAGTTGAAGCAGTTAGGAGGCAAGGATATTGCACTTGTGAAAGTAGCGTGGGGAGGCGCTGCTGAGGGCAATTTGACTTGGGAGTTGGAGAGTCGGATGCGGGAGTCGTATCCGGAGTTGTTCGTCTCAGGTAATATTTTCGAGGACGAAAATTTCTAAGTGGTGGAGAGTTGTAACGACCCAGTTTTAGTAGTTTTATTTAATTGAGTCGTTTTGATTATATTATTATTATATTATTTTATTTTTGACTTTTATTCGATAAATATATTATTTTTCATCGTGATTATATTTTATCGCGTTTTGGGACCGTTTGCGAGATATTTGAGTGTAGGGGTATTTTGGTCATTTCATTTATTTTCTTAAGTTAGAAAACATAAATAGAAAGAAAAAGAGGGAAAAATAGTAAGGAAGGAAAAGGAAAAGAAGAAAAAGAGGAAGAAAGAAAAGAGAAAGAAAAGGAGAAAAAGAGAGAAAACTTGTGGCATAAGAAATCGATTCAACCGACTTTCAAAAACACGATTAATCGTGTAAGAGTGCGAAACTCGATTATCTTATGATTGTGTCGGATTATGTATGGGTGTGTTGGAATGTTTATTGTGTTTTCATAGCTTTTCAATTCTAGGTCGGAACGATGGAAATCGATGTTTTCGCGGTTGAAATGTGATGTAAATGTTGTAGATTACTTGTTACCATGATTGGGTTTTGTTCTGATTGTTATGTTTTGGTTTGGAAGAGATTTTGGTTGAAAAATGTGATTTTGGACCTCAAAACAGCGCTGCAGAATTTTTGGGTTTTCCTTGGTTCGCCTAGCGAACCTGGGGCGAAGCAGTAGCGAATGATTTTTCGCGGGTTCGCCTAGCAAGCCAGTTAGCGAAGGTCAGCGAATGTTCGCTAACGTTGTTCGCCTAGCGAAGGTGGTAGCGAATACTCGCTAGAAGGTTCGCCTAGTGAACATGGCAATTTGTGTAATTTTGTTTTCTTCATAACTTTTGATCCGTAAGTCGGATTGGGGCACGGTTGGGTGCGTTAGAAAGCTTTTGAGTTGTCCTTGCTTATTAAAATGGTTGTGAGATTGTTGGTCGATTAAATTATGTCGGGAATGTGGAAAGGTGTCGTTTTGTCGACTTGTACCATTTTAATTGTGTGTATTTGATGTGTTATCATGCAATATGCCTTTGATAGATATGATATGACTTGTGTGCTGTTGTATGATGTAAATGCATGTGTTTAGATGGCGAGATGATGGATTGTGGCCGTATGGCAAATAAATGCATTGTTTTGGGCTTGATGGTAAAGCATGATTATTGTTGATCGAGATGGTTGCATGTATGTGTGCATTTGAATGTCATGGGTCATTGTATGCCAAGCATCATGATATGCATTCTTGTGATGTCGTGTGCCCTAGTGGGTGTGAGCGACGAATCGATTCCAGAGGGAATCTGCTATAACATCGTGAGCCTTATACCGAGAGGACCTAAAGCGATGGTTATAAACGATCGTGAGCCTTATACAAAGAGGACCTAAAGCGATCGGATTGTGAGCCTTATACAAAGAGGACCTAAAGCAATTCATAAACGTCGTGAGCCTTATACCGAGAGGACCTAAAGCGACGGGGAACATCGTTTGCCCAACGGGGAGTTGCACTAAGTAACAAGCGATGATTCTAATAGTTCCTGAGTGAACTAGTGTTGAGATGATGGATGGAACGGTACCGCATATGCATTGCATAGAGTCGTCGTGTCGGTCTCTGTGCATTTGCATAAATCATGAATGGATTGGTTGTGTGTGGAATGGTGAATGAGATTGATGACTTGATATATTCATCTATATGTGTGTTAATTGCTTTGAGCATGACTAGTATGCCTTGGTGATGGTTATATGTGATATGCATTGTGTTGTTTTGTCTTTGAATTATGTCGGAAGCTGTGGTGAGAATATTCTATATGTGTATGTTGGTGTTATTATATAATTGTATGCAATTATATTATGATTGTGTTTCTCACCCTTCTGCTGTTTTAAATGCTCTATGAGGCATTGCAGATTAGATGCTGGAGGTCTTTTTGTGAAGCTTATATCTTCATTCTTTTGTCGGTCGGCTCTGATATGTAGCACCGGGTAGTCGGGGTGATCGAGTGTGATTGATTGTATTATGTATATATCATTTTGAATTGTACATGTATGAATATGTATATGACAGACAAACTTTTTATGATATATATATATATATATATATATATATATATATATATATATATATATGTGTGATTCAGTTACGGATTTTCCGCTTTTGTTCTGTATCTGAATATGTGGGTGTTAGGAACTCAGTTCCTTTGTTATGTGCTACCTGAATTGTTGCATATCTATATGAGCAGGTTGTTGTATGTCTGTTTTAAATTGATGTGACGCTTCTGTCTATGCTGTGAATTTTTAATTATACTCTGATTAACTGTTATCGCTTTAATAGCCTGGGAGTGTAGAAGGGGGTGTTACATTAAACACATGATGCTTAATCCCAAGTGTCATCGTTGTAAAGAAAAAAAAACAGAAGCGTCATAAAATTGTATTCCTAGTTTAGGTGCAAGGAGGATGTGGAGCCTTGACTTGACGCAGTGATTGAAGCTGCAACCATGCGACTAGAAGGTGACAAAAAAAGTACTCATACAAAGAGCATACATCAAAGAAAATATCTGAAGCACATTTAAGAAACTATATTTTGAAAATATTTCCCATGGTTCAATATCTCTGGTGGGAATAGGATTTGTCACCTGAATATACCATCCACGGCTGAGGGATGCACCGCATAGAATCTTTGCAGCTGTAGGCCTTTCCACCTCTGATCCATTTAAAGCAATATAGTATAACTTTTCTATCTCCTCAAGGCTAGTATGGAAGAAAAAATTTGAAGACCAATCATCAGCACTTCAGATAACACCAAAACTGAATCAAAAATATTTTGCTTAAAAGCCTACCTTGAGGCAGGAGTCACTGTAAGGGCATTTATAAGAGAATTGCTCAACGGTGTTCCTTCCATAAATGTTAACCATGGAGATTTTTCTAGTGGCGATGAATCTGACAAAGACATAACAGATGTAGACACAAAACCAGGCCAAAAGTACACTGATGTATCCATTAAATTCCTTGCTATGCAAGCTTCCACTATGAGATGCCTTAAGTTCCCACCTAAAAGATAATTATTTTCAAAGCATCATTGAGATACGTAAACAATAAAACCAGGAGTAAGTTGTATGCACGTGATTGTAGTCCTTATTCATCGTAAATAAAGCAGTTTAAATCAAGGAAGCACATGTGAAGTTACCAAAATCAACCTGTTTTTGCATTGGAATTAGCATGAATGTTAGTGAAAGATTCACCCTTTTCATTCATTGAATTATAAATGAAGCTCGCTGCTTTTCTAGCTGCCTGATTGGCTGCGTCAACAACTAATGCAGGAGGGCAGAGAAGGCCAGAAAACTGTCCAAGGACTTGAATAGATGAAGTCAACCCAAGTTTCATCGAAGCATTGCTCTTCGTTTCATGCTTGTATTCTGATTTTAAAGGAACTGGAGGAGTAGATGAATTTTGTTCAGAGTCATCCCTTAGAACATTCATAATTGCCAATGGGACGATAGATAAAAGCATGCATAAACGTGCCTCGAGATGGGGAATAGGACCTTCAGGAGGATCACGCTCCTGCAACATACCAAGAGAGGGGAAACATTAGTTACTTAGATAATACTTTCATGAAAAAATAAAAAAGAGTATGTATCAGTCTCAACTCGCTGCACAAGCCGGAGGGCTGAAAGCCAAAGTGCTAGAAAGGTATCATGCCAGCTAGCCTGGTTAAATATTTGATATGTCTTGATTCCTTCTGCAAATTTGTGATAGCTATTAGGAAAGACCTGAATCCTTATATAGCTTTCCAAAAATAAACCTTTAATAACTGATAAATAATTGCAGCAAGTAGAGACAAATTCAATGAAATCCATCAGAGATTTACCTGTAACAACATCAATGGCTGATTTGATAAAAATCTGTCTAGAATCCATAGCATGCTCCATGTAAATGTCAAAAGGCACCCAACAAGATTTGTAGTTGTACTTCAACAATGTCTTACATGACCCACCATCAAGAATCATTCCAACCACTTGATGCTTATTTAGGGAGTAATCAAAATGAGAAACTCCACGGAGCTTTGCAGACACTTTCCTAAGTACTTGATTTACTAATTTTAATTCTGAGGATGCTAATTCAAGGGATTCAATAAATTGAAGCCTTTGCACAAGGCAATTGAAATTTTCAGGCCTATCAAACATGATGGAACACAATAGGGAAAACAGATAGTCAACTTCCCAGCATAACTCCTAGAAAGCAAGATATATAAACAATAAAATTCATGTAAATAATTATATGAAGCACACTAGCATCAACACTTTAAAATTGGTCGTACTCAAATGTACTCGGACAAGAGCAGCCGGGAAGTACTGGGCATAATGGCATCTGCATAGGTGCAGTTAAATAAAACTTTCCAAAACATTTGATAATGAAACCATTTAATTCCGCATCTGTAAGTAATTTCACAACTTGAAACTACTATTTTTGTTGCCCAACGGTGGATATTGTATTTGTTCATAGTTACCAGCTAAAGTGAAATTGATTGTGTTAGTAGCTTAATCAATAAATCAAACCATAGGATGGTATACAGTAGAGAATCAAAATAAAGTTATTTTGTAGTAAAACAGTATATGAAGTGTAAAATTTAAAATTTCCGCAATCATTGTTAGTGCTTTATTCTGTTTGGGTAATTTTGAAACTCGATATTACCAATTTTTGGAGTTTAACAGTAGGCTTTTAGATTATTTCTACATCTTAATCATTTAGATTTTAAGTGTGATTAAAGATAATAATAACGATGGATTGAGATGAACTTAGTTCTAAAATGCCAAACTAAACTTTCAAGACAAAACATAAAGACTAAAATATGAAAAAAGTGGGAGACCATACATGTTAAACAGAACAGACTGCAGTAGAATTGTTGCTTTTCTGCTTTCACTTAGTCTTTCCAATACCTCTAAGGCTGTGATGGCATTTCTCTTCCTTATTTGTTCATGATAATCACCTCTTTTGAATTTCTGTGTTACATTATGATCAATTTCCATATATTGGTCGCTTGTTGGGACTAAACACGATATTTCATTAAAGGTCACTTGAAATCCCCAGTCATTTAATGTGCTATCAATCAAAGCAATGATGACGTTAAAAAAGAACAGCACAAATACATGACCTAGCTCCAGATCATGAATTTTGAATGTTTCAGAAAAATGAAGGACAGAATCAATAGACTTAATAATCCTGCACAAAACACGGTTGATCAAGGTATATTCAAAAAGTATATAAAGTAAATTAAGTAAAATACCAACTAGGACTACAAACAAGAAAGCACAACCACAGATAGTATAAATGTAGTATAAATCATCACATGAATTTTCAACCTCAAACATATATAGATCCCATATAGCAAACACAAAAGTAAAAAATGTTCTCAAATTAGTTACGTGCAAGCAACCAATCATTAAGAGTTTTAACTTTTGAGTGATCTAGTTACCAACTTACCAATAATAAGTTAATCACAGTAGTCCTATTATTTCATCCAGGGATAAAAATGCAAGGGATTTGGAGGATAATAGATCCCATATAGCAAAAATAAATTAATATAAAAAAGGCAGAATAGAAAATAACAAATAAAAAGAGAAAGCATTGTTCAAGTTTGAGCAAAGTTGACAAACTAACTTTATTAAGCGCTCAGGGAATAAGATTGTATTTGGATTTGTATATCAAACAACTCATTTGGAATTATCCACAGCTATAAGCACTTCTTAAAGTGTTTGAGTTATCATATCGAGATTCAAATCATGAATCCTAGCATTCATTACTTAATGGTTGGCTACACCAAATATGTAGTGATTCATTAGAACGAATCAGGATTTATCATAGTGAGTCAAGATTAATCAGTGTTGTTGATGGCGGAAAAACCCGCAATATTGGCTGATATTTATCATTGTGGTGAGCCCATAAACCGCCATGTATATCCTCCATAGCGGCCATGGCACCACTATTTAATAACACAGATTAATCATTATGAATCGAGATTCAAGATAGGATTCATATTCAACATACACACTAGAGATTCTTATCAATTAATTGGGTGCAATCTTGAGACAAATCAAGATACGACTCGCGCACACCATAAGATACTGATAACTAATTGATACTCTCCCTGTTCTTAATTATAAGACATTTTTTAGCTTTTTCCTTGTCTCTTAATATAAGACTCTTTACAAAATTGCACACACATTAATAATTTCCATTTACTTTATCATTGAAAAACAAAAACAAAAAAATCTCTTATAACAAATAAATGTATACAAGTAACATTTATTTAACAAATTTACCGCAACAACTACTTTTCTTAATACTTGTGAAATTTACTATAGGATCATATAATAAGGGACAAAGTTCTCAGTTTCGAACCGGCATCATCCGACTTATTCACCTGGAATCTGTGAAGCATGGGTACTCCATTTTAGGCAAAGTACTGATACCGGGTACATATCGGGTACCGGTACGCGTACGGTACTCGTATGGTACGTACCGACACCGTACCTATTTTTTATTTATTGTTTTTTAAGTTGGTACTCCAACGGGTACATATTAGGTACGCGAACTCAATTTTTTTCTTCTAATGGTATAGTTTTATGTTTTTTTTATGGGCTTTTCAAGTGCTGATATAGAGTTTGACTAATTTGATTCGATGCAAGATCGGTGGTTCTTGAAACCAAAAGAATGGTGAATAATTTATGGATCTTTAATCTCTAAACTTCAATCCATTGCATTGAAACTCCTTGCACAACCAAATTCTTCATTATCTGCTGAAAGAAATCGGAGCACATATGGATTTATACTCGCGTACCGGTACCTTGATTTTTTTTAAAATGACGTATTCTGTACCAGTACCTGGGTACGTACCCGTACCTTTTTACAACGCAGCCTGGAATTCACCTTGAAGAGGTAAAATTCCAACAACTTGACAACTGTACAAAAAATTTATAATAAGGGACAAAGGGAGTATTGGTTATGAAAATAAGCTATTTTCAGCTTTTTCCGACAAACTTTTCAAAATAACTTATGAAAACAATTTAATCACAAGTCTCATACCAGACACACCAGACACACCTCAATTCTAAAGTATCGGAGCTACATTTCAAACATATGCTTCCACAATCATAAATAAACTATTCTCAAATATCAATTATCAAGTCACGCTAACAAAAACGAAGAGTTAGTTTAGGGTTCACTTACTTGTTATTGCAGGAAACGGAAGCAATTGGATTAAAATTGAAAGCATGCTGAGCAAGAAGCGGAAGAAAAAGAGCATAACCGCGAGGCTGCGAATGGCGACGAAGAAAAACCTTAGACGATAAAAGCGAGAGCAACTGAAGAGGAAAAATAAGGCGAGAAGAAAGCGCTTGATGAAGAAATTTCCACAACGAAGGATGATCCTTCCCGTTTTCAGGACAAATTTCTGAAACCAAAAGCTCAACCAACTCGGAACTCGGTAACTCAACTCCGACCGAGTTAAGATACTCAATCAACTCCGTTACCCATGCCGTTGGCGACTCGTTGCCGCGTTGCTGCCATAGATGAAACCTCTGTAAAACCGATTCGTTCACGAGTTCGTTCCATTCCGTTCTGGAATGTTCCATAGTTAGTTACGGTTGATTTTTTATGAATGAAGAAGATGAAATAGTGAAAAGAAGAGTGGTGGTAGTTAGTTAGGTTACGATAAGGATGTGTTTGGCTCTGTGTGTAACTGGAATTAAATTGAATTGAAATGTAGGTGGTGTTTTGAGTCAGTGAGGCGACAAACAAACACACTCTTTGCTACTCGTTACTTATAGTTCCAAGTATATTTGAGTTAGCTTTTCAATATATGAAGGTTGGTTAAAGGGATGATACCTACCTCATGTGGTGTTTTAACTTTTCACGTCAAAAGGTGAGTCATTTCAATTCAATAAATTATACACTCTGAGGCTACTTTATTAAAGATGAATCAATGTATTTAATAATAATGATCAGATTCTTACAAATAAATTAAGATATAGTAGTATAATAAAATTGTCAAAATATACCAAATTTTTACTATAAAAAACTTTTAAATATTAGCGAATTTTCTATTTCATAATTTAAAATATAAAATAGAATATAATTTTTTTTGACCCAAGAATATAATAATTTTAAAATAGTATATTTATTTATAATGCATTAAATGCACACTAATTTATTAACAACTCAGTCTTTTGTAATATGATTTAATTCCTATACAATTCCTTCACGACATTATTCAATACAAAACAATTCAAAAAAAAATGTTTTTTAGTTTTTCATTTTTCCATTCTAATTATTGTAATGTAAATAACGAAAATACTTCAATTTTTATTCGTGTATTAATAACTATTAAAAATTCATACTTAACGGTAGGGATGGCAAAAAAATTTGTACTTGCGGATATCCGCAGATAAGATCCGTCAAGGATATGAGACAGAATTTTAATAGATATCTACGGATAAAATAAATGAATATTTAAATAACCGTTTGTTAATGGATATGGATACGGATTTAATGATATCCATGTCCACGGATATCCATATCCGTTAATAAATCATAAAAATCATTTAAATATTATTAATTTATTATACCTTATCTTTTCATCTTCTAAAACAATTTAGTCTTCTTATATTTTTTTCTTTTTTATTTTGAATTTTTTTTTGAAGAAAACCTTTCATATTTTATTCAAATTCGATTAGACATATTCGATTAAACATTTCATATTTAAACTCTTCATTACTTCATATCTCACTTCAATAATTTCATTGGCTAACCAATGATAAGTGCAAAATGTACATATTTTTGTATATGATTTTTGTTGCACTTATCGTTGCTTTTTGTTAAATATCATACGAATAAATCATGTTTTGTTTATAACTGCGTATAGTTTACATTTTAGTGTATATATTGCGTTTCGTGTAAATATCATTGAGTTTAATTGATTTTATCTCATTTTTGTAGGTATTTAATCAGTGGGATTTTGCCATTGTTGTATAGAGCATTGAATAAGCTTTCCAACGCTTCGAATCGGGCGAAAAACGGAATTACGGTTCAAAAGTTATGAAAAAAACAAGCTTTGGATTTTCAAGCATGCTACGAGCGCGCTTAGCGCGCTCCTAGCCCAAGGAAGAAGCAAATTCCAGCATGTAGCGCGCTTAGCGCGGTTTTAAGGCGATTTAACAATTTTTTAGGGCGCGCTTAGCGCGGCCTGCGATGATGACAGCAATAAATATGGGTAAAAAACACATTTTTTAGGGATGGTTTGGGTGATTTTTGCTTCTACTCCATCAAACTTCATTTCTTCATTGGATTTGCTTAGAAAACATCATGGAAGCTTGCATTTGGATGATCCGGGGTGGATTTCTCATCGATCGGCTCTGACAATCTGTGAAGTGTTTGGTTCATTTCTGATTTTCTTCATGTCTTTCTTCTTTGTTGGGTTTGTATATGTTTTTACTTTGATCCTATGTACATTTGTCGCTCATGGCATTATATTTAATTTGCTTTACAAATCTCTGTTGGTGATTGTTCTTGATTTTTGCTTAAATGCTCGGGGTTTGGGTCGTGTTAGAGATAAACGTCACAAACTTCGATTAAGGATAATTATCTGTTAGTTTCTGGAAGCTAGAGATAGATTTAGGGCTAACAATCCGTATGAGTGTCGGAACTTAAATGCCTTCCGTATTTCTAGGCTTTGTGCGCAAGAGTGACGAAGAGAGTGATACGGTTGTTTCTCAGCTCGGTGTGTCAGAGATGAACACTATTGTGAGCGATACCGGGTGATATTGAGGAGTATTGTAAGTTGATTGCAACTGGTCGATAAGTTTAAGTCTGTGACGAGTGGAATATATACATGCTTGATAAGTCTTTTCTCTCTGATGAATGAATTTTCTTATGTTCTTATTTACTTTTTCGCATTTACGCTTTAAACCATTTAAACTCAAACTCATTAACAATTAAATTTTTGAATGGCAGTTCAGTAGCACCAATCTCTGTGGACACGATAATTCCCAGAAAAATACTTCCAAAACTTTTGTTGCTTGCCCTATACCGCACCAACAAAATGGTGTCGTTGCCGGGGATTGGTGTTTTTATTGGATCGCATTGCGATAGTTTCTTTGTTTTTAAGTTTTGTAGATATCGTATATATTGTCTATTTTCACTTGTTTATATTGATACTTGTATATGTTTACCATATTTGTGAATTTTACATGTTTTGCATAATTGTGAATATAGTGTATATATTTGTTTCTATTGACGTTTGCCAAAAGTGTGGTTAGATGTGTAGTTTCGGTTAGAGCTCGAAGAGATGAGAGTAAAGGCGAGAGTGAAAGCATTTGGCTCTTCCGAAGCAACGTGTTGGTTTGTAAATAATAGGCGTCGAGCTTACGACGTAAAACAAACATGTTTTATCATTTTTTGTTCCGTTATTACTTTTTCATTATGAGATTTTGTATATAAGATTGTGTAGGTGTTAAGTGGAGGCCTACACCAGAACCTTGTTGTTGTACTGGTTTTTCTGGTTCTGGTGTAGCGCGCTTAGCGCAGGCCTGCGCGCTTAGCGCGCCCTGTTGTGCTGAGCCAATGAATTCTTTTAATTGTTCACTTGACTCCCCCTTCTTCCCACTTCCACCAAGGCCTTATATATTAGTAATTATTAGTAATTTTTCTAATTCTTTTGTTGTTGTTTGGACTCAAATTTTGGTTCGATAGCTTGAAGTCGCATTCGGTGATTTTCTGATTTTGAGTGTTTCAACTTGCGAATGCGTGGTAATGATAATGTTTAAAGTTTGGTACGCGTTCAAGGTATGTATTTATCGCTTTCTATACTTTAGCATATTCATGATACTTAGGCTTTTTACAAACTTTCATAACATTTATTCTTTTGTATACTCGTTCTTGTGTGAATCACTTTAATTCTCAACCTTTTTGTGAGGAAGCCTTCCATTGTTCATATATGCTCGGAGTACCAATATTCTTGTTTTAACTGGATTTTATTACGCTTAATCTGTTGTTTATGTTGTGTATATGAATGCATGAAAATGATCAAGGCAATTGTTTCATTTTGAGCACAACTACCTTAGCCAAATAGTCATTCACCTTGTGAGCGTGTGATCTTTCGTAACCCCTTTGAGCTTTTTGATCCATGTTTTATTTGAACTTAATGTTTGTCTATGAGTATTTAGTTCACTTATTTTTTATGGATTTTGTTTTTTCTTGGACCTCAACTTTGTGTTGTTGTATGGATTTTTTTGCCTTGCCTTATAAAGTAGGGAGTATTCACATGATGATGTGGTTGAATTCAAGTTGGGGAGAGAATGATTGTGTATTCATTAGTTGGATTCTATGAGGATTGAAAAAGAAAAGAAAAAAGCGAAAAATTTGTGAGAAAAAGAAGAAAAAAAAAAGAAGAAAAAGAAAAATCCTTGAAAAAGGAAACAAAAAGAGTTTCAATAATTGTGCTAGATAAGTATTGTGTTTTGTGTAACACTTGGGATTTTGTATGAAGTTTGATTGAAATTTTGGTGTTTGAAACTTTGTGAGTTGATCACTCCCTTAGGTTTAGGCAAGTTTTTGTTTCAATTACCTTTAGAAATTGCCCCTTGTTTGTTTACCCGACCACATTACAACCTTGAAAAGTCCTTGTGATTCTTGCCTTTGTATGTTCAGTGTGAATTTTTGGATGGATGCATAATTTAGTCTTTTGTTTGCAAGATAGTTGTGTGAGTGAAAGTACCTCATTTTATATTTTTCATCTACCGATGAATGTTTTTGCTAGGTGTGATTCACATTGGAACTTGTGTTGTTTTAGGATGTTTGGCATGATTTTTGTATTTTGCATTTGTTTCGTGACTATGTTATCGTCGTAGTTTAGTGGTAAGTATTTACTTTGTGTGTACCATTTTCGATTGAATCATTGCATTTGTTTTTGTTTGTAAAAACTTGTTGTTGCGTGATTTCTTGGATTTCGCTTTTGTTCATTTAGTTGTTGGCTTTGTTTGAGGACAAACAATTATGTAAGTTGGGGAGAGTTTGATAAGTGCAAAATGTACCTATTTTTGTATATGATTTTTGTTGCACTTATCATTGCTTTTTGTTAAATATCATACGAATAAACCCTGTTTTGTTTATAAATGCGTATAGTTTACATTTTAGTGTATATATCGCGTTTCGTGTAAATATCATTGAGTTTAATTGATTTTATCTCATTTTTGTAGGTATTCAATCAGTGGTATTTTGCCATTGTTGTATAGAGCATTGAATAAGCTTTCCGACGCTTCGAACCGGGCGAAAAACGGAATTACGGTTCAAAAGTTATGAAAAAAGCAAGCTTTGGATTTTCAAGCATGCTACGAGCGCGCTTAGCGCGCTCCTAGCCCAAGGAAGGAGCAAATTCCAGCATGTAGCGCGGTTTTAAGGCGGTTTAACAATTTTTTAGGGCGCGCTTAGCGCGGTCTACGATGATGACAGCGATAAATATGGGTAAAAAACACATTTTTTTAGGGATGGTTTGGGTGATTTTTGCTCCCACTCCATCAAACTTCATTTCTTCATTGGATTTGCTTAGAAAACATCATGGAAGCTTGCATTTGGATGATCCGGGGTGGATTTCTCATCGATCGGCTCTGATAATCCGTGAAGTGTTTGGTTCATTTCTGATTTTCTTCATGCCTTTCTTCTTTGTTGGGTTTGTATATGTTTTTACTTTGATCTTATGTACATTTGTCGCCCATGGCGTTATATTTAATTTGCTTTACAAATCTCTGTTGGTGATTGTTCTTGATTTTTGCTTAAATGCTCGGGGTTTGGGTCGTGTTAGAGATAAACGTCACAAACTTCGATTAAGGATAATTATCTGTTAGTTTCTGGATGCTAGAGATAGATTTAGGGCTAACAATCTGTATGGGTGTCGGAACTTAAATTCCTTCCGTATTTCGAGGCTTCGTGCGTGAGAGTGACGAAGAGAGAGATACGTTTGTTTTTCAGCTCGGTGTGTCAGAGATGAACACTATTGTGAGCGATACCGGGTGATATTGAGGAGTATTGTAAGTTGAGTGCAACTGGTCGATAAGTTTAAGTCTGTGACGAGTTGAATATATACATGCTTGATAAGTCTTTCTCTCTGATGAATGAATTTTCTTATGTTCTTATTTACTTTTCCGCATTTACGGTTTAAACCATTTAAACCCAAACTTATTAATAATTAAATTGTCGAATGGCAGTTCAGTAGCACCGATCTCTGTGGACACGATAATTCCCGGAAAAATACTTCCAAAACTTTTGTTGCTTGCCCTATACCGCACCAACAACCAACTAGTGTCGTCGTTCCACTGTCAATCCAATGTCTCTCTTCCTACTCATTTATTGTCCGCTCTTCCATCATTACTCACAATCCCAATATCTTTTATTTGTTTGGTTAAAAATGAAATGTATGGATATTATGTTTGGATCTAATTATGTTTTGGTGAATAACAAGAAAATTAATGCGATGAATTTTTTTTTATATTAAATTAAGAGTGAATTGTATCGATGTTATGTGATGCTAAGTTTTTGTGTCTTTAAAAGAAGTTAAAAATATTTTTTCAAAAAATAATTTTCATAAAAAAAAATCATTCTTGGATATAGGTAAATATCCGCGGATATCGTAAAACCCGCAGATTACCCGCTTAACGGATATCCGCATGGATATGGGACGGATATGGATATCATATTTATTTAACGGGGCGGATACGGATATCATAGTATTCGTCCCCATGAATATCCATTTACATCCCTACTCAACAGTGCATAATAGTAGGAGAGTCATTAGAAGCAATGTATTTTTGATGATTTATAGTGATGGCAATTTGGCTCATCCCCAGTGGGTACCCACAAAATTATCCACAACGGGTAGGGTAAAACCCCGCAAAAATGGGTACGGGTACGAGCTCGGGTAATTATCCACTTAAATAAGCAGGGATGGGTGCGGGTATGAGCACCTTAGTACCCAGCCCGCCCCAAACCCGCACAGTATATATTTATATATTTAATTTATATTATTATATAAAAATAAATGTTTATAAAATTTATTAAAAAAAATCAATTTTAAACTACTACATATTTAATATAAGTGATCATTTATTTCACAATTCAACAATAAAAAATTTTAAAAACTTTTTAATATTTTTAAAAACTTAAAATATTATGATATTTTATACATGATAAATTTATTTTTATTAGAAATGTGGGTAATGGGTATGGGTACGGGCACTTATATACCCATAGGGTACGGGGACGGGTGTCTATTTTGATACCCAAGCGGGTATGGCCTCGGGTACGGAGATTTTTTTCAACTGCGGGTATGGGGACGGGTACTATAATACCCTACCCATACCCTGCCCATTGTTATCCCATTGATTTATATCACAAATTAAATATTTATTAATATTTTTTATTATTATTTTTGAATGATTAAAATGTATTTTGATAATTAATTTTCAACTAAAATTCACACCTTTATTTTGGATGTTATTAGAAATTAATTTTAATTTGTATTAAATATGTTTGATTGATATCTTATTTCAATTAAATAATTTACTAAAATTCACAATTAATATTTAAATATGTTTAGATAATGTATTTAATACTATTTAAATATGTTTGAATGGTATTAATAAAATCACATTTAAATTACAAATCATAAATACTTCACATTTTTTAAAGGTAAAATATTCTTTTGGTCTCTTAACTATATCATTGAATTCAAATTGGTTCCTTAAATTTTTCTGTGTTAGATTGACCCCCTTAACTCTTAAAACTTATGATGCTAGTCGTTTTCGTCTACTTAGCGATGGAAAAATTCAAAAAAAATAGGTCGCTAAATTCGTCGCTATAGTACCAAAAGGACTAACATGACGAGTTTTAAGAGACCAATTTAACACGGAAAAATTAAGGGACCAATCTGAACCCAATGATATATTTAAAGGATCAAAAAATGTATTTTGTCTTTTTTTAAATCAAAAGACATTTTTGTTGGTATGAATATGGAAGTAGAAAAACGGTTTAGAGGTGGGTGAATGAATAGACCTAAATTAAAATATTCAACCGTTGTATTCAAAATCAAAGTGTTTTTAAAAATAAGTTGCAAGTGGGGGGTTTGATGTGAAAATAAATATTATACTGTTTGAATAGTTTCACAAATATCAAAGATTAATATGATAAAACTCTTGGTATGGATTTATTCAATTGCGTAATGCATGAGAAGTGTTTACACTGATTCAATTTATGGAGTTATAAGTAAGGATGTAAATAGATATCCACAGGGACAGATACTATGATATTTGTATTAGTCTCGTTGGATAAATATGATATCTATATCCGTCCCATATTCATGCGGATATCCATTAAGCGGATAATTCGCGGGTTTAACGATATTCGTAGATATTTACAGATATTCATGGATAATAGTTTTTTATATAAATTATTTTTTGAAAAAATCATTTTTAACTTCTTTTAAAGACACAAAAAGTTAATATCACATAACATCCATACAATTCGCTCTTAATTTAACAATAAAATTTTATCGCATTGATTTTCTTCTTATTCACCAAAACATAATTAGATCCAAACATAATATACATACATTTCATTTTTAACTAAATAAATAAAAGATATTATGATTGTGAGTTAAGATGGAAGAGTGAATGATAGAGGAGCAGGAAGGGAGACACTGGTTCGACAGAGGAATGACGACACTAGTTGGTTGGACTGTGAAATTGTTGAAGTGAGGCATGAAGTATTGAATAGTTTAAATATGAAATGGCTAATATAATTTGAATGAAATGTGAAAGATTTTCTTCAAAGAATTTGTTTTTTTTAAAGAAATAAATATAAGAAGACTATTTTTTTAGAAGATGAAAAGATAAGGTATAATAAACTAATGATATTTAAATGATTTTTATAATTTATTAACGGATATGGATATCCGCGGGCACAAATATCATTAAACTCGTATCCATATCCATTAACAAACAGGTATTTAAATATCCATTTATTTTATCCATGGATATCCATTAAGCTACCCGCCCCATATCCATAACGAATTTTATCAGCGAATATCTGCGGGTATGAATTTTTTTGCCATCCCTAGTTATAAGGTCAATTTGTTTCACAAAACTTAATCACCAATCTAGCTTAAGAAGTTTTCCAATTACAATAAAACTTAATGTTTATGTAATAAATCGCTATCAATGAACAAATGATATAATACGATGGAATTGAAAAATCTAATCATGCAAATACTACGAAATTAAATGCAAGAGCGAGAGAGAGATGACACCGAGATTTATAGTACTTCGTCGTTCGTCCTCGCTTTTCCTACGTGCACTCTTCAATGGTTTCCCATTGAAACCTGCAGAGTTCCTTGTTACTTGACACATATTTCCAAGAGTTCATACAACATCAATCCATAATACAACTGAGAAAATAAATCTCTTATTTGGATATTGACTTGTATACAACACACAACTAAACTCTTATACGCAATCTTTACTCGAATTACGTTTCTTGAATCTTCTAATATCACTAGTTTTTCTCCAAGTCTTTGTGTGTAGCAATCAACCCCTTGATCCTACCGATTTCTTAAGTGGTGTATTGTCCAAAGATCTAAGAAAACTCCGCCTTATCCGTAACCTTCCACATAGTCACTACTAAGGAAATTATGGAGAGAAAACCTACTTATTTTCAACGAAATTTGTCACCACCATTAATAATCACCTCAATCTTGCTAACAACCTGAAAAATTCAACAAGATATCCAAGAACGATTAGTTTCAATGACGCACCTCCTTTAATCAATTACAAAACCCTCATTATCATGATCTGAACTCAATTGAAGTTGAAGATTGATAAGTGCAAATTTTGACTTAAAATGAACTATCTTTCTTGGAACTTTTCAACTCAATTCTCATGTTTTCTTAGATTTTATTCTTGAATTGTTGTCATTCTTCAACATTATGAAAATACCTTTGGTGCTTGTAATATGTGTGTTATTGTGCAGAAAGAGGCATAAATTCATCAAAGAAGTAAGACACAAGAAAGTGATCCAAGTTGCCAAGGAAATGAAGAAACATCAGCAAGTTCGCTTTGCGAACTTGCCAACGAATGTTCGCTTTGTGAAAAACTGGCGAAGCTCCAGTGAACAGTCCCAGACTTTGGGCAGTAAGAAAAGGCACTAAAGTTTGCTTTTCGAACTTTCCAGCGAAAATTCACTTTGCAAATAATTATTCGCATTGCGAACTTATGCAGAATTTCTGAGGCGGTTTAAGCAGATTAGAGGCACATCAGGTGCCTATTTTGATGTTCGCTTTGCGAATAAAAAGTTCGCAGTGCGAACTTGGAAATTCTTGAATGTATTATATATATATTTTTCACACTTTTTAGAAAATATAGATATTTTTCAGCATAGAACTTGATCTCTCTTCATTTCAAGAATATTTTAGAGAGAGAAACTCAAACCCCAAGGGGGATAAGATAAGATCTTCAATCTCTTGTTGGGGTTTGAACGTAATCTTTTGATACCTTATGTATTTCTTCTAATCTATGTTTGTGAACTAATTTTGATTCTCTATTGTTGATTGTCTTTGATTGCTTATTTGTGGGTCTTGACAACACTTATTTCAAATCCTTGATCTTAGATTTTCATCTATCAATGAGTAAGCTTTTGACATGGTTTTGTGAGTTGATATTCATTTACATCTTAGCTTTTTAGCATTGTGTTGATTGTTAGTTTGAATAACTTCTAGTAATTAACGCAATAAAGACCGCAATAACGCTTGACGAACAGTATTGCGAGGGTGCGTGAGAATATTGATGAATAACTTTGTTCACATCCATGGGGTAAATTAGTTGAATGCATGTAAAAAAGGATTTGTCATATGTACGTATTATGATCATGGCTTTGTATATGAACTACTCATTAGTTTGATATGGATGTTATAGTAATATTTGTTGGGTCTAGATGCCAGAAATGGATGTAGGCTTAACATTCATGTAGGTTTAAATACTTTGTAATGATTAGTAATGTGCGAGAGCAATTATTGATCGGTACAAAATCACTCACAACATGCGAGGACCGAGAGGATATGTATGTCGTGAGTGATACGTGATGATGTTAGACAAACAAGTGATTTATTTATAAAATGATTTGAAGAATGCTTGTGTTATCAATTGATGAGATCCAATCCCAACAAGGCTCCGCTTATAATTCATTCTTTACTTTATATTTTCAGTCTTTATATTTTATGCCTTTAATTTTGGTTCCTTAAATCTTTTAAACCAAAACTTTTGCACCATAAGCTTAGAAATGTAGAGACCGTTGAACGACATTCTTTCTCACACTGATCCCTGTGGAGACGACAAAAATGGGTACTTAATTAATTTTTGCTTGCTGCTATACCGCACTAACAAAGATGCAAGAATTTTATTGCAAGACTTTGAACACTCAAAATAGAGGAAATTGATTTTTTACTTGAATCACAGTGAAAAATTATGATAAGAATGATCAGTGTTTTTGAGAAATGATGACAAAAAGCTTTTACATAAGCTTGAGATTAGGCACACAAAATGGTTGAAAAAGTCATTAGATCCGAATCAAGATCAATCTATAATTTGAATCAAATGAACAAGTGAAGTGGAATAAAAGAAAAACAGAGTTTTGAAAATTTGTCAGTTGATTCGAATCAGGGAAAGAGTGATTCAAATCATGAGCCACGTGATTCGAATCATGTGAAAAAATTGATTCGAATCAAATGTCCCAACCCTGATTCAAAAATGTTGAAAAAGTGTGATTCAAATCATGTTCAAAATTTGATTAGAATCAAATCAAATAGAAGTGGACATCAGGAAATGATTTGAATCATAAAATGTGTGTCTAATTTGATCAGAATCATAAAATGCGTGTAAACTCCATGATTCGAATCAAACATGTAAAATTTTTAGTTTTCATGTTTTTAAAGGCACTTTGAGATTTTACTTTGAATCAAACTTAAATAAAAAACTTAAAATGTTTTCATTCCACTTACTCATGCAATTGATCAAAGAACATCATGATCAAGATCAAATCTAACCAAAATTTTATGCATGCTAAAAATGAATCTTTTCAAATTTGATTTCGAGAAATGCAATCATGAAGAAAACTCAATAAATCAAAACTAAATGAAAGATGAAAGCGATAAGACAAGTAAGAAAATAACTTGATATAGATGCTCCCCCTGAATGAGGTAGAGACATGCAACTACAATCTCCCCCTTTTTTATGCTTAGCAAGCTTTCATTTGGAATTGAGTCGACTTTAAGTATAACGTGTATGCTCCCCCTAAAACATTACACACAAACTACTCACAACATAAAAGCGCATAAAATATTTCTATACTCATTACAACTTCTCTCCCTTTGACAACATCAAATATAGATAGTTCAAAATGCGTTTAAAATCAAGAAAACAACTACCAACAGATAATTCCAATGAACATATGAGTTAAACAGCTAAGAAGCATATACAACAACAATGATCTCATATTAAACATGAAAATAAACATGTCACGAGCAACAAAATGCAAATATACATGCAACACCAACATTCAACAGCTAATAATTAAGTGATCAAACTTGTATGTTAAGGTATGCATTAACAATCATAAATAATGCATGAACAAGTATACAAAAGTTCAAATGCACATAATTAGCAACACATATTTAAAAGACTTAAATGCAAGTAAGAACAATCAAAGACATAAGTTAAAGATGAATGAGTAAGATATAGAGGAAATAAGAAAACCAATGCATAACTCTAGAACAAATACATAGAATGATGTAAACTAAATACAAGGGTTATATAGACATATCATTGTGGTTCTGTAAAAGTTATGATTTACTACAAAATAGTGTTAGTGAAAACAAAACATATATAGCAAATGAAACTAAAGACAATTCTCATTCTATTTAAGACATGAAGAGTCTAAGACTCTCAAATCATTACAAATCTTGTGAGAGGAATCTGATGACAACGACTTTGTAAAAGTGTTAGACAACAACATTTTAGTGTCAACGTATTAAAAAAACAACACCCCACTTTTCACATGAGCTCTAAGGAAATGGTGTCGGATCTCAATGTGTTTGGTCTGTGAATGTTGTATATGATTCTTAGTATAACTTATAGAACAAGTATTGTCGCACTTAATCGGAATGCAACCAAGTTTTAAATCATAGTCTAATAATTGTTGCTTTATCCATAAGACTTGTGCACAACAACTACCAGAGGCTACATATTCTGCCTCGGTGGTAGAAAGAGCAACGGTATGATGCTTCTTATTGTGCCAAGAAACTAAACATCTTCCAAATAAGAAACAGGTACCACTAGTACTCTTCCTATTCGACTTGCATATAGTTCCACTAGAACTAAATTGAATTGAGAGTCAGTGAGGCGACAAAGAAACACACTCTTTGCTACTCGTTACTTATAGTTCCAACTAAATTTGAGTTAGCTTTTCAATATATGAAGGTTGGTTAAAGGGATGATACCTACCTCATGCGGTGTTTTAACTTTTCAGGTCAAAAGGCGAGTCATTTCAATTCAATAAATACAACCTATGAGGCTACTTTATTAAAGAGAATCAACTATTTGATATTATTTGATATTATTTCTGGTTTTATTTATAAAAGAAATTTTAAATTTTAAATTTATTAAATAATCATGGATCAAATACATTAATTATTTATTAAATACTAAAAATCAACTTTCTCTTATATATGGGATTAGAAGAAATAATAATTATCAGATTCTTACAAACAAATTAAGATATATAATAAAATTGTCAAAATATATAAAACTTCTACTATAAAAAAACTTTTAAATATTAGCCAATTTTCAACATTCTTAATTTATAAATATAGAATATAATATAATATTTTTAAAATAATATACTTATTTATAATGTATTAAATACACAATAATTTATATGATATTAATTATAATTCACTGTTAATATAAATTCAGTGTGAAGCAGTGTTATTCAACATTATGTCAGAGGGAGGAGGAAGTGTTGATCAATAATGATGTGAAGGAAGCTTTAGATACAATTTGAAAGATGGGTGTTCCGTTAAAGATCAAAATATTTGGATGGAGATTAATGTTAAACAGACTGCCAACTCGAGACAATCTCGCCATAAGAGGTATTATCATTGATACTAACCTGATGACACGCGCGTTCGGCTGCCAATGCCTTGAAGATATATCTCATATCTTCTCTGTATGTTCTAAATCGAAACAAGTATGGGGGAAATCGATAGGTGGTTAGGAATACAACTTCCATTGGGATTGAATTGTATATAATCCTTTCTCTGCTGTGCCAAACTCCCAAGGATAGAAAAGCCTGTGTCAATCATTTGGTTAGTTACATGTTGGAGCTTATGGAGAAACAAAAATGTTATGGTGTTTAAAAATAAAGATATGGACCCTAAAGAAACATCATTTCAAATTATTCAAATAGCTTGGAATTGGAGAGAGTTAAATACCAACAAGAATCCTTTTGGTACCTTTTATGATTGGCACAAAATGTCTCTTGACTTCTACTAAGATTGCAGCTATTAGACATGGGTGGTACTGTCAAAGTCATCGAGATCATGGTGTAAAACAAAGCAGGACTGTGAGGAACTGGTTTTTTGCAGGTTACATGGTATGTAGAACTGGTTACAGGGTATATGCTGATCTGTTTTATGCAGAAAGGGGGGCTGTCACTAAGACAATGTTCATGTATTTTTTTTCTTGCTATTTTCTAAAAGCTGTAGGGTTTTTCTGCTATTTGGCAGAAGTTGTAAAACAATATTTGAAGGCTGCTAGCCTGATATTTAATGAAGTTGATTAGTAAAAAAAAATATAAATTCTTTTACAGAGACAATACATCACAATCATTTATAGATATTATTTTATAAATGATTAAAATCAAAGTCAAATTGTAATTAAAATCTAACGGTTACAATTATCTAATATTGTAAAATTTATTTATATAATTGAGGTATACCAATTAAATTAAATTTATACATATAAAATATAATATAATATATTAAATGCACACTAATTTATTAACAACTCAGTCTTTCGCATGTAATATGATTAAATTCCTACACAATTCCTAAACGACATTCTTCAAAACAAAACAATTCAAAAAAATTGTTTTTTATTTTTTTCATTTTTCCATTCTAATTATTGTAATGTAAATAAAGAAAATTCTTCACTTTTTTATTATAGGTAAAGTATTAATAACTATTAAAAATCTACACTCAACAATGCACTCTACCATGAGAGGCAATGTATTTTTTATGATCTATCTCACAAATTAAATATTTATTATTATTTTTTAATTTTTAAATTATTAACATGTATCTTGTTAATAAAATTTCAAATAAAATTCACACCACTAAAATAACATTTAGATATTAATCAAACACATTTAATACAAATTAAAATTAATTTCTAATAACATCCAAAATAAAATGCATATGTTTAAATAATATTTCAATTAAATAATTTACTAAAATCATATTTAATTAATATTAAAATATGTTTAAAATATGGTTGATACTGAGGTGATGCCCTGGAGAAAACTGCTGTATTGCAATGCAACTCGGTCAAGGGCTGTTATGACCCTATGGATGACATGCCACCAAAGACTTGCAACGAAGGATCGACTTAAAAAGTATGGGATGATTAAAAATAACTCTTGTTGTTTTTGTGGGGATGAGAAAACCATTGCCCACTTATTCTTTAATTGCACTACAACAAAGAATGTATGGAAGGAAGTGCTTCGGTGGATTGGTATTTGGCATGAACCGACAGACTGGAACCGTGAACTGAAATGGATTATTCAATACGGTACTGGTAAAGGATGAAGGGCTGCATTATTGCGTCTTGCAGCAACAGAGACAATATATGGCTTATGGACTTACATGAATTCAATTTGTTTTGGGGGGGCGTAAGGACATCAACACTATACGAACTAACATCATAAATATGATTACATACAGGGGCTGGTATAGTCATAAGCTTAGAACTCGCATTGCGGAGTTGATGCTATAGTTCTCGGTTTTGGTTTATTTTCCGTTTTGTTAATCTCTAGGTAATTTTAAGGCTGGATCGGTTGATCGCCACATTTTGTATCTACTACTTTTTGAATTAATATACTTTGATTATTAAAAAAAATGTATTTAATAATATTTAAATATGTTTGAATGGTATAAAAAAAATCACATTTAAATTACAAATCATAAATACTTCACATCTTTTTAAATACAAGACATTTTTGTTGGGTGTGAATATGGAAGTAGTAATATGGTCTAGAGGAGGTGAATATACCCAAATTAAAAAATTCAACCGCCGCTTTCAAAATCAGAGTATTTTAAAAGATGAGTTATGAGCAGGGAGGTTTGATGCGAAAATAAAAATTACACAATTTGAATATTGATCAAGTTAACACGGATCGTTTCACAAAGATCAAAGATTAATATGATGAAACCATTGGTATGGATTGATTCAATTATGTAATGCACGAGAAGTGTCTACACAAGGATTCAATTTGTTTCATAGAACTTAATCACCAATCTAGCTTAACAAGTTATCCAATTCCAACAAAACCTAATGCTTATGTAATAAATCGCTATCAATGAACAACGATATAATACGATGGAATTGAAAAACTAAGCATGCAAATACTATGAAATTAAATGCAAGTGTGTGTGTGTGTGTGTGTGTGAGAGAGAGAGAGAGAGAGAGAGAGAGATGACACCAAGATTTATAGTGCTTCGGCGTTCATCCTCGCTTTGCCTACGTGAACTCTTCAATGGTTTCCCATTGGAACCTACATAGTTTCTTGTTATTTGACAAATATTTCCAAGAGTTCATACAATCATCAATCTATAATACATTAGAGAAAATAAATCTCCTATTTAGATTTTGAATTGTATACAACACACAAACAAACTCTTCTACGTAATCTTTACTCGAATTACGTTTCTTGTATCTTTTAATATCATCAATTTTGCTCCAAGCCTTCGTGTGTAGCAATCAATTATTTGATCCTACCGATTTTTTTAGCGGTGTATTGTCTGAAGATCTGAGAAGAACTCTGCCTTATCTGTAGCCTTCTACACACTTATTACTAAGGTAATTCTAGATAGAAGAACCTACTTGTTTTCAAGGGAATTTGTTACTACCATTGATAATCACCACAATCTTGCTAACAACCAAAAAAACTCAATAAAATCTCTAAGAATGATTAATTTCAAGGATGTGCCCCCTTCAATCAATTATAAAACTCTCGTTATCATGATCTAAACTCAATTGAAATTGAAGATGCAAGAATTTTGTTGCAAGACTTTGAACACTCAAAACAGAGGAAAGTGATTTTTTTCACTTGAATCACACTGAAAAATTATAATTAGAATGATAGATGTTTTTGAGAAATGATGACAAAAAGTTTTTATATGTGCTTGAGATTAAGCACACAAAATAGTTGAAAAAGTCAATTAGATTCGAATCAAGAATAGTCTATGATTTGAATCAAATGAGCAACTGAAGTGGAATACAAGAAAAATAGAAATTTGAAAATCTATCGGTTGATTCGAATCAGGAAAAGAGTTATTCGAATCATGTGCGAAAATTGATTTGAATCATGTGTAAAAATTGATTTGAATCAAATGTCACAACCCTGGTTGGAAAAGGTTGAAAAAGTGTGTGATTCGAATCATGTTCAAAATTTGATTAAAATCAAATCAAACAGAAGTGGACATCAGGAAAATGATTTGAATCAAGTGTAAAAAATGATTCGAATCAAATGACTCAGTTTTTCCTCTGTCCAATTTGATCAGAATCATAAAATGTGTGTAAACTCCATGATTCGAATCAAACGTGTAAAATCTCAAATTTTCATGTTTTTAAAGGCACTTTGAGATTTTACTTTGAATCAAACTTAAATTAAAAGCTTAAAATGTTTTCATTCCACTTACTCATGCAATTGATCAAAGAACATCATGATCAAAATCATATTTAACCAAAATTTTATGCATGAAAAAAGTGAATCTTTTCAAACTTAATTATGAAAAGTGCAATCATGAAGGAGACTCAACAAATCGAAACAAAATGAAAAATGATAGCGATAAAATAAGAAACAAAATAACTGGATATAGATTCTCCCCCTAAAAGAGGTAGAGACATGCAACTAAAATCTCCCCATTTTTTATGCTTGGCAAGCTTTCACTTATAATTGAGTCTACTTTGAGTATAACACATATGCTCCCCCTGAAACATTGCACACAAACTACTCATAGCATAAAAGCGCATAAAATGATTCAAGACTCATTACAACTTCTCCCCCATTAACAACATCAAAAAGACATCGTTTGAAATGTGTCTAAAACCAAGGAAACAACCACCAACAGATAATTCCAATGAACATATGAGCTAAACAACTAAGAAGCATATACAACAACAATGATCTAATATTAAACACGAAGATAGACATGTCACGAGCAACAAAATACAAATAGACATGCAACACCAACATTCACAAGCTAAAAATTAAGTAATCAAACTTGTATGTCAATGTATGCATGAACAATCATAAATAATGCATGAACAAGTATACAAAAGTTCAAAGGCACATGATAAGAAACACACATTTAAAAGACTTAAATGCAAATAAGAACAATCAAAGACAAGACCCAGAGATAAATGAGTAAGATATGGAAGAAATAAGCAAACTAATGCATAACTCTAAAACAAATACATAGAATGATGTAGACCGAATACAAGGGTTATAGAGGCATATCATTGTGGTTCGGTAAAAGCTACGATTTGCTACAAAATAGTGTTAGTGAAAATATAACATATATATCAAATGAAACTAAACATAATCCTCATTCTATTTAAGGCATGAAGAGTCTAAAACTCCTAAATCCCTCCAAATATTGTGAAAGGAATCTGATGACAACAACTTTGTAAAAATGTCAGCAAGCTGACTTTTAGTGTCAACATATTCAAAAACAACATCCCTTTTTTCACATGATCTCTAAGAAAATGGTGTCGGATCTCAACGTGTTTGGTCTGTGAATGTAGTACCACATTCTTAGTAAGACTTATAGCACTAACATTATTACACTTAATCGGAATGTGATAAGTGCTAAATTGTACTGATTTTGAGTGTGAATAATTGGCACTTATTGGTTTGATTTGTTGGTTTTTCGTTAATAATCCCCAATTTTTGTGTATATTTTGTATAATTTACATTATAGTGTGTAATATGCCTTTTTGTGTATGTATTGTTGAGTTTGACAATTTTTCATCTATTTTTATGGGTAATAATGCATGGTTGAAGTATGGACCCGTTTGAGCCAAGAGGGATGCTTCAAATGCAGAATTTTGGAGTCAAAATATTGTCATTCGCGCTTAGTGCAATTTTTAGCGCGCTGGGAACTGGATGGCAGTAGCTGGAGTATTTTTGTTTTCTTGACCGCGCTTAGCGCGGGCAGGACGGCGCTTAGCGCGGGCAGGACGACGCTTAGTGAGCTTTAAGGCGATTTAAAGGTATTTTAAGTGAGATCGCACTTAGCGCGATTTGAGGGTGCTTAGCGCGATTGTAATAAATTTCATTATTTCTAATTTTAGTTTATCTCATTTTGTAGGTATTCAAGCAAGGATATTTTGTCATTGTTGTATAGAGCATTGAATAAACTTTCCAACGCTTCGGATCGTGCGTCAATCGGAGTTACGGTTTGAAATTTATGAAGAAAATAAGAATTGTGATTTTGCTGATGGCGCTAAGCGCCCTTATAGCGCGGTTCACGTCATTCCAACCTCTATTTAAGTCACTTTTCAGCATTTTTTAGGCTATATTTTTGGGAACTTTTAACCCCAACTTCATCAAAAATATTTTTCGAGTAGAGTAGCTTAGAAACAACATTAGAGTGTGCATCTTGACGATCCGGAGTCGAATCTACTTCAATCGGAGTTGAAAAAACGTGAAATTTGTGTTCTTCTTATCTCTTTTCTTTGTACCTTCTATTTGTTGGGGTTTTGTATATAAGTTTATTTTGATTGTATGTATGTTTATGGATCTTTGTATAAAATCTCTTTTACAACTCTTTATCGATGTCATCTTTGATTTAATCTCTATCTTAATGGGTTTGATTCGCTATAGACATATACTTTTCGAACTCGACCTAAGATGAATGTCTATTGGTTGTGGGAAGCGGTCTAATATTCATATGTGTTTCGTATCTTAATGCTCCGTGTTGTTTAATTGCATGAGAAATCACCTCTGAGAGAATGTTGTTGATCTCTCGACGGTTGCGTTAGACATAACCTCTTGTTGTGAGCAATACGTGGGGATTTTGACGAGTGATTTAGGTTTCGTGAATTTGATCCATAGATTTTTTAGTACATGATGGGTAGAACGAAATACAACACCTGACGAGTTTTCTCATGTCTTAAGAATGTATGTATTTTCTTGTTCATATGTTTTTCTTTTGCATCTTACTCTTTGACGTAGAGATTGTCGAACAACATTTTTTCCCTCGCACCGATCCATGTGGAGATGATATAAATCCCAGAGGGAATTCTTCCGAAAATAATTTTTGCTTGCCGCTTTACCGCTTCAACAAAATGGCGTCGTTGTCGGGGATTGGTTTTGATATTGAATCGCATTGCGATAATTTCTATGTCTTTAAGCTTTGTATATACTTGTTTATAGTTGTTTTCCATAAGTGATTGTATATATGTGTTTTCTATCATGTTTATGTGTTTGTGCATATTTTTGTTTTTCGTTTATGTTTGCTCAAGTGTTGTGCAGGTTTATTTGGTAGTAGCCGGTGAACCAAGCAACATGGAGGAGCATGTGCATAAATAAAGGCGTTGAGCTAACGACGTGAAACAAGTGATTGTTGGGAGGCAACCCAACGATTCTTGAGTTTGTACAATTTTATGTTTAGTAGTATAGTTAATATAAAGTGACAATTGATGGAGTGGATGAGAGAAAGAACCAATTTTGAAAAACAAAATTTTCCTGCCCTCGCTTAGCGCGCGCAGAGGGCGCTTAACGCGCCTTGTGTTGCAAAGAAAAATCTCTCATTTTCCATCCACTTTCACCAATTTTGGTCTTTGTGTTTAGTTAATTTTAATTCAATTTTGTTAGGTTGTTAGAAATTTTTTTTGTGTTTGCTCTCAAGTTCGTTTTTTATTAGCTTGAGGATGTATTTTGTGATTTTCCAAGTTTGATCGTTTCAACTTGCGAATGTATGATAGTGATATTGTTTGAAGTTGGTACTTTGCAAGGTACTCGTTTATCGCTTTCTAGAACATAGCATGATTAAAAGACTTTTCATTTGTACAATTTTCATGTCTTTCATTCTTTTTCCATAATTGTTCAGTTTTGAATCACTTTAGAACAAAAACTTTTTGTGAGGAGCTTTCCATTGTTTACTATATGCAGGAGACCAACATTCTTGTTTAACTCGGTTTTATTATGTTTAATCTTGTATTTGTGTTGATTTGTATGATAGCACTAAACTGGTCAAGGCATTTTGTTTGATTTTGAGCATAACCACTTAACCAAATAGTCAATCTACCTTGTGAGTGAGTGAGATTTTGCTTACCCCCTTTGAACCTTTGTTAGAATCCATGTTGTTGTTAAGTTCATTTTTGTATGGATTCTAATACTTTTTCTTGAACTATAATCATGACTTGTTATTTGAGTTTTTTTTTACCCTTACCTAATAAGTTAGGGAGCATTTATGTCACTATGTGTGGTTGTATTCAAGTTGGAGAGAAGAGGTTGGTTTCTAAGAGGTTGAGAAAAAGAAAAAGTTTGAGAAAGAAAGAAAAGAAAATAATGAAAAAGAAAAAAAAAAGAAAAAGAAAAAAAAAGGAAAAAGAATTGAAAAAAGAAAAAATATAGAATAATGTTGTGCTAATAAGTTGTGTGGAATGGTGTAACAATTTGGAAAAGAGAAAAAAGTGATTGAAATTTGTGAGTGCTTGAGATTGTGAAAAATGACCACTCTCATTTGATTAGGCAAGTTTTTGTTTCTTTTACCTTGAGAAAAATAATTGTTCGGTACCCAAGCCATATTACAACCCTTAAAGCCCTTGTGATTTTGCTTTTATACTGTTTAATATGAGTTTTTTCTTGATGAATGCATAATTTAACTTGTTGTTAGCTTGATTGTTGGGTGAGAGTTAAGCCCTTCATGTTTTTGTTATTCATCTACCGATGAAGTGTGTGCTAAGTGTGATTCATTTTTGAACATTGTATTTTCTTAGAATTTTTGACACGTGTTTTTGTATTTAGGAGTTGTTTCATTTTCATGTTATCGTTGTAGTTTAGTGGTAAGTTTTGCTTTGCATGTACATTTTTGTGTTGAACCATACATTTGTTTTTGTTTTTCGAAACTTGTTGAGTAAGGATTGCTTGGTTGTTACTTTTGTTTCTTTGAGTCATTTGATTCTTGTTTGAGGACAAACAAGTTTAAGTTGGGGAGAGTTGATAAGTGCTAAATTGTATTGATTTTGAGTGTGAATAATTGGCACTTATTGGCTTAATTCGTTGGTTTTTTGTTAATAATCCCCAATTTTTGGGTATATTTTGTATAGTTTACATTATAGTGTGTAATATGCCTTTTTGTGTACGTATTGTTGAGTTTGACAGTTTTTCATCTATTTTTATAGGTAATAATGCATGGTTGAAGTATGGACCCGTTTGAGCCAAGAGGGATGCTTCAAATGCAGAATTTTTGAGTCAAAATATTGTCATTCGCGCTTAGCGCGATTTTTAGCGTGTTTGGAACTGGATGGCAACAGCTGAAGTGTTTTTGTTTTCTTGACCGTGCTTAGCGCGAGCAAGACCGCGTTTAGTGCGCTTTAAGGGTATTTTAAGTGAGATTGCGCTTAGCGCGATCTGAGGGCACTTAGTGCGATTGTAATAAATTTCATTCTTTCTAATTTTAATTTATCTCATTTTTGTAGGTTTTCAAGCAAGGATATTTCGTCATTATTGTATAGAGCATTTAATAAGCTTTTCAAAGCTTCCGACCGCGCGTCAATCGGAGTTACGGTTCGAAAGTTATGAAGAAAATTAGAATTGTGATTTTGCTGATGGCTCTAAGCGCTCTCATAGCGAGCTTAGCGCGGTTCGCGTCATTCCATCCCCTATTTAAGTCATTTTTCAGCATTTTTTAGGTTATGTTGTTGGGAACTTTTAACTCCAACTTCATCAAAAACATTCTGTGAGTAGAGTAGCTTAGAAACAACATTAGAGTGTGCATCTTGACGATCCGGAGTCGAATCCACTTCAATCGGAGTTGACAAACCGTGAGATTTGTGTTCTTTTTCTCCCTTCCCTTTGTACCCTTTATTTGTTGGGGTTTTGTATGTAAGTTTATCTTGATTGTATGCGTATTTTTGGATCTTTGTATAAAATCTCTTTTACAACTCTTTATCGATGTCATCTTTGATTTAATCTCTATCTTAATGGGTTTGATTCGCTATAGACATATACTTTTCGAACTCGACCTAAGATGAATGTCTATTGGTTGTGGGAAACGATCTAATATTCACATGTGTGTCGGATCTTAATGCTCCATGTTGTTTAGTTGCGTAATAAATCACCTCCGAGAGAATGCGACTGATCTCTCGACGTTTGCGTTAGACATAACCTGTGACCAATACGTGGGGATTTTGATGAGTGATTTAGGTTGCGTGCATTTGATCCATAGATTTTTTAGTACATGATAGATTGAATGAAATACAACTCCTGACGAGTTTTCTCATTCTTAAGAATGTATTTATTTTCTTGTTCATATGTTTTTCTTTTGCATCTTACTCTTTAAAACCATTCAAACCCAAGCTTAGAGACATAGAGATTGTCGAACGACATTCTTTCCCTTTCACCGATCTCCATGGAGATGATATAAATCCCGGAGGGAATTCTTCCGAAAATAATTTTTGCTTGCCGCTTTACCGCTTCAACAGAATGTAACCAAGTTTTAAATCATAGTCTAATAATTGTTGCTTTAGCCATAAGACTTGTGCATAACAACTACCAGATGCTACATATTCAACCTCAACAGTAGAAAGAGCAACACTATGATGCTTCTTACTGTTCCAAGAAACTAAATAGCTTCCAAATAAGTGACAGGTACCACTAGTACTCTTCCTATCCGACTTGCACCCCGCAAAAATCAAAATCAGAATATCATACTAAGCTACAAGCACTTCCTTTAGGATACTAAAAACCGTGATGTGAGGTTCCGTTAAGATACCTCAAAATACGTTTAATGATTTTAAAGTGAAAATTCTTAGGCGATGTTTGATATTCAGCACACATGCACACACTAAACATGATATCTGGCCTACTTGTGGTTAAATAAAGTAAGGATCTGATTATACCTTTATATCTGGTATCGTGGAAATCAACTCCTCTTTCATCTTTGTCAATAAGTACATTTGAGCCATTGATGTTGAGATACTCTTTAAATCTATCATCTCGAACTTCTTGAGAAGCTCTAATTAATATTTTGTTTGATTTATGAAAGTCTCTTCTTCGCCTTGCTTGATTTGCAATCCTAAGAAGTATGTTAGTTCTTCCATAATTAACATCTCAAACTCTCTTTGCATCAAACTAACAAATTCTTGACAAAGAGATTTATTAGTAGACCTAAAAATGATATTATCTACATAAATTTGAACTAAGAGAATATACTTATCCTTATGTCTTATAGATAAGGTGGTGTCGACTTTTCTGCGATTGAATCCTTGTTTGATCAAAAATCCCCTCAATCGCTTATATCAAACCAACTCATAGATTTCAGGAACATCCATAGTTGATATTATGAAAGTAACATTTGTTCTCGAGTAAGTATCATAATAATGAAGAAACACTCTTCTTTGACAAAATGACACATGGTTCCTCATGAAGTGCTATTCTCCAAGCTCTCATTGTTCTTTCAAGATTGGTGATGATGATGTAAACATCCGGTTCCAACCTTGAATTCATGAGCAACCACCTTGTGACTTGGTTTAGGATATCTCTGCCTATGGAACATTAGAAGGTGTAATATAGTAGTTTATATGAACACATAATATAGTGAATTTTTTTTCTTTCTATTTTTGCATTCTTATTTATTTATTTATGTTTCTCATGTAACCAAAACACAAAATTAAAAGAAAATGCATGTTTGTTTCTATTTTTACACGACATTTCTTATTGGTTGCTATAAGTACAAACATAGCATTGATGTTTTAAGCCTTCTTTCTGTTAAAAAACAAACAACTATAGAAATTCTGTTATGAAACTACAAATTAAAACAAACACATCTTTTGAAGAAGGTGGTGTTTATTGGTTATAACTAACCATATATTGGCCATTTTGAATCATTTGGCAAACCGCGCCTTTTCAAGGTGCCTAAGGTTTTGCCAAAATTTCTCTCAATAATTTCTGTATAAATGAATGCATTTTGAAGGATTAGTTTCAACCTTAATTTGATTCAAGATTCCTTTCAATTCAACCTAGCCTAGCTTCAATTCACATGTATATATTTATTTATATCTTATAATTTTGATATGTTCCTGGTTATAGTTTTATTATTTTGTTCCTTTCTTTTTCTTTTGATCATTGTTTCAATTTTTCATTGGAATTGGAATTAGCATTTTTATATGATATTGATCATTCTTTTGTTGTATGCATGTGATCATGTTTGAAAATGGACTCTTTAGAATTGATTTGTAACTTTGTGATATTTTCATCAACCTTTGCTTGTATTTATAGGTAAGATAAAAGGACAAATAGATATGGAATCAATTATCAATCATTATAGTAATTTAAATACTTGTAACGTGTTAGAACATTTCGTGTTACTATTATCATCATGAAATGAGTTACATGCATTGATATCAATCAATGTAGGGACTAGTCCCAAGTTATGATCAATAGTTGAATAATTGAAAATGGTAGGTATATTTTGAAAAATTCAAACTCTTTGCAATTGATCATACATGAATCAAGGACATTTTTCATGAATAAGTCATTTTCTGATATCCATAAGAAATCTAAGTTTTCTCTCAAGTCAAAATAAGTTTGAATTTCATTCTATTTTTTATGTCACACTTACACCCTAACATAAAATAAAAATATAAAAACAAAGAGCCATACTAATACTTTAGTGTTGTTATTGTAGACCTCAAGTCTACATTATTGCGGTTACGAGATATTGTCTGTTTTGGATGTGAAAATCTTCACGGATTTGTCTTTTTAAAAATATATTTCGTTGGAGTGAGTTATATAGGAAAACAAATCAATGTAATAGAAATGATATTGATTGATTTTTTTTCAGGGTGATGTAGATCCATATATATAGTAAGAAAAGAGGCATAATGAAAGAAGGATGTGGGAGAAAGTGTGTAGCTATAACAATTGGAATTGTGGTCTTAATTGTGTTGGCAATAGTGATCTTAGCATTCACAGTGTTCAAACCAAAACAAGTCGTTAGCAATGTGGATTCGATCGAGGTTCACGACATGGACATCGGTTTCAATGTATTTACCATGAGTGTAAATATGAATGTGACATTGGATGTTAGTGTATCGGTGAAAAATCCAAATGTGTATGCATTAAAATACTATAATGGATTGGCGCAACTAAATTATAGAGGACAACAAATCGGGGAAGCACCTATCCCTAACGGAGAGATATCGGCCAGACAAACTAAGGGAGTGAATGTGACACTCACCCTTATGGCAGACCGCATGTTATCTAGTACGCAGATTTTTTCAGATGCTAGTGCAAATATTATGCCACTCAACACATTCGTGAGAATTTCGGGCGAAGTGAACATATTAGGGCTTTTCAAATTTCATGGAAATTCGACCTCGTCTTGTAATTTCAATGTACGGATTTCCGACAAAACAATTAAGAATAATGTATGTGAATATAAGACAGAGACAGAGGTTTGATGTGTTTTTGAAGTGTTGGATTTTTTATGTTAGGTTGGAGAAGGAAGAGTAAAAAAGAAAGGAAAGAGATGGTTTTAGTCCTTCAAACTCATTCATTTTTCATTTTTACTCGTTTTCTCAATTTTGAGGATTTTAAGGATCCAAATAGAAGGAAGGAAACTTATTTGTTAATTGTTATCCTTTCATTTTGAAACACCTTTCATGTTGGATTTGGTCAACTAATCCATGTTTAGTTATGAGTATGGTTAATTATAACTTGTGAAATTATATTTACCATGATTTTGAGATGGTTAATATGTGAGTGGAACAATAAAATATAAGAGTATTTTTGCAATTTACAATTTATTCAAATCTAGTTCTTTAAATACAAGTAAGTCTATAGAAACTGTGGGTATACCTTGTAATATGAAGTGGTTAGTTTTATATTTTCATCATTTGGTCGTAAGTTAATTTTTCTGGTATTGTGTTGTGGTTGAATCTGCCTCCAACTCTGTACGGAAGGATATGTATCCTCACTAATTTGTCTAATTTTTGCATTTCTTATGCTATTAATAATAGCGGATATATACTAAAGGTTTAGTTATAATTTTAATTCATACAATACAATTACTTTTTTTTAAAATTTAATTCATACTAAAGGTTTTATATTTTCATCATTTGGCCGTAAGTTAATTTTTTTGGTGCTGTGCTGTGTTTTTTTAGTTTTAGCCTATGTCTGTATTTTTTAAAATTTAATATTCAAAATTTTCAAAATTTTCAAAATTGTTCCTTTTAGTTTTTAACGTCATATGTGGGCTAACAAATTACGCCATCTAAAAATTGATGTTGAAGACTTAAAAACAATAATTTTTTATTTTATAAATCTAAATAAAAAAAATTATGTAAACTAAAACTAAAAAATTATTGTAGTTAAATAGACTAAAAATATATTTAAATCGTTAATAAATTTAACATTCTTAGCATGAAAAAAAGGTGAAGCAATAAATTATTGTTTAGAGTAATGGAATGACATTGAATTTAATCGATTAAATTCTATTTCATATCATTTTTTCTAAACAATCTTAATACTAATAAAATTTTGTTGACTTTAGTATTTGTTTTCGTTACCAATCATAAATTAATCAACCATCAATCTATTACAATTGAATTAATATACTCTTTCATTTTTGCCCTTCAACTCATAAAAAGTTACACACACAAAAATCCATAAAGCAAAATTTAGACAATTTCTTAACACACCACTCATATTTTTTATACACCACGTGAAATTTCGTTTTTGCCCCTCAGTTTCGGATGTGCACATCCGAACGCACCGTTTTTTTTTTAAATGTTGCCTTGTTCTGGATGTGCAAATCCGAAATGACAAGTTACGCGTATTCCGGATGTGCACATCCGGAAAAATGGCTGAAACTTAAAAGATATATTAATTTTAAGAAATAATAATAATATATATTTTAACAGAAGGTTAGAGGAACGAATATGACAGACATCCTTTAATGATAACTTCAAAATATTTATCAAAACGCATGATGACCACTTGTTCCATATCCAAAAGTTGTCTAGTAATTCTAACCCATATTTAAACAAAATAACGGTCATCCACCTATGGTAACAAACATGACCTCTGTAACAATAAGTTATATATCCTAAAACGGCACTGTGAATATCCGAACTCCCAAATCTATCATCGAAGATTGTAGGACAAATCAAGATCAACAGTAAAACATTACTTCTTTGACGTTATCCAAGATAAATGGCTGCAGAGTCGACACAAAGTTGGAGGTACTCCTTTTACCACTTGCAGAACCAGAATCAGAATTTTCGACTTCACTTATGTAGTATCGAAGGTGGTGCCATTTATCTTAGATAACGTCAATGAAGTAATGTTTTACTGTTGATCTTCATTTGTCCTACAATCTTCAAACCTGGAAAATATAATCCTTTTAGACTTAAACCCAGTTGATTTATAGAAAGCCACACGCCACTCCCTGAAAACCAAAATGGTAAATAATAATGAATTATTTATACATTCAAACACGTTTCTTGTATCGTGTAAGTTAGTAACTACTCTCATTCTTAACATTTCTTCTCCACAAAGCTTAGTCTTTTCGGTGCTCTGTGCCCTTACAGGTAAATAATAATGCATTTTTTATGCATACAAACTTGTTTTTTATTCATCAACGTTTCACTCTGTAATGCATATTTACTCATTGACATTGACTGAAGATTAATGGCTACACCGAAACAACACATTGAAGAGATACGAAGAACAAAGTTTTCTATTGGAGAGATACGAAGAACAAAGTTTTCTATTGGAGAGATACGAAGAACAAAGTTTTCTATTGGAGAGATACGAAGAACAAAGTTTTCCCTGGGCGGGAAACCTAATCCCTTGACTCAAGATCTTCATCATGCTGTCATGACCTCCTCCCTCCCCTAATTCGAATGTATATTAACTTGCGATGATATATTAATCTATGCGACCAACCGACAAAACCGATTTTAAAAAAAATTATGCTATTTTCTGGATCTGCAGATCAGAAATTTTAAAAAATAAAATTATACTATGTTTTCGGATGTGCACATCTGGAACACATCAACATTTTAAAAAAAAACGGTGCGTCCAGATGTGCACATCCGAAATCAGGGGGCAAAAACGAAATTTCACGTGGTGTATAAGAAACTTTGGTGGTGTATTAAGAAATGGTCAAAATTTATATCATTTTCATATACTATAAAATCATGCCACCTTGCATTTTATTTGACAGAAAACCTCTCCCAGATTGACTCATGTCTTGGAACATTTTCTTAATCATTTTTTCTCCTTTGATATTTCATATTTTCACTGAACCAGAAAATCTATATATCTCTCCTGGTTTTAGTTTACTTCGAAAGTAGCTTCATATCTCTTTCCTTCTTCATCACCTCCATTGTCTTCTCACCTCCAAGCTTCTTATTCATCAATATCATGTATTTTTCTAAAATCTTCTTATTCTTCTTCTACCTTAATTGTCTTCTCTGTATTTGCATCTGACATTGTTTTTCATTTCTAAAAAGATTGGTTCTTGATTTTTTTTTCGCGGTAGTGTTGTTGTTTTATGTATTATGTTTGTGGTATTTTGGATCGAACTCTAGTTTCGATAATGGTGGCTTCATGGTTCGACAAAATTTGTGTATGCTGTAGTCGAAATCTGTTCGAGCATAATGTCAAAATATATTAACTTGTAATTTAAGTTAGTATGCTGAATTGTGTCTTGCTTCTAAGCTCAATTATTAAGTTAGCTTATTTGTCTATAAATAGACTAGTTCTCTGTGGTTGTTGAGAGAGGTTAATTGCTGGTATTCATTTATAATCTTTTAACCAATTCTTCTTCTTCTTCTTCTTCTTCTTTCTTATCTCCCTTTTGTAAAGCCTAATAGAATTTCTTGTGCTTGTTCAAGAAACTCAATCTTTTTCTCATATTTTGCTTTGTTCTTGATGACATTAATTCACAACAAACTGGTACGGTGAGTGTAGAGGAGAAGATGTCGTCAACAAAGTATGAGATTGAGAAATTCACCATTGTGAATGATTTCGGTTTGTGGCGCTTAAAGATGCAAGCCCTTCTTGTTCAACAGGGTTTGTTAGAAGTGTTGAAAGGATCAGAGAAGATGAATGTTGTCCTATCGGAGAAAGAGAAGACAGTGATGGTCGAAAAATCCCACAGTGCCATTGTATCGAGCCTTGGTGATAATGTTCTCCGGAAGATTTCAAAGGAGAAAATTGCAGCGGGTATGTGGACGAAACTTGAAGGTTTGTACATGACGAAATCGTTGGTTAATCGTCTCTACCTGAAGCAAGCTTTGTATTTATTCAAGATGAGTGAAGACAAAGCCTTGACTGAGCAGCTGGATATGTTCAACAAGTTAATTCTTGATCTTGAAAATATTGAGGTCAAGATTGACGATGAAGATCAACTGTTGCTGCTATTGTGCTCTTTACCTAAGTCTCATACTCACTTCAAAGAAACTCTCTTGTATGGAAGAAAGTCGTTGTACTTTAAATATGTTTAATCTGCCTTGTAATATAAGGATTTGAATGAATGAAATGAGTAAAAGTCATCTTCTATTGGTGAAGGTTTATCTGTTAAGAAGAAATTCTTGAAGAAAGATGATATGTTTGAGAAGAATAAGGGTAAAGTTCTATAAAATTCTTATGGTGGTAATGCTCCTACTATTAAGTGTTATCATTGTAAGAAAGAGGGTCATACAAGAAAAATATGCCCTGATCAATTGAACAATCATGGTGGAAATGATAATGTTAATGCAGCTATTGTGCAAGATGGTTATGAATCATCTGATGTCATGGTGGTTTCAAGCAGTGACTCTAGCAATGAGTGGATTATGGATTCAGGGTGTACTTGACACATGACTCCAAACAAAGACGTGTTTGAAGAATTATGTGATCAAGATGGTGGATCAGTGTTGCTAGGAAACAACAAATCTTGCAGAATTGCAGGTTTTGGATATGTGAGATTCAAGCTCCATGATGAGTCAATAAGTCTATTGACTGATGTTAGGTATGTAACTGTTCTTAAGAGGAATTTGATTTCTTTTGGTGAATTCGACAAGAAAGGATATGTTTTCAAAGGAGAGCAAAGCATCCTAAGGAGAATGAAGGGGCTGAAGGAAGTCTTGAGAGGCGTGAAGAAACAAGGCTTGTATACCCTTGAGGCTGAGGTTGTAAGTGGTTCAGTAGATGTGACATCCACGAAACATGTGTCAAAAACTGAGCTATGACACAATAGACTTGGTCATGTCAGTGAAAGAGGCCTGGTCGAATTGTCAAAACAAAATCTGCTGGGTGGTGACAAGGTCGAAAAATTGGAGTTTTGTGAACCTTGTGTATTTGGTAAATCCTGTAGAATGAAGTTTAACAAAGGTAAACAAAGAATACATGGATCCCTTGATTACATTCATGCCGATCTTTGGTGGCCTACAAGGAATCTGTCACACTCACGTGCAAATAATTTTCTATCCATAGTTGATGATTAGTCCATAAAGTTATGGGTATTCATCCAAAAGACTAAGGATGAAACTTTTGAATAGTTCAAAAGTTGGAAGACTCTGGTCGAAAACCAAACTGGCAAGAAGGTTAAGAGGTTGAGGACCGACAATGGTCTTGAATTTTGCAATGAGGCTTTCGACAACTATTGTGTTGCGTATGGTATTGCAAGGCACAAAACTACTACAGGGACTCCCCAACGAAATGGTTTGGATGAAAGGTTTAATCAAACCATTCTGGAAAGGGTGAGGTGCATGTTGGTAAGTGCGAGATTGAAGAAGGCGTTTTGGGCAGAAGCTGATGTGACTGCAACATACTTGATAAATAGGTGTCCCTCGACAACCTTGGGAATGAAGACACGTGAAGAAGTATGGTCAGGATATCCACCTAGTCTCGAAAGACTTAGAGGATTTGGTTGTTTAGCCTATGCTCATATTAGGCAAGACAAGGTTGAACTTAGAGCTCTAAGATGTATGTTGCTTAGATACCTAGAAGGAGTCAAATCTTATAGGTTATGGTTCCTAGAGCCAGGTCACAAGAGGTGTATCACAAGTCGAGATGTTGTTTTCAATGAAGCTGAGATTGCTTTCAAGAAAACATATGACATTGGTCGAAGTTCTTAGATCTCTGAAGAAGAGATGGAACAAGAAGAGATTCCTGTTGAGGTGGAGCATAGTGATGTTGAATTGTATGACCTAGATGAAGTTGAAGAAGAAGCAGATGCTGCTGTCGAAGATGAGGAAACTGATAATGACTACCTACTGGCAAGAGACAGGTCGAGAAGAGTCATCAAGCCATCTCAGAGACTTGGTTATGCAGATCTCATAGCTTATGCCTTAATCTCTGCAAGTGAGGTTCTTGATGAAGAATCTAGAGACTATAAGGAAGTTATGAGAAGTCGAAATAAGAATGAATGGCTGAAAGCCATGGAAGATGAAAACTAGTTTGTTAGCTTGTCAGTGTAGAGTTTGTTCCAAGGTGGAAATTTGTGGTATTTTGGATTGAACTCTAGTATCGATAAGGGTAGCTTCATGGTTCAACAGGAGTTCTGTATCCTGTAGTCGAAGTCTGTTCGAGCATAATGTCGAAATATATTAACTTGTAATTTAAGTTAGTATGTCAAATTGGGTCTTGCTTCTAAGCCCAATTATTAAGTAGCTTGTATCATAAGTTATCTTAGTAGTCTATAAATAGACTAGTTCTCTCAGGTTGTTGAGAGAGGTTAATTGTTGGTATTCACTTGTAATCTTTAAACTCTTATTAAGAAAGTGAATAGGAGAACATATTTAACCAATTCTTATTCTTCTTCTTCCTTCTTCTCCCCCCTTTGTAAAACCTAATAGAGTTTCTTGTGTTTGTTCAAGAACCTCAATCTTTTTCTCATATTTTTGTTTGTTCTTGACGACATCAATTCACAACAATGTTGTTTTGTTCTTCAACATTCATTATCTTTTATGCATTCCCATCTTTCGTTTTGCAAGTCTGCTTTCGTTTACAGTAACTAGAGTTTATTTCATTACCTTTTGATTTTATATTTCTCAAATCCATTGTGTTTATCCCTGAAAATGGTTTTTGCGGTAACATACTGTTAGAGTTGAATCTTCATCATCCTTCACTTTGTGAAGATAAATGCAGAAAGTGTAAAATCTTTCAGTCTGTGAAGGTGAATGTTGTGAATATGAAAACCTTCATTATGTGAAGGTGAGTGAAAAAAAAGTAAAATGAAGAAGATAAGGATAACAAGTGATTCATTCATTGAATTACAACTGTCCAAGGTTCATGAATATATATACATAGTGACTCAGCACCATTATGCTTAGCTGTCAATAAGCTAACCGCTAACAGAATCAGTTGCACAAGGATGATTAACTGCCTAGAGTAAACAGTAAGCTACATCATATCATATATCACTAACACCCCCCTCAAATTGAAGAGTGGGAAGTATCGCACACCACCTTGAGTTTGCCACGAAGTTCCTAAAATGCAGAAGTTCCAAGCGGTTTTGTAAGCGTGTTTTCAAGTTGAAGAGCTGCTAGAACATGTTGAATTCCCATCTTGCCAGCTACAACCCATTCTCTTACAAAATGGATGTCTAATTTAATGTGTTTCGTACGAGCATGGAGGATTGGATTGTGTGACAGAAGGACAACACTTAGATTATCACACAATAGTGTTGGTGGATGAATAGGAATACAAAGTTCTGAGAGTAAAGATTCCAACCAAAGTAGCTCAGATGTAGTATGTGCTAAAGCTCGATATTCCGCTTTAGTCCTTGACCGTTCGACTAGAGACTGTTTCTTCGAGCTCTAGGAGACTAAATTTGGCCAAAAGAATATGCACGAGCCAGATGCAGATCTTTTATCATCTGGGTCACTAGACCAGTGAGAGTCACTGTAGGCTCAAAGAGGGAACTTGGAAGTAGTGCGGGAAGGAGATTGAAGCCGACCATGTTTGTTTGTACCACTCAGATATTGTAAGAGTCTTCTAATTGCAGCCTAATGAGTATCTAGAGGATAGGCCATGAACTGGCAGGCTTTATTCACACTAAAAGCAATATCAACCTTGGTCAAGGTCACATATTAAAGAGCACCCACAATGGATCTGTAAAGCTGAGGATCAGAAAAATGATTTGTGCCATGTTTGCTTAACTTACGGTGGCTCAACATGGAAGTAGGAACCCCATTAGCATTCTCCATCTTTGATCTTGTCAGGAGATCCTTGACATATTTTGACTGAGTGAGGAACATGGAACCATTGCTGCAGAATTGTACTTCAATACCTAGAAAGTAACTAGGTCAACCCAAATTATTTAGATCAAAATCATGATGCAACTTGTTGATTAACTTGTGTATATGTGATGTACTTGAGCATGTGATAAGTATATCATCAACATAAATCAAAGCATATAAGGAAACACCAAGTTTGGAATAAACAAAAAGAGAGCTATCACACTTGGAGGTAGTGAAGCCAAATTGTAGCAATGCTTGAGTCAGTTTCTCATACCAAGCCTGCGGGGCTTGTTTGAGTCCATAAATAGCTTTGTGAAGCTTACATACAAGGGTTTTGTCAGAACTCACAAAACCATATGGTTGGGTCATGTATACCTCATCATGAAGAATGCCGTTTGATAAGGCATTGTTGACATCTATTTTTTGAATGTCCCATTTGTGTGTGATGGCAAGAGTTAGAATAACCCTAATGGTGGTAGGTTTTACCACGGGAGAGAAAGTTTCAGTGTAATCAAAGCCTTGTTCTTGATGGAATCCCTTTGCCACAAGTCTGGCTTTATGTTTGTGAATTGTTCCATCAACATTTTTTGATCTTAAAAACCCACCTACAACCTACTGCCTTTCTGTCAGGGGGCAAAGTAGTTAAGGTCCAGGTGTTATTAGCTTGTAGTGCATTGAACTCATCTGTCATGGCCTTAACCCACACAACCTTTGTCATATCTTGCTTGACACTAGTTAGTTCAGATTATGTGGAGTAAGAACACTTTAGGTTTTGACTTGCCAGTTTTAGCTCTAGTTAGTATAGGGTGATTATTTTCAAGTAAAGGAGCATCAGGGATACTAGTGTTATACCCCAAATTTTGACCACTAAGATTTCCCATCATTGTGCAAATCATCATCACAATATGGATGTACCTTTGTGCCTCATCAATCTCCTCAAGGAATTGTTGAGCAGTCACTACAATCAAACTAGGGTTTCAAACCCTCTCAGAGCCTTTAGACAAATGATCAATCAAGGAATGACATGATCTTCAACTTGTCTAACCTCTTAAACATCCACAAAGGATCAAGAGGACTCCCACATCAAGAATTAAGCACAAGAGTGCAACATTTCAAGTGGATCAAGCCTCAAGTTCATCTAATACAAAGTCAACTGACGCAAAAAGTCAAAGTTTGACTTTTTGGTCAACTTTGAGCTTCACAAGCCATTACTCAAGAAAATATGATGGATGATTTAATTTGATCAAATTTAAATCAAGAAATCATGCAAAATTGCAAAATTGATCAAATTGAAAGAAACTTAGAAATTTTTTCTAAGTTAAAATCATGTTCAAGTGCACAACTTTTCAAGGTTGTAACTATTGATCCAAACATCCATTGATTTTGAGTAAGAGCTACTTTTAAAGAGGGTATTTGATACTTCAACATTGTAGAGGGAATCAACTCAAAATATCATAAGGATTGAAAGATATAAGTGATCAAAGTTGGGAATTCTTAATGTCCAATGTTCTGACATTGCATAGGGACATCATTAATATTTTTTCAGCAAGAATGCCCCAACTTCAAGGATGTTTTTCTCCATGATCCAAGTTGAACCAGGTCTGGAGTCAAACATGAAAGTTGAAGTACGTTGTCTCAGCTTTCCAGAAAGGTGTAGAACGTCCTTGTAGCATACTCGAGCAGGGAGATATGATTTTCGCAAGAAGCATTGATAATGCAGAATTTTCATGACAGCTTTTAGGACAGATTTGACTACACAAGTTCAACACCATTTTTGATGACTTTGTAAGCTGAACCAAGACCAAAGTCAAACATAAAAGTTAGAGTATGTCATTAGGGCTTTCCAAAATGTATTAGAACTCCCATTAATTCAACTTGAGCAAGGAGTTATGAACCTCACAACAGGCCTTGCTCGAGCTGATTTTTTAGGACAGATTTTGTCCACTTTTCTTGTGCCACCCAATTTTCAAGCTTTGTCACCATGCAAGACAAGCATCAAAGATGCAATTCACTTCAATTCAAAATATCATAGTGGATTAAAATATACAAGTGATTAAAGTTTGGAATTATTAATGATCAAAGTTGTCAAATGTTTCAACATTTCATGGGACATCATTAATATTTTTCCAGCAAGAATGTCCCAACTTCAAGGATGTTTTTCTCCATGATCCAAGTTGATTCAAGCCAAACCTTGAACATCAAAGTTGAAGTACGTTGTCTCAGCTTTCCAGAAAGGTGTAGAACGTCCTTGTAGCATACTCGAGCAGGGAGATATGATTTTCACAAGAAGCATTGATAAAGCAGAATTTTCATGACAACTTTTAGGACAGATTTGACTACACAAGTTCAAGACCATTTTTGATGACTTTGCAAGCTTAACCAAGACCAAAGTCAAACATCAAAGTTGAAGTACGTCATCTAAGCTTTCCAGAAAATCCTAGAACGTCCATGTAGCATACTCGAGCAGGGAGTTATGAATTTTACAACAGGGCTTGCTGCAGCTGAATTTTTCATGGGGCAGATTTGCACATTTCTTGTGCCACACGAATTTCCAAGCCTTGTCATCACTTTGGACACCTCTGAGGATCAAATCTAAAGGGCACAATCACTGAGCCAAGCCTCCAAAGTCCTTGGAACAAGAAGTAGCATGCTATTCCTAAAAATCCCTAAAAGAGGAACAAGACTCCAATTTTGGATTGGAGCATTTAATAGATGCTTAGAGGTGGCATGGACTGACACATTTGCAATTGAATTCAGTCAACATTCCTCCAACAAGTAGGGAACCAAAGCTCTAGTCAATGGCTAGAGGAGACTTGGATTTTCATTGGCCAACATTGAACAAACCTCTGCTGCAGTTGCCATTCACTGTTGCTGCGAAAACAAACTTGCTCTACTATAAATAGAGCTCATTTGTGCTCAGTTTGAGTACACCAAAGCCATCAAACAAATGCTTTCCTCAAAATCTCTTCTTTCACCTCAAATTTGCCTTCCAAAGCAAGTAATTCTGAGTTTTTGAGCTAGAGAGCAATTCCACTCAAACTAATCACACACACACCTCATATATATCATATGTAAGCTGTGCAAACTATCACAAGTGACCTGTAATCACAAAATCACAAAGTCACTTCTCAAAACCTCAAAATGGCACTTTTTTGCATTTTTCAAGCCATGTCTTGATTCAGTCACTTTCCAAACCAGATAAAACCTCAAACACACTCCAAATATCATCCTTGAACTGTCCCAAATAGTTCCCAACATCTGGAACACCATTTGAGAGAGTTGTTATTTTGGTAACTTTTAACCCCTTTTGCAAGAAAGGGACAGTTTGTGTTTTTGCAGGTACCAGTTGATTCCAATCATCCTAAAAGCTTCTAAGGGATCATTTGAGTGTGTCTAAAGCATCAAATCATTTCTGGAATAAGAGGCTTAACAGATTGCACAAAAACTCCAAAAAAGCTCAAAAAGAGGTAAGCATCACAACTTGGAATCCTTGAAATCATGCATTGCTTTGAAGTCCACTGATCATACACATCTCGTACATGTTGTATATGTTGCGTTTGGGCTAATTCACCATGTAATCCATGCTTGTATCAAAGTGTAGCACAGAAAATGCAATTATAGGTCCTTTTCAAAACCACTATCGGGTTTTGAGGAGGGAGTGTGATCTGAAAAAACTACCACCAACATTGGATTCCTTGTGAAATTATGGGCCAGATGCATATAAATTTTGTCTCAAACCATTGAGATTTGAGAAAGTTATGGGTGTTGGAAGTTTGATAAAAAAAGATGTTGAAAACTCATGAGTGATGTCTCATGAGTGATGTTGTGACATCACATTCCTCTTTTTCTTAGTTTATCTTCAAAACTCAACCAATTTGTTCACATAGCAAAAATCATCATTTTCAAAATCTGTTTTACACACTTTTTATTCATACTCCATAATATTTTAATCCACCAAAAAATCACAAAAAATATTATTATTTGATATATTTTTAATATATTCAAAAATATTGTTTTAAATTGTTTTAAATGCTTTTAAAATGATTTCTTTTTCTTGATTTTTAAAACCAAAATGATTTTAAATATTCATGTGGATAAAATACATTTTCATAAACCTTAATCACTGTTTATAACATGATTAATGATTTTATTTGATATTTTTTATCATTTTTTACTTGATTTTTCTTTGAAAAATGCTCTTTAAAAAATGAAATTAGGGTTTTTGATTAATTCAACCCTCATCAAACTTTTTCAAACAAACTCATGGGTCTCTAATAGGGTGTAAGACCCAATCCTTTGTAAATACAACCCATGTTGGGTCTCACTTATTGTATAAGTCCCGTTGTATTTCAAAAAGTTCGACGCGATCATCATCCGTTGAAAAACAAATCTTGGGCCTCTATTAGAGTGTAAGACCCAATCCCCTTTTAACCAAAACAATTTTGGGCCTCAGTTATTGTATAAGTCCCGATACGTTAAAAATCTCGGCGCGATCGCCATTTTCAAACTGAAAATATTTTGGGCCTCTCCCTGAGTTGTAAGCCCCATCTTTTGTACAAAAATACACTTTGGGCCTCTAATAGAGTGTAAGACCCAACCCCTCTTTTTCATATTTTCTCATTTTTCATATTATTTTTTATGATTTGGAAAATTAATAACTCCCTCAATTTTGATTATTTTTTATTGGTTCTTTTTCTGAAAAATCACAAAAATAGTAAAATATTTTATTCTACAAAAAAAATCAAATTTATATTATTTATTTAATATAGTTGGTATTTTTGTGAATAAATTCATTTTTAATTGTTTTTAAGTATTTTAAAAGTGAATATTCATCTTGAAAATAAAGACCTTGGGCCTCCCCTCGTGTTGTAAGCCCCATTTCTTTTCTTTATACTCTTTGGGCCTCTATTAGAGTGTAAGACCCAACCCCTTGTGTACAGAAAACTTTTTGGGCCTCATTCGTTGTATAAGTCCCTCTGTACATTTTCAAATAAACGACGCGATCGTCGCTAGTTTAAAATTAACCAACTGGGCCTACCCTCGTGTTATAAGCCCCACTCTTTTTCTTTAAACTTTTTGGGCCTCTTGAGAGAGTGTAAGACCCATCCCTTTGTACAGAAAACCTTTTTGGGCCTCAGTCACTTGTATAAGTCCCTCTGTACAAATTCAACAGTGCGCTCACTGATAAAACCCTGTGCCTCTCCTTGAGCTGTAAGCCCCAAATCTTTTTATTTCAAAGCACTTTCTCCTTTGATTTTGAATATACTGTTGTTTTCAATCTTTCTTTGTTGAACAACTAACCAAACAGCATGGAAGCTCTACAACCGAGTAAGTGTTTACCCGCTTTCATTTACCGCTTTCATATGTATATAACTGTATTGTGGGGCTGTTTCACTGTAAGTCTCCTTTCATAAACTCATATATATATATATAACTGTATTGTGGGGCTGTTTCGCTGTAAGTCTTCTTTCATAAACTCATATCAACTGTGTAATAATAGTATAGATATTTAGAGTTTCCCCGGCAACTACGTCTAGAACTAGGTGACGCCGTTTCGTTTATTCATAGAAATAGACACCTAGATACCCAAATAGGATCACCAGATACAGTCTTCTCTTCGGCTGTCCTCATTAGGAATTGTCAAGAAACTCTACTCCCAGAGATGAATGTATTCTCTGTGAATGGCATCTTTGAGTTTCTTCCAAATTCTCGAACTTTCCTGACTTGATCTATTCCTTGTGAATAGCTTGCCTTGAATTTCTCGGGGTTTGGGGACCCACGGGCTTCTTAAAAGCATCGGCCTCCTCTTGGGCATCGTACAAGGAACCACAAGCTTCCTAAAAGCAACCCCGCCTCCTCTTGGGCTTAGTACAAGGACCCGTCGGCTTCTTAGAAGTATTCACAACCTCCTCTTAGGCTTCGTATAATAATCTCTTCCTCCGGGAATGATAGCCTTCTCTTGGGCTTCGTACAAGGACCGATCGACTTCTTAAAAGTTTCCAGCCTCCTCTTGGGCTTCGTACAAATTGTCCCGACGACCTCCTAGAGGTATAGGAACAGAACTTAATCATCTGCATAGAACAGTCCTTTCAAAGAGTCTACTACTGTTTCTCAAAACATGGTACAAAAGATGAAACTCCAGACTTGGACAATCTAATCTCCATGAGTCTCAAAGACATTCTCAAGTGACCCCTTCAAGAATAGGAAGGAAACCCGCAGACTCGGACAGTCTCAATACCCTTCGGATTTCCCGCTTCCTTAAAGAACAGGAGTAACCCGGATCCTTGAAACAAATCCTTGAGTACAGTGTTGCTCATATAAGAACTGATTTTCTCTTTCAAAATCCGCATACTGGACCTGTCACTCAACTGAAACAGTCACCATAGCCTCCTCTTGGGCTTTGTACAATGATTCTCCCCAGCGGAGTCAAACAACGTTTAGCCTCTCTCTCGGGCTTTGTACGAGACACATAAGAGACTCCCTCGTTGAGTCAATCACCCTTTTCGCCTCCATCTCGGGCTTTGTACGAGATACAAAAAGGTTCTTATTGAGCCAAACAAACAATAGCCTCCATCTCGGGCTTTATACAAGATAGGAAAAGATTCCCTCATCGAGTCAAAACCTTTTTGCCTCCATCTTGGGCATCGTACGAGATACAGAGACTCTCTTGTTGAGTCAAACTTTTCGCCTCCATCTCGAGCTTCGTACGAGATACAGAGACTCTCTTGTTGAGTCGAACTTTCAGCCTCCATCTCGGGCTTCGTACGAGATACAGAAACACTCTCTTGTTGAGTATAAAAGATTCTCCTGTTGAGTCAACCCTTTTAGCCTCTCTCTCGGGCTTCGTACGAGACACATAAAAACTCCCTCTTGTTGGGCCAATAGCCTCCTCTTAGGCTTTGTATAAGAAAACCACTGGTTGATCCAATCAACCTTTTAGCATTAAAGTTGAGCCTCGTTCACAGTACACAAACATCAACCACTCCTTCCCCTTCATCTAATCGCTGTAAGCGGCAAGCCTCTGGATCATCTACATCCATGCCACTGTCCCTCTTTTAGCATGAGAAATTCCTAAGGGAAGATAGCATTGCTCTACACTGAGTTAAAGGCTTCTCCTTCAGGTTAAAATCCCCTATAAAGGAAATTATGGCATTACTAGGATCCGCGTATCCCGGTTAAAGTAATCCTCCTTTATAAACCAGTCACCCAACAGTTGTTACAGACAAACCCTTCTTTAGAGATGACAAATTCTCTCTAAAGTCGAGGTCCTTCAGCTTCACGTCTTGGGCTTTGAACAAGACACAAATAGACTTTTCAGCTTCACATCTTGGGCTTTGAATAAGATACAAATCACCTTTCGCTTCACGTCTTGGGCTTTGAACAAGACACCAAAAACCAATTTCCTCCCATAGAATAGGAGGAACTACGAACGCTCTGATTTCCCTGTTTCGGTAAACGGGAATACGTAGGCATAAGATTGAAAGAAAAGATCTTAGCGAGCACAATCAACAAAAAACCCAAATCCCATATCTCCATCAATCAAAAGCAGTAATTCAAAAAGCATCAGTCCTAACATCCTAATCCTTGTTCCCCGCCAGAAACCTTCTTCCAAGGTAAAAAGTAAGAAAACCGTATTGGCGAAAATACAAATAACCAGTACAAAGGCCCCCCCACATTTATAGCATTCGTAACCTAACAGACTGCTGTTTAAACTCAGTATGCAAAGCAGGGTTAATTGGAGACATCTATTTCCCTTCCTTATTCAGCTTACAATAGGATAAAAAATGAATCGACCTGTAGTTTAAGCTCAAACCGCAGAGAGCGACCAGCGCTTAAGAACCGCGTCCAAAATCGCTCGCTACAGAAAAATGGCGCCCACCGTGGGGCCCGTTCTTTCTTTCTTACAATTTAAACCTTGGGTAAGTCATTTTCATGGCGGTGGCCGCCAACAGAAAAATGGCGCCCACCGTGGGGCCGGGTCTTTCTAAAACTTTTTTTTTCCTTTTTTCTCTTCACTTGTATGAATACCACAGATTGGGGCTTCCGCTGGGGAACCCATTTTCTGTCAGGAACTTAGGATTCATAGCTTTAAAGGTCTAGGATGTTTAGGACAAATATATATACTGCTTTTCCTAATTGAATATGTGTTTATTTTTCTGCTACTGGGAATGCGTGTGATGCCGCATGTGGTAAGATTGAGTATACACTTAAGATAAGTGATGGCGACGAGGTCGACCATCAACCTCAGTGGAGGCATCCTAATGTAACCATTCTCTCACCTAGACAATGGGTCGGTTGTGATGCCTGAGAAGCTGAGGAGCCAAACCCTTTCGTAGTGCGGAAACTATCGGAAATAGTTTTCACGCGATACTACCCTCATTTGAGGCTGGTGATCTATTCTCGGTGAATGGCACTTACTCTAAGATTGCTCTACAACTCGCTGGCGATCCGCTTGTTGTTTTACTTTCCTGGGAGGAGCTGATGATAATGAGTACAGGTACAAAAATCACCTTAGTATAAACCTTTGGGGATGGGTAGAGCTTTGACTTCATGACAACAACCCTTTGACCCCATGTTTTTTCTATGTTTTTGTGTGCTGCATTCATGCATTCATTTAAAAAAAACATTAAAACATTCAAAAAACTTCTCTTCTAGTCTCTCTGCTTTTCAAATTAAACTAAGACTGTGATTGCAAATATCAGAGAAGAGGATTGTGATAATGGATTTCGGTAGAAGGAGAACTCATACGTACACCTTCAAGGTTCCAAAACTAGGGGATTTGAGAAGGCTAGCAAGGATGATCACTAGCCCTGAGGCTTTCAGAGCCAAGTACGGAGGTCTGCTACCACTGTTAAGAGTCCATGTGATTGAGGGAATCATGGACGCGTTCGTTCAATTCTACGATCCGGTTTATCACTGTTTCACATTCCCGGATTACCAGCTTGCACCAACGCTGGAGGAGTATTCTCATCTGATCGATCTACATATCACCGATCGAGCTCCATTTTCCGGACTGGAAGAAATTCCAAAGAATCAGACCGTTGCAAGAGCAATTCATTTGGACGAGTCTGAGGTCAGGACTCACATGACCGCTAAGGGTGGCATCCAAGGTTTTCCAGCCCAGTTCTTAACAAAGAAAGCTCTGTACTTTGCTAGTATAGGGAACGGGACTGCTTTTGAAAGCATCTTTGTTTTACTCACCTACGGATTATTTTTGTTTCCCAACATCAATAACTTCGTCGATATCAATGCCATTAAGGTTTTTCTCATTGAAAACCCTGTGCCGACTTTGCTCACAGATGTGCATCATTCTGTACACTTGGGAAATTTGTACAGTGGAGGGGAGATCACATGCTGTGTACCTCTGCTTTATAAATGGTTTATCTCGCACTTACCCAAGTCTGCTGCTTTTTGGGATTGCAAGAGTGTCTTACGTTGGTCGCAGAAGATCATGTCTCTCACCAACTCTGATATAGATTGGTGTAATAGGATTTTTGAGGGAATCAGGATCATTGACCGTTGTGGAAACTTCCCCAATGTACCCCTCATAGGAACTAAAAGAGGAATCAACTATCACCCGGTATTGGTTCGTCGTCAATTTGGATACCCGATGAGGCTTGTTCCGAGCAACGCTCATCTGGAAGGTCTTTTCTTCAAGGAAGGAGAAAGTGACAGAGCACTAAAGATGGAAATAGTGCACGCTTGGAAGCATGTTCATAAGAAAGGACGAGAGTCTCTAGGAAAACCGGACTGTGTCTCGGTGGAGCCTTATCTCCATTGGGTACAAACTAGAGCTCTCAAGCTAAAGATGCCTTATCCTCGTTACGAAATTCTTCCGCCAAAGGAATCTGTCATGTACTTCATGATGGAAACTGAAAAGCTTCAGGTTACTCTCAACAAAGTTCAAAAGGAGAGAAGGTCTTGGAAGAACAAGTACCGCACCCTCAACGTAGAGTGCATCAGAATACAACAATTACTGAAAGAGAAGGATGCTCTGATTGAAATTTTGGAGCAACATGCTGTAGAGAATCAAGATGACCAAAGGAATTTGCTCATTCCTTTCACTTGGCAAAGGAATGACGACCCGACAACGGCCCAAGAGCCCCGGTCAAAGAAAAGGAAAGTACCAGAATCAGCACCCGATTTCTCTTCAGAGAGGACTCAGGACCCATTAGCTTAGGTTTCTGTTTCTGTACCTTGTAATCTACTGTATTTCCATTTCTGTAATCCTTTGAATTCAATAAAAAGGGGTTTCCCCACTGTTTGATATTTGCAATCTAATTATCGAAGTTTATTTTGATTAAACCAAAAAACAATTAATATAATCATTGCATTCATCATTCTCACATCGCGTATTCTTCTTCCCTACGAATCTCACGTTTGTGTCTCGATTCTAGAGTCAAACTGTCTCATTCGTACAATACTCGGGCCAATCGTCAGAAAAATATGGATGATCTTGAGGAAGAAAACATAGAGTTGAAAAAAGAGATCGACGCTCTAAGAGAGGATATGAGAAAGCTTCGTAACGACATGCAAGCCATGGCAGAAGCTCAGCTACAAAGAACTGTGATCTCAGAGATCACCTCAATGCCCATAGTGGAGAAGTATGATCCTAGGTATCAGATGCCGAAAGATCGTCCTTGGGGCATGCATGTTAACTATATCCCAGAAGGATATGTTCCGCCGATCACTGAAGATCAGGGAATCTCAACAGAAGCCGCTGGGCCTGAAGGTTACAAACTTCGGGAAAGCGAAGATGCCAGGGGCATACTGAAGACTCCTGAAGGTTACAAACTTCGGGAAACGCCAAGATTTACTGTCGTAGTCACGGTACCACCCCCTGTGGTGCACACTGTCCCGGAAGGACAGATTCCACCAATACCTGCTGGTAAAAAGGAAACTATGTTTGACCGAATGGAGGAATTCCAGGAGCAGTTCTTGGAAATGCAGAAGGAACTGCAAGCCATTCGCGGTCAGGATTTATTTGGAAAGGACGCCGCAGACCTCTGCTTGGTCCCCAATGTGAAAGTCCCGCACAAGTTCCAAGTGCCCGACTTTGAAAAATACAAGGGTAACTCTTGCCCTCAAAGCCATCTGGTGATGTACGCTCGGCGGATGTCAGCTCAGACGGAGAATCAGGACCTGCTGATTCACTACTTCCAGGATAGTTTAACCGGTGCCGCATTAAAATGGTACATGGGTTTAAACCGTGCCACGGTCAGCACTTTCAGAGATCTTGGCACTGCCTTCGTCCAACAATACAAATATAATTTGGACATGGCACCCGACAGAGATCAACTCAGATCAATGTCGCAAAAGGACAAGGAAACCTTTAAGGAGTATGCTCAAAGGTGGCGTGAAATTGCCGCCCAAATTTGTCCACCTCTTGAGGAAAAAGAGATGACAAAGATCTTCTTAAAGACCTTAAGCTCATTTTACTATGACTGAATGGTTGCCAGTGCACCCAGTGATTTCACCGAGATGGTGGGCATGGGCGTACCCGTCTTGAGGAAGCCGTCCGAGAAGGACGTTTGGTAAAAGACACTGGATCGACGAGCGGTACTAAAAAATACGGTAGTGCTCTCCCTAAGAAAAAAGAGCAAGATATTGGGAATATCTCTCTCGAAAAGCAAAGGCGACGTTATCAACCGGTAGCAGCTGTGACTCCTGCTATCAACCCTGCGTCTATTCCTACGTATCAACCTCAGGTTGCACAGAGCCAACCTAATCAGCAAAGGACACAACAGCCTCTTCAGGAGGCTCGTCCTCAATACAACAACAACCGTACAACACGGCCACCAGGATTTGATCCTATACCCGTAACGTACGCAGAGTTGTTTCCATTACTACTGGCTAAGGGGCACATTCAGATTAAATCTCCTCTTACAGTACCGGAAAATCTGCCTTTTTGGTTTAAGGTGGATCAAACTTGCCCTTATCATCAAGGAGGGTCAGGGCATAACATAGAGAACTGTCTTAATTTTAAATCTGACGTGCAAAAGCTTGTTAGGAGCGGGCTCTTATCTTTCAAGGATACGAATCCCAATGTTCTTACGAACCCGCTGCCTCAACACAAGAAAGCTGCAGTCAATCTGATTGAGAAAGAGACTAACAATGTCTATCAAATTCATGATGTACTCTTGTTGAAAACCAATCTGGTTAAGATGCATTGTAGATAGAGTGGGTATGGCCATGTGCCACCTCATAATTATCACCAGTGTGATATCGGCTCTAAAGATAACCAAGGATGTTCGGTAGTGCAATCAGCTCTACAGGAACAAATGGATCTCGGATGGATCCAAGAGCACCGAGTTTGTGGAGTTAACATGGTCTACACGAATTCTAACGTCATTCAGAACCACGATATCCGTGCAATGAATGTCAACTTGGTGGCAATGCACTCAAGGCAAAGCCAATATCATAATCTGCCGCGGCACGATTACAGTTCCTGTCTGACTTGCTCGGTAAACAAACAGGGATGCTCTTTCATACAAGAGGCCTTCCAGCGTCAGATGGATCTTGGATGGATCCAAGACTACCATGATAGGAACTCCTATCAAATCAACATGGTTCATATCTTCGATATTCGCGTGATGAATACCAACCTGGTAGAGTTACATGCTGAGCAGGTCCGACTCGGATTCTTAATATCACATGACTATCAAAGCTGTAAAGCGGGTTGCGAAAACGATCGAGGTTGTACCCTTGTCTAGGAGGCACTTCAACACTTGTTAAATCACTGGTGGATGCCAATTTACATGAACGAAGATACTCAGCAAATTAGTATCAGTAACAGGAATCCTACTCGGCGTCTAAGTCAGGATGTCCGATCAGGGGAAGGTAACCTAGTGAGGTTACATTGTATTTAAAGTGGGCGTGGCCAGGTGCCACCACACAATTACGACCGTTGTAGCGTCTGTTCGGAAAGTAACCAAGGGTGTTACCTTGTGAGAGCAGCTCTTCAGGGTCAGGTGGATCGTGGAGAAATTCGTCCATATCCGGGTTCTGGACCCATCAACTGGACGCCGAACTACCTTGCCGATCAAGTTGAGGATGTTGTCACCATCTCTGGTCGTCACCAGACAAGGGATGTTTTTGCCATCATCCCTCTACTTGACGAATCTAAAGTTCCCAACCGGGAACGGATCGAGATTACTTACGATGGTCAGAAAAATCAGAAGGTTCCCATAGTCATCGATTTGCCAGGACCATTACCGTATGAATAAACTAAGGCTATCCCTTACAAATACGGTGCAACAACCATTGAAAATGGAAAGGAAATTCCATTGCCCTCCGTCGTGAATATTGCAGGCATCAGTCGAGTAACACGGAGCGGTAGAATCTTCAACCGAGGGGTTGGGGAACTTAACAAAGAAAAGGAACTTCAGACGGAAGCTCCCGATCCACCAGTCGGTCAATCCAGTAATCCCGACCTTTCGAAAAACAACGATGAGATGCTGAAGCTCATCCAAAGGAGTGAATACAACATTGTCGATCAACTGTTACAGACTCCTTCAAAGATCTCGGTATTATCACTGTTACTCAGTTCAGAAGCGCATAGGGAGGCTCTACAGAAATTTTTGGAGCAAGCCTTTCTGGAACAGGATGTAACAATCAGACAGTTCGATAGCATTGTCTCTAACATCACTTCCTGCAACAATTTGGGATTTAGTGATGAGGAATTACCCGAAGAGGGTCGTCGTCATAACATGGCGCTCAACATTACAGTTAACTGCCAGGACGATGCTTTAGCCAGCGTACTGGTAGACACAGGGTCAGCCCTGAATGTTATGCCGAAGTCCACTTGGATGCAATTATCATTCAAGGGACCTCCGATGAGAGTCAGCGAGGTCGTCGTCAAAGCATTCGACGGATCCAGAAAAACAGTTATCGGCGAAATTGATCTTCCCATAACTATTGGTCCTCACACTTTCCAAGTCACTTTCCAGGTCATGGACATCCGGGAAACATACAGTTGTTTATTAGGAAGACCTTGGATACATCAGGCTGGAGTGGTTACTTCAACCCTCCACCAAAAGTTAAAGTTCGTCAAGAACGATCAACTTGTCACAGTCTGTGGAGACCAAGCCTTGCTTTTAAGCAACTTATCATCATCTACTGGTATAGAACCCGAGGAGGTTATTGGAACTCAGTTCCAAGCAATATCGGTAAGCAAAGACAATCAGTTCAAAGGAGGAACCTCGATTTCCTCATACAAAGATGCTATCACAGCGGTCGAGAGTACCAATACAACCGGATGGGGACAGCTTGTCATTCCTATTGACAATAAAACAAAGAAGGGTCTTGGTTTTTCTACAACCTGTACCCAGACAGCTGCCAACGATGAAAGTCTTCATCCCCTTCAAAACTTCTTCCACAATGGAGGTTTCCTCCACCCAGTGTCTCAAGCAGTCCATGCTATCAATGAGGAAGATCCCTCTGACACAGATGAAGAATGGAAGTCCTACCTTAACAAGGACGGTTATATGTCTCAGGAAGAGGTGCCTATGCCTTTTTGCTTTCCTACAAAAAGTCCGAGATTTATACCCAGATCAGACGTCGAAATGATCTACGGGGATTGTGATCCGGAAGGATGCCGCGCTCCGCCAAATTCATTAGAGAAAGACACTCCGATGAAAGACAATTTTGACTACAACTACTATGGCCCAATGGATGGCCTGCCAATGTGGCAGCCTTACCCAGGAAACTTGGGGCAAGAAAGTCATCCGAGTAATGAAACTCAGCTGAGCATCATTGAACAGAATACCTATGTCCCCACCATGTCATGGGATCAACACTCAGGTCATTCAGAAACTACTCAACATGACGATGAATTTGCAACGTTTGCAGGACTAGACTTCATCAACAATGATTTCCCTGAGGTCAACGTCATCGAGAGAGATGACCCCTCCAGTTCCAAAGAAGTATGGGACACCCTGGGACAACCAAGTGGAAAATTTGATTATATGGTCAAGTACACCGCTCCCGAAAGCTCTCGTATCAAGCTCGAAGATATCCAGCCAACTGGATGGGGAGATACAGCTGAGAGCACAAATACTATGCAAAATGTAACAGAGGAATTCTCCTACGACAATTCTGCCTGGGAGACAGATTCCAATGATCCTGCTCCACCAGAAATCAGCGTTATTTCTGAAGACAAATCAAGGAAGGTGCCAGACTTTGTGATTCACCGAGGAGTTCGCCGCCAATGGGTTGCTGTCGAGGTTCCGAAGGTCGTTCACCAGTCAAAGTAATTGCCATCTTTAGCCTTTCACCCTGCCCAGGTGAAACGGATGTTTTGATAGGGCTCGCTTTCTGTAAAATTTCCCTCTTCGCTTTGCCCAAAGCGACAGAGTCTTGTTTTATAGGGCTGTAGTTTCAAGATTCGACTTGTTCATTAATAAAATAACGCCGTTCTGTAATTTCCGCATTATTTGCTGTTTTCTCTTTTTGCTTTTTCAGAAAATGGTAATCCTAAAAAATAATTCAAAAATAAAAACAAGCAGTAAAATAAAACACTGCACACACTCTTGCATTTTCTCTATCTCTTCTAAACACGAATCATCACGTCATGCAGATTGCTTGTTTTACACCCCGTTGAAACATACGATCCGATGCCTTCTCCCGACTTTGAGTTCCCGGTATTCGAGGCTGATGAAGAAAATGACAACGAAATTCCAGAAGAGATCTCCCAACTACTCAGACAAGAGGAAAGGTCCATTGAACCTCACAAAGAACCGTTGGAAACGGTAAACTTGGGTTCAGAATAAGAGAGAAAAGAAATCAGGATTGGGGCACTGCTCAGTCCAACTGCCAGAGAAGGTTTGATAAAGCTTCTCAAAGAATTCCCCGATGTGTTCGCTTGGTCCTATCAGGATATGCCAGGGTTGGATACCAGCATCGTGGAACATCACTTACCGTTAAGATCGGAATGTCTGCCAGTAAAGCAAAGGTTGAGACGGACTCACCCGAACATGGCCATCAAAATCAAAGAGGAGGTGCAGAAACAGATTGACGCGGGTTTCCTCGCTACATCTGAATATCCTCAATGGTTAGCCAATATTGTACCCGTTCCCAAAAAGGACGGAAAAGTCAGAATGTGTGTAGATTACAGAGACCTGAACAAGGCTAGTCCAAAGGACGACTTTCCTTTACCACACATTGACATGCTGGTAGACAGTACAACAAAGTTCAAAGTCTTCTCCTTCATGGATGGATTCTCGGGCTATAACCAGATCAAAATGGCGCCGAAAGACATGGAGAAAACTTCGTTCATTACCCCATGGGGTACCTTTTATTACAAGGTAATGCCGTTCGGTTTGAAGAATGCCGGGGCAACCTATCAAAGGGCCATGACTACTCTCTTTCATGACATGATACACAAAGAAATCAAGGTATATGTCGATGATATGATTGCAAAATAAAAAATAGAGAGTGAGCACGTTGAACATCTATCAAAATTGTTCGAACGTCTAAGAAAATTCAAGCTCTGCTTGAATCCTAACAAATGCACTTTCGGTGTCCGTTCAGGGAAACTCTTAGGGTTCATCGTCAGCTAGAAAGGAATTGAGGTTGATCCTGACAAGGTCAAGGCCATTCGAGAAATGCCTTCTCCGAAAACTGAAAAACAAGTCAGAGGATTCCTGGGACGTCTGAATTACATTTCCAGATTTATATTCCTCATGACCGCAACATGCGCGCCAATCTTCAAAATGCTCAAGAAGATACAATCTTTTCTCACTGATTCTCGGGGCAAGTGGACTCCGAATTATTATGGCCCCTATGTGGTCAAGATAGCTTTCTCAGGCGGCGCCTTGAGACTTGCAACCATGGACGGAGAGGAATTTGCCTACCCCACGAATGTTGATGTAGTCAAGAAATACTTCGCCTAAACTAAAAAAAAAAAAAACGTCTCGGTGGATTGAAAACCCGAAAGGGCGGTCCAGGAAAAAGTTAGAGACATGAAAAAAATCATCCCGATGGATTGGAAATCTCAAAGTACAATCCAGGAAAAAATTAGGGATAATGGCAGGTAACTATGTTCAACAGAGGCAGGTCCCTCAGCAGCAGTTACACCATCCATCGGAGGAAAACTCTAGTCAAGGTCATCTTCGACAGAAGCTCAGGATGCCCCGAATTCAAAGTTGGTAGAAGGACAGTGGTCGTTATGTTTTAACGTAGCCTTTTTCCCTGTAAATTACCATTTTCTAACTTTGTATATACTCTTTGGAATCACGCGTTTGGCTGATCTCTATCTTATCAATAAAATTTGAGCCCTTGTGCTTTTGTTTGTATTTCTTACTTGTTTTAGCTTTACAGAATGACTTTGTTAACATGATTAACGATTCTTGAAATAAAACAAAATGAATTTACTTGTTAAAACTTTTTCTGCTTTTAAAATAAAGTCGGCAATTTCTTTTGACTGTTGAACATCAGAAGAATCTCGACCGCTTCTCCAGAAGTAAGCGAACTTCAAAGTGCAGAATCAAAGTACTCCTTCTACACTAGTGCGCCTGATTGAAGGATCAATAGTGTCAGATGCGACTAATCCATCTGACATCTTCGGCAGAGTTCTTACCTCCTAAGCCCGACCAACATAGCTCCCAACAGGGACTATCTTTCCTAAGCAAGGTGGAATTGCTATTTTTAACCAACGGTATTTCTTCGCCCCGCGATGGCCGAGTATCCAGTCGTGTTCACCCGTTAGTCTGTATGTCGTGTCAGTTTTGTCAGCATAAACATACATACATCATGCATTTGATTTGCATTTACATTTCATATTACATCACTATCACTCCCGTCAGTCTTGTCCCCTAGTGATAACAGTCCTCTCAATCGAGTTGTCAGTTCTTTCCTCGTTAGGAAATGTTGCGTCTGAACATTCTCTCTCCTCCAGTTTTATTTTTGGAATGAAGTTGACTCCTCGACCACTTTGATAACTTGAACCTCTGAAAGACCAGAGGAACCTTCAGTCAGCATCACTCTTCGCCATTGAAGATGATATCCTTGCTTTCCCGGATTAAAGAAAAATCCCCCAGAGAAAGCCTTCTAAGCAAAGATTTGGCAGTACAGTTGCCATTCTCCGAAAAGATCGTTGATGAAAAGGTCATCGGCACCTCAAAATTGGATCCCATCATTTGGCATTTCTCCGGAAAGATCCCGAGAAAAGTATGATGTAAGCCCCCAAACGAAAATAGTCTCTCAAGAGACTCGCTTTCCCCAGTAGAATCGAAAAATGGCGTCTCCAAAATAGAGAAGTTTGTGTACCTCTACAATTCAGACGAATGGGTTCCCCAGCAAGTCTGACATCAAAACTTTTTTCGTCAAATGGCATCTCTCTAGGAAAATTCGGCGAGAAGTTTGAAGGAAAACCGCTACTAACAGCGTTCCTTGTCAAGAAAGTTTATTGACAAAAGAAACTGAGACCAGTTCCTTGGTAGGAAACCAGGATAGAGGGGAAGTTTACTTTAGAAATTGAGACCAGTTCCTTGGTAGGAAACCGGGATCGAGGGGAAGTTTATATCAGAAACTGAGACCAGATCCTTGGTAGGAAACCAGGATAGAGGAGACTTGGATTTTCATTGGCCAACATTGAACAAACCTCTGTTGCAGTTGCCATTCACTGTTGCTGCGAAAACAAACTTGCTCTACTATAAATAGAGCTCATTTGTGCTCAGTTTGAGTACACCAAAGCCATCAAACAAATGCTTTCCTCAAAATCTCTTCTTTCACCTCAAATTTGCCTTCAAAAGCAAGTAATTCTGAGTTTTTGAGCTAGAGAGCAATTCCACTCAAACTAATCACACACACACCTCATATATATCATATGTAAGCTGTGCAAACTATCACAAGTGACCTGTAATCACAAAATCACAAAGTCACTTCTCAAAACCTCAAAATGGCACTTTTTTGCATTTTTCAAGCCATGTCTTGATTCAGTCACTTTCCAAACCAGATAAAACCTCAAACACACTCCAAATATCATCCTTGAACTGTCCCCAATGGTTCCCAACATCTGGAACACCATTTGAGAGAGTTGTTATTTTGGTCACTTTTAACCCCTTTTGCAAGAAAGGGACAGTTTGTGTTTTTGCAGGTACCAGTTGATTCCAATCATCCTAAAAGCTTCTAAGGGATCATTTGAGTGTGTCTAAAGCATCAAATTATTTCTGGAATAAGAGGCTTGACAGATTGCACAAAAACTCCAAAAAAGCTCAAAAAGAGGTAAGCATCACAACTTGGAATCCTTGAAATCATGCATTGCTTTGAAGTCCACTGATCATACACATCTCATACATGTTGTATATGTTGCGTTTGGGCTAATTCACCATGTAATCCATGCATGTATCAAAGTGTAGCACAGAAAATGCAATTATAGGTCCTTTTCAAAACCACTATCGGGTTTTGAGGAGGGAGTGTGATCTGAAAAAACTACCACCAACATTGGATTCCTTGTGAAATTATAGGCCAGATGCATATAAATTTTGTCTCAAACCATTGAGATTTGAGAAAGTTATGGGTGTTGGAAGTTTGATAAAAAAGATGTTGAAAACTCATGAGTGATGTCTCATGAGTGATGTTGTGACATCACATTCCTCTTTTTCTTAGTTTATCTCCAAAACTCAACCAATTTTTTCACATAGCAAAAATCATCATTTTCAAAATCTGTTTTACACACTTTTTATTCATACTCCATAATATTTTAATCCACCAAAAAATCACAAAAAATATTATTATTTGATATATTTTTAATATATTCAAAAATATTGTTTTAAATTGTTTTAAATGCTTTTAAAATGATTTCTTTTTCTTGATTTTTAAAACCAAAATGATTTTAAATATTCATGTGGATAAAATACATTTTCATAAACCTTAATCACTGTTTATAACATGATTAATGATTTTATTTGATATTTTTTTATCATTTTTTACTTGATTTTTCTTTGAAAAATGCTCTTTAAAAAATGAAATTAGGGTTTTTGATTAATTCAACCCTCATCAAACTTTTTCAAACAAACTCATGGGCCTCTAATAGAGTGTAAGACCCAATCCTTTGTAAATACAACCCATTTTGGGCCTCACTTATTGTATAAGTCCCGTTGTATTTCAAAAAGTTCGACGCGATCATCATCCGTTGAAAAACAAATCTTGGGCCTCTATTAGAGTGTAAGACCCAATCCCCTTTTAACCAAAACAATTTTGGGCCTCAGTTATTGTATAAGTCCCGATACGTTAAAAATCTCGGCGCGATCGCCATTTTCAAACTGAAAATATTTTGGGCCTCTCCCTGAGTTGTAAGCCCCATCTTTTGTACAAAAATACACTTTGGGCCTCTAATAGAGTGTAAGACCCAACCCCTCTTTTTCATATTTTCTCATTTTTCATATTATTTTTTATGATTTGGAAAATTAATAACTCCCTCAATTTTGATTATTTTTTATTGGTTCTTTTTCTGAAAAATCACAAAAATAGTAAAATATTTTATTCTACAAAAAAATCAAATTTATATTATTTATTTAATATAGTTGGTATTTTTGTGAATAAATTCATTTTTAATTGTTTTTAAGTATTTTAAAAGTGAATATTCATCTTGAAAATAAAGACCTTGGGCCTCCCCTCGTGTTGTAAGCCCCATTTCTTTTCTTTAAACTCTTTGGGCCTCTATTAGAGTGTAAGACCCAACCCCTTGTGTACAGAAAACTTTTTGGGCCTCATTCGTTGTATAAGTCCCTCTGTACATTTTCAAATAAACGACGCGATCGTCGCTAGTTTAAAATTAACCAACTGGGCCTACCCTCGTGTTATAAGCCCCACTCTTTTTCTTTAAACTTTTTGGGCCTCTTGAGAGAGTGTAAGACCCATCCCTTTGTACAGAAAACCTTTTTGGGCCTCAGTCACTTGTATAAGTCCCTCTGTACAAATTCAACAGTGCGCTCACTGATAAAACCCTGGGCCTCTCCTTGAGCTGTAAGCCCCAAATCTTTTTATTTCAAAGCACTTTCTCCTTTGATTTTGAATATACTGTTGTTTTCAATCTTTCTTTGTTGAACAACTAACCAAACAACATGGAAACTCTACAACCGTGTAAGTGTTTACCCGCTTTCATTTACCGCTTTCATATGTATATAACTGTATTGTGGGGCTGTTTCACTGTAAGTCTCCTTTCATAAACTCATATATATATATAAATATATATATATATATATATATATATATATATATAACTGTATTGTGGGGCTGTTTCGCTGTAAGTCTTCTTTCATAAACTCATGTCAACTGTGTAATAATAGTATAGATATTTAGAGTTTCCCCGACAACTACGTCTAGAACTAGGTGACGCCGTTTCGTTTATTCATAGAAATAGACACCTAGATCCCCAAATAGGATCACCAGATACAGTCTTCTCTTCGGCTGTCCTCATTAGGAATTGTCAAGAAACTCTACTCCCAGAGATGAATGTATTCTCCGTGAATGGCATCTTTGAGTTTCTTCCAAATTCTCGAACTTTCCTGACTTGAACAATTCCTTGTGAATAGCTTGCCTTGAATTTCTCGGGGTTTGGGGACCCACGAGCTTCTTAAAAGCATCGGCCTCCTCTTGGGCATCGTACAAGGACCCACAGGCTTCCTAAAAGCAACCCCGCCTCCTCTTGGGCTTAGTACAAGGACCCGTCGGCTTCTTAGAAGTATTCACAGCCTCCTCTTAGGCTTCGTATAATGATCTCTTCCTCCGGGAATGATAGCCTTCTCTTGGGTTTCGTACAAAGACCGATCGGCTTCTTAAAAGTTTCCAGCCTCCTCTTGGGCTTCGTACAAATTGTCCCGACGACCTCCTAGAGGTATAGGAACAGAACTTAATCATCTGCATAGAACAGTCCTTTCAAAGAGTCTACTACTATTTCTCAAAACATGGTACAAAAGATGAAACTCCAGACTTGGACGGTCTAATCTCCTTGAGTCTCAAAGACATTCTCAAGTGACCCCTTCAAGAATAGGAAGGAAACCCGCAGACTCGGACAGTCTCAATACCCTTCGGATTTCCCGCTTCCTTAAAGAACAGGAGTAACCCGGATCCTTGAAACAAATCCTTGAGTACAATGTTGCTCATATAAGAACTGATTTTCTCTTTCAAAATCCGCATACTGGACCTGTCACTCAACTGAAACAGTCACCATAGCCTCTTCTTGGGCTTTGTACAATGATTCTCCCCAGCGGAGTCAAACAACGTTTAGCCTCTCTCTCGGGCTTTGTACGAGACACATAAGAGACTCCCTCGTTGAGTCAATCACCCTTTTCGCCTCCATCTCGTACTTTGTACGAGATACAAAAAGGTTCTTATTGAGCCAAACAAACAATAGCCTCTATCTCGGGCTTTATACGAGATACGAAAAGATTCCCTCGTCGAGTCAAAACCTTTTCGCCTCCATCTCGGGCATCGTACGAGATACAGAGACTCTCTTGTTGAGTCAAACTTTTCGCCTCCATCTCGGGCTTCGTACGAGATACAGAGACTCTCTTGTTGAGTCGAACTTTCAGCCTCCATCTCGGGCTTTGTACGAGATACAGAAACACTCTCTTGTTGAGTATAAAAGATTTTCCAGTTGAGTCAACCCTTTTAGCCTCTCTCTCGGGCTTCGTACGAGACACATAAAAACTCCCTCTTGTTGGGCCAATAGCCTCCTCTTAGGCTTTGTATAAGAAAACCACTGGTTGATCCAATCAACCTTTTAGCATTAAAGCTGAGCCTCGTTCACAGTACACAAACATCAACCACTCCTTCCCCTTCATCTAATCGCTGTAAGCGGCAAGCCTCTGGATCATCTACATCCATGCCACTGTCCCTCTTTTAGCATGAGAAATTCCTAAGGAAAGATAGCATTGCTCTACACTGAGTTAAAGTCTTCTCCTTCAGGTTAAAATCCCCTATAAAGGAAATTATGGCATTACTAGGATCCGCGTATCCCGGTTAAAGTAATCCTCCTTTATAAACCAGTCACCCAACAGTTGTGACAGACAAACCCTTCTTTAGAGATGACAAATTTTCTCTAAAGTCGAGGTCCTTCAGCTTCACGTCTTGGGCTTTGAACAAGACACAAATAGACTTTTCAGCTTCACATCTTGGGCTTTGAATAAGATACAAATCACCTTTCGCTTCACGTCTTGGGCTTTGAACGAGACACCAAAAACCAATTTCCTCCCATAGAATAGGAGGAACTACGAACGCTCTGATTTCCCTGTTTCGGTAAACGGGAATACGTAGGCATAAGATTGAAAGAAAAGATCTTAGCGAGCACAATCAACAAAAAACCCAAATCCCATATCTCCATCAATCAAAAGCAGTAATTCAAAAAGCATCAGTCCTAACATCCTAATCCGTGTTCCCCGCCAGAAACCTTCTGCCAAGGTAAAAAGAAAGAACACCGTATTGGCGAAAATACAAATAACCAGTACAAAGGCCCCCCCACATTGATAGCATTCGTAACCTAACAGACCGCTGTTTAAACTCAGTATGCAAAGCAGGGTTAATTGGAGACATCTATTTCCCTTCCTTATTCAGCTTACAATAGGATAAAAAATGAATCGACCTGTAGTTTAAGCTCAAACCGCAGAGAGCGACCAGCGATTAAGAACCGCGTCCAAAATCGCTCGCTACAACTAGTACCAATGGAGGGAGATAGGGTTCAAAGATAGGAATGTAGGATGACAGAGTGAGTTCATTAGAGAAAAATGTGGTACTAAGGTCTTGAGTAGAGTGAGATTTCTACTGGATTGTTGAGGTGTGGGATTATTGTCAATATTGGGTAGAATAACATCAACTATATATAATCCTTTGTGGTTGTCCTCAGGATAACTAGAAGCAACAGGATTTGGCTTATGGTCTTTACTAGAAAGTATGTTATTTTATCTAACCTCACTAGAGTTATTACCCTTGGGAGAATAGGATTCAGATGGGCCTATACTATGGACATTAGGACTGGACATGTCTAGAAAGAATCTATTGTCAGTAGGACTGGTTGGACTTTGTCTTGTAGCAGACTAGTCTAGACTTTTTCTTGTACCAGATTGTTCTGTGGCAGAGATATAAGACCTGTGACCTGGGACAGGTTGGATAGGAGCAGACTTAGGACCAGTGGATTGATGCACATCCTCAAGGTTTAGGTCCAGGTCATGGGATACATGAGTGGTGCCTTTGTTAGTTAGGGGAGATTGACTTGTAGATTCAGAAACATGAGTAACACCAGATTGTGATGCTATGTTAGGGGCTTGGGAGGAAGATAGAAGATTGTTTATGGGAATAGAGAAAATGGCTACATGGCTGAGTGAAATAGTTATAGGACAAGACACACATTATGTGATCTTGGATCCAATAGGAGCACTCTTATTAGGAAATTATTTGAGAGAAGGAAACATTTGTTCATTAAAGGTAACATCTTTAGAGATGTAGACTTTCTCTTCTTTGTTCAGATATCTAAAACCCTTATGTTGAGGGGAAGGACTAAGATACACACATTCCTGACTCCTTAGTTGAAGTTTATGTTTGTTATAAGGTCTAAGAAGGGGAAACCATGAACACTCGAAGACCTTTAATGTAGAGTAATCATGATTTTTTCATATAAGGCATGAAATGGAGAGTTAAAGTTGAGTAGGGTGGAAGAGGGAAATCTATTCATGATATGCATAAAAGTAGAGAAACTATAATCCCAATATGAGATAGGTAAGGAAGCATGAGCTAACAAGGTAAGTCCCATTTCAACTATCTGTCTGTGTTTTCTCTCTACTGTCTCATTTTGATGGGAAGTGTGAGGGCAAGTAAGCCTATGTGTTATCCTTAATTATGTCAGGTATTTGGTAAAAGGTCAAAATTCTCCTCCAAAGTCAGACTGGACTAACTTGATGGTAACACTAAATTATGTTTGGACAAACACATAAAAGAGTTTAAAAGCATGCAAGGCTTCAGATTTCTGCTTTAGCAGGTACAACCAAGTGTATCTAGTATGGCCATCTACAAATGTTATATAGTACATATACCCTGAACTAGAGGGACTTGGGGAAGGACCCCATAAATCAGTGTATATCATGTCAAAAGGTTTGTGATAGACTGTGTTAGTTAGAGGAGCGTAAAGTTTATGTGCCTTACCAATATTGCAAGAGGTACAAAAAGAATGATTATTTTTATTAACAGAGGGAATATTACACAATTTGAGTATAGAAGCAACATAATTAAAATTGGCATGTCCAAGCCTATGATGCCACAATGTACTAGTATTGCAAGCATCTAGAATATGGGAATTAAAAGGAGAAGTAACATAACTTTGAATACCATTGGGAGTACTCAAATTGTTATTAGGAATACGAGAGCTTTTGAGCTCTAAAGGCAGGTAAGGGAAGCAATACGATCCACCAGCATGTAGAACTCCTTCAACAATGACTTGCCTATAAGCTTGTGATTTAATATAGCATTTGTCAGGTAGGAACTCAAAAATAACATTGTTATCACGAGAAAACTTATAAACAGACAACAAGTTCCTAGTTATGGACGGTACATGTAGGGTGTTGGAAAGGGTTAACATATATGTATGGTTGATTTTATAGTGAAATTGTGTGGAACCTATAAATTGTATAGTGATGGTTTGGCCATTTCCTACATAGACTTTGTTGGTTCCTACATAAGGATTTTCGTTTTGTAAAAGAAATGCAAAAGGAGTTAAGTGGTGGGAAGCACCTGAATCTGCGAACCAAGCCTGGGACTCTAGCTCCGATGGTAACTTGTACTCTTGAGTGTATGTAGATGGTCTGCTTGTGGTAGCCATCATTGCAACAGTTTGAGAGTTCTGTGAAGCTTCAGAATTAGTCTCTTGCTTGCGAGTGGTGTTGTTGGTCGATCCAGTTGAAGCATTGCTTGTGTTTGAAGGAATGAAAGTTGCATCAAATCTATGCCAGCAAATTGTCACTTAAGGCCCATGCTTTCCACACAGTTGACAGGTTGGGCGATTATCAGTTATATACCTCCCTTTGCCTCTACTGCAACCATGATTAATCCTTTATCTACCTCGAATTCTAGAGTAAGCTCCTCTGAAGATGTTCTCTTCTTGACTAGTATGAGCCACATTTACTGCTATAGTGGAAGCAGCCAACTCCATGAAATTTGTCCAGTTATGCTTCTTGCATATACAGTAAGGCTTCAACATCACACAAGCTAGGGGTGAAGGGTAGCCATACATTTGCATAACAAAGTGGTTGTATTCCTTAGGAAGCCCTTGCAAGATGGAATCAATTTTATCCTGTTCAGAAATGGAATCACCAAGAGCCAAAAGGGAATTAACAATAGCTTTGATTCTTAAGGCATACTCTGTGATAGATTTGTTTCCCTTCTTGGTGGATTTGAGGTAAACTCTTGTCAAACCCTAGCCTTCATTTGAGCATTGAAAAACTGACGAATATTGTCCCAAACTTCAAAGGTGTGTTTACACGCAAGAACTCTAGGCAACATAGATTCAGAGATCGTTGATAGAAACCATATGAATATCACTTGGTCTTGCACTATCCAAGTTTCGTATTTCTCAGAAATCATACATGTGACACGGTCTTGATCAGATTTGAACTTCTGTAGAATCTGCAGATTCACCACGATCTTGTGCATCTTCTGAGATAAGATCATACCTTCAACTTGTTGATTCCAGAGAAGATAATTATTTTCCTGCAGCTTAATCGAGAGCTTCGGTCCAAAGAAATTTGTGGATTTGGACGTAGCAAAACCGGTAGAGATTTCTTGAGACTGCACGAGATCTTTGACAAACGATTCTTAATTTTCTTTAAACTCCATTATTAAAATTCAATCAAGATCTTGGTGACGATGAACCATGCGTGTAGTACTGAATGAAACGAATCACAATTGGATTATCAGGGAAGTGCAAATGATCGAAACATGCAAATGATACCATGTTAGAGTTGAATCTTCATCATCCTTCACTCTGTGAAGATGAATGCAGAGAGTGTGAAATCCTTCACTTTGTGAAGGTGAATGCAGTGAATATGAAAACCTTTACTCTGTGAAGGTGAATGCAGAAAAAGTAAAAGGAAGAAGATAAGGATAACAAGTGATTCATTCATTGAATTACAATTGTACAGGGTTCATGAATATATATACATAGTGACTCAACACCGTTATGCTTAGCTGTCAATAAGCTAACTAATGTTAACAGAATCAATTACACAAGGATGATTAACTGCCTAGAGTAAACAGTAAGCTACATCATATCATATATCACTAACACATACCATGTGTGTTTGGTTGATGTGTTTGCATTTAGTCATCATATGAAAATGTTTATGAGAAAGAAACATGTTGTTGTTTTCTGCATTTTGTTGTTTGATTCTTCAACTACCATTATATTCTCTGCATTCCTATCTTTCATTTTGCAAGAGTGCTTTCATTATGTTTATCCCTGAAAATGGTTTTCGCTGTAACATACCATATGTGTTTGGATGATGTGTTTGCATTTAGTCATCATATGAAAATATTTGTGAGAAAGAAACATGTTTGTTGATGTTTGAAGCTTTATTGTCATAGTTGAAAGCTATCAACTTTATTGCAAGAAAGAAAATGTTTGTCTTACAAAAATTTTCTTACTACTTAACTTTAGATGTTTTGACCATAAGTGTTTAATCTTTGAACCATTCTTTTACTGTCTTATTTCTTCTACAGTTCATTACCTCAACAATATCAAGGCCACCTATTCTCATAAAAGACTTGGCTCTAGGAAATCATGTTTGAAAAATGCATATTCGCCTGAAACTAACCATTTAGATGAGAAGGCATTGTTTAAAATCACCCAAGAACTGAACCAAATGCTCTAAATATCAGATGTTGGAACTGTTGGTTCATAAATTTGACGCCTGTATTAGGTTGGAAGAATTAACTGATGTTAAAATTCTTGGAAGAGGCCCAAAGGAGTGTTCGACTGGAATTTGAGGTGGAATCTAAGTCGAAGATGCTTGTATAAAGAATATGCTCGGGACTTAGAAATATTTCTGAGAATCTGGAAATAACCTTCGACCGAGACTACTGATGATGTTCGACGCTAAGGGATTCAAATTCAAATAAAGGAGGGAGTAGTTATTCTGGTCCGCTCCTAAAAGAGACAAGTGGCGTACATCCAAGGGACAAAAGCATGCAGCGCGACACTTGTCATGTGTTGATTGTTTTAGGGAGTTAACAGCAGTTAGTTTTATTATTATAAATAGGAGTTCTAGCAATAGAATTGGTGTGTTGTGTTCACTTTGTACAGGTTACTCCAAATTTACTCAAAGTATCCGCGTGTAGAGAAAAGAGTCTTGTGAGAATGTACGTGATATAAACATCATTTATCTTTTTAATGCAATTTACTTTAATCTTTCGTTAAGCACTTGTCTTTTATTTGACGCAAGTTACTTTTCTGCACCCTGTCTTATTTACTTTCAACCTTTACCGTACCCCTTCGACCCTTTCCTTTACATTTTCAGTCTCTTAACTTAACATTTTTTAATGGCTTTTAAATTGTATTTTTAACAAACCTTTCTCCATGACCACCGTCGAAGTGTTTAGTTCTTTAGAACTTACTTTAAACCAGTTGTTAGCACATGTCCTAGGATCAATCTGATCGATCCTGTGAGTCACCAAAGTTAGATTTGGAAGATCAGCGATTGTTTACCAATTTTCACGGTAAACAAATTGGCACACCATTGTTGGCTTTGCCTTTTTTACTTCTGAGTTTTATTGGGATATGATGTTAGATGAGTTGGTAGATTTGGACGAAGAAAGACTTAAAGCTTTAGAACTTTTGAAGAGACAAAAGAAAAGAGTGGAGAGGTCTTACAATAAAAAGGTTAAGATTAAGACCTTTTTGCCTAGAGATTTAGTTTGGAAGGTAATCCTGCCTATGGATCGAAAGGTTAGAGCCTTGGGCAAATGGTCCCCAAAATGGGAAGGCCCATTTCAAATTACGCAAGTATTTTCTAATGGAGCCTATGAGGTTGAAGAATTAAGTGAGGATAGACGAATCTTGAAAGTAAATGGCAAGTATTTGAAAAAATATAAAAAAGGCAAAGCCAACAATGGTATTCATGAATGCCAAAATGGCTTAAAAGTCATTACATATAAAAGCCTCAAATGGCTGTGGAGCATTATACTAAAAAGAAAAATTATTACAAAGAAATTAACAAGCTAAAAAAGGAGATTTTCTTTCATCTTCAAGTACTTCGACTTCTGGAGTTCAAGATGCCTTTCACACAAGGCCTTGTCAGATTTTAAACGTTCAACTTCTTTCTCCAGCTGTCAAGCTTCCCTAGCGAAGGTGATTGCATTGTCAAGCTCTTTCGACACGACAGAGTAATCAAAGTCAGACAGCTCAGCGTTGCGCTTTTTGGCCTTTGAGATCTTGGCTCGAAGCTTCTTGATCTTTCGCTCCCAGGAAGCAATGTTTTGTTCATTGGAGGTGATCTCCTGCTTGTTCTTTTCTTTGGTTTCCTCCAATTCTGATACCTTATTCTCAGAGTCAGTGGCAGAAGCCCAAGTGGTAGCCTTACTTCCAGCTTTGGTTGAGATTGCCTTTTCGATTTGGGGTAAGCGCTTGAGGTCTCCATAGACTTGGTCAATCATAGTACCAAGCTCTAAAATGATGTTGGCAGATTCTGGAGAAATAACATGGATGTCAACTTGTTGGAGGAGATTCTTCAGAGAGATGTGAGTGACAGTATCCATCTGTAAGAGTGTGAAAATGTCACCCTTAAAGCTCTTATCTTTGATCTTCAGAAGGATATTGTCCTTGGGTTTGCTTGAGGGCTGATCCCCAGAGGCAGTCGAAGTACTAGGAGTTTTGTCAGATGAACTTCCTCGATGACCAAAAAGGATCTTTATGTATTGTCGAGGGTTGCTGGCCTTCAAGGCATCAAGTTCCTTTTCAGAAAGGCCTGCTCTATACAAAGTTGAGGTTGCCTTGCCTTCAGCAGCAGCAGTTGTTGCTGGGGTAGTAGTAGCTTCGATAGGGGTTGGGTCATTGTTAAATCCTTTGTCAGCTTTCTCCTCCTTCCCTTTGTCCTCCTCTTCTTCATCTTTGTCCATTTTGTCATCAGCATTTTCATCACTGTGGCCATCAAGTTCAGACTGGTGCATTATCTCATTATCATCTTCTTCCATCTCCTCCTCCCTTTCTGGGTCAGCATTGTCAGCCCCAACGGGTTCGTTTATTGGGGATCCCTCTTCATTGACCAAGGTTGTATCTTCATCCATGGCAGCAGCTCGTGGATGTTCTATTTCAGGATTCTGCTGACCATCGTCTTCCTCTTGGTCGGAGCTATCTGTTTGAGATTGCTGGGTGGTAGTCTTTGGGGGCGAAGGGGGAGCTGTGTCAAAGCCAGGTTTGTTAATTTCATCTAGTGAACTCATTCCAGAGCCTAAGTCAGAAGTGGGATGGTATGTAGGCTCATCTTGACTATTCAAAAGAGTGGCTGGAGAAGGAGGATTATCCACCGGTGGCTTTGAACCACTTGCATAAACCTGAATCAAATCGAAGAAAATTAGAACAAAAGGAAACAAGGTAAATAAATTGGAACTTTGAAGAGTGACTTGATAAGCTACCTTGATACCTTCAGCATCAGGGCTAGAGTTATTGCTTTCAGCATTATCTGCGGCTGGTTTAGAGGCTGCTCCAAAAAAGGCTTCTGCAACTCTAGTAGTGGTGGTCTTTTTGAAGACTTTGGTCGTTTTAAGCTCAGATTGGCCACCAGCAGCCTCTGTCTCTTGGCTAGGTTTTTTCCTTTTATTTATCTTTAGGTCTTCAGGAGGGGATTGGTCATCATCATCCGAGTCGAAGATAATTTGGGCAGTGCCCCTCTTTGACTTCCTCTGAGGTGTCAGAGGTGGTTTGCGGGAAGCCTGAAATGATGAGAAGTATTAAGGAAAAGAAAGACTAATCAACGAAAGGAAAAGGTGTGTGACGTACCTTGCTCCCTTCACCCTTTGCTTCGACCAGTTGCTGAGGTATGTTTTTTTTTGGTACAGCTGCAAAACAAACAAAGTTACCACAAGTCAGTAATGATAAAGTTCAAATAAAAGAACATGAATCGAAGGATCCAAACCTTCATGTATTTCGGATTCGATGCGAACATCTTCGATACCGACATGAAGGTGTCCTTTGAAACTGTCTAGCGTGTGTTTAGTCGGAACCACCCGCTGAGCCTTAGGTTTCGACTGCTGATGAAGGATCTTTATAGAATCTCCACAAATGAACCAATCTGGAAATGGAGGGGCAAGAGCCACTCCAAAGTCAGCCGATGGCAGTCGAGGAGTCTTCGGAGGAAACAGTGTGAAAGCCACTTCATAGTGTTTCTCAGGAGGAACGTATGAAGGGAGTTTCAAACTCTCTATTTTCTTTAAAAATTTCTCCCTCAGCGTAACTGCGGCTTCACGGACGGTTCGACTAAAATCATCTGGTCGATATACAGTTTCAAAGTACTTCTGGAAGGCTTGAATCTCTTTGATATGAATGGATTTACCTTTCTTGACCTTCTCCTGCACATCAACAAAAGCTTGGTCAATCAACTGAGCGAAACTAGAAACATCAAGGAATTCTGCAGCGTAATGCTTTGACCACCAGTCGTGGAATTCTTGGGTGCAGTGGTGAGAGGGCTCAAAGTAGACAGGGGTGAGGAGTGATATGTGAGCATGTCGAGAGAGGTGCGTCAAACTCTCTATAGCGTCATAGACGGTGTGGGGAAGGATCACATGGACCTTCTTCTTGTACAGGCACTTGGGTAGAGTCTGGACCAAACCAAGTTGTCGAGAGATAAGATTTCGTTGGTAGGCCATCAAAGATGTCTGGCCGCTTAGCAGGTTGAGTCGATGAACGATGAGTTGAGGGATCAGGAATGCCTCCCAAACATGCTTCGATTCTTCTTTATGCTTCTTGAACGAAGGGGGAAAAGGCCTGGTAAACCATTCAGGACCATATTTTCTTTCAGCGAATGGTGCCATCCTTGGTGTGAATTCATAGCACTTGGCAAACATCTTGACGAAGCCAGAGAAGGATGCCCTAAGTGTCTGTCCTTCTTCGTTTGGGGTTAGATGCACCAGTCGAGTCCATTCGACTCGTCTTTCCTTAATTTCTGCAACCTCTTCGTCCACAGTCCCTTTGTTAGGGAGGTTGGCTTCAAAAGTGGTATTAAGCCAAAGCTGGAGTAGCCAAAAGGGTCCTGATAGCAGGAGGTTCCCATTGCTTTCTTGATCTTTTAGGCGACCAACACCTTTACTTAAAAACTCATACAGACTGACCAATATCATTTCACTTAGGCAAATGCCTCGATTAAGGTGCAATTGATTGGCTAGAGTTAGATATTCCAGGCCACCTGCAAAGATTTGGTGCAAAATACACAACGAGAAAGCCACATAGCCAGAAATGCTATGTGCTCTTGATCTTCGACTATGTCAGTTTGTTTGTTGTGGTAATGGTTCATGAAACGGGTGTAGGTATGTTTGGTGGTTGAAAACCTTATGGTGTTTAGAGCATCCACCTCCGGGTCGTAAACTAGTCCATGTGGTTTGAGCCCTGTAATAGCGGCTATGTCGAAGAGGGTGGGTGTCATCATCCCACACGGGAGATAGAAAGTATAGTGGGTGCTGTCCCAGAAGTATAAAGACGACACTAATAAAGTCGGACAGTAAGCTGGATCTGTCTTCGACATCATGATCAGGTCATAAATCCCTATTTCCTTCTAGGTTTCTGCTTTGACTTTCTCTACCTTGGTTAACCAGTTTAAGTAGAGATCAGAGTCTTTGAAATATGGGGTTGCCCTAAATAATCTAGACCCATCATTCAAGTACTTTAAGTCTATGTTTGTTAGGGCTACATTGTCATGGGGTTTAGATGTTACCCTAGCTTTATCTTTCTGTCCTAAGGGTTTAGTTTTACGGTATGAAGGGAAGAAATCACTAATAGCTGTATAATCTACATCTAAAGAAGACAAAAGACCAGATAAAGCTAATGGTTTTCCAGAAACGGTAACGGGAATCAGTACCTGGGATTCGTAAATATGCCTTTTTTCTTCCTTGAGAGGCTCAGGGATGAACTGCTGATTCTTCACCACTTTGGGTCCATTCAATGTAGTAAGTGGAGGGAGTAGTGACATGTTCTTTGACCCTTTGAACTTCTGCCTTTTCTTTGGGTCTTGAGCAGTAGTGTTTGAAGATGCCATTGTTGAAAACTTGAAGAAAATGGGTTTACTGAAGATGAAGAGTTGAAGATTTTGAAAAGAAAGAGAAAGAAGTGTTTAGTGGGCACTCTAGAGTTGGAAAAATAAAAATAGTTTCTGAAGAAACTATTTATAAAAGTACTTGGAAGCACTAAAAGGTCACTAATCATCATTAGGGGCTAAAAGTTAGTGGGACACGTGTTCCCCCAGGAGCAAAAGTAGGGGCGGTGGCAGTTACTTCCCACGCTCACGATCTCCTAGACTCTAGGAAAGGCTATGATGGTTTGGGATTTGATGCGACTTCCGAGGAAATGTTTTAGATATAATCATAATTGGCTATGACGTCATAAATGTGATTGAAAAGAAACTGAACAATTTCTTGAAACGTGGGTTCGTCAGTTATGTTGATACCAATATAAGGTCGAAAGATGACGTCGAATGGACACTATCAAAAAATGACATTTCCTTCAGTATTGTCGAAAAGGACATTTTTGGGGGGCAATTTGTTGGCTCATAAATTCGACGCCTGTATTAGGTTGGAAGAATTAACTGATGTTAAAATTCTTGGAAGAGGCCCAAAGGAGTGTTCGACTGAAATTTGAGGTGGAATCTAAGTCGAAGATGCTTGTATAAAGAATATGGTTGAGACTTAGAAATATTTCTGAAAATTTGGAAATAACCTTCGACCGAGACTACTGATGATGTTCGACGCTAAGGAATTCAAATTCAAATAAAGGAGGGAGTAGTTATTCAGCTCCGCTCCTGAAAGAGACAAGTGGCACACATCCAAGGGACAAAAGCATGCAGCGCGACACTTGTAATGTGTTGATTGTTTTAGGGAGTTAACAGCAGTTAGTTTTATTATTATAAATAGGAGTTCTAGCAATAGAATTGGTGTGTTGTGTTCACTTTGTACAAGTTACTCAAAATTTACTCAAAGTATCCGCGTGTAGAGAAAAGAGTCTTGTGAGAATATACGTGATGTAAACACCATTTATCTTTTTAATGCAATTTACTTTAATCTTTCGTTAAGCACTTGTCTTTTATTTGACGCAAGTTACTTTTCTGCACCCTGTCTTATTTACTTTCAACCTTTACCGTACCCCTTCGACCCTTTCCTTTACATTTTCAGTCTCTTAACTTAACAATTTTTAATGTCTTTTAAATTGTATTTTTAACAAACCTTTCTCCATGAACACCGTCGAAGTGTTTAGTTCTTTAGAACTTACTTTAAACTAGTTGATAGCACATGTCCTAGGATCAATCTGATCGATCCTGTGAGTCACCAAAGTTAGATTTGGAAGATCAGCGGTTGTTTACCAATTTTCACGGTAAACAGAAACACAACTCAAGCACTCAAACATACAAGCTCTTGAAAGAGGCATACAAAATTATGCTCCAAAGCTTTGTTCACACACAGTTTTACACCTTGAAAATGAATGGAAGAGATGAAGATTGGGAAGGGAGTAATCACACTTGCATTTATTATTCAATGATCACAATACAAGAGTATATATAGTTGTGACTGCCACTACAAGACATCAAGAAACTCTAACTTACCACACTTTTCTAACTTATAACTTGTTAATAACATAATTTTAACACAAACTAAATATTACTTGTATTCCATATAACTACAAATGAGACACTAATCAATTACTCTGAACAGTTGCCATGCCCAGAAGATACTAACTATCCCCTGTGGACTATGCAGACTACATGCTAATAAATGCATTCTATTGAATTTATGTCAAATGCACACATACATTGATTTGAAAGATGCAGGGGCTGTTAGTTACAACACGGAATGGCTAGCCGCGCATTTACTCTCACTCTGCATCATACTAATTCAATTGGACCCCAGTCCCCCACAACAACCAACTACCTATACTTATAAATTTTTACTTCATTAATTATATTATAGTTGGCACAATGTCACTCTTATATATCTAACCTCTCATACCACACACTTCAAATCGCATTTATTCATCCAAACCAAACCTATGCTCCTATTTCCATTTCACCATTTCTCAACAAAGAACCATGAAGAACACACAAACTAAACTAGATCAAGAACAAGAACAAGCCTCGATGATTCCACCCAAAAAAGGAAGACACACATGTATAACCTGCTTTTGCATACTCTTGTTACTGTTGTTAATTTTAGTAACAGTTTCTGTTGTTCTTGCCTTAACCCTTTTCAAGCCTAAAGAACCAAAAACAACGATTTCTTCCGCTACTCTACAATCTATAACACCTCGATTAACACTTCCTGCTATCAACATACAAATCAACGTTACTCTCGATATAAAGATCCAAGTTGAGAATCGAAACCGTGTGAGTTTTAAACACGGAGATGGAACTAGTCTTTTGATGTATAAAGGTGTTGAAGTTGGAGATACTGATATTTTTCCTGGTTTGATTCCTGCAAGAGGTTCTACTATTCTTCCTTGTAGGCTTGTCCTTCAAGCTGATAAGTTGGCTTCCAATGTGACAGGTTTTATAGGGGATTTAATGGGTGGTCAACTTTCTCTGCAAACGGTTACTAGGATTCCTGGAAAAGTTACTTTTCTTGGGTTTATTAAGAAACATATTGTGGCTGTGTCTAATTGTCAATTTGTTTTTGGTGTTCCTAACATGGAGATCAAAAGCCAGATATGCAAGAATAAAGCCAAGTTATGAATGAATGAATTTGGGTTGTTTGGAGTGTCATTGCACGTAGTCAGTATCATCTGATCAGATTGTTCGATCAAATTGTCTGATCAGATGAGACTGTCTGTGTGCAATTATAGGGTTATAGGGTAATTTCATACTTAAATATAATTGTATGCTAGAATATTAGAAGTTGGTTGTAGTTTTGAAAATTTTGGAAATACTATTTTGAGTATTTTTTTTATATGTATTTTGGGTATATTTTGACTTTGTGAATATTGATACATGTTATGTGATGGTATAGAAAAGAAGAAGACCATGTTCAGTGCATGAGGATTATGAATCTTGACTTTATTTCTGCATTTTATTCAAAATAAAGTTTTCCTGTTGTGGAATCAGATTATGTTTGGTTTCATTGAGTTTTCATTTGTTTTACGGTAATTTTCATTTATCCTGAATACAGCAACAGCATGAAAGTGAACGGGAAACCATTTTTTCTTTCCTTACCTCTTAAGGAGAGCTAAAATGGATAACAAACTCTGAAAATTGTTCTATAGAGTTGCTGGATGAGAGCACAAGGAATAAATTACAAATCACTTTAAAAAAAATTATTGGCTAAATTATAGTTTTGGTCCCTCTGTTTTCGTTTACTAACGGTTTTAGTTTCTCATTTTCTTTTTAAATAGTTTTGGTCCTATCCCAATTTTGATTCAATTGTTCATGCACTATTAATGTACGGTCATGCACTGTACGGTACATATACAATCAGCTTTTTTTGGATCAAAATTGGGATGAAGATCAAAACTGTTTAAAAAGAAAATAGAAGACTAAAACCGTAAATAAACCAAAACAGAGGACCAAAAATGTAATTTAGCCAAAATTATTCTAAACTATAAACTATAAGTTAGTCACAGTATTAATAAAATATTAAATTTCTTTTTTCTTTCATATTAATAATAATAATAAATAGTTTTAAAATGATTTAAAATAAATTGTATAAATATGTGTCAAAATAACTAATTTTAATTGGATGACAGTGTAAAATAGTTTTATACCGGATATTCTAATTAATTTCATAATAATAATAATAATAATAATAATAATAATAATAATAATAATAATAATTATTATTATTATTATTATTATTAAACTCTTTTAATTTTTCTTTCTTATACTCGCTGTTAATAAATAATAATTTAATAAATTGTTTGTAATTTATGTTTAACATATAAGTTAATTATGTTTTTTATAAATAAAATGCTAATTACGATTTAAAATTTTCAATAGTTAATTGGGTCAAGGGCTAACTCTAAGAGAATTTATCCAGAGGATCCCAAAATTTAATCTGTCATCTCAAATTTTCTATAATATTTATAGTATTTTGACAAAAATGTAATAAAATAATTGAAAATTTTTATAGTGTATTTAAAATATTCGGTATGGATTTTTATCCTTTTTTAAAATGAATTTTATAAACTAGATTTTATAATAAATCTTGTATCTTTGATAATTTTTTGATTTTTTTAAAAAAATTCGAAGTTCAAAATTGATAGGCAAAAGAAAAATTTAATACTATCAAAATTTTTAAAATATTTTATAATTTTTTTGGTGTTTTCTAAAAAGATAAAAAAAGAAATGCACTGACAGTGTAAAATATTTTACGCTGTCAACCAATCACAATCATGTATCAGAATAAAAAATATTTTTATTTTAAAAATACTAATATTACATGACAATTGTAAATATTTTGATTGATTGTATGTGTAAAACTGTCTTACACTGAAAGTGCACTACCATTAAACCCTTTTAAAAAATACTGAAAAACTACAAAATGTTTTGAAAAATCTGATAGTGTTAATTTATCTATCTATTTATTTATTTATTTATTGAATATGAACTATTGACATTTTTTAAAAATTCAAAAAACTACAAAATATTTCAAAAAATTCAATATTTCTTCAAACATTTATTAGAAATCAATTTGTTTTTATTAAAAATTTAAGAAATTTTCAATATTTCTTCAAAAAATCTCAAAATATCTAGCTTTTTTTTCAATATCCTGTATTTCTATGTGTAAACATGAAAAATTCAATATTCCTTTAAAATTTTAATATTTTACAGCACATTTAAAAATCAAGAATTATTAAATAAAAGGATAACGGTAATAAAAATGATGACTTGGATGATTTGGGAGTTGTTAGGATAAAATCTCTAACTCTAAGTACCAACGTTGTTGTCTGGTATTGTTCCTTAAAATTTTAAGATGGAAGGAAATATTTTCCCATATCCCAAAATTATATTCCCACTGCAACAAAATCTTTTAAATTCAAGGTTTTCCCCAAACGTTTTATTTAAAAAAAAAAATTATTTTCATAAAGGTCCCACATAATCCCACATAAAAGACCTATTTAGAAATTGGCCTACTATACGAAAAATTAGAAAGTTGGACTTCATACCTCAAGATTTTGTTCTGCCACTCCAATTATACCGACACCTCTTAATTTCTGTACTAACCAAAATATCCTTTTGTTATTTATTTATTTGAAAATTATATTTGGTCAAAATAATTCATGGTATAATTTTCAAAATTTTCGATAGTAATAGCAAGAAATCTGATATAAATTATTTTAAAATTGGTTAAAACTTTACATTATTATGGCATGCTTAAAAATTCGAATACCTTTTTATTGGATTTTTAAAAAATCCGGTGCATTTATACCGTATTTGTTGAAAAGTCCAATATTTTTTTATTGAAAAATCAGGTAAACAGCAAAATTCTCGGATATCGTAAAAGAAGTAGGAAGTTTTTGATTTTTTTTAAAATTCAGGTATACAAGATTTTTAGCCCAGTGTGAAAATTTTGATAGTTCAATTCAAGATGCTTTATTTGTGCACACCTGAGGTGGATCGTTCATCTACATATTTTATGTAGTTATTCACCACAGATGTTGTATGTTTTACTTGCATGTTTTGTTTTTAACTTATGCAAAATTTAATAGGATGTGGGTATATCAGACATAAATAAATCAATCATTATATGTTGTAAATGACTGATATTTCCCTCTCAAACTGACATGTTAGAATGGGCACAATTCATTAGTGAACAACATGATGTTATTATTGTTATTGTTCGTTCTGATACCGCAAATAGGATCAATAGTAGAAAAAGATAAATTGATTATAGGTTGAGAGAAAGGAGGAAACTACAAGAAGAAGAATTCCTTTCAAGGAACTTTTAGTATGAAATGTCCGTTTATGCTGAGATTTATGTAAAGTGGTAGCAGTTGGAAGGTGAAGATTAGGTGTGGAATTCATAATTATGATTTAGTTACATATTTAGATGGTCGTGACATATTAGGTCGTTCAAAACATAATGAAAGACAATTTTTGAATGACATGATAAAATACAATATGGCTCTCAGGTACATAGTTTCTGCTTTGAGAGATAGAGATCTAGAAAACCTGACGAGCAATATGTAACTGTATAAGGAAAGTTCTACATACAAGACAAGCAAGAAAGGTCCATTGACTAAAATGCAACATATGTTGAGTCAAATTCACGATGAGAAATAGATGTAATGGACCAGAAACAGGGACAAATTAAATGTTATTGCTGATATTTTTTTGACACATCCTGATTCAGTGAAGTTGTTGAACATGTTTCATTTGGTGTTGATTTTTTATTATAAGTACAAAACAAACAGGTAGTGCCTTCCTAAAAAAATGCAACTTTTCCTTTATTTGATTTTGGGAAGCTCTTGATTAAATTTCATATTGTGTTAATTATTGACTATACAAACAAAACAAACAGATATCGGCACCCACTACTTGAAATTGTTGGTGTTACGTCAACGAAGTTGACATTTTCAGTTGGATTTGCATATTTTGAACGTGAAAGGGAGCAAAACTTCACACAGGCACTATAGTAGCTGAAAGAGTTATTTGCATCCGAGAAGTTGCTACTGAAGGTTGTGGTGACAGACCGGGAGCTTGCATTGATGAATTCCATGAAAATTGTGTTCCCAACCCCAATTCATCTGTTGTGTGTGTTTCGTATTACAAAAAATGTTAGTATGAAGTGTGAGAAGTATGTCGAATCTAATAGACAATATGGTGTTATGGATCTATTGAAGAAAGTCATGTATTCAAATAATGAGTCTAAATTTGAGAAACACTTGAAGCATTTTGAGGTAGTATGTGTTGATATTCCCGTATTTGTTTAGTATGTGCACTAAACATGGTTGACACCCTATGAAGAAAAGTTTGTTTTTACATGGACTAATAGAGTCACTCACTTAGGGAACACGACAACAAATAAGTACATCATTGTGACTTCGGTTTTATTACAATACTAATTATCAATTTATAACTCCTTTTTCTATTTAACTTTTTTAGGGTTGAGTCTGCTCATTAGAGACTCAAAAACATGTTGACTACTAGCCAGGGAGATTTGTGCAGAACTTGGGATGCTGTGAACACCATGTTAAATTTTCAACTAGGTTCAATTAGAGTATCATTTGAAAAAAGTATTGCCAACTTTGAGCATTGGTATAACACTCTATTTTACTCCAGATTATCCAACTTCGTTTCAAGACAATGTATACAACACGTTGCAAAGAAGTTGGAAAGGGTAAAATTTTGTTGGTTCTGACAAAGATGCATGTGATTGCTTCATTAGAACAACACATGGGTTACCTTGTGTGTGTGAACTTGCAGGTCTTCAATTATAAGGCGAGCCTATTCTATTAGAATTCATTCACGTGTTTTGAAAGAAATTAAACATTGAAGAGGATGAAGTCACTCAAGAAGATAATGGAACACACTTGGATTTATAAGAATACTGTGAAGAGTTGAAGAGGAATTTCTGTACATTGTATATAGTTGGCCAGAGGACAATGAAGAAAAAAGTTTGGGAGCTAACACATCCATCCACGACTTTCATGTGTCCATCACCAGTGAAATACAAGCCAAAAAAGGGAACTAAGAAGAGTAAAAAGGGTTAAGAGAGCAATGTGTATCGTGGTCTTTTGTAGCGGGAGTATGCTGAGGCATCATAGGGAAGTCAAACGACGAAGATATCATGTACAAAACCAACTGCAAGTGATCCGTCTAGCAAGTCTTGCATACATCTTTACCTACCTTAGTTTTATGTTTTCTTACATGACTACATTGAAGATATTATAGATGTGAAACCTGATGGAAATTGTGGTTTCCCTGCGATTGCAGGTTTACTTGGATAGGGTGAAAAGTCATGGTCCTTGGTTAAAACTCAATTAGATATTGAAGTTTATCTAAACAATCTAATGTATTCCAAGGTGTTCTATGACAGTCTCTGAAGTTAGGAATTCATTGCGAGTATCTAGCTTGGGTGTTTAAGATCGTGATAAGTGGATGACGACTCTTGATATGGGTTATCCTATTGCTTATAGATACATTGTGATATCGGTCTTGCTGTCCTGTAACCTTAACATCGCTTTCTTCCCACTTGTGGTATCTCCATATATGTCTGCGAGTAGACATAAGCTTATTGCAGCTGGTTTTATTAACAACAATCATTGGATTCAGGTGAAGTTGAAACTCGATTGTCCAATGCCTCTTGTCACTGACCTCTAGAGACAGAACTGTACTGAAGGTGTAAGAGTAAAGGAAATAACACATGCGGGACATACAAGGCATTAGACAGAAGCTAGGAAGTCAACATAATTTATTTTGTATTCATATTGTAGTATAGTATCCATTATATGTATATATTTAATCGGATTAATTGTGATTGTACAAAAATGTTTGATAAAATATGTTAATATTGTCTTACTGTTATCAATAACATTTCCAAAATTCCTAAGAATAGTTTTAAAAAACAATAGCCATATACCGGATTTCTTGAAAAAAAAATACTGTATTTTTAAAACTATCCAAAAAAATTATCGAAACCAATGGATTTCTATCGATTTTTTTTTAATGTTTGACAAATTTTCATAAAAATCTATAAAATCCAATAAGCTATATAAAAGTCTGGTATAATTTCATGTCAAATCTTAGAAAACTAAAAATTTGTAAAAAAAAAAAAAAAAAACGGTTTTCTAACATAAAATCCGTTAAAACACAAAATATTTTAAAAAAAATTTAAAATTCATCAAAGGAATAACGATAAAAGCATAGACAGAAAGAATATTAAGTATAACTAGTGGGTGGCAGAACAAAATCTCTCATACCTCGTTGAAATTTTAACTTCATTTCTCTATAACTATACCATTATCTCTTAAAAAATATAAAAGAAATTCAGTTTTACTTTTTGATCGTTTAGCTTTACCTTACCAAAAATTTTATATACAAAATTTTCTGAAAAATTTAGATCTAATTTTTTTAGGTAATATCCAATATATAGCAAAGAACTTGTAAATTTTAGAGTGAAGACTTCCAAAACATTTATCTATGGCTTAACCGGCGATAACTTGTGAATTCTTTCAATTTAAATTTACTCAATTCATAATTGAGATTGATTAGAAAAAAAAGATTGCTTGGAAATTATAAATAGAGGTTGAAGTGATATAGAGTTGTAAATTCAATTTTTCATATTTACAAATTAATTTATTAATATTTATCAATTTTTAAAATAAAATATTTTATAAATATTTATCATTTACTTTTTTTATAAGTCATATTAACTATGAGTTAAATTAGTTTTAGGTTAAAAAAATTGTGGGGACTTAGTTTCGATTGTGGTTAACTTTCGATTTGGATATTTAAATCAGAAGTTTCTTAAATGAAGTATTTGGCTTGAATATTCAAATTGGAAGTGATGTACGTTGGCAAGGTACCATGTTACATTGAGACACTTATTGAATTTTTGACAAGATTGAAACAAGAAAACTCAATCTAATATTGACCAAATTATCTTTGAGAGGTTTTAAGACTGAAATATAACACTTGACGATGATAGTTAAAACTGAGAAATATGTGCGTGGGACTCGAAAGCGTGAAGACTCAAATGTCGTGAGAGACTTATTTTTTATGCATCTAGATTTCATAAACTTATTGAACATGTGTCCTATTGTGTTGGTACTACACATAGAAAACAAACAAAATACTACCATTGTTTGAAGTTATCTATATCACTTCCAGAGAGTAAACGTATTCAATGGAGTTTGCAAACTTAAAATAAAAGAGTCAAGATAAAATTTATTAATATAGCCAAAGTTATATGAATTGTTTATTATAGAGAGTTTAATTTCCAATGTGTTTGTGACTGAAAAAGACATGACTTTGATGAGTATTATTGGAACTGTTTTTAAAATTTCGGTTAATCTATTTTGCCTATTGCACTTTGAGAAAAATGTTGGCACCAGATGCAAGCAACATGCGTTCAAGGACATAAAGAAAACATTTTTAGGTTTGTGGAGAAGAATTATTTATTCTACTACTGAAAATCATTATGAGCAGAGTTTGATATAAGAAGTCGTATAGTTGCTCAATTAGAATAACACATGTTTACCATGTTCTTGTGAACTAACATTGTATAAGATGGAGGGAATACCTAGCCAATTAGACGTGTTTCATTTTCATTGGATGAAACTGAAGTTAGAAAGCCGATCATAGGATGGAAAGGTAGACAAAGGATTAAGGTTGAACATCAAGTCATACATGGATGCATTATGGAAACAATGAGATACACTTGATGTTGTTGGTAAAAGGATATTGAAGAGAAAGATACACAAACTCATATCCAGATACAATATATATGTGTATACCATCTAAAAAAAGTTAAAACCAATGGAGGAATGGAAAAGAGACTAGAGGAATATGATGTTTATTGCGAGCCATCATATTTAAAACATGTGGATAAGTTTTATTTGAGAATATAGATTCACAAGAATCATGCAAGCAACCCTCCCAATATCCATCAAAGTAACTCTCACAGTGTCCCTCTAAAGAATCAGGATCCATCCAATAAACCCTATATGAGAACCTCTAAGAAAGTCATTAAGGTATTGTCAAGACAATCAATGTCATGTACTTGGAGCAATTTCCTAAACTTATTTAGAAATACTTCTTTAACATAAGCAACGTAAATGATAATGGTGTTGTAATATAATCTAAGTTAGTTAGTTATGTTAATTACTTCAAATACATGTAATATCTTGTATATAAATACATGTATGTAGTTAGATCATTACATATAATATATAATGCAATTAACTTTTCATTCTCCGCATTCTGTCTAACACTCTCATTTCTTCTTCATCAGTGCTCCAACACTAACAAATTGGTACTTAGAGTTTCAATTTGTTCTTCTTGATCTTGATTCATGATTTGCACGTTGCTGGCCGTATTTCTAGGGATCGTGAATCACATTTGCTACAGAGATGCATGGTAGCAATGATATTCCCAATTCTCTTTCAATTCTTGACAGTGAAAATTGGAATCGATGGAGTAAGCAAATGAAATCCTTGTTTGGTTTCTAAGAAACCCTCAAAGTGGTCACTAATGGCATCCATGAACTTGCTCACAACGCAAATGACGCTTAGAGGATCAACCAGAAGGATGCCAAGAAGAAAGATTGCAAGGTTTCATTTTGTATTCAATATGCAATGGATGCTGCAAATTTTGATCGAATATCTCATGCTAAATATACAAAAGAGGCACGATATATTATTGTCAACTATTATGAATGTGGTGATAAGGTTAAAAGTGTCAAGTTACAGGCACTATAAAGGCAGTATGAGTTACCGCACATGGGAGAAGATGAAAAGATTGCAGACTATGTCTCAAAGGTGCAAAATCTTGTCCATATCATGAAAGGCTGTGGTGAAGCACTAAGTGATAAGATAATAGTTGAGAAGGTAATGAGAACCCTGACCTCTCACTTTGATCATGTTATCGTGGTCATTCAAGAATCTAATAATCTTGGAACTTTGAAATTGGGAGATTTGGTTGGTTCGTTGGAGGCGTATAAGTTAAGGATAGTTGAGAGAAAAAGGTGTTCAAGATTTGATATAAGCATTTCAGACCCAAACACTACTACGAAAAACCCATTTAGCAACGGTTGGGAATGACATATAATGACGCGGGCGAAGGCGTTGTTATGTAGATTGTTGTTGTAAGTTCGCCGTTTCTACAACGGTTTGGAAACCGTTGTTGTATTCTGGAAGCGCGCGATATATTGCAACGGTTAAGTATTTCAACCGTTGTAATATATATTAACTATCACAACGGTTATCAGTATGAACCGTTGTCATATATGTTAACTATCACAACGGTTATTTGTCTCAACCGTTGTGGAATGTATCCTTAGTTTATTAAATACAAATGTATATTGCTTGTTTTACCATCCACCTTATTAAAGAAATACAACCATTAAAATTGGTAAAGAACTATATAATCTGAAAATTAAACTGTTCTTGAAAACCAACTTAAAGACACCACTGTTTTTCGAATTGCATCCATTTCATTCCGCACATTTTATGTTCCTTAACATAAAATTTATGGTTCGATAGTCGGTTTCCTTCAATCCATCGATATCTTTTGTTATAGTTTACCTCATCATCGCCAAAAATCACCACGATTTTATCATCATAACAATGATCATGATCTTACCAACCACGGCGATTAGTGACGACGATGAGGTAAATTATAATAAAAGATATCGATGGATTGAAGGAAATCGACCATCGAACCATAAATTTGATGTTAAGGAACATAAAATGTGCGGAATGAAATGGATGCAATTCAGAAAACATTGACATGATAAAGGTTGGTTTTCAAATACATCCTAATTTTCAGATTATAATGTTCTATAGCAATTTAACTTATTGCATTTTCAATAAAAGGATAGTGAAACAAACGATATACATAGTATATAATAAACTAAATTTCATATACAATATCAGAATGAATTCATATATATGTACCTTATCAGAATGAATTCATATATAGGTACCACCATCATCATCACCATGTGAAACAAATCCTAAGAAGTGGGACGTAATGATGAAAATTAGTTAGTATTAAATTTAACTATATACAATATACATAGTATATATATAATAAACTAATGTTCTATATCAATTTAACTGATTGCATTTTCAATAAAAGGATAGTAAAACAAACAATGTACATAGTATATAATAAACTAAATTTCATATACAATATAAGAATGAATTCATATATATGTACCTTATCAGAATGAATTCATATATATATGTACCACCATCATCATCACCATGTGAAACAAACCCTAAGAAGTGGGAAGCAATGAAAAAAATTAGTTAGTATTCAAAACAAAACAACCAAAAGTTGAAACAAAACCCTAAGAAGTGGGACTGTACCATTACAATGAAGTTCACCTTGCTTGTGAAGCATTGAAGTCGAATCTGCACAAAATGAGAACAATCAACAAAAACAACATGAAGCAAACGAGATAATGGGAACTATTTAACAAAAAGATTGAAGTAGAAGACTACCTTATTTTCCATAAACAATATGTACATTACGCTTGCTACCGCCAACATCATCACCATGTTCATCTAGTTTTAGATTCTGCAGGAAGAACTACAAGGAGGAAGAAGCTTAAATCAAAGGCTTTATACTTCTTGTATTTCTTCTCGCAGATTCTAAAAAAAGATGAAGTTTGGGTGCTAGGGTTTCGCTGTGAAGGAAACGGCGCGACTGTCAAAAAGGGAAAGTTAATTCCCTTATATAGGTAAATGTTTCACAACGGTTTTCTTAAATAACCGTTATGATAGATTATATATTAATTTAATAATATCACAACGGTTAGTTATAATAACCGTAGCGATACCCCTTATACGTGGTACAAGGTTCGACACCAGGCAACAACATTTTCCTAAAGTTACGCCTGGATTATAAGTGATATCGCTACGGTCATTACTTATAACCGTCATGATATTATTAACCGTTGCACTTCCCAACATATGAACGGTTTACAAGAAAATATAGTTCCAGAATATGAACGGTTTACAAGTTATCATCATTACAAGCATTAAACTATTAGTCTTTTCATCTTCAACCTCATCTATAAATAGACAATTTTACATATCTAAATAATATATTCTTCGTAACAATGAGTTCAACAAATGAGAATCCTAGAAACCTCAATGAGGAACGTCAGGCGCCAATCCAAGAGGTCGTCCAACCAGCAACTGCCAACTTCAGGGATGCCTTAAGGGTAAGCAAGGATAAGAAGAAGAAGAAGAAGAAACCGAAGAAGAAGAAGATAAAGAAGAAAAGGAGGCCTGTATATTATGATTCCGATGAGGGGAGTGAGGAGAGATGTCTAGATTATGAAGATGCATTTTATGCTATGGGCTCTGACAATGATCCTGATATGTAATATGTTTATCAATGTACTCTCAATGGAATATTAAAATAAAATTATGTCTATATATGTTCATCTCTTACAGTTTTATTTTTAAAGTTATATATATACTCTATTGCACTTAAAAATACTAAAGAATACATTGCTGAATCAAAGCATGATACATGTAGTACAATGGTCTTCTAATACAAGCGTGTTAAAATGTAAAAATATGGAAAAAAAATATAGAGCTGGGAATCGAAGCTTGTTACACAGCTTGTATTACAACGGTTATGTAATACAACCGTCGTTAAATATGGCATTATAAATTTTTAATCCTGTTACAACGGTGGGATACCAAACCGTGGTAAAGCTGGCGTCGTTAAATAGGGTTTTCGTAGTAGTGAAACATGGAAGAAACGCGGAGGTTCTAGGCTTAAAGGAAATGGTGACAAGTCCCTGAGCAAGAAAGATTCTTGGCTAGAATCTCACAAGCAAAATACTGAAGAGAGAACTTTTGAATCCTCCAAAAGAGGAGAAGGAACATCAACTCTTAAATAAAAAATTGAGAAGAAGAGTGTGTAGTGATACAACAGTTAAAAGGGGGTCATTTGGCCAAGAATTGTTGGTATAAGAAAGGCAGCAAAGGTTCTTCAAAAGAGAAGAATTTTGAAGGATCAAACATTTTACGTGAAGATTCAGATGATTATGAAACCATGGTGCTTATGACTGTAGTTTCAGATGAGCATGACGACTCTAAGATCTGGTTCCTAGATATAGACTCCTCGAACCACAGGATTGACAAAAAAGAGTTTGGTTAGCATATTTCGATGATTCAAAGAAGAGCAAGGTTCGTCTTGTAGATAGTAGCTCACTGCAAGTTAAAGGTGCAGGAAACATAATTATTCAAAGGAGAAATGAAGCAAAATCCATGATTTAAGATGTACTCTATGTACCTATAATGAATTGAAATTTGCTAACTATTGGACAACTGGTCGAAAAAGGTTTCTTTGTGGTTATGAAAGACGGAGCTTTCGAATTAATCGACACTCAAAATAATTTGGTCTTAAAATCTCTTACGTAAAAGAATAGGACATTTAAGACCATGATCTGTTCGATCGAGGTACAATGCTTGAAAACACTTGTCGACTACAAGAATAATTGTCCATGGCACTTGAGGTTTGTCCATTTGAGTTTTAGGTCACTAAATCAATTAATTACTCAATATATGGTAACTGGTATACCAAGCCTTATCATGCCTGACAAGCTTTGTGAAGGTTGCTTGGTAGGGAAGCAATCCAGAAAGTCTTACATTTCGACTGTGCCAATGAGGTCCTCATGCATACTAGAAATAGTACATTCAGATGTATGTGACCCTTTTGAGGATCATACCATTGGTGGAAACAAATACTTTATCTCATTTGTTGATGAGTATAATAAAAAAATATGAATCTATGTGATTAAGCGCAAAGATGAAGTATTTGCCATATTTAAGAGATTTAAAATACTTGTTGAAAACCAGAGTGAAAAGAAAATCAAGGTTCTAAGGATAGATGGATGTGGCAAATACACATCCAAATTATTTGAGAAGTTCTGTGCAGAACATGATAATTATCATGAGGTAACTACTCCCTTAACGCCTCAACATAAAGAAGAAATAAGACCCTATTGGATATGGCTAGATGCATGTTGAAGCAAAAGAACATGCCAAAATCCTTATGGGGTGAAGCAGTAATTACCGCTGCTGTTTATATAATGAACAGGTGCCTTACTAAGAGATTGAAGAACAAGGTTCCTGAAGAAGTGTGAAGTCGCAAGACACCATCAGTGAGTCACCTGAAGGTGTTTGGCTCTATTTGCCACAAGCATGTTCCTGATGCAAGAAGAAGAAAGCTTGATGATAAGAGTGAACATATGATTCTGGTAGGATATCTCAGTACTGGAGCACACAAACTATTCAATCCAATAAATGGTAAGATTTTGGTGAGTCGACTAAAAAATGAAAGTGAAGTCTTAAATAACGCCGCCCAAAAAATGCTATGGCAAGATATTTTTTTAAAAGTATTTAATAACACTTTTCTTATAAGTGCTATCATAGGCCCATCAATATCATAAACTTTATCTCAATCTTTAATAGCGTTTTTTAAAAAATCATTTTTAAATACGCATTAACATGCATATCCTAAGGAGACTATAGTACGTGTTCGAGGTATTTCAACTCATGCATGCAAGTTTAAATTATGCTATTAAATTGTAGTTCCAACACACAACAAACAAATAAGAATAATAAGTTTTTCATAATACATCTATTTGACAAAAATAGGAGAACCAAAGGCTATTGATTTTTTTTTATAAAATTAAGAGTCAAATACATTATTTTACATAGTCAACTAAACATAAATATGATGCTCCTAGACAAATGTAGATTGTAAAACAATCTTAATCTTCTCATCCCTAAATTACATAAAGACAAAGATACAACCATTAGCTCCATCTTTAGTCTCTTGGAATTTGGGCTTTGGACTAACTTAACCCCAAAGCTAGCACTATAGAGCATGGAATTTGTAGGACTAGATGCTAGAATCTATATTACCAAAACTTCAAAATAATCAATAATATGAAAGAAATATGATATAAATTCTAAAATGTGTTATGAATTCATATTGTTTTCAAAAACTTACAACAAAGGAATATGAGCATGAAGGATTATGCGGTAAACCTCGAAAAGACGAGAATCTTATGAAACCTAAAAAATCTCAAACTAAAATAAATGAAGCGCAAGAAATTAGTAGAAGAAGAATAATACTCTGAGAAATACAAACGACGATGATGATGTGGAATTTGTGGTGGACGCCGACATGGAGGACTCGTGAGAATGAGATCCGTCAAAGTCTTTAGTGGGTCAACTTCATGCTTCCTTTCCCTTTGAAGAAAATCCCTAATAATAATAAATTTGTGAATTTCAAAAAATAATTTAAAATGGGATTTGAGAGATATATAAACACTTATCACCGATCAAAGGAAGAATTAGGGAAAATGTGTTTCAGGGCTATGATGTGAAAGTTTTTGAGAATGTATTTTATCGGCTTCCATTGTGTTAGAATTGTGGTGGCATAATGATTGATTCAGCTTTATTTCCTGTCCATTTATAATTTCTCAATCCTTAGTTATGTAGTACTAGTTCTCGTGTATTTCAGTAAAACGTAACCAGACTCCCATTTGCAAGTTTACAACATTGAAACATCCTTAAGATATTCGTGAAAAAGAGTTTCATATTATTTTTAATATGATACATTGTGACTTGTGTAGAAACTACAACACACCTGCACGTGCACATGATGGCTCTCATCAAAGAGAAATTGTAGCCACAAATATCTAACATCTCACAAGAAAATAACTATGTTATCTCCAAGATTATCATTATTATGCAACAAAAATAAATCCCACATACACAAAACAAGACCATATATACTCTTCATCTAAAGTATATCTCTTCACTAATTTCATTAGTTATGTTAGTTTTTTCTCCCAGATTTCAAACTTACCTTACAAATATCATTAGCTAGGAGGAGCCACAAAATTATATAAAAGATGTACAGAAACATGAATGACAAGAAGTAATGACATAAGAACTAAAAATTCTAGAAGATAAAGGTTCTTTTCATCTAGATTTTCCACCCAAAGAAAATAAAATTGTGGGATGAAAATATTTATACAAACTGAACTATCAAGCTTATGGGAGATTGAAAAGTACAAAGCCCTATTAGTGGCTACACATTGTTGTGTATTGGAAGCATAATTGGTGTTGATTGTTGATGCAAGAACTTGTAGGTGATGATGATGATCTCTAGTACAATGGTGCAGGGTGGACGTGCAAGGTTAACACTCCAATGTCCAAGTCAGTTATAGAGTCTAAGCTAAGTGTAGTGAAGAAATAGAGATCAGAAAAATGTACCTTGAATCTCACGTGTGTAAAATATATACGTTGGATCATCTTGATTGGGCTATGTATGATTGCGCCCTTGTATTGGACCTTTGGCCGGCCAAAAACAGTTTCCCCTAAAGCTTATCGAGTATGTATTAGTTGAAAAGTATTTTAAAGTCATGGTCGACCCTTAGCTATTGTAATATCTTATATTCCCTTAAATGCTCAATTGGGTGTCAGTTGAGATCAACTGAGTTGCTATGTACTCCACCTTTGTCAGTTAGAAAATTAGAGCTCCCAAGTGCTCTAAATGTTGTCAATTGGGATGAATAAAGTAACTAGTGAACTATGAAGAGATCAATTATTAATGAAATAGACAGACCAATATTATTAAGTGCAAGAGATGATATTTTGGTAACATCAATATTTGGTCAATTGGTATTACATGACAAAATATCAAATGGAGATATTTTATATCATAGCATAATATTATTATATTATATGTTATGACTGGATGAGAAAGAATAAAAAGGAATTAAAAAAAGAAAAAGAAGTTAGTAAGAAGAAAAAGAAAGAAAGAAAGAGGAAAAGAGAAAGAGAAGAGAAGAAAAACTCATGGAAGAAGAAACTATGGATTCATCATCATCATCATCAACTCCATCTCATTTTCTTCATTTCCAAGGTGAGTTCTATTAGATAGTGTAGCCTTTGGGGGGAAAATATGAGAACATTGGTGGGTTAGGTTTTTGTGTTTAAATTGAATTAATGTTGTTTTCATGTTGTAATTGATGAATTGCATGCTTAATAATGTTATAACATGTTTAATGTGTGTTTGGATGCGTTTTGGACATGTGGGTTTGGGATTTTGGCAATGGCTGCCTTCAATTCGAGTTCTGCAGAACCTGAGTTTCGCTTGAGTCACTAGGCGAGCTCGGGGCGAGATTTGGCGAGCCTGTGGCGACCTGTTCTGCTAGTGTCGTAAGGCGAGGTTTGGTGAACAGAAAGCGAGCTGCCTCGTTACCTGCTCGCTAACAACCATGATACAAATTTGGTTCTGTCTGGGCCTCGTTTGGGGTTTGTCGGGCGAACCAGAAGCGAGCCAGCCTCGTTGGCTGCTTGTTAGGTGACCATGATAATATGCAAAATTTTGGTTTCTTATTTTCCCCATATCTTGAGAACCGTAACTCAGATTGAGGAATATAAATGAATAGAAATGAGTGTGGAATAATATGTGAACGAGTGAAGATGAACACCTAGTATTTTGACGAACACCATGAGAATTGGTTTGATATTTGGTGAGGAACCTTTGTTCCAAAAGTCCTATTTGGTGAGGAGCTTGACTCCGAAAGTGTTGTTTATTGTGAGATCATGAATTAACCAAGAATGTTTGGTAGAGGATAATGATGATCACATGCCTTATGTGCATTATTTATGCTTAACTTGTTTATGTTATTATATGTGTTTTATATGTGATATATATGTATGCATGGATGTTTTGATTGTGAATAACATGTTTAAAACATTATGAAGATGAGTGAGGAAACCTAGGCTTATATCTAGGTAAATGGATTAAAAAGATAACTACGTTGCAAGTATGATTTAGATAACACTAGAAGGTGACATTCATGCAATGTGATACCTAGGTGAGTGTCATGGATGAATGGTTACCATAATTGAGAGTGATACCTATAGAGCCGAGTGAACCAATAGGATAGGGGAACTCACTGAGATTATTATCTCACCCCATTATTGTTGTTATTTTTTTAGGTGTTATTTTCAGGTTTAGTATACAAGGAGAGCTGTGTATGGATGTTTCAAGGGAAGCTTATATTGTGATATATTTCTGCTATGTATTGTGTACAATGAAGGATATTGTACTCAGATCTTAGATTTTTTTTGGCACTTTCCATACCTTGTACCATAGGTTGTCTTTATTGTTCTGTAAAATGGTCAAGTAGGTAAATGATGTCAATAGCCACTTATAATGGAGTCAGTACCAAATAATAACACTTGTATGATATTATTCTAGATATATATTATACGGGCTGTTACAACTATCACGTCTGAACATAATGAGAAGCAGGAAGGTCATGGAGCATTTACAAAAGTAGTAGGGAACAAGGGAATTAAGTTCCTTTCCCATCATCGAAATGTCTCACCTACTTTTTGGGTGTGTGACCTTCCTTTCGCAAGTTAGGGCATGGTTTTCCGGCCTAGGGCACTCGGGTATATTTGAATTACTCGTATTCTCGAGGGACGATTGATCTATCACCCTTAGATTTCCTCTCAAATTATGATCTATATCATTTATTTGCTATTTATCTAATTATAAGAGGTTGACCCTTCTTCCAAACATCTCATTGTTTCATGTTTCATTCGGAGTCTGCTCCTCTATATGAGTTACTCTCATGTTCATGTGTTCCATCAACTTTAGCCATTCAACATCTTTTCCCAACGGGGAATTATTTCCTTGTGTATTTACTTCTCAAGGTGCGTATTTATGTTCTTTCTACATACTGTTATGTCAAACTTAGGGAATGCGCATATAAATGTGGCCCTTGTATTTGATAGTGATGATTCTTGATCACTTGCTTGAGTTGAGAACCGAAAACTCGTGGATATTTTCTACTGAGTGGAATATCCCATTTACCCTGAGGACTTGCTCGAGCCGAATGATGCAGATCAATATCCCTAGGCAGATCCCACGTACATGGGAATAATTTCCTCATATATTTAGGAGGGTGTCGTACTGAAGGACACTTTCAAGGTGGGGTTACCTTCTGATTGGTATATCTCCCCCATCCCTACTGATAAAAGCATTTGTAGCAAGTTTGACAGGTGTACTATTTCTTTATAGGATTTTTGGCAAGTTTTAATCGCTTTCAAAAATGAGGTTTTGGACCGCCTTCATATTTCCCCCTCTCAACTCCACCCAATTGCTTAGGATTTTGTAAGAGTGTTCCAATACTTGTACAAATATAACGGGCAGATGAGTTTCGCTTCAAAATATATATATTTTCATCTCTTTCCAGTCAATCTATCTTCGAAGAAGGGGCATAGCCATGGGTTAGTTTACCTCCATCAGAATGGTGATGACAAGGTTTTTCTTATTTATATTGAGCGTTGGGATAAGTTCAAACATCATTACTTCCTGGAAACTCCTATTTCCCCAGAGGCTCATTTAGAATTTGTGACTTCTCCGCTTCTTCCCCAGGACCTACTTCTTGCCTAGACAGAGTCCAGAGATTCTGGTCTTCAGATCACTTTGAGGAGAAAATTGGTTCTCACTATATCTCCTACAACTCTTTTACTACCAAAGAAAAAGATAGAAAGGAATCTTTACCTTTGTTTTCTAAGGGTATAATAAGTTTTCAAGATATCGCAGATGCGAGTTCCATTGAGAATATGAAGAAACTCTTTGGTAGTTGATCTAACTCTGGTATATTTGATTGAATACAAAATTACGTTACACTTGTTTCATCAATATTTTTGTTTCTTTTTCAGATGATATCACAAGAACGGGTGGGGGTGGTTCCTTGCTTTTGGTCGAATCAACACCTTTCCTAGTTAGTGCATCGCTGGAAATTCCTACTAGGCCTGTAGAAGAGGGTAGAGCTTTGACGGTCAAAGCAAGAGGAATGCTCTTGGGACTGATTCAAAAATCCTCTAAACGATGAAGCAAGAAGAACAATGATAAACTTTTCATTTGGCTTGGACTAAATGAAACTGCGACAAAGAACTTGCTTGGAGAAAGCTAATTAAAAGACCAAGGTTATCTGGACAAGCTCTTGTCATTCACCTGTCAATTAACACCAGGTTCCATCCCCTTCATCTACCACATGTCTTTGAGCGTCAGATGCCTCGTATTGTCTCGAAGATAAAGACATGTGTATCCACTTATGATTATGCTCATGTCTACAAGCTCTCCGAAATAGGAAGGCTAGGTTTAATGGTCATCCTTTATCATGACTTTAGTTGCTGTTGGTCATGGGGAACTCTTGGCCCCAGGTATTCCCCCTCAAGAGGTTGAATCTTTCTGAGCGCAACATGACTTTCTAAAATTGGAAGTTCTTCGCTTCCAAGGAGATTCGTCTAGTCTTCGTTGGTGCTTGGAACAAATTTCTTCCTACCTGGATGAGGTAGAATTGCATATAAATCCTGCAAAATTGGATGACCGGGTGGCTGAACTTGAGGTCGCACTCGAAGAGGAAAATAAGGCTTCCCAAAAGGCAGAGTTTTATTTGGAAACATCGTCTTTATGTGTATTAGTTTCTGGAATAGAGCTTGAGAGGATAGAGCTTGAGAGAGAGAGAGAGAGAGAGAGAGAGAGAGAGAGAGAGAGAGAGAGGCCCATTCAAGTGAAGTAAATATTTTCTGGGATAAGTTGGTCAGCCTGAATAAACAATTGATAGATCTTTTGGTAAAACGTCTGGAAGATACTTCTTTCAAGAATTTTGTGGATCAGCTGGAGTTCTTTGTTCCATATGTTCAATCTCTTCATGATGAGTTGAGACTTGATTCTAGAAAGATTTCCTTGTAATTTGTATTTATCTTTCAGTTTGTAAATTCAAGAATGCTTTATTATACCCTTTTTGCTTGTTCTACCAACGTCTGCTATTTTTGTATGATGTTTATTCTATTTGATGGGCTCTCCCACTCTCATTCACCTCAAAATATTCCTTTTATAGAAGTTGGCCTAGTTAGGTAAAGAGGACTCTGCGATTACCCTCCCTAATTGAAATGAATCATGTAATTTCTCTGCGTCATAAAGGACTATCTCCAGCCATGGGTTGGGCCCCCATTTCTGCCCCCGGGTTTTGGCCTAGAATAACGTGTACATCTCTCGGGCTCCACCACATACACTTTTGGAATGGCTAGATCCTAAGAGGGGGTGCGCCATCTACGCCGTATTAAGCGTAGTTTTTCTAGTCTCTTGTTTCCTAAAAGAGAAAGAAATAACACAAGTGAAATTGAAATGATAGTTTGTAAAAATCATTATGTATTTATATATCATTAGATTACATCAAATAAATGTAACAATTCAAATCCTTCCCCTTTTTAGCTGAAGTTTCGCTTTCGCTAGGCAACGTTCCAGGTCCTTAGTATTTGCTCCTGATCTAGAGTTTCTAAGATGTGGTCTCATTTCCTGATGTCGGCTTGTACTCTAAATACAGATTCCCAATTTGCTACTAACTTGTCGTCTCTAGCATTTTCCCCTTATATCGGCCATTCGCAACGCCAAGTCTCCTATTTGAAATTCTCTAGGTCGGACGTGTCGGTTGTATCTGGAGGCTGTAGTTTGTTTGACGAAGTTGTTGGTGAAGGCAACATATATATTTTTTCCTTCCAAAAGGTTGATTTCTTCCCTAATTGCAAGGTTGTTTTCTTCATTTGGAAAAGGATGGGCCGTTTTCCAACTCAACTTTTCAACCTCTACTGAAATAAAGACTTCAGTACTGCAAGTGAGACGGAAAGGCGTTTCACCATCTGTTGAATGGGGGGTCATCTGGTATTTCCATAAGATATGTGATAGTTCATCGGCCCACTTTCCTTTGGCTTTATCGAGTCTTCGCTTCACTCCCCTTAGTAACACCTAGTAAGTTGCATTTTCTTGCCCGTTTGTCTGAGGGTGCTCTACCGAAGAGAAACGTGCCTTCATCTTCATCTCCTATAATAAACTTTTCAATATTTTGTCTATGAACTGCATCCCGTTGTTCGTAAAAATATCTTGAGGCACTCCAAATCTAGCTAATATGTTTTGCTTGAAAAACTTCAATACATTTGGTATCGTGGTATTTTCCAATTCTTTCACTTCGACCCAATTGGTGAAGTAGTCCACCACTACGATCAAGTATTTGATTTGGTATGGATCCAGTGCGAATGGACCCAGAATGTCTAAACCCCGCTGCATGAAAGGCCAAGACGATGTTAACACATGTAGCTATGTATATGGAGCATTAAATATGTTCACTTGTTGATGACATTGGTTGCATCTCTTTTCTTACTCCTTTGAGTCTTGAACCAGAGACGACCAGTAATACCTTGCTCCTATAATGTTTTTGTCTAATGCTTTGGAAGCTAGATGTTTCCCGACTAGTCCTTTGTGTACCTCCAAGAGTGTATAGGTAGCCCATCTGTTCCCCAAGCATCTTAGCAAAAGGGCAGATAGACCCCTTCTGTATAATGTTCATATGACCATGGTATATGAACTAGCTATTCTTTTTACCACACCGGCTTTGGCTGGGTCAGACAGGAGAATTCCTTGTTTTATATACACCAATAGTGGAGAGATCCAAGAGGGTTGATCAGCGTTGTCTTGGACATTACTATGTCTCTCGGCGCTTCGATACTTGGAACCTTCATAGTTTCTTGGAAAAATGGTTAATTTTGGGACTTCTTGTACTTTTGTCATACCCTAATTTTTACCCCTATGATTCCACCTATCCTATCCATTTGCATCTCATTGCAATCACAAGCATGAATCCTCCTAGCTCTCATCTCTGTGGGTTTTTCCCTTGCGCGGGAGGTCATCGAGCACTCTTTATGTTTATTTTTGCTTTATATTTGTTTATGGTTACTAACCCTTATTCAAAAATCCAAAAGTATGTGTTATTGCTTTCATTTTCTTATTGTCAAAGCTCAGGTGTTGCAAGGATGAATCAAGGTTTAGTCAAAGCTATCAGGTCAAGTGTGTGTGCAGTGATGGTTGAAATCCATTTGAGTTTGACCTAATCTTGGTCAAATAAGAAGGGTGCTTCATTATCAAGTTATCAAGGTTGTGTCAAGTTCATTTTGCTTCATGACTGAGAATCATCAGGATCCAGATCATTTTCCAGTTAGGGTTTGTGTAGTGCATTGCAGATCATATTGCAAGTCATAGTTCTCTAATTTCAAGGCATGTTCTTGTTCAAGGGAGTTTCATAGTGAAGGTTTTGGGCTCATCATGATTCAAGTGGCAAAGTTCAAAGATTGATTCATTGGTGGTTTCATTGATTCAAGGTTCTGATTCATTTCAAGTCTAAGATTGACTCATGGTTTATTTTATTTCTCAAGATCAATTCAAGGTTTAGTTATTTCAAGACTAAGAACCAAGTTTAAAAATTCTCATGGCTAAGGTTTTTCAAGCATGGTTCAAGAATAAAAATGGAAGGTGCCAATTCTAATTGCAAAATTCAAAAGCCCATTTATATTACCAAAATTCTACAAAATATGGTTCATGAATTTGAAAAAAAAAAAGATAAGTCCATTCCATTTACAACAAGGCCCATTACATTTTTTCCATTACAAAAAAAACATACAACCAAAATGCCAAAAAAAAAAGGGAATTGACAAGCCATGAGAGCACATGAATACTAGCAGCTGCAAACAAATTCGCTTCAACAAGCCAGTTCTTGAAGACAACATACTAGCCTTCACAATGAAGCAAACCAAGCTACCAATCCAAGCCTTCACAAGCCAAACACGCCTACATTCCACAAGCCTTCACAAGGAGCCTTCCAAACTTCAGCTGCTACTTCATGCTACTTCACGCACGTGAAAACATGCCAAGCTTGAAAAGAGCTTCTTTAATAAGAGCTTCTTCATCACAATTTCTTCAAGCTTGAAAAGACAAGAGCACCCTGCCCAAATTCATTTTCCGTCAAACCTTCAACCAAGCTTCAAACCTTCAAATTCCATATCCTGAAAATTATTCACAACAATCCTGCAACACGATTCAACCAAACAACAACATTTTGCAGCGTAAATCTTAGTAACAACTTCATAACCACACATCAACGATTCAACAACAACTTGCCACAACAAGAACCCATAGCTACGACTTCAGAATCGCGGTGCAGAAGAAGAAATAAGCAACGCAAAGAGATCGTGTACCTGAACATATCTTCGTAGGTGATTTCGTCCTTTCTTTGAATTTGTAGTTACAGAGTTCTTCGCATTCCGCTATTAATCGATTGCTGAGTTCAGTGAGAAATTGAACGAAATTGAGGAGATACTTGAAAGGAGGAATTGAGACAAGCAGTTAGGAGTGAGTCATTGGTGTATTTGAGCACCGCGGCCGCCGCCGCAAGGCGTGCCGGCGCGCTGTTGGTGTTGTAACTCCGGTGACGCAAAATGAGAGAGAGGAAGGTAGTTGTTGTCCGCGTGAAGAAGAAGAGGGTGTTCCTCTTTGGATTGTCTTTGTTCTTTAAGAGATTTCATGTTTAATTTGGCTTAGGGTCCATGCTAGTTTCTTATCTATACTTCCATGATTCACGAGCACCTCTATCTTATTTTATTTTTTTTCTTTTCTATTTCATTTCTTTTCTCAATTTCTTTTTGCAATTTCTTTTTGATATTTTTCTTATACATTTCTTGATCTTTTATTTTTCATCTTAATATTTTGTCTTCACCTTTTTTCTTTTTCTTTTTTTTTTTATATTTATTTTGGTTGATGAAGATCTTAATATCATGGAATGTTGATTTTCAAGGAGATTGAATCTTTATTATTTCAAACATGATGATGAATGATCAATTAGATCATTCTCTACAATTTGAGATAGTGATAGGTTGTCTTTGATTAATCATGGAAATTCTTGATTAAATATGAGACCGTTCTCTTTTTCTTTTTGTGTGCATAGCTTCAGGAGAATGATTTACATATCATTTCTCTAGCATGTTTTAACATAAACATTGTTATTAACCAGCCTCAGATAGATGCGACTTCTATATAAGTCCACTTAAGATTGCATAACATAACGCTAAATTGGTCCCGATTCGATAAGTCGATCATTCGATTAATAACCACTAACAATTAACTCCTAACATCCAACATTTACCTTATCGCCTTTACATTTTTGCAATTTATTTCTCGTCATATACTTTCTGCCATTTACTTTTCGTTCATTTATCATTCATGCACTTATTTTATGCTATCTTCTTTCTTCTTCTTTATTCTTCATCTTATTAAAAAAAATACAAAAACATGATAAAAATGATTAAAAGACATTAATCTTGGACTATGGTTATTATCCCTAGCATCATGGAGTTTTGGACTTTGTACTTAAACCCTAGCAAAGGAGGCCTGGATCTTGGATTCTTTTTATTTCTTTTCATTATCTTATATTAGGACACTTTGCACACACACAACTTTAACTTGGGCTACCTGACAACGAGACCCTTTATTTCTTGTATCAATAATTCCCTTATATTTTTCATGTATCCCTCTCCCCATTTTGGTGTACTTTCTTTACTTTCCCGTTTTCCTTTGATTATGGTTCTTGCTTGCTAGTTATCCTTAGGGACTAGGGTCGACCTCACCTCCCTCTTAACCCTTGTAAGTCAATCGCCTTGTGCATCGCCATCAACCTTTCCCTTACACTACTTTTCTAAAGCCCTTAATCCAACATCAAGCGGAATTTTCGTTAATAAAACCCTTGATCCAACGTCAAGCGGAATTTTCTCTATAAACTCAAAAACACAATAAGAAGTGATTAGGATTGCGCGCCACAAGCCTTAAGTGGCAGAGAAGGAGTGAGAATGGAGCTTTCCTACACTTACTCCAAGTATTTTGGACACAAGACGCTTGGCTTGGTAGTTCAAAATATTCACCTCTACCCATTGTCTTTAGTTCAATCCTAATCAAGAACAATCCTTTCAAAAATCCTAAAAACAACATCAACTCATCAAACTCTTTTTACGCCTTAGGGCATTACTCCGAAAACCCTTTTTTCACGGTAAAATCAACCAACAAACAATCATTTTTACTCTGAACTACGGAGCTCTGATTCTTCATTTCACAATGAAGATACGTAGGCATGGGGTTTCAAAACCGAGGCGAGCACCCTAATAAAAAAAACTTCATTTACCTTTTAGCAAGTAAGCCTTTAGATAAATGACACCCATTCGCGCTTAGACAACCTAGATGGTTGTCGTTGAGTACAATGGATGTGAGGGGTGCCAATACCTTCCCCTTGCATAACCTACTTCCGAACCCGAATTTGGTTGCGAGACCATATTCTTCACCTTTAGGGGGTTTTATCGTTATTTTCCATTTCTTCGAAATAAATAAAATTCGGTGGCGACTCTGTGCATTTTTCGCGTAGCGACAACTGGCGACTCTGCTGGGGACTCTTCTCTAAGCAAGTCAAGCCTAGTCTAGGTTGCATTCCTTGCATGTTTGGGTGTTTATCTTTCTGCTTTATTTGCTTCATTTATTGTATTTTTATGTAAATATTTGTATCTTATCTGCTGTGGTATGGATTGGATACTCTGGTTGCAAACCTTGAGGAAAATACTATCCACCCGAGTCTAGAGTGAAAGCTTGAGATAGGAGAGGTCGAGTAGTATGGGCCACCAAGGAGCTTTCCTCGTAAGGGTCGATACAAGAACCTCACTTATAGTAGATTCTATTGAGGATATTAACGACCGTCAAGCCTTTGGCGTGGGCGATCAATGTTTTCATTGGAATTCATAACTCTAAGGACCTTTGTAGAACCTTGAACATTTGGCCTACTAGAATTGATGTTCGCGTAGTGCGGGTTCTAGAGAAGCTTTCCTCGCGAGGTTCGGTACAAAGATCTCACTTAGAATATACTTTCTTGATGAAGTTGTTGTATGGAAATGACTAACATACACAACAAATAGTCAGGGAAGTCCATGACTCTGAGACTCTTGTATAAAACACAATGTCGATGGTCACATAGTATGGGTCCCCCAAGGAGCTTTCCTCGCGTGGTTCGATATGAAGATCTCACCCATAATAAATTCATATGAGGGAGTCGTCAATCGACATGATTCTATCGTGCATGATGAACAACCATATGAGTTCATGACTCTAGGATTCCTTTTAAACTCTAGAACTTATCTGGTGAGATCTCTATTTGGAAAGCAATCAACCATATCCTCCATCTGTACTGTAAACTGTTAAACCATTGTGCTTGGAAACCACTCATGCACTCATTCATGCATCCATACAAAAAAAAACAAAGCTCTTAGTATCTTGTGTTTGTTGTAGATAAAAACATTTGCCAAAGCAGTCATGATGAATGTGGACTTAGAAACAATTACAGTTTATATTTTCAAACTTTCCTAGTATCTGAATTTTGGTTTCAAGTTTGAATGAAATAAAAGTTTTTATGTTCTACTATGTCTATTATGATTAATTGCAATGGAAAATGTTTACATCTTTAACAATAACTAACGAGATAACTAAAAGCTTTGTGCATAAAAAAGTAATAAACTTCTCGCATGCATCCATGCACCATCTTGCATTTCAAAAACAATATCAAAAACCTCATACCACCTTCTGTTCCTAGCAGATAGATGACTTCCCGACACACACTCAGAACTAGAAGCATATCTTAGATTACTATGGAAGAACTTTAGAGAGGCTAAAAACTATTTAAGGAGGAGGTCAACCAACTAAAGACTTAGATGAGTCTGGTCATGGAGATCCTACAAAAATTATTGAGAAATGAAGGCAACTCCACACCAAGTGCTGCAACAGAGATGCTTACTCCTATGCATAGGCCAAACTCCACCTCGTGCCAGGGGTCGCCTCATAGACATCATCCATCACCTGAACTTCCCAAGATTTCCTATCAACAGCCAATGCCTATGCCCCAATCAATTCAGAGGAATCAGACACAGAGCTAGAATCAGTATCCTGGTCAGCAGCGAAACTTTGCTCAACAAGGCCAGAAAAGACCAAAGAGGTCAGAGAGACATTTTGACCTATTGCCTATGCCATACGACCAGCTTCTCCCTCAATTTTTCAACCTCTCATTGGTTCAATTAAGGGAATTAACACCTCCTCCTCTTCCTCTTCCTCCCGGTTATGATGCAAATATTCATTGTGAATTCCATTATGGGGCACCTGGCCACAACACTGAGAACTGCAGAGCCCTGAAGAACAAGGTCCAAGACTTTATTAAGGCCAAAGCCTTCACCTTCACACCGAGGGGTCCAAACGTGAACAACAATCTCATGCCTTCACATGCGAGCACATCTGCAGGTCCATAATCAGTGCAATGGTAGATTTGAGAAGAGCCTCTTAAAGGACCACTATCAACTTGTGCAAGCAGAACAACCCTAATCAATGGGTGAATAATATGGCCAATCATGCCAGCCATAATTTTATCTTTCAAGCATTTTCTTTTTGTAATCTTTTTTGTTTGTCAATTGCAAATTCACCTGTAAAACTCGTCTGTTTTCAGATGATACTGATAATGAAATAAATATGCATGTTTTGAATTAATCCACTCGTATTCACTCATATTTTTTCATCAATATCAAAATCTTGTTAAAGCAAAATTTGGGGGAGGATGACGAAATCGAACGACACAAAACTACCGGTTGTATGATTTTGAATAAAACCATGCCGATGATGTACATGCATTGTTTCAAATATCCAAACACTAGAGATATACGGAAGATAATACCTCGTCAACCCCTTTGATACTAGAAGTATGAGTTTCTTTCTAAAGCAAAAACCCTCAATCTTAACCTGGGGCAGGGCAGTCTTTAGTTAATTTGACCATGCCTTCAAATTTCGAAAAGAAAATGAGCATCCCATCCGAGGATCAACCACATCTTATCCCTTAAAAGAGGTCGTACCTCACAAATCCATAATGGTTGTCCCTCACTAACAAAAGGAACGAGGTAGTCATAACCTTTCAACAGGCCAAACGCACAAGTGTCACATGATTTGTTCCAAAAATAAGAAAGCAAAAAGCAAAAAGCAAATAAATAAACAAAAAGCCCGCTAAGTCGAAAAAACTCAAACATAAGTGACTTAGGCAAAATTTAGGGCATCCAGCTGGTTTGTAAACTCAAAAAGCAGTCCAGGCGGAAATCAGGGAAAAAAAACAAAAATAAAAAGAAAAGATCAAAATAAAAATCCTCAACAAGAACAAATTCGTGTGACTTCAAACAAAGAAACAAAAAATGGGTGACTGTCACTCCAAAAACCTCAGTGGTTCCTTCAACTATCATCTCTGCCATTCAATAATATTTTGAGAGATGAACACTTGTGTCGAATTAGCTGAATGTAGGACTGGAGAACATAAAGGAGAATAGGTGGGTTAAAATATATTCTGAGCCATAAATCCTTTTTTTTAAACCATGAACCAGACCATGTTACAACCCTAAAAAAGACCTAATTGAAGCAGGGTTATTTCGAAAGCATACTTCAGTAAAATCGTGTCAAAAATGCCTCCTAAAAAGATTTGCTTACCATTCGTGTTAGTATCAGTGTAAGATTCTAATAAGTGATTCATTCACTATATGTCACAACATCATTCTAGTGAACAAACTTGGATTTCAAAACTGTCACATGTATTGCATTACAATTATCATTCTGAAAATGAAAAGTTTCTCTTCCGAATAAACACTTGACATCAAGAAAATTTCCACAATGGAAAAGTTGATCAAACCAAAAGTGAAAGACGTCTGGAAAAACTCTATTGAGCATAAAGGGCAATCACGTCGAGATTCAGTCAATCTCTCCAAAATCATCAATACTCAGTCAATCTGGGGCAATTCCCCCAAAGGCCCAAGAAGGGGCAGATCACTGCAAATTTCAGATGTTGGGGCAAACCATCTCGGACCACGACAGGGTATAATCACTCCCAAGGGTTTATTTCAAGGATGATTCCTTCAAATACCCTACAAATCGGGGCAGACAAGTTGCAAAGGGGCAAATTTCCTTCATACTTCCAAGATGATCAAGCCGACTGTGCCAGACACTGGTAACTATTGAGTTAACAACAAATGTCAAAAGATCATGCTAGTACAACACCATATCTTGGCAAGAAGCCTCATGGTAGAGCAAAACTTTTTGACGAGGGTAAGGCATCCTTAGCTTGAGGGCTTTGTTTCTGCACTTCCTCCTTGATTCTGATGGCCATATCTGGATGAGTCCTTCTCAGTCTTTGTTTTACCAGAGGACATTCCGTCTTCAATGGTAAGTGATGTTCCACGATGCTGGTATCCAACCCTGGCATGTCCTAATAAGACCAAGCAAACACATCTGAAAACTCTTTGAGAAGTTTTATCAAGCCTTTTCTGACAGTTAGACTAAGCAGTACTCCAATCTTAACTTCTTTCTTTTTTTCTTCTGAACCCAAATTGACCGTTTCCAACAGCTCTTTGTGAGGCTCAATAGACCTTTCCTCTTGCCTGAGTAGTTGGGAGATCTCTTTTGGAATTTCTTCGTCATCTTCTTCTTCAGCTTCAAATACCGGGAATTCAAAGTTGGGAGAAGACATTGGATCGTATGTTTCAATGGGGTTTAAAATAAGCAATCTGCATGACGTGATGATGCCTTTTTAGAAAAGACAGAGAGAATGCAAGAGTGTGTATAGTGTATTTTCTGAAAACGCTTGTTTTTATTTTGGGTTGTTTTTTAGGATTACCATTTTCTGAAAAATGAAAAAGTGAAAACAACACTAAAAATGCGGGAGTTCAGAATGACATAATTTATTCATGATTTGTCGATTCTTGAAACACAACCCTATAAAAAAAACTCTGTCGCTTTGGGCGAAGCGAAGAGGGACATTTACAGTAAAGTGAGCCCTATAAAACATCCATTTCACCAGGTAAGGTGAAAGGTTTAAAACAAAGATGGTAATTAATTCGACTTATGGACGAAGTTCGGGACATCGACTGCAACTCAAAGGCGACGAACTCCTCTGTGGATCACAAAGTCTGGTACTTTCTTTCTTGGTTTGTCTTCAAAAATAACACTGATTTCTAGTGGAGTAGAATCATTGGAGTCTTCTTCCCATGCAGAGTTATCATAAGAGGATTCGTTTATCGCATCTTCCATAGTATTTTCACTCTCAAGAGGATCTCCCCATCCGGTTGGCTGGATGTCCTCGTATCTGATGCGAAAGCTTTCAGGAGCAGTGTATTTGACTAGAAAGTCATACTTGCCGCTTGGCTGTCCCAAGGTATCCCAGGTTTCTGTGGGAATAGATGAGTCATCTTCCTCAATGACACTGACCTCAGGAAATGCATAGTTAATAAATTCTTGTCCTGCAATCTTTGCAAATTCATCACCGTGGTGTCGGATATTTTTGAATTGTCCCGAGTAAGGATTCCATGACTCTGTGGGAACCTGGGTATTCTTTTCAAGATTACTCAGTTGATAGGTATTGTCCGCCTGACTCTTTTGCCCCAAGTCTTCCGTGTATGACTTCCAAATAGGCAAGTCATCTAGGGGATCATAATAATCGTAGTTAAAGTTATCTTTCATCATATTGTCTTCCTCTAATAAGTTGGGCGGAGCACGACATCCTTCGGGATCACAATATCCATAGATCATTTTGACGTCTGATCTTGGTATATATCTTGGGCTCTGCTTTGGAAAACAGAATAGCATGTGAGTTTCTCCATGAGACATATAACCTCCATCGTTGAGATAAGACTTTCACTCCTCATCCGTATCGGAGGAGTCGTTCCCAATGATGGTGTGTACTTCCTGAGATAGTGGGTAAAGGAAACCTCCGTTGTGGAAGAAATCCTGAATGGGACGAAAACTTTCATCCTTCTTAGTAGTCTGGGTACAAGTTTGAGAGAAATCAAGACCTTTCCTTTCCTTGTTATCAGTAGGAGTTACTATATGTCCCCATCCTTTTAAGTCATTACTCCCGATTACTTTGAGAGCGTATTTATATGAGGAAATCGATGGTCCTTTTTCTTGGTGATTCTCATTGTTCACCGAGAGCGCTTGGAACTGAGTTCCAATAATCTCCTCTGGTTCTACATAGGAGAATGATGATAAGTTGCTCACGATTAAGGCTTGCTCTCCACACACCGTGATTAATTTGTTGTTCTTGACGAACTTCAGCTTTTGGTGAAGTGTCGAAGTGATTGCCCCAGCTTCGTGTATCCAAGGTCTTCCTAATAAACAGCTGTATGCTGCTCGGATGTCTGTGACCTAGAAAGTGATTTGGAAAGTGTGAGGACCGATAGATATGGGAAGATCGACTTCGCCGATAACTGTTTTTTTGGATCCGTCAAAGGCTTTGATGATGATTTTACTACCTCTCATCGGAGTCCCTTGAAAAGATAGTCGGACCAAAGTTGACCTTGGCATGACATTTAAGGATGAACCCGTGTCTACCAGTACACTGGCTAAAGCATCATCCTGGAAATTGACTGTGATGTTGAGTTCCATATTATGGTTCTTGCCTTCTTCCGACAGTTCTTCATCACTGAATCCCAAGTTGTTGTATGAAGTGATTATAGCGTGCGATTTTTGTAGGTGACGCGACCACCTTACCGCAATGGTTGGAATTGGGTGCTACTTTCTGATTTCTTATTTATCCTATGAAGCTGGAAATGAAAGGGAAGATATCTAAAACTAACCTTGCACGCAAATGTTTTCTTTAACAAATGCTAAGAGATTGGGGGGTCCGGGGTCAAATTATACAATGAGAAGTTGTCAATTACCCAGCGTATATATGGTTATCCATAGATCGTTTCTGGCATGTTTCTCTATTATCTACTTACTGGTGTATATATGCCTTACCCTTGTCAAGAAGTTCTCGAAAAGAAACACGCAGCTTCAGCAGAGGATAAAACTTGGGGCACCAAAAGCATCCACCTCCATCCTCCGATCATAGCATCGCCAGATAATGAGTGTCGGAAAGTCAAAACTTTTCACCAACCAAAGTCCATCCCCGCTGACATCTTCAAACCCAAAGAGTCCAATCTGTATTGGCAACTACAAAAAAAAAACAAAGCTTATTCCTATACCTAACCAGAGGCCCAACCAATACTTGGCACAATCATTATTCATGAATCACATATTCTCATCTCCCCAGCAGCTCGAGCATACATAAGCATTTTGCATACATTTTTGCATACATTACATGAACGCCTAGCTAGTCTTTCTCGAAGAGGCGAAGTTCCTATGGACATCCTGTCAGGATTCTTTTTGAGTAATACCTCTTCACTTACCTTTTGTAAGTCCCTCCTATTACCTTTCACATAGACTATTTCTCCACTTACCTTTTGTAAGTCCCTTCCGTTGCCTTTCGCACGAAGTATCTCTCCACTTACCTTTTGTAAGTTCCTTCCGCTGCCTTTTGCACAAAATATCTCTCCGCTCTCCTTTTGTAAGTCCCTTCTGTTGCCTTTTTCATGAAGTACAATCTCCTTACTTACCTTTTGTAAGTATCCTATGCCTCTGGCATCAGAAAAGTACACCCTTCCATGCGTACCTTATGTAAGAATATTCATCGCCAAATCAATCCCTCATTGCCTTTCCAAATTTGACCAACCTTTTGTTGAAGACCCTCTATGCCTTTTGCAGAAGAAAATCACTATTTCTCCTAACCTTTTATTCAAGAGTCCTCCTTGCCTTTTGCAAGAGGAAATCATCACCTTTCTCCGAACCTTTAAGAGAAGATTTTGTTTTAAAAAGAAATATTATTAATTTAAAATAAAGGAAAGAAAAGTTAGAATAAAAAAAACAAACTAAAAAAGGAAGACGGATCAGAGAGGCAGCAAAAAAGAGGGGTCCACGATGGACCCCCGATCACACACTAAATTCCCTGTTTGATCATATGAGTCAACCGTTTGACTCAGATCAAACGGTCCAGGGTCGAGGGTCAGAACATGTTACAAACATAGAGGCACACAAAAAACTTTCAATTATCCTTCTTTCTCTCAAACGCCGGGAAGCCCTTTTTTCTCCTTCATCCCTTTCTCTCTCGCGTACCCTAATTTCATCTCCCTCTTCTCACTCTTGTTCGAAACTCCTTCCTCAAATTCGCAAATTACTCTCGCACGCGAGCTCCGCCCTCCTCACTCACCAATTCGTCCGCGAATCAACTCTCACAGCGGGAACTCCTCCGGCGATACAAACGCCGATCTCACGAGGAAACGAACAAATCGCAGCAACAACCAATCAATCAAATATCACATACATAATACAAGGATAAAGTCGAATGGAGTTACCTGTCGGAGTTCGTCTGACGCGTCTTCGACGGCGAGATTGGTTCGAAACAATCCAAAAGCTTCACAGGTACGTTTCGAATAACTTCCTCTTCGTCCTGTGCGTGTGCGTTGTTGTGTGTGCGTGTGTGGCAATGATTTTCTCTCTGTGAATTCCTATCGGTGTTGTTGGTGTTCTGCGTGTATGACAATGGTGTTGAAAGTTGAAGTTACTGCTTCTGATTTTCGTGAGTTTATTTTTGGTGTATGTGTATGTTCTTGTGTGAGGTTTTTGTGATATGCTGCTCGTAAATGTGTTGTGAATCTTCTCCCCTTGCCCTGTTCTCCGTTCCTTTTATAACCACTTGAAAGAAGTCAAATTCTACAGTTTGAATTCCTTTCCATGTTCGTATCAGCATGTCCAAGTGTTTTTGGAAACTTTTTGAATTGTGTCTGGGGCATGTTATGAGCTTGTTTGTGGCTGTTTAGGAAAGAATTGAATGTGTTTGGAATTGGTGTTGAACGTAATTGATTGTGTCTCTTTGGGAGATTAATGCTTGCCATAACTCAACAATTCTTGATGGTTTGTGATTTGTTTGGATTGGGTGCTGTAACTTTTGAAGATTGTTCTGATTTTTCTCTTTTTGTTTATAACATATTCGATATATTTGGAAGGTATAATGATGATGGCTGGTTTATTTTGAGGACTGTTTTGGCAAGTTTAATCTAGCCTTTGATCATACCACTCTTGTTTTCCAATTTAACCAGATGTGTCTGCTAATGCTTATTATTGATGACGACAGTGAATTAGAACCAATCCTGGTGGCTTGTATCTGAGATGGTGTTCGTATCAGCTAAATTCCCATTGTCCCTGTTCTGATACACATTGCCTAGCATCGGGACAGCATTCCATTTCAGCCATCATTACGGATTCCTAATAGCAAGAAGTTTGAATGCTGAAGATCTATACTTGTTTCTCTAGGAATAAACAGCGATTGAGACTTCATTTGGATACTTTGGAGAGTCCTCTTCAGCATCATGTCTCTCCACCAATTCTTGGAAGGTTGCGAATCCAGTCTCTTGTAAATATATACACAGCAAGTTTAGTTCTCAAGGGTGGCGAGATCAATGGCTTCAATATCATGGTACGTTCTCGCCAACTTATTCAATTTCTTTTTCGTATTTACGGATACGTTGTGTTCAAAGATAGTTAGTATGAACAATTGTGTGGAAAAACATGTTGGATTTTGTTTGAGATTTGTGACTCCTTGATCTTGGTGCGATTTTGTGTGGTTGTGTTCTGGTAATGCAGTTCTGTGATTGCAGGTTTTGGTACAAGTTGTGTTGGAGGTGAACCATCTTGCATAGGAATAGCTAGAATATTGGCTGAAATGTTTCTTCATGGAGTTCCAGTATTTGCTTTGCTATGAAAACCACCTAAGGCTTTAGTGAAGAATGAGGTGTGCTCCGTCGCTATATGCTCGTGTAGTGGTAACCAAACATTCTCATTCGACGAACCACAAGCCAAGCGAAGGTCTAAGTATGCGGCGCCCCGACGGCCAAGCGAAGGTCTAAGTATGCGGCGCCCCAACGACCGAGTTTGCAGACAGCTTATGCTCATCAAAGAACATGAGCTGGATCCATTCATTTTGGTTATCTACCGCACAAGTCTTTGAAGACTAGTTTCAACCTTGACTGTATCTTTCTAGAAATAGAGATAACAGTGTAGTGCATTTTGCTTTGATATTATCTATGACTTTCGTTTAGGACAGTAGTTTAATTGGTATCACTAAGTGTAAATTCCTTCAAACAATGCAACAACAAAATCAAGTGCCTCTTGACATTTACGTTGATGTATATGTCCTTCAATGATAGGTCCTAGCTACTGATTCTGTAGGTGGTGATTTGTTAATTTAAAATTTGACTTCAGAGGCTCTGGTGATGTACGTGAGAGAAATGGAAAGTTTTGGCTAGGGGAACTTTGTGTATTTATTGTAGGCAACGGTTCTTGTAGTTTCTTGTTTAAAAAGGAAATGGTGGTGGTGAAGTGTTGTAACATGTGAACTTTACGAAAACACTTTATGACATGAGATTCCAAATATTGTATAATCATTTTGAACTTTCTTGATTTTGAATACTTAACCCTATGCTTGAACTTGTATTGAATCTTGAACTATGGGTCTTGAGATCAACATAAGTTCTGGAATTATTTTGCACACTTGACCTTGATGAGTTTGTAACTTTGACATGAAACTTAAAATAAACTTGGAATCTCGAATTCAAACTTGGATATCATGAATCAACCTAAACTTTCAAAATGAAACTTCTTGAATTTAAATATTTGAATCCCATAATGACTTGATGTTAAATCTTGGGCATCTTGGCGAGACTTATTCATGAGATTAAATGTTCACAAATTCTTCGAATTAAACTTGAGTTCTTGAATATGGACTTTACAAATCCGTGGTGACGTATGAATCATTACTTGAGTGAATAGCTTGAATTTGAATTCGAAACTTGTATAAACAAAGAATCAACTCGAACTTCTTGATTCAAATCTTCATTTAAACCTTACTATTTCAAAATTCATGGTTCACAAACCACCAAAAGTCCAAACTAATGATCCAACTTCACGAATAGGTCCAAATTATGTCCTGAGAAATCTTTACAAAGTGAGGATACTGCTTGTAACACAATTCACCACAAAATTCCAATCATTTCTCAAATAACCATGCTCAACACCAAGGACAAAAACCGTAACCCTCGTTAAGGAATCCTCTGAGAAATCTTGACGAAAAAACGACCTTGTATTGGCTAAGGGATCATAAGAAAGAGCTTACGTTCTCCTCTTATACACAGAAATTCCACGCAACTTGTAAGAGACCATAACCTCAATGAACACACGCACGACCTCCACGACCTTAGTACCTTCTGCAGCAACACCTAAATTCACAAAATGAAAGTGAACAAACAAAGTAATAAAATCAGTTAACTATGCATGTATGATTGACCTAAAAATGATATGCAAAAGACCAATGAATCTAAGGGTAAAATTTGGGGTACAACACTTTTATTCAGGAGTTCTCGTTACCTTTTGTACGAGAAAACAAGTTAACTGTGGAGGGATGTTCTTCAAGTTCCTGCTTAACCTTTTGTTAAGAAGCTCTCACTACTTTTTGTATGAGAGATCACATCACTTATTTCTCCGAACCTTTTGTTCAGGAGCCCGCATTTCCTTTTGCAAGAGGAAATCACCACCTTTCTCCTAACCTTTTGTTCAGGAGTCTTCTCTGCCTTTTGCAAAAGGAATATTTTACTACACATTTCTCCTAAACCTTTTGTTTAGGAGTCCTCCCTGCCTTTTGCATAAGGAATTGTCATCCATTATTCTCTCCTAACCTTTTATTCAGGAGTCATCTTGGTCTGATTATGATAAGGAAAGTGAAGGGAAAATGGCTAATAAGGTGATGGATTTCATTGGAAAATATGATTTTGGTAGTGAGTCTAGTGATGAAGATATATTAGAAGAAGAACTAGTTGAAACATACAGACTTTTGCTCACTCAATGGAAGGAAGATTGCTTGAGAGAAGAGAAACAAAAGAATACTTTAAGTGCTCTCATTCAGGAAAAAGAGAAACTTAGCTCAACCATTGCAACTATGGAAGAGGAAGTCACATTGTAAAGTCCAAACTAGATAATATGACAAAACTTGTTCATATGTTAAAAAAATGGTTGTGATATGTTAGATGAGATCTTAGAAGTTGGAGAGAAGTCTAGGAATATGAAGGCTATAGGGTTTGACTACAATTTCATGAGCAAAAGGATTAAAATTTTCACCAAGAAGTTTGTTTCCCCTGAGAAAAAGTCTGATTTTCTAATAAAGGACCACATGTCTCAGCATCCTGCTCAACATGTGTACCTTGAGAACATAAACAACAAGAACTCATCTTGGAGGTGGTTACATTGTGGAAGATATTTTCATATAAAACCCTTTTGCTTTAGACTATATGGATATCCTCAGTCCTACTATCGCCCAAGGCCTAACAGAAAGAAAGGGAAGAAAACTTAAGCTAAGAAATTGTGGAAACCTAAGGAAACTGTCACCTATTTCATAGCTCATACATATCTTAGAGTTTCCTCAAGAGAAGATTGGTATTTTGATAGTGGATGTTCAAGTAACATGGCTAGAGAAAAAAAAACTATTTTGAAGAGTTAAAGCCCTACTCTAATAGTTATGTTGCTTTTGGAGATGAAGCTAGAGGAAAAATCAAGGGCATAAGCAAATTGATTAGTCCAGGTTTTCCTTGTCTTGATGATGTGCTGCTGGTAGAAGGTATAACTGCTAACTTGATCAACATCAGATAACTATGTTATTAAGGTAAGAATGTGAACTTCAACAAGTCTAGGTGTATTGTCTCCAGCAAATATCAAGAAGTGTTAATGAAGGGTTCAATATCCAAAGACAACTTCTATATATGGATATTTCAACCCTCATCATGTATGATACCCAAGTTTGATGAGACTAAGCTATGGCACTAGAAAATTGGTCATCTCAACCTCAAGAGTATGAGAAAGATCATATCTGAAAATGCTATGAAGGGATTGCAAAAACTCAAGATTAAAGATGGAAAAATCCCTGGAGAGTGCAAAATAGGAAAACATACCAAGACATTCCACAAAAAGCTCCAGCATCCTACCTACACTAAAGTTCTGGAATTACATCATATGAAATTCATGGAACCCGTACAAGTGAAAGGCCTGGGTGGAATAAATAACACCTTATGTGTGAATAATGATAAAGGTAAACTCACTTATGATTTTGTGTTTGGTGAAATGTCAGACAAGATATTGGAACATTTTTTCCAACTAAGGTAGTCTGAAGTTGTGATAAGTCTAGGTGGAGAATTCGCCTACATTCTTGGAAGTCAAGTAAAAATTGAAGACAACACTTTTATTTCTCAAAACAAGTATGCAAATAAAGTTGGGGTTGAAAGGCTAAGGAACACTCTTGGCATTTACATGTATGTGAAATTAAAGAGGTGTGAAAAAGGAAATGTTCTCTCTCTCACACACACACACACACACACACACACACACACACACACACACACACACACACACACACACACACACTCTATATTATTCTAGCACATAATTTTCACCTTCATCTCTCTCAAACCAGTTCAAAAAGGAGCCCAAAAGCTATGGATGCTAAAACTTCTGAATCCAAGCATGTTATCAATTCATATGGGGTCAATATACTAGGAGTTAAAATGAGGGAGAAAGGAACACCAAATAAAACTATGGTTTTTTATCTAGAAATAGTGATGATGAATCTATTATGTTTTAAAACCCAAAATATCTGAAAAATGATTGTTAAAGTTGACATTTCAATAGATAATTCAAAGAGTGATGCCATCAAGAAGAAGAAAACATCTGAAAAGGTTAGTAACTCTGAAAAGGAACCATCTGTGCATGTTCATGATCATGTGGAAACTATGAATATTGTTACGGAAGCTGATTCTAGCCCACTTAGAAAGTCATTGATCATGCTGAAAGAACTATTAAGGAATCACATGTGGAACCACATGTTTAATTACATGTTGAACTAAATGCTGAAACACATGTTCCAACATCTGGTGACCCTCAAGCTAAACCTACTTCTATATCAAATGATGAACCACTTGATCAAGGAAAACTTGATGACAAACCTAAAATGCTTGATGGTCATCCTGTGGATACACGTGTTATTGATACACTTCTGGATGATGTTTTCAATGATAACTATGCCTCCACTAAAGATTCTGCTAATGATATCCTCAATGAAAAACATCAAAATGTAGAGGCTAAGTTTCAAAGTAAAAAGAGTGTGGAAGTTGATTAAGTTGATGAAGATGATGATATTCCCATTTCTAATATCACGAAGATGATTATTGAGAGTGTTACCAAGCCTCAAGATAAATTTGTAGCTAAAGAAGTGGAGAATGTTGATGAAGAAACTAAGACTGATGAAAAACCTACTGTTAAAGTAATGAAGAGTATAACTAGGTCTATGGCTGATGGGGTGAAAGAGAAAAAGAAATAGGTTCTTCCCAAAACCTTCATGAAGAACACTAAAATTGTGAAAAAGTAAACTCCTCAAAGGAAGTCTGTGAGCAAGAAAAGAAAGGTTAAAGAGAAAACTGCTGAGAAGAAGATTCTTAAGAGACAGATTGTTCAATCACATGAATTTAAGATATATGGTGAAGAAGATGTCTTAGATATTGTAACCTCTTTTAAGAAAAATATTAGAGGAAAAAGAATTCATGTTAATATTCTAGCCGTCCCATTGGATAATGTTTCATTCCACTCTGAAGGAAGTGTGCAAAAGTGTAAGTATGCGTGTCAAAGAAGAATTGTTCTTGAAAGAGAGTCGAGCAAAGATGTCTTTGAGTGGGAAAAGATCATGAATCTCCTGAAGGTGCTGGATTAATGAAGACTATTTCACACATTGGACCTTGTTATGAGAAACTGATCAAGGAGTTCATTATTAACCTATCAAATGAATGCAATATTGAAGGAAATAACGAATTTTGGAAGTTGTATGTGAGAGGTTGTTGTGTAAAAATTCTCTCCTGAAATTATAAATGAGTACTTAGGCAGAAGAAAGTCTGTTGAATTTGATAAGGTACCCTTTATGGACAGGATAACTAGAGAAGTAACTGCCCGACAAGTCAAGCAATTGCAAAAAAAAGGCTTACTTCCTTATGACTGCCTAAGTGTGAAGTATGCAGTACTGGACATGATAGGTGCAGCAAACTGGGAACATACTAATCACAATTCAAGCATCACTTTTGCCTTGGCCAAGCTGATCTTTTAAATTGGAACCAAGTCTAAGCTAAACTTTGGAGAGTATGTGTTTGACCAAACCATGAAGCATGTTGATTCTTTTGTAGTAAAGTTACATATAGATTTTCCCTATTTGTTAACTAGAATAATCTTAAATCAACATCCTAAGATTGTGCGTTCTAAAGATGCTCAATTCAAAAAGGTAGGGCCTCTGACCCTTGATAAGAAACTGTTTATGGGGACACATGTCTCAGACATTGTGGTGACAAAGCACTAAGGTTAAATTGGTGGTGAAAAGTTTCTCCAGTTTCCAAAGCCACGAGAAAGGATGTGTTACTTGAGCTAATGGAAGTATCAAAGGCTTTGCAGGACACAATTACTGCAAGTAACATCAGAAAGAGGAATGTGGATGAATTAATCAAAATGCTGACCAAGGAGAAGGAAGTTAAAGTTGAGGATGAAGAAAAAGGTAACGATGAAGAGGAAGAACAATATGCTAGTGATGGAGAAGCTGGTATATCAGAATCCTCAAGTGAAGAAGAATAATCAAGCTCTGAAGACTAAGGTATTTTGGCTGGCTGCTTTTGACTCAACTTTTGTTTGGTGTTTTAATTCAATCTGCTTTTGGCCCTTGTATATAAACATGTTTTTTTAATTTCTAATGTCTCTGGTTTTACATTGGCAATGATATGTGATTGATGTTCTACATGTTTCTTTATGTTTATTCATACCTTTACCAAAAAGGAGGAGTAAAATAGTGTGTATGTGTTACTTTTGTGGAGCAATGGATGTTATGATGATCTGATTTGATGAGTGCTTGTGCTCACATGCTGGAGTATCTGGCTTGGCATCTAGGCTTTAACTATGTGTGAGCTGATATTTCTATGTGTGCGAACTCTGATGTTTGTGAGTTGATCTCTCTGTTGATGTTTGATAAGTAGTGGTAGTTTTGAGTTAACTGACTTACAACTGACCACTGACTTTTGATTGTGTGCATGCGTGATTGATTGTGTGTCTGACTTTGGGAACATTGTGACTCTATTTTGTATGCGTAGCAACCACTTTACTTATGTGTTACTTCTGTTGCTGCTTTTTACTCTGCTTGTTATGTTTGTGGTGTGCTTGTGTTGTTCAGTTTGTATTGCACATCTTGTAAGTTATGAAAGAATTTTTGCCAAAATTTGTCAAAAGGGGAATTGTTCTTCCTTTTGATTAGCTGCATTAAGCAAAACAACATGGAGTGTACAAGATGTTTTGGTAAAGAAAGGACATATGTGGTACACAATGTTCCAACATGTATGCAACATCTGGCCCTTGACCACATGCCAATGTTATTCATGTTCTGAGCATATTTTCTATTGTGTGCAACGAAGATTTGTTGCTATATTTTATCAATGTGTTAATTAGATTTGTTAGCATAATGAATAAGATCAAATCTAATTAATTGGAGATTTAAATTTAAATTCAAATCAAATCTATTTTGGTGGAGACTTTTGAAAATCAAACTTATCTGAATCTCCTACAAATCTGGATGTGATTTCAAATCTTATGTCCATTGGAGAAAAGTCCAGAAGTTGCATTGCTATTTAAGGAGACTAAAACCTAATGTTTAAATGGTGTGCAAGTATTGAAGATCTATGTGTTATGGTTTCTATTTTGAGTCTTTTGTTTGTGTTGTTGTTTGTGCACCACACTAGCACCTGCATTCATATCTAAAGACATAAAGTTTGGTTTCTTAGTTGAGTTGTAATTCAACAATCAATATTCTGATTATTGTATTGATCACCAGGGTTAGTGATTGAGAGAAAGTGAAGGAGTCTCATATTTAGGGGGAGTACTAAATAGACATACACCGGTATAATTAAGAGTAATGGCTTTGAATAAGAGTTGTACATCTAAGATAATTTATACTAATTCTATTGAGAGTGGATATCTTTTCTTGGGTTAGAAGCCCCTCAGATGTAGGCGTTGTTTGACTGAACTAAGTTTACAATTCTCTTATGTTTTTTATTTGCCTTATGATTTATTGTTCTTTTTTTCTTTCTATTATCTATCAATTCTGATATAAATTATTGAACACATTAGCTTTAACATTTGATCTGACATTTGCCTCTTCACGAACATGAAATTTCAATTGTTATCCTATTGTGCTCTAGTTTGACAACCAGGAAGCAGTCCACATTGCCACAAATTAAGTATTACAGAAACAAAATAAATAGAGATGAATTGTAACTTCATTCATCTTCATTTGCAAAAAGACGACGGAATCTACAACTTATACTTCAACTAAGAAGCAACAAGATGACATATTCACAAAATATACTTATTTATAATTATAAAAATTATTTGAAGAGTATATTATTTTTAAGAATATGCAATTTTGACTATGTTTTACTATTCAATAATAAATATTTATATTAATAAATATAAATTTCTTTTTTAATTTATAAAAAATAAATTTAAAATAACTTCTACTATTTAAAAAAGTAATTTGTAAAAGTATTTTTTTAAATATACAAAAATTAATCTATAGCAAACTGACCCTAGGTGTGTTTGATTTAGCTTTTGCAACCACAAACTCACATTATATAGCATTTCTACCATGAAAAATCAGAAGCTACAAAAGGTAGCTTCTATAACACCGTGATTTTCTGCCGTGCTTTTTCAATTCCTGCCGCTAAACTAAACATGCACCCTATAGAACCACATTGAAATCCATTCCTAATTTTTTCATGTTAAGGGTCAGCACCATTATTAGTTTTACATAATTTTATGCCTAAAATAGAATGCTTGATTGCCTCGTATACATCTACACCGGGCCTAGTGTATGAACAATTAAATAGTTTCTGTCGGTGCATTAGTAAGCTTTGAATTTAACTGCAATGGCAGCAACAAACTATAAATTGTTCACAAAACTAATTGTAGATTTTTTTATTTTGATTTTCATGCATAGACTGCAGTTTGCAATTTGTTGAGCTTTGATATTAAAATTTGAAAACATTTGATATTGTCCTATCTTATTTTTATAAAACCGACTTATAAAGTAATAATGATTGTTATAAACTCTTAGTTTTTATGTCTAATCAACATAGAGTTTAAAATCTTTTTAATATACTCTCTCACGTCCAATACTTATTTGGATTTGGTGCGTAAATATTAATGGTAAATAACTCGTAGTTTGATCAACTGATTCTAATATCATGTTAATTTGTAAAATAAAGAGTGTTACGGTATATAAATTCTTTAAATTTTTATCTTTGTTAATGTTGCCCTTGAAATCTTTCCATTATTAACTATTCATCAAATTGACTAAATCAAAGTAATGAATATAACAAAAGATTTTAAACTTTAGTTAATTAATATCAAGGATGAAATTGATAGTCAATTTTAAATGGTTTGATTCCTATGCTATTGGAGGCTTGTCCCATGCTTATTGCATATGGGTTGAACTGTTTCTATTCAATTATTAACATGTGCTCCACTGGTAGAAAGAACGAAAAACAAGTCATTGAAAAAGACAGAAGACTCTAGATTCATGATCCCAATTCCCAGCCATTCAATTCTTCAAGCAGCTAGAAACTACCCTTAGAAAAATACACTCCAGCTCTATTTTTAATTATAAGGAAACTTTTCGCCTTTTCTTCTTTTAATAATATAATTTTGGTCTCTCTATTTTGGTTTACTCACGGTTTTAGTTCTCCAATTTTTCTTTTAAACAGTTTTGATCCCCCATCCTAATTTTGATCCAACTGTTCATGCACTGTTCATGTACTGTTCATGTACGGTCATGCACTGTTTATATACGGTCATGCTCTGTTCATCCTTTTTTTTTAATTAAAATTGGGATGAGGGACCAAAACTGTTTAAAAAGAAAATAGAGGGACTAAAACCGTGAGTAAACCAAACTAGGAGAACCAAAATTGTAATTTAGCCTATAATTTTCAAAATTTTACTTATATTAATATTTTTTGAAAAAAATATCTTTATTTAATTTACCATTAAAAATAAATATTTATCTTAATATATCAATAGCTATAACCATGAATATTTCTCATCTTATTATAAATAAATTTTATCTTTTTAAAATTTATTGAATATCTGATGAATCTAATTTATATATAAATTAGATGTATTAATTAGATATATTAATTGTTGAATAAATCAAACAAATCAAATTTGTTTATAATAGTTATTTCTGATCGTCAATGAGGCCTAAAGAAGTGAATCTTATTAACGAGCCAAGACTGCGTTTGGTGCAGAACAACGCATAATAGGTGGACATTATTTTCCCAAGAGAGCATGTAATCATTTGTGGGTGCACTCTCTCAACTGTCGAGTTCGATATGGTGGTTAATCACATCTCTTGTAGAGAGCATGTAATCATTTGTGGGTGCACTCTCTCAACTGTCGAGTTCGATATGGTGGTTAATCACATCTCTTGTCTGACATACACATTCAGTCCAATTGCCTTTCCCATTTAAAGAAGAAAGTGTGTTACTTCACAGATACTCAAATCCTTTCCATTCAAACTTCATATTTCACTCTCTTACTGACTTGAGTGTTAGAGTTTTAACCTTACAGGTTAACCCCCTCTCCACCGCATCGGAAGCACCAAACCACCACAACATACCGTGGATCCATTCTCTTAAATCAACTCTAGTTTCAACACGGAACATTGGCGTCGTCGGTGGGAATCGATTTCTAATTCCTATGATACTCCACGATCAAACTTCTCTTAACTCATTCGAATCACATTTGGTATAAATTCAAATCTTTTTTGATCAAAGCGTAGCTCTCCATTTTCTAATCACCTCTATCAGACTTCAAACTCGCCTTGTTTAAATATTCCATCAAATCTATTAACGATGCAAGCTTCCAAAGCCACTTGCTCCACCGTCCAACGGCAAGCTGTTGATGTCGTTGAAGCTGCCAAGAATCCTCCACCTCTTCCTCAATGCACGAACGATCAAGTCCCGACAACTATTCCATATGTCCCCATGCCACAAGATCATATCCATCCTAAAAAAGATCAAAGAGCGCTTCAACCTCCTCCATTCCACGGATCTACTCCGTAGTTTCACCTAGGGGAACCTTCATTCAAACATCCACAACTGTCTATAGTGTCCAAGCGAGATATGTTTCTATTTTTTAAACTCTTTCAGGATAATCTTGGTTTGTAGGGAGACAACGACCTACTAAACAACGTCTACCATATGGTACATAAACAAAACTCGCATGCCATAACGGAGACATTGATTCAAATTGAAGAGAGTCTATACAATGAAAATCCTAATAACAACATTGTATAAGAGGTGGGTTCGCATAAAACTTCCATCCCTGAACCACAAAGAGACCGATAAAAGGTCTAAACATCACCAAGTTGTTGAAGACGCATGCACCATACTCCTTTCCCTTGTCCTAAAGGAGGAAGAGGTATTACTACTCCTCTTGAAGTTTGTCATCCTAGGAGGAGGGAAAGATGTGGAGAAGATGCTCCCATTCAAATGCGGAAGAAAAATTCCCTGTTCGCTCGCATCTTGGATAGTATAATCCAAAAGTCATTGGAGAAGCCGCCAAAGCTCTAAAGCTACAATGGGCCAGGTGATCTGGATGAATATTTTAAAAATATAGATGAAGTCTTGGACTACTATCACGTCGACAAAGTCGTGAAGTGCAAGCTCTTTGCACTAACCCCGAATGAACCAGCCACGACTTGGTATAAATCTCTTTCGAATGGAAGCATAGACCCTTGGTATGACTTGTTTGAAGCCTTCACCCCCCATTTTACCGTCGGGAAGACGAAACATACTACCATACCTGTGCTTAAAGTAATCAAGCAGAGTAAGAAAGAAATCCTATGCATATACATCGAGTGTTTTACCAAAGTGGTTGTGGTTGTTGCAGGTTCAGATGAAAGCCTTAAGTGTTGGATCTTTGAGAATGACCTGAGACCAGATTTTTATTCTGAGAAAAACTAGGGCACAAAGAGGCCCCTAATCTGAATTCTGAAGAACTTGTTAAGTAGGGCGCAACCCTACATTAACTACAAAGAAAAACTCTTGGCCTACAGAGTTAACCGAGTACCAGGAAGCATAAGATCTAGTCGGCCATCAAAAAAAGATTCTAGGTGGTCCAAAGTAGAAAGTGAGCACGAATCCCGTTCTAGGTTTAGCGCTTATTGTAACACACTAAACCCTCAACACATAATTTATAAAGCATGCAGAATAAAAGAATACTAAGGGTGCCACATTTCTTAGCACAACACCTCAAATTGCCTCATAATTAGAAAATCAACTTCAATTATTCATAAAATAGTTAATTCAACATCTCGCAGAAAAACAAAATAGAATAAGGTATTCCCAACCCAGTGTTAAACTATCAGAGCGACACGCGGAAAACTAAACAACGCGAAAATATAAACAACTAAGAAGGCCAACTATGTCATCCTCCAATGCAAGCACCATGTAAGATCCTCAGTCTCTATTTGAGTATCTACACCACAAGCATAAAAAATAACACAGGAACATACATAAAAGGGGTAAGAAATACATTCCATATATTAACGGGGTATAAACAGCAAGGGTAGTATATTATCATAGTTAAATCAATCATACAAATCCAACAATAAAAATAATTAATCAACAAATGCAATTATGTATGCAATGTATTCATATCCTCTACTCTAATGCACGTGGTACCAAAATCCAGATATTCAGAGGTGTGTTACTGAATTATCCAACTTGTCACTGGACTGAAGTCTTAACTCATCACTGGACCGAAGTCCTACTCGTCACTGGACCGAAGTCCTAACTCGTCATTGGAAATAATTTCTACCTATCTCTAATATACATGGTGCATGAATGCTACACAAAGATATGTAATACTCATATCAATCTCCAGCTTCAATACTCGTCACCAGTCCCTCTCGAACCTAAAACACAACATTAATATTCGTCGCCCTTAAAAGGTCATGTTACTCGCCCCATCAAACTGAAACATCTCAACATAAACTCAACTATTTTTCTCTTCATGAGGTATTCACCATAAACTCAACATAATAATTAAAATATATAATTTCTCATCAATACTCATCAAACAACATCACACAATCGGAATAGTCAAAAACCACTCAAAAACAATTGAGTCAAACGACTCAATTATTTACCAAACTCAAATCTAAACATATCTATAAATAAATTCCCAATTATTTATAAATGTATTCAAATTTCTTAAATTATTCTATAGGCTCCAAAATTCTCGTCTTTCTAAGCCTTTCATTTTGATTCCTTAAGTTTACCTTTTACTTAAGTTTAAAAATAGTGCTTTTTATATGATACTAAGGGTTTAAACAACTCTATTGACATCACTTAATAATTTAATCTAAGCATAAAAAGTATAACTTTAAAAACACAAAACACAAAAATGACTAGAAACTTGTCGAACAGGACCGTGAAACCCGCCGTCACTGATCCAGTCAATCGACCTATGCCGACCACTGCCGTTGTCGGCTCAAATCTGTAGCTTTGCCTCCTCTGATTTCCCGGTGCGGCCTCGCCGCCCGGGTTCTGATCACCATTCAGCAATTTTCAATTTTGGCTGATTTTTTTTACTTTTCCCGACTTTTTTGACTTTTTGGCATTTTGCAATTTTTCTCTCTGTAACAGTTCCAAACCTTTATATTTTCATTCTTAGGACAGTCCAAACTCATAAATCAACATTTGCTCATCACAACCCATAACTCATCAATCACAAAATTTCAACATATATCATGTCAATAAATAACATCCACTTCAACAGAGAACTTTATGGAATCAATCATAACATTTTAACACATATCATGTCAATTAATAACATCCATATCAACACATAACTCTATGGCATCAATCCTAAAATCTTAACACATATCATATAATTTCAACAATTAATAGCATTCAAAGATTAGGATTAATAACAACAACCTAAAGAGATTTTGCTCAAACCCTTCAAGGTTCAACTCATTCATCAACAGGTGAAACATACAAGAGAAAAAGGGAAAGAGGGTAAGGAATTCCCACTACCCCTCATGTTTAACACCCATATATTGAATAATTCTCCCTTAACCTCGAATTTGCGGAAAAGCTTTGAACTTTGGCTATGGAGGTTATCTTTTTCACTTGCTCTCTTAGGGTTGCCTCCACCCTATTCTTACTCCTTATTTTCCAAAACTTCTACGTACTCTTTTTCTTTTCTTTTCTGTTCTCCCTTCTACTTAAATAGAAAATCCTATTTATTTTTATTTCAATAATCACACTAATCCCTTTAATTCCTCATAATTATATCCACTTACTTATTTTTATTTAAAATTTTGTTTCATTATCCACTAACAAATTCTCTCAATTTCTACCAATTAATTTATTAAATTAATTAAATAAATTCTACCGATTCTCCTTAATTTTTATTTAAATTCTAATTTAATACTAAAACCAATATTCTCTACTTCTACATAATTTAATTATTAAAAGTATAAGTAAATTCTATCCAATAACTCATTAACCCATTTAATATTAATTAATCACTCAAAGACATTCTAAAATTAAATAAAAATTATTATAATAATTAATAGAATATTATAATAAAAATCGAGGTGTTACGCTTACACTCCCACGAACACTCTCAGAGAGAGAATCTTGAAGAAATGCACAAACATAGAGTTTAAAGAAGTCGTGATAAGGAATAATTGGTTCGGGAGTTTTCCCGAAAATACAAATCCAAATATTGTCATTTCAACAAGAGTCAGGGCCACAATACAAACGATTGCATCCAACTGACAGATGTAATTGAAGGGCTAATAAAGAAAGGATGATTAACTGAGTACCCCAGGGACAACAAGAGGGTCCAAGAGGACTCCCCAAACAAAAAAGAATCCCCAATAACTCTATTGAAGTTGTGGCTCGGGTAAAAATCAAAGAAGTAAGCAGTGGCGAAGACGAATGACCCTAAGGGAAACACCAATACATCGCTTCCATCACAAGAGGCACCCTGGGAGAAAGCAACCCAGCTAAACGTACAATGAAGAGAAAGATTGTTGAGATAATGACTATCAGCAAGAAAGAAGGAAACACCTCGAACAAGAACCAAAAAAAGGCCAATCCTCACTTTTTGGAATAACAAGAAGGTAGGAGGGTTCCCAAACAAAATCTTCCCTTTGGTCATAACGACCACAATTGCCAACTTCGAAGTCTCCAGAGTACTGATTAACGACGACAACTCTCGTGACATCATATACTCAGATTTCTTCGAGAATATGGGGTTAAAGAAAGAAAAGTGGTGGGTGTACATCAAGCTGATGGTTACCTTAGGAGAAGGAAGGGATAACAAAACCATTGAATCATAACCTTGTAGAAGCTTCTACAACTGCATCATGAGTAGACCCTTTGTAGCAACTTTGGATGCAGTCGCTTCCATGGTCCACCTAAACTGAAGTGCCACAATGCTCGTGATGAACCAGTGGCAATAACTGTTAATCTTTCTAGAGAAAAAATGATTTACAAGGATTTATAGCATAACTAGAAAGAAGGCGAGAGCAAAGCTATAGAGATCAATGTGGCATCCTTGAATTTGAAAACACATATTATGATTATTACTACTTCCATCAATACAACAAGAAATTTAAACTTATAAATCAACTAGACTTATCTTGCTAGAACTTGGTAAATAAGAACCAAGATAAGACAATCAAAATTACATTCTAACCTACTTAGAAATGCAACGCAAAGACGTACCCCTAATTAATCAAGGCTAAAACTTAAAAAGCACAAAACAAAATTACTCGTGCTATCAAGCACCTAATGAAAGTTCACAATAAACCTTAAATAAGTAGCCTGACCAAAGTTAAATGAAATTCACCATTAAATGCTGATTATGGACATGTAATGAATAGAGAAATACAGGAATGATCAAAACAAATAGATCAAACAAAGTGACCATTTATTCCGACTTATGCATGGAAATTGAAATCTTTATCACTAGATGAAATGATCATAAGAAATCAGTTGAGATGCAGATGAATAAAACATAAACGAATTGTTGCAAATGGATGAATGCAGATGAATTAGCTGGGACAAAATTAGGGTATGACACCTTTTTATTTATTTTTTATATTTTATATTATTTATAATTTTTAATTAATCTATTATCTCCGTTTTGTTTAGAAACTTACATGATAATTATTTTAAATAAATTCCCAGAATATGGCGTTATGGGGCTTTTCTATTTTTATTTTATTTTTAATTAATATATTCCATTGGTTTTGCCTAAAAACGGACGTGTTTGTTCTATTGCATGAATACTTCAGAGAACTATCTCTAACTTTTCATTTACCTATTAACAAACGCTCTAACTTCATCTTCATTCTCTTCACAAAAACCCTAGGCAATTTTCATCAAAACTCTAACATCAACTCGAACATCATATTTTTTCAACGTCAGCTCTTCCAACATCAACTCAAACATCATCTCTTTCAACATTAACTGGAAACTTCGTCATCAAGTTTGAGGTACGTAACTGAAATGTTCATAGAAATGGATTTAGTTTTAGAAATATTCATATAAATTTTATTAGAAATGTTGTTACACACTATGGTGTTAGTTTTAGAAAGGGTTAAATATGTTTCTAGTTCTCCTAAATATCTCAAATTTCATTTTTAGTCCCTCAAAATATTTCCTTCAAAGAATGGTTCTCCTAAAACCTTTCATCCACACTTTTGGCCACTCCTGCAACTTAGCCACGACTTTTACAACTTAGTGACTAGATTAGTGACAATTTTAGCAACGATTTATTACTTAACGACTAAATTAACGATAGTTTTAACGATGATTTTAGTATTAGAGACCAAAAGTGTGGATGAAAAATTTTAGGAGGACCATCCTTTGAAGGAAATATTTTGATGGACTAAAAACGAAATTTGAGATATTTAGGAGAACCACAAACATATTTAACCCTTTTAGAAATGTTCATAGAAATGGTAATACTACTGAAATGTATGTAACTCTTCCATATATGCTGTTTTTCTTGAAATGTTTCATCATATATCTAGTTATTATTATTCTATGGTCTATCTCTTCCATATATCTAGTTAGTATGTTTCTATGTTCCGAATCATGTAAGATGAAGTGTTTTTAATTATTTAGAAATGGTAATAGCACTAAAATGCACGTAACTCTTCCATATATTTTGTTTTTCTTGAAATGTTTCATCATATATCTAGTTAGTATTATTCTACGGTCTCTCTCTTCCATATATCTAGTTAGTATGTTTCTTAATTTACACAAACATGGGTGATTTTACAAGTATCTCTCATATAACATCTGCTACAACCTCTATTAATACAAAAAGTAAAAGAAAAACTAGAGGTGTCACGATGTGTACCACGGTTAAAAAAGGCCACAAAAATGGTGTTTACTTCCCGGTTAATTTTGATCTGAGAACCCGTAAGGCTTATGGTGAAAATGTTGATGATTTTAAGGGTTACATGGCATTACAAGGTATAAGCAAAGTAGGTATTTTGATAGATAATTGGCGCGAGACCGGCAATGATTTGAAAGATAGCATATGGACCAATATTATGGCATTTTCTATGAATTTTTTTTATTTGTTTTACAAGTATATATGACCATTTATTTTGTTGGTTTAATACTATATCAACTCTATTATGTAAATGTAGGAAATGTTTATTATTTTAAAGGATAGTATACTAAAAAAGAAATGACTTGCATATGATGGTAAGCATTTGAGGGGCTTTAAGACACAACTCAGATGGATATATAAACATCCAGAACATAACGTAGAGTCTCCATACGTGAAGTATTCATTTATTAATAAGAAAGTTTGAGGGGAGTTTGTAAAGGATAGGAGAATAAAGCTAGAAGTATCTATTCACATAGATTTTCTTGTGGACGATATGATAAATTTTAATAGAAAATATCTATTCACATAGATTGTCTCAAGGAATATATGATACATTTAAATAGAAAATGATTAATGAGAAAAGAAAACAACGGGAACTAAAGTTGGGAGATCCTTCTAAAAGCCTTGACCGTATTCTATCTCCACCATCACACCATGAGAAATGAAAGAGGGCACGTCAAAAACCAAATGACGAGTTCACATCAGAGGCTATACGCGAAGTGGTTGAAAAGATTGTAAGGAAATACTTTTTCAATATTACTTATTTTAGTTAATTAAATTTGGTAAAGATCATTAAACTTTTATATGTGTTATAAGATGTACTAGTTGAACAAGTCAAAGTTTGTATCTTAGTTCCACAAGATTGTCGTGACATCTTAGTAGAAGCGATTGGAACCTAGGAGCATGTTAGGCGTGTCTGTGGTCTTGGAAGAGGTATTGGATTGAAGTTGTTTTTTGGACCATCGCAACCAATTAACAAAGTGAACCGTAAGAGAGAAATTGAAGAGATAATTACTAAAAAGATATGGGATGTATTAGAACATGAGTAAGAGAAGTGGACTTAGAAGGAATGTGAGAGGGTGCATCTTGAGGAGTGTGAAAGAATCTTGCAGCAGGAGCGGGAAAGGATGTTGCAGGAGGTGTGGGAGGAACGAGAGAGGATTTTGTAGGAGGAGCGGGAGAGGATTTTGCCTAAGGTGCGGGAGGAACGAGAGAGGTTGGATGAGGTTGAAAGAGAAAAGTGTACCCGCAATGTGATTGAGCTATAAGTATAATTTAAAATATTTGTGTTGTATGTTGTTGTTATTATTTGTGTATTTTAATTTTTGTATTGTATTTTGGTTGTTTTTATGATACAGAAAATGAAATCAATGGGTGTACTCAACCACCCAATTTCAAATCAGTTGGACATACATGAGAAAGTAGTTGAGAAAGCTGTTATGAGTGGTGCGAGTACGAAAGATAATTGTTCTGCCTCTCATCACAATATTGAGACCAAACCACATTAAGATAATAACACTTAGATACTATTAAGGATGATAGAGGAAATTCTAGTAATCTATAAGTTTAAATTAAAATATAAACCACAAAAATCTTTTATACTTCATAAGAGTTGTCTTGTGGAAGTTTTGAAGGTAGATGATTGACTGGACATACACGTAATATAATTGTGGTACTCGTAAGTATAATTTTTATGGTGATTTCAATTTATATTCAATGTTCTCATACTTTAACATAAAGATTTGACTTTTGCATTAAATTTTAATTAGGGTTTTGCATGAAATGTGTGTTGAAAGGAAATTGAAAAAGTATTATTTCTTAGATCCATTGAAAATTCAATTTCGAGGTAATCACTACTATAAATACTACATTTCATGACGAAGCTTTCACCTTAGTTATCGTAAAACCGAGGTATAATTCATGGACGCACCCTATTTTTTTTTATAAAAAAATATATTCAATATATTACGTCGATTATTATGAAAACTGAGGGGTAAACCTATTAAGTGTACATGCTTCAAATCCCATCAGCCTCGGTTTATGTTTTTATCTCATTAAAAGTGGTGTCTTCTTGAATATTTTATTTTTAATATAAAAATACGCTACTTTTTACCTCGGTTTTCTTTCCAACCGAGGTGAAAATGTTTCTCTGATATAAATAGTTATAGCTAGTAGCGTCTTCTTAAATAGTAGCACGTTCGGTTTCATTTTTCTAAACAACACAAACAAAACCCTAATGAAGAGCCCTAAACAATGAGAGTCATAAACACATATCATCTTCAATACAGAAATGTTATGTGTTTAGTACCCTCATTTCTTATTAATAAATCTAAATCATTTTCTTTTACTTCTTCTTCAGTGATGTGGTACGTCAAACATCACTACTAATATTGTTGTTGTTGTTGTTGTTGTTGTGGTTGTTGTTGTTGCTGTTGTGGTGGTGTTGTTGTTGAGATCCAAAACCCTATAGTTTTACTTGTTGTTTTTGTTGTTGTTAATGAGGTTGTTTATTGACGTTGTTGTTATTGATATTGTTGTTGTTTATTGTCGTTGTTGTTATTGATATTGTTGTTGATGTTGTTGTTGTTTTCTTGTTGTTTTTGTTTTTGTTAATGAGATTGTTTATTGACGTTGTTGTTATTGATATTGTTGTTGTTTATTGTCGTTGTTGTTCTTAATAGTGTTGTTGATGTTGTTGTTATTTTATTGTTGTTTTTGTTTTTGATATTGATATTAAGCTTATTTTTTTGTGATTATTTTTGCAGTTCCCATCTTGTTCCGTTGAGTTGAGTTTATTATATCTAATGTCGATTGTTTGTTTCACGAACCCCTCTTTGAACATATAACCTAGTAAATTAATTTTGGAAATAATCATATGCAAAATTATGTTGTATCTGAAACTTATCTTACACTGATTAATGATTTTCTAGCATTCTGCAACTCATCATTCATCTCACGTTGTTTTATCGTTAAAATCTCTCCAATACTTCTAGTTTTCGTTCAACTATCTCTCATATTTGTTCATTTTTCAAAGCATCAAATTTTATGCTTTCAAGAATGAATTAGTAGAAAAGGAAGTGTTGAATAAAGAACTTGAAATATTAGAGAGATTTTAACTATAAAACATTGTGAGATGAATGAAGAGTTGCAGTATAGGGTTTAGTGAATTAATCAATCCACATTAGATTTAATAAACTCAAACTTACTTTACCCATCGGTTTTATAAGATAACCGAGGTGAAAATGTGGTATACCCGTCAGTGAAATTACAAACCGATGGGACATGTGTTTTTGCCATTTCAGAATGGTAACCCCGGGGATCGAACCCATGACCTTTTCACTTACCCGTCGGTTTTTTTAAAATCGAGAGGTAAAGTATGCTCTTTTCATGATGCCCTTTGTTACCTCGCCTCTGTAGCCGAGGTTAAATGCATTTTGCGTCTGAGGTTAAATGTGTTTTTTCTAGCAGTGAATGCAACAAACACTATCAATATGTACATACAAAATAAGTTGGTTAGTGAGAATGAAGAATATTACATGGTGCTGTTTATCCAAAGTAAGTATATGCTTTAATTTGTGTTTTCATTTATAAATCAATTTTATACAAATTATTAATTATTCAAAGTATTTTATGTAGGAACCGTGTTGGCAACTAATTATTTATGTTCGAAGAAAAATGTTGTAGTTATGTTATGCTCGTTATACTATAAACTTGATGAAAATATGCAAAAGGTTTTGAGAGGGTAAGTGATATTATTTGTAATACTCAAAATTTACCTTCAGTTTTAAATAGTTTTTATTCATGTTTAATTTTTACCGCATATAGAGTTATAGAGGGATACAATTTTGTGAAACTTAATCTACAAGGTAGAAAGCCAAAGTTCTTAGAACCATATGTAAGTATTACTTGTGCTTTATGACATTCTTTTATCTTTGCTAATGTATTACTTGTGCTTTGTGTGTATTAATTAGTAACTATATGAAAATTATTTATAGTCGAGAAAACATCTTGAAAGTTTTGAATGTGGATATACTATGTTATGAGACACATGTTTAATATTGTCTCCGGAGACATTACCAATGGATGACTTAAGGTATTAACTTTATCAATATAGATGTAATTTATGTATATTTGTTAAGTTAATGTTGATGTTGTTAGCTTATCATAATTTAAATTTTGTTCAAATTATAGGGGTTTAGCAATAAAATATCATTCCCGCAAGAAGATGCAGATGACATCTGATCACGTTGGATCGATGCCTTCCTATCTTATCATGAATATCATAAACAATAGTTTTTCTTGGTTGTTGTAAGCATTATATAGAAGTTTTGTCATTATAGGTGCAAATATGTATATGTTCAAATATGTATAAGTTCTCTAGGTAGAGGGTGTGTGTATCCCAAATGTCATTGTAAGTATTGTAAGCATGGTACATTTGGTTTTGTAAACAATGTAAATTTGGTATTGCGTGTTATGTTTTGTATAAAATGCAAATGATCTGATTCTGACACATAATTTGTATGTTCAGTGTAAAAAACGAAATATGTCAATCAAAATGAGATTTAAAAAAAACCATAAATGGGAAAAAAAATGTTATACCCCTCAGTTATTAACAAAAACCAAATAAAAACAAGCCTTTTTTCCCTTGGTTATTTATAAAAAAACCGAGAGGTATATGGCGCGCGTTGCATAGTTTTGAAAATAAAAAATATGTTGTTGTTGGGGATCAGACCAATGATCTTTTTCAACTATTCCCTAGGTTATTCAGAAATCGATGGCTAAGTTGACAGATTTTCACGCCATCCTTCTTTACATCGCTTGCCTAACAGAGATAAAATCTCCTTCATTTCCGAGATAAAATGAGTATATTTATAATAATGAGTATATAGAAATATTATATTGTCAAATTAGAAATAATAATATTTTTTAAGAAATATTTATTTCATTTGTTATAAAAAATTATTTTTTATAATATATCAAAAATTATAAGTATATGAATATTTCCATATATCACTATTTAAAATAAAGAGTTAAATATACAACACCCCTGCAATGTAGGCGAATTTCGGTTTACTTTCTATAAAAAAAAATTTTAATCCCCTTGAAATGTTAAAATTCTATGTCTTTTGCTCCCCTAAGCGTCAAAGTTACTCCTGTAATATTTTTTTTAGTTTACTCTCCAGATTCAGAGTTCAAATTGCATGTTTAGGTGATAAAACAAAAAAAATATATTACAGGCGAAATTCAAAAAACAAAATTATAGGGGATAAAGCGAAACTCGCCTACATTACAGAGAGTGTTGTATATTTAACTCTAAAAGAAATTTGAATATTTTTAGTTTATTGATCATTAGATGATTCTAATTTATATACTACCCCGATCTTATTTATAATAAAAAATAAAGGTAATTTTTACACGATTATTAAGAATAGTTAAATACATTTAATTTTTTAATTTAAGTGATAACATAATTATTAATATGTCCTTAATTAAATTGTTGTTTACCAATAATATTATATAATAAGATATTAAATATGTTTATATTTATTGAAATGTGCTTATATTTAAATAAAAAAAGTGAACATTCCGATACCTTTAAACTTAGTTGAGTACCGGTACCTTCATTCAATAAAATAATAATATTTAATGATATATCATTTTTTATTTATATTTTATTTTAAAATATATTAATTTTTTAATTAAAATTTTCACTAAAAATACTGATATCCAACTATTTATCATGGGTATCTAAAATTGGCTATAAAAAAATTTAGAAATTTTTTTATGTATAAATTAGATATACTTGTTAGGGGTGTTCGCGGATTGGGTTGAGTCTAATTTGATTAAATCCAATATCCGACCCGATCAATATTCTTTGGGTTGGATTGAGTGTTTAACCCGTACTTTTAAGACTAAACCCGAACCAAACCAACCCGCTCATCAATGAGTTGATTTGGGTTGGGTTCGTGAGTCATCTACTAAATATAATTTTTAAATTCTAAATAAAATATCAATTTAATTAACACATTTATATTGCAAAAAATTTAAAAAAATCATAACTTTTAGTATTTATTTTGAATAAAATTTATTGGTTAATACAGAAAAACTCTTTTACAATTCATCTAAAGTTAGAAAAATATACAAATGGTGTAAAATATAATTTAAAATGTAAGATATATCTCTCTTTTAAATAAATAAAGTTGATCTCTCAAATTTGAGTTAGACTTAGACTTTTACAATTAATAAAAATTATAATTATTAAAAAAAATATATGCATATTGTAAAAATTATGCTAGATAATTTATAAATACAATAAAATAAAAATAGTGTGACATATCAATAGGTTGAGTTCGCGGGTTCGTGGATATAAAACTTCAAACCCGTTACCCAAACTAAATACCAATGAGTTTTGAATGGGTTGGTTCAGGTTGGACCCGTACATAATTGAGTTGGATAAAAATAAAAATTGAATTAAGTTGAATGAGTGAGTTCGATGTTGGCCCATACCCATAAATACCCCTAAAAAGAATTATAAAAGTCAAACTTATAATTTATAAACTTATTACAGTATAACAATTACTTTTTGTTAGTATCTGTGAATTTTGTTAGTTAATCTTATGAAAAGGAATCGAGGGAGACAAATTTAATGAACGACTTGAATAAGTCCATGATGCATGTTCCAAAGGTCAATGAGCCATGTTCTCAAGGTACCACAAGTTTTTAATTTTCTTCTAGAAAATAAAAATCAAAATAGGCAATTTAAAGTCAAGGAAGACTAACCATAGCCACTATTTTTTCACTTATAAGAAATCAGCGTCAAGAATGGAAATAGTCACCTATGGCGTGCCACCAAACACGCAACATCCCTTATAATATAGCATACCATTTGCACAACATAGAAGAAGAAAGTTAAGAACTATTGGTATTGGTATTAAGATTTTTTCACTTTTTTCTTTGTTGCAGTTATACACAAATCTATCTATCAATTCAACGACACAATAATACCTACAATTTTTCTTTTCAATTCCTTCATTCATTGCTGCAACAAGCACTTAGAGTTAAAATGGGGCAACAGGAAATAGGCTTGACATCTCCATCGAAGTCGTTCCGACTACGAAGTCCGAGTCTCAACTCGCTTCGTCTCCGGCGAATCTTCGACATGTTTGACAAGAACGGTGATTCGATGATTACTGTGGAAGAAATTAACCAGGCGCTGAACCTTTTGGGATTGGAAGCTGAGTTCAAAGACGTTGAATCTATGATCAAGTGAGTTTGTTGATCCATATCTTTTATTTACTCTTTAATTACATTCATTTTTTTACTCAAATTTAGTTTTTCACCCGACCACGTGGTTAAAAGTAACGCGCTCTACCAATTTAGTTTTAAAATATTACTGATAAACATTGTGGCAGGTCTTACATAAAGCCGGGTAACGAAGGGCTAAGATACGAAGATTTCGTGGCATTGCACGAGTCTCTAGGGGATGCGTATTTTGGGGTGACAGAAGAAGTAGATGAGGATACACAAAATGATGATCTATGGGAGGCGTTCAAGGTGTTTGATGAAGATGGTGATGGTTACATATCAGCTAAGGAACTGCAAGTTGTGTTGGGGAAGCTTGGACTTGTAGAAGGGAACATGATTGATAATGTTCAACGAATGATTGTGTCTGTTGATACCAACAATGATGGTCTTGTTGATTTCAATGAGTTTAAGGATATGATGCGCAATACTATTGTTCCTAGTTCTTGACCATATATGTTGTTAATTTCTTTTTGTGATTTTGCAATATGCTCTTTGTATTGAAGCCATGCCAATTTCTTAGCTTTAATCTCGGTTTATTTTGTGGGTATATACATATATTGAATGCTCTTTATTATTTGAATCAGCTGGTTTAATTTATTTGCATTGCGCTGATCATAACTAAATGATGTGGCAAGTATTTGAGACTTTTAAATTTGTCCTTAATTTCATAAATTAGCATGGCATAAAATTTGAGTTTATTTAAATTACCTTGCTTAAATAAGAGGTGATTCTAGAAGAATACACACCTTTTAGGATTATGGGAGATATTATTCCAAAAGTTTTTGATTTGGGAAGTTTTTTTTCAACCGTTGTTGGCGATGATGATATAAGCAAATTTTGGTAAAATAGATTTTCGTGTAGACATCTAGTGATAGGGTTACTTTCAAACTCTCTGACAATCAACTTAGTGACATATGTAAGATTGAAATTTATTGTTTAGAATAGTATGTACCTGGGTATAAAATTTTCTTTAGATTTTATAGTTAAATTCTAAGGCTAGAGGCTTTAGAGGCTTCTTTAGGGACAACTGTCAGGGAACAAATGTTAAAAGATCTTAACGATATTCAAAGATTAGTCAGTCTTGATCCAGTGTGCCTTCAGGATATGTTCATATCTTGGTCTGTATTTCACTTGAGACTTGGTTGATGCATTTTTTATAGATTGGGCCACGGCCCAATCCAAAAAAATAGCCCTCCAAGCCTTGGATTGCAAAGCATGGTTATGATTTTGTTTCAAGGCTTTTTGAGTCGGCGAAACTCTCCCTTGGTGGTGGTTGCAACTATAGTCCTTGATGGAATATGATGAGATTTCAAACAAGGAGTTTTGGATTATCTGCTACCCCTAACTGTCAACAGTGGCAATTTTAGAGGCATCCTTTTATCCCTTCTACCATGTGGACAATTAGGGCTGGACACCGGTCGGTTTGGATTGGACTCGGACCCAATATGTCAAACCGTTTGAAACCATGAATGAAATTGTTAGGCCAATTCCGACTGTATTTTTAGTCGGTCTAATCGGGTTCGGTTTAATCGGTTTATCGATTAAAATGGATCGGTTTGTTCAATTAATTAATATTAAATTTTGTCAAAAAAATTCAATTACATCTTAATTTTTTTAAATAAAGCAATATTGAATACATCAAATAATACAATTGCACAATCTAAAATTTTTAACATATAAATATTTGCTCAAACATTCTGTAACAACCAATTTTACACAGCCATTCATAAATCTATCAGCACATGCAACATACAACATAAATTGTGAGCTCCATAATTCATTGATTACAACCTTCCCTAAATGCTGCAAAGTTTATGTAAACAGGAGAGAACTTATAAGTAACAACAATTGACCAATGTGTTTAAACTGAAACATAGTTCTAACATTATAGTTTACCAGCACATGAATCTCCTTTCCATAATTTCTTTTTAACACCTCTGGAGCCACATAGTAGTATGCACTTCCAACAAGCTCTTTATATACTTTACCTATACATTTTCTTGTTACTTAATTAGTACCATAATAATATTATATAGTTTGTTACATCAGTAAAAACAATTATGCAGATATGTAAGAATAGCTAGTTTACTTCAATAACATGTCAATAGAGCTTTATATTCATATCATCATCACTAATATAACACTTTGGTTTCTTCCATGCAATATTGCAACTAGCAAAAGGAAATAGAAATAAATCGTATGATATCAAAATTTGGTTGCAATGTAGTTGTTATAGTGGGAACAACATCCTAATTTAAAATATAATCCAAATTCTTTTATGTAACTAAGATACATGCTAACTTATATATAACAAAAGAACACTTACTTCATCAACAATATGTTTCAAAGTAGCTATTTGCCACAAAACTAAGTCCAAATATTGTACTCCAAAAGTTAAAGATTCATCCAAGAAAAGAATAACCATGTAAACTGTAACATTTATTGTTAAGAGTCCCACATCGGACAATATAAGGCATGAACATGTGTTTATAAGTGGGGGTAATCTTCACTATACCAACCGGTTTTGTAGGGTTGAGTTAGGCCCAACCACATTTCTTAACATGGTATCAGAGCCTGGTTTAAGATCCGGTGGGCCACCTTCTATGGTTTCCGCTATCGGGCCACCCACCATTTATTTCCACGCTTCAGTTGTCTAGTCCTGAGCGTGAGGGGGTGTGTTAAGAGTCCCACATCGGACAATATAAGGCATGAACATATGTTTATAAGTGGGGATAATCCTCACTCTACTAACCGGTTTTGTAGGGTTGAGTTAGGCCCAACCACATTTCTTAACATTTATCACATTAATAAACAAGCAAAATTACATGGGTGTATGATTGTTATTATCATCTGAATCACACCAAATTTTGTTTTGAAATGTTCAAATACTTAACTAAATATTACCTGTGGCCAATAATGAAATCGATGACGATTCCTTTCTCTCGTTCCAATTGAAGAAGTTGTTCGCCTATATCAAACAGGGAACAAACATGACTTCTCAGAAATTAATCCATCATAATTAAACTCAAGATACCGAAATAAAATAGGAAGCACAATTCAAGAAAAAATAATTTCACAGAATTTTTTTAGCCAAGACAATTTTACCTTGCGACATCCAAGTTTCTCTAACAGAATCACGCCGCTTCCAAGTTTCGATTTCATTCAACAAAGTAAATAACAACACATGCTAGGATTAAAACAAACAAAATAAGTGTTAACGGTAAAGAAACCAGTGTTAAAACACACACAAAATTGAAGATTTTAGATTCGGAGTTAAAACACAACAAAGTTTCGATTTCATTTAACAGAATAAACAACCACACAAGTTAGGATTAGAAACAAACAAAATACTTGTTAAACATTAAAAAAACAAGTGTTAAAACAAAAATAAAAAATTTGAAGAAGAGGATGAAGAGATGACGAACAAGAATGAAAAGAGATGATGAATTTCCATAATCGGTGATGGTGAGGCAGATGGAGTAACGTTGAAGAGAGGACGGCACGACAGTGTTTGTGTCTGAGGAGTTGGAAGTGTGAATCAAATGAATGAAAGAAATCCTAGAGATAGAGAGGTAGAGAGAGTGAATGAAATAAAGTGGAAAATATGTGAGGTTTATGTTTTGGGCCAAGCGTAAAACAATCCAAACAGCTCATTACTACTAATTGAATCGGTCAGATTTGGATTTCGATGGGCTCAAACCACCCATCCGAAACCGACCGCCCAAATCCATGTTAAACCATTTAACTCAATCTGGTTAACCCGAAAATTCAACCAACCCGAACCGTATCTTAGCGGGCCATTTGGATAGGTCGGATTGGGCCGATTTTTGAAATTTTGTCCAGCCCTGTGGACAATAGCCTCATAAGTAGGAAAATTATGTTGAGGTGCGTAATGATTACTTTATGGGAACCACAAAAATTATGTTGGCCTTTGATAGGAAACAAAATTCCTTTAAATGATACGACGCTTGCACATTAGTTGTTTCAAGGCCCCCTCATATCCCTGATTAAGGGTGGACAATTGGTCGGTTACGGTCGGTTTCGGGCTCAAAACTTAAATTCGGCATAAACCACGGTTTCATTTTTATAGCCCAATTTCGACCGATAAAATTTTGGATTTCGTCGGATTCGGTTAAGTCGGTTTGACGGTTAAGTCGAATCGGTTTAATCGGTTTAATATTTATTAGAAAAAAATTATAAAAATGATTTTTTTTTTTTTTTGTATAAAAAATATTAAATTTTTAGAATAAAACTATTTTTTTAATAAAAATTATTATTACGGAATAATATTTTTAATATTATTTGACATTAATTTTCATCATTATCATACTTTAACCGATAAACTAAATAATATACAATATTTTATATTGCATATCTTGTATTTTTGGGAGTATACAATGCAATCATCAATTTATAAAAATGATAGTATCCTACAACATTATGAATCTCATTTTTATAGTGAGTTATTCATATAGTAATAAAAATAAATAAAATATATATTAATTAAGTTCGGTCGGTTTCGATTTTTGTCGGATCCAAAATTAGCATCCGAGCCCGACCGAAACAACCCTATAATATCCAAATTAAACAACCATATCAACCCGATCCGACCCGATCCATTTGCACAAAAAAGACAACGGGTCGGTCGGTTTCAATCGGTCGGTTCAAATTTGTCCACCCCTATCCCTGATTACATTTATTGGACTTGCAAACATTTTAACTCCCCAAACTGGTTGGAAATGTAATTAAGAGGATATTCAACTATTCATTTTCCCTTCTTTTTCACTTTTCTCCTTTCTTACTCTTTGACTTCTTAATATTTGATTTCGATGCTCATGTTTTTGAATTACTTTTTCTTCCTAATCTTCATGTGTTGGTGTCATTTCCTTTGATTATTGCTTTCTTTATTATTGTGATTTACGTGCTAATTGTGCCAATTATTTCTTTGATTTTGCTAGATAACCCAATTTGTGTAGGTGGTGGTGTATTATTTGTAGAGGGAGACACCACATTCACACGTGGATGTTCCACATTAGGTAGTGTAGTGGAGAAAAATTTGAGATTAAACTATTGATTAATTTAACTCATAAAGCAAGAGTCGCCATTGCACTTTATTCTTTCCAAAGGAATGGGAAAAGAACGAATAAAACCCACAGAAGTTTTAAAACAAAACTAATAAAAAAGAGAGACAAAGGGTAAGGGGTTGGTTATGCAATGAGAAGGTGTTAGCACCTAAATCATCTATAGTACTCTATAGGAACCTCTTGAAAATTGATGTTTGGCTTAAAAGGTGTTGTTTGCTAAAGATTGGGGAGATGAGAAGAGAAATATTTTTTAGGGTTTTTGGTGTTTGACAAGACTTCCCGGGTCTCGTGCCTAAGTATCCACAAAGTGCAATGGACGATCAAAACCTTGTAGTTCGTGGTAAAAATATTAAAAGAGTTTGTTGTGATTGATTTTAAATGGAAAGAAAAGTTGTCATTTTAAGGATAAAACTCAACTAATCACCCACAAGTATATGAAAATCTACCTTTGCATCATTATTGAGAAGGACTCCAATTTGGATAGAAATCAAAAAGTATGTCACTAACTCTCTCAAGTGGAAAAAAAAATTAACATGAAACATCATTATGGGGATAGGAGAATTACATCTCAAATATGAAAATGACTCATGTCTCATCCATGAGAAAAGGTTTTAAAAGGAAAAATGCACAAAGGGCGCAAAATAGTTTAAATGAGTTGTGTGTTTTTTAAGTTTTTTAAAATGGTCTTTATATGCTTAAGATGGATTAGCATTTATTAAAAAAAAAAAGAATTTGAAAATCACTTGACAAAGTCAAGGTTTATTGAGAAAGTGATTCAAGTTTGAAAACAAGAAGGTTTTGAAAGAGGGAGAAGATTTTGAAAATTTAAGAAGGGGGGAGATGGAGAGACTATTCAAAGAAAAGCAATAAAGTTCAAGTATGTATAAGTGAACTAACCAGAACTTGACAAGAGTTAAGACCAAAGTCTCATTCCTTTGGACTAAGCCACAAGCAAGCCAAGTAAGCAAAGCATAAACCAATTTATCATATGAAAGAAGAACCCAAGCTAAAAGGTCAAAACCAAAGTATCAGAGCCAAGTCTTCAAGAATTCGACCGAAGATCAAAGGTACCAGATGAATTCCAAGGTCTCAAATCACAACTCCAAAGCAAAGGATCAAGAACCTAAATATAAGTCCACAAGTCCAACATCCAATCGTGGGATAGTGACCAATAGTCCAAGGAAGCAATTAAGTCTTTTAGGGGTTTTTCCTTTATTAATGTCTTTAAAAGAAAAGAAAAGTCCAAGTGGACAAAGGAAAAAAAAGGCATAAACATAAACAATATGAAAAGTAAATGATGAAATAAAAGCATAATATAAAGAGCAATAAGTAAAGGACATAAAGTAAAGGTGCAAGAAAAGTAAATGGCATAAAATAAATGTTAGCACAATAATATTGATAGTGTTGATGTTAGAGTTAATAATCTGATTCGGGACATATCTAGCGCTATGTTAAGCAATCGTAGCACAATCTATAAGGAAGATCATACTATGGGAGGTCAGTCAATAACAATTTATGTACCATACATGTTATAGATATGATAGAAATCATACTCCTAAAACATATAGCACAAGTAAAACCCAAGGATGGATCAAGCACTAAGGCAAGGAGATTGGTCCATTACATCAATCAATCCTTCATGACAACTTAGGACAAACTTATGCATCAATCCAATGCACTTCTAATGATCATTGATCAATTGAATAGTAGATTTGAAATGATGAAAGTTCATCAACCATCAACCCAAGAACCATGAACAAGATGGACAACAAATCATCCAATTGATCAAGAGAAAAGAAAAAGAAAAAGAAAAGAAGGTAAGATGAAGAGATGACCAAATTGAATCAAGACTCAAGACCCATTCATCATCAATTTTAATCACTTTTCTTGGTGGATTAAGACACTAAACCTATCATAAACTCAAAGCACCAAAAAAATGAATCAAATGATTCATTTAATGGCAAATTTGAATTAATGAAGATTCATTCAACCTTATCAACACCCAAAGTCTATTGAAATTGAGGAGAACTTTGATCAAGAAGTTATGATCCAAGGCAACAACCCACAAACAAGCCAAAATGCAATAATACACAATTAAAAATGCATGAAAAAGAATTTAAAATGATTTTTAAAATGAAAATAAGAGAGAAAATCAAGATGAAGCCTCTAAACAAATATTAAATGATCAAGAAAATTAATACAAGTCAGAAACAAATCAAAGACCATATAATTTTTTTTTTTTGAGAATTTAAAAATGCATAAAAGTATTTTTTAAAAAAATTAAAATGTATGAAAAATGAAGAAAAATGATGAAAAATATCAAATTATGAAATAAAAATTTGGTAAAATGCTTATAAAATTGAAAATATTTTTAGGAAATTATGAAAAAAATTGAGTGAAAAATATGAAGGAAGATATTTTTAATGATTTTTTGAAACAAAAGAGAATTTAAAATAAGCAAAAGAACTAAAACCATTGGACCTGCGTATTAAAGTCCAGTTAGCTAATCACATGGTTAAGAATGAAAGTCAAAGCGCGCTCACAAATAGATCATTGCACCAGATCACAACGGACAAAACAAATTTGAAAATAATGTGTGTCAACACGCTATTGGCTAGAATTTGAATTCTGGCTCCAAAACGCGCGAACCAAACTTCATCTTCAACCTCTCTTTAATTTTTGAAACTTCAAAAGCTCGGTGTTTCAAGCTCAAACAACACATGTTCAAGCATCCACATCCATCATCGTTTGTGTCTCTATGCTTCAGAGCAATTGATTTGCTCTGAGCATGAAAAATTTCAGAGAAAACAGGAAGAACCCAAAAACTCAAAGTTAAATTAAATTCTCAAAATGAAATATAAACTCCAGATAAGAGAGAGTTATCACTCAGTGAAGCAAAACGAAGCTACTGGTAACTAGTTTGAAGTGTAATTTTACAGTTATCTACCTTTTTAGTTGAAGCTCGAAGGTTTAACAATGGCAAAATGGAAAGCTTGGATTCAGGCTGTTTGAAGTCACAACAATGCTTCAGTTAGCTTCAGATAAGGTCGATGATGGATTATGGGCAAAGAAACAAAGAGAAACGAGCTTGATTTAGAAAAATGAAGACCTGGTTTAAGAGAGGTTTCAGGTTCTATGGATGTAGAGTTTCTTTGGCTATTCAAGCTTGCAAATGAAGGGGAATTGATCCTTTGTTTATAGAGAAGCGGGTGAGGTCATTGCTTGTGTAAAATTCCCTCTTAATCATGCCAAACGAATCAAGAAAATTCTAGATCTAGAACGTGTGAAAAATTGGCATGAAAGTGTGATCCTAAACTTATTCAAGTCGTTTCAAGTTGTACCAAATGCGTTTTACCAAGTTTGCACATGTGTTGTGGTTCCCAAGTTGAATTTGCACACACTTTCTAAAATTGTAGGTCACAGTGTGAGTAGAGTTCATGCCACCTTGTTCTAATTGAGGCCAAATGAAATTCCTTCGTGCATTTTGTGATTTTTCTTGAGCCAAATATTCCTTTCATGGCAAGGAAGACAATGCAAAAAAAATTAATTCAATTAGATGTCTCATGATAAAATGGTAAGCTTGGAAAGTTGAGGAAAAACCACTGAAAATTAAGTATAGCATTAGGTCAAACAGGTCATGATCTAGTTTTGTGCACAAATGACCTTCAATATTTAAGGTCCTTGGAGCATGAATTGATGTTTGTCCTCTAAAGCAAAATTTTAGAGGACATCAAGAAGGATATTTGGCAAAAATAAGCACCCATAAAAGTTAAAAATTGAAAAAGTTACGATCTTTGGAACATAGACATGCCATACTTGAACTTTAGGTCAAATTTCACTAAGTCCACAAAATGACCTATAATGCTTCCACACTTTTGATGGCCTTCCAAGTACAATTAGCTCTTGACTTATGAAGAGAAGTTGGAGAGGATGTCAAGAAGAGTCATTTGCCCAAAGAAGCACTAAAAAATGTTGAAGTCTGAAGAAGTTATGAAGTCTCGAACTTAGGCTTGAAATGTTGAGTTTTTGGTCAAACCTCCTTGTACAAACTTGCAACTTTGGACATTTTATTGCATTTCAAGGCACATTTATGATCATATGAACTCAAAATGATGTACTCTTGATTGTCCTTTGATGAAGCTTGCATTGTCTTGAGGAAACTCGTTCACGAAGGGATGGAAATAAACACATGAACCTTTGAAAATTCTTGAGAAACAAGTTATCCAATCTTTGAGATATCTTTGATCAAAGGATTAATTATACGATTCCCCCCTGCCATTAGGGCGAGATTTGATTTTGCCCCCCTGAAGTTATTTTTTTTAACTCCCCCTTATAAAACCAAAAATCAACTTTTGCCACACCCTATCCCTTGTTTGGATGACTGGGTATATGGTAAATGGCAATGTGATAGTCCAGTTGGATTTTTGTATGCCACGTAATATTTGAAATTTATTTTTAATTCAATTTATTTAATTTAAATTTATTTAAATTTTTTTTAGAATTTATTTAATTTATAAATTTTTTATTTATTTAATTTTTATTTGTTTAAATTTATTTAATTTTTTATTTATTTAAATTTATTTAATTTTTTTATAGAATTTATTTAACTTATAAATTTTTTATTTATTTAATTTTTATTTGTTTAAACAAAATATATACTAAACATATTGGACTCAATATACCACATAAGCCCAATGTTATAGCCCATTACTTCTAACTCATTTGCAATTGTGTTTGTAAATTAGATATATAAACATTAAAAAATTTTAACCCACAAACGATGTGGGACTTGTAGAGCTGGAATAAAACGCAAACCAAACCACTCCTTCAAAAGTCAAAAACCAAACACACCATTAAGATTCTTCTGTGTTTGTTGTATTTGTAGCAGTAGGAGTAGAAGTAACAGTGACACATCCTTCAAAGCATTTGCAGCTTTATTCCTATATGGAGCCAAACAATGAGACAAACCAGTCGCTATTTCTTCATATTATTCATGTCATAATATATATGGCTTGAAATAATGGTTATGTGATTTAATGTTTTTACAGGATATTCGTCCTAAGATGATGACATAATGCATACCAGAGTATCTAGGTTTGAAGAGGTTGTATCAATGAAGAAACAATACTCACAGCCTGTGAATCAAATCATTAGAAACCAATCAATTAATCGCGTGAAAATGAAATTCTTACTCGAATTCAAATTCAAATTTGTTATCATGTGATCCGAATTAGCATGATTTTAACAGCGAAAAATCAAACAGTAGTGCAATATATTAATTGAATTTGGAAAAAACAGGTTAGAATTGTACCACAATGGAAGTTTCCTAGCTCTTTACAATACTAAATTTACTCAATGTCATACAACACTGCAAGTCTATGCAGTAAATTAAATTAATTAAATGCTACTAAAAGAATTAGACAGTGCTTTAAATCTCAAACAAAACAATCATTTTAAAATAAATTTTTGCTTGAGATTTAATAAATAATGAGCATTTTAATTCATGAGGATAATCTTACTTTAAGTCTTTCCTTGCTATTTAGCTAGTGTTTCTCAAATAAGGATTAATAAGAATGGCCACTGAATTGCCAAACGATAAGGAATTTACCAGTAGAAATGATGCTCCGCGATCATGCAGCTTGGCCACTTCCCAAAGTTCTTCACTGCCCCGCAATTTGGTAATTTCTTTTAACTTCTTGGCAATTTGTCTAATTCTTTTAGTAGCATTTAATTAATTTAATTTACTGCATAGACCTGTAGTGTTGTATGGCATTGAGTAAACTTAGTATTGTAAAGAGGAGAGCACTACAACAGGTGGGAGTTTACACAAAATGAGATAGGATGGTATTCAAGTGGAATGTGATAGCAAGAAGTCCCACATTGAAAGTTTTACATAAAATATAAGTGTTTATAAATGAGTTTCACATAGTGTATAATAAGTTGACAACAAGGTTAAGTGAATGGACTGCAACTTGCTATGGGTTTATGTGTGATCTTGGCCCAACAAATTTAATTTTTAAAATAACAATTTAAATAAATGATATTTATACGAAAATATATTAAAAAATAAATTAATAGATAAATTAATAAATAAATGTCATGTAATCAAGATAAATGCCACATAGACATTTACCATATACCCAGTCACCCAAACAAGGGATAGGGTGTGGTAAAAGTTGATTTTTGGTTTTATAAGGGGGCTTTAAAAAAAATAACTTCAGGGGGGCAAAATCAAATCTCGCCTTAATGGCAGGGGGTAATCGTATAATTAACCCTTGATCAAATGAAGTTGAATGATGTTTGAGACTTTATGATTTGAGATTAAAGGTCATGGTTTGATGAATAACCTTTGAAAATCAATGGTTGACCGCATTTTGACTTGAGGACCTCAAACCCCAACTAAGGAGACAATCACTTGATGCTCTTGATTCTAAACCCTACCTTGCAAAAGAAACAAAAGGACAAGACATATATTTTTGTATTTTGATTAGAGGTTAGTGAAATATAAAACATATAAGTACAACAAGAAAGATACACAAAGAGGTGTTTGATGATCTCTGCAAAGACAAATTCAAAGGTGAGAGGGTTAGGAGACACCCAAATGTGTGATCTTGATGCATTGTAAAGATGCAAATGAAGTGAAATTTTAGAAATAAAAATTAGGGGATGACAGGTAGGGCCGCCATTTTCCCCTTCAACCTAGAGGACAATCAAAACTGAAATAGGATGTACTAAATAAGATTTATGGATCTTTATTAAAGTAGACCTCAGGGAGTTAAACTTTAGTGCCACGTCCTAAACTCCCATCTATAGGGTCATTTGAATACCAACCAAACAAGCCTCATCCTATGATTGGTTGTTTGATGTTGCAAAATAATACATAATTAGAACCTTAAGCCCATTGGTAATTTCGAACTAAATTTCGACGTCAATGCACTTGAGGCTAGAATACATATCCATGAATTCTATCCACTTGGATGGTGTGTCGGGTGCTTCCACCGTTTTCTTGGCTACAAAAAATCCCAACACTTGAGCCTTGAAATGTTTTCTAGATTCATAGTTGATATTAAATTTGGAAATCTCCACAACATACTTTATCATCCTTCAGGTCAAATTGCGTATGAAAAATACAAGTCTAAGTGTTTACATGTCTCTTCATACTTTCCTTTATTGCCACTTCTAGGAAGTTTTCAGAATGTGATTTTGTATCTAAATTAATACAAAGTCATGCTTAAAAATTTAAATCTCATATAGGGGATGTTACAATTCAAATCCTATATCAAATCAAGCCTATGGAAAAAATGATTGATTTAAATCACCGAAACATAAATGATATGCTTTATATATTTTTTAGCGAATTATTAGAATTTTCTAAATATATCATTTTATCTTAGAACTAGGATTTTATTTTTATTTCCTCTCACCTCTGCTTCTTTTCCATGGATTTTAATTAAAACCATTTCATGGTGACTTCTGTCGTATGGTTTTTTGTGTACTTGACATATTCGTTGAAATATTACTCTTCATACTATCACTTTAAAATATCAAAGATCATAATATCATTATTGAAAATAAAGTTTCTTTAATAGAATGAAGATATTATTGTTGAGAATATTTGTTGACACCGTAGAGGATACGTCATTATTATAAACTGGCCATTTGAAAGATATGTACGATTCTAGTACAATTGAAAGTTATGTTGGAATCGATAATAGGAATGAAATTGGTTATTGAGATTGTGCTAATAAAATTAGGACTTTGGAGACTCAAATGGTTGAGAGATGAGGTTGGAGGATGAAAGGAGAGTGTTGATAAAATTAGAGTTTCAAATTTAGAGTGTTTACACATTTTGAGCGATTATTGAGTGAGTTTAAAGAGTAAAAGAGATAGTCATATTTAACGTATTAATTTGTATATATAATGTATATTACAATATATAATAATAATTGCTAATTATCCCAATAGAAAGAGAAAAAATTTTAGAAGACAAAGGCTTGAAGTTTTAGCCCGGAGAGCATCCAAAATTTGTAATTTAATTTTAATTGGTGTATTTCCCAATTTCTAATTCTATTGGTCTAATTCTCAAAAACATTCAAAAGCATAATCGAACCAAAGTCAAGACCTTCACAACATGCCCATTAATTGTGCTAATACAAATTGTTGATCAAATTGTAAAACGTTTATTATATATTTGAGTAGAGTGGTTTTAGCGGGCTAAAATAAAAATTGTGACGGTTTATATAAGTGTAGCAAATAATTTTTTAGGGAGGTTCGTAAGCAAACCGCTGCAACTTCTATTTATTATTTAAACAAAATTAAGAGATAGTTGGACAAAACCGCCGTGATAACAGTTACAATATATATGGCAGAGTGATTTTAATATAACCATTGTAACTTATGTGTCGCAAAAACATTTTTTTTTGTAGTGTGTGTATGTGTGTAGCTAAACTAGATTGGATCTAGAAAATCATACTAAGATATTATAATAAGTGGTATTGATACGTCAAATAACATAAAACTTGTGAGATACTAGATCGAACTCTAGTAGGGTCGAAGGGTAGCTTCTAGTTCGACAGGAATTAAGTATGAGGTCGGAGTTTGTTCGCATGTGTTCTGTCGGAGTAATGCGTGTTGTAGTCGAAGTTTGTTCTAACATGCATTAGTCAATATTGCTAGGTTTGTTAGCATATTAAATTGGGCATTGCTTATAAGCCCAATTGTTTAAGTTAGCTTGTACTCTAAATTAGCTTGTAATGGCTAATTATTAAAAAGTCCATTAGGTTAGTGTGTTAGTTTTCTTATAAATAACATGTTAGTCTCTCATCTTGTATAAGGAAAAATAGGAAGATAAAATCCGAATTCAAGTGAGAGATGTTATTTTGTTATTTTTGTATACTTGTAATATTGTTTGAAAGAGAAAGGAAAGAATAACAGTTTATAACCAAATTTCTGTGGCAAATCTTTATTAGGTTGAGAGTGGTTAACTGTTGGTATTCACTTATAATCTTTGAATCCTATTGAGAAAGTAAATAGTAAAACAGATTTAACCAATTCTCTATTATTCTTCATCTTTTCTCTTCTTTTGTGAACCCTAACAGGGTTTCGTTTGTTTGTTCAAGTTTTTCCTTTTTTTCTACCCTTGTGGATTTCTTGGTGTTCAAGAAACCAAATATATTTTGTTATTCCGGTATCGTTTTTCACAACAAAACTAAAGTAAATACATGACTTCATAAAGCTACACTTAATGTGCATGCATATACATCATGTCTAAAACATAAAATACTTAGAGCATGCAGCGGAGAATCAAATAAAAATGAAAGTCTTCTTAAATCCATTAAGCCATCAAGCCTTCCCTTCATCAGTAACTTTTCCATCTGAAAAGATATTCAACAACATAGGGTGAGATAATACTATCTTAGTGGAGTCCTACTAAACCACAAAACCTCTCAGTTTCAAGGTCATTTAGGACAACAGAAGATACTAAAATTTTTTAACACTATCGTGATAAAAATAAAACAAAGGGGATTGAGGCATAATCAATCCTATAAAATGTAGAAATGCCAATACACTCTCTCTAACGTACCATGTACACCTCAGGAGACAGTTATGAAGGTGTGAGAAAAACACAAGGGGGGTTTGAATAGGGTTTTTAAAATGAAAGCTTTTTATGAAACTAAAAAAGAAATCCCAAAGAAACTAAACAAGAGAAAGACACACGATATATCCTGGTTCACTTGAAAACTATCAAGCTAATCCAGTCCACCCGCCAAGGTGATTTTGCCTTATACACAAGGACTTAATCCACTATAATCAACTGATTACAATTTGCACTAGAAACTGCTGGTGACTAACAACCACAAAGACTAACTGTCTAAGTCTTCTTAAGGATTATGACCTAACTGGTCCCTTAAGGAATTACAAACAATAGTTTGTGAAAAATAAATGTTTACAATGAATTTTTTCTACACAAGCAGATATAAACACTATGAATATCAAATAAATGACTTAAAGAAAATTTGAGCAGTATGAATATTTCGTTGTTGTGTTTTCACTATTTGCTTGCTTGATTTCTTTCAATTTTCTTCAAGTTGTCAAGTCCTTATATAGCCAGTAAAAGACCTGTTAGAGCGCACATCAGGAATATCCTTGAGTGAGCTGGCGACTTGAAAGAATGTCGTTACGTAGGGATGAAAATAGTACATAAAAGTTGTCATTTATACCACAAAATCAGGGTAGTGGAATGAAGCGTTTTTTATACGTACTATGTATTATTTTCCCTAGTAAACTTTTAATCTTATCTTCTGTACATCAGAGGCTTCTGCATAGAGATGATTGAAGCATGCGTACAAGAGTTGATAATTGGGTCTTCAGAGTCTTAAGTCTTCAGAGTCTTCAGAACTTGTTCACCATAACCTTGTCTTCAGAATCTTTAGCATTTAGTCTTCAGAATCCTAGGTCTTCAGAAACTTAAGTCTTCAGAGTCTTCAGAACGTTGTTCAGCAGAACCTTGTCTTCAGAGTCTTCAGCACTTAGTCTTCAGAAGATAACGACTTCAGAAGGTAGAAAGCCTTCAGAAGTAAATCATCAGAGTCACGCTCAGAACCAGAATCTAAGAAAGCATTGCAGCAACAACATATTATCTTCTTAGAATCTTTCTAAATGTGAGTAGATCAAAAGTAGACTTGCTTCTTTGGCGCAGAAGCGACTTTTGGTCAAATCAGATTGTCGTTGCACATGGTGTCTATTAGAGTCAGAACCTGTTTGTTACAACTTCAGAATAATAAACCTTTATAGTGCCAATATTGTTCCTGAAAAACATTCTAAGAAAATTTGTGTGCTATTATAATGTTAGAATGTCAGAATTATGATTCAAAGAACAAGATATTTTTATCAAAATAACTTTTCCATTAATACTCCCCATTTTTGTCATAATATAAAAGGTAATCAAAACAAGATAAACACAAAAAGACAAAGAAAATAACTAAGGGGTAAAGAGTGTCTAAGGTTGAGAAGGAGGAGGGAGCCTCTGAAGGATATGAGCAAGTACATTCTGAATGCTGGAAGTGAGTTTATCTTGTTTATCCATTCTGGTTTTGAACAACTCTTGTTCCTTCTAAATGCTTTCAAAAGTCTTTAACACTGGATCAGAGGTAGAGTTATCAGAGCGTTCAGCGGCTTTCAAAGCATCTTCTTGATTCTTAATTTTATCTTCTCTCTCAGCTAAATCTTGAGCTTCCCTAGCTTTCCTTTCAGCTTCACTATCAAGAGCTTCCTTAGCCAGTCTTTCAACTAATTCCCTTTCAGCAGCTAGCTTTTCTTCAGCTTCCCTCTTAGCTTCCAATCTTTCTTCTGCTTGCTAGACAAAGTATTCTTTTGTCTGAACAGAGAGATATTTGATCTTCTAAAACTCCACTGACATCCATCGATTGAATCGATTCTAGGGAGCACCCATAGCAGAAGGGTCATCGCTATAACTGTATTCATCAGACAATTTCTTGAATCTCCTAACTACATTGTCTTTAAAAACAGAAATGACTTCATCAAGGTTAAGAGGGGGAAGATTAGAGAGTTGATGTTCTGGGATTGTTTGGTTTTCTTCATCAGAAGCAGCTAGATTTGAAAGAGTTTGGTCAGAGTCTTATGATGAAGAGTCAAAGTTATCAAAGATGGTTATTGCTTTTGAGGTTGTGGGTGATGAAGGTTTAGTTGTTGGAATAAGTTCAGTAGTAATTTCTCCAGAGTTGGTTGTAGGAATAAGTTCTGTGGGAGGTTCTTCAGAATTAGGTTGAGTGCTGATGGTAGAAGTTAAAGGTAAAGAGATGGTGGGAGTTGGTTGTAAAGATATGGTGGGAGTTATTGGTAAGGAGATGGTGGGAGTTGGTTGAGGGGAAGTGGTTTGAGATATTTGAGGTGGAATTTGTGTAAATGGTGCAGAAGATAGAATTATCTGAGATGGTGGTTCAGAAATAGGGATGGATGAGGTGGTAACGATGGTTGAAAATATTGGAGGTGGTGTTGGGATAGATGAAGACATTGGTGGTGGTGTTGAAGATATTTGTAGTGGTGTTGAAAATATTGGTGATGGTGAAATAGATGAGGATAAATTTCTATCAGAAAGAATAAATGTAATTACAGAAGAATTAGAAGACTTACTTGTCTGTTCTGGATAGGATGCCAGTGAAATATTCTTTGTGCTAGCTTCGCCTAGACCTTTCTTCTGCTTCTTTGCAGTCTTCTTCGGAGGAGTCTTGTTATGGGTTATTTTCTTCTTTATCAGATTAGGGGTATTATCTAGTAGATCTTTAAATCTGAATCTAAACAAATCATATCATTTAGCTTCTCATAGCTTTATGTATTCCTCTATAAACGCCGGATTGTCATGCTTGGTGAACAAAGGAAATCCATTGATAATCTTCCTTCTTGACTTCAAGTTGTTCCAATCTGTAGCCATGCTTGGTTCAACTCTGATATCATTTATGATCTGCATCCTCTTCAAATTTCTGTTGTTCATAGGTGTTCCAGTTATGATAGCTAATTCATCTTTGACATTCAACTTTGCCAGATGATCAATCATACCACTCTCAATCTGAATCCCTGAGATAAGTCTACCAAGAGGAATGTAGTTCTTAAGCTTCTTTGAATCATTTTTTATTTCTCTTACAGAGTCTCTGAGATATCTGAAGAGAAGGGGAGGAGGGCAGATCTTCTCACCTTTCATCAGATTATACAATATGTATTTCTGATCAGTGTTTATGAAATCAGATGAACTTGAGGAGGGTCTGTGATGGATGCATCCCATAATGATCCTGAGCCAGACGCGAAGCTCCTTAGATAGATCCTGACTCTTGAAGGGTGGTTTACCATCAGATGATTGAGTGAAGATTGCTGGGTTTATCACTTCAGAGAGAAAATTTAATTTTGAACTCATCTTGTAGATGCGTTTTCCACCAGAGTTCTCCATTCCAAGTAAGGTAGCTATGGATTTCTCCGTGATGATAAACTTGTTTCTCAAAACATGTGACAATATGAATTGTTTATCAGCATCAGGGAACCTCCAAAATTCCTTGATTAGGTTGGGAAAGATGGGACCGTAGAGACGATCAAAGTAGGTTCTCCAACCTTGAGCATTTAGTTCCTTAAACAAATCTATTCCATTTTCCAACAAGTTATCAAAGTCTACCAACCATTCACATAGAACTTCCAGTTCTGAAAAAGGAGTAGCAAGATGAATGTGAGGTGGATGATCCACAATATGAACTTCCACTGGTTTCTGGAATGTAGAAAGCGATTGATGTAGCAACGTTGAAGCAGTTTGAGCACTGGTTGAAACCATTTGAGACGATTCTGCATGTGATTGTTGAGAGAATTTGTATACACTTTGTTGTTGATGATCCATTGAAGAAGATGACGAAGGTTACAAAACACAAAGGGTTTTAGGATTTAGGGTTTCTAAGAAAAAGTGTGGGAAGTGAAGAGTAGCGTAGTGTGTGATAGTGAGAGAGTGAGTATTTAAAGAGAGAAAATAATGATTACAAAAAAAAAGGGAGTAATAGGAAATAATTATTTTAAACCTAGTCTCACGAAATCACAACGCTCGAGGCGTCTCTTCAACAGTAAGATACGATTTGGTATTGGACAAGTGTCACAAGAGAATCATAGTCGTTTGTTTAAGAGAACACGTTTGATGTTCCCAAAATCAAGAATACCAAGAGGTATCTGACTAGAAAAGTTTCTGATCAAGACATCTTCTAACAGGTAGAAGTATCTTTGTTCAGAAAGACAAATAAATAAATAAGTAAGAAATATTTGCTTAACGTCAGAATCTCATTTTACAGAAGGAGATTAAACACATTCTGATGAAACTCATTCTGGATAAAAATCCATATTTAAGTTTTTCAGAATTGACTGAAATCTATCTTCAGCTAAGGGTTTTGTAAAGATATCAGCCCACTGATGGTCTGTGTCTATAAATTTTAGAGTTAAAATCCCTTTCAGAACATAGTCTCTGATGAAATGATGTTTAATTTCAATGTGTTTAGCTCGAGAATGTAAAATAGGATTCTTACTTAGGCAAATAGCAGTTGTGTTATCACTGAAGATAGGACTGTTACCCTCGTGTATCTGAAAAATCTTCTAGTTGATTCTTCATCCAGATTATCTGAGTACTACAAAGTGACGCTGAGATGTATTCTCTTCTGCAGTTGATAATGCAATGGTTGATTGTCTTTTGCTTGCCCAAGAGACAAGGTTGTTGTCCAGAAACTGTCAGTTTCCAGAAGTACTTTTCCTTTCTAATCTGTCTCCAGTATAATCTGCATCATAATAACCAGAAAATTTGTACTCTGATGTTTTCTTATACCTCAAGATAAGGTTATTTGTTCCCTTTAGATACCTTAGGATTCTCTTAACAGCTGTTAAGTGAGTTTCCCTTGGATCTGATTGGAATCGAGCATAAAGACATACTCTAAACAGAATATCTAGACGAGAAGTAGTCAAATACAGAAGAGAGCCTATCATACCATAATAGAGCTTCTAACAAACCTTTTTACTTACTTCTTATTTCTCCAGAATGCATGTAGGATGCATGAGAGTTTTTGCAGGTTTACTATCTGACATCTAAAACTTCTTCAAAAGTTCTCGTGGATACTTGCTCTTATGAATATACGTTCCTTCTGGACGTTGATCAATTTGAATTCCCATAAAGAATCTGAGTTCTCCCATCAGACTTATCTCAAATTCTGCCTGCATTAACTTAGAAAATTCCTTGCACAAGGAAAGATTAGCAGAACAAAAAATAATATCATCAACATAAATTTTCTAGATCAGAATATCATTCTTAAAGGTTTTGCAAAAGAGTGCGGTGTCTACCTTTCCTCTGGTAAAATCATTTTCCAAAAGGAAATTACCGAGTCTGTCATACCAAGCTTTAGGAGCTTGTTTCAGACCATATAATGATTTCTTTAGTTTAAATACATAATCTAATTTCTCAGAATTTTCAAATCCAGGGGTTTGATGTACATACACTTCTTCAAAAATATACTCATTTAAGAATGTACTCTTAACATCCATTTGATAAAGAATGATGTTATGATTAACAACAAAAGAAACTAATAAGCGAATATAATCTAACCTGGTAACTGGTGCAAAGGTTTCAGTATAGTCTATCCCTTCTTGTTGACTATAGCCTTGTGCAACCAATCAAGCTTTGTTTCTTACGATCTCACCTTTCTCATTAAGCTTGTTTATGAATACCCAGTTTGTTCCAATGACGTGGACACCTTTTGGTTTCAGAACAAGATCCTAAACATCATTTCTAGTAAATTGATTCAGTTCTTCTTGCATGGCCAGAATCCACTCATTCTCCAGAAGAGCTTCATCAAATGATGTTGGCTCTATAAGGGACACCAAACCCCGAAGAGTTTCTTCAGAGGGTTTGAATGATGAACGAGTTCTGACTGGATCAACTTTGTCTCCCATAATCAATTCTTCAGAATGAGAAGTCTTTTGTCTATTCTTCTTCTAATGAGATGAACTATTTGTTATTTTTGGTGATGTTGTATCTGATTCTGTAGTTTTTGCATCTTTGTCTCCTTCTTTAGAATCTTCCTCATTGGATTCTGATAAAGTAATCTTCAAATCTACAAACTTTTCAACTAGCTTTGACTTTTCAGGGTTAAGCTTATCATCGATTCTGACATGAATTGATTCCTCAACAATCAGTGTTTCTGTGTTATAGATTCTGTAGCCTTTAGAGCGTTCAGAGTATCCTAACAATAAACACTTTTGAGCTTTGGAGTCAAACTTGCCAAGATTCTCTTTAGTGTTCAACATAAAACAAATACAACCAAAAGGATGAAAATAAGAGATGTTGGGTTTTCTATTCTTCCAAAATTCATAAGGAGTCTTACCTAGAATAGGTCTGATAGAAATCATGTTTTGAATATAACATGTTATATTTACTGCCTCTGCCCATAAGTGCTTAACCATGTCTGTTTCTTGGATCATGGTACAAGCCATTTCTTGCAATGTCCTATTCTTCCTTTCCACTATTCCATTCTGTTGTGGAGTTCTGGGAAATGAGAAATCATGGGAAATGCCATGGGAATAAAAAATATTCTCAAAGTATCTGTTCTTGAATTCTCTACCACGATCGCTTCTGACTCATACTATTTTGTAATCCTTTTCTGTTTACACTTGTGAGTAAAATGTAGAGAACACAGAATGTGACTCATCCTTTTGTTTCAAGAATTTTACCCATGTCCAACGACTATAATCATCTACAATAACTAACCATATTTCTTACCATTAATTGAGGCAGTTTTCACTGGTCCAAAAAGATCATTGTGCAGAAGTTCTAATGGTCTAGAGGTAGAAACAACATTTTTCGCTCTAAAAGAGGTTTTGGAAAACTTGTCTTTCTGACATGCTTCACAAAGAGCATCTGAAGAATACTTCAGATTAGGTAAGCCTCTCACTAATCCAAGCTTATTTAGCTGAGAAATCTTTCTCATGCTAACATGGCCTAAACGTCTATGCCATACCCATTGCTCTTCATTAACAGACATTAGGCATTTAACATTATGGTCCTTAAGATCAGAAAGTCTGATTTTATAAATGTTGTTTTTCCTCTTTCCATTAAAAAGGATTGAGTCATCCTTCTGACTAATAGCCTTACAAGACTTTTGATTGAAAATGATATCATAACCATTGTCACTAAGTTGGCTAATTGACAATAATTTATGCATCAAACCATCGACCAGAAGAACATCAGTAATAGAAGGAAGTTTACCATTACCAATTGTTCCAGAGCCAATGATCTTACCCTTTTGGTTTCCTTTTAAACCAACGAAACCTCCAAGCTTAAGTTCCAAATTTTGGAACATATGCCTTTTTCCCATCATGTATCGCGAGCAACCACTGTCCAGGTACCATGATTGGTGTTTCAACTGAGCTGCTAAGGATATCTGCAACATTGATTATCTTATCCTTAGGTACCCAATTTCTGGGTCCTCTTTTGTTAGTTTTCCCAGAGTTTTTCACAACTTTGGGTTTCTGTGCAACATAATAATCAACTGGAATTTGTGCATGATACTTAGGTTTATGATCAGATTTCTGTGTCTGTGAAGGTGCTTGCACAAGCTCACAACAATCAAGTTCAGTACCAGAAGGCACGAAATGATCATAGAGAGGTTTTGGTTTTACAAGCTGACTTTCGTCAATTTCATATGTTTATGTACACCCCAAACCTTTCTTGCCATTTCTTCTAACTCCATAGATCGTGGAAGCCATTTTGCTTCTATATATGCTTTTAGCCAGAAAGTGCTGGAATGCTCTATCATACTTGTTGACACAACCAGTGTCAGAGATATTAGAGACTAATTCTTCTTCTAGTTTAGAAATTATTCTTTTCAAAGCACGGTTACTACTACCCCCCGTTCCTTTTTATAAGAAACAATTCACTTTTTAGATTCATTGAATAATCCATGTATCTAGTCTATAAACTGACCAAATACATTAATTATTTAATGAACCTAAAAAGTGAATTGTCTCTTATAAAAAGGAACGGAGGTAGTATTTTTTAAAGAAAAAATATTTTCATTCATAGAAGAATTATTTTGTTCAAGCTTATCTCTAGCTTCAAAAGTAATTACATGGGATTTTTTAAGATCCTTGTATTTACTTTGAAGACTCTGATATCTTTCCAGCATTTCTAAAAGACACGACTCCAATTCACAACGAGAGAGTTTAGATAATACCTCTGAGTCAGAGTTTGAATCTGATTCTGGTTCTAATAACATTTTATCTTCTGGTTCTCCAGATACTTCAGCGTTGATTGTTGTTGCCACTAGCGCAACATTTGCCTGTTCTTCATTGGAATCTTCTTCTTCAGAATCAGAGTCATCCCAAGTTGCCATGAGTCTCTTCTTGACTTTGGTGAATTTCTTCTTAGGCTTCTTGTCTTTCTTAAGCTCTGGACACATTCTTATAATGACCCAGCTCATTACACTCATAGCAGATGACTTCTTTTCCAGAGCTCTGCTTCTTCTGTCCAGATATTAATTCAGAACGACCATTGTTCCTTCTTGGTCCTCTGAACTTTCCTTTCCTATGTTTCCATAGTTTGTTAATCCTTCTGGAGATAAGTGATAACTCATCTTCTGAGTCTTCATCAGAATCTTCTGATTCTTTCTCAGCTTGATAAGCCTTTTCCTTTTTAGGTTTAGACTTAAGAGCAATAGATTTACTCTTCTTTTGAGGTTCATCTTCCTCCAGCCCTATCTCATGACTTCTTAAAGAACTAATAAGTTCTTCAAGACTTATACTGTATAGATCTTTAGATAGCTTTAGAGCAATTACCATAGGTCTCCATTTCTTGGGTAGACTTTTGATAATCTTCTTGACATGATCACCGGTTGAATATCTTTTGTTTAGCACTCTGAGTCCTGCTACCAGCATCTGGAATCTTGAAAGCATAGTTTCCACAGATTCATCATCATCCATCTTGAAGGCTTCATATTTCTGGATTTGGGCAAGAGCCTCTGTCTCCTTTACTTGAGCATTTCCTTCACGAGTCATTTGAAGTGAATAAAAAATGGCAGTTTCTCTATTTGTTATTTTCTCATACTCTGTATAAGAAATAACATTTAGCAATATAGTTCTTTCCTTGTGATGATTCTTGTATTCTTTCTTTTGTTGATTTGTCATAGCACTTCTTGACACTTTTACTCCTACAACATCAACTGGGTGAGTGTAGCCATCAACTACAAGATCCCAAAGATCTACGTCGTAACCAAGAAATAAACTTTCAATTCTATCTTTCCACTAGTCAAACTTTTCACCATCAAAGACTGGTGGTTTGGCACTGTAGTGATCTTTCTCTTTTGGAATAAGATTAGCATTAGCGGTAGCCATGATGTCTCACACAAATACTGGATCGGTACTAAACACGGTGAAGTGTTGATAAAACTTTTATCACAATCAGAACCGGAGCTCTGATGCCAACTGAAGGTGAGAAAAACACAAGGGGGGGGGGGGTTGAATTGGGTTTTTAAAAATGAAAGCTTTTTATGAAACTCAAAAAGAAATCCCAAAGAAACTAAACAAGATAAAGACACACGATATATCCTGGTTCACTTGAAAACTATCAAGTTAATCCAGACCACCCGCCAAGGTGATTTTGCCTTATACACAAGGACTTAATCCACTATAATCAACTGATTACAATTTGCACTAGAAACTGCTGGTGACTAACAACCACAAAGACTAACTGTCTAAGTCTTCTTAAGGATTATGACCTAACTGGTCCTTTAAGGAATTACAAACAACAGTTTGTGAAAAATAAATGTTTACAAGAATTACTTCTACATAAGAAGATATAAACACTATGAATATCAAAGAAATGACTTAAAGAAAATTTGCACAGTATGAATATTTCGTTGTTGTGTTTTCACTGTTTGCTTGCTTATTTTCTTTCAATTTTCTTCAAGTTGTCAAGTCCTTATATTGCCAGTAGAAGATTCGTTGGAGGGCACATCAGGAATATCCTTGTGTGAGCTTGCGACTTGAAAGAATGTCGTTACGTATGGATGAAAATCGTACACAAAAGTTGTCCTTTGTACCACAAAATCAGGGTAGTGAAATGGTAGTGGAATGAAACGTTTTTGATACGTACTTGAAGCTCCGGTTTTGTGACGTGACCACTACCGCATTTAGTGCTACTTTCTAATTTCTAATATTTATACTATGATGCTTAAAAGGAAGGGGGAGATATCATAAACTAACCCTACTCGCAAATGTTTTTCTTACAAATGCTAAGAGATCTGAAATCGGGGGTTGGTTGTACTGAGGGAAGCTACTAACACCCTGAGTATCTATAGTAATCTATAGGAACCTTTAATTGTATATATTTCTACTGTTGAATTGGGAAAATTTTCTCCTTTGTGAAAGCTGAGGAAATGTTTTTGTTGTTTTTATGGTTTTCTATTGTTTTGGGGAAGGTATTTGACCTAAGGTTTTTCATTAGTGCGTTCGCTAAGATTTTGCAATTTTATGCCTACGTATTCCCATAAAGAGACTGGGGAAATCAGAGAGTTTATAGTTCCTCCTATTCTATGGGAGGAGGAAGTTGTTTGGTGTCTTGTTCAAAGCCCAAGATTGAAGCTAAAAGAGTATTTGTGTCTTGATCAAATCCTAAGATTGAAGCTAAAAGTTTGAATGAGAGAATTTGTCATCTCTAAAGGGAGATATCTCACCTATTCATCACCAATACTGAAGAGTAAAATCATATAGAAAGAAGCTTTAAACTTGGATCTATGTCATCCTAAGTAATGCCACATCTTTCTTTACGGGAGAAGTGAAATGTCATGAAGGAAGAAGCTTTAAACTTGGATTTTGAAATATCCAGAGCAATGCCACCTCTTTCTTCATGAGTTTTATCATAAGGGAAGAAGCTTTGAACTTGGATTTTGAAATATCCAGAGCAATGCCACATCTTTCTTTATGTAAAACAGTTTGATTGGAAATTTAATTTGATTTAAAATGTGATGTATAGAAGGGGTATCCTTCTACAGAGAGGACTCAGAGTCTCATCTGTGGGGAAGTTGAATTTAGTGCCTTGATCAAAGCCCAAGGTTCAAGCTAAAAAAAGATAAAAACTGACTTAGCTGGGGAGTCTTATTTGTCTTGTACAAAGCCTAAGATCGAGGCTGACTGATTGGAGAAATTATTGGTATAGCCTGAGAGAATGCTAATAACTGTTGAGGAAGTTTGAAAATACTGAGGATTTGACTGACTCTTTTGGCAATTTTATTTGTATCCTGTACAAATCCCAAGATGAATGAGGCTAAAAGAGTTTATTTGTATCATGTACAAAGCCCAGGATGGTGAGGCTAAAAGATTCTATTGTACTTATAAGAAGCCTGAGGGTCCTTGTATGAAGCCCAAGAGGAAGCTATGATGCTTGGATAAAGCCCAAGAGGAGGCTAGAGGATTGAGTGAGACTTCCCAAGTCTCATTGTATGAAGCCTAAGAGGAGGCTAGAGGATTGAGTGAGATTTCCCAAGTCTCCTTGTATGAAGCCCAAGAGAAGGCTATCTTACTGGGGAGATTCTTTGTATGATGCCCAAGAGTAGGCAATGATGCTTGGATAAATCCCAAGAGGAGGCTAACTGTACTGGGGAAATTTCCTATGTACAAGAGGGAACTAGTTGTTTGAACTAAGTTGTAATGAGTGAAGGGATCCTATTGTGTGACCTATGTCTAAACTGAGGATGACTTAAATGCTAAGAGAAACTTAATAAGATATAAACAAATATATTAACAAGCATGACATAAATTGAAAAGTTGGTGTTGAGTCTTATGCTCTGATAGGGGCCTAAGTGTATTGTGATTGATTGAATGATTTAAGATTGATTGATTGAATGAATAAGGGTTTTGAGAAATTAAAGAAAGTTTTGATAGGAGGAGATGATTTAAATTTGAATTTGAATTTGAAGATGACTTTGATTTTGAAAAGATGAGGGAGAGAAGAAAGGTGTTGGGTCTTACACTTTGGATAGAGGCCAAGATCATTTGTATCCTGTACAAAGCCCAGGATGAATGAGGCTAAAAGATTTTCTATTTACAAAGGAGGTGTTGGGTCTTACACTCTATCAAAAGCCCAAGATTATTTATATTTGCTTATGTATAGAGGGATGCGACTTACACTCCTAACAGAGGCCCGAAGATTGTTGTGAAAACAGTGATCGCACCGTGATTTTGAAAAACGCAATGAGACTTATACTATAGCATAGGCCCATAGATTGGTTTATTTACAGTAAGGGTTGGGTCTTACACTCTAATAGAGGCCCAAGATTATTGAAATGAAGTTTGAAAAGGTTGAATCAAGGTGAAAACCCTAATTTCATTTTAAAGATATTTTTAAAAGAAAATCAATTAAAAATTGTATAATTTATCAAATGAATCCATTAATCATGTTATGAACAATGATTAAAGTTTATAAAAAGATGTTTTATTCATATGAATATTTTAAATCAATTAGGTTTAAGAAAGATCAAGAAAAGAAATTATTTTAAAGGTATTAAAACAATTTTAAAAAAATAATATTTTTCAACCTAATAAAAATATATCAAAATAAAATATTATTTTTGTGATTTTCTGTGGATTAAAATAATTGGGTATTTAAATGATATGTGTGAAAATTGGGATTAAAAATAATTAATTTGGTAGGAGAAATCAATATTTAAAATTATTTTAAAATATTTAAAACTATTAAGAATAATATTTTTTAATATATTAAAAAATATATCAAATACAGTTTTTTTATTTATTTTTTTGGTGAATAAAATATTTAAATATGTGAATTATATGTGTACAAAAATTCATTGGAAAATAATCAAAATTGAATATAGAAATTAATTTTTGAAAATAATATGAAAAATATATAAAATATATAAAATATTTTAAAATTTTGAATTATGGCGCGAAGTACATCTTCTTCCTCGCGCACCACCACCATCATCAAATTTGCAAAACCTCTCCTATCTCACTCAACTCTAAATGATTTTGAATGATATAAACATGAAAGTTGTGTGTTTTTCAACAAGGAACACGATGGTGGTGTTTAATTGCATTTATTTTAAGTGTAGAGTAAGATATCATGTGATGAATAGATGAACCCTAAGTTTTGCAAGAACAATGTGAAATCCTATACACGATTGATACATAGCAATTGATTGAGGGAAAACATTCTACATACATGCAAAAACATGTTGGTAACTTGAAATATCGAAAATGATGCATGAATTATGGAGTTTGAAAGTTCAAGGCTTACCTCTGCAAGAAGGATTCGAATTTTGTTGTAGAGGTGTTACAGAAGTGTTTTGATGAGCTGGACAGCTTCCCTAGACCTCAAGGAGTGTGTTGATGTGCTTGAAATGGATTGAAACTTTCTGGATTGATGGGATCTAATCCAACTGTAACTTGCTTTGGATGAACTATGATCTTGATGAATTTGATGTTACAGATGATGTTTAAGTGTTTGGATCACTCATATATGATGTATGTGAGGTGTTTGGATCATTGGTTTGGATGGAATTGCTCTGGTTTGAGAAATTCGGTTTTCACTCTTTGAAACTTAGAACTTTGGAATGAAAGAGGTAAATGAGAGAAAACAAGTGTGATGTTGTTTTGGTGTGTTTGAAATGATAAGAAATAACTCCTATTTATAGGAGAATAAGTTTGTTTAGGGAGGAATAGTGTTGGATGAGGAATCACTCTATTATCCAATGGATATAGCTAGATAGCCTTTATCTTAAATGCCAAGGTACCAAAGTCTTCTTTGGTTTAAATCTTATCTTGACTCCAACCATATTTGCAAGTTTAAACACTCATGTTTCTTAACTCATCTTGACTGGTGTGGCTCATCTCTTGCTGATTCAATGTTCCACATTAAAGCTTGCAAACAAAAATTAAGTTCCATAGCTAGCAATGATGTTTCATGACTTTCAAAGGGCTAGATTCTTAACTTATGGCCCAAGTTTGTAGGTTCTTCATGATTAGCTAAGATTCTTGTTGAATTATATAAGCATCAGTCTTGCATAGTCACCAAATTTGGACTCAAAATCGTGGGATCCAAGTTATGTGTCAAAATTTGTCTTTGAAAAATAGTTGCAGCAAGGTGAGTTGTGAGGTTCATAACTTCTTGCTCAAATTAAATTAATGGATGTTCTTATACTCTTTGGAAAGTTGATATGATGTACTACAACATTGATGTTTGCATTTGGTCTTGAATCTTCTTGGATCATGGTGAAAAATGTCTTCAAAGTTGGCCAAAACATGAAACAGATTCTGCCTAAAAAATTCAAAGTGTCAAAATTCAAAACATCATGAAACCCTAACTTTATGGCCTAATAACTCAAAATCTATGCATTTTTTTGGGATGATTCAGCCCAGCAATCTTGTTGTATGGAAGAAGATCTATCATTTGAGCTTTGGAGGGCAAAAAATGGTTGCTTGGATCACAAGTTATGACCTTTGGAAGTTAGGAAAAAAATCATGTTTTTCCATAACTTAGTGAAATTTTCAATTTCTCAACAATGCCCTTTTTACAAGTAACCTTGTGTAGTACCCTAAATTTTGACCAGTGATCTATCACTATTTTGGAGACTTTTTGTGCTCTCAGGGGGCGTCACTTAGATATCAATGTGGGATTTTGAGAATATTAGTATTGCTAGGCTCATTTTAGAATTAATTAGGCATAAGGGGTGTACTTCTAGGATTAATATAATTTAATTAATCTGGTTCTTTATATTAAGACTATTTAAGCTATTAGGTTTTCTCAATTTAATTTTTAAATTTGTTAATTTTAATAGTATTATTTGGGTGGTTGGGTTTTAATCCAATGTCTAAGTTAGGCTATATTAGTTTATTAGGATTATAGGTTAAGGGGGGGAGGGGGTTTCAAGTTATGTTTAAAATATTTTACTTATTTTCGTTTAATATTTTTAAGAGGATTTGTTTTTATTAATACTAGAGTTAACTCATTTTATTAGATTATTATAAGTTGGTAAGAGTTCTTGAAAGTCTATTAGGGTTTGGTTTTAGTCACTATTGAATTAGAGTAATTCAGTAGAATTATTATAAGTATTATTAATTAACATTTTTAGTGGATAATTATTATTATTAGCACTAATTTAAGATTAACTATATTACCAATAATTAGGGGGAGTGTCAGTTTTCATTGATTAGAATATTTCAGCGTGGGATTAATTAGTTTAAGCATTATATTATATTAATATTGATTATTATGTTTATCTTTGTTTTGTTGCTTAGTCAAATAGTTGACCAAGTGGGGTCTTCGCCCCCAATCAGAACCCTAATTTCGCGCAGAAAACGTAGAATCAGATCAAACCAGATTTGGTTTTTAACCAAAAAATCAATAGCATTCAACTTCTTTAATTTTTACAATCAAATTGTACAAAATTGGAACTTTCCTAAAACTGAATCTAAACCAATTTAATTTCCTAAACCTAATTCTTATGCCTATATAAACTAAAGAAAATTTCGGAGAGAGGGGGACCCCAAGCGAAAATCTGCTGGGCAATTTCCAAAACCCACTTAAAGCTCTTACGAACAAAGGACTAGGGTTCACCATCAGAACCCTATAATCCTTGAGCTCAAACCCACCTGCAAATAAGAACAAGGAAAGGATTAGTGATCAAGAGGACGAAATAGAAGAATAAAGGAGAGGAATTGGACGCAGCTTAATAAGGTCACTGCGGGAGAGGTAGGTATACGTAGCGTTTGTTTATTTGTTGTTGATTGTTGCGGATCCGCTATTATAATGTGTTAATGCGTGATTTTCATTTGTGTTTGGGGTTTTTCCGGGTAGAAATTAGGGTTAGGGTTCATATTTAGGATTAGGGTTCTTTGGGGTTAGGGTTAGGGTTCATCTGGGTGGCTTAGGGTTCTTCACGAACCCTAAAGAACTATGGGGATCTGGGTTTGCGAGAGGGCTAGGGTTCTTGGGGATGAAGATTCCGGGTGATTACTCACTGGAATCTGGGTTTTGAGGGGTTTGGGATTATTGCGCGCGGTGGCCGGAAGCTCACCGGCGGGGGAAGAAAGAAGAGAGATCAGAGAGTAGAGAAAACGAGGTAGTAAGAGAGAGAAAGAGAATCAGGAAATGAGAGGATTGTGAAGGGAACTCGCTTTTATACCCTCTCCCTTGATGCAAAGGATCTCAACACGTGGCCCCTCGTTGGCCACCTAATCGTTGGACTTTGGTCATTCCGTAGGTGTGGGCACATCGTTCACCATTTTTTTGACTTCAATCACAATCGTTCGTCCCTCTTGGACTGGTCCATGAAATCAAGGGTAGAGATTGCGCGTGATCTCACCCCTCTGATCATGATTATGCGTTCCAGAGAGAGTCAAATTTGGACTCTCCCCCACGTAGACTCCTCCCACATCAGCGGGCCCTAAGTGCTCTGGGCTTAGCACCTTTTTCTATCTACACCCCCGTGTCACTTGGCCTAGTGGATTTTAACGCAAAGTGCACCCCCTGGCTTTAATTAATTATTTAGTTAATTAATTTAATAATTGTACTTAAGGGTCTAATGGGATAATTAAGTCAGTAGGGTTGAAGGATTAATTTGTTTCATTTACTAATTGGCTTAATAGTTATTTAATTTGGGATTATTTCAATATTTAGGACTAATCTAAATAATTAAGGGTTTTGTATGTTAATTGAATTTAATTCAATTGGGTTTTATTATTTAACTAAGTAATTGGGTTTATTTAGTGATTTGGTAATTTTGGGTGTTATTTTAATTAACATTCTGAATTTCGAATTGAGAATTTATCTTAATATATTTATAAATATATTTGGGGGGCTTGTTTAGTTTATTTAATAATTAGAGATTAGTTTACAAGATAATTATTAGGATTAATTTATGGGATAATTTTAAGGGGTTAAATATTAGGGGTATTTTCTATAATAAAATTAAGGGATAACTTTGGGATAGTTTTAGGGGTAATTTTTGGGATAACTAAGGAATATTAATTTGGGATTAAAGTTAAAATATGGGTTTTATTTTATAAATTATCACAATTATTTTATTTTATAAATAAATTGGAAGAGGTATTTTATAATATTTGGGGATAATAAACTTAGGTTTTCTTTATATAATTTTAAATATAATTATATGAACTTAGGGATAATTTTACAAATAAAATGAGGAAAAAATTTGAGGATATTTTTATAAATTAAGGGATAAAATTCTAAAGGATATTACGGATATAAAATGGGATATTAAAACAGGGGATAAAGCTCTACTTTCCGAGAGCATAAATAAAGGAATATGATTAGGGGATATTTATTTGGGATATTTCTAAGGGATATAAGGGATACAATTGGGATTAAATTTTGAGATAGAACTCTTAGGTTCTAAGAGTATAAATAAAGGCCAAGGAATAGGATTTAAGGGATAGAACTCTTACTCCGAGAGTATAAATAATGGATAGGATTTAAGGGATAGTACTCTTCATCCAAGAGTATAAACAATGGATAGGATTTTTGGGACAAAACTCTTGGGTTCCGAGAGTATAAATAAAGGCCAAGGGATTAGGAGTTAAGGGATAGTACTCTTCGTCTGAGAGTATAAATAATGGATAGGATTAAGGATATAACTCTTCGTCCGAGAGTATAAATAATGGATAAGGATTTTTTTGGGATAGAACTCTTCTTCTGAGAGTATAAATAATGGATAGGATTTAAGGGATGGAACTCTTCTTCCGAGAGTATAAATAATGGATAGGATTTAAGGGATAAACCTCTTCATCGAAGAGTATAAATAATGGATAAGGATTTGGGATAGAACTCTTAATCCAAGAGTATAAATAAAGGATTAGGATTAGGATTAGGAATGGGAATAGGAATAGGGGTAGGGGATAGGGGAGGTGAATTACGGTTACTCTGATCCTTCAAACTTGAAGGTACGTAGGCATAGGGTTATAAACCCTAACGAGTACAATAGTAATTAAACTTAGGGTCCCCCTCTTAGATTAACTTTTCTTCTTTGTATAATAATAGGGTTTTTTATAAATAAAATAAACAGCCAAACATCCCTTTAGCAAACAAACATACCCTAGAACTTAAGGAGGATCCTATTGAGTACAATGGAAGTGAGGGGTGCCTAACACCTTCCCCTCACTTAACCGACTCCCAAGCCTTAGGAATCTCTACCCTTAGGATTAGGATTTTAGGTTTATCATTTATTTTCCTTAAAAAAAATATGATGGCGACTCGATATTTTTTCCGGCCGCGACACCTTGATTTCTTGATCAAATCTTGTTCAAATGCAACAATGGATCATGTTTTCTTGTATAATGGTTCATGATGAACATTTTTGGCCAAAAAGTCAAACTTTGACTTTGGGTCTCAGATGAATTTTATGCAGAGAAACCCTAATTCCTAGTTTTTGATAGACGAATCCTCTGAGGCAATTTTGAACTTATGAATGGACTCATGAAGTTCTTTTGAACTTCTTGAATCATGTCCCAAGATTTGAGATCATGCCTTGCTCAAAAGTCAAAGGTATGGTTGACTTTTCATCAAAACATTAGTTTGTGGCTCAGATGAATTTGAATTCTTGCATTGTTTATGAATCAAGTCCTTGGGTTAATCCAATCATATGAAGGGATTAATATATGGAATTTGAGGTCTTTGAAACATATCTGGAGGTTTGGGATCATTCCTTGCTTCAAAAATCCACTCAGGGATTGAATTAGGTCAAAACCCTAACTATGGTGTATTGATGATCTTGAGGCTTGATCAACTTGAAATGATGCAATCTTGTGCTTGATTTTTAATGTTGAGGATATCTTGACCTCTATGGATGATTCAGAGGCTTGATAAGTTAAAGATCATGTAAATTCTTGATTGATCCTTTGCATGAATCCTCTGAGAGGCTCAAAACCCTAATTTTTGCCTAGAGTGAACACTCAACAATTTTTGAGAGGATCAGTGATGAGTAAAGGTAAATCCATATTGTAATGATAATTTGCACAATGATGTGAAGTCTTAGGGTCAAAATTTAGGGTATGACAGTACTATGTACTATTTTCCCTCGTTAACTTTTAATCTTATCTTCTGTACATCAGAGGCTGCTGAATAGAGATGATTGAAGCATGCGTACAAGAGTTAATCACTGGGTCTTCAGAGTCTTTAGAACTTGTTCACCAGAACCTTGTCTTCAGAATCTTTAGCACTTAGTCTTTAGAATCCTTGGTCTTTAGAAACTTAAGTCTTCAGAATGTTGTTCAGCAGAACCTTGTCTTCAAAGTCTTCAGCACTTAGTCTTCAGAAGATAACGACTTCAGAAGCTAGAAAGCCTTCAGAAGTAAATCATCAGAGACATGCTCGGAACCATAATCAAAGAGAGCATTGCAGCAACAACATATTATCTTCTTAGAATCTTTCTGAATGTGAGTAGATCATAAGCTGACTTGCTTCTTTGGCGCAGAAGCGACTTTTGGTCAAATCAGATTGTCGTTGCACATGGTCTCTATCAGAGTCAGAACCTGTTTGTTACAACTTCAGAATAACAAACCGTTAGAGTACCAAAATTGTTTCCACACAAATACTATCTTGTTATTATCTAAACTTAGAGATAATGAACAGAACCAAATATTGTTCTAACAAGTTAGCCTCGCGTAAAGTCAATTACCTACTAACGCCTCTCATATCAAGCCTAGTTTGATGAAATGTGTGACTTTATACTAATCCTTTCCACTAAGGATGTTTTTTTGGTGTGACGTACCACCTATTCCTAGATTAAACTCTCGATTGCTGTCTATATTTTAGGTATGTGCAGAGAGTTGTTGGAATTGTAGGTAAAGGGGGGTTTTGAAAATCGTCTCCATAGGGATTGTAGTGATATCGGATGCCATTATGCATTTTATGATGCTTTAAGTAGGGTTTCCAAAGTTTGTTTGTTTGTTAGAATTGTAGGTAAATGGGGTTTTGAAAATTGTCTCCACAGGGATTGTAGTGATATGGCCTGTCGTTCTGCAGTTTATGATGTTTTAAGTAGGGTTTTCAAAGTTTATTTGTTTTGGATCATAAGTTTGTCACAAGTTTAGTAGAAAAGATTAAATTCTAAAAGATGTTTGTTTAACAATACATATCAAAGATAGATTTCATCAACCTAACTTGCATATATTCGATTAATCAAGCATGTGAATTCGTTTTCGATTAATATAATCGCGTATCCTCTCAATACCGTCTATGTCTAGAGCAGTGTCGTGAATATTATTATAGATGTCATTAGATGATGTCTCATGCTAACAACAAATACAATAATCTTTAAGATCAACACAAAGCAAATATCAACTCACAAATCTATGTCTAGAGTTTGTTTATTGATAGATGAATATATTAGATCAAGGTTTGTAAAATCTATGTCTAGAGTGATACAAATCATAAATAGATCTTTAAGAACAAAAACATTCAACATATATTAATCATCCACTTGTTCAGATAGATCAAAAGAAATACATACAAGCTAAGATAAATTACATCTACCTTTGATACAAAGAATTTAGCTACCCATGGTCATGGTAGCTTGCTTCACAAGGAAATGTAAAAGATGAATGAGCATCCAAGATGAAGAATCGATCTAGGATGCGAATCCAGCTTCTACTTGTAAAATATCACTCCTTGATGAAGAAATGATGAACTTGGGTTTTTTCTCTTAAGCCAAAGTTACTATCTCAGTAAAATGATGGTATGTGGTTATGATCCCCAAAAAGTAATATAAATTACATAAATATCTAAACAAAATCCGTCTCGCTCGCACTGCAGCACTTGAAGTGCCTCTGAACAGTTAAACCGCCCCTGAGGATTCTTTGATTTCACACTGCGAAGATCCTGTTCGCACTGCGAACTTCTTCGCCCAGGCCTCGCACTTCCATCAGTAAGGGGTTTAGCTACTACCATCCAAATTCTCCAGCTCGCTTTGGCCTCGCACTGTGTGCTTGCCTGCATTTCGCTACTTGCTCGCACTGCGAACTTGTTGGATTCTTCCTCATTTCTTTTGCTTCCTTGTCCATTCAAGTGTGCCTTGTCCTTTGATAATCAGGCCTAATACCTACACAATAACACACATATCAAGGCATCCAAAGGTAAAATCAATTTCATTGAAGAATCACAAGAGAACATGGAATAAATCAATTAAAGCTTTAGAAATGAGTTAAAAAATGCCAAGAATAATGGTTCAATTTAAGACATATTTGGCATTCAACAAACTCTCCGCAACTAGATTTTTGCTTGTCCTCAAGCAAAGTATGCCCATCATGAAAACAAGAGGATTTGCTCAAGCATAGATTCAACCAAGAAAAGATTTATGGTTCAAATTCAACGCTATAATGCACACAAGCAATGATCACAACTTCCTAGAATCAACAATGATAAAATATTTAGTTCTTAAATAAATATCATGCAATGTTTCACAAAATAACTAGATTCTCAACTTGAATCACTCTAATACTCCTCTTCAATTAATGGATGAAGGAAATTGCGTGTTTGCAACTGCGAGACAATTACACTCAACTGAAAAACAATGCTAACACAATTCAATTCATACATTCATCAATCAATCAAATAAAAAATTATGGAAGCAAAAGATCACTAAGGGCTTTTAAGGTTGTAGTTTGGCCAAGTTCACAACAAATGGTCATTTCTAAAGGCCATTGAATCAAAGTTGCCAATGCAAAAAATACATTCACTATACAAGGTATTTACACATTATAACTTCATTCACCAATCCCTTTTCTCAATTGCTCAACCTTTTCAAACTTCCTTTTGCACAATTATTTGCATTCTCTATTTTTTCTTTCAAACAAGCATGTTTTTTTCTTTCTTATTCACATTCATATTCACTTTTTTTTTCTTTGCTTGTTTGAAATTTTTCAAATTTTTATCAACCTACCATTTTTCTTTCATTCTCCCCAACTTGAATACAATCAAACCTTAAGTGAATGCTCCTTGCTTTTTATGGCAAGGAAATCAATTTAGAACAAAGTTCAAAGGTTTCAAGAATTCTTTTTTAGAATCCCACAAAATTCAATGATGAACTAAACTTTCAAATTATGTACAAAAATCAAGTTCATCACTAAAATGGGATCTAATCTATTAGGCTCAAAGGGGTTAACGAATTCTCACTACTCACGGGTAAGTTACTTTTGAATATGGTTGTGCTCTATATAAACAAATTTCTTGATCCTTTCTAATGCTTCCACAAAATCACAATAATTAAAATATTAAGCATGAATCGAACGAATTAAACAAAGTTATGAGTTATCCAAGCATTTAGTAAACAATGGATGTTTCTCACAATTTGTGGCTTTTGGACCTAAGTGACTCAAGCATTCAAATAAGTTGTGAAATGAAACAAGAATACACATTTGTATAAAGCACAAAATTCTTAATCACTTTACAATTATAGAAAGCGGTAACCATGTACCTTGCATGCATTCATCACATTGAAAATCCTATCATTACCATCCAATCATGGTAGAATCTTCATTGGATACTTTTTTCAAAAGAGCAACCAATATAGAAGTTCTCATCATTCAACATCAAGAAAGACGCAAAAAATAAATAAAAAATAAACAACCATAAAATGAACTAAATTTGAACATTCATAACTGAAGAATTCAACTCATAAGATAACTGTCATGGTGTAAAACACCGATAAAAGTACCCAAAAGTGGTACACAGTACATCATCAAAATAATCCAACTAATATGGATAATGTACAACAACAAAATAAAATACAATAATATTAAAATAAAGCAATGATCAAAAGCTTAACAGAAAACTTCACTTTGTAGCACACAAGGAAGTAAGCTTAAGATCGTGCTAAAAACAACAATCATCATATTAATCCGCATCAATATCGCACTCCGTCTCGTCAGCATCACTGTCACCATCATCATCCTCATCCTTAGCGTCTTCAGCGCTAGCTACACTACCCGCCTCCTCTCGAGAAAATGGCCTGGCCTGAGGCCAACCAGCATGTGCTAGGAACTACTCCCTAGACATGATAGAGTGATCAACTGTGGCCTCGTGATACTGTAACTGCACAAGCTACATAGAATCGTGAATAAAAATCATAGCTAGTTAGGTAGCCTATATCAAGTCCCAGTTATAGTTGTAAAACTCCCTCTGATTCGAGTCAAAGCCCTAGAAGTTCGCAACCCCGAAACTAGAACCTGCACCTGGAACCTGTGTAGTTCTACCTCTTTGTTCCTTTGGCCTGCAGTTCTTGGAAACATATGCCTCATCAATAGGAGCAGTTAAAGTAATGTGACAGCAGGATGGTAATCGTGCACGCTCGTGCATACATAAAGCCATGATAAGGCAAGGGAAAACTAAGGGACAATTAGCTCTTGCCCCTGGTTTTATGCCATTCTCAATCACCGCCCGCATCTCGTCCGCGATGATGCGTGCTACATCAATACGTGTGTTAATCAGGATGCTATACACCAGATGTGCTATATCAATGGGAACGGTGGAGGAATGCGTCCTTGGCTTTATATTTTGTAAAACCAAGAGTAGCACCAGTTGTGGCAAAGGATGTATATCCTCTCTGTTGTACCGGATGGGAACCCCATATGTGTTCAACAGAACAGACTTCCCTTCCCTCAACAAAGCTCTTGTCATCTCCCCCACATTCCTATGTAACCGCAAATCTCTATGGTAATCATCAATCTCATCAGCCCCAAGGGTACGAGGTTTACCCAACACCTCATTAATAGCGTCCCTGTCAAATTTAATCTCCCTTTCGTTCACCTGTGTGGTCCAAGTGAAAACTTCATCGTCATTCGGGAGGGCGTTCACATAGAATTCCCCACCACATCCACATTGAAGCTATCAATAGGCTGAATCAAGTTGTCCCATTTCTTACTATGCCACACTAAAGCTGCTGAACATAAAGGACCCTCGGGGTTAATCCTAAAGCTCTTCTCAAAATGAATCTTTCTCTTTTCTAGGTTGAGATACCTTATTGCTTGCTTCTGGCACCTAAAGAGACCAGAGTCGTAAGCACGTTGTTGTGGTTGACAGGAGGTGGAACCTCCGGTGTTCTTTTGTCTTTTAGAAGCGGTTGCATCTGTCTTAAGAGCCACTTGCACTAATCAAAACAAAACCAATAACAACATGATAAAATATTAGCAAGCAAGGCAAAGTGAAAAAAGAACATGTACAATTAAGCATGAAACAAGAAAACATAAAAAAAACAGTTATTGTCTTGTTCGCCTTGAGTTCGCACTACGAACTAAAAGCGACCTCGCACTGCAAGCTCAAGGCAAACCCTGCAAATTTGTGAATTCCAGGTTCTACCTACTGCAACAACAATGCTTCAAATCCAATTTATTCAATGCTTTCATGGTTCCTTCAGAATTTTAACATTCAACAACAATAATTTTATAAAGAACAAGTTGCATGCAATCCAAAGCTTTTCTAAAGTAAATCAAAAAAAAAATTCTAACTTGAGCTACACAACAAGAACATGCTCTATCAATCACGGAGAATTCATTTTCAGCATAAATACAAGTATCCCAACACAACCAATCCTATTTATTCATTCAAACAACAATGCATGTCTTGAAGTTATTTTTCACATAATTTCTCATAAATCCTAACCATAATGTTCTAAAATCACAAAGAAATTGAAAGGAAAATTCAAACCTGGAACAAAGTAATGAGATAATGGAATTGAAAGTTTAGAACTTGAAAATTTGCTTCTTCTAAGCTTGGTACGGTTGGGAATGAAAATGAGAAGTGTTTGTGCTTTTGTGAGAGTAAGACAAAGAGTTTGGAAATGAAGAGTGAGATGGAAAGGTGGGAATACCCCACTAAATCTAAATAAAAAAGTACTAGGCCCACTCACAAATGGCCCACACACATAAAAAAAACTAAAACACAAGTTATGTGGCAGAAAAAGTGCAAATCTGACCAGATTCGCACAGTTCGCACTGCGAACTCCAAGAGAACACTCGCCCCAGGTTCACACTGCGAACTTAAGGCGAATGTGACCGAATTTTTGAAAATTCTGGTTTTCTTAGCAAGCTCCGCCACAAAACTTTCTTATACTACAATAACAACAAAAATTGCGATAAAGATGAAAGAATACTTACAGTGTTGGGGTGCCTCCCAACTAGCGCTTTGTTTAACATCGTTTGAGCTCGACGGTCCGAAGATAAAACCACGGAACGCACAAAGAAGCTATTATCAACCGAATCAAACTCTCTACACACAAAGGTCTTCAACCATTGCCATAACCACTTTTTATCATAAATGAAAAATCCTAACAAGATCTCATCATTGCCTCCTTAGCCTATTCATCTTTCTTTTTCATATTTGCAACCCTTGCATCTTCATATTTCTTATTCATATGATAACCATTTTCCACTTGATTGGAATACGCCACATATTTAAAAAGTGTCAAACACACTTCATCATCTTGAGTTCTCACCTTCATAATGCCTTCATCAATATCAATCAACATTTTTGCGGTTTTCATAAAGGGTCGGCCAAGAATTATAGGTGTATCCTCGTCCCCCTCCATATCCAAGACAACAAATTCAACCAGAAACAAGAACTTATCAACTTTTAATAACACATCCTCCACAACACCACGAGGACGAGTCCTTGACTTATCCGCTAATTGTAAAGTCATTTTTCGTTGATTTTATTTCCATGTTTTCAAGTCTTTTTTACCACAGACAACAAAATCAAGTTTATGCTAGCACCCATATCAACTAAAGATTTACAATTGAAATCATTACCTATAGTTATAGGTAGAGCCACTCTTCCCGGATCACCTTCTTTTTGTGGAAGAACACTTTGGATGATAGTACTACAATTGGAATTAAGTGGAACAGTTTCTTTGTCTGTAAATCTCTTCTTTTTTGTGAGTATGTCTTTCATGAATTTGGCATACTTGGGCATTTATTCAAGAGGTTCCGAAAATGGAATGTTTATTTGCAAACGGCTAAAAATATCCAAGAACCTTGCGTAATGCCTCTCATTATCTTTTTTTTGTAGGAGCATGTGGATATGATAACTTTTTCATTGGAATGTCATTTACACGCTCCTTCACTTTTCTACTCTTCTTTATCTCTTCTCTTATTTTCTTTTCAACGTCTTCAACTAAAACATCCTCCATATTTTTTTCAACAAAATCATCCTCCAAAATTTTTCCCAACTTCTTCTTCAACAAGTTCATTTTTCTTTTCAACTACAATCTTCTCTTCCACAACTTTCTCACCAATGCCCTATCAATCTCCCTACCACTTCTAATAATGATAGCTTTATAATGTTCTTTAGGATTCACTTGAGTGTTAGCTGGAAAAGGCCCAATGGGTTGGTCTGCTAATTGCTTAGACAATTGCCCAATTTGTGTCTCAAGATTCCTAATAAATGCATCGGTGTTCTTTTGGTTGGAATTCGACATTTGCATAAATTGAGTGAACGTCTCTTCCAATTTTTAATTTCCACCTTGAGGTTGTGGAGGTTAAGTGTAGTTTTGGTATTTGTTTTGACGATTTGAAGTGCCGACATCTTGCCTCCATCCTTTTTTATAACCTTGGTTATTACCTATTGGTTGGTAACCTTGGTTGCCTTGTTGATACAGAGGTTGTCTCAGTTGATAGCCTTGATTTTGATTTTGGTTTCCCATATAATTTGCTTCATCTATAATCGGAGGACAATACCCGGTACGATGGTCTCCCTTGCGTAATTCACAACTTGCAGTTGTTGATTTTTGTTGGGAACTTCAAGCATCTCCTTGATTTGTTGTGGAAGTTTTGAAATTTATTGTGTCAACAAATCCACTTGTTGTGAAAGAAACTTGTTTTGCGCAAGAATAACGTCATTAGTACCCAACTCAAGCACTTCCGGCTTCCTTTGAAGTGTACCACGATTATGTTGACTTTGATGGACATTGAGCGCCATCCTATCAATGATGGAAACTACATCCTCCGCACTCTTTGACATTAAAGATTGTTGAATGCCAAACATGCTTTAAATTGATCCACATTTATTGGCATTTTTATCTCATTTGTTATGTTTTGTTGGATTTACTCCATGTTTTCATGCTATTCTCCAATTATGTTGCAAATTCCTTTGGTTGCTTTGATTTGTGTGTTATTGTGCAGGAATTAGGCATAAAACATCAAAGTGTAAGACACAAGTAAATGGACAAGGAAGCCAAAGGAATAGAAGAGATTCAACATGTTCACTGGGTAAACAGCCAGCGAGGAGTAGCAGCGAATGTTCGTTGGGCGACCTCATGGCGAATCCCCAACGAACCATCTCAGAATGATGGCAGTAGGAAAAGGGCACTAAGTTCGCTGGGCAAACTTGAAACGAATGATCGCATGGCGGGGTTACAGTGAAGGACCAGAGAACCATCCCAAATTTGAGGCAGTAGCTAAAAGACCATAAGTTCGTTGTGCGAACTTGTAGCGAAGGAGTTCGCTGGCCGAAGAAGTGTTCGCACAACAAGTTTTGTAAATTCCTCAGAGGCAGTTTAACTGTTTAGAGGCACTTCGGGTGCCATAAAGTGGAGTTTGTTGGGTAAAGAATGAGTTCGCTGGGCGAAACTGGAAGATTCTAGATGTACTATATAAGTACTTTTCTCACTTTTGGGGGATCATAACCCATTTTTCCCTAGAAACCTCATTTTTCAGCATTTCTTCACCAAAAAGTGATATTTTGCAACTACAAGCTGGATTCACATCCGAGTTAGATTCTTCAACGTGGATGTTCATTCATCTTCTCTCAAGACTTTTAAAGCAAGCTACCATGGTTATGGGTAGCTAATTTCCTTTGTATCAAAGGTAGAGGTAATCTACCTTAGCTTTATGTATTTCTTTTGATTGGCCTTGTATGTGAACAAGTGATGATTAATATATGATGAATATTTTTGTTCTTAATGATCCATTCTTGTCTTGTATAACTCTAGACATAGATTTTGTGAAACTTGACCTAAAATATTCATCTATCGATTTATAGATTAGAGAGATCAGTCTATGGTTGATATTCGCTTTGTATTGAACTTAAAGCTTACTATATTGGTTGTTATATGGAGAGATCGTGTAGCGATGAATATGGTATTTCTCACGATGTTGCTCTAGAGATAAATGATGTTGAGAGAATACGCGGTGATATTAATCGAATCCGACTTCTAATGCAAGATTGAAAGAACACGTATAAGTTCGGGTAGATGAAAACTACTTTTGATATACTTTGTTAATCAAACACTTTAGAATTTTTAAGCTTTGCTACTAAAAATCGTGACAATTTATGAACCAAACTTTGAAAACCCTTTTTCTTGAAACGGTAAACTATTGAACGACAAGCATCAAGATATCAGGACAATCCCTGTGGTGACGATAACAAAAACCCACCTATAGCTGCAATCTGACAAAATGGTGTCGTTGTCGGGGATTGTTATTGATATTGGAAGCATTGCAATAGTTTATTGGTTTAAGATCTTTGTATTGTGTTCTCTTACCTCTGTTTATTTTTCTTGTGTTGTTTAATTTGTTTGGTTAAGTGTGCAAATTCTGTTTATGCGAGGGAGTGTGCCTGCGGACCAACTTCTTTTCGGTCCTAAGATTGAGAGAACTGCTCGTAGGCTCAATAGCAGAACTAGGCAGAGGAGACAACTTGCCAAAAAAAGACAAGAGCACGGAGAAACTTCTTCATCTACATCCATTTCTACGCCAAACATTGCTGAAATACCACCACCACCACCCCCTGTTTCAACCCACTGTGTTAACAGTCCAAGACACAACACTCAGTTTGTACGCAACGCCCACAACGAGAGGCTTTGTGAGATAAAAACGGGAATCCTAGATCTTTTATATGCAAATCCCTTTGCGGGGATGGACCATGAGGATCCGTTTACACATCTCACAAAGTTTTACGAGATAGCGGGTGCAACTAGAGCTCCGGAAGTCAAAGCAGGACCTTTGTTCAAGAGACTATTCCCGCATTTCTTGATTGGGAAGGCGAAGGAATGGTATCTTGACCAATCTACTTCTGTGATGACAGATTGGAATGTATTTGAGGAGAAGTTTCTTGAATGATTCTTCCCTCACAATCGGTTTATGGAGGCCAAGACAGCGATTTCGGTATTTGCGCAAGGAGGAAGCGAATCTCTCAACGAAGCTTGGGAGAGATTCAAATCTATGTTGAGAAAGGTGATCATTCCACCAGCTATTATCCACCGGTCGTTGAAGAAGCCAACTATGTGAGAAACCAAAATCAAGGCTATCAACCAAGACCAGCGTATCAAAGCAATAACCAAGGCTACCAACCAAGAGGTAATGGCCAAGGTTACCAACAAGGGTGGAGGCAAGAATCGGGATCTTCTAACCGTCAACCGTACGAAAGTTACAACCAAACACAACAAAACCAAGGCGGAAGTTCGAAGATTGAAGAAACTCTCAATCAATTCATGCAACTATCAATGTCCAACCAAAAGAGCACCGATTCCTCTATTAGGAATCTTGAGGCACAAATTGGGCAATGGTCTATACAATTGGCCGATCAACAAAAAGAAGCCTTTCCGGATAAGCCACAAGTGGATCCTAATGATGTATGCAAATCTATCCTTACTAGGAGTGGTAGGAAGATTGATTTAGGAATTGGTGAGAATGAGGTGGTAGTTGAAAAGGAGGATGAAATTGTGGAGGAAGTTGAAAAAAAGAATGATAAGGAGTTAGTTGAAAAGGATGATGCAGTTGAAAAGAAATGGAGAGAAGAGAAAAAGAATAATGATAGGAAGGGGAATGAGCAAGTAAATATCCCGGTTCAAAATTTACCTTATCCTCATAGTCCTACAAATAGGGACAACGCAAGGCAATATGCTCGGTTTATGGATATTTTTAACCAATTGTAAATCAATATTCCATTTGCCGAGGCATTGGAGCAAATGCCTACTTATGCAAAATTTATGAAGGATATAATCACCAAGAAGAAACGGTATTCGGATCAAGAAACTGTAGTTGTTGATGCTAGTTGTAGTGCAATTATTCAAAGGACTCTTCCTAAGAAACAAAGTGACCCGGGAAGAGTTATATACCGGTTACCATCGAAAATATCTATGTTGGTAATAGGTTGATTGATTTGGGCTCTAGCATAAATTTCATACCATTGTCAATTGTTAAAAGATTGGGACACAAGGAGTTAAGGGCTACTAGAATGACTTTGCAATTAGCTGAGAAATCCACTACCCGTCCTCACGGTGTAGCTGAAGATGTATTGGCGAAAGTTGATAAGTTTTTGTTTCCCATTGACTTTGTCGTGATAGACATGGACGAAGATGATGATGCTCCTCTAATTCTTGGAAGGCCTTTCATGAAAATAGCAAGAATGGCTAGTGATATGGATGATGGTCTTATGAAAGTGTGAGTACAAGATGAAAAAGTTTGCTTTAATCTCTTTGAAGCCAGGAGCATTCAAAAGAAAATAATGATTGTTTCCGTCTTGATGTAATGGAGGAAGTGATTGAAGAGGTGAAAAGAGAAGTTCATGTTGCTACCCCCTTGGAAAAAGTTCTTACTCATGCTTTGCTTAGTCTCAATGAGAGTGAAGAAAATGAGATCGAAAAGTGTTTGCGAGAACATGAAGCATTATAAGAAGTTCCTCCCTTGGAAGAGCTTGATGAAGAATTGAAAAAAGAAAAGGCGGAGGACACAAAAATTGAGTTGAAAATTTTGCCCGTTAATTTAAAGTATGTGTTTCTTGATGATGAGGGGCACAAACCGGTGATCATAATCAATGAACTAACCAATGAGTAGGAATAAAAATTGATTGTGGTGTTGAAAAATAATCAAAATGCAATTGGTTGGACTCTTTCTGATTTAAAAGGAATAAGCTCATCCTATTTCATGCATAGGATCTTAATGGAGGATGACTTTAAGCCGGTAGCTCAACCTCAACGCCACTTAAATCCTACCATGAAAAACGTGGTTAGGAAAGAGGCAGGACATATGCTTGAGACAGGAATGATTTATCCTATTTCTGATAGTATGTGGGTTAGTCCGGTGCAACTGGTACTGAAGAAAGGTGGGATGTCGGTGATTCGGAATGAAAAGAATGAATTAATACCAACAAGAACCGTGACCGGTTGGAGAATATGTATCGATTACCGTAGGCTTAACAAATCTACAAGGAAAGATAACTTTCCCTTACCTTTCATGGACCAACTGCTTGAGAGGTTTTCTAGTCAGAATTTCTATTGTTTTTTTTATGGTTATTCGGGTAACAACCAAATTATTGTTAACCCGAAGGATCATGAGAAAACTGCTTTTACATGTTCATTTGGGGTCTTTGCTTATAGGAGGACACCTTTTCGATTGTGTAATGCGCCGACTACTTTTCAGAGGTACATGCAGGAAATATTTTCTGACTTGATTGAAAAATCCATTGAAGTTTTCATGGACGACTTTTTGGTTTTTGGGCCGCCATTCGATCTTTGTTTGAAAAATTAGGATATTGTTTTGGAAAGGTGTGTGAAAACTAATCTTGTGATTAATTGGGAGAAGTGCAACTTTATGGTTACGGAAGGAATTGTGCTCGGCCACAAAGTTTCTTCAAAAGGCCATGAAGTTGACTAAGCTAAAGTGGAGGTTATGGAGAAGTTGCCACCACCCTTGAATGTGAAAGGAATTAGAAGCTTTCTTGGTCATACGACATTCTATAGGAGGTTCATTAAAGACTTCGCAAAGATTGCAAAGCCCTTGAGCAATTTGCTCAACAAAGATAAGTCTTTTGAATTTGTTGACTCTTGCATGCTTGCTTTTAATTCTTTAAAAGAGAGTTTGACTACCGCACCCATAATCATGGCTCCCAATTTGAAACTTGATTTTGAACTCATGTGTGATGCTAGTGATTATGCTGTTGGTGCGGTACTTGGTCAAATAAGAACGAAAATTTTTCATGTTATACACCATGCAAGCAAAGTGTTGAATGAAGCTCAAATAAATTATGCCACTACGGAAAAAGAGCTTCTTGCAATAGTGTATGCATTGGAAAAATTCTGGTCTTACCTCATTAGGTCTAAAGTGGTTGTTTACACAGACCATGCGACGATTAAGTATTTGCTAACCAAACCAAATTCTAAGCAAATGCTTATTAGATGGGTCCTTTAGTTGCAAGAATTTGATCTCGAAATTCGCAACAATAAGGGATCCGAGAATTTGGTTGCGGACCACTTATCCTGTCTTGTGAATGTGGAAGTAACTAAAAATGAATTTGAGGTTAAAGAGGAATTTCCAGATGAAAAGTTATTTATGGTTCAAGTTAGGCATTGGTTTGCCGATATTACAAATCACAATGTCGTCGGAGTGATTCCGGAAGGTCTAACTTAGAATCAAAGAAAAAAATTCTTGCACGATGCAAAGTCTTTTGTTTGGGATGAGCCGTATTTGTTCAAACTTGGTGTTGATAACCTTTTGAGAAGGTGTGTTACAATTGAGGAGTTAAAGAGTATTCTTTGGCATTATCACAACTCACTTTATGGTGGTCATTTTAATGGTCTAAGAACGGCAACGAAAGTCCTTCAATCAGGCTTTTATTGGCCTTCTTTGTTTCAAGATGCTCATGTGCATGCCCAAAGTTGTGACAATTGCCAATGAAGTGGAGGAATTACAAAATGGAATGAGATGCTGTTACAAAGTATGTTAGAGGTGGGAGTTTTTTACTTTTGGGGAATTGATTTTGTCGGTCCATTTCCGCCTTCATTTTCTTGTGAGTACATTCTAGTAGGGGTGACAATGAAATCCATTAACATAATATCCATCCAATCCATCCAATAATTTATCCATCCAATCCATCCATCAAACAAAAAATAATTTAATGGATTTGATTCAATCCATCCACTAACTCATATGGGTGGATTCAATCCATCCATCTCATTTTATAAATCCATTGGATATTATGCTTAGGGGTGCTCAAATAAACCGGTTATTTAAATAATCCATATCCATATCCAAATCCGGTTATTAAAAACCGGTTAATTATTAGAATGGTTTTAACCAAATCTATATTTTGGATATATTTTTAATATGGTTTTAACCAAATTCATAATTTGGACATCCATATCCAAAATAAAAACCAAATTAGTCAATTTTTTTATTAAAAAAAACTTTGAAAACTTTTTCAAAAAAAATAATTTTTTTTCAAAAAAAAAATTTCCAATTTTTTTTTTTCAAAATAATAACTTTTTTTCAATTTTTATTTTATTATATTTTGAAATCTTTTTTTTGAAACTTTTTTTTAGAAAATATATTTTTTTTCAAAAAATTATAAAAAAATGGTTTTTAAAAACACCTCTTCAAGCTACTATAAAAGATAGTGATTTTTAAAAACATATATTATAATTTTTAAAAATGATAAAAAACGATAAAAAATGATTTTTAAAAACACCTCTTCAAAAAATTATAAAAAATTATAAATTTTCTAAGGTATCATTTCCTAACAAAAAATGATATCTCTCAGGATTTCACGCTATGTCCAATTTTCCAAACCCATAGATTTCAATCGATTGCAAATATCAGTCTGCTTCTTCAAATCCGCCAATAAATTGTTTGAACCGTATAAAGGAATGATTTTTAAGTTTGGGGCATTTTCTAATAAAAACTTCAGAAATTGGATTTCAGCTTCATCTCCATCAAAATTAGAAAAGCAAAATAAATTGAGACGAGTTTTAAAACACAAAGACACTGAATTCATTATCCGATTTTAAGTTGAAAACCGGTTATGAAATATATAACCGGTTATAAAATTTGGTTATGAATATAACCGGTTTATAACCGGTTTTGTAAAAACAAAACTATTTATATGGATTGGTTATAATAACCGGTTAAGATAAATGATTTTATATTGGATATGGATTGGTTATGGGAATAAACCAACGTTGAGCATCCCTAAATTTATGCTATCACTTATTAAATTAATTAAATAAAACATTTTTATAAACAAAAAAATATTAAACATTTAAATTAAATAATTTTTCTTAAAACACAAAAAGACAAAAATATTTGAAAATTAAAAAAAATATTTCTCATACTCTAATTTCTTCTTCCTCAAACTCTATGGATTGAAATTTGAAACACTCAGATTCTCTCCAAACACTCTAAACGAAGAACCCTAATTTTGTTGCCCCAATTTCTTCTTCCCTCAATTTCGTATTAATATCAAGTGCTAGCAATTCATCTCAACGTTTCGGTGTTATTGTATCCCAAATTCAAATCAGCTGTTCAAGATTTCTCTTCGGCGACGATATTATTCGCGTTTTCTACTTTAAAGGTAAACATAGAGTATTTTCTGACAAATCAATTTATAAGTATGAACTAGTGTTTTTTCCTGTCCTTCTTTTTTTATTTTGATCTGTGCTAGTATTTCCTTGCAGAAATTGCTCGTATTTCTCTTCGGCGACGATCGGACATATTTTCCCCGTTTTCTACTTTAAAGGTAAACATATAGTATTTTGTGAAAAACCCATAAATAAGTATGCACTAGTGTTTTTTTTCCTGTTTTTCTTTTTAGATTTTGATCTGTGCTAGTATTACTTAGTTTAGCATGGATTTTGAGTGTCTCTATTTCCTTGCAGAAATTGCTTCGTGCTGCTGGATTGTTAGAAATCATCAAGTTTTATCAAGAAAGCTTCAACATACATCATTGATATGGCTTCTTACTCGACATTCGGTAATATTTTTGTAAACTATTGTTTTTAGAGTTTGTGATGTTTGTCTTCCACCAGTAATCTTAGTAGCTGTGAATACTAAATACCAATGTTACTAACATGTTTAGTAATTGAATGCACCTGTTGTCTTGTCTATCATATTGTCTATCTCTTTGTTTCGGACTTTGGCGGTCTGTATGTGATTCGAAGTCCCTTTGTACTATTTCTGCTTATATTGTCTCATGCATAAAAAGAAAAGAATGGATAAGTAGGATCATATTCTTGCTTCATAGAATAGCAGCGACTTTGCAATGAAATATGCTATGATGATTGAAAATTAGCATCTAAATCTTGGATTCGGGGATAGTTTGTAATAGCATAATGTGTTGTACGTAAATGGAATGACAGCCGCCTGATAGTTTGCAAATAGCATGAATACTTGTGCTCTGTGGTCATATATATAGGTAAAGGTAATGTATGTTTCAAGACATACGATTATATAAGCATGGCTTAAGCCGTTACATTTCTATCTGATTTCAAGCTTGGACATTACATGAAAATCCCGCCAAGATCAATGTTCATAGTTCAGATTATAGGCACAATCATAGCTGGAACAGTGAATGTCAGTGTAGCATGGTGGTTACTAGGTTCAATAAAGAGATATTTTGTGGTAGTTGGATTGAACCTTCCTCTACCTGGTGAGCTTTAACGTACCTCTTATGAGCAACGATTTGCCTGCTTGAATTCTGTCAAGATACTTCTCTCGTGATCATCATTGGTACTTTTGTCGAAAGTAATCTTCGAGCTAGCTTCTTCCAATAAAATTCTGCAAAGAGATCCTCGTCACTGATGTATACAAGCAACTTGATTATCTTCTCGAGTGCTTTTTCAATGGCTTCATCACTGAGCTTCTCACTTAAACACTTTTTAAGGATATTATCACAGAATGAAGATAATAGCTCTTTCATGGAGTTCTATGAATTTTCTGAGAAGGACTTGATCTTGAGAGCCAGAACCACCTGAAGTTTTCTGATTGCTAGTACTTTCTCCAGCCTGTTGAACCAAAGCTATACCCTTAACTTTAATACACTGCTTGAATTGATTGGTAACAGGATCCAGTCCTTTAGATATTTCATAGTAAAGTTCATGCATCAAAGAGAGATCATATACCTTATCATCTCTGAGCAAGGCATGGAAGCCTGAATGTTTATTCTCAAATAATTGATTTGTGCGGTTTATCAGCAACTCGTGTTGTACTTTCTCTTCATCGCACCGTTCAATTCCCATCTCCCAAATAATTCAAGTGGTGGATTCCTTGGACTATTTGACTCCAAAACCGCTTTGAACTCGTACCAAAATGAAATTGTTGCTGTTGAATTTGATTCCTTTGGTGAGAATGCTTGGGATCCCGATTATTCTCATGTTGGCATTGATATAACATAGTTAGTGCCAATTGAAATAACATCCCTTATCATCAAAATTAAAAGTGTCAAAAAAGGAGTCTGATTTGGAAACTTATTTGAATGAAAAAAAAGTTGATCATGAGCAATATGCTGATTTGGATGTTTTGCAATATTGGAAAGCAAATGAGGGTAAATATCCTAAACTTTCTATATTGGCACGTGACCTTTTGAGCATTCCAATTACTACAGTTGCATCAGAATCAGCATTTAGTATAGGTGGACGTATACTTGACAAGTATCGAAGCGCTCTTTTACCCGAAAATGTGGAAGCATTGTTGTGTACACATGATTGGCTTTGTGGAACTCCAGGTTAGTATCTACAACATTTCCATCTGTATTCTTTTCATTTATCTTCTTTTTAATTAATGTATGTTTAATTGTTTTCTACTTTGATTATATTTTGTAGCTGCATTTGATTTTGATGGACCTGATTTTGTTAAGGACCTTTCAACCTTCTTTTCCACAACATAAGGTTACTTGTTTGAGACTTTTTTATTTTCACCCAAGGTACTATTACATCATTCATTTAAGTTAGTTAGAAGAATTTGTTGCAACTGAATTATAGTTAAGGGCTAGTTTGGAAATTGGTTACAGTTTAGTTAATGTTGTTTAAGTTAGTTACCAATTTTGTTATTCTATTATGATATGGAAATTGGTTAGTTAGTGTAAAGTGATTAGCATGATTAATTGGCTAAGTATAAAAATGATGCAGGCTGTTAGTTGGTTCAATGAAAACACGTTACTGCTATTAGAAATTTCCCTCTTATGCTTGTTAGTTGGAATTTGTTTATTGAATTGCTTGTGAATTGCCTAGATTGGAGTGAATTAGTCACTGCTTACAGACTGTTGTGAATGAAGTTATGACTATTTGGCTTATGTAATGTTGTTATTTGCTTAACTTTGTTAGTTTTTTTCTTCTGAATGTCACTTAGCTAGCAATGTGATTAAGAAATGTTAGGGGATTCAAAAATAGTTGGTGCCATTTAACTTAACTGAAAGGTTAGAATTTGTGTTGAATTCCGTAAGTACTTTGAGGTCATTGGAGTTAGAATTTTAAGTGTACAACTCTGGAATAAATAAAAGGTACAGCCTATTGTAAATTTGTAATCAATTTGTTGTCAAGAATAAGGTAACAAATCAGCTAAGTATGAGGCAAACAATTAACAGTGTAATCAATTTGTTGTCAGGAATAATGTTAATTTAACACCCATAATGGTTGTTTAATTATATAGTAGTAATAATTATACAATATTTTTAAATGGTAACAGATACCACTATAATTCCAGAGCTGAGGCAAGGATCAAGGAACGTGACTGTGCTAATAACATCTATGTCGTATCAAATCTTGTTGTCTGCTGTTCTGTTTTGTCCCGGCCTGATTTTTTGATAGGAGGCTCTGTATGATGGGAGTACTTTACGGGTTGTGGTTTGTGCTTAGTTCACACTGGGAGGTACGGGTGGGGGAATCATGAAGCCGTCAACTGCATCCGGAATTCTGTACCGATGTTAGATAGTATTTGTTACAGTTGATATTTTAGATGGTCTGTTGCAGCATATCGTTACTAACCATTTGATACAATATTCTTCTATTTCTTCTTATCAGAATCTATGTACCTAAAGTATATCAACTTTATTGTTAATGTTTGTTTTGGTGAATTAATTATACCATGCAGTGAATTAATGCTGCATTGTTTTTGAGCTTGTTGAGATGCTGCTAGTTATTATTTTGACAGTTAGTTAAAGGGTTAATAGATGAATTTAGGCTACTTTCGGTTAGAACTGTGAGATATCATGGTAATTGGTTTTGAATGGTTTGAGCTTTGGATCAATATGGTGTCAAAATTTTCTCCATGAACTTGTTGACAATATAGGCCTGAATACTTATAGTGAATATTCATGCTCCATGAACTTGTTGTCTAAGATCCTTGTTTGATTATTCACCAAATTTTCATGAGTTTCTCTTTCTGTGTTAGATTAAAGTTAAGTATTTTGTTTAATCAAGTTTGTAATTTCTGATCTAATAATGGATCTTGCAGATTGGCATTGATCGGCTACTGGTGTAGAGGGATGCTAAATTAACTATGATTTACACTGCCAATGATTTACAAGGATGAAAAGATTTTCCATGGAAATTTAGGATTCTCCTTGAAGGATACAACAATTCTATTAAGACTTTTTCTAGACTTCATTAACATTAGTTTATTAAGACTGTTAAATTTGTGTTAAACAAAAATTGTATCATTTCAGATCAGGGTATGTACAATTTACTTCTTAGAACAATGCATTTTTCCATTTACAATATATATATATATATATATATATATATATATATATATATATATATATATATATGGGGATAGGATCATGCGTAGGATGATAAGGAAACTTACCCCATATAGTTGTTGTGGATATGGATCATGCTTAGGATGGATATGGATGCTCCATAAGTAAATCAATTTATTTTAATCCAACTTACCCCATATATATATATATATATATATACTTAATTATTTTCGGTAAGACTTCATCACCAATTTCTTGAATAATTAAGAATAATTTAAAAAATAATTAAGAATATTTAAATATTTTTTTATGAAATTTAAAATTTTTAAAGAAATTTAAAAAATAATTCAGAATATGAAAAAAAAAATGAAATTGAAATTTTGTTTATGAAATTTAAAAAATAATTAAGAATATTAATTTTTTTTTTTTGTGAAATTTAAATTTTTTAAAGAAATTTAAAAAGTAATTCAGAATATGAAAAAGAAATTTGAAATTAGAATTTTTTTTATGAAATTTAAAAAATAATTAAGAATATTAATTTTTTTGTGAAATTGAAATTTTTTAAAGAAATTTAAAAAATAATTCAGAATATGAAAAAAAATTTGAAATTTAAATTTTTTATGAAATTTAAAAAATAATTAAGAATTTTTAAATTAATTTTTTTGGATGGATGGATATCTATCCATTAGAAATATGTTAATGGATGGATTGAATGGATTTTATCTTTTAATGGATGGATTGAATTGGATTTTTATTAAGAGAGTTTAGTGGATTGTTAATGGATTAATGGATTGCTTTGATCCATTCATTAACAATCCAATCCATATCCATCCAATCCATTCATTTTTTCACCCCTACATTCTAGTTGTTGTGGACTATATGTCTAAGTGAGTGAAAGCTATAGCTTGTGCTAAAGCAGATGGTAAAACCGTGATAAAATTCCTGAAGAAAAACATTTTTTCGTGTTTTGGTACGCCTAGAGTGTTGTTGGATCCCACTTTTGCAACGCTCCTGTAGAAAAAGCCTTGGAGCATTATGGCGTGATACACAAAGTGACATCGCCATATCATCCTCAGGCTAATGGTCAGGCTGAAGTATCAAATCGCGAGATCAAGAGAATTCTTGAGAAATATGTGTCTTCTTCTAGGAAGGATTGAGCACACAAGCTTGATGAGGCTTTGTGGGCTTATCGGACCACATTTAAATCTCCTATAAGTCTCACACCGTTTAAGATGATCTACAGCAAAACTTGTCATTTTCCAGTAGAGTTGGAGCATAAGGATTTTTGGGCCTTAAAATTCTTGAACTTTGATCCCAATTTGAGTGGTGAAAAGAGGAAAGAGCAACTTCATGAATTGGATAAATTGCGACTCCAACAAACATTACAAGGAGAAGGTACAAAAGTATCATGACAAGAAGATTGTGAGGAAGGACTTTCATGAAGGACAAATGGTCTTATTGTTCAATTCGTGATTACAATTGTTTTCGGGTAAGTTGAAGTCAAAATGGTCTGGTTTGTTTCGGATTAGGGAAATCAAGCACTACGGAGCAATTGTAATTGAAGACCCTTCATCGAAAGAAATTTGGACAGTTAATGGGCAAAGGTTGAAGGTGTACCTTGGTGGTGTAGTTGTTACATATGTGGGAACAATTTCTTTTGGCGATCCTTGAGTCGTTTTCGACCGTCGAGCTCAAACGACGCTAAACAAAGCGCTTGTTGGGAGGCACCCCAAAATTTTGAGTATTCTTGTTTTTCTTGCTGCATTTGTTAAGTTCTGTTATTGTGAAAGAGTGTTGTGGTAAAACAGACAAAAAATTGAGAAACCAGAATTTTTGATACTGCCATGTTCGCCCTGAGTTTGCTGTGCGAACTTGGGGTGAATTAGTTTGCTAGGCAAATAATTGTTCGCACTGTGAACATGAAAGATTCTGGAAGGATGGCAAGTTTATGCTATAACACTTTTGTATTGTTTTGTAGTACTGTTGTATTACCTTTTCTGTAGAGGACCTGAGGACATGCCTTTTCGAAAAGGAGGGGGCAGTAGTCTAGTAATAGTTTTTATGGTTGTTGGTAGTTTTTTTTACTATGTAATGTTTCTTTGTGTATATGGGTATTTTTCGACGCCATTAAATGATTTGAGATTTTTAGTATTTTCGACAGACTATTGTTATTCGCAGCTGGAAGTATAAATTGAAGAAGATATTTGAAATATAAGACTTCGACATTTCGACACTGCTGGAAGGATGTGTTGTTTCGACATGAAGTTTGAAATTTGAATGTAAAAGGGCATTACCTTTGGAAGATTACGCGTGGAGCAAATCTGATGGAGAAAAGACATGCAAGAAGCCATGTGTCGTATTTTTAGGAAGTAATTGTTATTAGCAGTTATTTTTGTATATAAATAGGATAGTTGTGATAGGAATCGGGGTGTTCCAAACTTTGTACAAATTACCACAATTACTCAAAGTAACCGTGTGAGAGAAACGAGTGTTCTGGAAAATGTATGTATGGAAAACACCAGTTTACATTTATGCACTTTAATAAAATTCCAAGTTTTTCTTCATTTTTCTTTTTACATTCAAGTCATCTCCTTTACTTCGACAATTTACTTTATTTCTCGTTTAAACTTATCTTCAATTATCTTTTCACCATATTATACCTTTGTTCTTTAGTCGAAAACCATTAAAAGAAACCTTAGCAAATACAAAACGAATACCTTCCTATTCAAATTCAAAGACACTTTCAAAAGCACTTTGTCCTAGGATTTGTGTGGTTGGTCTTGTTAGTAAACTAATTTTCATAAATTAGGAAACCAGAGATTGTTCGTCAAATTTACCAGCGAACAAATTGGCACACCCGGTGGGACCTAGTGCATTTGTTTAGTTTGTCTTTTGTTCTTATAGCAAAATCTTAGAAGAAAAAGTTTTTATTTCGTTGTATGATTCTAAGGAGTGGCAAGTTAGCCGTGAACAACGAAGAAAGACCAAAAAGAACAAGAATAAGAAGAATGGCGAATCAAAACGCGCCTAATAATCAAAATGTTAACAACCCAACGCCTATTCCTTCGACAGGAGAACATACGACATCAGTTTCTATATCAGATGCGATACCATCATCAACGGGGTCGACCCCAGCGTTTTCGGCATCCCAAAACGCGCCTAGTGTCTCTACAGTTGGACCCCAAATGCCTCATATGACCCCTCCTCCTTTAGGGGGTGTTCATAGGCCATTTGCGACGAATTTTTCAATGCCTCCACATAATAGAGAACAGCCTTATGGAATGCCAACAACTGTGATGGCAAGTTTGCACAACGCGTCATCATTATACTCTGATCCTTTGGTTAATGTTACTTCGCCCCTACAAGGATCAGGGTCTGGTGCGAACCACATAGGCAGAATGGGTCAGCCTGTGTCAACGGGATACCAAACTTATATTCCTGCAATCACTAATAATTCTGCACAAGTAATTAGGCAACAAATGGACGAAAGCAACCATGATATGGTGCAGATGCTAACGCAACAAGTGGGGGCTGTGTTTAATCCTTTAATACAAAACACCACCCAAACGAACCAGTTATTAGCAGCGCAAATGACGCGCATTGCTGACTTCTTTGGTGTTCCTCAAACCCAACCAAGGGAACAAATAGTTCAGAATCCCAGAGTAGTTGTCGAAGAGGAAATCATAATAAACCAGAGGCCAGCGAATGTTCCTCAAGTAAACCATAGAAACCAAGAGGCAGTGGTCGAACAGCCTCATGTCGAAATTCCTGTCCAATAAGAGCCTAGAAGGGTGTTAGTCCATAGAGACCAAAATGCTGATGATGTTGTGCAACAATTGTGTTATAACAACATGCCAGCAGAAAATAATTTAGCAGCCATGGTCGAAAGGATTATGGCCAGAAATGGTGTGAATGTGGGGCTACAAAGACCCAGTTATACATCCCCATTGTCTGAGTATATTTTGCAACAAGAATTACCCCCAAGATGGAAAGTCCCCAAGTTTACCAAATTCTCAGGGGATACTAGCGAATCCACTGTCGAACATGTGGCCCGTTACTTGATCGAAGCAGGGGAAATTGCACACAATGAAAATTTAAAAATGAAATATTTTCCAAGTTCTTTAACAAAAAATGCTTTTACTTGGTTTACGTCTTTGCCTGCAAATTCGATCTATACGTGGGTCCAGTTAGAAAGGTTGTTCCATGAACAATTTTACATGGGACAAACGAAAATAAGTTTGAAGGAGTTGGCTAGTGTTAAAAGAAAATTCTCTGAGCCAATTGACGATTATTTAAATAGGTTTAGATTACTTAAGGCGACATGTTTCACGCAAGTGCCTAAGCATGAATTAGTCGAAATGGCAGCAGATGGTCTTGACTATTCAATTAGAAAGAAATTAGACACTCAATATCTGAGGGATATGGCACAATTGTCGGATAGGGTGAGACAGGTCGAACGTTTAAAAGCCGAAAAAGCTAGAGTAACTGAAAATAAGAAAGAAAGAGTGGCTTATGTGGGGGTATGTCAAGAAGATGATGATGACGAGAGCGAATCATTTAGTTTCGACGAACAAGAAGTTGACTTAGTAGAATTGAAACAGGATCTTCCATACTCCTGTAAAGTATTGGCTCCGTCAAATGGAAAAAACCCAGTCGAACCTGAAAAGAATGATAAGTTTCCTAAAAGGACTTATACATTCGACGTCACTAAGTGTGACGAAATATTTGACTTGTTGGTTAAAGATGGCCAAATGATAGTGCCACATGGCACTAAAGTGCCTCCTATAGAACAACAGAAAAAGAGAGGTTTTTGTAAGTACCATAATTTTTTAGGTCATAAAACATCTCAATGTTTCCTTTTCAGGGATCTGGTGTCAAATGCCATTTGTGACAGAAGATTGAAGTCCGGCGACAATTCGAAGCCATAAATGAGGATTGATTCAAATCAGATGCAGATGGTCGAAGCCCACTATGTTGAACCATCCACAGTGAACATGGTGGAGGTCGAAGAGGGTTCTGACTGCAGCTTTGAAATGATAGAAGCCACTGGAGGTTTTGACACAAATGTGAACATGGTAGAGATCGCTGACATCCCTACAGATGAAAGTGATGTGGAGGAAATATCCGAAGACTTCGTCAATAAACCAGTGATGATCAAGGTTACTGAATACCTTGGCGAAGGAAGCTTGAAGAATTGCATCAACAAGGAGGCCATTGAAGGTCTCAACAACGTGAACAAGGATGAAACCACTGAGGGTTTCAACAATGCAAAGAATGGCAAAACTACTGAAATTTCCGTCGAGAAAGAGAAGGAGGCCGCTGAGGGTTTCAACATTATACAGAATGACGAAGCTACTGAAGGTTTTGTCGAAGACAAGAATAAGGATACTGAGGGCCTTAATGGAGACAACATGGAGTTTGGCGATACTTTCGACCGAGCCAATACTGAGGTTGGCGAAGGTATCTCTAAGGTTAACGCAAAGACTACTGATGGTCCTGCGAAGCCAACTGTTTATGGGATTCTACAAAGGATAATAGAGGATCCCAGAGAGATATATGTTGGCTTCTGTTGTCAACATGACATTAAGAAGCTATCTCCAGAAGGAGATAAAAAAGAGGGCCAGGGAGATTTCGACCTGGCAAAGAAGAAGCATGAAATTGAGGAGGGGCTCACTCTGAAGATGAACAAGTTAAGTATTGGAGATGGGCAAACAACCAATGTTAATATGGTGGAGGTATCCCAGAAAACTCCAATGCAGACTGATGAAGAGCGCCATAGAGAGGAATATCAAAAAGTGGTGTATCCTAAAGAGAAAGAGAATTTGATTGAGTTCCTTTAAAGGTGTCAGAAGAAAAAATATGAGGTTATGCTGTGGCCCCGCTGTAGCGCTGTGTTCGACAAGAAGGCAGCAGATAATCTGGAGGGAATGGAAAAAGCAAAAAGGAAAGGAAACTGGGGGGCAGTTCCACCTGCTAGAACGGAGAGGTTCGACCCAAGGCGAAATGATCAAAACCAGCAAAAGTTTGGAGGAAGGCACCCAAATACCTTCAAACCCACCAACAAAGCTCCTAGTGATAAGTGGGTTCAACCAATCAAGGAGGCCCAGGGACAGAGAAAGTGGAAAAATTTTGAAGTTCAGAGGGGTTCTTCATTGGCTGGTAAGAAAGAAGGCGAAAGGCTAAAACCAAGGCCTTATCCCTCAGAGAATTATAAAGGCAAGAATCCCATGTCGAAGTCCCAATGGAGGCGATTCCAAAGACAAAAAAGGGCGGAAAAGGAAGCTGCTGAGAAAGGGGTTGCTGAGAAAGTTGCTGTCGAAAGAAGCAAACCAAAGTCAAGTAGCAATGTCCAAGTGGTGAATCGAAAAGAGGAATCTTACAACAACAATTCTGCAATGCAATTGAACCAGTACCATCTAAAGAAAAAGTGGGAGAGGATGACGAAATGACTGACGACTTCAGGTCTGAGTCAGACGCGTCTCTCGACATCGTATGCAACGTGGTCTCTGTCCTTCCAAAAGAGTACGACCAAGTCATGGAGGTCGAAGAAGAGAAGGATGTTATGGAGAGTGAAGTTATAGGGCACAGGCCAGTATGTTACTATATTATGAACAACGGCTGTGTCGAGGAACAAAATGCCTTTTTCGAAAGGCCAGATGACTCCATGCGTGGCCACCTCAAGCCTCTATTCATAAAGGGGAAAGTGGAGAACGTGGGAGTGAACAAAATTCTGATTGATGGAGGGGCTGAAGTTAACTTAATGCCCCATTATATGTTGAAGAGGATAGGGAAAGATGAGTCTGATGCAAAACCCCACAACATGGTATTATCAAACCATGAAGGCAAAGTGGGAACCACTTTGGGTGTTATCCAAGTGGATTTAACTGTTGGGACTATAACTAGACCAACGATGTTCATGGTCATAGCCTCAAAGGCTAATTATAATTTATTTCTGGGTAGAGAATGGATCCATGGCGTAGGTGTTGTGCCCTCGTCGATGCATCAGCGTATAGCTATTTGGCGAGATGATGGAATTGTCGAAAACATAGAGGCGAATCAAAGCTATTTCATGGCTGAGGTAAACCATGTGGATCGATGCAGCTTCGACAAACACTTGGCCCATATAGCTCCATGCAGTCCAGCAACTTTCGACCTGAAGGCAACTGATAATGCTTTCTGTTCGCTGTATCTCCACCCCACATATAGTTTCCAGTGGGATATGGAAGTGGTCGATGAGGCAAACTATGTCTTTGGGACTGCACATATAGAGCCAACGGGCTGGGGAAGTGAGTTTGGTGACGATGAGTGAGTCATCAGTGCTCGAAAAGATTACAACTTATATAGCCGAAAATAAACTCAAGGCGGCTCTTGAAGCCGAAGTAAAATACATGGCTGTCAAAGCCAATAGAAATTATTTCAACAAATAATGTCTTCAAAGGGACGTTGAAGAGGATTTGTTCAACGCAGAAGTTGGCGAATGGCAACATCAAAAGTTTGACGCCATTTATGATGACGAACCCTTGGGGTTTGAAAAGGATCCAGCATCGACATACATGAAGATGGTGACGCAAGATCCATTGGAAAAAGTCGATTTAGGACTGGGGGCAGAAAAAAGACCAACCTACATAAGTGCCAAGATGGACCCTCAGTTAAAAGTCGAGATAGTTTATCTGCTGAAAGAATTTAAAGATTGTTTCGCGTGGGACTACGACGAAATGCCTGGGCTGGACAGGAGTTTGGTCGAATTGAAGTTGCCTATAATAGCAGGAAAGAAACCTGTGAAGCAAACTCCTAGACGCTTCGCACCAGAGATTTTGTCGAAGATCAAAGAGGAGGTCGAAAGACTTCTGAAATGTAAATTCATCCGCACAATGAGGTATGTCGAATGGATTGCAAATATTGTTCCTGTAATAAAGAAAAATGGCAAATTAAGGGTATGTATTGACTTTCGAGATTTGAATTCAGCTACCCCTAAGGACGAATATCCTATGCCAGTGGCAGAAATGCTTATAGATTCTGCTGCAGGCCAAGAGTATCTGAGTATGTTAGATGGATACTCTGGCTATAATCAAATTTTTATTGCTGAAGAAGATGTCCCTAAGACAGCATTTCGTTGTCCTGGAGCCATAGGCACCTACGAATAGGTGGCAATGCCCTTTGGTTTAAAAAATGCTGGGGGAACTTATCAGCGAGCCATGAATTCAATTTTTCATGATTTTATTGAAACTTTCATGCAAATCTATATAGATGACATTGTAATTAAGTCTGTTTCAGGCGAAAATCATGTAGACCATCTTCGACAGTCCTTTGAAAGGATGAGGAAGTTTGGTTTAAAAATGAACCCTCTCAAATGTGCTTTTGGTGTGCAGGCGGGAGATTTCCTTGGCTTTGTGGTCCACAAGAAGGGGATCGAAATCAATGAGAACAAAGACAAAGCAATAATGGAGGCGAAAGCGCCATCGACAAAGAAGGAGTTGCAGTCTCTACTTGGGAAGATCAACTTTCTCAGAAGGTTCATCTCCAACCTTAGTGGAAAAACGCAAGCCTTTTCTCCTCTACTTCGAGTGAAGAAGGAAGATTTTGCATGGGGGCAGGATCAACAAGTTGCGTTCGACAAAATCAAGGAATACTTGACCCATCCCCCAATCTTAATGCCTCCTTGTAGAAGTAAAAGTATGAGGTTGTATATAGCGGCATCAGATAGGACATTAGGAAGTATGTTATGTCAAGAGGATGAAAATGGCGTTGAAAGAGCCATCTACTACCTCAGTAGAGTCTTAAATGATGCCGAAACTAGGTATAGTGTAATAGAAAAGCTATGTCTGTGTGTTTACTTTTCATGTATGAAGTTAAAGCACTATATAAAGCCAGTCGATGTATATATTTCTTCTCATTTTGACGTAATAAAACATATGTTATCAAAATCAATTTTACATAGTCGAATTGGGAAATGGGCTTTGGCATTGACTGAATATTCCTTAATATATTTGCCTTTGAAGGCTGTTAAGGGACAAGTGGTGGCTGACTTTATAGCTGACCACGCCATAAATGAAGATTATGTTGAATATGTCGAAATAGAGCCATGGAAACTATACTTCGACGGTTCCAGTCATAAGAATGGAACTGGTGTTGGGATATTGATTATTTCTCCTAATAGAATTCCAACAAAATTCAAGTACAAAGTCGAAGGATTATGTTCGAACAATGAAGCAGAATATGAAGCTTTGATAACTGGACTTGAAATTTTATTGAAATTGGGGGCAACTTGAGTCGAAATAATGGGAGACTCTGAGTTGGTAATAAAGCAAGTGACCAAGGAGTACAAGTGTGTTAAAGAAAATTTAATTATGTACTTCGTAATAGCTAACAGGCTCTTGAAGAAATTCGACAATGTAACCATCAGACATATTCCTCGAATGGAAAATCAAGTGGCGAATGATTTGGCACAACTCGCATCTAGTTATAAAGTGTCGAAAGAAAAATTGGAAAAGACCATTGAAGTAAGAGGAAGAGTTGTATCAACTAAGTTGTCCCCATCAGATTTGGAGACAATAAAGTTAGGGTATGGTGACGAAGAGAGTTTTGAGATATTTAATATAGACGATTCAAGGGTTGAAGATTGGAGAAAGCCCATTAAGGATTATTTACAAGACCCAAATCAGAAAGTCGAAAGAAAAGTTAAGTACAGAGCGTTAAGTTATGTGCTTTTTGGAAATGAGTTATTTAAAAAGACTTCAGAGGGAGTTTTGTTAAAATGTTTGGACGAAGATAAAGCTTTTATAGCTTTGTCGAATATGCACAGTGGAGCATGTGGTGCGCATCAAGCAGGCCATAAAATGAAATAGTTGTTATTTCGACAAGGAATGTATTGGCCAACAATGTTGAAGGACCGTGTCGAATTTGTAAAAGGTTGCCAGGAATGTCAGGTACATGCAGGAATACCACACGTTCCTGCAAGTGAGTTACAGTCTATTGTGAAGCCTTGGCCATTTAGGGGTTGGGCTTTAGAATTAATTGGAGAAATTCGACCAGCATCTTCGAAAGGCCAAAGGTACATTTTGGTTGGAGTAGATTATTTCACAAAATGGATAGAAGCCATACCTTTGGTAAATGTTGATCAAGAAGCAGTCATAGAATTCATTCAAAAGCATATCATCTATAGATATGGGATACCTGAGACAATAATAACAGATCAAGGATCTGTGTTTACTGGGAAGAATATGCAAACATTTGTAAAGGAAACAGGACTTAAGCTTCTCACTTCGACACCTTATTACGCTCAAGCAAATGGACAAGTCGAAGCAGCAAATAAGGTTGTAATAAGTTTGATTAAAAAGCATGTGGGGACAAAGCCTAAAAATTGGCATATGACTTTGGATCAAATTTTATGGGCTTGTCGAACGTCCCCTAAAGAAGCAACAAATACTACTCCATTTAGATTGACATATGGACATGATGCAGTTTTACCAGTTGAGGTTTATTTACAGTCGATTCGAATTTAGAGGCATCATGAAATTCCATCAGATACATATTGGAGTATGATGATGGACGAGTTAGTTGATTTGGACGAAGAAAGATTAAATGCGCTGGATTTATTGAAAAGAAAAAAAGAATGAGTCGAAAAGTTTTACAATAAGAAAGTGAAATATAAGACTTTCCTAATTGGTGATTTAGTTTGGAAAGTAATTCTTCCCATGGATCGAAAAGACAGGTTAATGGGAAAATGGTCCCCTAAGTGGGAAGGACCTTTTCAGATTCTAAGAGTCTTTTCAAATGACGCGTATGAAATTGAGGAGTTAGAGAAAGATAAAAGAGTATTTAAAATAAATGGGAAGTATTTAAAGAAATACAAGCCTATACTGCAGGAAATTAAAATAACAATGGAATAAGTTTGCATAAACAATAAAGTGGTGAAATTCGCCAAAAAAATGGCATGTATGTCATTACAAATAAAATTAGCCTTAAAAGGCTAAATTACAACGTCAACTTAGTAAAAGATTTCTTAAGTTGGTCGAACTTGCTCTTCTGGATTTGAACCCGACACTCACAAAGGACTTTGTTTGTCGAAAGTTCTTCAATCTCTTGACTTAGTTTTTGGGCTCTGTCAGCATGATGCAAACCCACTGTCAACTCTTGATCAATTTTGTTTTGTTTGGGTTGCTGTATTGCTTCTTTGCGTTTCTTCTCTCGGGAGATTTTCTTTTGAAGTGCAGCTATCTTTTTCTCCCATTTTTGGATTTTATTGTCGCACGCATCAGTCTCTTTTTTGTGTTGTTCAGAAATTTGTTCTAATTCAGAGACTTTGTTGGTAGATACAGCAACAACATCCCATTCGGCAAGTTGAGTCTCAGATTTATTTGTGATTTTCTGTGAATAATCTCTGAGGCGATTGAAGTCTGCTATTGTCAGGTCAATTATGGTGGTCAGGTCCACCACAATGTTGCTTACTTCAGCAGGGGCTTCCAAAACATTAACTTGCTTCAGGATCTTTTTCAAGTCGAAGTGGGCGGCTGGATCATTTTCCAAAGTTTTGAACAAGTCCACATCGATAATTTTTTCCTTAATTTCAGCCATTATAGCATCTATGGACTTGACGCCAGAAACTGTCCCAGAGGTAGTCGAACTACTGTGAGAAGAGTCATAGAAGGTGTGACGAGCGTTCAGCATGACCCTTAGATATTCTAATGGTTTTTGCACTTTCATGTTTTCAAGTTCTTCACGAGAGAAGTTGGTCGAACCAGTCCCCAAAGAACTGATTTTTGTTTGGTCAAGATGTTGTTGGGTGCTCTGTTCTGGTTCTGGTTCGGCACTTTGCTTCTTCGTCTCGTCATTTTCTTCTTCTTCATTATCTTCTTCTTCATTATCTTCTTCTTCATTATCTTCTTCTTCTTCATTTGTTTCTTTTTCGACCTCAGTTTCAGTTTCAGCATCTTCATCTTTGTTTTCTTCATTTGGTTCTGGATGAGGGGGAGAATTATCGTCAGAAGGGTTATCCATGGACATTGTTTCGAATGCTGCTTCAGTTTGTCGTTCCATGGTATCATCCTTAGGACTTGTTTCTTCCTGAATTTTGTCTAGATGAAGCTTTTCATGCTGGGGAGTCTTCTGGGTTTGTTCGACCTCTGTTGCTGACTCCTTGGTCGAATCCTTTGGGGATGTGTTTGTTGCACTGGTGGGCTTGTAGGTTGGATCGCTGCTAGTTTTTGGGAGCACTTGTACCATGGGGTTTCCATGAATGTCGACTTGAGTCTGTAAAATGAACTAAAATTAGATAGAAAAAGAAATATACAGGATAAAAAATCCAGTAGTTGAAAGTTGGAACATACTTGAGGGATAACAGTGTTGAGGCTGGAGTTTCCACTTTCTGCAGGTTTTGTTTGAGATTCCAAAATTGGGCTGCTGGGAGGAGTTTTCTTTGAGGTTCTGGCAGTGGAGGATCTTTGGGAAGGAGTTTTTGTAGTCTTTTTTCTTTTCAAAGGTTGATTGTGTTCTGGGGATGCGTCACCAGATTCTTCACTAGGGACTTTTGTTTCTTGTGCTTTTCTTTTTGGTGTTTGAGGAGGTTTTCGACTTACCTGAACATAACAATAGAACTTTATTAGTTTTTGGAAAAATGGAGGAAAGGTTAATACAGAAGGAAGAGGTTGTACTTTCGCCACAGGTTTTTTGGTGGTTGTGTTTTGAGGATCTTCTTCCATCCTTGCTGATGCACCTTCGACAGCTGCTTTCTTGGCAGGAATTCTCAAAGCTAAGAAAAGGAGAGAAAAGTTAGATATAAATGTAAGAAAAGATGCGTGGAAAGTAAATTTAGAATGTCGAAAAAACGTTCCCATTTAACACCTTCAAGAATGGGAGTTTCCACGCGAACGTGTTCTATGCCAATATGAAGGTGACCTTTGAAATTGTCCAATGTGTACTTAGTCGGAACCACTCGCTCAACACATTTTTTATAATGTTGTCGAAGCAGTTTCATTGAATCCCCACAAATGAACCAATCTGGAAATGGAGGGCTTAATGCCACACCAAATTCAGCAGAAGGTAGAGGGGGAAACTTTGGTGGATAAAGATTGAAAGCTAGTTCATAACGTTGTTCTGGTCGAACGTATGAAGACAATTTTAAACTATCTAGTTTTTCTGTAAATTTTTGTTTTAAAGTGACGGCTGCTTCGCTTATGGTTGGACTAAGTTCATCAGGTCTATAGATAGTTTCAAAGTATTTTTGAAATGCTTTCACTTCTTTGATGTGTCTTGAAATACCTTTTTTAGTCTTGTCCTGCACAAGGGCAAAAGCTTTGGTTAGCTGAATATTAAAGGAAGGTACGTCGAAGAATTTGTTGGTGTAATAATCTTTCCACCATTCGTCAAACTCTTGGGTACATAGAAAAGATGGTCAAAATACCACTGGTTGGATTTCAACCGAGTCGGAATACTTGGCTGACAATGCTACACTTTTTTCTTCATTATGGAAAGTGTTGTAAAAAATGAGGGAGCCTTTTCGTGGAAAAAGTGGCTTTGGTTTTAGTTGTATCAATCCAAATTGTCGAGAGACAAGATTTGGTTGGTAAACTACCAAAGTAATCTTCGACTTGCCAGGGTTAAGTTTAGAAGTTAAAAGCCTGGGTGTTAGGAAAGACTCCCAAACATTAAGGAAATCGTCTTCATCTTTTTTCATTTCTACGGGTAACTGTCTAGTGAACCATTCTGGACCAATCGTTCTGTTGGCAAAAAGGGCCATGCTGGGACTGAAGTTGTGACGTTTGGCAAACATCATAACATAACTGGTAAAAGCTTGTCGAAGGCTAATTCCTTCGTCAGTAGGTGTCAGTTGTACCAGCCTGGGCCATTCGACATCTCTGTCTTTCACTTTATCTTCATTTACGAAGTTCTTGATAGGGAGAAAAGCATCGAAGGTGGCTTTGAGCCACAATTGGAGGAGCCAAAATGGCCCAGAAAGGAGAAGATTGCCTTTGTTTTTTACGGTCTTAAGAAAAGTGACACTTTCGCTCAAAGACTCATAGAGATTCGCTAAAATCATTTCGCTTAAACATAATTTGCTTCCTACATGAAGTTGGTTAGCTATGGTAATATAACGCTTGGCTACCTGAAGAGATCTGGAGCAAAAGACATATGTTGATAACCATAGGGCTAAGAAGGCTATGTGCTCTTGGTCGGAGACTTCTTCAAATTGCTTGTCATGATAGTTAGCAATGTATGCAGTGAAGGTAGCTTTATTGGTGTCGAATCCTATGGAATCGTCACAAAGGATGTTAGGATTGTAATCTGTTCCTAAAGGACTGAGACCAGTAATAGCAGCCACGTCGAAAAGAGTGGGAGTGATCATTCCACAAGGAAGGTGGAAAGTGTTATAGGTGCTATCCCAAAAATAAAGGGAGGCTAAGAGCATGTTGGGGCAGTAACCTGGGCCAGATTTCGACAACTGGATTAAGTCAAAAATTCCTAATTCTTTCCAGAATTGTGCTTTAACCTTTTCAACTCTGGCTAACCAAGCTAGATAATCAGAAAGGTCTTTCGTCAAAGGGCAAGACCTAAAGATTCTAGCGTGATTCAAATAAGTTAGGTTAAGATCTTCATCAGCGGTCGAATCTTGATTTGTGTTATCAGGGGTTTCTTCTACAGGGTTTGTTTCAGCAGGTTTAGGCAATGATGTTGGTGGTTGTCAAAAACGTGGGCTGAGTTGATGTTTTGATAAAGTGTAATGATGGTTTTAGGGTCAGAATTGTCAAATCATGGAAGCAGTTGACTTGCTGAGTCATTAAAGGCGTCGAATAAATATTGGCAACAAATGCTTTTTCTCTTGGATTGATCGAAAAATCATTTATTGGGGGGCAATTTGTATATGGGTATTTTTCGACGCCATTAAATGATTTGAGATTTTTAGTATTTTCGACAGACTATTGTTATTCGCAGCTGGAAGTATAAATTGAAGAAGATATTTTAAATATAAGACTTCGACATTTCGACACCGCTGGAAGGATGTGTTGTTTCGACATGAAGTTTGAAATTTGAATGTAAAAGGGCGTTACCTTTGGCAGATTACGCGTGGAGCAAATCTGATGGAGAAAAGACATGCAAGAAGCCATGTGTCGTATTTTTAGGAAGTAACTGTTATTAGCAGTTATTTTTGTATATAAATAGGATAGTTGTGATAGGAATCAGGGTGTTCCAAACTTTGTACAAATTACCACAATTACTCAAAGTAACCGTGTGAGAGAAACGAGTGTTCTGGAAAATGTATGTATGGAAAACACCAGTTTACATTTATGAACTTTAATAAAATTCCAAGTTTTTCTTCATTTTTCTTTTTACATTCAAGTTATTTCCTTTACTTCGACAATTTACTTTATTTCTCGTTTAAACTTATCTTCAATTATCTTTTCACCATATTATACCTTTGTTCTTTAGTCGAAAACCATTAAAAGAAACCTTAGCAAATACAAAACGAATACCTTCGTATTCAAAATCAAAGACACTTTCAAAAGCACTTGGTCCTAGGATTTGTGTGGTTGGTCCTGTTAGTAAACTAATTTTCATAAATTAGGAAACCAGAGATTGTTCGTGTAATGCCCTGTATAATATATACCTAGAATAATACAATACAAGCATTTTATTTGGTACTGACACCATCATAAGTGCCTAATGGCGTAATTCACATACTTGACCATTTATAAAACATAATACAAACTATGGCACAAGTCATGGAAACAAGCCAAAAAAAAATAAAATCTAAGAATAATATACAATATCCTCAATTGTATACAACAAAATAATACACAGCGGAAATACTAAAGCCAAGCTTCTCTTGAAACATCCAAGCATCGCTTCACTTGTAAATCAAACCTGCAGACTACACCTGAAATATAGCAACTATAGTGGGGTGAGATACATCAAATCTCAGTGAGTACCCTATCCTATAGATCCTCTCGGTTGTACAAGGTTCTATCAATCCTAACTCAAGTCAAGGGGAAGGGAAATGACCTTGAGTTCACCATCTCACAATCTCACAATCTCACAATCTCACACTATATGGAAACATGTCATGAGTTCATCAACTCAAAATATCACTAATCGATAACCTTTCCAAGGTATCCCTCTTGCCCGTCCGCTTCTACGTCTAGAAGTCGACCCGAGTCCTGGATCCTTGTAGATACTTGGCATACGAATGGATTCGGAATTAAGGGACGCATTATCTCCTTAATTCGTCACTTCACATGGCCTCTGATGCCATCACAAGTCTCTACCCGTAGGTTCCACCGTACTATAACATTGGGAATCAAACCTGCCAAGTAGTAATGCCTGCACTTCAGAGGAGCTCGAGACTCATGAAGGCCTCTCAAGGGCAACTCAAAAGAAAATGGTTACGATTACGTGATCATATACATAAACGTGATTGTATTCGACAATCACCAGGCCACATTAGCCTTTAGGCCTCTCATGCCTTTAACAATAAAACATAACAATTACACATGTTCCATACTAGTGTTTCACTCATTTCTATACCAATCGGTAATGGACACACGCCTCGGCCTCTCATGCACGAGCGTTGTCATTACGTTATCTACTCTAGGCCAGAACTCGTCAATGAATGCATGAGCATCGCCATCCAGAGTTTCTATCACAATTCAAATCACAACCTAGAATTTTACCATTTTGTTTTGGGGTAAAGTTTCCTCACTCTTACTAATTCATATTTTAAACATGCATGTTTCTTTCATTCATAATTCACAATTAGATAGACATGGTATAATCACAATTATTACAAGTAAACACATAAAATCACACATCACATAAAACATCACTTCCGCATATTAGCTCACACATATTTCAAGGCATACCAGCCATTCCTATTCTCTACCAAGCATCCTTGGTTAAATCATGGTCTCACATTACCATTCACTACCTTATTGGATTATCTATCCAAAGGCTTTGGACTCGTATCAATCGGATTCCCGATCTTTGAGTTTTGGTGGAAACAAAACTCACATACATTACATTTTTATTTTTATCTTATCAATCCATGGCATATAACCATGTTTCTACCACACCATCTCATAGAGCATAAAATTAGCTTTCCAACGCTTCCGACCGTGCGTCAATCCGAGTTACGGATCAAAAGTTATGACAAAAATACGAAAAATAATGTTTTGCTGTCCCAGGCAAATTCGCCTGGCGAATCCCTGGCGAAGCAGACTCGCCACCTACTCGCCCGGCGAATCTGGACGAACCAGAATTCTCCCAAAACGGGTTTGGGACCCAAAAATGATCCAAACCTTCAACCCACATGATATTATTGCACCGCATGACCCAAATGACATGTTAGAACGCATTTAGACATACATTTCATCAATCCATCCGTTAGATTTCATTGATTTAGCAAAATTACTCATTTTATCAATATCTAACCTAACTCTAAAACCTCAAGAAATTTTACTCTAAAGTCTCTATCTAGAACCCACCTGATAATCGAAGAGGAGTTTGAAGAAGATATTGATGATCCATGAACTTTTCTCTTTCCCATTTTCCTCTTCTTCTCTTCTTCTTCTCTTCCTCATTTTCTTCTTCTTTTCCAACTTTTCTTTTCTTCTTTCTCTTTCACAAATATATATATATATATATATATATATATATATATATATATATATATATATATATATATATATATATATATATATACTATTATTATATAATATAATCCAACAGGGTAAAATATCTCTAATTGATATTTTGTCGTCTCAACCAATTGATCAATTATCAGAGTTACCAAAAATTACTTTCTTGAATTAGTAAATATTAATCCGTCTCCTTAATAAAATAATTGATCTCTTAAGAGTTCTCCAGTTGCTCTATTGATCCCAAATGTCAATACTTAAAGCACTTAGAGGATTCCATTAATCCAATTATCCAAAGATAGAGCACATAGATACCCAATTGAGCATCTAAATAATATGGGGTATTACACTCTCTCCCCCTTAAATTGAAATTCGCCCCCGAATTTCCTCTACTCAATAATAATTGCAACTTATACCCCTGTCTTAGATCCACACTTAACTTTACGTCCGTCCAAATTTCTGACGTATTCCAATTCTAACTTGACTTCACAGACCAAAAAATCTGTATTTTCACAATTTATCAAACTTCGTGTCCTTAGTTATACTCTTATTCCAATATTGATTTAACTTCCAACTTGTTTTTTCCATAATTCATCTGTTGATCCATCCAAAACACTTGGTCGCATCTTACTTCGGAAAGAATGTACCATTCTACATTCCTCTACTGAGTCACAAACCAAACCGTAATATCTTATCTTGATTCAGGATAACAAACACTCATCAAATCCTTTAACATTCAAACCACTTCACAATTAGTCAAACAACTTCTTTTACCAGATCCATCTGGTCTGATGTTGTACACTATACTCATTCAATCCGATATTTCCTTTCTTTCGTATCACGCCAAAGGTAACACACTCAAAAAAAAATCTCCTTATTTCCATACTTCCAAGCAACAATCCTTCTAAATTCTTATTATCCTGGCGTAATTCCTTCGTCTGTCACCTTTAACTGCGTAATCCAAATCCAAACAGTGGAACACCACAAATCCTCAAGCATCACAAAGTAGATAACAGTCAGTGGAGGAACACACTTGTCCACTTGGATCCTTACTAACCAATGATACAAGAACTTACTGACGTCCTAGTAGAACAATTTCCTCACCGACACACAATATTATAACATCCGTCCAACACTCTCCAGACGATAGAGGTGCAGGAGTTACACTGTTACTATCATAACCATACAACTCCAAAACCATTCAAAACTCAAAATAATTCATCCAAAAGTAGTTTAACAACTTCCGTTTCTGATTACCACATTCCAAATCGATTCCTCTTACGGATTTTTCCGACTTACTCAAAAATTCCTTGTTGACACGAGATCTCAACCAATATTACATAACACCATCACGATACTTCAATCATACGCGAGTCACCACTTATCAACTTAACCTGTCCAAAGCACAATTGTGAGTTTCCATATTACTCACCAATTCACGTACAACACTCCACATACACACACACACTTTCGAAGTCCATACACACTTCTCAGTTGAATCAACTCTTCTTATTCGTTATGTTTCATAAACTATTCCTAGTACATACTTAACTTCGGGACGTCCAATTCCTACTAGTACTTGGAAAGATAACCTGCAAATTCCTTCTCTGGTTAGAACACAACTGCACACAACTGGTACCACTTTCACGGGGTCTAAATCCCATAACCATGGACTCAAGGAAGATAGCAATTACTAACTCCGACCAACCGTTCGTTCCTTAATAACTCCATAACTTAAATTACCGAAACGATCTTCTCGAGATCAACACTTCGAGAGTATCTTCCAACTTCGCCCTTAAGTCCTTCAACAGTAATACACTTAAGACTTTTTCACACTCAACACAGTTCACAAGATTACTTTTCCAAAGTAACTCCCTCGTCGTCTGAACGAGTGGTCAACTATGCAACACCTTTCCAGAAGTTACGATTTCAAAACACAAATCCGTCTTTCACTTACTTGAAATCCTGTTTTCCATTCGCACAATACTCTCAACTCGTAACAACATAAGGTAACAAAATACAGATGATGGTTCTCAAGAGATTCCATAACTTACCCATACGTTCGTCGATTAACCATCTGAGCTAATCGGTTAACTTCTCCAAATCCCACGTAACACCTTCAATGCACATGTTAATCGGTTAGCCACATTGGTTAATCAGTTAACACTGCTGCAGAATCTACAAATCAGTTTTCCTCTTAATTCAAAGCCATCCATACTCAACCATCAATCCGATTTGTTCTAACTCGAAATATCATTTTCCAACTCGCGGTCCCTTAACTGGTATAACATTCACCAACCATGATCCACTCAGGTAAAACCGACAGAGTTAACACATGCATATGACACACTCCAACCAAGTGACAAGGTAGAATTCTAAATTCTGACGCGGTCACACGACAACTCTTCGGCGAGATAGTTCACTTTTCTACTCAACAATTCCACTTGCGGGAAACCCATAATGACGACATTCTGGGGTTTTTAATCACAATTCATACCTGATTCGTCCACAACCAACCCCAACATACAACCTTGTTCTCTAACTTGGACTCCTTGGTGGGACATATAACAACAACATTCTTAGTCCAACGAAAGGTAGATTCCGAATATTCCGATTATTTACAAATACAGAAGTTTCTCCATACTTGCAAATAAATCGGGGCATTGCATCCTCTTGAAGAACCTTTTCATCCCTTCATACACATTAACCGGGGTTTCTTGTCCTTCACTGTCCATTGGACATTTCACTTACCAAATCACTTAATGGAAGATTCGCAACCGACAATTCTCCTCAACTATCTACAAAACCATTCTGGTATAAATTGTTCCATGATTTACACTTAGTCCATAATAAATCTTGGTTTGCTTCTCGTTGTTTACCGCACACTTACTTCCTAAAATACAATACTCACTGCTTCATAAGGTACGTCCCTTCACACTTGTCTCAAGAATAAGAATCCATCACGTAATCTTGTGACCAAGGTGCTACCATTACGCTCGTTCTTAATACCAAGGTGTAACTTTCTTATAACATACTGTTAATACCGTTTATTCCACATAATCAAATAAAATCCACCTCATAAACAATATTTTCACTTTCCACAACATAAAACACTTTCATAGCTTCATATCAATATAAAGAACGCTTAAACCGGAAACCCGAGTCAAAAGATATGAATTTCTGAAGAAAGGAAAATTATTGGAACAGCCAGATTCGCCTGGCGATTAATAATTTCGCCTGGCGAGTCCCCCTTCGCCAGTACTTCGCCCGGAGAACATGCGGCGAATCCTTATTTCATAAAACCCCAAAATTTCCAGTAGCTATACAAGTTCTGTTTCTTCATTTTCGCCTGGCGACTAAGTAATTCGTCTGGTGAATTCCTCTTCGCCAGCACTTCGCCTGGCGAACCCACGGCGAGACCTCATTCTGTAATGCCTTGTATAATATATACCTAGAATAATACAATACAAGCATTTTATTTGGTACTGACACCATCATAAGTGCCTAATGGCGTAATTCACATACTTGACCATTTCTAAAACATAATACAAACTATGGCACAAGTCATGGAAACAAGCCAAAAAAATAAAATATAAGAATAATATACAATATCCTCAATTGTATACAACAAAATAATACACATCGGAAATACTAAAGCCAAGCTTCTCTTGAAACATCCAAGCATCGCTTCACTTGTAAATCAAACCTGCAGACCACACCTGAAATATAGCAACTATAGTGGGGTGAGATACATCAAATCTCAGTGAGTTCCCTATCCTATAGATCATCTCGGCTGTACAAGGTTCTATCAATCCTAACTCAAGTCAAGGGGAAGGGAAATGACCTTGAGTTCACCATCTCACAATCTCACAATCTCACACTATATGGAAACATGTCATGAGTTCATCAACTCAAAAAATCACTAATCGATAACCGTACCAAGGTATCCCTCTTGCCCATCCGCTTCTACGTCTAGAAGTCGACCCGAGTCCTGGATCCTTGTAGATACTTGGCATACAAATGGATTCGGAATTAAGGGACGCATTATCTCCTTAATTCGTCACTTCACATGGCCTCTGATGCCATCACAAGTCTCTACCCGTAGGTTCCACCGTACTATAACATTGGGAATCAAACCTGCCAAGTAGTAATGCCTGCACTTCAGAGGAGCTCAAGACTCATGAAGGCCTCTCAAGGGCAACTCAAAAGAAAATGGTTACGATTACGTGATCATATACATAAACGTGATTGTATTCGACAATCACCAGGCCACATTAGCCTTTAGGCCTCTCATGCCTTTAACAATAAAACATAACAATTACACATGTTCCATACTAGTGTTTCACTCATTTCTATACCAATCGGTAATGGACACACGCCTCGGCCTCTCATGCACGAGCGTTGTCATTACGTTATCTACTCTAGGCCAGAACTCGTCAATGAATGCACGAGCTTCGCCATCCAGAGTTTCTATCACAATTCAAATCACAACCTAGAATTTTACCATTTTGTTTTGGGGTAAAGTTTCCCCACTCTTACTAATTCATATTTTAAACATGCATATTTCTTTCATTCACAATTCACAATTAGATAGACATGGTATAATCACAATTATTACAAGTAAACACATAAAATCACACATCACATAAAACATCACTTCCACATATTTGCTCACACATATTTCAAGGCATACCAGCCATTCCTATTCTCTACCAAGCTTCCTTGGTTAAATCATGGTCTCACATTACCATTCACTACCTTATTGGATTATCTATCCAAAGGCTTTGGACTCGTATCAATCGGATTCCCGATCTTTGAGTTTTGGTGGAAACAAAACTCACATACATTACATTTTTATTTTTATCTTATCAATCCATGACATATAACCATGTTTCTACCTCACCATCTCATAGAGCATAAAATTAGCTTTCCAACGCTTCCGACCGTGCGTCAATCCGAGTTACGGATCAAAAGTTATGACAAAAATACGAAAAATAATGTTTTGCTGTCCCAGGCAAATTCGCCTGGCGAATCCCTGGCGAAGCAGACTCGCCACCTACTCGCCTGGCGAATCTGGACGAACCAGAATTCTCCCAAAACGGGTTTGGGACCCAAAAATGATCCAAACCTTCAACCCACATGATATTATTGCACCCCATGACCCAAATAACATGTTAGAACGCATTTAGACATACATTTCATCAATCCATCCGTTAGATTTCATTGATTTAGCAAAATTACTCATTTTATCAATATCTAACCTAACTCTAAAACCTCAAGAAATTTTACTCTAAAGTCTCTATCTAGAACCCACCTGATAATCGAAGAGGAGTTTGAAGAAGATATTGATGATCCATGAACTTCTCTCTTTCCCATTTTCCTCTTCTTCTCTTCTTCTTCTCTTCCTCATTTTCTTCTTCTTTTCCAACTTTTCTTTTCTTCTTTCTCTTTTACAAATATATATATATATATATATATATATATATATATATATATATATATATATATATATATATATATATATATATATATATATATACACACACACACACACACACACACACACACACACACACATATATATATATATATATATATATATATATATATATATATATATATATATATATAATACTATTATTATATAATATAATCCAACAGGGTAAAATATATCCAATTGATATTTTGTCGTCTCAACCAATTGATCAATTATCAGAGTTACCAAAAATTACTTTCTTGAATTAGTAAATATTAATTCGTCTCCTTAATAAAATAATTGATCTCTTAAGAGTTCTCCAGTTGCTCTATTGATCTCAAATGTCAATACTTAAAGCACTTAGAGGATTCCATTAATCCAATTATCCAAAGATAGAGCACATAGATACTCATCTGATATCCAATTGAGTATCTAAATAATATGGGGTATTACAGTTCGTCAAATTTACCAGCGAACACTTTGGTGATTAAATATGGGAACTTGTAGATTGGTTGTTATTTGCTAAAAGTATCCAATGAAGATTCTCCCAAGTTTGGACGGTGATGATAGTATTTGATCATGTAGATGCAAGCAAGGTACATGGTTACATCTTTCTAGGATGCTAGAATGCTTAAGTTTTTTTTTTCTTTGTGCAAATATAATTTTGTTTCATTTTGCAACTTTGTTTGAATGCTTGTTTCACTTAGGTTCCAATAGCCGCGAATTTGTGAGAAACCTCCATTGTTTACTAAATGCATAGGATGACTGATAAATTTTGTTTAATACATTTGATTCATTCTTAATCTTGTGATTATTTTGATTTTATGGAAGCATTAGAAATGATCAAGGCAATTGTTGATATTGAGCACAACCATATCCCAAAAAAAGTAACTTACCCGTGAGTAGTGAGAATTTGCTAACCCCTTGGAGCTTAATAATAGATGCTAATTTAGTGATGAACTTGGTGTTTCTACATAAATCAAAAGTTAGTTCATCATTGAATTGTGTAGGATTCTAAAAAAAAATTCTTCAACCTTTGAACAATGTTCTAAATTGTTTTCCTTGCCATAAAGAGCAAGGAGCATTCACTTGAGGTTTGGTTGAATTCAAGTTGGGGAGAGTGAAAAGAAAAGTGGTAGGTTACTAAAAAATTTTGAAATTTTTTCAAACAAACATTGAAAATAAAATTGTGAATATGATTGTGAAAAAGAAAAAGAAAAACATGATTGTTTGAATGAGAAAAAAATAGAAAGAGGAAGTTTGGAGGGGCGAACAATTGAAAAAAGAAAGTGTTGGATGAATTTGTAGTGTGTACATAACCTTTTATTGTGAATGTTTCTTTTGCATTGGAAACTTTGAATCCATGGCTTTAAAAATATCCTTTTGTTGTGAACCTAACCAAGCTACAACCTTTAAAGACCTTAGTGATCTTCTTGCTTCCGTGAATTCTTTGATGATTGATTAGATTAATGTATGAATTGGATTGTATTTGCATTATTTGTCTGGTGTGTGAAATTGCCTCGCGGTTGCAAACACGTTAATTTCTTCATTCTTATTCGAAGAGGATCATTAGAGTGATCCGAGCATGAGAATTTAGTTGTTATTTGAAACATTGCATGATATTTGTTTAAGAACTAAATTATTTTTCATTGTTCGATTCTAGGAAGTGGTGAACATTGCTTGTGCATATTTGTTTGTTAATTTGAGCTATAAATCCATTCTTGGTTGAATTAAATGCTTAAGCAAATCCTCTTGTTTTCAATGAGAGGCATACTTTGCTTGAGGACAAGCAAAGATCTAGTTGGGGAGAGTTTGTTGAATGCCAAACATGCTTTAAATTGATTCACATTAATTGGCATTTTTCATCTCATTTGTTATGTTTTGTTGGATTTACTCCATGTTTTCATGCTATTCTCCAATTATGTTGCAAATTCCTTTGGTTACTTTAATTTGTGTGTTATTGTGCAGGAATTAGGCATAAAACACCAAAGTGTAAGACACAAGTAAATGGACAAGGAAGCTAAAGGAAAAGAAGAGATTCAGCATGTTTGTTGGGCGAACAACCAGCGAGGAGTAGCAGCGAATGTTCGCCGGGCGAGCTCATGGCGAAGCCCTAGCGAATCATCTCAAAATGATGGCAGTAGGAAAAGGGAACTAAGTTCGTTAGGAAAACTTGAAGCGAATGTTCGCTGGGCAAGGTTGTAGCGAAGGACCAGCGAACCATCCCAGATTTGGGGCAGTAGCTAAAGGACCATAAGTTCGCTGAGGGAAGAAGTGTTCGCACAACGAACTTTGTAAATTCCTCAGAGGTGGTTTAACTGTTTTGAGGCACTCCAGGTGCCATAAAGTGGAGTTCTATACGCAAATAATGAGTTCGCTGGTCCAACTTGGCATATTCTAGTTGCACTATATAAGTACTTTTCTCACTTTTTGGGGATCATAATCCATTTTTCACCTAGAAACCTCATTTTTCAGCATTTCTTCACCAAAAAGTGATATTTCGCAAATAGAAACTGGATTCACATTCAAGTTCGATTCTTCGACGTGCAAGCTCATCCATATTCTCTCAAGACTTGTAAAGCAAGCTACCATGGTTATGGGTAGATAATTTCCTTTGTATCAAAGGTAGAGGTAGTCTACCTTATCTTTATGTATTTCTTTTGATTGACCTTGTATGTTAACAAGTGATGATTAATATATGATGAATATTTTTGTTCTTAAGGATCCATTCTTGTTTTGTAAAACTCTAGACATAGATTTTGTGAAACTTGACCTAAAGTACCCATCTATCGATTTATAGATTAGAGAGATCGGTCTATGGTTGATATTCGCTTTGTATTGAGCTTAAAGCTTACTATATTGGTTGTTATATGGAGAGATCATGTAGCGATGAATACAGTATTTCTCACGACGGTGCTTTAGAGATAGACGGTGTTGAGAGAATACACGATGATATTAATCGGATCCGACTTCACATGCTTAGGGTAGATGAAAACTACTTTTGATATACTTTGTTAATCAAACACTTTAGAATTTATAAGCTTTGCTACTAAAAATCGTGATAATTTATGAACCAAACTTTGAAAACCCTCTTTCTTGAAATGTTAAACTATTGAATGACAAACATAAAGATATCAGGACAATCCCCGTGAAGACGATAACAAAATCCACATATAGCTGCAATCTGACAAAGATCCACCCGAGGTAGCATCTAAGAGAGTTTTGTGAACCAGTTGGAGTCCATTCTAGAATATATGTGTTTGTGTAAGATCATTAAACTCGTGGCCTTTACATTTTCGCAACATATATTTTAACCTCTCCCAAGCCTCATTGAGAGATTCATTACCACCATGAGAAAATGCGGAAATTGTCGTCTTAGCCTCCATGAATCTATTGTGAGGAAAGAATCTTTCAAGAAACTTCTCCTCCAACAAATTCCAATCCGTCATCACAAGAGTAGATTGATCAAAATACCATTCCTTAGCTTTCTCTATCAATGTGTGTGGGAATAGTCTCTTGAATAATGATTCTTCTTCCGCTTCCGATGCTCCCATTGCTCCCGCAATTTCATAGAATTTAGTAAGATGAGTGAACAGGTCTTCATGATCTATCCCTGTAAAGGGATTTGAATATAAAAGTTGAATAATTCTCGTCTTCATCTCCGCGTGCCTTCCATTGTTTTCATTGCGAGCAAACCGAGCATTGCGGCACAGATAATTAGTGCATGAACCCCTGAGAGGTAGTGGTGGAGGTGTACTTCTGCCATGATTGGTGTAATAATGGGTGTAGTTGGTGGATTACTTGATGAAGTTCCTTTGCGATCCCTTCTTTCTTTAGCTAGTTGCCTTCGTCTTCTAGTTTTGATATTAAGTTTCCACGCAGTTCTATCAATCTCAGGATCAAATAGAAGTTGGTCTATGAGCAAACTTCCTCGCATAAACAAGGTTCTGAAACATTAACCAAACAAATTAACAAGCACAAGGAATATAATCTGAGGTGAGAGATAACAATACAAATCTTAAATTGTACCTTGTCCAATCAATTGTACCTTGTTCTTTTATAATCAGGCCTAATACCTACACAATAGCACACATATCCAGGCATCCAAAGGTAAAATCAAATTCATTGAAGAATCACAAGAGAACATGGAATAAATCAATTAAAACTTGAGAAATGAGTTGAAAAATGCCAAGAATAATGGTTCAATTTAAGACATATTTGGCATCCAACAATAGTTACGACATTAATCATATGTATCTCAATTGATCCCTTTCATAACTAATGTCATCATGTGGCCACTATCTCGTGATACATCTAGGTATTCAAGATTCACAACTAGTTTAGTTTAACTCATGCCCTAGAGTTACCTATGATCCTTAATATACCTCATAATAATTTATTTATAAGAAACATCATATGTACATACAAGCTTAATGACACTTTACAACAATATATATCTTTAAATTAGATTGCTAATGCAACTCACTGCGTCCCAATCTGAGTTACCGAAATCAAGTTATGCCAATCACAAGCTAACCATATTTCTAGGTAGAGAGAATTACAGGTTGTCTGTAATTATGCCTTACGACCATAATTCTCGCATAGTTTTTATCATTTGAGACCGCAAGTTTCACGTCGTAGCTGTAATCCCTACTTACGACCACAACAAAGCTTGTAACCCTTGCATACGACCGTAACAGACACATAAAGCATTATGGGCAAGTCGTAATGATACCTTATTGCTGCAATGATCCCAAATTTTTTCAAACCCATGTTTTTACTCAGCCAAAAACCATTCCACACACAATATTGACACATAAGTTCAAGTATAACACATCATTTAAGTAAGTAAACAGATTCATATCAAGAAACAAGCACACAAATGAGAAATCATACAATATAAAGTACCCCTATTACCACATGCAAAACCCTAGATTGGACTAACCCAAGAATCACCTATATAACTCAACCTTTGAATTTATGAAACCTGAAATTTAAAAGAGACGATGATGATGACGAAGAGTCTAAATGATGGACTTTGATCTTATTCCTTCTCCTTGGTTGGATGACTTATTCTTTTACAACCAAGAATATCTTCTACTTCTCACATGAGAGGATGAAAACACGAGTTTGATCATGAAGCTTCTTTTTCTCCTTGCTTCTTCTTCTTCTTCTTCTTCTTCTTCTTCTTCTTCTTCTTCTTCTTCTTCTTTTTCTTCTTCTTCTTCTTCTTCTTCTTCTCTCTCTCTCTCTCTCTCTCTTTCTCACACACACACACACACACACTATCTCTCTCTCTCTCTCTCTCTCTCTCTCTCTCTCTCTCTCTCTCTCTCTCTCTCTAAGTTCTTAAATTTGGAAGGAAGGTGAAGGAAATGAGGTGTTTTCCTCATTTTGGGGTTTTATAATAGGTTAGCATACTTATTTGACTATCCACAATGTAATCCTACATACCTAAACTATACTCAAGGCCCTCTAAATATACTAGCATTCCTAAATTTCTTAATAACACAGATTATATAAGATTATGGGATGTTACATTCTCCCCATTTAATTAAAATTTCTTCCTTGAAATTTAGAATTTATCTGAAGAGGTGCAGATAATTGGCTCATGGCTCTGATTTCAACTTGCATGTGGCTTCTCCGAGGTGAGATTCTTCCCACAATACTTTCACTAATGATATCCCCTTATTCCTTAGATACTTCACTGCATTATCCACTATTTGGCTTAGTTGAGGTTGGAATGTGAGGTTTGCTACAACTTCAATTGTAACTTGGAGGATAGGTTGAAAAGGATCTGGTATAAATTTCCAAAGTTGAGATACATGAAACACGTCATGTAGTCCGGATAGGGAAAGTGGAAATGCCAACTGGTAGGCCACCTTCCCTACTCGACTCATGATTTGGTAAGGTCCAATGTATCTTGGACTTAGATTACTTGTTATGAACGATCGCTTTAGTCCTAACTTAAGGGTAAACTTCAAAAACACGTGATATCCTTCATCATGTTCTAAGGGTCTTCTTTGTTGGTCTGCATAGTTTTTTTTCTTCTAATTTTGTACTCTCTTTATCTTTTCTTGAATAATACTTATTTTCTTTGGCGTCTCTTGGATTATCTCTGGCCCTAAGATCCATGTCTCTCCTCATTTCGACCAACACAGATGCGTTTGAAACTTCCTTCCATATAAATCCTCCTATGGTTCCATTCCAATACTTAAATGTTAACTGTTGTGATAGACGAACTCAACCAAGGGTAAGTGTTGATTCCAACATCCTCCACTTTTTAGGATACAAGCCCTTAACATATCTTCCACGGTCTCTGGTGTTCAATCTTCACTTGTTGACATATCACACATATAGCCACAAATTCTGTTATGTCCTTTTCCTAGCTACCAGGAACCTGTTTTTTTCCAGATTATGATACATATTGGAAGAACTAGTATGAATGGTGAAACCACTCTTGTGAGCCTCCTCTAGAATTACTTTCTTTAGTTCTGAGTCATCTGACATGCATATTGTAACACCCCGATTTATTTTATAGTTTTTCGTAATTGGAATTATATGTTGTTGTGTATTTGTGTGTGTGGTTGTGTTTGGGGTTGCCCTTAGTATGGGGTAGTGACCTTAGAATCATAAGGATTAAGATGTTGGGGGTGTATGACCAACTAGGTGGAACTTGGTGGTGTGGTGAGGATGGTTATTTGGTTAATGTTATTATTTTAAATTATTAAAGGGTATTGTTATTACTATTATTTAATTAGTAAAATAATAATAATAATAATATTGAAATAATAATAATAATATTGAAATAATAACAATAATATTAATAATAAAAGAATAATAGAAAAATAGAAAAGGGAGTTAGGGGAGAGAAACCATTCAGTACGTGTTCTTAGAGGAAAAGAGAAAGAGGAGACTTAGGGCAAAAGGGAAGAGAAAAGCCATTGTTGAGGCCGAAGTTTGGTCGAGAACTCTAAGGTAAGGGTGGGGTTCTTTAATCTCTCAAGGGTTGCATGATGTATGTATGAGGGTAGTTAAACCTTTAGGATAATCCCTATGTGTTGTTTGTGTTGATTTGAGATTGGGGTTTTTGCGTGTCGGAGGTTTTGATAAAAGAATAAAATGCATAAATTAACCGGTTAAAATGTGGGTTATGTGTTTCTAATCGATTGTATGATGATCTATGAACATATGTGCAATTTTTGGACTGATTGTGAGTGAAATCGGAGAAGCATTGGGGTCTGAATTGTGTAGAATCGCAATCGCAGGATTGCTGATTCGCGCAGTCTCGCCAGGCGAATGGGGTGTTTCGCCAGGCAAAGGTGACCTCGCTTGAAGGTCGCCAGGAGAATTGAGAGGCGAGCGAGGGGTGAAAATAGGGGTTTCTAGAATTTGTATGGGGGGTGGAGATTCGCCTCTGCTTCGCCGGGCGAGCATGTGGCGAAAGGGGAATTCTCCAGGCGAAAGTGGATTCGCTGGCGTCTCGCTGAGCGAACACCAGGCGAACAGAGCTGAGACGAACCGAACCTTCTAGAACTTTTAAAAAAATTCGTATCTTTTGATCCGTAGGTCCATTTCAGTTGCCGTTAGAATAATTGGAAAGCTGGTTTCACATACTTTTTGCTAAAATTAATTTCAATACCAGAATTTCCAACTACTTGATGCGTTAATTGGGTTTTCGTGGATGTTGTTATGCATTGCATGTGGAAATGGTGGATTCGGTTGTGTGAATGCGTGTCGTAGCAATGGATTGCGATTGTTGCATGTTTTGGAAGGTATATGTTGCGTGTTGGATAGTTGTGGTGTATTGTATTGGCTTATTGTTAGTCATATGCATTTTGTTGTCGTCGTGTGTTGTCGTTGTATGCATGCCATGTTGCATAAGTTGTGTGATAAGTCGTGTGACCATGTGGGGTGTGAGCGTCTTATTCAGATTCTTTTAAATAGAATCGTGTTGTTGTTGTTGTTGTTGTTATTGAGGTGATCGTGTTCCCATGTGGGGTGTGAGCGATCACAAATGTCGTGTGCCCATGTGGGGTGTGAGCGACTTATATGGAAATTCTGACGGGAATTATGATCATGAAAAAGGGATCGAATTGGTACCTCGTGCATTGAGTCGAGTTGTGGGTCTCATTGCATTGCATTATGCTGAGTTGTGTCGTGGTGTACATGATTGTCTGTTTGTGTGAGAAATTGTATTGGTGTTGATGTTGTGATGATAGGGTGAATCATGTAATGTTTATATACTTTTATATTTATATTATGCATCTCTTTTGTTGATTTGAGAATCTCACCCCTTCTATTTGAATGTTGCCTCTACGTGGGTAACGTGTAGATAATCAAGATTAGTGCGGAGTCGGAGTTAGTGAAGACGGAGTCTTCCTTTTATTTCGTTGTGTCGGCGTCTGCTATGATGTGTAACACTGGGGATTTGGAACGCTTGTCGTTACTTGTTTTATTATTTATTATTACTTTATTTACTTGATGATGATTATGTGGTATTAAACATGTTACATTTTCATTGATTTTCCGCTGCCGTAGTGAAGATTAATTAAGTATGGATTTAATTTATGATATCTATGTGTTACATATCGTATGCATGAGCAGTTTTTTGTTGAATGTAGCATCCTAAATGTTATATGTTTTATTTTACTCTGATATTCTATTATCAATTGTCTCGGGGGTTTAAGGTGTTACATAGTGGTATCAGAGCAGGTCGGTCTGTCCAGCCAAGTTGTCGAGTCATTGTCGGGTGACAGCCGGTTACTGTCGATGTCATTTCCTTAACCATTGTGTTATGTTGTTGGTGGTAACAGATTTAGAATGGCTGGAAGGAACGATGCTGCTATTGATGCTGCTTTACAGGCTGTTGCTCAGGTGGTATAGAACCCGCCTTATGCTAGTGAGAACGATGAGTTTCGGAAGAATAGGCCGCCTACCTTCAAGGGGAGATATAATCTGGATGAGGCGCAGACTTGGCTCAAGGAGATCGAGAGAATCTTCTAGGTTATGAAATGTCCTGAAGCACAAAACGTGCGGTTAGGTACTCATATGCTGGCAGAGGAGGCTGATGATTGGTGGGTTAGCACTCGTCAACTGTTGGGAGCAACGGGAGATGAAATCACTTGGGTTGTGTTCAGTAAGGAGTTCTTGAGGAAATATTTTCCTGAAGATGTCATATAAAAGAAAGAGATCGAGTTTATGGAACTGAAGCAGGGTAACATGACGGTTACGGAGTATGCTGCCAAATTCTCAGACCTGGCTAAGTTTTACCCTCACTACAGTGCGGCTAATGTTGAGTTCTCAAAGTGTATCAAGTTTGAGAATAGATTGAGGCCTGAGATCAAACAGGAAATTGGTTATCAGCGGATCAGAAGGTTTCCAAATTTGGTTGATTGTTGTAGGATCTTTGAGGAAGACAGCAAGGGTCAATTAGCTCATTATAAAGGGCTGCCGAGAGAAGGGGAAAACAACTGATGAACCGTGGGAAGCCTTATGCAGCTCCAGCTGAGAAAGGTAAATAGAAACATGCTGATGGAAGGGAGCTGAGTGGGGGAGGAGACCCTGCTCCTCTTAAGTGTTACAGGTGTGGTGAACTAGGTCATCGTGTCAGTGAGTACACGAGTGATGTGAAGAAATGCTTCAAGTGCGGACAGGTAGGACATCTGATTGCTGACTGCAAAGTTAATGTGGTGACTTGCTACAACTATGGAGAACAGGGCCATATTAGTACTCGTTGCCAGAAACCAAAGCAAGCTTCGACTGGAGGAAAGGTGTTCACTTTGACAGGGACTCAGATTTCTAGTGATGACAGACTGATCAGAGGTACATGCTATCTTAATAATATGCCTTTGATTGCTATTATTGATATTGGTGCTACTCACTCTTTTATTGCTGCTGATTGTGCGAGAAGACTAGGCCTTGTTATTTCTCCTATGAAGGGAGAGATGGTTGTCGAAACTCCTGCAAAGGGATCGGTGACCACTTCCCTAGTTTGTTTCAATTGTCCACTATCAATCTTTGATGAGGACTTTGGGGTGGATCTTATTTGCTTACCGTTGGGAGGTCTCGATGCGATCTTGGGTATGAACTGGTTGGAGTTCAATCATGTTCATATTAACTGTTTTAACAAGTCGGTGCGATTTATTGCTCCCGAAGAAGGAGAGGAAGATGAGTTTATATCTGCTAGAGAGTTGAGAAAGCTCTTAGAAGAAGAAGTTCAGGTTCTTGCATTGTTTCCATCCTTGTCAGTGGAGAGTAAGTCAGTGATTAATGAATTGCAAGTACTGCGTGAATTCCCAGAAGTGTTTCCGGATGATATTACTGATGTACCGCCAGAGAGAAATAGAATTTAGGGTTAATAGTCATTTACCCCCTGCAATATAGGCGAGTTTTGATTTACCCCCTTTAAAAAAAGTTTATTGGATTACCCCCCTGAAATTTTAAAATTCTAAGTCTTTTGCCCCCCAGGTAGAAAAATTACCCCCCAGTAAAATATATTTTTTTATTTACCCCCCTGGTTTTTACACGCTTAGGGGGGTACCCCAAAATTCCAGGGGGGTAATCCAAAATTATTTTTTTAAAGGGGGGTAAATCGAAACTTGCCTATATTGCAGGGGGTAAATGACTATTAACCCTAGAATTTACTATTGACCTTAACCCAGGTACCAGACCTATTTCTATGGCACCATACAGGATGTCGGCATCAGAATTAACAGAGTTGAAGAGGCAACTGGAAGAGTTGTTAGAAGAGAATTTGACAGACCAAGTGTATCGCCTTGGGGAGCTCCAGTATTGTTGGTGAAGAAAAAAGATGGCAATATGAGGTTATGTATCGATTACAGACAGCTGAATAAAGTAACGATTAAGAACAAGTATTTGCTTTCAAGAATAGATGACTTGATGGATCAGTTAGTGGGTGCCCGTGTGTTTAGCAAGATTGATTTAAGGTCGGGTTATCATCAGATACGGGTAAAGAACGAAGATATTCAGAAGACGACCATCAGAACTCGATATGGACATTATGAGTATGTGGTGATGCTGTTCGGAGTTACTAATGCACTTGGTGTATTCATGGAGTATATGAATCGAATTTTCCATGCTTATTTGGACCAATTTGTGGTTGTCTTTATTGACGACATTCTAATCTATTCTAAGTCAGAAGAGGAACATGTTGAGCATTTGCGGATCGTGCTGCAAGTGTTGAAAGAAAAGAAGCTCTATACTAAGTTGTCTAAGTGTGAATTATGGTTGAGAGAGGTAAGTTTTCTTGGTCATGTTATTTCAGGTGATGGTATCACTGTAGATCCATCCAAGGTAGATGCAGTTCTACAATGGGAGGCTCTAGAGTCGGTCACTGAGATTAGAAGCTTTTTGGACTTGGCTGGTTATTACCGTAGGTTTATTGAAGGCTTTTCGAAGTTGGCACTTCCGTTGACTCAGTTGACTTGCAAGGGTAAGGCATTTGTGTGGGATGTTCACTGTGAGAAGAGTTTCATTGAGCTTAAGAAGAGATTGACTACAGCTCCAATTCTGACTCTACCCGAACCAAACGAACCATTTGTGGTGTATTGTGATGCTTCGTTGATGGGTTTGGGAGGTGTGTTAATGCAGGATGGTAAGGTTGTGGCTTACGCTTCACGACATCTAAGGGTCCATGAGAGTAATTATCCAACTCATGATTTGGAATTAGCCGCGATAGTATTCGTATTGAAGATTTAGAGGCACTATCTTTATGGTTCTAGATTTGATCAGAAGGAATTGAATATGAGACAAAGGAGGTGGTTAGAATTCTTAACGGATTATGATTTCGGCTTGAACTATCACCCCGGTAAAGCTAAAGTCGTGGCAGATTCTTTGAGTCGGAAGACTTTGCATATGTCTACTATGATGGTTAAAGAATTGGAATTGATTGAACATTTCAGAGATATGAGTTTGGTTTGTGAACAGACACCGCATAGTGTGATGCTGGGTATGCTGAAGATCAACAATGAATTTCTTACGAGTATCAGAGAAGGTCAGAAGTTGGATGTGAAAATGGTGGATTTGATGATTGGAAATGAACAGGCAGAAGGTAACGAATTCAGAGTGGATGAACAAGGTATGTTGAGGTTCCATGATAGGATTTGTATTCCTGATGATCTTGAGTTGAAAAGAATGATTCTAGAAGAAAGTCATAGGAGTAGTTTGAGTATCCATCCAGGAGCTACGAAAATGTATCAAGACTTGAAGAAGATATTTTGGTGGCCTGGATTGAAACGTGACGTGGCTAAGTTTATGTATGCTTGTATGACTAGTCAGAAGTCGAAGATGGAACATCAGAAACCTGCTGGTATGGTGCAACCGTTAGATATTCCAGAGTGGAAATAGGACAACATTTCTATGGATTTTGTGACCGGGTTGCCTAATACACCGAGAGGGCATGATTCCATTTGGGTAGTAGTGGATAGACTGACGAAATCGGCATATTTCATTTAGATCAATATCAGTTTTTCCTTTGCAGAGGCTGGCAGAGATTTATATTCAGGTGATTGTGAAGTTGCATGGAATTCCGTTGAGTATTGTGTCGGATAGAGACCCAAGGTTCACTTCTAGATTTTGGGATAGTTTGCAAGAAGCTTTGGGATTGAAACTGAGATTGAGTTCGGCTTATCACCTGCAGACGGATGGACAGACGGAGAGGACTATACAATCTTTGGAGGATTTATTGAGGGCTTGTGTGCTTGAACAAGGAGGTGCTTGGGATAGTCATTGTCCGTTGATTGAGTTCACTTATAATAACAGTTATCATTCCAGTATTGGAATGACGCCTTTTGAAGCTTTGTATGGTCGGAGGTGTCGGGCGCCTTTGTGTTGGCATGAATTTGGTGAGAGTGTAGTACTTGGACCTGAGATTGTTTAGCAGACTACTGAAAAGGTGAAGCTGATTCGGGAGAAGATGAAAGCTTCACAGAGTAGGCAGAAGAGCTATCATGATAAAAAGAGGAAAGATCTTGAGTTCCAAGAAGGAGACTATGTGTTTTTGAGAGTCACCCCGGTGACCGGTGTTGGACGTACGTTGAAGTCGAGGAAGCTTACTCCTCGGTTTATTGGTCCATATCATATTTCTGCACGGGTTGGACCTGTAGCCTACAGAGTGGCGTTGCCACCAATTTGTAGAATTTTCATGATGTGTTCCATGTGTCACAGCTTCAGAGGTATGTTTTAGATCCATCACATGTGATCCCGATGGATAACGTGGAAGTAAGGGATAACCTTACGGTTTAGGCCTTACCAATACAGATTGAAGACCGCGAAGTAAAGCAATTTAGGAGTAAAGAGATCAACCTTGTGAAGGTAGTGTGGGGAGGAACTGCCGGTGGAAATATGACTTGGGAGTTAGAGAGCAGGATGCGAGAGTCGTATCCGGAGTTGTTCGTTTGAGGTAAATTTTCGAGGACAAAAATATTCTAAGTGGGGGAGAGTTGTAACACCCCGATTTATTTTATTGTTTTTCGTAATTAGAATTATATGTTGTTGTGTATTTGTGTGTGTGGTTGTGTTTGGGGTTGCCCTTAGTATGGGGTAGTGACCTTAGAATTGTAGGGATTAAGATGTTGGGGGTGTATGACCAACTAGGTGGAACTTGGTGGTGTGGTGAGGATGGTTATTTGGTTAGTATTATTATTTTAAATTATTAAAGGGTATTATTATTATTATTTAATTAGTAAAATAATAATAATAATAATAATATTAATAATAAAAGAATAATAGAAAAATAGAAAAGGGAGTTAGGGGAGAGAAACTATTTAGTACGTGCTCTTGGAGGAAAAGAGAAAGAGGAGAGCTAGGGCAAAAGGGAAGAGAAAAGCCATTGTTGAGGCCGAAATTTTGTCGAGAACTCTAAGGTAAGGGTGGGGTTCTTTAATCTCTCAAGGGTTGCATGATGTATCTATGAGGGTAGTTAAACCTTTAGGATCATCCCTATGTGTTGTTTGTGTTGATCTGAGATTGAGGTTTTTGCATGTCAGAGGTTTTGATAAGAGAATAAAATGCATAAATTAACTGGTTGAAATGTGGGTTATGTGTTTCTAATCGATTGTATGATGATCTTTGAACATATGTGCAATTTTTGGACTGATTGTGACTGAAATCGGAGAAGGATTGGGGTCTGAATCGTGTAGAATCGCAATCATAGAATTACTGATTCGCGCACTTTCGCCAGGCAAATGGGGTGTTTCGCCAGGCGAAGGTGACCTCGTTTGAAGGTCTCCAGGCGAACTGAGAGGCGAGCGAGGGGTGAAAATAGGGGTTTCTGGAATTTGTATGGGGGATGGAGATTCGCCTCTGCTTTGCCAGGCGAGCATGGGGCGAAAGGGGAATTCTCCAGGCAAAGGAGGATTTTGCCAGGCGAAAGTGGATTCACTGGTGTCTTGCTGGGAGAACACCAGGCGAGCAGAGCTGAGACGAACCGAACCTTCTAAAACTTAAAACAAAAATTCGTATCTTTTGAACCGTAGGTCCGTTTCAGTCGCCGTTCGAATCGTTGGAAAACTGGTTTCACATAATGTTTGTTAAAATTAATTCCAATACCAAAATTTCCAACTATTTGATGCGTTAATTGGATTTTCGTGGATGTTGTTATGCGTTGCATGTGGAAATGGTGAATTCGGTTGTGTGAATGCGTGTCGTAGCGGTGGATTGTGATTGTTGCATGTTTTGGAAGGTATATGTTGCATGTTGGATAGTTGTGGTGTATTGTATTGGTTTATTGTTAGTCATATGCATTTTGTTGTCGTCGTGTGTTGTCGTTGTATGCATACCATGTTGCATAAGTTGTGTGATAAGTCGTGTGCCTATGTGGGGGTGTGAGCGTCTTATCCGGATTCTTTGAAATAAAATCGTGTTGTTGTTGTTGTTGTTGAGGTGATTTTGTGCCCATGTGGGGTGTGAGAAATCAAGGATGTCGTGTGCCCATGTGGGGTGTGAGCGACTTATATGGAAATTTTGACGGGAATTATGATCATGAAAAAAGGATCAAATTGGTACCTCATGCATTGAGTCGAGTTGTGGGTCTCATTGCATTGCATTATGCTGTGTTGTGTCGTGGTGTAGATGATTGTCTGTTTGTGTGAGAAATTGTATTGGTGTTGATGTTGCGATGATAGGGTGAATCGTGTAATTTTTATATACTTTTATATTTATATTATGCATCTCTTTTGTTGATTTGAGAATCTCACCCTTTCTGTTTGAATGTTGCCTCTACGTGGGTAACGTGCAGATAATCAATATTAGTGCGGAGTCGGAGTTAGTGAAGATGGAGTCTTCCTTTTATTTCGTTGTGTCGGCGTCTGCTCTGATGTGTAACACTGGGGATTTGGAATGCTTGTCGTTACTTTATTATTATTTATTATTACTCATTTTACTTGATGATGATTATGTGGTATTAAACATGTTACATTTTCGTTGATTTTCCGCTGCCGTAGTGAAGATTAATTAAGTATGGTTTTAATTTGTGATATTTATGTGATACATATCGTATGCATGTGCATTTGTTTGTTGAATGTATCATCCTAAATATTGTATTTTTTATTTTACTCTGATATTATATTATTAATTGTCTCGGGGGTTTAGGGTGTTACACATATTCTTCCATTAAATTAAAGAATTATGTCCAACAATCGGATGAAATCTGGATGTTTGATCTTAGAATACATGTTTACATATGACAGTTGGGCTTGCCATATTCTTTCCCCAAGATCCCACATGATACTCATCTGGCAGATCAGAACTCCTCTATAAATCTATGTGAAATGTAGGTTGAGAGCTCATAATTTCTCCACTGTGTTGTATGTATGTCCATTCTGGCTAATGCACCTGCTACTTTGTTAGGTTTTTCCTAGGATGGTACTTCAACTTAAAGTCATTGTCCTTCTCGAACTCCATCCATCTCCTTTGACGCATATTTAATTTATTATGAGCAAACATATACTTTATACTTTTTCGCTCACTAAACATCTCAAAGCGTACTCCATAGATGCGATTTTTCATACCTTGAGTTCAAATACGATTGCAAGTAACTCCAGATCATGCGTCTAATAATCCTTTTCACGCGTCAAGTATACCGATTCGTAGTGTTAAAAAATTGGATTGGATACTATAACAATGTGTGGGGTGAGGTACTAATCTCATGGAGTTTCCGATCTATACCACCGAGTCTCTTCTTTTATACCCTTCTACTTGAGACAATGTCTCCTTGTAATGTCTGTAAGGTACCTCACCCTTATGCCGCATGAATGGTTGTCAACTGAATACTTCACGGTCATCTCATTAAGGTCATCTACTTAGTCTCACGTGTTGATCCACTCAATAAAAACATACTTATTTCATGTACAGACTATTAATTCTCGGTGCTACTCCTAGAGCTCTCATATCCCTATTCAACTAGCTTAAGTAGAACACTTGCCCTAGGTCCAATATATAGGCTATGGCTCAGGAATCCCTATGTGTCTAACAACAGATTAATAAAGTATCTCAAATAAAAATAATTAGTTATAAGAAACAACTTAATAAAATTATAATTCAAAGGATTCATACAAAGTAAATCCGCCATATAATGCCAACAAGATTGAATAAGGTTCATCATCACACAACCTAACCTAAGAGAATTTAGCTACACATTATTCAGAGAAAAATACCATAATCGATACATGAAAATAACATAAAAGTCCCTTGAATAGATGAACTCCAATGGCTTCAAATTCCCTAAAAATATCCTTTTGTGCTCCCAAACTCGTGCTTCATGCTCCAAAATTTTTAACCCTTAAAAAAGTGCAGAAAATCCCCTTTTAAAGCTGTCAGAATGGGTCAGAAAAAGCCTAGATAAAGCAACCATCATGCACATTATGAAAGCATTGTGCGCAATGAATCCTTTTTGCCTCTATCTCGCACGTGATGACGTGTGATGTTGTGTGTGATTATTCTAGTAGCTGCATGTTTTTCCCCCTTTTCACTAGAATTTTCACTAAGCCCCATTCTTCCATACTTGGCTATTTTTCACTCATTCTTGGGCCCTTGTTCATCATTTTGGCTCCTTTTTCGCTCATTTTCCCTAATTCTTTGATTGATTATATGTAATGATGGACTGTCATCATAACCCCAAACTTGAATTATTGCTTATCCTCAAGCTACTCACTTGTGTCATACCCCAAATTTTGACCACCAAGATTTCCCATCATTGTGCAAATCATCATCACAATATGGATGAACCATCATGCCTCATCAATCTCCTCAAAGATGGTTGAGCAATCACTACAATCAAAGATTAGGGTTTTGACCCCTCTCAGAGTACTTAGACAAAGAATCAATCAAGAAATGACATGATCTTCAACTTGTCTAACCTCTCAAACACCCACAAAGGATCAAAAGGACTCCCACATCAAGAATCAAGCACAAGGTTGCAACATTCCAAGTGAATCAAGCCTCAAGATCGCCTGTGTCACCAAATTAGGGTTTTGGTCGACTGAGGCCTCCAGATGAAAATTTTCGTCTAGGCATGAGCCAATGCCTCAGTGTATGGTCCTATAAGCTCAAAAGGATCTCAAGAGCCCATCCACAATGGCAAAATCACCTTGAAGGTCCATCTATAAAAAAATCAGGAATTAGGGTTTTGACCTAATTTAACCCTTGAGTTAACTTGTGAAGTGAGGCATGGCTTGAAGCTTTAAAATGAACTTCAAAGACCTCAAATAAATCATATTGACATGTTTACAAGATTTGATTAACTCAGAGCTCAAATCATAAGCCACAAGAACAAAAAACCATCTGATCACAAATTAGGGTTTTTGATGGAAAAAGTCAACCCTATCCTTGACTGTTGACCTACCCTTGATCTCAAACCTTGGGGATGGGTCAAAGATATTCCTAAATACCCTTATAGGCCATCCATGAAGTTTAATTGAGCCCAAGGATTAATTTCACAAAGGGATCACAAAGTCAAAATTTCATCTGATGAAAAAGTCAACTGTACAAAAATCCAAGTTTACTTTTTGGATTTTTGGTCAACCAAGGTTCCTTAACCCTAAAAAAATGTTAATATGTGATTTGAATCATCATTCATCAAGAAAAATCAAAGAAAATGAGTTAACTTGTTAAAGGCGGTAACCATAAAAAACTTAGAATTTTTCTAAGTTATGGAACAAAGTGGCTAGGGCACCAACTTTGCAAGGCCATATCTCCCAAACCCTAAGGCATTTTTCTCCCATTCAAAGCTCAAATTGAAGTTCATGTTACATAATTCAAATATGTCAACTAGACCTCATTCCAATTCATCATGGATTTTGAGTTATTGTTTGAGCAAAATCACAAAAAACATGAAAATGACATTTTTTCCAACACTTAGTAAAATTTTCACTAAGTCAGAATCTTTCTTATTTTTTCCAAAATGTAGAGGCATTTTTCATTGTAATTCAAGTTGATTCAAAACCAAAGTTGTACATCATGTTGAAATAGGATATGTCAGCTTTCCAAAATGTCCAAGAATTCCATCAAACTCCACCTGAGCTAGAGGTTATGATAGCTGCAACATGCCTTACTACAAACTGTTTTTGCAAGGTAAATTTGTGCCTTAGTGCTCGAATTGATCAATTTGGGCAAGTTCAAACATGGTTATCCATCTTCACACCTCAAGGGGGAACAAACAAGGGACAAACACTGATCCATAAGGCTCTCAAGTCTTTGGAACTACATATAGGTGTGCCACCCCTAAAAGCTAAACATGCCTCAAGACTCCAATTTTGTTTTGAGACATTCAATGGATGCATAGAGCTGACATGTATCAGTCCATGATCAACCAAATGAGTCAAGATAAGCTCATATAACAGAGGGCCTAAACCTGTAAAGTTTGGCAAAAGTCAATGGCTAGAGGAAACCCTTGACCAAAGAACCAAGGCATTCAATACAATCTGATCCAAGATGCCAAACACTATTGATGCCAAAACAAATTTGCTCTACTATAAATAGAGCTCATTTGTGCTCAAATTAAGTACACCAAAGGTCCTAAACAGATGCCTTTCTCAGAATCACAACTTTCACTCCAAAAATACCTTCTAATGCAAGTTATTATCGGGTTTTGAGTTAGGATGTGTTTCTAACCAAACCAATCACACACACACACACACCTCACAAACATCATATGTGAGATGATCAAACACTAAAACAACATCTGGAACACCAAATTCACAAAATCACCATCCATTTTCTCAAACTTTTAGCAGAGTTGCAGTTAGGGTGCCACAACCAGTTCCAACTCATTTCAAATCAATCCAAGCATTCAAACACATCCTTTAAGGTATAAGGAAGCTGTCAAAATCATTGGAACTCATCTATAACACCTCCAAACCAGAATTCGGTTCTCACTTGCAGAGGTAAAACTTGAACTCTCAAACTCAATGAATCATGCATTATAAACATGTTTTCTTGTTACCATCGTGTTTCTGGATGTTTGTAGATCATTTTCCCTCAATCAATTGCTGTTTATAATTCGTGTATAGGATTTCATTGAGTTCATGCCAATTTTAGGGTTCTTCAGGTTTTATCATGATATGTTCTGATTCAATTAATTTAAATAAAATTGGGTATTGCCATTGTGTTCCTCATCTGAAAACGCACGATTTTCCTATTTGGATCATGTGAAATGATTGAGAGATGAGGGAGATAGAAGCCTTCATATATCTGAGCTTGAGGTTGAAGATGGCCATGGTGCCATGCTTCAGAAATCCAACTTGTTTTACTATATAATTTTCACTTGCCATATTATTCTTGAATTGGCATTGCGCTCTAGTGGTTGATCAACTGGCTTGTGTGTATTAGCGAGCGAGAGGTCTGGGGTTCGAATTCCCCTCGCCCCAGACCTCTTTTTTATCACTTGTTTCATTTTTTTACTATTTTTATTTTTCGTATTATTTTGTTAATAACTTTGAAAATTAATTTCTCATTCAATTTTAATCATTTTTTATTCGTTCTTTTTTTGAAAAATCACAAAAATATTAAAGTATTTTATTCTACAAAAAATCAGATTTATATTATTTATTTAATATAGTTGGTACTTTTGTGAATAGATTCACTTTAATTGTTTTTTAAACATTTAAAAAGTGAATTTTTATCTTGAAAATCAAAATCAAATGAGTTCTAAATCATCTTGTGATTAAAACTTCATTTTTCAAACCTTAACCAAAAATCACAAGTAGTTTATTTAAACTTATTTGGTATTTTTATCATTTTTTATTAATTTTCTTTAAAGGATTACTTAAAAAAAATGAAATTAGGGTATTCTTTGATTTTTGATCCTTATCAAACCTTTCAAAACACTTTTGGCCCTCTAATAGAGTGTAAGACCCAACCCTCTTTTTGTAAAAAAAAAATTTGGGCCTCAGTCATTTGTATAAGTCCCAATACGATTTTCAAAACAACGGTGCGATCACTGTTAAACTTTGGGCCTCTCCTTGAGTTGTAAGCCCCATCACTTGTATATAAAATAAACTTTGGGCCTCTCCTTGAGTTGTAAGACCCAACCCTTTTGTACAGAAAACCTCTTTGGGCTTCAATCATTGTATAAGTCCCTGTACAGTTTATAAAACAACGGTAAGATTACTGTTTTGTTCATCTGGGCCTCTTCTTGAGTATAAGCCCCAACAATCTTTTCAAAAACAACTTCTCTTTTGATTTAGATTCATATATATAGTTGTTATCAAAGCTTTCTTTAATTTCTTTGAACAACTAACAATACAGCATGGAAGCTTGCTCGCCTGTAAGTTTTTATCGGCTTTCTTTTACATGCTTTAATATATATATAACTGTGTTGTGGGAAGCTACTCCTCTGTAAGTTCTTCTTTCATACCCTTTTACATACTTGTCATATATCAAATGTATATATACTAGTATATCTATTTAGAGTTTTCCCCGACAACAAGGTCTAGAACTAGGTAAAGCCAGTTGGTCACTCTTTGATATATTTAAAACTAGTTCTCCATAGGATTTCCAGATACAGTCTTGCCTTCTCTTGGGCTTAAACAATAAGGAACAAAGAGAAAGGCAGTATTCTCGGTGAACCTTTTCTCAGACTGTCACTATTAGAACTTGTCAAAGAAATTAAGTTTCCCCAGAGAGGATTAATTCCCGGTGAAACTTCTCTTGAATTTCTTCAAACCCTAGAACTGTTCACTAAAGAAAAGATTATTCCCGGTGAAACTTTTCTTGAACTCTTCTTAAGTTTGGACCCACAGGCTTCCTAAAAGCATCCCCGCCTCCTCTTGGGCTTTGTACAAGGACCCTCCGGCTTCTTAGAAGTTCTCATACCTTCTCTTGGGCTTAATACAAGGACCCGACAACCTCTTAAAGGTATAAGACATAACTTAGTCATCCTTTGCTAGAGCAGTCTTTCCAGTGTCAAATCTCAGACCAATTGAGGGTTGATTCTCATCCCTTAAAACACCTGCCTCCTCTTGGGCATCATACAAAGATAAACTCTTCCATGCCAGTAGACTTGGATAGTCTAATCTTGAGTCTCAAAGAAATTCTCAAGTTCCCTACAAACACAGGAAAAAACACTGGTCATTTAATCAATCTCCAGTAGATTTAAAACCCATGGGTTCTAAAACCCAGTCTCTCTCCTAAAATCCCCAAGCCAGGGTGAGTTTATCCTCAGTATAACACTATCCCAAATCAGAACCTCAAGGCATCTGATACCTCAACTCTTCTGTAACCCTCAGCAAGAGTTGATTCCCCATTTGGACCTGCCTCGGGATCTCAACAATCCCTAGCAAAGCTAGCCTCCTCTTAGGCTTTGTATAATGATCCTTCATCAGTAAAGTTAGCCTCCTCTTGGGCTTTGTACAATGATTCTCCCCAGCTGAGCTAACCCTTTCAGACTCTCTTGCTGAGTCAATCACTTTTTTAGACTCTCTTGTTGAGTCAATCACCTTTCAGCACTCTCTTGTTTAGTCAACCCTTTTAGCCTCAATCTCGGGCTTTGTATAGAACATACAAAGCACTCTCTTATTGAGTCAAACCCTTTTAGCCTCAATCTTGGGCTTTGTACAAGACATAAATCTTCATAACCTTCTCTTAAGCTTGGGACAAATATCTTCCCCAGCGGAGTCAATTCCTCCCAGCCTTCTTTAGGCTATGAGAAAAGAGTCAATCCTCTTTTTACCCTTAATCTTGGGCGTTGTACAAGATAGATAATACTCTCCAGTAGAGTCAAACTCTTTTCAGCCTCAATCTTAGGCTTTGTACAAGACACTTAAAATATCCTCAGCCGAGTCAGGAAAGTCTCATTTTAGCCTCAATCTTGGGCTTTGTACGAGACAGATAAAGATTTCTTTCCCACCGAGTCAGTCTTCTTTTTAGCCTCAAATCTTGGGCTTTGTACAAGACACATACAAACCCTCCCCAGCAGAGTCAAAATCCTTTTTAACCTCAATCTTGGGCTTTGTACAAGACAGATATAACATTTTCCCCAGAAAGGTCAAACTTGTAGCCTCCTCTTAGGCTTTGTATAATGATATGCCTAAAAGAATCAGGCTCTTTTAGCCTCAATCTTGGGCATTGTACAAGACAGATAAACATTCTCTTGTTGAGTCCGTCTTTCCCTGCCTCCTCTTAGGCTTTGTATAAGGACTTCCCTAGTGGAGTCAATCAACCTCTTAGCTTAAACCTTGGGCTTTGATCAAGGCACACAAAAATCAACATCCCCTTACAGGAAATCAAAATCTCTCTGTAGGAAGTCATTTCTCTGTTTATCACTTATCAAAACAGACATCCAAAACAAACCCTAATCCCAGATAGCTGCTGTAAGTGGCACACTTGTTGATTCAAATATCCAAGCTGTTGTCCATCTTTTATCCTGGTAAATCCTCTCTTTCATATAATTGCTGTAAGCGGCAAACCTCTAGATTATTTACATCCACGCTACTGTCCCTCTCTTAGCATGAGAAATTCCTAAGGAAAGATGGCATTGCTCTACATTGAGTTAAAGTTTTCTCCTTCAGGATAACACCCCTATAAAGGAAATTATGGCATTGCTGGATTCATATATCCCAATTAAAGTAATCCTCCTTTATAAATAGTCACCCAACAACTGTGATAAACAGACGAAATGTCTCCCCTTTAGAGATGACAAGTTCTCTCTCAGTCAAACCTTTTTGCTTCAATCTTGGGCTTTGAACAAGACACCAAAATAATATCTTTTTCCTCCCTTAGAATAGGAGGAACTACGATTGCTCTGATTTCCTTGTTTCTTTTAAACGGGAATATGTAGGCATACGATTGTGAAATCTTAGCGAGCATACTAATTAAAACCTCTAGGTCTAATACCTTCACACATCAATCAAACATTAGGTCCAGTACCTTACCAAAAACATCGGGAAAACCCAAACATCAACAAAAACTCACTCTCTCTCTCTCATATTTCCCAAGAAACTTTCCCAACCCATTAACGGATAAACACCATCATGTATAAAGCGAAACCTAAAGCTAACATCCTGTGGATAACCACGTATAGGATGGGTAATTGACAACTCCCCATTGTATAACCCGACCCCGAACTCCCCGAATCTCTTTAAGCGTTTGTTCAATTAAACATTCGCGTGCAAGGTTAGTTTTAGATAGCTTCCCTTTCCCTTCCAGATTCACGGGATAAATAAGAAATAAGAAAGTAGCAATCATCATCCTCTTCATTGAGGAGAAAACCAAAATTCCACGATAAGGTGGTCGCGTCACCGACAAAAATCGTGCGCTACAACTTGCAACTGGACATTTAAACAAACAACAAATCTCACAATAACAAATAAACATCACCATGCATTTTTAATTACCTAACCATTATTCCAGCTTCAAACTTCCATTCAGAAATTTTGGAAAACGTCTTCAACATTGACTAGTACTCAACCCAACTCTCAACTTACTTAACTCGCTCAATGAATAAGGTTATCACTTAATCAACATGCAAAATCAATTAAACTTAGTTTAATCATGTTCTAATAGAGTTAATCATATAAATCTCAACACATACATTTAGAAGGCTTTTTCAGTTGTAATTTGGCTTATGTTAGGGTAGTATATATTTAGGAAATTAGGGTTAAACCTTTGGAGTTAGTGTCGTAACCCAAAATTTGACCTCCCTTGTTTTCTTTTAGCATAAGCATGTGCAATTGCATTCCCAGCATACGCATCAGCATTTTTATTTGTGGATTTATTACATGTATATCCAAATCCCCAAAGAATCTCAAGGCTGTGATTAATTGTATCCCAGGAGAGTTGTCAAAGCATCAATACATGCAAGACATAAGGGTTTCCATGACTATCTATCAAAGAACAAGGTTGAAGCACGGAACCATGGCCAAAGCACCTCATCCAAAGACAAAAAGAAGGATTTTTTTACTATGGTAACCGGTTACCCAAATTAGGTTAACCAGTTACACCCCCTTCACCAGCCCAAGGGAGGCACATTTTGCACTGGTAATCGGTTACCAGGATTCTTGTAACTGGATACACCTGTTGATTTTTGCCTATATCAGTAGCTTGTCAATGCTGCACCAACTTCTATCCCATTCCTTCGGCATACATCATTCTAGCATCTTGTAGAAGGTTCTAGACATACCAAAATATCAACCATATTTATTCCAATACCTCACTATCAATAAGGTTCATCATGCACCCTCATTTCCACTTAATTTGGACCACTTGATCTTGGAATTGCATTGGGATTCCCCAACCGAGTCAACTAATAACTAACTGATTTAGACCCCAACTCAGTGAGTTGGGCCTAACTAACTCCAAACCAAGTGCCAAACCTCATTTAACTACATCCATACCAAGTTCCAAACCTCCACTAACTCCAAGCCTGTGGTCTATATAAGAAAACCCTTCACATTGATGCAAGGAGCTTCTTTTGATCCCTTCATTCTCTCATCTTGCTCTTAATTTTCACTCTCCATTCTCTGAATTTTCTGTAGCATCTCTTCTTAATCATCATCATCTTCTTCCCTAAACCTCACAAAAACTCATTCACTATTAAAGCTTCGCAAGCTTTGCATTGAAGCTTGTTATACTTTGAGCTAGACCTCCTTTTATCTCCTTTTCATCACTAAATTCTACAGTAATAACAACATTCCTTTCATTTCAATCCTTGGAAGCTGATTATTGAAGGAGTTTTGGTGCGAGTTTGGATTCGAAGCAATTATCGCATTATTTTCGATTTTCTTGCTACGGATTGCTAAGATCTCTGGATTTTCTTGTTTTATAAGCCTCTCTTCATCACATTTTGATCACAACAATTACCAAGGCAAATATTAGCCTTGTAGGTTGGTGAATCTCGCTTAATTTATCACTTTCGATCGATTTCGCGTTTTTGCAATGTAGTGCTTAATTGATGCTTCGTTACATGGATAATTGCTTTGCATGCTTGATTCTATTAATTCTTGATTGCTATGAATTAACATGAATTTTGCATCTACTTCCATGCTATGCTACACTATGATTACATGCAATAAGTGATTCCGAAAAGTGCTTTTCAAAATTCTGTTTTTACAGGTGTAACCGATTACTGCTTTTGGTGTAACCAGTTACACCCCTTACCTGTGCCCTAGGAATTTATTTTGTTCATGGCATAACCGGTTACACTATTTCTGGTAACCGGTTACACTTGACATTTTTTGCCAAATTCTTGCTATTTTGGGACTGTTTTGCATGCTTTTCTTGTATACTTTCCCATGCTTGCCTATATTGATGCCAATGTCATTGTTTTAGGTCAATACCTACTTGAAATAATTTTTTATTAATTAATTGTATGATTTTTCTTGATTATTTTTCAATTTTACCACATGTTTGAAGTCCTTTTACACATTTTTGATTATGTGTTAACATGAAAATGCTTAAAAATGCATGCTAGCTTGTCATTGTTAATGCTTTGCAATTCAACTTGATGCATTAGATTTATTCTTTCAAATATATGGACATTAAATTAAGGGGGAGTATACTCATGATCTTAAGCATATATGAAGACTTCAATATTTTGGCCATGCTTTAACAATTGTTATTTCTCAAGACTTCATAAGTTTTCATAGTTGTCATCATAAAAAAGGGGGAGAATGTGACGACAAGTTTCTAATGTGTTTTGATGAAGACAAGCCCATTGATGAAGACAAGCTCAACAATGATATAATTAAAGAAAGAAAAAGAAATAATGCCTAAGACTTGACTTCACTTGCAAGATTGGTTTGATCAAACTTTTAGGTATATGAAATTCTTGATTAAAACTACTTAGTGCTCAAGTTTCATGATCATGCATTAAAAATTAATTTTTTGATTTAAAACCTTGATTAAACATTTTTTCAAAGATCGTCCAATGTCTTGATCATATCTCTAGTTGATATAAGGTTTTGAATCACTTAAATTAGCAAGTTTTTAAATTTACACTTATGACAATCGATTGTTATCCTGATGCAATCGATTGTCACAGGCAAAATTTTCAAATTTTTGCACGTTACACTTGGTGAAACTGATTGTCATCCTGATGCAATTGATTGCACATGTATGTTTTCTAAAAAATACTTTAGTTAAATGCACCTTTTCATCATATCTTTTCATGGCATCCATTACATTATTTCTCTAATGAAATTTCAGAATTTCTTAAACCATTGCCATGACATTTGAATGGATGCCCTCATCATTATATATTCTATTAAAATTTTCATTTTCTACTCACCTCTTTCATCTACAATTCAAAACAATTATTCTCTTCATATTTCAAAATTTCTTAAGTGTTATAGATAAGAATTTTTGGAGAAACTTTCTTCATATATTTTTCATTGAAAATAATCATAAGTTTTATTCCATACATACTTGAGCACTTGTATATCATTAAAGGAATTGTATGCTTAATGGAGAAGATCAATCAAGAGATTGATACAATGTACATTACACTTAAAAATTCTTGTAAAATTAAGATTATTTGTTGTAATCCTTGTTGTCCAGGATTGTTGGAAACAAGAGAGTCATTAAGGGTGGATTGTTCTCTTAGTGTACTTAGTGAAAATCCAAGAGGATTGTTCTTGGTGGTTTTTGTTAGTGTCTATATAGAAAGACTAGGATAGTTTTGTATAAGTCCTAACAATAGTAAAATCTCTTACTGCATAAGGAGATTGGAGTACTCTCAGATTGTGAGGGGAACCACGATATATCGTTGCGTCTTTTATCTTTCCGCATTTTATAACTTTCATCGCTTAGAAACTAAATCGGAAAAATTATAAGACTTACGTTAAAAAACTGAAAAAAAATATTCTAAGTACCTAATTCATCCGCCCCTCTCTTAGGTGCAAACTCTACTTACAGTAATGCCGATCCTGAACTGCACATACACAAACAGAAAATACCTTAGTAGCACTATGATAAACAAGAAAACAAACAAAGTAATAAAACTAAAATTAAAATAAAATAAGAAAAATATGTTGCACAAAGCGTTGCCCTGTTGCAATCAACAGTCCCCAACAACGGAGCCAAAAACTTGATGACTTCTCAGTAAGTGTACTGATAATGTCATAGTAATAAAAATATTGAACCCACAAGGACTGTGTTTGAACAAGACAATTATTTGTGAAATTTAACGTAAAATAGTAAAAATGGGGATTTGTAAGTTTCAGTGCAAAAAGTAAATGAACGAGAAAACAATTTCACGAAAGCAACCTGGTTGTGTTTTAGAATCCCCTTATCCCCTCTTGTTGATGTATGATTCCTTGTATGAATGATCTTATCCTTATAATATTACGGTGAATTATCAAAACCTTTATAGCCAGTGCCCCCACGAAAGAACTCACTAACAACTACTCGAGGCTTTCTATCCCTAGTCCGCCAGCGTAAGCAATGTTAGGCAATGTACAAATCATTGATTCCCTGTGCCACTACTCGAGGTCTCTTATCCTTATTCAACCGGCTTAAGTAGAATAATTGCCCTAGGTCCAATATATAGGCTACGGGTCAGGAATCCTTATGTGTTTAACAACAGATTAACTGAGTATCTCAAATAAAAAGCATTAAGCATAAGAAATAACTGAATAAAATTATAATTCAAAGGATTCATACAAGTCAAATCGACATATAATGCCAACAAGATTGAATAAGGTTCATCATCACACAACCTAACCTAAGAGAATTTAGCTACACATTATTTAGAGAAAAATACCACAATTAGTAGATGAAAATAACATAAGAAGTCCCTTTAAGAGATGGCCTCCAATGGCTTCAAATGCCCTTAAAAAACTTCTTTTGTGCTCCCAAACTCGTGCTTCAGTCTCCAAAATTCGTAATCCTTGAAAAAGTGCAAAAAATCCCCTTTTAAAGTTGTTAGAATGGGTCAGAACGCGTCAGTAAAAGCCCAAAAAAAGCAACCATCGCGCGCATTATGAACGCATCGCGCGTGCAATGCCTCTTTTTCGCCTCTATTGCGCATGCAATGGTGCGCGATGCCGCACGTGATTATTCTAGTAGCTGCGTGTTTTTTCACCCTTTTTCACCAAAATTTTCACTAAGTCCCATTCTTCCATACTTGGCTATTTTTCACTCATTCTCGAGTCTTTGTTCATCATTTTGGCTCCTCTTTCGCTCTTTTCCCCCAAATTATTTGATTGATTACATGTAATGATGAACTTTCATAAGGACTCAACAAAAATCTATCAAAACATATGAAACATCCACAACCGAATAATTCCTACATAACTCACACGATCATGACCATTTAAGGTCCTTCAAGAAGCATATCAATAGAATATGGTCTATGCTATTGACACTCCACATGAACTAAGCAATGCATGGTCCCCTACAGTGAAAAATGAGACTGTGAGGTTTTATCTTCGAATTTAGATGCAAAATATCATCTTGGAGCAAGGAAAACACGATAGGAACAATGAGAAGCACCAATTCGACGAATTCCTCAATTGAAGTTTCCTAATTTGTGATCATTATGTAATATTTATGACTTTTATTATGGATTTTGTTTACTTTATGAGTAGCCGATAACCCTAATGTTAGGGATGAGTCATTGCTTTTGATGAAGTTTGTATTTCTGAATTGATGATTGTAATAACTGAGTTTTCTCTCTTTATATGATTTATTTCTTTATGTGCTTAATGATTTACTCAATTGATAAATTGATAACTTATTTACAGTTAACTGTTAGAAAGACATTTCAACAGGTAAGGTTTGATTGAAATATTTTATAATAGATCTCACTTAGGCCTAGGGTTATCATCTAGAAACTATTTTGTTCTTGATAATTACATGCTTGGGTTCATTTACAATGTACTAATAGCCATATAAATTGATTTGAATAGACAAAGATGTATTTTCTAAGGAATTAGGTATATATAATCTTAAGAACCAATAATTTTTAGACGAAAAACTTAGTTGTTACAAGATCAATTTAGAATACTAACGGATTCAAAATAAAACTCTCATCCCTGGCATGTTATTCTCAAATTATTTTCTATTCTATTAAATTTACTCGTATTTTTTCTTTTGTTGCAAACAACTCAAATCAAAATCCCAAAATACCTTTTTTCTTCAGCTAAAGTTAAACAAAACTCTAGAATATAAAGCAATACTCAAGATTGACATTTTAGTAACCACCATTATTACTACATCGACAGATATATACAATTGCTAATTTATCGACCAGGCACCTGGAAGGTCCTATACGTGTTTGTATACGTGTATGGGTAGACACTTGCTTCTTGTGGAGTTTCCTCTTCACTTTGGGTCCTTCAACACAAATCAAACATTTCCTAGAAAGTCATATTGCTTAGTTAATATTATAAACTTCACGAGACTGATGAAACTCACAAAACTAACTATAACTCATTATCATAATACTAAGGCTTAAATGTAACTTTGGTCCTCTGATTTTATCGTTTTTTGAGTTTTAATCCCCCAATTTTAAAAACTACGATTTTGGTCCCTTTTTAAAGTTTGTTTTTGAATTTTAGTCCCCTTTCAAATTTGAGATGAATTTTTAATGATGTGGCGCTGGAGTGATGACTTGTCAGTTTCAAATTGACTAATTTTATTTCCAAGTCATTAATAATGATAATAATAATATATTATAAAATAAAATAAAAACAATAAAAATAATAAACTGCTATTAGTATTTAAAGAGACGCAAATTCTCTCAACTGAACCCTAACCTAACCCCCAAACATGTTTCTTCTCTATCTCTTATGGTCTCTATTCTCCACCTATTCTTATCCATATGGTTTCTTCTCCAAACACAGTTTCTTCTCCATCTTTTACAGTCTATTCTTCATTTGCTCTTCACCCAAATGAATGATTATTCAACAATCTCTTCTTCTTATAGTATGTTTTTCAAGACCTTTAACAAATTGTAAAAAAACCAGAAAGTCATGGTATCAAAACATGTGTGCATAATCTGTAACAGACCCATTGAAACCTGTAACATACTAATTGAACCATGTACCATAAATCTTGTGATTCACAGTGAGAAGAATATGAAGAAGAACAAATCTTCAATTGGGAAAAACCTAAGAAAAACTGGGAGAAGAACAAATATACCTCAATACACAATACATATTTGACATTGTTGAGAAAGAATGTAGATAGCAGAACTCAGAACTCAAAACTCGATTCTTGAAGACAAACGTAGGAACAGAAACACAATAACACTTGAAGAGAGCTTGAAGATGTCGTATAACACACTTACAACAACGATTTGACAAAAAAAATATTTGATTTTGATTTTGGGAATTGAACGAATTTAGGAACACAATCTCATAAATTTCTTTAAAGAACTATTTTGATTTTGAGAATTCAACGATTTGGGACTTGAATGATTTGATTTTGGGAATTGATATAGATAATTTATTATTAAGTTTATTAAGTAAATTATTAAAATTATTATTTGTAAATAAAAATATTAACTTTAATAAAATAATAATATTATTATTATTAATTAAAATGACTTGGAAATAAAATTAGTCAGTCTGAAACTGCCATGTCATCACTCCCAACGCCACATCAGTAAAAATTAGTCTCAAATTGGAAAGGGGGCTAAAATCATAAAACAAACTTTAAAAAGGGACCAAAATCGTGGATTTTAAAATGGGAGGATCAAAACTAGAAAAAAGACAAAATTGGAGGACCAAAGTTGCATTTAAGCCTAATACTAATTAGTTACTAAGTTGGGTTAAAATGAATGGATAAAACAATGTAAAATAATGCTAATCAATTTCCATAAAAAAAAGAAGAAAATTCAATTCTGGCATTTTCATATGAAAGAACAATCTCGATGGATGAACGATCCTAAGAAGATTCGTTGTTTGAAGTTAGTTAAACCTCATCAAGAATATCTGCCTCAATCAATGAAGAAGATGAAGAAGCTTCATCTAGTGGAATATTCAAAAGAACAAATGACAAAGAAATCTCAACAAGAAATTTCTTTAGAGACTCAACGTCGAGAAGAACTCTTGAAGAATCAACCTTTGATATAATCTTTGAAGATCCTTCATCCAATGAAGTAGAAAGACATATCTTCTTGAAAGCTTCCCATAAATCTAGTAAATATGATAGTATTATCTCTATGAAAAAGGAAGTGAAAGATTTGCATGAAATCCTAAGTAAATTTACTAAGGGAAAGAAAACATGGATTTAATTCTATCAAATAAAATGCCTTCCTTAAATAAAATTTGATTAGGTTTTAAATTGATTATATCACATAGTGAAAGATCCTACCTGATGGTGTTTAAATGACCTTGATGCTTATGATCCAAGTATGTTCGTTGATGAACATGATCAAGTTGTTTTCGTTAATGGTGTATTTAAATAGACGTGATCAAGTTCTTCTGGTTGATGGTATATCTCAACGGACATGATCAAAGATTTTTTAGGATACCTCTCAGCAATCATTTGTGATGATCCTTTAACCATTTAGTATGTAGAGGTGGGCCGAGGTTCTCGGCTCAATGCCTTACTATTCGACGGGCTGGGCCGAGGTTCTTGGCTCAATGCCTTACTATTCGATGTTGGTGATTGACATAAATATATCTCAAGCCTCGTCAAGTATAAGATTCAAGGTTCCATGAAAGTGCTTATTAGATTTAGGTATTTGACAAAGGAACTTGAAAGCTTTAGATTTGCGAAAGAGAGGAAGTGTGAAAGCTCGCCTGGTCCTGTCTGTATAAGTGACTGGAGTCTTGTGAAAGTAGGAGAGTAACTCCTAAGATACTAAGGCAACACACACACACACACACACACACACACACACACACACACACACACACTTAAAATACTTTTAAAGCCTCACTTTACTTAACAAAATCACCTAAAAATGTTTTAAGGCCTAGCTAGTTGATTAAGAGATTGTCTGCTTAATTGAGGATTTTTTTTCAAACTAACTACCCAATTAGATTACATACCTAATCGATCAGGTGATGCCTAATCGAGTTTAAATCTGTTATGAAAATCTCTTGATGATCGGTAACAACTCTATATCAAAACCATCCTTTTTGGGCTACAATAATCGATTATTGGATACACGTAATAGATTAGGCCATTAATTCGGGCCATGGATTGTTTCCAATTTGATTCAATTTTTCCTGTATAAATGAGGCATCTCCTCACTTCATTTCACACCAGAATTCAGAGTTTTCCCAAGTCTTTACAATTTATCTCTCTTATATCTTTTTAAATATTTTCTTTCACCAAAGTTACCTTAGTTCCATGTGAGTGAAAAATACTTGTGATGAAAGAGTTGTATTGGTGTTGTGAAACTATTGGTATTTTCAAGAGTGAGATAATCTTAAACAATGGAGTTTGGTTCTTGATATCAACCATTCAAAATCTCTATTTTGTTATATAACTTAGCCTACAAAAGTTTTGTTCGATTATTGAGAACATCCGATGAAATGTCTACTCGAATCGTGAGTTCATCTACGAAAAAACTCCCTTTTAGTTGGGGGAATAAGCCTGTATAAAATATCCCAATTCGATTTAATCAAGGGTTCACGAGAATAAATTTTAAAAGCTCAATATTATAGTGAAATCTCAAGAAGATCTCTTAGGGACAAGACTAGGCCAAATTTTGGTAGAACCTGGATAACTCTCTGGTGCCATCTCTCTAAATATATATTTATATTTCTGTTATTTACTTTACTAATTTATTTTCCTGCTGCTTTTTCTCTCCGATTTTGTGAAAACTAACACAATCTTCTTCTTAAGTAATAAAACCGTAAAATTAATCACGGATTTTGAATACCACAAATCACCCCCTCTTGTGCTTGGATTCACTTTTCCTACATGATTATGGAAATTTTAAAGAACTAGTAGTCAATTCCTATAAAAGCCATCATTACTCCTTTCGGGATCCAAAATTATTGACGTAGATTCTTGATGTGGTCGTGCATGTTGTTTCGATGTAGTTACTCGGAGGTGGATATGCAAGGTTAGCACTCCAACACCTAAATCAGGGAGTGAATAAAGACGGGTAGAGTGAATTATGAATTGAATCATATCTTTTTACTACACATGTGGTGACTTATATACGATGAAAGGAAATTAGGTTTGTTTTTCATTGGGCCTATGATTGGTCCAAAACAATTGTTCTTAATGCTTGTCATGGTATGATATACGGGGAAGCCTTCAAAGGAAATGGGTTGGAATATTTGTGCTAGGGAACATGTGCATTAAATTCTAGTCTCATCATTGAAACATTTTGCAAGATTTCCTTACATGTGGCCTTAGGTTCGTAGGTTAAGGTGTGGTGCTTTCCTCCAGGATGCTCAAGTGTGCTCAAGTGTTGTTAGATTTCTTAGGCAAAATCTTACCATTAATTTTCCTTTTCCCATTTTCTTTTTTTTAGACCAATGATCTATCTCTCCTGTTCTCGTATATAAAGATCATTTTGGCTTTTCAAATGATTTTCACTGAGCCTGTTTTGCATTGGGCTTATGGCTGGTCCTGAACATTAACAAAGGGATAATTATTGGTTCATGTATTATTAGTAAGTTCCCAGTCTAATGTTTAGGGATGTTATTTTATTTGATAATTTAAAACATAATTTTCTAAGATTTAGCAATTTATGTGACTTATGTAATAATGTAACTTTTGATTCGCCATGATGCAAGGTTGTAAAATCTAAATTAAATCAAACTCTTTTTACCAGTTCAAGAAGTGGACATATCTACACCTTTAATTTTAATAAAATCACTTCAAATGATGTATGTTTTATGAGTAATGAGGATGAATCATGAATACAGCATAACAAAATAACTCATATCCACATAGACCATTAAAATAAGTTTGTCTGCAAGGATTTTGTAATCGATTTATCAAACTTTCATTTTGAAAAGACCATGTTATTTGATACATTCTGAAAGGGTAAACAAGCAAACGCCTCATTTAAATGTAGAAATATTGTTTATATAAATATGCATTTACCACTATGACACATGGATCTTTTTGGCCTAACAAGAACCATGAGTTTTGGTGGGAATTACTATCCCCTTGAAATCTTGGATGACTATTCTCGCCATACATGAACATTATTCTTATATCATTAAAAAAATACACGGACAATGCTTTTCAGAAGTGATCACAGTGAATTTCAAAATGTGAATTTGAGAACTATTGTAACAAAAATGAAATTGAGCACACTTTTTCTAATCCATAAACTCACGAACAAAATGAGGTTATGGAAAAATAGATCTCTTGAAGAGCTAGGGAGGACAATGCTCAATGAGGCTAACATTCCTAAATACATTTGGGCGGATGTAGTAAGTATTCCTTGTTATGTAATGAGTCATGTTTTGATAATACTAATTCTAAATCTAACAACCTATTAGTTATAAAAAGGAAGGAAACCCAATATTTCTCATCTCCGTGTTTTTGGGTGAAAATGCTTTGTCCTTAATAACAAGTAGGATATCCTTCGAAAATTTGATGCAAAAGCTGATGAAGGTTTATTCTTAGGATATTCCACTTCTAGTAAAGCTTTTTAATATTTACTAATAGAAACATGTCTACAGAAGAATCAATCCATGTTGCCATTGATGAAACTAACTCATAGTCGGTAGAGGTAGAAGTTTCTGATTGTGTAGGTATTTTGAAGAAAACTCTTTTATTAGACCAAGATAAAGATAATGATCAAGATGAAAATCAAAATAAAGATAAAGGTCAATATCAAAATGAAACTAAAGATCAATATCAATAAAAAGACTAAAATTGATTTGAAATCAATAAAATTGAAGAATAATAAAGAAATACTCATTAAGATCTACCCAAGGAATGGAGGGAAACAAAAGATCTTTCTATCCTGAACGCCATAAGGTATATTTTTAAGGGAGTCACAACTCAACAATCCCTTAACCAGATGTGTAATTTTATGGATTTTGTTTCACAAATTGAGTCAAAGGACGTCAATGAAGCTCTCACTAATGAAAATTGGTCTCTTGCTATACAAGATGAGTTAAATAAATATGACATAAACAATGTTTGGGAACATGTTCATAAAACTTTGTCTAAAATAGTGATTGGAACAAAATGGATTTTTTGCAACAAATTGGACGAAAAGGATAATGCTTTAAGAAATAAAGCTAGGCTTGATACAAAAGGGTACAATCAACATGAGGACATAGATTTCAATGAGACATATGCCCTTGTAACTAGACTAGAAGCATAAGGACGCATCTAGGATTTTCATGCATTTTAAATTTCAAGATGTTCCTAATGGATGTAAATATTGGGTTCTTGAACGATTACATCCAAGAGGAAGTGTATGTTGATCAACCTCCTGAGTTTCTAAACTTCTTATCATACCCAAATTTTGACCACAAAATTTCCCATCATTGTGCAAATCTTCACCACAACATGGTCTTCAATCTCCTCAAAGATGGTTGAGCATTCACTATAATCAAGAATTAGGGTTTCCATCCCTCTCTGAGAACTTAGATAAAAGATCAATCAAGAAATGACATGATCTTCAAATTATCTAACCTCTCAAACACCCATAAGGGATCAAGAGGACTCCCACATCAAGAATCAAGCACAAAGTTGCAACACTCAAAGTGGATCAAGCCTCGAGATTGCCAGTGTCACCAAATTAGGGTTTTGGTCGACCAAGGCCTCCAGATGAAAATTTCCTTCTGGGCATGAGCCAATGCTTAAAAGAACAACCCAAGATGCTCAAAGGGACCTCATGGACCTACTCATCAAGTCAAAATAACCTCAGGGGATGCATTTATAGAAAATCAGGAATTAGGGTTCTTGACCTAATTCACCCCTAAGATGACTTTTGAGGCAAGACATGAACCAAAACCTCAATATATGATTTGAGGGCCTCAAATACACTACATTGATCCATTTACAACAATGGATCGATCCAAGAAGCTTGATTCACAAGTTTCAATCTCATCTGAACCACAATTAGAATTTTGAAGAAAAAGTCAACTGTGTCTTTGACTTTTGACCAAGACATGCTCCCAAACTTTGGGACATGATTCAAGACACCCTAAAACACCTATGGAATCCAGCCATTAGGTTTTAATTGGGTCAAAAACTTGATTGCACAAAGGATCACACAGTTTGGATTTTATCTGACAAAAAGTCAACTGTGCCCAGAATCAAGTTTGACTTTTTGGAATTTTTCAAAAATATGGTTCCCCTAAGTAAAAAACAATGTTAATGTATGGTTCCCCTAAGTAAAAAACAAGTCAGAATCTGTTTCACTTTTTCCAAACTTTGAGGTCATCTTTCATCATGATCCAAGCTGAATCAGGTCCATTTGTGAACATCAAAGTTGAATTATGTCATGAGACCTTTCCAAAGAGTACAAGAACTCTAAAAAACTCCATGTGAGCAAGGAGTTATGATCCTCCAAAGTCACCCTGCTACAACTGTCTTCAAGACAGATTTTGGAACATTTCTTGCTAGCAACGATTTTTGGAGTCAAGTGCAATGTTCATGATCAAACCAACTCAATGTGATCAGAGTGAGTCATAACAAACCTGCAAATACCAAGCATTGAGTCAAAAGGAATCACACTTGGAATTTATGAGTTTTGTCACATTATGTTGAATTCAAAGGATGCATTTATGTACAATAGTGCACTTTCAACAAAGCCACTCTCCTCAGTCAAGGTTCATGCATAAACAACAATAAAAACATCTGAGGAATGTGGAATTGGTCAAAAGTTGGCTATGCTACTTAGAGAGCAATTGTACCTTGCATGAGAAGTAAGCACACCTTGCCAAAATGCATTTAGTGAGCTCTTATCCATTGCTGTAGCACTATTCCACCAAGACAAACTCACTCACCTATAAATAGAGACCACATCTAATGATTCAAAACACACCAAACAATACCAAACTTGTTTTCACACTCTTCTTGCTCTCACTCTAATTTTCAAAAACCAAGAGAGTGAGAAATCGAATTTCTCATATCTGAGCAATTCCATCCAAACCAACCACTCAAACACTTCATATACTTCATATAGAAGTGATCCAAACACTCACCAAGTTTCTGAAACATCAAAATCAACAACTTACACCTCAATTGCTCAAAGTTACAAGGTAGCTATAGGTTGGATCGATTTGACCAATCCAGAGGTTTTCAAATCAATCTAAGCATTGGAACACCATCCATAGAGGTCAAGAAAGCTGTCCAGATCATTGGAACACATCTGTAACACCTCCAAGCCAGAATTCGATTCTCACTTGCAAGGTAAGCTTCCTTAAAACTGAACTCATTAATGTATGCATCATAAACATGTTTTCAAGTTACCAATGTGTTTTTGGATGTTCATAGATCCTTTTCCCTCAATCAATTGCTATTTATCTTGCGTGTATAAGATTTCATATAGCTCTTGCATTGTTTAGGGTTCATTTGATTATAACATGTTATCTCTTGATTCTTTGAATTTAAATAAAATTGAGTAATGCCATTCTATTCCTCGTCCAAAAATGGTCAAGTTTCATTTTGACATCTTCCAAAATGGTTGAGAAATGATGGATATAGCATGCTTCACGCAAGTCTGATGTTGGCCCAAGGAAGAAAATGGCCATGGCGCATTCTTCAGAATCAAACATAGTTTTAGTATACATTATTTCATTGCCACTATATATTTGAATTGGCATTGCGCCCCAGTGGTTGATCAGTTGGTTTTGTGTGTGTAGCGAGCAAAGGGTCTGGGGTTCGAATCTTCCTCGCCCCAGATCTTTTGGTTTTATTTATTTTTAACCATTTTCAAAAGGATTTTTCATATATTATTATCACTTTCCATTCTCTATCAGCCACACGCAAGTGGCTCAGTTGGTAAACTTTTAATATCACCACCCCAAGGGCGTGGGTTCAAACCTTGGGAGGACCATCCCATTCTTTTTACCACTATTTTCTTTCATTTTTTTTCACAAATTCTTAATAACTTCAAAAATTAATTTCTCTATCATTTTTTTTATCATTTTTGAATGGTTCTTTTTTTCAAAATTCACAAAAATGTTAAAGTATTTTATTCCACAAAAAAATCAAAAAGATATTATTCATTTAATATATTTTGAAATTTTTGAAAAGAATTCCTTTTATTTGTTTTTAAACATATTAAATGAATTCTTTTTCTTGATTTCTTTTATTCAAATGATTTTAAAATCATTCTATGAATGAAACATGATTTTTCAAATACTTATCCAAGATCACAACTTGTTTTTTACACATGTTTGATAACTTTGATCATTTTAATTGAATTTTATTCAATTAAAATATATTTTTTTAAATCAAGTTAGGGTTTTGATTATTTTTCACCCTTACAAATCTTTTTCAAAACACTTTGGGCTTTTAATAGAGTGTAAGACCCACCCCTTTGTAAATAAATAATTTGGGCCTCAGTCATTGTATAAGTCCCGATACTATTTCAAAAATATTGGCGCAATCGCCGCTTTCAAAACAAAGATCATCTGGGCCTCCCCTTTGTGTTGTAAGTCCCATCTTTATTCTTTTAATAAACCTTTGGGCCTCTTGATAGAGTGTAAGACCCATCCTTTTGTACATAAATAAATTTGGTCCTCAGTCATTGTATAAGTCCCGATACGATTCTCAAAATAACGGTGCGATCGTTATTTTTCGTCTGGTCCTCTCCTTGAGTTGTAAGCCCCATTTCTTGTATAAAAATAACTTTAGACCTTTAATAGAGTGTAAGACCCAACCTCCTTGGTAAATACAATAAATTTGGGCCTCAGTTATTGTATAAGTCCCTTTGTTCTTTTACAAACTACGACGCGATCGTCGCCTTTTCAAAAGAATTCATCTGGGCCTCTCCTTAAGTATAAGCCCCAAACTTCCTTTCAAAACAACTTCCCTTTTGATTTGGATTCAAATTCATAGTTGTCATCAAAACTTTCTTCAATTTATTGAATAATTAACTATGCAGCTATGTTTATAACACTGGAAGCTTGCTTACCTGTGAGTTCTACCAGCTTTCTTTTATATACTTGCTTATACATTTCATCTATATATATATATATATATATATATATATATATATATGCCTGTATATTATTTGCTTAGAGTCTTCCCTAGCAATTAGGTATTGGATTAGATCAAGCCAATGATCACTCTTTCAACACAGTCAAAACTAGTTCCCCATAGGAAATTCCAGATACATTTTTGCCTCCTCTTGGGCTTATACAATATGGAACAAAAAAAGGCATTATTTCCGATGAAACTTTTCTCAAGACTGTCACTACTAGAAATTTGTCTAAGAAATTCATTTCCCCAGAGAGGATTAATTTCCGATGAAATCCCTCTTGAATTTCTTCAAACCCTAGAACAGTTCACTAAAGAAAGGATTATTCCCGGTGAAACCTTTCTTGAACTTTTCTTAGGTTTGGAACCACATACTTCCTAAAAGCATCCTCAGCCTCCTCTTGGGCTTGGTACAAGGACCCTCAGGCTTCTTAGATGTTCTCACGCCTCCTATTGGGCTTAGTACAAGGACCCAAAGACCTCCTACAGGTATAGGACAGAACTTAGTCATCCTTTGATTGTTCATTCCTCCAGAGAGTCAGAATCTCAAAACATCAGAACAATTTAGGGTTGATTCTCATCCCTTAAAACACCATCCTCGTCTTGGATATCATACAAAGATAAACCTTTTCATACCAGTAGACTTGGACAGTCTCACCTCCTTTTGGATCTACATAAACCCTCAAATTTCCTAAAAAAACAGAGGATAAACCCTAATTAATCACCAGTAGAGTTAAAACCTCCAAAGGTTAAAAAACTCAATTTTTAAGCTTTTACTTTAAATTCCCCCAGCTAGGGTCATATTACTATCAATAAACCCTCAATCAGAGCCTCAACGCATATGATATTTCACCTCTTCTGTAAATCCTCAGCAAGAGTTGATCCCCCAATTTGGACCTGCCTCTGGATCTCAATAATCCTCAGCAGAAGCTAGCCTCCTCTTAGGCTTTATATAAGAAACTCCCCCAACCAGCGTCCTCTTAGGCTTTGTATAATGATTATACCTCAGCACCTTTTAGCCTCTATCTTGGGCTTCGTACAAGACACCTATGAAAATTCTCCTGTTGAGTTAGTTAACCCTTTTTAGCCTCAATCTTGGGCTTTGTACAAGACACATATGGAACCTCCTCAGTGGAGTCAATCTCTTTCAGCCTCAATCTTGGGCTTTGTACAAGGCAGACAAAATATTCCCCAGAAGAGTCAACTCCTTCTAGCCTCCTCTTAGGCTTTGTATAGTGATCTCCCCAAAAGAGTCGGTCTTTCTTCAGCCTCAATCTTGGGCTTTGTACAAGACAGAAATAAAACTCCCTAAACAGAGTCAACCTTTTAGCTTCAACCTTGGGCTTTGATCAAGGCACACAAAAATCCCCTCAGAGGAAATCAAAAATCTCTCTGTAGGAACACATTTCTCTGTACATCACACATCAAAATAGACAATCAAAATTAACCTAATTCCAGATAACTGCTGTAAGTGGCACACTTGTTGATTAAAAAATCCAAGTTGTAGTCCTTATTTATCCTGGTAAAAACCTTCTTTCATCAAATTGCTGTAAGTGGCAATCCTCTGGATTATTTACATCCAAGCCAATGTCCCTCTCTTAGCATGAAAGATTCCTAAGGAAAAATGGCATTGCTCAAAACTGAATTAAAGTTTTCTCCTTCAGGACAAATCCCTTATAAAGGAAATTATGGCATTGCTGGATTCAATATATTCCAGTTAAAGTAATTCTCCTTTATAATCAGTCACCCAACAATTGTGATAAACAAATGAGATTTCTCCATTTAGAGATAACAAATTCTCTCTCAGTCAAAACATTTAGCTTCAATCTTGGGCTTTGAACAAGACACAAATAACCTTTAGCTTCAATCTTGGGCTTTGAACAAGACACCAAACATCTTTTCCTCCCATAGAATAGGAGGAACTACGATTGCTCTGATTTCCCTGTTTTCTTTAACGGGAATACGTAGGCATAAGATTGTGAAATCTTAGCGAGCACACATAACAAAAACTTTAGGTCCAGTACCTTACCAAAAACATCAAAAAAACCCCAAAAACAACAAAATTTCTCTCTCAAACATTCCCAAAGGAGAAACTTTCCCAATTTATGACAGATAAACACCAGTAAGTAGATAACAGTAGAATTCTCTAAACGATCTATGGATAATCATATATAGGATGGGTAATTGATAACTCCCCATTGTATAACCTGACCCCGGACCCCCCAATCTTTTAGCATTTGTTAAAGAAAACATTTGCGTGCAAGGTTGGTTTTAGATAGCTTCCCTTTCCTTTCCAGCTTCATAGGATAAATAAGAAATCAGAAAGTAGCACCCAATTCGAACCAATGGCGATAAGGTCGTCGCGTCACTGACAACATCGCACGTTACATAAAAATGGCGACTCTGCTGGGGAGCCAAACTAGGATTAGAATTCCTAAGAGGTCTAGGTTATTTAGTATATTCTATACTATATATATATATATATATTTACTGCTATTCCTACTTGATATCCGTGTTTATTTTTCTGTCAATGGGAATGCGATTGATACGCATGTGGAAAGTTTGAGAGAACATTAAGATAAGGGTGGCATAGATGGGAGAACTTATAGGGAGTGAATCCCGAACAAGCAATCCTTGTAGCCCACTGAATCAGGCGAGGTACCCGTGTGGATACTAAATGTTGAACGAACGATTGTCGTGAAAGCAAAGTTTTCCCAGTGTGGTACCCGTGACCCTGAGGATTTAGTAGACATTAGCCATATGACCATTTGGTAGTGCGGTGACTATCGGGAATAGTTGATACGCGATATTACACTCAAATGAGATCTACCCTAGGATATTATAGCTCGCTTGAGTGAATCATCTTGGTGTTGATATCCCTAGGGGGGTCAATGATTTTGGGAACCTTAAAACCCGTTCTACAGGTACAAAAATTGACTAGAATAGTACAACCTTTGGGGATGGGTAGAGCCATGACTCCATGCTCGTGACGTTGAACCCTTGAACCCATGTTTTTTCAATGTTCTTGTGTGCTGCATCCATCTAAAAAACTCTTTTTAAACAAAGGAATTTTTTTTTCAAAATAAACTAAAATAATAATTGCAAATATCAGAAAGATTGCGTTATGGATTTCGGTAGAAGAAAGACGCACAAGTACACCTTCAAGGCTCCGAAACTAGAGGATTTAAGGAGGTTGGCAAGGATGATTACCAACCCTGACGCTTTCAGAGCTAAGCATAAAGGATTGTTGTCTATGTTAAGGGTCCACGTAGTTGAAGGAATCCTGTCTATGCTGATTCAGTACTATGATCCGGTTTATCATTGCTTTGCCTTTCCAGATTACCAAATGGCACCAACACTAGAAGAGTACTCTTATTTGATTGACTTACCTATCACTGACCGAACTCCCTTTTCTGGACTGGAAGAAATTCCAAAGGAACAAACAATTGCAAAAGCGATCTCTTTGGATGAGTCAGAAGTTAGGACTCACATGACCACTAAAGGAGGAATCCAGGGATTACCAGCTAAGTTCTTGATAGAGAAAGCTTTGTACTTTGCTAGTATAGGAAATGTAACTGCTTTCGAAGATATCTTTGTTCTACTCATATATGGGTTATTCCTTTTTCCCAACATCGACAACATCGTCGATACCAATGCTGTTAAGATATTTCTGATTGGGAACCCCGTACCAACCTTGCTCGCAGATGCTTATCATTCCGTACACTTAAGGAATTTGTACAACGGAGGAATGATCATATGCTGTGTACCCTTACTTTACAAATGGTTTATTTCCCATTTACCCAAGTCTGCTGCTTTTTGGGATCACAAAAGTACTCTACGTTGGTCATACAGGATTATGTCCCTTACCAACTCTGACATAGATTGGTATAATAAGATTTACGAAGGGATATAGATCATTGATAGATGTGGAAATTTCCCTAATGTACCCCCTCATTGGAACTAAAGGGGGAATCAACTATCATCCAATTTTAGCTCGCCGTCAACTCGGATACCCGATGAAGAATATCCCGCATAATGTTCATCTGGAAGGTCTTTTCTTCAAGGAAGGGGAAAGTGGCAGGGCACTAAAGAAGGAAATAGTGCATGCCTGGTAACATATTCATAAGAAAGGAAGAGAGTCTCTAGGAAGACCAAACTGTACCTCCATGGAGCCTTATCTCCACTGGGTGCAAAATAGAGCCCTCAAGCTGAGGATGCCTTACCATCGCTAAGAAGTTTTTCTATTAAAGGAATCTGTCCTTTATTTCATGTCTGATACGGAAAAACTCCAGGTAGCTCTCAACAAAATTCAACGTGAGAAGAGCTCTTGGAAAAACAAGTACCGAATCCTCAATGTGGTGTGTACCAAGATTCAGGAACTGTTAAAAGAGAAGGATGCTCTGATTAAAATATTATAACAACATGCTATAGAGAGTCAAGAAGACCAAAGAAATTTGCTCGCTCCTGAAGATGGCTGGAAATCTACCTGAGTGAATCGCACACTCAAAGATACAACAGAGTCGCCACCGAACTTTATTTAGTCCCAAAGGACAGGGAAAATATCGATAAAACCCAAGGGGAAGAGAAACGGGAACGGGGGGTCAGTTATGCGAAAGGAAGGTATTAGCACCTAACGCATCCGTCGTACTCGACGGGAACCATTTCGCTTGCTTCTAGGCTTGGATGGGTTATCTATCTAAAGGCTTCTAGCTAAAAGAAAGAGAAGAGAGAGAAAGGGGAAAAAGAAAGAAAAGAAAGAAAGTGCTCGTGGAGGAACGAAGTCCTCGTGCCTACGTACCCTCATAGTGCAATGAGGAAGTCAGAGCGCCGTAGTTCAGAGGAACCAGGGGGCAGAAAAGAAGAGAAGAAAGGGAGAAGGAAAGAAAGGTGGAAGTGTGCTCGCCGAGATCATTACGATCTCATGCCTACGTATCATACATTCGAAAGAATGCAGAATCAGAGCTTTCGTAGTTCAGGGAACTGAACGGTAAAGGAAAACAAGGGAGAAACAAAGAAACGAAAGAAGTGGTGTCAAAACCAAGAGCAAAAATGGAAGAAAAGCTCTACTGGGGAAGAGCTCGCAGTAAGAGCGTTTGTACAAAAGAATAGGAAAAGAGTGGTGTCAAAACCAAGAATGAAAGAAACTCCGCTGGGGATAACAAAAAGAATTGGTGTCGAAACCAAGAGAGTAAGAGCAAAAGGAATAGGAAGGACTCCGCTGAGGATCCGAATAAAGAGATGGTGTCAAAACCAAGAGGAAAGGAAGAATCGATATATTAACTGGCTGGCAGTGGTTAACCGAAGAAGGAAAGTAGGACTGCAACTCTGTGAGAATAGAGAAGCATTGGTTTTAACAGAGAAAACTGTGATTAACCAAAGAACGGGTGTAGGACCGAGCAAAGGTCGTGACCCAAAGGGGCTCGGTAAACTGACTGAACAAACAGTACTCAACTGAAGAAAGGGCATTTGAACCAAAGAGATGGTTACTAACCCAAGGGTGCAAGTATTCGAACCAAGAGGAGGTTGCCAACAGCTGGGGGTTCGGTGTTTACAGACGGACTATGATTAACCGAAGAGAAAAGCGAATGATTATCCAAGAGAAGGTGATTAACTCGAAAGGGTTCAGTATTTTAACAGGCGGACTGTGGTTAACTGAAGAAACGGGTGATTAACCAAGAGAAGGTGATTAACCCAAGAGAAGCTCAGTGATTAACAGACGGACTGTGATTAACTGAGAAAGATTGGAAGCATTGGTGTTTTAACTGACAGGCAGTGGTTAACCAATCAAAGGGAGAGGAACCAAAGAAAAGGTTGCAAAACTGGGAAAGTGTCGGTTGTTTAACAGAAAGATTGTGTTTAACCGGAGAAAGGAATAGAAACTCTGCATGGGAATCTAAAGCAATGATTGATTACAAGAAGAAATGAGTGATGGAACAAAGATAGATTGCTGGCGCAAGAATAATGATCTCAACCAAGAAGGACGGTGATTGATAAAAAGGAGAGATTGAAAGACATATGAGTGATCAAGGATCGAAAAGGATCGCAAAGAGAGAAAAGTGATCAAGGATCGACTCGATAGGGGAATGAGAAACACTATAGCTGAAGGATAGAGGTGACTATTCTCGAAGCGAGGGAAAGACACCCTTACCAAAGAAATAGCCAGAATGAGGTTGGAAAGACTCCATCCTCATTCCTTCTCTAGCACCCAAAATATAGTGTGGGAAGTGAAACTGACAGCGCAACCGCTCCAATGTTGAACAGTGCTCCCGCGTAGAGTAACGGACAGCATAACAGCGTCAATTTGTACAGTGCTCCGATGCAAGGCGCAGCGCGAAACTCCAACTCCACGGGGGAAAAGAGAGAGAAAGCTCTAAAGGAGGCCTAAATAGAGGGAAAGGGAAGATCGACTAATCGAAACAAAGTTTCGATCAATTAATCAAGGGATAAACATGCTAACAACTTCCCAAATAGGATGAAAAGTCATTAAAGCAAAAAAGAGTGCATTATTGATTAAACAAGATTAAGTTTATCCCTGAAAAATAAACTTAATACAAGCTGAAATGGAAAGTGCAAAACAGTGCCAAATGATCATCAAAATGTCACACAAAATCATGTATCATGTGAACAAAGATAGTGCAAGAATGATTATGTTCATATAATGCTAAGAACATGGAGCAAATGAATAATAAAAAACGTGCATCGAAAGTTTATAAGCATGCTTCAACCAGAAGTGAAATGTCATTAAAAACATCCATAAAATCAAGCACAATGATCAATGGAAATTAAAATGGAGAAAGCATGGCAAACACACTTGAAAATGCAAGGAAATGGCAATTATGTTCAGTGTTAACCAGTTACTTACTATGCGTTAACCGGTTACATGCTTGAAAATTGGCGTTTTTGGTGAAAATTGAACTGAGTAACCGGTTACTGACCAGGTGTTAACCGGTTACTTTGAGCAGTTGTGAAAAAAAAATAGAAAAAACAGCATATGCAACAAGTAGTTTTCCACACCTAATCACTTATGCAACCTATCACATGCTTGGAACTGAGATTGTGCACGAAAATTGAACTTGAAAACAACAAATAAACAGAAATAGAATCAACTAATACAATTGAATCATGGATCAAACAAATGCAAAACCAAATCACACACAACAATTATCGACTACATTGCGAGCGATACGAAAATGTGCGAAACGGTAAAATTAGTTAGATCCACCAACCTACAAGCCGGAGATTTGGCTTGGTAAATGTTGCAAAGGATTATTGATGCAGAAAATCAAAGAAAACCAGAGGAATCTTCAATTTGTAGACGAACCGTACCGAAACCGAGTAAAATGCGATAAACTCCAAAATGCGAATTCGAACCGTTAGAAGTTACAACAACTACTCAAGATCAATCCAAAAGCTGAAATAACTCCAGAAATCCAAGTGTAATAGCAAGAATGATGAAGGTTGAGCTCAAGAAATAATCACTTTTGATGTAAAAGTGATTATTCTTCAAAGTAGAGATGAGCTTTGGTGAGGTTTTGGAAGAGAATAGAGATGAAGATGAAAATTTAGTAGAGAAATTCAGAGAGAATGTGGGAGAATTGAGAGTGAAATGGAGCAAATGGTTGAAGGTCCTAGAAAAATGAGTGAAGATGAGTTTATATAGATTTTAGGTTTGGAGTGTGAAATGGTTTGGAATTTGGTTTGGAACTAGCTTTGGGTTTGGAACTAGGCTAGGAGTTAGTTGGACTTGACTCACCGAGTCAAGGTGGTTAACTTGGTTAGTTAGAACCAACTCGGTAACAATCCTAATGTGAGTTTCAAAATCCAAAGGTTGACATGTTGGTAAATTAAGTAACATGGTGCACTTGAATTAAAGTGATGCATTGGAATAAATACACTTGGGTTGAAATGAATAGTGTTGAAATATCTAGAGAAGTCTAGAATGTTCCACACACTGCTAGAATCAAGTAGAACCAAAGTCCCAAGTGAGTGCATGGATGCTGTCCCAAAAATGCAGCAGGAATTGCAAAATTGCACTGAGTAACCGGTTACTCACCATGCGTTAACCAGTTACTTCAGTCAATTTTTGCCCAAATTGCTCAGGAAATAATACTGGAGTCCCGGTTATGGTTTTCCACCCCTTGTCTTGATGAATAAACATGGAAACCTTTATTTTGAACTTGTTTTGATGAGGTGATGACCTTGTGAAGATATGATTAATCGAGCTCAAAAACCTGAATATCTTGCAACAAGCAACACACGAAGAAAAGTGCGAATGCGTATGCTAGCGATGCGAATGCTTATGCTTATGCAAAAGGCAAAAGAGGGAGGTCAAATTTCGGGTTACGACAGCTGCCCCTATTTAATCCGCTTGGACCTGAATGTACGAATTGCGCCAGCTTTTCGATGATTCGAGGTAAAAGGGGATTAAATAAAAGAGTATCTCGAGAACTTGGCCGACGACGACAAAAGAAGAGTTGAGAGAGTTTAAAGGTTGAAAAGTGCAAAGTTTGCTGAAAATCTGCTGGGAGATAAGTCAGGCAAAAAAGAGATGGAGTATGATCAATGCATATGCTATGTATGCGTTTCTACATGATGCTTGATATCATGCAATGCAAAGGCTCAAGGTAAGGCACAACGAGAAGTGATCAGGCAGAAACCGTAGCAAAACGACTTCGACATCCTTGATTGGAGAGAGAACCCGCAGGAGAAGACAAACTCTGCTGGAGAAAACAGTTTGTAAAGGACGATGATTCTGCCGGGGAAAGAAACTGAGAACATCTCAGGTTTCTAAATCACCATGGCTGTCCCTGTCGGGGATGAAAGAACCAAATCAATTCTTCCTACCAAGACTAGCTCTGCGTGGGGAAAAGAGATTCCTGAATCATGTTGACTCAGCTGAGGAGAACTCACTGCTGCTGGTGAAAGATAGTTCCTGATCATTGGAAAGGATGCACAACCCTTGCTGGGGAAAAGTGAACAAATATGCCTTTGTTGTGGGACACCTTGGCCACCTGCTAAGGAGAATGATGACTCTGCTGAGGAGACAAAAACTTCTTCATAGAATCAAAACATTGTCGACCAGGCGTTAGGCTTACCAATGGATATTACCGCTCACCCTGCAGGAGTTACCAGTAACACACGCAATGCATATTGCTTTCTCGGTTGATTTAGCTTTTTATTGTTCTCAATGTTTTTTAGTATTATGTGATCACAAATAATTGTTTATTTTGCAAACAAAATACTGGAATGAAAACAAATTGAGATAACAAAGAATGCATTTTATTGAATGTAAAATTTTTGTACATAAGGTGTGTACAAGGATGCAAAATCCTTGATGAGGAAATTTGCAATAAAATTAAAAAAACAAATGTAAATGGCAAAGGGAAATCATGCTTTGCATTGATTACAACATTGGCCACCATCCACTGTAAGTCTAGGTTCCAATGCCTTGCACCAGTTGATGATGATTGGACTGCTCTGTTACCGTCTGAGGTCTAGCCATGAGGAAAAGAGGCTCAAGTTTTCACAGTCAATGCCTTTATCCCTTATTTTTGCCTGGACATGTTTTCACATTTTTTTTCGTCCACCGGGATGCCCATTTTTGCCTAAGTCGCCCTTTCGGGTTTTCAACTTAGCGGGCTATTATTGCTTTTGTCATTGTCCCTAACTTTTGCATGGACATCTCTTTTTTTGGTCCATCGGGACGTCCATTTTTGCCTAGATTGTCCTTGCGGATGTCAATCTAGCGGACTCTTATCCATTTTATTTTTTAGGCATAATATTTTTTGACTGCATCGGAATTCACGGGCGATGGAAACTCCTCCCCATCCATTGTGGTGAGGATCAGGGCTCCGCCTGAGAAGGCCTTCTTGACAACAAAGGGTCCTTCGTAGTTGGGAGTCCACTTGCCTCGTGGATCCGAGTGAACAGGTGAATATCTCTTGAGCACGACCTCGCCTTCGCATAACGTTCGAGGGAGAACTTTCTTGTCAAAAGCTCGTTTGAGGCGTCTCTGATACAATTGACCATGGAAAACGGTTGCAAGGCGCTTCTCTTCGATGAGATTCAGCTGGTCGTATCTGGATTGAACATATTCGGCTTCATCAAGACCTGCTTCCATGATGACTCTGAGTGAAGGAATTTCGACTTCAATGGGTAGAACATCCTCCATACCATACACAAGTGAGTATGGAGTTACCCAAGTAGAAGTGCGAACTGAAGTTCTATAGCCATGCAGTGCAAATGGAAGCATTTCATGCCAATCCTTGTAAGTTTTGACCATTTTCTGGACAATCCTTTTGATGTTTTTGTTTGCTGCTTCAACGGCGCCATTCATCTTGGGTCGATATGGTGAAGAGTTGTGGTGCTCGATCTTAAATTCTTGACACAACTCCTTCATCATGTTGTTATTCAGGTTGCTTGCATTGTCCATGATAATGTTGCTAGGAATGCCATAGCGACAGATTATCTCTTTCTTGATAAATCTAGCAACCACTAGTCATGTAACATTTGCGTAGGAAGCAACTTCAACCCACTTGGTGAAGTAGTCGATAGCGACTAGAATAAATCGATGACCGTTGGAAGCCTTCGGCTTGATCATTCCAATCATATCTATACCCCACATGAAAAATGGCCAAGGTGAAGTCAAAACATTCAATTGAGTTGGAGGCACATGGATCTTGTCTCCGTAGATTTGGCACTTGTGACATCTTTTGGCAAAGTTGTAACAATCTACCTCCATCGTTGTCCAATAATACCTGGCCCGAAGGATCTTCTTAGCCATAGCAGGACCTTTAGCATATACACCCTCGCAGCCCTCATGTATGGACCTTATGATCGTGTTTGCTTCGTGTCTATCCACGCATCTGAGCAACACGGAATCATAATTCCTCTTGTACAGTATACCACCACTTAAGAGGAATTTGGCGCAAATCCGCCTAAGAGCCTTCTTGTTAGTGATAGTGATACCCTCGGGATATTCCTGTTTTTCCAGATATCTTTTGATGTCGTAGAACCAAGGCTTGTCATCGGGACTCATCCTCGATTGCTAAACAGTGTGCTGGTTCGTTCAAGTGATCAATGCGGATATGAGGAGCTTCATTCTTCCACTTGACCTTGAACATGGATGCTAGAGTGGCAAGAGCATCAGCTAGTTGATTTTCCTCTCTGGATATATGATGAAAAGTGATCTCATCAAAGTAAGGAATCAACTTCGCTATGTGTTGTTGGTACGAAACCAGCTTAGAATCCCGAGTCACAAAATTCCCTCTGACTTGACCAATGACCAAGGCAGAATCTCCATAGACCTCAAGAATCTTGATTCTCATGTCAATAGCCGCTTCCATGCCATAGATACATGCTTCATATTCAGCCATATTATTGGTGCATGCAAAGCATAATCTGGTAGTGAAGGGAAGGTGAAAACCCGTTGGAGAGATGAGGATAGCACCGATTTCACGACCCTTAGAATTTGAGGCACCGTCGAACACGAGCGTCCATCGCGCCCTTGGTTCGGGTCCTATATCAGGATCTGGAGTCTCATAATCCCTGATAAGTAGAACATCCTCATCGGGAAAGTCAAACTTCATCTGTTGATAACTCTCTATAGGTTGATGAGCAAGGTAGTCAGACAAGACGCTCCCTTTTATTGCTTTCTGGGTAACATACTGGATATCATACTCAGTTAACAGCATCTGCCACCGAGCAATCCTTCTAGAGACAGCAGGCTTTTCAAATATGTACTTTATTGGATCCATTTTGGATATCAACAAAGTAGTATGGCAAATCATGTATTGTCGTAGGCGTCGAGCAGCCCAGACCAGAGTGTCATACCCCAAATTTTGACCACTTATATTTCTCATCATTGTGAAAATCATCATCACAATATGGAGGAACCTTCATACTTCATCAGTCTCCCCAAAGATGGGTGAGCATCCACTACAATCAAAATTAGGGTTTCAAGCCCTCTCAGAGCCTTAGACAAAGGATCAATCAAGGAATGACATGATATTCAACTTGTCTAACCACTCAAACATTCACAATGGATCAAAAGGACTCCCACTTCAAGGATCAAGCACAAGGCTGCTCCCTTCTAGGTGGGTCAAATCTCAAGATCGACAGTGTCACCAAATTAGGGTTTTGGTCGACCAGGGCCTCCAAATGGAAATGTTTCATCTGGGCACAAGCCAATGATCCAAAACATAACCTAATATACTGCATGGAACCTCATGGACCCAAGCATCAAGTCAATTTTTCCTTAGGGGATGCATTCATCAAAAATCAGGAATTAAGGTTTCTTGACCTAATTCACCCCTAAGTTGAATTTTAGGGCAAATCATGAGCCAAGACCTCAAGAGATGGTTTGAGGGTCTCTAATGAGCTATATTGATCCATTTGGAACAATGGATTAATCCAAGAAACTTGAGCAACAAGTCTCAATTTCATCTGCACCACAATTAGGGTTTCGCGAGGAAAGTCAACTGTAACTTTGAATTTTGACCAGGACATGCTCCCAAGCCCTAAGACATGATTCAATATACCCTATGACACCCATGGAACATGTCCATCAAGTTTGATTTAGGTCAAGGACATGATTTCCTGAAGAATTGCACAGTTTGGAATTCATCTGATAAAAAGTCAACTGTGCACAAAAGTCAACTTTGACTTTTTGAGATTTTTCACCAAAATGGATTTTTAACCCTAAAATGATGTCAATGTATGATTTGAATCATCATTCATCAAGAAAAATCAAAGAAAGTGGGATAACTTGTAAAAAGGGTAACCATAAAAACTTAGAAAAATTTTTAAGTTATGGAAAAAGTACACTAATGTGCCAACTTTGGAGGACCATAACTCCTAAACCACAAGGCCATTGGTCCCCATTCAAAGCTTGATTTGTAGATCACATTGCCCTCTACAAAAGCTTCATACTGACCTATGTCCAAATTCCTCATGGATTTTGAGTTATGGAGTAATCAAGAAAAGTCACTTTGTTCCAACACTTAGTGAAAATTTCACTAAGTCAGATTTTACCCTACTTTTTGCCAAATGTAGGGGGATTTTTCACTTGGATTCAAAAGAGATCAAAACCAAACATGTTCAAACAGTTATTGTGTCATGTAAGGGCTTTCCAAAATGGCCAAGAACATTACCAAATTCAATTTGAGTCATGAGATATGACATTGACAAGTTGCCTTGTTGAAATCTGTCAAGGCAAGGCAGATTTTGCATTTTTGGTCGATTTGCCAAAATCAGCCAAATCCAAATGCTCCTATCCACTTGGACACCTCTGAGTATTGAATCTAAAGGGGACAATCACTGAGCCAAGCCTCCAAAGTCTTTGGAACAAGAAATAGCATGTTCAACCTAGAATGGCCAAAATAGGGACAAGACTCCAATTTTGGATTTGAGCATTCAATGGAAGCATCAAGGTGGCATGGACTGAGCCATTCTCAACTAAATTCAGTCAAGACTTATCCAAGACCAAGGGAACCACAGCCCTGTGCCCTAACCTCTAGTCAATGGCTAGAGGAGACTTGCATTTCCATTGGCCAACATTGAACAAACACCTGCTGCAGTTGCCATTCACTGTGGATCCCAAAACAAACTTGCTCTATTATAAATAGAGCTCAATTGTGATCAGTTTGAGTACACCAAAGCCATCAAACAGATGCTTTCCTCAAAATCTCTTCTTTCACTCCAATTTTTCCTTCTAAGGCAAGTCACTATCGGGTTTTGAGTTTGAGAGCTTTTCCAATCAAACCAATCACTCACACACCTCACATACATCATATAGAAGTGATCCAAACACTCACTTAACATCTGGAACACAGATTTCACAAAATCACCAGCCAATTGCTCAAGTTCTTGACAGTTTTGCAGTTGAGGTACCATCTTCAGCTCCAAACCATTTCAATCCATTCCAAGCATTCATACACACTCCATGGCACCTAGGGAAGCTATCAAGATCATTGGAACCTAGCTGTAACACCTCCAACACAAATCACGATCACCAGCTGCAAGTGGTAAGCATGAGCTCTTCTAACTCTATGATCCATGCAATTTTTGCTGCACAATAATTTAGCCATATGTTCATAATCATGCATGGAATGTTTTCCCTCAATTAATTGCATTGTTTGAATCGTGTATCAAAAATCCTAGCCTTCATGCAGAAATTAGGGTTCTTGAGGTTTTTCATGATTTTTTGTTATATGTTTAATTTAAATGAAATTAAATACCATAGACATGATCGTGAGGTTGAAACGAGTTGATTGGTATGTGGATTACATGATATGATCAAGTATTCAGTGAGATTGGAGAGAAAATGCAAATCTGGGCAAACCCAGAACACGCGCGTGTTCTTGGGTGTTCTTTGCCCCATTTTTTGAATATTTGAATATTTGAATTTTGTGATTTTATTTAATTGATTCAAAAATTAATTTCTCTCTGAGTTTTAATGATTTTGAGTTGATTATTTTTTTTAATAATTCACAAAAATGTTAAAATATTTTATTTTCCCAAAAAATCGAAAAAATATTATTTATTTTATATAATTGATATTTTTGCAAAGAATTAATGTTTTTAATTGTTTTTGACATTTAAAATATTTTTTCCACCTTGATTTTGCAACTTTTAATGCTTTCTAATTATTTTGTAGGTCAATACTTAATTCTTAAAGCATTAATCCAAAATCACAATTTGTTTTCCATATGTTAAACAATTTTGATCATTTTAATTGAATTTTTAATCAATTAAAACACATTTTTGAAAATAAATTAGGGTTTTGGATTAATTCAACCCTCATAAATCATTTTCAAAACCTTTGGGCCTCTAATAGAGTGTAAGACCCAATCTTTTGTAAATACAAACCCATTTTGGGCCTCACTTATTGTATAAGTCTCGTTGTATTTCCAAAAGTTCGACGCGATCATCATCCGTTGAAAAACAAACCTTGGGCCTACCCTCGAGTAGTAAGACCCATTTCTTTTCTTTAAAACACTTTGGGGCCTCTAATAGAGTGTAAGACCCAATCCTTTTTTTGACCAAATCATTTTTGGGCCTCAGTGTATTGTATAAGTCCCGATACCGTAAAAAACAAACGACGCGATCGTCGCCTTTTGAAAATTAACCTTCTGGGCCTCTCCTCGAGCTATAAGACCCATTCAAAACTTTTGGGCCTCTAATAGAGTGTAAGATCCAACCCCCTTTTAACCAAAATCATTTGGGCCTCACTTATTATATAAGTCCCTCTACGTTAAAAGAAAATCTCGGCGTGATCACCATTTTAAACGGAAAAATCAATTGGGCCTACCCTCGTGTTATAAGCCCCACTCTTTTTTCTTTAAAACTTTTGGGCCTCTTGAGAGAGTGTAAGACCCATCCCTTTGTACAGAAAACCTTTTTGGGCCACAGTCACTTGTATAAATCCCTCTGTACAAATTCAAACAGTGCGCTCACTAATAAAACCCTGGGCCTCTCCTTGAGCTGTAAGCCCCAAATCTTTCTTTTTCAAAGCATTTTCTCCTTTGATTTTGAATATACTGTTGTTTTCAATCTTTCTTTGTTGAACAACTAACCAAACAGCATGGAAGCTCTACAACCGAGTAAGTGGTTATTGATTTCATTTACCGCTTTCATATACATATAACTGTATTGTGGGGCTGTTTCAATGTAAGTCTTCTTTCATAAACTCATATCAACTGTGTAATAATAGTATAGATATTTATAGTTTCCCCGGCAACTACGTCTAGAACTAGGTGACGCCGTTTCGTTTATTCGTAGAAATAGACAACTAGATCCCCAATAGGATCACCAGATACAGTCTTCTCTTCGGCTGTCCTCATTAGGAATTGTCAAGAAACTCTACTCCCAGAGATGAATGTATTCTCCGTGAATGGCATCTTTGAGTTTCTTCCAAATTCTCGAACTTTCCTGACTTGATCTATTCCTTGTGAATAGCTTGCCTTGAATTTCTCGGGGTTTGGGGACCCACGGGCTTCTTAAAAGCATCGGCCTCCTCTTGGGCATCATACAAGGACCCACAGGCTTCCTAAAAGCAACCCCGCCTCCTCTTGGGATAAGTACAAGGACCCTACGGCTTCTTAGAAGTATTCACAGCCTCCTCTTAGGCTTCGTATAATGATCTCTTCCTCCGGGAATGATAGCCTCCTCTTGGGCTTCGTACAAGGATCGATCGGCTTCTTAAAAGTTTCCAGCCTCCTCTTGGGCTTCGTACAAATTGTCCCGACGACCTCCTAGAGGTATAGGAACAGAACTTAGTCATCTGCATAGAACAGTCCTTTCAAAGAGTCTACTACTGTTTCTCAAAGCATGGTACAAAAGATGAAACTCTAGACTTGGACAGTCTAATATCCTTGAGTCTCAAAGACATTCTCAAGTGACCCCTTCGTTAAATAGGAAGAAAACCCGTCGACTCGGACAGTCTCAATACCCTTCGGATTTCCCAATTCCTTAAAGAACAGGAATAACCCGGATCCTCGAATCAAATCCTCGAGTACAGTGTTGCTCATATAAGAACTGATTTTCTCTTTATATCAGTATATTGGATCTGTCACTTAACTGAAACGGTAACCATAGCCTCCTCTTAGGCTTTATATGATGATCCTTCTCCAGTCATACTAGCCTCCCTCTTGGGCTTTGTACAATGATTCTCCCCAGCGGAGTCAAACAACGTTTAGCCTCTCTCTCTCGGGCTTTGTACGAGACACATAAAGAGACTCCCTCGTTGAGTCAATCACCCTTTCGCCTCCATCTATGGCTTTATACAAGATACAAAAAGGTTCTTATTGAGCCAAACAAATTTTTGCCTCCATCTCGGGCTTCGTACGAGATACAAAAAACTCTCTTGTTGAGTCAAATAGCCTTCATCTCGGGCTTTATACGAGATACCAAAAGATTCCCTCGTTGAGTCAAAACCTTTTAGCCTCTCTCTCGGGCTTTGTACGAGACACATATTAGCCTCCTCTTAGGCTTTGTATAAGAAAACCACTGGTTGGTTCAATCAACCTTTTAGCATCAAAGCTGTGCCCCGTACACAAACTTCAACAACTCTTTCCCCTTCATCTAATTGCTGTAAGCGGCAAGCCTCTGGATCATCTACATCCATGCCACTATCCCTCTTTTAGTATGAGAAATTCCTAAGGAAAGATATCATTGCTCTACACAGAGTTAAAGTCTTCTCCTTCAGGTTAAAATCCCCTATAAAGGAAATTATGGCATTGCCGGATTCACACATCCCGGTTAAAGTAATTATCCTTTATAAACAGTTGTGACATACAACCCCCTCTTTAGAGATGAAAAATTATCTCTAAAGTCAAACCTCTTTAGCTTCATATCTTGGGCTTCGAACAAGATACAAATAGATCCTTCAGCTTCATATCTTGGGCTTTAAACAAGATACAAATCACCTTTAGCTTCACATCTTGGGCTTTGAACAAGATATAAACCACCTTTAGCTTCACGTCTTGGGCTTTGAACAAGACACCAAAACAACCATTTCCTCCCATAGAATAGGAGGAACTACGAACGCTCTGATTTTCCTGTTTCGGTAAACGGGAATACGTAGGCATAAGATTGAAAGAAAAATCTTAGCGAGCACACTAAACAAAAACCCAAAATCCTATACTCTCACATATCTATCAAGAAGCATCTGTCCTAACATCTAAACCTCCCACCACTTTTAAAAAAATAAACCCAATAGAGACCCCGAATCTTTGTAGCATCTGTAACTTAACAGACCGCTGTTTATACTCAGTATGCAAGCAGGGTTAATTGGAGACATCTATTTCCCTTCCTTCATCAGCTTTAATAGGATAAAAAATGAATCGAACTGTAGTACCAGAGCGATCGTGCTTCGCAACCACATCCAAAAATCACTCGCTACAGAAAAATGGCGACTCTGCTGGGGACACGCGTGTCATTAGGATCTATCTCACCTTTGTAGCAAGATCTTGGTCTCTTCCCATCCATCAGGTGGAAACCTTAAAAGTGGCGCCCACCGTGGGACCCCTCTAACCTTTTTTCTCTTCACTTGTGTGAAACCACAGATTGGGGCTTCCGTCGGGGAACCCACTTTCTGTCAGGAACTTAGGATTCATAGCTTTAAAAGTCTAGGACATTAGGACAAATATATATACTACTTTTCCTAATTGCTATACGTGTTTATTTTTCTGCTAATGGGAATGCGTGTGATGCCGCATGTGGAAAGATTGAGTATACACTTAAGATAAGTGATGGCGACGAGGTCGACCATCAACCTCAGTGGAGGCTGACCAATGCAACCCATTCTCTCACCTAGACAATGGGCCGATTGTGATGTCTGAGAAGCTAAGGAGCCAAACCCTTTTGTAGTGCAGAAACTATCGGGAATAGTTGTTACGCGATACTACCCTCATTTGAGGCTGGTGATCTATTCTCGGTGAATGGCACTTACTCTAAGATCGCTCTATAACTTGCTGGCGATCCACTTGTTGTTTTACTTTCCTGGGAGGAGCTGATGATAATGAGTACAGGTACAAAAATCACCCTAGTATAAACCTTTGGGGATGGGTAGAGCCTTGACTTCATGACAGCGACCCTTTGACCCCATGTTTTTCCTATGTTTTTGTGTGCTGCATTCATGCATTCATTTAAAAAACATTAAAACAAAAAAATTTCTCTTCTAGTCTCTCTGTTTTTCAAATTAAACTAAGACTGTGATTGCAAATATCAGAGAAAAGGATTGCGCTAATGGATTTCGGTAGAAGGAGAACTCATAGGTATACTTTCAAGGTTCCAAAGCTAGAGGATTTGAGAAGGTTAGCGAGGATGATCACAAACCAAGAGGCCTTCAGAGCCAAATACGGAGGTTTGCTATCTCTGCTAAGAGTCCATGTGATTGAGGGAATCATGGATGCGCTCATTCAGTTTTATGATCCAGTTTATCACTGTTTCACATTCCCGGATTACCAGCTCGCACCAACGCTGGAGGAGTATTCTCATCTGATTGATTTACATATCACTGATCGAGCTCCATTTTCTGGACTGAAAGAAATTCCAAAGAATCATACCATTGCAAGAGCAATTCATTTGGACGAGTCTGAGGTTAGGACTCACCTAACCACTAAGGGTGGCATCCAAGGTTTGCCAGCCCAGTTCTTGACAAAGAAGGCCCTGTATTTTGCCAGTATAGGAAACGTGACTGCTTTTGAAAGCGTCTTTGTCTTGCTCACCTATGGGTTATTTTTGTTTCCCAACTTGAAAACGTGACTGTATTTTGAAAGCGTCTTCGTCTTTGCCAGTATACGGAGCTTTTGAAAACGTGACTGTATTTTGAAAGCATCCATTAAGGTTTTTCTCATTGGAAACCCTGTGCCGACTTTGCTCGCAGATGCGTATCATTCTGTACATTTGGGAAATTTGTACAGTGGAGGAGAGATCACATGTTGTGTACCTTTGCTTTACAAATGGTTTATCTCCCACTTGCCCAAGTCCGCTGCTTTTTGGGATTGCAAGAGTGCCTTACGTTGGTCGCACAAGATCATGTCTCCTACCAACTCTGATATAGATTGGTGTAATAGGATTTATGATGGTATCAGAATCATTGATCGTTGTGGAAACTTCCCCAACGTAACCCTTATAGGAACTAAGGGAGGAATCAATTACCATCCAGTTCTCGTTCGTCGTCAATTTGGATACCCGATGAGACACGTCCCACGGAGTGTTCATCTGGAAGGTCTTTTCTTCAAGGAAGGAGAAAATGACAAAGCACTAAAGATGGAAATAGTGCACGCTTGGAAACACGTTCATAAGAAAGGACGAGAGTCTCTGGGAAAACCAGACTGTGTCTCAGAGGAGCCTTATCTCCATTGGGTACAAACTAGAGCTCTCAAGCTAAAAATGCCTTATCCTCGTTACGGAATTCTTCCGCCGAGGGAACCTGTCATGTACTTCATGACTGAAACTGAAAAGCTTCAGGTTACTCTCAACAAAGTTCAACGAGAGAGAAGGTCTTGGAAGAACAAGTACCGCACCCTCGACATAGAGTGTATCAAAATACAACAATTACTGAAACAGAAAGATGCTCTGATTGAAATTTTGGAGCAACATGCTGTGGATAATCAGGATGACCAAAGGAATTTGCTCGCTCCTTTCACCTGGCAAAGGAATGACAACCCGACAATGGCCCAAGAACCCCGGTCAAAGAAAAGGAAAGTACCAGAATCAGCACCCGATTTCTCTTCAGAGAGGACTCGGGACCCATTAGCTTAGGTTTTTGTTTCTGCACCTTGTAATCTACTGTATTTCCATTTCTGTAATCCTTTGAATTCAATAAAAAGGGGTTTCCCCACTGTTTGATATTTGCAATCTAATTGTCAAAGTTTATTTTGATTAAACCAAAAAATGATTAATATAGTCATTGCATTCATCATTCTCACATCGCGTATTCTTCTTACCTACGAATCTCACGTCTGTGTCTCGGTTTTAGAGTCAAACTGTCTCATTCGTACAATACTCGGGCCAACCGTCAGAAAAAGATGGATGATCTTAAGGAAGAGAACAGAGAGTTGAAAGAAGAGATCGACACTCTGAGAGAGGATATGAGAAAGCTTCGTAACGACATGCAAGCCATGGCAGAAGCTCAACTACAAAGGACGGTGATCTCAGAGATCACCTCAACGCCCATAGTGGAGAAGTATGATCCTAGGTATTAAATGCCGAAAGATCGTCCCTGGGGCATACCTGTTAACTATATCCCGGAAGGATATGTTCCGCCGATCACTGAAGATTAGGGAATCTCAACAGAAGCCGCTGGGCCTGAAGGTTACAAACTTCGGGAAAGCGAAGATGCCAGGGGCATACTGAAGACTCCTGAAGGTTACAAACTTCGGGAAATGCCAAGATTTGCTGCCGTAGTCACGGTACCACCCCTTGTGGTGCACACTGTCCCGGAAGGATAGATTCCACAGATACCTTCTGGTAAAAAGGAAACTATGTTTGACAGAATGGAGGAATTCCAGGAGCAGTTTCTGGAAATGCAGAAGGAGTTGCAAGCCATTCGCGGTCAGGATTTATTTGGAAAGGACGCCGCAGACCTCTGCTTGGTCCCCAATGTGAAAGTTCCGCACAAATTTCAAGTGCCCGACTTTGAAAAATACAAGGGTAACTCTTGCCCTCAGAGCCATCTGGTAATGTACGCTCGGCGAATGTTAGCTCAGACGGAGAATCAGGACCTACTGATTCACTACTTCCAGGATAGTTTAACCGGTGCCGCACTCAAATGGTACATGGGTTTAAACCGTACCACGATCAGCACATTCAGAGATCTTGGCACTGCCTTCGTCCAACAATACAAATACAATTTGGACATGGCACCCGACAGAGATCAACTCAGATCGATGTCGCAAAAGGACAAGGAAACCTTTAAGGAGTATGCTCAAAGGTGGCGTGAAATCGCCACTCAAATTTGTCCACCTCTTGAGGAAAAAGAGATGACAAAGATCTTCTTAAAGACCTTAAGCTCATTTTACTATGACCGAATGGTTTCCAGTGCACCCAGTGATTTCACCGAGATGGTGGGCATGGGCGTACGTCTTGAGGAAGCCGTCCGAGAAGGACGTTTGGCAAAAGACACTGGATCGACGAGCAGTACTAAAAAAATACGGTAGTGCTCTCCCTAAGAAAAAAGAGCAAGATATTGGGAATATCTCTCTCAGAAAGCAAATGCGACGTTATCAGCCGGTAGCAGCTGTAACTCCTGCTATCAGCCCTGCGCTTATTCCTACGTATCAACCTCAGGTTGCGCAGAGCCAACCTAATCAGCAAAGGACACAATAGCCTCTTCAGCAGGCTCGTCCTCCATATAACAACAACCGTACAACACGACCATCAGGGTTTGATCCTATACCTACGTTGTACGCATAGCTGTTTTCGTTACTACTGGCTAAGGGCCACATTCAGACTAAATCTCCTCTTACAGTACCAGAAAATCCGCCTTTTTGGTTTAAGGTGGATCAAACTTGCCCTTACCACCAAGGAGGATCAGGGCATAATATAGAGAATTGTCTCAATTTCAAGTCCGACGTGCAAAAACTTGTTAGGAGCGGGGTCTTATCCTTCAAGGATACAAATCCTAATGTTCTCACGAACCCGCTGCCTCAACATGAGAAGGATACTGTCAATTTGATAGAAGGAGAGACTAACGATGTCTATCAAATTCACGATGTACTCTTGTTGAAGACCAATCTGGTCAAGATGCATTGTAGACAGAGTGGATATGGCCATGTGCCACCTCATAATTATCACCAGTGTGATATCTGCTCTAAAGACAACCAGGGATGTTCTGTGGTGCAAGCAGCTCTACAGGAACAAATGGATCTCGGATGGATCCAAGAGCACCGAGTTCGTGGAGTTAACATGGTCTACACGAATTCCAACTTCATTCAAAACCACGACATTCGTACGATGAATGTCAACTTGGTGGCGATGCACTCAAGCCAAAGCCAGTATCATAATCTGTCGCGGCACGATTACAGTTCCTGTCTAACTTGCTCGGTAAATAAACAGGGATGCTCTTTCATACAGGAGGCCCTCCAACGTCAGATGGATCTTGGATGGATCCAAGACTACCATGATAGGAACCCTTATCAGATCAACATGGTTCAGATCTTCAATATTCGCGTGATGAATACCAACCTGGTAGAGTTACATGCTGAGCAGGCCCGACTCGGATTCTTAATATCACATGACTATCAAAGCTGTAAAGTGGGTTGCGAAAATAATCGAGGTTGTACCCTTGTCCAGGAGGCACTTCATCACCTGTTAAATCACTGGTGGATGCCAATTTATATGGATGAAGATACTCAGCAAATTAGTATCAGTAACAGGAATCCTACTCGACGTCAAAGTCAGGATGTCCGACTCGTGGAAGCTAACCTAGTGAGGTTACATTGTATTCAAAGTGGGCGTGGCCAGGTGCCACCACACAATTATGACCGTTGTAGTGTCTGTTCGGAAAGTAACCAAGGGTGTTACCTTGTGAGAGAAGCTCTTCAGGGACAGGTGGATCATGGAGAAATTCGTCCATATTCGGGTTCCGGACCCATCAACTGGACGCCGAACTACCTTACCGATCAAGTTGAGGACGTTGTCACAATCTCTGGTCATCACCAGACTAGGGATGTTTTTTCCATTATCCCTCTACTTGACGAATCTAAAATTCCCAACCGAGAACAGATCGAGATTACTTACAATGGTCAAAAAAATCATAAGGTTCCCATAGTCATCTATCTACCGGGACCACTACCGTATGAATCAACTAAGGCTATCCCTTACAAATACGGTGCAACAAAAATTGAAAATGGAAAGGAAATTCCATTACCCTCCGTCGTGAATATTGCAGACATCAGTCGTGTAACACGGAGTGGTAGAATCTTCAACAGAGGAGTTGGAGAACCTAACAAGGAAAAGGAACTTCAGACAGAAGCTCCTGATCCATCAGTCGGTCAATCCAGTAATCCCGACCTTTCAAAAAATAATGATGAGATGCTGAAGCTCATCCAAAGGAGTGAATATAACATTGTGGATCAACTGTTACAGACTCCTTCAAAGATCTCGGTATTATCACTGTTACTCAGTTCAGAAGCCCACAGGGAGGCTCTATAGAAAGTCTTGGAGCAAGCCTTTGTGGAATAGGATGTAACAATCAGACAGTTCGATAGCATTGTCTCTAACATCACTTCCTGCAATAATTTGGGATTTAGTGATGAGGAATTACCCGAAGAGGGTCGTTGTCATAACATGGCACTCAATATCACAGTTAACTGCCAGGACGATGCTTTAGCCAGCGTACTGGTAGACACAGGGTCAGCCCTGAATGTTATGCCGAAGTCCACTTTGATGCAATTATCATTCAACGGCCCTCCGATGAGAACCAGCGAGGTCGTCGTCAAAGCGTTCGACGGATCCAGAAAAACAATTATCGGCAAAGTTGATCTTCCCATAATTATCGGTCCTCATACTTTCCAAGTCACTTTCCAGGTCATGGACATCCGGGCAACATACAGTTGTTTATTAGGAAGACCTTGGATACACCAGACTGGAGCGGTTACTTCAACCCTCCACCAAAAGCTAAAGTTCGTTCAGAACGATCAACTTGTCACAGTCTGTGGTGAACAGGCCTTGCTCGTGAGTAACTTATCATCATCTACTTGTGTAGAACCCGAGGAGGTTATTGGGACGCAGTTCCAAGCACTGTCGGTCGGCAAGGACAATCAATCCCAAGGAGGAACCTCGATTTCCTCATACAAAGATGCTATCAAAGCGGTCGAAAGTACTGATACAACCGGATGGGGACAACTTATCATTCCTATTGACAATAAAACAAAGAAGGGTCTTGGTTTTTCTGCAACCCGTACCCGGACAGCTGCTAACGATGAAAGTCTTCATCCCATTCAGGATTTCTTCCACAGTGGAGGTTTTCTTCACCCAGTCCCTTAAGTAGTCCATGCTATCAATGAGGAAGATCCCTCTGACACAGAGGAAGAGTGGAAGTCCTACCTTAACGAGGACGGTTATATGTCTCAAGAAGAGGTGCCTATGCCATTTCGCTATCCCGCACAGAGTCCGAGATTTATACCATGGCCAGACGTCAAAATGATATATAGAGATTGTGATCCGGAAGGATGCCGTGCTCCGCCAAATTCATTAGAGGAGGACACTCTGATGAAAGACAACTTTGACCACAACTACTATGGCCCAATGGATGGTCTGCCAATGTGGCAACCTTACTTAGGAGACTTGGGGCCAGAAAGTCAGCCGAGTAATGAAACTCAGTTGAGTCTCATTGAACAGAATACCTGTGTCCCCACCATGCCATGGGATCAACACTCAGGTCATTCAGAAACTACTCAACATGAAGATGAATTCGCAACGTTTGCAGGACTTGAATTCATCAACTATGCTTTTCCCAAGGTCAACATCATCGAGAGAGATGACCCCTCCAGTTCCAAAGAAGTGTGTGACACCTTGGGACAACCGAGTGGAAAATATGACTATATGGTCAAGTACACCGCTCCCGAAAGCTCTTGTATTAGGCTCGAAGACATCCAGCTAACTGGATGGGGAGATACAGCTGAGAGAATGAATGATATGCAAAATACAACTGAGGAATTCTCCTACGACAATTCTGCCTGGGAGACAGATTCCAATGATCCCGCTCCACCAGAAATCAGCGTTATTTCTGAAGACAAATCGAGGAAGGTGCCAGACTTTGTGATTCACCGAGGAGTTCGCCGCCAGTGGGTTGCTGTCGATGTTCCGAGGATTGTTCATAAGTCAAAGTAATTGCCATCTTTAACCTTTCACCCTGCCCAGGTGAAACAAATGTTTTGATAGGGCTCGCTTTCTATAAATTTTCCCTCTTCGCTTCGCCCAAAGTGACAGAGTTTTGTTTTATAGGGCTGTAGTTTTGAGAATCGACTTGTTCATTAATAAAATAACGTCGTTCTTTAATTTCCGCATTAATTGTTGTTTTCTCTTTTCGTTTTTTAGAAAATGGTAATCCTTTAAAACAATTAAAAATAAAAACAAGCAGTAAAATAAAACACTGCACACACTTGCATTTTCTCTATCTCTTCTAAACACGAATCATCACGTCATGCAGATTGCTTGTTTTAAACCCCGTTGAAACATACGATCCGATGCCTTCTCCCAACTTTGAGTTCCCGGTATTTGGGGCTGAAGAAGAAGTTGACAACGAAATTCCAGAAGATATCTCCCGATTACTCAGACAAGAGGAAAGGTCCATTGAACCTCACAAAGAGCCGTTGGAAACGGTAAACTTGGGTTCGGAAGAAGAGAGAAAAGAAATCAGGATTGAGGCACTGCTCAGTCCAACTGCCAGAGAGAGTTTGATAAAGCTTCTCAAAGAATTCCCCGATGTATTCGCTTGGTCCTATCAGGATATGCCAGGGTTGGATACCAGCATCGTGGAACATCACTTACCGTTAAAGTCGGAATGTCCGCCAGTAAAACAAAGGTTGAGAGGGACTCACCCGAACATGGCCATCAAAATCAAAGAGGAGGTACAGAAACAGATCGACGCAGGTTTCCTTGCTACGTCTGAATATCCTCAATGGTTAGCCAACATCGTACCCGTTCCCAAAAAGGACGGAAAGGTCAGAATGTGTGTCGACTATAGGGATCTAAACAAGGCTAGTCCAAAGGACGACTTTCCTTTACCACACATTGACATGCTGGTAGACAGCACAGCAAAATTCAAAATTTTCTCCTTCATGGATGGATTCTCGGGCTATAACCAGATCAAAATGGCGCCGAAGGACATGGAGAAAACTTCATTCATTACCCCATGGGGTACCTTTTGTTACAAGGTAATGCCGTTCGGTTTGAAGAACGCTGGGGCAACCTATCAAAGGGCCATGACTACTCTGTTTCATGACATGATACACAAGGAAATTGAGGTATATGTCGATGACGTGATTGCAAAATCTAAGACAGAAGAGGAGCATGTGACCCACCTGTCAAAACTATTCGAGCGTTTGTGAAAGTACAAACTCCGCTTGAATCCCAACAAGTGCACCTTCGGTGTCCGTTCAGGGAAACTCTTAGGGTTCATCGTCAGCCAGAAAGGAATTGAGGTTAATCCTGACAAGGTTAAGGCCATTCAAGAAATGCCTTCTCCAAAAACTGAAAAACAAGTCAGAGGATTCCTGGGACGTTTGAACTACATCTCCAGATTCATATTCCTTATGACCGCGACCTGTGCGCCGATTTTCAAATTACTCAAAAAGAACCAGGATTGCGTTTGGTCAGAAGATTGCCAAACCGCCTTCGACAGTATCAAGGAATATCTGTTGAATCCGCCGATTCTATCACCTCCAGTGGAAGGAAGACCACTGATCATTTACCTCACAGTTCTAGAGGACTCAAGGGGATGTGTACTTGGCCAACAAGATGAAACTAAACGGAAAGAGTCTGCCATTTACTATTTGAGCAAGAAATTCACCGATTGCGAAACTCAGTACACGATGCTTGAGAAAACTTGTTGCGCTTTGGCTTGGACAGCCAAACGTCTTCGCCAATACATGATTCGTCATACTACTTGGTTAATCTCAGAAATGGATCCAATCAAGTATGTTTTCGAAAAACCTGCTCTTACGGGAAGAATTGCCCGTTGGCAGATGCTGTTATCAGAATATGACATAGAGTACCACACTCAAAAAGTCGTTAAAGGAAGTATTTTAGCCGATCATTTGGCTCATCAACCGATTGACAATCAAGAATCAATCGGGTTTGACTTCCCAGATGAAGATGTCATGTATCTAAAAATGAAAGATTGCGATGAACCGCTACCCAGTGAAGGGACAAAACCAGGTTCCCAATGGGGACTTATCTTTGACGGAGCAGTTAATCATTACGGAAACGGAATTGGGGCAATCATTGTTACCCCTCAGGGTACCCACATTCCTTTCACTGCCAGACTTACGTTCAAATGTACGAACAACGAGGCCGAATACGAAGCTTGTATTATGGGTCTCGAAGAAGCAATTGATTTAAGGATCAAAAACTTGGACGTATACGGCGATTCAGCCTTGGTTATCAATCAGATAAAAGGAGATTGGAACACATACCAATCAGGATTGATTTCTTACAAAGACTACGCAAGAAGGTTGCTACCTTTCTTCAACAGAGTTGAGTTTCATCATATCCCTCGTGAGGAGAATCACATGGCTGACGCTTTAGCCACTCTCTCTTCCATGATTAGTGTAGGTCAATGGAGCGACTTACCTAAGATCGACTTAATGCGCCTTGAAAGGCCCGCTTACATCTTCACGATTGAAGCAGTCATAGACGATAAACCTTGGTATCACGATATCAAATGCTTCCTTCAGAAACAGGAGTACCCACCTGGGGCACTCAGAAAAGATAGAAAAACCCTCAGAAGATTGGCTGGAAACTTCTTCCTGAGCGGTGACACTCTTTATAAGAAATTTTTTGACATGGTCTTGCTCCGATGCGTAGACAGACCAGAAGCAAAAATGCTGATGAAAGAAATTCATGAAGGATCCTTTGGCACTCATGCTAACGGACACACAATGGCGAGAAAAATTTTAAGAGCAGGGTACTACTGGTTGAACATGGAATCCGACTGCTACAAGTACATGAGGAGGTGTCACAAGTGTCAGATATACTCCGACAAAATTCATGTACCGCCATCACATCTCAAAGTTTTTTCTTCCCCGTGGCCTTTTTCCATATGGGGAATCGACATGATTGGCATGATTGAGCCCAAGGCTTCAAACGGACATCGGTTCATCCTGGTGGCCATTGACTATTTCACCAAGTGGGTCGAAGCAACGTCATTCACCAATGTAACCCGACAAGTGGTGGTCCGATTTATCAAAAACAATATCATCTGCCGTTATGGTGTTCCAAGCGAGATCATTACTGACAATGGATCTAACTTGAACAACAAGATGATGAAAGAGTTGTGCGCAGAGTTCAAGATCGAACATCATAACTCATCTCCCTACCGACCAAAGATGAACGGAGCGGCAGAAGCAGCTAACAAGAACATCAAGAGGATCGTTCAGAAGATGGTTGTAACCTACAAAGATTGGCACAAAATGCTACCTTTTGCTCTTCATGGTTATCGAACATCTATCCGCACTTCAACAGGGGCAACCCCTTTCTCTCTAGTGTATGGCATGGAGGCAGTTCTCCCCATAGAAGTAGAGATCCCATCAATCCGGATATTGATGGAAGCTAAGCTCACCGAAGCTGAGTGGTGTCAAAACCGACACGACAAACTGAATCTGATCGAAGAAAAGAGAATCACGGCACTATGCCATGGTCAATTGTATCAACAGAGAATGAAAAAGGCGTTCGATAAAAAGGTTCGACCCCACATCTTCAGGAAAGGAGACCTTGTGCTCAAGAAGATACAATCATTTCTCACTGATTCTCGGGGCAAGTGGACTCCGAATTATGATGGTCCCTATGTGGTCACGAAAGCTTTCTCAGGCGGCGCCTTGAGACTTGCAACCATGGACGGAGAGGAATTTGCCTACCCCACGAATGTTGATGTAGTCAAGAAATACTTTGCCTAAACTAAAAAAAAACGTCTCGGTGGATTGAAAACCCGAAAGGCCGGTCCAGGAAAAAGTTAGAGACATGAAAAAATCATCCCGATGGATTGGAAATCTCATAGTACAATCCAGGCAAAAATTAGGGATAATGGCAAGTAACTACGTTCAAAAGAGGCAAGTCCCTTAGCAGCAGTTACACCATCCATCGGGGGAAAACTCCAGTCAAGGTCATCTTCGACAGAAGCTCAGGATGTCCCGAATTCAAAGTTGGTAGAAGGATAGTGGTCGTTATGTTTCAACGTAGCCCTTTTCCCTGTAAATTACCATTTTCAAACTTTGTATATACTCTTTGGAATCACGCGTTTGGCTGATCTCCATCTTATCAATAAAATTTGAGCCCTTGTGCTTTTGTTTGTAATTCTTATTTGTTTTAGCTTTACAGAATGACGTTTTAAATGTGATTAACGATTCTTGAAATGAAACAAAAATGAATTTACTTGTTAAAACTTTTTCTGCTTTAAAATAAAGATGGCAATTTCTTTTGACTGTTGAACATCAAAGGAACATCAACCGCTTCTCCAGAAGTAAGCGAGCTTCAAAGTGCAGAATCAAAGTACTCCTTCTAGGCCAGTACGCCTGAACGAAGGATCAACTGTATGAGATGCGGCTTTCCCATCTGATACCCTCGGCCGAGTTCTTATCTCCTAAGCCCGACCAACATAGCTCCCAACAGGGACTATCTTTCCTAAGCAAGGTGGAATTGCTATTCTGACCCAGCGGTACTTCTTCGCCCCACGATGGCCGAGTATCCAGTCATGTTCATCTTTTAGTTTGTGTGTCGCGTCAGTTTTGTCAGCATAAACATACATACATCATGAATTATTGATTTGCATTTACATTTCATATTGCATCACTATCACTCTAGTCGGTCTTGTCCCCTAGTGATAGAAGTTCTCTCAATCGAGTTGTCAGTTCTTACCTCGTCAGGAAATGTCGCGTTTGAACAACCTCGCCTCCAGTTTATTTCTGGAAGGAAGTTAGCCCTTGACCACTTTGATAACTTGAACCTCTTAAAAACCAGAGGAACTTTCAGTCAGCATCACTCTTCGCCATTGAAGATGATATCCTTGCTTTCCCGGATTAAGGAAAATCCACAGAGAAAGCCTCGTAATCAGAGATTCGGCAGCATGCCAGTTTCGCTCCGAAAAGACCGCTGATGAAAAGGTCATCGGCACCTCAAAATTGGACCCCATCATATGGCATTTCTCCGGAAAGATCCTGAGAAAAGTATGATATAAGATCCCACGCAGAAGCATCCTCTCAAGAGACTCGCTTTCCCCAGATAAAGTCGGCAAGTGGCATCTCAAACAGAGAAGTTTGTGCAACTCTACAACTCAGACGACTGGGTTCCCCAGCAAGTCTGACATTAAAACTTTTTCCACTCAAATGGCATCTCCCCGGGAAAATTCGGCGAGAAGTTTGAAGGAAAGCTGCTACGAATAACGTCCCTTGTCAATAAAGTTTATTGACGAAAGAAACTAAGACCAGTTCCTTGGTAGGAAACCAGGATCGAGGGGATGTTTACAAGAGAAACTAAGACCAGTTCCTTGGTAGGAAACCAGGATCGAGGGGAAGTTTACATCAGAGACTAAGACCAGTTCCTTGGTAGGAAACCAGAATCGAGGGGAAGTTTACATTAGAAACTAAGACTAGTTCCTTGGTAGGAAAACAGGATCGAGGGGGAGTTTACATTAGAAACTAAGACCAGTTCCTTGGTAGGAAACCAGGATCGAGGGGAAGTTTACATTAGAAACTAAGACCAGTTCCTTGGTAGGAAACCAGGATCGAGGGGAAGTTTACATCAGAAACTGAGACCAGTTCCTTGGCTGGAAACCAGGATCGAGGGGAAGTTTACCTTTTCTAAGCATCATTGCTTAGCGAAAGAAGATGAATGTGTGAATTACCATTCATAGACGCCATCAAAATTTCGGGTATTCCGATATTTAATCCTCTTGCACCCCGAATGCCCGAATACCTTCGTCATTCACACCTTCGGGTCCAAGAAGATTAAATAGGGGCATCTGTCATACCCCAAATTTTGACCACTTAGATTTCCCATCATTGTGAAAATCATCATCACAATATGGAGGAACCTTCATACTTCATCAGTCTCCCCAAAGATGGGTGAGCATCCACTACAATCAAAATTAGGGTTTCAAGCCCTCTCAGAGCCTTAGACAAAGGATCAATCAAGGAATGACATGATCTTCAACTTGTCTAACCTTTCAAACATTCACAATGGATCAAAAGGACTCCCACTTCAAGGATCAAGCACAGGGCTGGTCCCTTCTAGGTGGGTCAAGTCTCAAGATCGACAGTGTCACCAAATTAGGGTTTTGGTCGACCAGGGCCTCCAAATAGAAATTTTTCATCTGGGCACAAGCCAATGATCCAAAACATAACCTAATATACTGCATAGAACCTCATGGACCCAAGCATCAAGTCAATTTTGCCTCAGGGGATGCATTCATCAAAAATCAGGAATTAGGCTTTCTTGACCTAATTCACCCCTAAGTTGATTTTTAGGGAAAATCATGAGCCAAGACCTCAAGAGAGGGTTTGAGGGTCTCTAATGAGCTATATTTATCCATTTGGAACAATGTATTAATCCAAGAAGCTTGAGCAACAAGTCTCAATTTCATCTGCACCACAATTAGGGTTTCGCGAGGAAAGTCAACTGTAACTTTGACTTTTGACCAGGACATGCTCCCAAGCCCTAATACATGATTCAATATACCCTATGACACACATGGAACATGTCCATCAAGTTTGATTTAGGTCAAGGACATGATTTCCTGAAGAATTGCACAATTTGGAATTCATCTAATAAAAAGTCAACTGTGCACAAAAGTCAACTTTGACTTTTTGAGATTTTTCACCAAAATGGATTTTTAACCCTAAAATGATGTTAATGTATGATTTGAATCATCATTCATCAAGAAAAATCAAAGAAAGTGGGATAACTTGTAAAAGGGGTAACCATTAAAACTTAGAAAAATTTCTAAGTTATGGAAAAAGTGACACTAATGTGCCAACTTTGGAGGACCATAACTCCTAAACCACAAGGCCATTGGTCCCCATTCAAAGCTTGATTTGTAGATCACATTGCCCTCTACTAAAGCTTCATGCTGACCTATGTCCAAATTCCTCATGGATTTTGAGTTATGGGGTGATCAAAATCAAGAAAAGTCACTTTGTTCCAACACTTGGTGAAAATTTCACTAAGTCAGATTTTACCCTACTTTTTGCCAAATGTAGGGGGATTTTTCACTTGGATTCAAAAGAGATCAAAACCAAACATGTTTAAACAGTTGTTGTGTCATGTAAGGGCTTTCCAAAATGGCCAAGAACATTACCAAATTCAATTTGAGTCATGAGATATGACATTGACAAGTTGCCTTGTTGAAATCTGTCAAGGCAAGGCAGATTTTGCATTTTTGGTCGATTTGCCAAAATCAGCCAAATCTAAATGCTCTTATCCACTTGGACACCTCTGAGGATTGAATCTAAAGGGGACAATCACTGAGCCAAGCCTCCAAAGTCTTTGGAACAAGAAATAGCATGTTGAACCTAGAATGGCCAAAATAGGGACAAGACTCCAATTTTGGATTGGAGCGTTCAATGAAAGCATCAAGGTGGCATGGACTGAGCCATTCTCAACTGAATTCAGTCAAAACTTATCCAAGACCAAGGGAACCACAGCCTTGTGCCCTAACCTCTAGTCAATGGCTAGAGGAGACTTGCATTTCCATTGGCCAACATTGAACAAACACTTGCTGCAGTTGCTATTCACTGTGGATCCCAAAACAAACTTGCTCTACTATAAATAGAGCTCAATTGTGATCAGTTTGAGTACACCAAAGCCATCAAACAGATGCTTTCCTCAAAATCTCTTCTTTCACTCCAATTTTTCCTTCTAAGGCAAGTCACTATCGGGTTTTGAGTTTGAGAGCTTTTCCAATCAAACCAATCACTCACACACCTCACATACATCATATAGAAGTGATCCAAACACTCACATAACATCTGGAACACAGATTTCACAAAATCACCAGCCAATTGCTCAAGTTCTTGACAGTTTTGCAGTTGAGGTACCATCTTCAGCTCCAAACCATTTCAATCCATTCCAAGCATTCATACACACTCCATGGCACCTAGGGAAGCTATCCAGATCATTGGAACCTAGCTGTAACACCTCCAACACAAATCACGATCACCAGCTGCAAGTGGTAAGCATGAGCTCTTCTAACTCTATGATCCATGCAATTTTTGCTGCACAATAATTTGGCCATATGTTCATAATCATGCATGGAATGTTTTCCCTCAATTAATTGCATTGTTTGAATCGTGTATCAAAAATCCTTGCCTTCATGCCGAAATTAGGGTTCTTGAGGATTTTTCATGATTTTTTGTTATATGTTTAATTTAAATGAAATTAAATAACATATACATGATCGTGAGGTTGAAACGACTTGATTGGTGTGTGGATTGCATGATATGATCAAGTATTCAGTGAGATTGGAGAGAAAATGAAAATCTGGGCAAACCCAGAACACGCGCGTGTTCTTGGGTGTTCTTGGTGCCATTTTTTGAATATTTGAATATTTGAATTTTGTGATTTTATTTAATTGATTCAAAAATTAATTTCTCTCTGAGTTTTAATGATTTTGAGTTGATTCTTTTTTTAATAATTCACAAAAATGTTAAAATATTTTATTTTCCCAAAAAATCCCAAAAATATTATTTATTTTATATAATTGATATTTTTACAAAGAATTAATGTTTTAATTGTTTTTGACATTTAAAATATTTTTTCCACCTTGATTTTGCAACTTTTAATGCTTTCTAATTATTTTGTAGGTCAATACTTAATTCTTAAAGCATTAATCCAAGATCACAATTTGTTTTCCATATGTTAAACAATTTTGATCATTTTAATTGAATTTTTATTCAATTAAAACACATTTTTGAAAATATATTAGGGTTTTGGATTAATTCAAGCCTCATAAATCATTTTCAAAACCTTTGGGCCTCTAATAGAGTGTAAGACCCAATCCTTTGTAAATACAAACCCATTTTGGGCCTCACTTATTGTATAAGTCCCGTTGTATTTCAAAAAGTTCGACGCGATCATCATCCGTTGAAAAACAAACCTTGGGCCTACCCTCGAGTAGTAAGACCCATTTCTTTTCTTTAAAACACTTTGGGGCCTCTAATAGAGTGTAAGACCCAATCCTTTTTTTTTTGACCAAATCATTTTTGGGCCTCAGTGTATTGTATAAGTCCCGATACCGTCAAAAACAAACGGCGCGATCGTCGCCTTTTGAAAATTAACCTTCTGGGCCTCTCCTTAAGACCCATTCAAAACTTTTGGGCCTCTAATAGAGTGTAAGATCCAACCCCCTTTTAACCAAAATCATTTGGGCCTCATTTATTGTATAAGTCCTTCTACGTTAAAAGAAAATCTCGGCGCGATCGCCATTTTAAACGGAAAAATCAATTGGGCTTACCGTCGTGTTATAAGCCCCACTCTTTTTTCTTTAAAACTTTTGGGCCTCTTGAGAGAGTGTAAGACCCATCCCTTTGTACAGAAAACATTTTTGGGCCACAGTCACTTGTATAAATCCCTCTGTACAAATTCAAACAGTGCGCTCACTGATAAAACCCTGGGCCTCTCCTTGAGCTGTAAGCCCCAAATCTTTCTTTTTCAAAGCACTTTCTCCTTTGATTTTGAATATACTGTTGTTTTCAATCTTTCTTTGTTGAACAACTAACCAAACAGCATGGAAGCTCTACAACTGAGTAAGTGGTTATTGCTTTCATTTACCGCTTTCATATACATATAACTGTATTGTGGGGCTGTTTCACTGTAAGTCTTCTTTCATAAACTCATATCAACTGTGTAATAATAGTATAGATATTTAGAGTTTCCCCGGCAACTACGTTTAGAACTAGGTGACGCCGTGTCGTTTATTCGTAGAAATAGACAACTAGATCCCCAATAGAATCACTAGATACAGTCTTCTCTTCGGCTGTCCTCATTAGGAATTGTCAAGAAACTCTACTCCCAGAGATGAATGTATTCTCCGTGAATGACATCTTTGAGGTTCTTCCAAATTCTCAAACTTTCTTGACTTGATATATTCCTTGTGAATAGCTTGCCTTGAATTTCTTGGGGTTTGGGGACCCACGGGCTTCTTAAAAGCATCGGCCTCCTCTTGGGCATCATACAAGGACCCACAGGCTTCCTAAAAGCAACCCCGCCTCCTCTTGGGCTTAGTACAAGGACCCTACGGCTTCTTAGAAGTATTCACAGCCTCCTCTTATGCTTCGTATAATGATCTCTTCCTCCGGGAATGATAGCCTCCTCTTGGGCTTCGTACAAGGACCGATTGGCTTCTTAAAAGTTTCCAGCCTCCTCTTGGGCTTCGTACAAATTGTCCCGACGACCTCCGAGAGGTATAGGAACAAAACTTAGTCATCTGCATAGAACAGTCCTTTAAAAGAGTCTACTACTATTTCTCAAAGCATGGTACAAAAGATGAAACTCTAGACTTGGGCAGTCTAATATCCTTGAGTCTCAAAGACATTCTCAAGTGACCCCTTTGTTAAATAGGAAGAAAACCCGTCGACTCGGACAGACTCAATACCCTTCGGATTTCCCAACTCCTTAAAGAACAGGAATAGCCCGGATCCTCGAATCAAATCCTCGAGTACAGTGTTGCTCATATAAGAACTGATTTTCTCTTTAAATCAGTATATTGGACCTGTCACTTAACTGAAACGGTAATCATAGCCTCCTCTTAGGCTTTATATAATGATCCTTCTCCAGTCATACTAGCCTCCCTCTTGGGCTTTGTACAATGATTCTCCCCAGCGGAGTCAAACAACGTTTAGCCTCTCTCTCGGGCTTTGTACGAGACACATAAAGAGACTCCCTCGTAGAGTCAATCACCCTTTCGCCTCCATCTCGGGCTTTATACGAGATACAAAAAGGTTCTTATTGAGCCAAACAAATTTTTACCTCCATCTCGGGCTTCGTACGAGATACAAAAAACTCTCTTGTTGAGTCAAATAGCCTCCATCTCGGGCTTTATACGAGATACCAAAAGATTCCCTCGTTGAGTCAAAGCCTTTTAGCCTCTCTCTCGGGCTTTGTACGAGACACATATTAGCCTCCTCTTAGGTTTTGTATAAGAAAACCACTGGTTGGTTCAATCAACCTTTTAGCATCAAAGCTGTGCCTCGTACACAAACTTCAACAACTCTTTCCCCTTCATCTAATTGCTGTAAGCGGCAAGCCTCTGGATCATCTACATCCATGCCACTGTCCCTCTTTTAGTATGAGAAATTCCTAAGGAAAGATAGCATTGCTCTACACTGAGTTAAAGTCTTCTCCTTCAGCTTAAAATCCCCTATAAAGGAAATTATGGCATTGCCGGATTCACACATCCCGGTTAAAGTAATTATCCTTTATAAACAGTTGTGACATACAACCCCCTCTTTAGAGATGAAAAATTCTCTCTAAAGTCAAACCCCTTTAGCTTCATATCTTGGGCTTCGAACAAGATACAAATAGATCCTTCAGCTTCATATCTTGGGCTTTGAACAAGATACAAATCACCTTTAGCTTCACATCTTAGCTTTGAACAAGATATAAACCACCTTTAGCTTCACGTCTTGGGCTTTGAACAAGACACCAAAACAACCATTTCCTCTCATAGAATAGGAGGAACTACGAACGCCCTGATTTCCCTGTTTCGGTAAACGGGAATACGTAGGCATAAGATTGAAAGAAAAATCTTAGCGAGCACACTAAACAAAAACCCAAAATCCCATACTCTCACATATCTATCAAGAAGCATCCGTCCTAACATCTAAACCTCCCACCACTTTTAAAAAAATAAACCCGATAGAGACCCCGAATCTTTGTAGCATCTGTAACTTAACAGACCGATGTTTAAACTCAGTATGCAAGCAGGGTTAATTGGAGACATCTATTTCCCTTCCTTCATCAGCTTTAATAGGATAAAAAATGAATCAAACTGTAGTACCAGAGCGATCATGCTTCGTAACCACATCCAAAGATCACTCGCTACACAGAGCACAACAAGTTTTCTCCATGAGTGAGTATCTGGTCTCACAATCAGTGAACTTCTTGCTCAGATAGTATATTGCATGTTCTTTTCTGCCAGTGTCGTCATGTTGACCCAATACACATCCCATCGATTCATCGAGAACAGTGAGATACATGATTAAAGGCCTACCAGGAACCGGCGGTACTAAGATCAGTGATTCTTTTAAGTATTGTTTTATTTTGTCAAATGCTTCTTGACAATCATTATTCCATCCAACCGATTGATTTTTTCTTAGTAATTTGAACATTGGTTCACAGGTAGCCGTCAAATGAGAAATGAATCTTGAAATGTAATTGAGTCTGCCCAGAAAGCCACGGACTTCTTTCTCTGTTTTGGGAGGCGGCATGTTCTGAATTGCTTGAACCTTATCAGGATCAACTTCAATGCCCTTCTGACTCACAATGAAGCCCAACAGTTTACCAGATCGGACTCCGAAGGTGCACTTCGCAGGATTCAACCGCAATCTAAACTTCCATAGTTTGTCAAACAGTTTCTTCAGATGAACCAAGTGATCATCCTCAGTTTTGGATTTGGCAATCATATCGTCCACGTAAACCTCAATCTCTTTATGTATCATATCGTGAAAGAGGGCTGTCATGGCACGTTGGTATGTCGACCCTGTATTCTTTAGACCGAATGACATGACTTTATAGCAATATGTACCCCATGGTGTGATAAAAGTAGTCTTCTCCATATCAGCTGGGGACATCTTGATCTGATTATATCCTGAAAAACCGTCCATGAAGGAGAAGACAGAGAACTGCGCAATGTTGTCTACCAAGACATCAATATGAGGCAAAGGAAAATCATCCTTCGGGCTTGCTTTGTTGAGATCTCGATAGTCCACACACATTCTGACTTTGCCGTCCTTCTTGGGAACCAGGACAATGTTGGTAATCCATTCAGGATATTCGGAAGTGGCTAGGAACCCAGCATCAAGCTTATTCTTTACCTCTTCTCTGATTTTGAGTGCCATGTCGGGTCTAGTCCTTCTGAGTTTCTGCTTGACAGGAGGACATCCGGGCTTGAGTGGCAAGTGATGTTCAATGATGTTGGTATCCAGCCCAGGCATATCTTGATAGGACCAGGCGAAGATGTCAACATACTCTTTCAATAACTTGACCAACTCGGAGTGTACATGCTTAGTGAGGGATACGCCAACCTTGACTTCTCTTCTGACCTCATATGTACCAAGATTGACAACTTCTACTGGCTCTTTGTGTGGCTGAATCTCTCTACGCTCATGCTCAAGGAGCCTTGCCAATTCAGCCAGTAATTCACAATCTTCCTTACCATCTTCTTCGGCTTGGTTAATTGGAATTCCAGAATTAGAATGGATGTTTTCCATGTTGTTATCAATGCTTTTATTAGTTCTGCATGTTTATGAATATGTTTAGAATGAGCTATTAAAAAGTGAAACAGAAAAGAAACTTTTGCCATTTATTTTGTGAAAAAGTAAAAATAAAGAAAGAAAATAGAGCACGATTTTGAATGCAAAAAACTTTTATTTATTGATCACATAATATTGCAAAAGCGTGAGGCCCTTTACAAGCTATCCACTCGTCTCGGGCGAGGACGAGGGAATGAAAAAGCAAAATGCATTACATGTTATATGGGAAAACCACATGAATCACGGTAGATGACCAATTGTTGAGCATGAAACCCGACGGACACTTGCGCATAAATCTTGAAATCTGATTGCTAGGACCAGCATCATCAGCAGCTGCCACGATGTCACCTTACTGGAAACCCGCATTGTGGAACTTGATAAAGTTGTATTGCTTCTGATCAGAGAAACCAGATTGACGACCAGGATGATAACCCACTCCAAAACGATTATGCCTCTCAACCACATCAATCACGTGCCCCCAGCCTGGCAAGGCACCGCCATTGATGGTCTCCTTGGCATCCTTAGCAGATGCTAAAGACAATTGTGGTGATCTACTTTGACTAGTTGAAGCAGAGCTGACTTCTTCGAACTCGAGACACTGCAACTGCACCTCCGCTATGCCTTCTTTTGTCTCGACATATCGAAAAGATGATAACTCACTCACAATTAAATCCTCTTCACCACAGAAAATGACAAGCTGATCGTCAAACATGAATTTCAACTTCTGATGTAAAGTGGAGGTAACTGCCCCTGCCGCGTGGATCCATGGACGACCCAAAAGGCAATTGTACGCTGGATTGATATCCATGACTTGGAAAGTAATGGTAAACAGATGCGGCCCAATGTTGATGGGTAAGTCCACTTCTCCAATGACCTGTCTTCAAGAACCATCAAATGCTCTGACAACTAAGGCACTTGGTCTCATCTCGATTCCTTCCACCGGTAATTGACTCAACGTGCCCTTAGGCATCACATTGAGAGAAAAACCAGTATCCATTAGAACACGAGATAACAGGATGTCTGTGCAGGTTACCGATATGTGCAGCGCTTTATTGTGGGCAGTTCCTTCAGGAGGTAATTCTGATTCATTGAAACCCAAATACCGACTTGCAGTTATATTGGCCACTACATCATCAAACTCGACGACGAATATATCTTGCATAACGTGGGCACTGTTCAACACTTTCAACAAAGCTGATCTGTGCGCAGGCGAGCTCATGAGTAAGGACAAAATTGAGATCCTCGAGGGAGTCTGACCCAGCTGATCCACAATCTTAAAGTCACTTTTCTTGATCAGCTTAAGGAACTCTTGATCATCAAGGGTCTCCTTACCCTTTGAAACATTCTCAGACGGAATAATCGGTATTGGAATGGCAGTAGATGCCCTTTGTTGGACCACAGGGGTTGTGACTGCAGGTGTCTCCTTAGGAGAAACAACAATTGGAATTTGCACAGGCTTTGTAGTGACCTTCGAAGCAAACACACGTCCACTACGAGTCATACCTCCACCAACTGTAACATTCACAATCTCTGATTCGGCGAACCTTATTTCCTGACCTCCAGAAAACACGGTAGACCCATACTTCCACGGTACCTCCTTAGATTTCTGATACGGAAACAGCTTCGGCGGACAAACCACGATGGGTTGCACCTTCTTTGCTTAGGGGATTCCACATGAACCTTCCTATAGACGAAGGTGAACGGCTTAATAGCAGCAACTTCCTCAACAGGTTTAGATCTGGCAAATTGCACTTCGCCACGGTTCATCAGAATCTGGACATAACCCTTCAGCCTTCGACACTGGTTGGGATTATCATCACAAATCTGACACTTACCATGCAAACCTTTCAACAGCCCATGTTCCTTCAATTTCTTGAAAACCACAGCCATAGGGGTCTTTACTTCGTCAACATCCATGATCAATTCCGCCTTCGAACTTTCCTCAATCATGTTAATCGCAGGTCCACCGTGGTTCGGCAACGGATTACTCTGAATATTGGGTCCTTCCTCAGCGAAAGTCAGAACCTTCTTATCAATGAGTTCCTGAACCTTGGTTTTGAAAACAAAGCAATCCTCTGTTGCATGTCCTATGTATCCCGCATGATAGGCACAAGATGCATTTGGGTTATGCTTCGGGCCAAATGGAGGAATTGCGGGCGCAATCTGCTTGGGGATAATCGCCCCTTGGTGAACCAAGTAAGGAAACAGTTCCATGCATGACACCGAAATTCTATCAAAATTCGGACGCTTACGTTTTCCTTGACTATTATTATTCTGACGGTTCTGATTCTGCTGACTTTTGTTCTGTTGATTCTTTTGCTGATTCTGAGCATTCTGAACTGGTTATTGTGGATGATACTGATATGGAGGTTGGTGATACTGTGCAGCAGCAATGTACGGATACAGATAGTATGGTAAGGGAGCCATGGGAGCTTGATACTGAGGAGAGACTTGAGCTGTCACAGCGTTGGCTTCACCTTCCTTCTTCTTCGACTGACTGTTGTGAGACTTCCGAGTGGCCGGCTGCTGGGAAGCAGCTCCATAAATCTTTCCAGTTTTCAAACCATTCTCAATCCGTTCACCAATCGTCACAACATCAGCAAAGTTCGATGAAGAACTACCCACCATTTTCTCATAGTAAGATCCTTGCAATGTACCCATAAAGATGTCAACCAACTCATTATCAGAGAGAGCAGGTCGTACGCGAGATGCCATCTCACGCCATCTTTGTGCATACTCCTTGAATGTTTCAGCTGAGCGCTGTGAATGATTCTGTAATTGCAATCTAGTTGGCGCCAGATCAAGGTTGTACTTGTATTATCTCACGAACGCTTCAGACAAATCCATCCAAGTACGGATTTTGCTGCGCTCCAGGCCCATGTACCAATCCAACGAGGCTCCAGACAAACTATCTTGAAAACAATGAACTAGCAATTCATCATTATCAATGTGGGATGCCATCTTCCTGCAGTACATAGTGATGTGACTATGCGGGCAGCTCAAACCTTTGTATTTTGGCAAATCAGGTATCTTGAATTTCTGCGGCAACACGACATTTGGAACCAAACACAAATCTTTGGTCTCCATGCAAAAAGTAGAAAACCCTTCGATAGCTCTGATACGATCTTCTAACAACTTGTAGTCAATAGATCTATTCTGATTAGTGGGCCTGACAAGAATCTGAGGATTTGGCAGTTGAGAAGCGGCAGGAGCATTCACTTGTGGAGTAGAAAATTGAGAAGGATGCACCAAACCCGAATTAACCATCTGACCAACATTCTGACCCATCGGAACACCATACAGATAATTTGGAGGAGGTACCCCAGCAGCTGAGGAAGATGCCCCAGGATAGAACATCCCAGGATGAATATTTGGCACAGCAGTTTGAGCAACTTGAGACGAAACCGAAACATGAATAGGAGGACCCCTATACACATGCTCTTCATCATCAGGAGTTTCAGTATCAACCAATCCGGCAGTTTGGTGAGCATGAGCCTGAAGATTCTCAGGATCATCATTCACCACTGGAGGCGGGACTGGAGTAGGCATGACCCATGGATAGGCGGCAGCACTCCCATTAGGCATGGGGGCACCAAAAGGATGATATAGCCTGAAGGCACTACCATTATTGGCAAGCTGCGGAGTGTAATTCGGAGGCATGCCCCAAGGGAAACCAGCAGGCATCTGATTCAAACAAGGCTGAACAGCAGGCTGATTCACTGGGTCAACTGGCACGTCAACTCTAGCAGGATAAGGAACAACAACAGCAGGAGTAGTCGTAACAACAGGAGGAACAGTCACAACAGGAGTGATAACAGTTGCATCAGTAGTGGTTGCAACAACAGTGGCAGCAACAACAGTATCCCGGTGAGCACGAAGGAGTTCCCTAATGACATCCATGTTCGTCTGAAACTGATCCATCCATCCTTGGAATTGTGCCAGAGTTTCCTTGTAAGCAGCGTTCTCAGCTTCAAAGTCAGCCATGATTCTAGATTTGTTTGAGCGAGTAAAATATCGATGTCGAGTCGTCGTCTTGTTACAAAGAATGCGGACAAGGATGAGCAGCGGTTCCCGGATGAAGGACATGCATATGCGGGCATGAGTGAATGCAATTTATGCATAAATAAAGTTTTAAAATGCTTATGCAAAAATAATTTGACATGATGATATGATATGCAACAACAGAACCAACAAGCCAGCATAGTCTGAATAGTCAAATCTGAACATCTGCAAAGGTAGTGTTGCGTTGGGCAAGATCTGAAGCAATGAGAAAACAAAGGTTGGAAGAGTCTTGGTTTCCTACAGAAAAGCCCAATATCCCCCTCACAGGTGTGATCTAGAAAGCGGGATTCTCAGTTTCGGATTCTTGATTTGAGAAGCAATAGTACATTCATCCCTCGGGGTACAATACTATCGCCAAACAAAGAGGTCGTCCACTGATTCCCCCAGAAAAAGGTCATCCTATGGCAAGTTCCCAGCTTTGGGTCCTCGGATCAAGGAAGCGTAATGGGTTTTCCATTTCTAGTCTGCCATTATCGTTCCTTGGGAGGAGTGCCGCAACTGAGTCCTCAGGAAATGGTCGCCAGAGTCGACAGCTCTCTAGATCAACACCCTGAAATACGCAAGACACACACGTCAGAGCATCTCCCAAGAAAACCTTGTCTGGATGTGAATTTCGTGAACACCAAACGCACCAAGATGGCACGTAGGTCCCACTACTTTCCACTATAATCATAGGTATATACTCAAGCCTGTGTATTGGGCTTATCTCTCAAGTAGCAACCAGAACCGCCAACAGCAGAAAATAGCAAATATCCAGAATATGCAGCATATGAATATTCAAAGCAGTAAAGAAATGCAATAAATAAACATACAGCTAAAGCAAGTAAAATAAAGCTAGTAAAGTGAAGAAGATAAACACCCAAGCAAGAAAGAAAGCAAACAAAACTAGGCGAGACCCCTCAAGGGATGGACCAGCAATAGGTCAACCACTCCCCAGCAGAGTCGCCAGCTGAAGATGGCTGGAAATCTACCTGAGTGAATCGCACACTCAAAGATACAACAGAGTCGCCACCGAACTTTATTTAGTCCCAAAGGACAGGGAAAATATCGATAAAACCCAAGGGGAAGAGAAACGGGAACGGGGGGTCGGTTATGCGAAAGGAAGGTATTAGCACCTAACGCATCCGTCGTACTCGACGGGAACCATTTCGCTTGCTTCTAGGCTTGGATGGGTTATCTATCTAAAGGCTTCTAGCTAAAAGAAAGAGAAGAGAGAGAAAGGGGAAAAAGAAAGAAAAGAAAGAAAGTGCTCGCGGAGGAACGAAGTCCTCGTGCCTACGTACCCTTATAGTGCAATGAGGAAGTCAGAGCGCCGTAGTTCAGAGGAACCAGGGGACAGAAAAGAAGAGAAGAAAGGGAGAAGGAAAGAAAGGTGGAAGTGTGCTCGCCGAGATCATTACGATCTCATGCCTACGTATCATACATTCGAAAGAATGCAGAATCAGAGCTTCCGTAGTTCGGGGAACTGAACGGTAAAGGAAAACAAGGGAGAAACAAAGAAACGAAAGAAGTGGTGTCAAAACCAAGAGCAAAAATGGAAGAAAAGGTCTACTGGGGAAGAGCTCGCAGTAAGAGCATTTTCAAAAAAGAATAGGAAAAGAGTGGTGTCAAAACCAAGAATGAAAGAAACTCCGCTGGGGATAACAAAAAGAATTGGTGTCGAAACCAAGAGAGTAAGAGCAAAAGGAATAGGAAGGACTCCGCTGAGGATCCGAATAAAGAGATGGTGTCAAAACCAAGAGGAAAGGAAGAATCAATATATTAACTGGCTGGCAGTGGTTAACCGAGGAAGGAAAGTAGGACTGCAACTCTGTGAGAATAGAGAAGCATTGGTTTTAACAGAGAAAACTGTGATCAACCAAAGAACGGGTGTAGGACTGAGCAAAGGTCGTGACCCAAAGGGGTTCGGTAAACTGACTGAACAAACAATACTCAACCGAAGAAAGGGCATTTGAACCAAAGAGATGGTTACTAACCCAAGGGTGCAAGTATTCGAACCAAGAGGAGGTTACCAACTGCTGGGGGTTCGGTGTTTACAGACGGACTGTGATTAACCGAAGAGAAAAGCGAGTGATTATCCAAGAGAAGGTGATTAACTCGAAAGGGTTCAGTATTTTAACAGGCGGAGTGTGGTTAACTGAAGAAACGGGTGAATAACCAAGAGAAGGTGATTAACCCAAGAGAAGCTCAGTGATTAACAGATGGACTGTGATTAACTGAGAAAGATTGGAAGCATTGGTGTTTTAACTGACAGGCAGTGCTTAACCAATCAAAGGGAGAGGAACCAAAGAAAAGGTTATAAAATTGGGAAAGTGTCGGTTGTTTAACAGAAAGATTGTGTTTAACCGGAGAAAGGAATAGAAACTCTACATGGGAATCTAAAGCAATGATTGATTACAAGAAGAAATGAGTGATGGAACAAAGATAGATTGCTGGCGCAAGAATAATGATCTCAACCAAGAAAGATGGTGATAGATAAAAAGGAGAGATTGAAAGACATATGAGTGATCAAGGATCGAAAAGGATCGCAAAGAGAGAAAAGTGATCAAGGATCGACTCGACAGGGGAATGAGAAACACTATAGCTGGAGGATAGAGGTGACTATTCTCGAAGCGAGGGCAAGACACCCTTACCAAAGAAATAGCCAGAATGAGGTTGGAAAGACTTCATCCTCATTCCTTCTCTAGCACCCAAAATATAGTGTGGGAAGTGAAACTGACAGCGCAACCGCTCCAATGTTGAATAGTGCTCCCGTGTAGAGTAACGGACAGCATAACAGCGTCAATTTGTACAGTGCTCCGATGCAAGGCGCAACGCGAAACTCCAACTCCACGGGGGAAAAGAGAGAGAAAGCTCTAAAGGAGGCCTAAAGAGAGGGAAAGGGAAGATTGACTAATCGAAACAAAGTTTCGATCAATTAATCAAGGGATAAACATGCTAACAACTTCCCAAATAGGATGAAAAGTCATTAAAGTAAAAAAGAGTGCATTATTGATTAAACAAGATTAAGTTTATCCATGAAAAATAAACTTAATACAAGCTGAAATGGAAAGTACAAAACAGTGCCAAATGATCATCAAAATGTCACACAAAATCATGTATCATGTGAACAAAGATAGTGCAAGAATGATTATGTTCATATAATGCTAAGAACATGGAGCAAATGAATAATCGAAAACGTGCATCAAAAGTTTATAAGCATGCTTCAACCAGAAGTGAAATGTCATTAAAAACATCCATAAAATCAAGCACAATGATCAATGGAAATTAAAATGGAGAAAGCATGGCAAACACACTTGAAAATGAAAGGAAATGACAATTATGTTCAGTGTTAACCGGTTACTTACCATGCGTTAACCGGTTACTTGCTTGAAAATTGGCGTTTTTGGTGAAAATTGAACTGAGTAACCGGTTACTGATCAGGTGTTAACCGGTTACTCTGAGCAGTTGTGAAAAAAAAAACAGAAAAAACAGCATATGCAACAAGTAGTTTTCCACACCTAATCACTTATGCAACCTATCACATGCTTGGAACTGAGATTGTGCACGAAAATTGAACTTGAAAACAACAAATAAACAAAAATAGAATCAACTAATACAATTGAATCATGGATCAAACAAATGCAAAACCAAATCACACACAACAATTATCGACTACATTGCGAGCGATACGAAAATGTGCGAAACGGTAAAATTAGTTAGATCCACCAACCTACAAGCTGGAGATTTGGCTTGGTAAATGTTGCAAAGGATTATTGATGTAGAAAATCAAAGAAAACCAGAGGAATCTTCAATTTGTAGACGAACCGTACCGAAACTGAGCAAAATGCGATAAAATCCAAAATGAGAATTCGAACCGTTAGAAGTTGCAGCAACTACTCAAGATTAATCCAAAAGCTGAAATAACTCCAGAAATCCAAGTGTAATAGCAAGAATGATGAAGGTTGAGCTCAATAAATAATCACTTTTGATGTAAAAGTGATTATTCTTCAAAGTAGAGATGAGATTTGGTGAGGTTTTGGAAGAGAATAAAGATGAAGCTGAAAATGTAGTAGAGAAATTCAGAGAGAATGTGGGAGAATTGAGAGTGAAATGGAGCAAATGGTTGAAGGTCCTTGAAAAATGAGTGAAGATGAGTTTATATAGATTTTAGGTTTGGAGTGTGAAATGGTTTGGAATTTGGTTTGGAACTAGCTTTGGGTTTGGAACTAGGCTAGGAGTTAGTTGGACTTGACTCACCGAGTCAAGGTGGTTAACTCGGTTAGTTAGAACCAACTCGTTAACAATCCCAATGTGAGTTTCAAAATCCAAAGGTTGACATGTTGGTAAATTAAGTAACATGGTGCACTTGAATTAAAGTGATGCATTGGAATAAATACACTTGGGTTGAAATGAATAGTGTTGAAATATCTAGAGAAGTCTAGAATGTTCCACACACTGCTAGAATCAAGTAGAACCAAAGTCCCAAGAGAGTGCATGGATGCTGTCCCAAAAATGCAGCAGGAATTGCAAAATTGCACTGAGTAACCGGTTACTCACCATGCGTTAACCGGTTACTTCAGTCAATTTTTGCCCAAATCGCTCAGGAAATGATACTGGAGTCCCGGTTATGGTTTTCCACCCCTTGTATTGATGAATAAACATGGAAACCTTTATTTTGAACTTGTTTTGATGAGCTGATGACCTTGTGAAGATATGATTAATCAAGCTCAAAAACCTGAATATCCTGCAACAAGCAACACACGAAGAAAAGTGTGAATGCGTATGCTAGCGATGCGAATACTTATGCTTATGCAAAAGGCAAAAGAGGGAGGTCAAATTTCGGGTTACCACAGCTGCCCCTATTTAATCCGCTTGGACCTGAATGTACGAATTGCGCCAGCTTTTCGATGATTCGAGGTAAAAGGGGATTAAATAAAAGAGTATCTCGAGAATTTGGCCGACGACGACAAAAGAAGAGTTGAGAGTGTTTAAAGGTTGAAAAATGCAAAGGTTGCTGAAAATCTGCTGGGAGATAAGTCAGGCAAAAAAGAGAGGGAGTATGATCAATGCCTATGCTATGTATGCGTTTCTACATGATGCTTGATATCATGCAATGTAAAGGCTCAAGGTAAGGCACAACGAGAAGTGATCAGGCAGAAACCGTAGCAAAACGACTTCGACATCCTCGGTCGAAGAGAGAACCCGCAGGAGAAGACAGTCTCTGCTGGAGAAAATAGTTTGTAAAGGACGATGATTCTGCCGGGGAAAGAAACTGAGAACATCTCAGGTTTCTAAATCACCATGGTTGTCCCTGTCGGGGATGAAAGAACCAAATCAATTCTTCCTACCAAGACTGGCTCTGCATGGGGAAAAGAGATTCCTGAATCATGTTGACTCAGCTGAGGAGAACTCACTGCTGCTGGTGACAGATAGTTCCTGATCATTGGAAATGATGCACAACCCTTGCTGGGGAAAAGTGAACAAATATGCCTTTGTTGTGGGACACCTTGGCCACCTGCTAAGGAGAATGATGACTCTGCTGAGGAACTGCTGAGGAGACAACAACTTCTTCATAGAATCAAAACATTGTCGACCAGGCGTTAGGCTTACCAATGGATATTACCGCTCACCCTGCAGGAGTTACCAGTAACACACGCAATGCATATTGCTTTCTCGATTGATTTACCTTTTTATTGTTCTCAACATTTTTTAGTATTATGTGATCACAAATAATTGTTTATTTTGCAAACAAAATACTGGAATGAAAACAAATTGAGATAACAAAGAATGCATTTTATTGAATGTAAAATTTTTGTACACAAGGTGTGTACAAGGATGCAAAATCCTTGATGAGGAAATTTGAAATAAAATTGAAAAACAAATGTAAATGGAAAAGGGAAATCATGCTTTGCATTGATTACAACATTGGCCACCATCCACTGTAAGTCTAGGTTCCAATGCCTTGCACCAGTTGATGATGATTGGACAACTCTGTTACCGTCTGAGGTCTAGCCATGAGGAAAAGAGGCTCAAGTGTTCACAGTCAATGACTTTATCCCTTATTTTTTCCTGGACATGTTTTCACATTTTTTTTCGTCCACCGGGATGCCCATTTTTGCCTATGTCGCCCTTTCGGGTTTTCAACTTAGCGGGCTATTATTGCTTTTATCATTGTCCCTAACTTTTGCATGGACATCTCTTTTTTTGGTCCATCGGGATGTCCATTTTTGCCTAGATTGTCCTTGCGGGTGTCAATCTAGCGGACTCTTATCCATTTTATTTTTCAGGCATAATATTTTTTGACTGCATCGGAATTCACAGGCAATGGAAACTCCTCCCCATCCATTGTGGTGAGGATCAGGGCTCCGCCTGAGAAGGCCTTCTTGACAACAAAGGGTCCTTCGTAGTTGGGAGTCCACTTGCCTCGTGGATCCGAGTGAATAGGTGAATATCTCTTGAGCACGAGCTCGCCTTCGCAGAACGTTCGAGGGAGAACTTTCTTGTCAAAAGCTCGTTTGAGGCGTCTCTGATACAATTGACCATGGCAAACGGCTGCAAGGCGCTTATCTTCGATGAGATTCAGTTGGTCGTATCTGGATTGAACACATTCGACTTCATCAAGACCTGCTTCCATGATGACTCTGAGTGAAGGAATTTCAACTTCAATGGGTAGAACAGCCTCCATACCATACACAAGTGAGTACGGAGTTGCCCCAGTAGAAGTGCGAACTGAAGTTCTATAGCCATGTAGTGCAAATGGAAGCATTTCATGCCAATCCTTGTAAGTTTTGACCATTTTCTGGACAATCCTTTTGATGTTTTTGTTTGCTGCTTCAACGGTGCCATTCATCTTGGGCCGATATGGTGAAGAGTTGTGGTGCTCGATCTTAAATTCTTGACACAAATCCTTCATCATGTTGTTATTCAGGTTGCTTGCATTGTCCGTGATAATGCTGCTAAGAATGCCATAGCGACAGATTATCTCTTTCTTGATAAATCTAGCAACCACTAGTCGTGTAACGTTTGCGTAGGAAGCAACTTCAACCCACTTGGTGAAGTAGTCAATAGCGACTAGAATAAATCGATGACCGTTGGAAGCCTTCGGCTCGATCATTCCAATCATATCTATACCCCACATGGAAAATGGCCAAGGTGAAGTCAAAACATTCAATGGAGTTGGAGGCACATGGATCTTGTCTCCGTAGATTTGGCACTTGTGACATCTTTTGGCAAAGTTGTAACAATCTACCTCCATCGTTGTCCAATAATACCCAGCCCGAAGGATCTTCTTAGCCATAGCAGGACCTTTAGCATGTACACCCTCGCAGCCCTCATGTATGGACCTTATGATCGTGTTTGCTTCGTGTCTATCCACGCATCTGAGCAACACGGAATCATAATTCCTCTTGTATAGTATACCACCACTTAAGAAGAATTTGGCGCAAAGCCGCCTAAGAGCCTTCTTGTTAGTGATAGTGATACCCTCGGGATATTCCTGTTTTTCCAGATATCTTTTGATGTCGTAGAACCAAGGCTTGTCATCGGACTCATCCTCAGTTGCTAAACAGTGTGCTGGTTCGTTCAAGTGATCAACGCGGATATGAGGAGCTTCATTCTTCCACTTGACCTTGAACATGGATGCTAGAGTGGCAAGAGCATCAGCTAGTTGATTTTCCTCTCTGGGAATATGATGAAAAGTGATCTCATCAAAGTAAGGAATCAACTTCGCTATGTGTTGTTGGTACGGAACCAGCTTGGAATCCCGAGTCACAAAATTCCCTCTGACTTGACCGATGACCAAGGCAGAATCTCCATAGACCTCAAGAATCTTGATTCTCATGTCAATAGCCGCTTCCATGCCATAGATACATGCTTCATATTCAGCCATATTATTGGTGCATGCAAAGTATAATCTGGTAGTGAAGGGAAGGTGAAAACCCGTTGGAGAGATGAGGATAGCACCGATTCCACGACCCTTAGAATTTGAGGCACCATCGAACACGAGCGTCCATCGCGCCCCTGGTTCAGGTCCTATATCCGGATCTGGAGTCTCATAATCCCTGATAAGCAAAACATCCTCATCGGGAAAGTTAAACTTCATCTGTTGATAACTCTCTATAGGTTGATGAGCAAGGTAGTCAGACAAGACGCTCCCTTTTATTGCTTTCTGGGTAACATACTGGATATCATACTCAGTTAACAGCATCTGCCACCGAGCAACCCTTCCAGAGACAGCAGGCTTTTCAAATATGTACTTTATTGGATTCATTTTGGATATCAACAAAGTAGTATGGCAAATCATGTATTGTCGCAGGCGTCGAGCAGCCCAGACCAGAGCACAACAAGTTTTCTCCAAGAGTGAGTATCTTGTCTAACAATCAGTGAACTTCTTGCTCAGATAGTATATTGTATGTTCTTTTCTGCCAGTGTCGTCATGTTGACCCAATACACATCTCATCGATTCATCGAGAATGGTGAGATACATGATTAAAGGCCTACTAGGAACCGGCGGTACTAAGATCGGTGATTCTTACAAGTATTGTTTTATTTTGTCAAATGCTTCCTGACAATCATTATTCCATCCAACCGATTGATTTTTTCTTAGTAATTTGAACATTGGTTCACAGGTAGCCGTCAAATGAGAAATGAATCTTGAAATGTAATTGAGTCTGCCCAGAAAGCCACGGAGTTCTTTCTCTGTTTTGGGAGGCGGCATGTTCTGAATTGCTCAAACCTTATCAGGATCAACTTCAATGCCCTTCTGACTCACAATGAAGCCCAACAGTTTACCAGATCGGACTCCGAAGGTGCACTTCGCAGGATTCAACCACAATCTAAACTTCCAGAGTCTGTCAAACAGTTTCTTCAGATGAACCAAGTGATCATCCTCAGTTTTGGATTTGGCAATCATATCGTCCACGTAAACCTCAATCTCTTTATGTATCATATCGTGAAAGAGGGTTGTCATGGCACGTTGGTATGTTGCCCCTGCATTCTTTAGACCGAATGGCATGACTTTATAGCAATATGTACCCCATGGCGTGATAAAAGTAGTCTTCTCCATATCAGCTGGGGACATCTTGATCTGATTATATCCTGAAAAACCGTCCATGAAGGAAAAGACAGAGAACTGCGCAGTGTTGTCTACCAAGACATCAATATGAGGCAAAGGAAAATCATCCTTCGGGCTTGCTTTGTTGAGATCTCGATAGTCCACACACATTCTAACTTTGCCGTCCTTCTTGGGAACTGGGACAATGTTGGCAATCCATTCAGGATATTCGGAAGTGGCTAGGAACCCAACATCAAGTTGCTTCTTTACCTCTTCTCTGATTTTGAATGCCATGTCGGGTCTAGTCCTTCTGAGTTTCTGCTTGACAGGAGGACATCCGGGCTTGAGTGGCAAGTGATGTTCAACGATGTTGGTATCCTGCCCAGGCATATCTTGATAGGACCAGGCGAAGATGTCAACATACTCTTTCAATAACTTGACCAACTCGGAGTGTACATGCTTAGCGAGGGATACGCCAACCTTGACTTCTCTTCTGACCTCATCTGTACCAAGATTGACAACTTCTACTGGCTCTTTGTGTGGCTGAATCTCTCTACGCTCGTGCTCAAGGAGCCTTGCCAGTTCAGCCGGTAATTCACAATCTTCCTTACCATCTTCTTCGGCTTAGTTAATTGGAATTCCAGAATTACAATGGATGTTTGCCATGTTGTTATCAATGCTTTTATTAGTTCTGCATGTTTATGAATATGTTTAGAATGAGCTATTAAAAAGTGAAACAGAAAAGAAACTTTTGCCATTTATTTTGTGAAAAAGTAAAAATAAAGAAAGAAAATAGAGCACGATTTTGAATGCAAAAAACTTTTATTTATTGATCACATAATATTGCAAAAGCGTGAGGCCCTTTACAAGCTATCCACTCATCTCGGGCGAGGACGAGGGAATGAAAAAGCAAAATGCATTACATGTTATATGGGAAAACCACTGGAATCACGGTAGATGTCCAATTGTTGAGCTTGAAACCCGGCGGACACTTGTGCACAAATCTTGAAATCTGATTGCTAGGACCAGCATCATCAACAGTTGCCACGATGTCACCTTGCTGGAAACCTGCACTGTGGAACTTGATAAAGTTGTATTGCTTCTGATCAGAGAAACCAGATTGACGACCAGGATGATAACCCACTCCAAAACGATTATGCCTCTCAACCACATCAATCACGTGCCCCCAGCCTGGCAAGGCACCGCCATCGATGGTCTCCTTGGCACCCTTAGCAGATGCTAAAGTCAATTGTGGTGATCTACTTTGACTAGTTGAAGCAGAGCTGGCATCTTCAAACTCGAGACACTGCAACGGCACCTCCGCTATGCCTTCTTCTGTCTCGACATATCGAAAAGATGATAACTCGCTCACAATCAAATCCTCTTCACCACAGAAAATGACAAGCTGATCGTCAAACATGAATTTCAACTTCTGATGTAAAGTGGAGGTAACTGCCCCTGCCGCGTGGATCCATGGACGACCCAAAAGGAAATTGTACGCTGGATTGATATCCATGACTTGGAAAGTAATGGTAAACAGATGCGGCCCAATGTTGATGGGTAAGTCCACTTCTCCAATGACCTGTCTTCGAGAACCATCAAATGCTCTGACAACTAAGGCACTTGGTCTCATCTCGATTCCTTCCACCGGTAATTGACTCAACGTGCCCATAGGCATCACATTGAGAGAAGAACCAGTATCCACTAGAACACGAGATAATAGGATGTCTGTGCAGGTTACCGATATGTGCAACGCTTTATTGTGGGCAGTTCTTTCAGGAGGTAATTCTGATTCATTGAAACCCAAATACCGACTTGCAGTTATTTTGGCCACTACATCATCAAACTCGACGACGGATATATCTTGCATAACGTGGGCACTGTTCAACGTTTTCAATAAAGCTGATCTGTGCGCTGGCGAGCTCATGAGTAAGGACAAAATTGAGATCCTCGAGGGAGTCTGACCCAGCTGATCCACAATATTAAAGTCACTTTTCTTGATCAACTTAAGGAACTCTTGATCATCAAGGGTCTCCTTACCTTTTGAAACTTTCTCAGACGGAATAATCGGTATTGGAACGGCAGTTGATGCCCCTTGTTGGACCATAGGGGTTGCGACTGCAGGTGTCTCCTTAGGAGAAACAACAATTGGAATTTGCACGGGCTTTGTAGTGACCTTCGAAGCAAACACACGTCCACTACGAGTCATACCTCCACCAGCTGTAACATTCACAATCTCTGATTCGGCGAACCTTATTTCCTGACCTCCAGAAAACACGGCAGACCCATACTTCCACGGTACCTCCTTAGAATTCTGATACGGAAACGGCTTCGGCGGACAAACCACGATGGGTTGCACTGTAATACCCGTATATTTTAGTCTGTATTATTTTGCGATGTTTTATCAATTAATCGATGTTTCTACGAAACTTTGGGGGTAGCAAACTATTTATACCCGATATTTTTAGGGTTCCGGTTGTGGATCGGATTGACCCATATGTTTTCTTTTGGCAATCGATCAGACTTTTTTTAAATTGGCGAGGATTATAATTGATTTCAGATATTTTTAAGGTATTGGAAATTTTGAAAACGTGACTCTGTTGATGTTTTGAGAAAACGAGAAAAATATAGCCGTCGTTTTATTTTCCACGGACTCCGAGTGTTGTCGGAAATTTTAAATAGGAGTTTGTTTATCGCCGGAAATGAAAATTTAATCTCATTTTATTTTTCTAAGCAGCGGAAAAATTTATTTGTCCGGAATAAAAATTTAGTCGAAAATAATGTTGTGTTTTATTTTAAAGATGACAGTAGAATTTTTCCGTTTTCGGAAAAGTTATTTGGGAGTGTTTTACGACTCGTCTGTGAGCGAACGAGGAGACCGAACGAATTAACGGGTTAGAATGAATAGTAAGGCGGCAGAAAATTTAATATCATGATATTTTCCTTTGGTGATGATGAGGCACGTGGGAGAGAGAGAGAGAAAAAAACACTGGTGAGATCTTGGCCATTGGAATTGGATGATGGTGATGTAATTGAAAAATCTATTTAAGTGAGAAGTTTGTTTCATTATTTTTTCTTTTGGGATCTCTCTCATACTCACGCAGAGAAAAAAAAACACAGGTGAGGTTTATGTTTTGGTTATTTAATTTTTTAGTTATTTTAATTTAGTATTAAATTATGTGGTTAGATTGGGTAAATTATACACCGATAGAATACCCCCTGTTTGCAGTCTTGTGTTAGGAATTATTATTGTGGGTAGCAAAAATATTTTCCTATCCGATTATCGGATTATATATTTTTTTAGAGAAAAAATATTGGTACCGATTTAATTTATCTGTGGGTATATTATTTGGATTATTATTATTATTTATTTAAGATTATATATTTATTTATATGTGGTTGAAAAAAAAATAAGAAAAAGAAGTGGCCCCCGCCACTTGGTGTGTGTGTGTGTAAGGTGGCTTCCGCCACATTTTTTTGTGTGAGTGAGGTGGCCTGCGCCACCTGTGGTGAGAGAGTGGGGTTCGCGCCCCACTGTTTTTACTTCCGGTCTCGTAATTTTCATTCCGTTTGATATTTTTTTATCCCGGTTTTTTTTAACTGAAAGAATAATTATTTATCTTTATTTATATATTTTGAGATAATTATTTTATTTTTTTCGGAATTTTCCGGATACGTTCGGAATAGTATGTTAAAGTACGATCTGTGCCGATTTTTGGTACCGTTGAAAAAAATTGTTAACTAGTTTTGTGTCAAAATATTTTTAGATCCAAAATAATGTATTGTGATTGGAAAACTATTATTTATTCTAAATTTTAATTTAGAATATTATTGAAATTGGAATATTAGTTAGTATTTTATTTGTTTAATTAATTTTATTTATGGTATGATTAAAGTATTTTGATACAAGGAGATCATTAAATTTTATATTGGGAAATAAATATTTTGGTTATTTATTTGGTATTATGGGATATTAGGTGGTTTTATTTTGGGGTTAAAATCTTATTTTGGTGATTTATATATTTCGGTTTCGCTGAATTTATTCATAGTGCAAGAAAAATAATTTGACGCAATTATGGGTTCAAGTAAAGGAATTTAAATTAGTTGTGGAAAATTTTCCTTGAGTTTGATATTTATTCTTTTAAGAGAAAAACTAATTTCTTTCTTATTTGAAAAGATTATTTTTATAAAGTGATTAGGGTAGAAACCAGTGTCGTAACCAAAACCTGGTTGAGTAGGTTAGCGACCAAGACCCAGCCTTGTTGTAGGATATATTCGAGTGGTTTTAACATAAGTCCTTTGTGTATTATAAAGGTTTACAGTGGGATCCGATTACGAGGTTTCATCGTGAGGGACGAATTGATCTTACGTAGCGTAGGTTGGTTGGGTTGGAAGCTTGCTCAGGTAAGGGTACTTTCTAACGATATTATATGTGATTGAATGCATGTGTGTTTGTATCCATGGCTGTGTGCCCTTATGGGGATGTTTGAACGATTGTGTGCCAGTTGAGGTTGTGTGGTTATATTCATGATTGTGTGCCCGGTTGGGGATATGTGTTTATGCTATGATGCTAAACTTGTGATGTGCATTCATAGGATTTGTGATAAATATATGATTTGCTGTTGATGTGTATGTCGAGGAGGACAACACAAGGTGTGTCTGAGCCACCTGTTGGTACTGAGGATTGTTCATATGATCTGTGATAGATATATGAACTGAATTTGTGAATTATGATTTTACACTTTGTGATTATACATATTGTGGTTATATAAACTGTTGCATTTGCATGTGTGAGTTCATGCATACCATAGTTGCGTGTAGGTAGTTGGCGCCGAATGGGCCAGGGTGATGGGTTCTGAATCATCACCTAATCCCGAAGGGAATTCTACTGCACCAGGTGATGTGACTAAGCCGTCATCGATCCTTTGAGATCAAATTAATTCAGGTGAATGCGAGGGAGGCAACACCGGGTGTCTGCAAGGGCAGCACTTTTGTGTCTGCGAGGCAGCACGGTTAGTGAGGACCCAAGGGGGGTATCACGACTCTCTGCGAAGAGGTTAAATTCCGGGATTCATGCATGGTGAGGGTACCCGACGAATTGGGACCACCAAATTCATATAGGTCTGCATTTAGGATTTATGTGCACTGCATTTGTGTGTTAAATTAAATGTGGTGATTGTTACCTATCCTATTGTCATCTCATTCATGTTGTTATGTATATCATGTTCTGCTGGCATGTGTGTATTCTTCCATATATGCTGTTTTTAGATTGTGACCCTCTACTATTATTATGATGTGGCTAACGACCACCCAGGTTTAGAAGTTGTGATAGTTAAGGTATCCAGGTGTCGTGAAGACTTTCAGGATGCGATGTCCTTGGGCTAGGAGTTCAAGATCAGCTTAGGGTCATGTTTTGAGGTTGTCCATGGTGTTGTTGTTGTTATTGTTAAAGCTGAGTGCTTATTTTTATGTGTATGGACAAATATTTATACTAGTGGGCATTACGTTGGTCCTATGTATGGAAAAGACTTAGATCGAAAGCTCGTACTCTGATTAATCATTTTTATTAATTTTCCTGGAGAGACAGTTGTCAATATTATGTATGGCATTCCAAAAAAAATGTATATATACACTCCCGCTGTTAAAAATCGGGGTGTTACATTGTGGTATCAGAGCTTTGGTCTAAGATTTTCATGGGGTTGTGAGTCGGGTGTCCTAAGCTGATCAAGTGTCGGGTTTAGTGGGAGTAAATGTGTGGAGTCCTATGTGTTATGTGGTTTGTGTCTTGAGTCCAGCAGGTTATGTGTTTAGGTAATCGTTTGTTTCTTAACTGAAGTTGAGGTCTCCCATAATACTTCAGTAAGAAGCATAGTTAAACCCCTTAAGCATTTGTCGACGTTGATCGACATGTGTCTCCGTTTTCTTTAGAGGTAGTGAGCTAGAGGTGGTGAGATTGAATCGAGTAAGAACTATAAGGTTTTCTGCAGTAATGTTATGGATGAGAGGTTTTGTTTGTTCTTATCACTCCGAGGTGTTGAGTAGGGATGAGTGGAAGTCAAGGTTTCACAGGATTGTAAGTAAGGACTTGATTTGGAGGACCTTTTGAGAGAAAAATGATTGGATGTTCATTCTGGTGAGTTCTGAATGAGATGAGATGAAGTTTATGGACTATAAAGAAGGTAATATTTCTTTGGAATCAAAGAGCAGTTCTAGATGTCATTTGGAGACAATTACTATACATGGAGATTAATGGGACATCTTCTCTAGGAAGAAAGCGGGTTGCACGTTGAAAGTGGCCGAAACCTAGGAAAGTTGGAGGAAGGTTATACGAGTGGTAGGTGCTTGAGGGTTTAATTTGGTTTCTTAAGCTAGGTTAGATAGGTGACTAAATACCGTAAGGATGAATCATGTGATGTTAAAGGAAGGAAACCAAGTATCACATGGATAAGTTTTAGTAAAAGTGATCATCAGTGGAGTTGTCTTCGAAACTAGAAGTGGGAGTTTGGGAGAGAAGGAGTGTAACACTTTCTAGGAGAAAAAGGTAGAAGATAGTACCATGGATCTAAGTAATCATATGAGTAGAGTAGAGAAGTGCTAAAGCAATTCAAGTATGGGGGACATGGTTTTGCTAGAAATATCATACCGCGGGTAGACAATGGGTTGTTAGAAGAGTGATAAGACGCTGAAAGTTAATATCTGGAAGGACACAGAGCCATGTATGAAGAATTAATGAATGGAGTTATATGGTGTAACAAGTATATGGATTTCGTGAAGATCAAAGTTTAGATTTGGATTTAGGGATCGAACCTGAGAATAAAGAAAAGTTAGCAAAGGAATTTTGATTGGGTAGTTGCTCTTTAAAAGTCAAGCGTTAAGATTTGAGATAAGTGCTCAGTGACTAGATGGAGGAGTAAGATATGTCTGTTTTGGAAGGATGATTCTTGTAGAGTGTTAGATCGTAGGGTGATAATGTTGGTTGATACCTTAGAAAAAGCTAGGATTGAATAAGAAACTGAGGAGTGAATGGATGTGTCCTGATGTTTAGCAAGAACTTATGCGAAAGAGGATTGGGTTGTGTTATAAAAGAATATAATGACCATTGGATAGTCATAAGCAATTGAAGATAGATAGAACAACAAAGAGTAGGGTGGATAGGACGAACATTGATTTGGAACAAGGATATTTAGATTGGGTGAAGGAGAGTAAAGATGTGGGTTGATGTTGACAAGATAGAGGTCATGGTAGGTTGGGAAACGACTAGAGGCGTTTGGTTGCTAAGATTTTTGAAGTTGGAAACTCCTAGATGTTATAAGAGGATCTAGTATAAGGGACTTTGGAGTTGCAATATCGTAAAGGTGGTTACAAAGGAAGAATAAGGTTGTATGCAAGCAAGAAAGTGCTCAGGTAACACAGATTTTTTAATAAGAAGGTTGACTACCTCGTTGTTTAGGAAGGACTACCAAGGATATGGCCCAAATGGAAATGGGAAGGATACTAAGCATTTCCTCAAGAGTGTATGCTATAGATGATGGGGTTGCGCTCGGGCGTAAAGTTGATATTTAAGAAGCGGTATAAGTGGTAAGAGAATAATCCTGTGGTTGGAAATTTTGATATCACAAGGTTAATGAGTAGTGTATTAGTGATTAGATGGGTGGTTATATTCAGAATTAGGATGATGAGGTTACTAAGTGAAAAGCCTATTGGAGATTCCACGTGAGACATGGGAAGTCTGGACAAGGCTAAGTACCTTATGTCGTTGATGAACGAATAAGTGGAGTGAAAAGATTGGTTTGGGGAAATAGGTGTCAAGACAAAGTGTGAGAGGAACGGTTAGAGATGTGGATTAGGGCGATTTAGAATTCGTGCAAGAAATTACCTCGCCCATAAACCGGAAAAAAGAAGGGGGTAGTGGTAAGTGTATGCTTAAGAGTTAAAGGTACAACTAGATTGGGTCACATAAGGTGCATTGGGCATATTCGGAAGTAGATAGGATTAAACATTTGCCTATTCGGACGAATCAGGGATGAAGTGGAAATGTTTGGCGGAGACTAGTAAGGCTTGGATTGGTTGTACTTGTTATAATGAAGACTAGAGAAGCATAATGGAAAATAGGCATTGAGAAATTATTGAACATCATAGGTCGACATCGAGAACAGTTTGACAATAGAAGATGAGATAGGGGAACAATAAAAAATGGTTTGATTGATGAGCTCTTTGAGGAAGAAGGAATTTGAGGGTAAGAGAAAAAGAAACAAAATGGATTTCTGGAAGCTGATGTAGGATGATACGAAAGACGTGGGATGTCAAATGGGGATAACTAACGATGAGGAACATTTAAGGTTAAGGCATGCGAGAGTAAACTAAGTAATGACTTGGAACTGAGGTAGTTATGTTAGAGTGTGATCCAATAGTTTAAGTCTGGGGTAAAGGGTTTGTGTGTTTTGTAGATGGCATAGTGGGCACGTGAAAGAAAATTTAGGGAGGTTTTAATCACCAACCGGACGTTGGGATGGTAATATTAAGATGGTAATGGGAATGAATTTGGATGGGAACATATATAGGTCGCCATGGTATTGAGATGGAAGGAATAACTAAGGAATTATGGATCTTGGGAAAAATGTGGAGTTCTCTACTTAGATGACTACTTCGTTTGGAGTGAAATAGGTTGAATTTGTACTCGGGTATTAGCTGTTACTGTTTTGGGAGGATACTCAATGGTTGTTCCGAGCCAAGTGAGCGTGAGAGAAACCGTAACTTGTTTTGGGGAAATTGTGTCTCACTTTGGAGAGTGAAGTAACAGGAATTTGGAGGAAACATTTAGGAAACATCGAAGTGATTATTGGACCCTTGTGTCTTGCATAAAATTGAGAACAAGATGAGGAGAACACTATTGTAGTTGGTAACGATGGTTTATTCCACCATCATGGTTGTCGCCTACCTATTGACAAATTGAGGAACTGATCATCCTTAATCTGTTGTTGATAGTAGACAAGATTGTGTTGAATGGAATGAATGATTCTTGCCGGCTTAGATAGTGTGGGGTTTTAGCGTTGCGTCTAGAGTCCGAGTCAATGTGACTTTGTAGAGGGTTGCAATAGGTGCGCGGTCGTTCTAGGGAGTGTGTTGGAGATAAATTGGTAAGTTGTTACATTTACCTCGAGTTTCGAGGACGAAACTCCTTTTTGGTGGGTAGGAATGTAATACCCGTATATTTTAGTCTGTATTATTTTGCGATGTTTTATCAATTAATCGATGTTTCTACGAAACTTTGGGGGTAGCAAACTATTTATACCCGATATTTTTAGGGTTCTGGTTGTGGATCGGATTGACCCATATGTTTTCTTTTGGCAATCGATCAGACTTTTTTTAAATTGGCGAGGATTATAATTGATTTCAGATATTTTTAAGGTATCGGAAATTCTGAAAACGTGACTCTGTTGATGTTTTGAGAAAACGAGAAAAATATAGCTGTCGTTTTATTTTCCACGGACTCCGAGTGTTGTCGAAAATTTTAAATAGGAGTTTGTTTATCGCCGGAAATGAAAATTTAATCTCATTTTATTTTTCTAAGCGGCGGAAAAATTTATTTGTCCGGAATAAAAATTTAGTCGAAAATAATGTTGTGTTTTATTTTAAAGATGACAGTAGAATTTTTCCGTTTTCGGAAAAGTTATTCGGGAGTGTTTTACGACTCGTCTGTGACCGAATGAGGAGACCGAACGAATTAACGGGTTAGAATGAATAGTAAGGCGGCAGAAAATTTAATATCATGATATTTTCATTTGGTGATGATGAGGCACGTGGGAGAGAGAGTGAGAAAAAAACACTGGTGAGATCTTGGCCATTGGAATTGGATGATGGTGATGTAATTGAAAAATCTATTTAAGTGAGAAGTTTGTTTCATTATTTTTTCTTTTGGGATCTCTCTCATACTCACGCAGAGAAAAAAAAACACAGGTGAGGTTTATGTTTTGGTTATTTAATTTTTTAGTTATTTTAATTTAGTATTAAATTATGTGGTTAGATTGGGTAAATTATACACCGATAGAATACCCCCTGTTTGCAGTCTTGTGTTAGGAATTATTATTGTGGGTAGCAAAAATATTTTCCTATCCGATTATCGGATTATATTTTTTTTAGAGAAAAAATATTGGTACAGATTTAATTTATCTGTGGGTATATTATTTGGATTATTATTATTATTTATTTAAGATTATATATTTATTTATATGTGGTTGAAAAAAAAATAAGAAAAAAAAATAAGAAAAAGAAGTGGCCCCCGCCACTTGGTGTGTGTGTGTGTAAGGTGGCTTCCGCCTCATTTTTTTGTGTGAGTGAGGTGGCCTGCGCCACCTGTGGTGAGAGAGTGGGGTTCGCGCCCCACTGTTTTTACTTCCGGTCTCGTAATTTTCATTCCGTTTGATATTTTTTTATCCCGGTTTTTTTTAACTGAAAGAATAATTATTTATCTCTATTTATATATTTTGAGATAATTATTTTATTTTTTTCGGAATTTTCCGGATACGTTCGGAATAGTATGTTAAAGTACGATCTATGCCGATTTTTGATACCGTTGAAAAAAATTGTTAACTAGTTTTGTGTCGAAATATTTTTAGATCCAAAATAATGTATTGTGATTGGAAAACTATTATTTATTCTAAATTTTAATTTTGAATATTATTGAAATTGGAATATTAGTTAGTATTTTATTTGTTTAATTAATTTTATTTATGGTATGATTAAAGTATTTTGATACAAGGAGATCATTAAATTTTATATTGGGAAATAAATATTTTGGTTATTTATTTGGTATTATGGGATATTAGGTGGTTTTATTTTGGGGTTAAAATCTTATTTTGGTGATTTATATATTTCGGTTTCGCTGAATTTATTCATAGTGCAAGAAAAATAATTTGACGCAATTATGGGTTCAAGTAAAGGAATTTAAATTAGTTGTGGAAAATTTTCCTTGAGTTTGATATTTATTCTTTTAAGAGAAAAACTAATTTCTTTCTTATTTGAAAAGATTATTTTTATAAAGCGATTAGGGTAGAAACCAGTGTCGTAACCAAAACCTGGTTGAGTAGGTTAGCGACCAAGACCCAGCCTTGTTGTAGGATATATTCGAGTGGTTTTAACATAAGTCCTTTGTGTATTATAAAGGTTTACAGTGGGATCCGATTACGAGGTTTCATCGTGAGGGACGAATTGATCTTACGTAGCGTAGGTTGGTTGGGTTGGAAGCTTGCTCAGGTAAGGGCACTTTCTAACAATATTATATGTGATTGAATGCATGTGTGTTTGTATCCATGACTGTGTGCCCTTATGGGGATGTTTGAACGATTGTGTGCCAGTTGAGGTTATGTGGTTATATTCATGATTGTGTGCCCGGTTGGGGATATGTGTTTATGCTATGATGCTAAACTCGTGATGTGCATTCATAGGATTTGTGATAAATATATGATTTGCTGTTGATGTGTATGTCGAGGAGGACAACACGAGGTGTGTCTGAGCCACCTGTTGGTACTGAGGATTGTTCATATGATCTGTGATAGTTATATGAACTGAATTTGTGAATTGTGATTTTACACTTTGTGATTATACATATTGTGGTTATATAAACTGTTGCATTTGCATGTGTGAGTTCATGCATACCATAGTTGCGTGTAGGTAGTTGGCGCCGAATGGGCCAGGGTGATGGGTTCTGAATCATCACCTAATCCCGAAGGGAATTCTACTGCACCAGGTGATGTGACTGAGCCGTCATCGATCCTTTGAGATCAAATTGAGTCAGGTGAATGCGAGGGAGGCAACACCGGGTGTCTGCAAGGGCAACACTTTTGTGTCTGCGAGGCAGCACGGTTAGTGAGGACCCAAGGGGGGTATCACGACTCTCTGCGAAGAGGTTAAATTCTGGGATTCATGCATGGTGAGGGTACCCGATGAATTGGGACCACCAAATTCATATAGGTCTCCATTTAGGATTTATGTGCACTGCATTTGTGTGTTAAATTAAATGTGGTGATTGTTACCTATCCTATTGTCATCTCATTCATGTTGTTATGTATATCATGTTCTGTTGGCATGTGTGTATTCTTCCATATATGCTGTTTTTAGATTGTGACCCTCTACTATTATTATGATGTGGCTAACGACCACCCAGGTTTAGAAGTTGTGATAGTTAAGGTATCCAGGTGTCGTGAAGACTTTCAAGATGCGATGTCCTTGGGCTAGGAGTTCAAGATCAGCTTAGGGTCATGTTTTGAGGTTGTCCATGGTGTTGTTGTTGTTATTGTTAAAGCTGAGTGCTTATTTTTATGTGTATGGACAAATATTTATACTAGTGGGCATTACGCTGGTCCTATGTATGGAAAAGACTTAGATCGAAAGCTCGTACTCTGATTAATCATTTTTATTACTTTTCCTGGAGAGACAGTTGTCAATATTATGTATGGCATTCCAAAAAAAAAATATACACTCCCGCTGTTAAAAATCGGGGTGTTACATGCACCTTCTTTGCTTAGGGGATTCCACATGAACCTTCCTATAGACGATGGTGATTGGCTCAATAGCGGAAACTTCCTCAACAGGTTTAGATCTGGAAAATTGCACTTCGCCACGGTTCATCTGAATCTGGACACAACCCTTCAGCCTTCGACACTGGTTGGGATTATCATCACAAATCTGAAACTTACCATGCAAACCTTTCAACAGCCCATGTTCCTTCACTTTCTTGAAAACCACAGCCATAGGGGTCTTTACTTCGTCAACATCCATGATCAATTCCGCCTTCGAACTATCCTCAATCATGTTAACCGCAGGTCCACTGTGGTTCGGCAACAGATTACTCTGAATATTGGGTCCTTCCTCAGCGAAAGTCAGAACCTTCTTATCAATGAGTTCCTGAACCTTGGTTTTGAAAACAAAGCAATCCTCTGTTGCATGTCCTATGTATCCCGCATGATAGGCACAAGATGCATTTGGGTTATGCTTCGGGCCAAATGGAGGAATTGCGGGCGCAATCTGCTTGGGAACAATCGCCCCTTGGTGAACCAAGTAAGGAAACAGTTCCGTGTATGACACCGGAATTCTATCAAAATTCGGACGCTTACGGTTTCCTTGACTATTGTTATTCTGACGGTTCTGATTCTTCTGACTTTTGTTCTGTTGATTCTGTTGCTGATTCTGAGCATTCTAAACTGGTTGTTACGGATGATACTGATATGGAGGTTGGTGATACTGTGCAGCAGCAATGTACGGATACAGATAGTATGGTAAGGGAGCCATGGGAGCTTGATACTAAGGAGAGACTTGAGCTGTCACAGCGTTGGCTTCACCTTCCTTCTTCTTTGACTGACTGTTCTAAGACTTCCGAGTGGCCGGCTGCTGGGAAGCAGCTCCAGAAATCTTTCCAGTTTTCAAACCATTCTCAATCCGTTCACCAATCATCACAACATCAACAAAGTTCGATGAAGAACTACCCACCATTTTCTCATAGTAAGTTCCTTGCAATGTACCCATAAAGATGTCAACCAACTCATTATTAGAGAGAGCAGGTCGTACACGAGATGCCATCTCATGCCATCTTTGTGCATACTCCTTGAATGTTTCAGCTGAGCGCTGAGACTGATTCTGCAATTGCAATCTAGTTGACGCCAGATCAAGGTTGTACTTGTATTGTCTCACGAATGCTTCAGACAAATCCATCCAAGTACGGATTTTGCTGCGCTCCAGGCCCATGTACCAATCCAACAAGGCTCCAAACAAACTATCTTGAAAACAATGATCTAGCAATTCATCATTATCAATGTGGGATGCCATCTTCCTTGAGTACATAATGATGTGACGATGAGGGCAGCTCAAACCTTTGTATTTTGGAAAATCAGGTATCTTGAATTTCTGCGGCAACACGACATTCGGAACCAAACACAAATCTTTGGCCTCCATGCCAAAAGCAGAAAACCCTTCGATAGCTCTGATACGGTCTTCTAACAACTTGTAGTATAAGATCTATTCTGATTAGTGGGCCTGACAAGAATCTGAGGATTTGGCAGTTGAGAAGCGGCAGGAGCATTCACTTGTGGAGTAGCAAACTGAGAAGGATGCACCAAACCCGAATTAACCATCTGACCAACATTCTGACCCATCAGAACACCATACAGATAATTTGGAGGAGGTACCCCAGCAGCTGAGGAAGATGCCCCAGGATAGAACATCCCAGGATGAATATTTGGCACAGCAATTTGAGCAACTTGAGATGAAACCAAAACATGAATAGGAGGACCCCTATACACATGCTCTTCATCATCAGGAGTTTCAGTATCAACCAATCCGGCAGTTTGGTGAGCATGAGCCTGAAGATTCTCAGGATCATCATTCACCACTAGAGGCGGGACTAGAGTAGGCATGACCCATGGATAGGCGGCAGTACTCCCATTAGGCATGGGGGCACCAAAAGGCTGATATGGCCTGAAGGCACTACCATTATTGGCAAGCTGCAGAGTGTAATTCGGAGGCATGCCCCAAGGGAAACCAGCAGGCATCTGATTCAAACTAGGCTGAACAGCAGGCTGATTCACTGGCTCAACTAGCACGTCAACTCTGGCAGGAGAAGGAACAACAACAGCAGGAATAGTCGTAACAACAAGAGGAACAATCACAACATGAGTGACAACAGTTGCATCCGTAGTGGTTGCAACAATAGTGGCAGCAACAGCAATATCCTGCTGAGCACGAAGGAGTTCCATAATGACATCCATGTTCGTCTAAAACTGATCCATCTGTCCTTGGAATTGTGCCAGAGTTTCCTTGTAAGCAGCGTTCTCAGCTTCAAAGTCAGCCATGATTCTGGATTTGTTTGAGCGAGTAAAATATCGATGACGAGTCGTCGTCTTGCTACAAAGAATGCGGAGAAGGATGAGCAATGGTTCCCAGATGAAGGACATGCATATGCGGGCATGAGTGAATGCAATTTATGCATAAATAAAGTTTTAAAATGCTTATGCAAAAATAATTTGACATGATGATATGATATGCAACAACAGAACCAACAAGCCAGCATAATCTGAATAGTCAAATCTGAACATCTGCAAAGGTAGTGTTGCGTTGGGCAAGATCTGAAGCAATGAGAAAACAAAGGTTGGAAGAGTCTTGGTTTCCTGCAGAAAAGCCTAATACCCCCCTCACAGGTGTGATCTAGAAAGCGGGATTCTCAGTTTTGGATTCTCGATTTGAGAAGCAATAGTACATTCATCCCTCGGGGTACAATACTATCGCCAAACAAAGAGGTCGTCCACTGATTCCCCCAGAAAAAGGTCATCCTATGGCAAGTTCCCAGCTTTGGGTCCTCGGATCAAGGAAGCGTAATGGGTTTGCCATTTCTAGTCTGCCATTATCGTTCCTTGGGAGGAGTGCCGCAACTGAGTCCTCGGGAAATGGTCGACAGCTCTCTAGATCAACACCCTGAAATGCGCAAGACACGCACGTCAGAACATCTCCCAAGAAAACCTCGTCTGGATGTGAATTTCGTGAACACCAAACGCACCAAGATGGCACGTAGGTCCCACTACTTTCCACTCTAATCATAGGTGTATACTCAAGCCTGTGTATTGGGCTTATCTCTCAAGTAGCAACCCAGCCCGCCAACAGCAGAAAATAGCAAATATCCAGAATATGCAGCATATGAATATTCAAAGCAGTAAAGAAATGCAATAAATAAACATACAGCTAAAGCAAGTAAAATAAAGCTAGTAAAGCTCAAAAGATAAACACCCAAGCAAGAAAGAAAGCAAACAAAACTAGGCGAGACCCCTCAAGGGATGGACCAGCAATAGGTCAACCACTCCCCAGCAGAGTCGCCAGCTGAAGATGGCTGGAAATCTACCTGAGTGAATCGCACACTCAAAGATACAACAGCGTCGCCACCGAACTTTATTTAGTCCCAAAGGACAGGGAAAATATTGATAAAACCCAAGGGGAAGAGAAACGGGAATGGGGGGTCGGTTATGCGAAAGGAAGGTATTAGCACCTAACGCATCCGTCGTACTCGACGGGAACCATTTCGCTTGCTTCTAGGCTTGGATGGGTTATCTATCTAAAGGCTTCTAGCTAAAAGAAAGAGAAGAGAGAGAAAGGAGAAAAAGAAAGAAAAGAAAGAAAGTGCTCACGGAGGAACGAAGTCCTCGTGCCTACGTACCCTCATAGTGCAATGAGGAAGTCAGAGCGCCGTAGTTTAGAGAAACCAGGGGACAGAAAAGAAGAGAAGAAAGGGAGAAGGAAAGAAAGGTGGAAGTGTGCTCGCCGAGATCATTACGGTCTCATGCTTACGTATCTTACATTCGAAAGAATGCAGAATCAGAGCTTCCGTAGTTCGGGGAACTGAACGGTAAAGGAAAACAAGGGAGAAACAAAGAAACGAAATAAGTGGTGTCAAAACCAAGAGCAAAAATGGAAGAAAAGCTCTACTGGGGAAGAGCTCGCAGTAAGAGCGTTTGCACAAAAGAATAGGAAAAGAGTGGTGTCAAAACCAAGAATGAAAGAAACTCCGCTGGGGATAACAAAAAGAATTGGTGTCGAAACCAAGAGAGTAAGAGCAAAAGGAATAGGAAGGACTCCGCTGAGGATCCGAATAAAGAGATGGTGTCAAAACCAAGAGGAAAGCAAGAATCGATATATTAAATGGTTGAAAGTGGTTAACCGAAGAAGGAAAGTAGGACTACAACTCTGTGAGAATAGAGAAGCATTGGTTTTAACTGAGAAAACTGTGATCAACCAAAGAACGGGTGTAGGACCGAGCAAAGGTCGTGACCCAAAGGGGTTCGGTAAACTGACTGAACAAACAGTACTCAACCGAAGAAAGGGCATTTGAACCAAAGAGATGGTTACTAACCCAAGGGTGCAAGTATTCGAACCCAGAGGAGGTTGCCAACTGCTGGGGGTTCGGTGTTTACAGACGGACTGTGATTAACTGAAGAGAAAAGCGAGTGATTATCCAAGAGAAGGTGATTAACTCGAAAGGGTTCAGTATTTTAACAGGTGGACTGTGGTTAACTGAAGAAACGGGTGATTAACCAAGAGAAGGTGATTAACCCAAGAGAAGCTCAGTGATTAACAGACGGACTGTGATTAACTGAGAAAGATTGGAAGCATTGGTGTTTTAACTGACAGGCAGTGGTTAACCAATCAAAGGGAGAGGAACCAAAGAAAAGGTTGCAAAACTGGGAAAGTGTCGGTTGTTTAACAGAAAGATTGTGTTTAACCGGAGAAAGGAATAGAAACTCTGCATGGGAATCTAAAGCAATGATTGATTACAAGAAGAAATGAGTGATGGAACAAAGATAGATTACTGGTGCAAGAATAATGATCTCAACCAAGAAGGATGGTGATTGATAAAAAGGAGAGATTGAAAGAGATATGAGTGATCAAGGATCGAAAAAGATCGGAAAGAGAGAAAAGTGATCAAGGATCGACTCGATAGGGGAATGAGAAACACTATAGCTGGAGGATAGAGGTGACTATTCTCGAAGCGAGGGCAAGACACCCTTACCAAAGAAATAGCCAGAATGAGGTTGGAAAGACTCCATCCTCATTCCTTCTCTAGCACCCAAAATATAGTGTGGGAAGTGAAACTGACAGCGCAACCGCTCCAATGTTGAACAGTGCTCCCGCGTAGAGTAACGGACAGCATAACAACGTCAATTTGTACAGTTCTCCGATGCAAGGCGCAGCGCAAAACTCCAACTCCACGGGGGAAAAGAGAGGGAAAGCTCTAAAGGAGGCCTAAAGAGAGGGAAAGGGAAGATCGATTAATCGAAACAAAGTTTCGATCAATTAATCAAGGGATAAACATGCTAACAACTTCCCAAATAGGATGAAAAGTCATTAAAGCAAAAAGGAGTGCATTATTGATTAAACAAGATTAAGTTTATCCATGAAAAATAAACTTAATACAAGCTGAAATGGAAAGTACAAAACAGTGCCAAATGATCATCAAAATGTCACACAAAATCATGTATCATGTGAACAAAGATAGTGCAAGAATGATTATGTTCATATAATGCTAAGAACATGGAGCAAATGAATAATCGAAAACGTGCATTGAAAGTTTATAAGCATGCTTCAACCAGAAGTGAAATGTCATTAAAAACATCCATAAAATCAAGCACAATGATCAATGGAAATTAAAATGGAGAAAGCATGGCAAACACACTTGAAAATGCAAGAAAATGGCAATTCTGTTTAGTGTTAACCGGTTACTTACCATGCGTTAACCGGTTACTTGCTTGAAAATTGGCGTTTTTGGTGAAAATTGAACTGAGTAACCGGTTACTGACCCGGTGTTAACCGGTTACTCTGAGCAGTTGTAAAAAAACAGAAAAAACAGCATATGCAACAAGTAGTTTTCCACACCTAATCACTTATGCAACCTATCACATGCTTGGAACTGAGATTGTGCACGAAAATTGAACTTGAAAACAACAAATAAATAGAAATAGAATCAACTAATACAATTGAATCATGGATCAAACAAATGCAAAACCAAATCACACACAACAATTATCGACTACATTGCGAGTGATACGAAAATGTGCGAAACGGTAAAATTAGTTAGATCCACCAACCTACAAGCTGGAGATTTGGCTTGGTAAATGTTGCAAAGGATTATTGATGCAGAAAATCAAAGAAAACCAGAGGAATCTTCAATTTGTAGACGAACCGTACCGAAACCGAGAAAAATGCGATAAACTCCAAAATGCGAATTCGAACCGTTAGAAATTGCAGCAACTACTCAAGATCAATCCAAAAGCTGAAATAACTCCAGAAATCCAAGTGTAATAGCAAGAATGATGAAGGTTGAGCTCAAGAAATAATCACTTTTGATGTAAAAGTGATTATTCTTCAAAGTAGAGATGAGATTTGGTGAGGTTTTGGAAGAGAATAGAGATGAAGATGAAAATGTAGTAGAGAAATTCAGAGAGAATGTGGGAGAATTGAGAGTGAAATGGAGCAAATGGTTGAAGGTCCTTGAAAAATGAGTGAAGATGAGTTTATATAGATTTTAGGTTTGGAGTGTGAAATGGTTTGGAACTAGCTTTGGGTTTGGAACTAGGCTAGGAGTTAGTTGGACTTGACTCACCGAGTCAAGGTGGTTAACTCGATTAGTTAGAACCAACTCAGTAACAATCCCAATGTGAGTTTAAAAATCCAAAGGTTGACATGTTGGTAAATTAAGTAACATGGTGCACTTGAATTAAAGTGATGCATTGGAATAAATACACTTGGGTTGAAATGAATAGTGTTGAAATATCTAGAGAAGTCTAGAATGTTCCACACACTGCTAGAATCAAGTAGAACCAAAGTCCCAAGAGAGTGCATGGATGCTGTCCCAAAAATGCAGTAGGAATTGAAAAATTGCACTGAGTGACCGGTTACTCACCATGCGTTAACCGGTTACTTCAGTCAATTCTTGCCCAAATTGCTCAGGAAATGATACTGGAGTCCCGGTTATGGTTTTCCACCCCTTGTCTTGATGAATAAACATGGAAACCTTTATTTTGAACTTGTTTTGATGAGGTGATGACCTTGTGAAGATATGATTAATCGAGCTCAAAAACTTGAATATCCTGCAACAAGCAACACACGAAGAAAAGTGCGAATGCGTATGCTAGCGATGCTTATGCTTATTCTTATGCAAAAGGCAAAAGAGGGAGGTCAAATTTTGGGTTACGACAGCTCCTTTCACTTGGCAAAGGACTGACGACCTAACAACGGCTGAAGAGCCCCAGCCAAAGAAAAGGAAAATTCCAGAACCAACATCTGAGATTTCTTCAGAGAGGACTCAGGATCCATAAGCTTAGCCATCTTCCTTACAGCACTTTGTAAAATACTGTACTTTTCCTTGTAACATACTGCAATCTTTCGAATTCAATAAAAGGGGTGTCCCCCCACTGTATGATATTTGCAATCTATTTGTTGAAGTTATTTTTTGATTAAAACAAAAACTAAAGAATATGTCTTTGCATATCATTCATCATTCTCACATAACGCGTTCTTCTTATCTTTGAGTCTCACGTATGTGTCACGATTCTAGAGTCAAACTGTCTCACTCATACAATACTCGGGCAAATCGACAAAAGAAAATGTAGGATCTCGAGGAAGAGAACAAAGAGCTGAGAGAAGAAATCGACGCTCTGAAGGAAAGTTTGGAAAAATTTCACAGTGACATGCAATCCCTGGCAGCAGCTCAGAAGCAACAACAAAAGACTGTAATCTCTGAGATCATATCTACATCCATAATAGAGACGCATGAGAATCATCCTCGCTACAACATGACTAAAGGTCGCCCCTGGGGCATGCCTCTCAACTTTGTCCCTGAAGGATATATCCCACCGGTCACTGAAGACCAAGAAACTGCATTAGGAACCGCTGGACCTGAAGGTTACAAACTTCGGGAAAGTGAAGACACAAGGATTATGACAGCAACTCCTGAAGGTTACAAACTTCAGGGCACTGAAGCGCCAAGAGTCACCACTATAATGTCTATACCATAACCAGTGGTACACACTGTCCCGGAAGGACAAAGACATGTATGAAAGGATGAATGAGTTCCAGGAACAATTCTTGGAAATGCAGAAGGAACTACATGCCATTCGTGGTCAAGACTTATTCTGAAAGGACGCCGCAGACCTCTGTCTGGTCCCTAATATAAAGATACCGCACAAATTCAAGGTGCCTGACTTTGAAAAATACAAAGGCAACTCTTACCCTCAAAGTCATATGGTGATGTACTACCCAGACAGAAAATCAACAGTTATTGATCCATTACTTCCAAGACAGTTTAACCGGTGTCGCACTCAAATGGTACATGGGTTTAAACCACACCAAGATCAGTACTTTCAAAGATCTCGGCATAGCTTTCATTCAGCAGTATAAATACAATTTGGACATGGCACCAGATAGGGATTAGCTCAGATCAATGTCACAAAAAGACAAAGAAACTTTCAAAGAATATGCTCAGAGATGTCGTGAAATTGCCGCCCAGATTGTCCCCCTCTTGAGGAAAAAGAGATGGCCAAGATCTTCCTGAAAACCTTAAGCTCATTCTATTATGACCGAATGGTTGCCAGTGCGCCTAGTGACTTCACTGAAATGGTGAACATGGGAGTACGCCTAGAAGAAGCAGTTCGAGAAGGACGATTGGTCAAAGATGCAGAGGTATCTAACAGTAATAAGAGATACGGTAGTGCTTTCCAAAAGAAAAAAGAACATGAGATCAGTAATATCTCTCTCGAAAAGCAAAGGCGAATGTATCAACCAGTAGCGGCAATAACTCCCGCTATCAACCCAACGCCGGCTCCGACTTATTAACCTCAGGTTGCTCAGAGGCAACCGAGTCAACAACAGTATTAACAAAGGACACAACAACCTCTTCAGCAGGCTCGTCCACAGTACAATAACAACAATCGTACGACGGGACCATTAGGGTTTGACCCTATACCGATGTTGTACTCAGATTTATTTCCACTTCTACTGGCCAAGGGGCACATCCAAACCAGGACTCCTCTTACAGTACCAGAAAATCCACTTTTTGGTTTAAATTGGATCAAACTTGCCTTTACCATCAAGGAGGACCGGCGTACAACATTGAAAATTATCTCATCTTCAAGTCTGACATACAGAAGCTTGTCAGGAATGGGATCCTATCTTTCAAAGATACTAATCCGAATGTTCAGACGAACCCGTTACCGCTACATGAAAAGACTGCAGTAAATTTAATAGAGGAAGAATTTAGCCGCAGTTATCAAATTCACGATGTGCTCCTATTAAGAACTAATCTGGTCAGGATGCATTGCAGACAGAGCGGGTACGGTCATGTACCGCCTCACAATTATCACCAGTGTGATATCTGCTCGAAGAATAATCAGAGGTGTTCCGTTGTGCAATAAACTCTACAAGAACAAATGGATCTGGGCTGGATTCAAGATCACAGAATCCGTGAAGTCAACATGGCCCATGCACACCCCAACATTGTTTAGAACCGCAACATTCTTGCGATGAACGTCAATTTGGTGACGATGCACTCAAGGCAAAGTACATACCATAATCTGCCACGACACGATTACAAAACTTGTACGATCTGCTCAACAAGTAATCAGGGATGCCCTTTTGTATAAGAGGCCCTCCAACGTCAGATGGATCTCGAATGGATCCAAGACTACCGTGAGAGAAATAACCATCAAATCAATATGGTTCAGATCTTCGACACACGCTTGATGAATACCAGTCTGGTAGAATTACACGCTAAGAAAGTCAGGCTTGGTTTTCTGGCTTCACATGATTATCAAGACTGTGAAAATGCCGTGAAGACGACCAAGGGTGTGCACTTGTCCAAAGAACACTTCAACACTTGTTGGACCACTAGTGGCTTCCAATCTACTTGGATGAAGCTACACAACAGATTATCATGACTGACTGGAATCCTGGTAGACATCAAAGTCAGGATGTCCGCTCGATGAAAACAGATCTAGTAAAGATGCACTGCATACAAAGTGGGCGTGGTCGGATGCCACCCCACAACTATGAGCGCTGTAGAGTTTGTTTAGAGAACAACCAGGGATGCTACCTCGTACGAGCGGGTCTTCAAAATCAGTTGGACCAAAAAGAGGTTCGACCATGTTCAAGCTTGACTTTTTGGAATTTTTCACAAATATGGTTCCCCTAAGTCAAAAACAATGTTAATGTATGGTATTGATCAAATCATTCATTAGTAAAAATCAAGAAAGGTGAGGTTTCTTGCAAAAGGGACAACCATGAGAAACCAAAATTTTTCTAAGTTATGGAACAAAAGTGATTTTGTACCAACTTTGCAAGGTCATAACCCCTAAAACACAAGGCCTTTTTCTCCCATCCAAAGCTCAAATGAAAATTCACATGACATACTTCAAATATGTCAACTACAAAAGATTCCAAATCCCCATGGATTTTGAGTTATGGATTGATCAAAATCACAAAAATGGGAAATGGCCACTTTTTCCAACACTTAGTGAAATTTTCAACAAGTCAGAATATGTTTCACTTTTTCCAAACTTTGAGGTCATCTTTCATCATGATCCAAGTTGAACCAGGTCCATTTGTGAACATCAAAGTTGAAGTATGTCATGAGAGCTTTCCAAAGAGTACAAGAACTCTCAAAAACTCCATGTGAGTAAGGAGTTATGATCCTCCAAAGTCACTCTGCTACAACCGTCTTCAAGATAGATTTTGGAACATTTCTTGCTAGCCACGATTTTTGGAGTCAAGTGCAATGTTCATGATCAAACCAACTCAATGTGATCAGAGTGAGTCATAACAAACCTGCAAATACCAAGCATTGAGTCAAAAGGAATCACACTTCAATTCAAAGGATGCATTTATGTACAATAGTGCACTTTCAACAAAGCCACTCTCCTCAGTCAAGGTTCATGCATAAACAACAATAAAAACATCTGAGGAATGTGGAATTGGTCAAAAGTTAGCTATGCTACTAAGAGAGCTATTGTACCTTGCATGAGAAGTAAGCACACCTTGCTAAAATGCATTTAGTGAGCTCTTATCCATTGCTGCAGCATTATTCCACCAAGACAAACTCACTAACCTATAAATAGAGACCACATCTGATGATTCAAAACACACCAAAACAATACCAAATTTGTTTTCACACTCTTCTTGCTCTAACTCCAATTTTCAAAAACCAAGAGAGTGAGAAACAAATTTTTCATATCTGAGCAATTCCATCTAAACCAGCCACTCAAACACTTCATATACTTCATATAGAAGTGATCCAAACACTCACTAAGTTTCTGAAACATCAAAATCATCAACTCACACCTCAATTGCTCAAAGTTACAAGGTAGCTGCAGGTTGGATCAAGTTGACCAATCCAGAGGTTTTCAAATCAATCTAAGCATTGGAACACCATCCATAGAGGTCAAGGAAGCTGTCCAGATCATTGGAACACATCTGTAACATCTCCAAGCCAGAATTCGATTCTCACATGCAAGGTAAGCTTGCTTAAAACTGAACTCATTAATGCATGCACCATAAACATGTTTTTAAGTTACCAATGTGTTTCTGGATGTTCATAGATCATTTTCCCTCAATTAATTACTATTTATCTTACGTGTATAAGATTTCATATAGCTCTTGCATTTTTTAGGGTTCATCTGATTATAACATGTTATCTCTTGATTCTTTGAATTTAAATAAAATTGAGTAATTCCATATTATTCCTCGTCCACAAATGGTCAAGTTTCATTTTTACATCTTCCAAAATGGTTGAGAAACGAGGGAGATAGCTTGCTTCACGTAAGTCTGATGTTGGCTCAAGGAAGAAGATGGCCATGGCGACATTCTTCAGAATCAAACATAGTTTTAGTATATATTATTTCATTGCCACTATATATTTGAATTGGCATTGCGCCCTAGTGGTTGATCAGCTGGTTTTATGTGTGTAGCGAGCAAAGGGTATGGGGTTCGAATCCCCCTCGCCCCAGACCTTTTGGTTTTGTTTTTTTAAACCATTTTCAAAAGGATTTTTCATATATTATTATCACTTTCCATTCTCTATTAGCCATACGCAAGTGGCTCAGTTGGTAAACTTTTAATCTCACCACCCCAAGGACGTGGGTTCAAACGTTGGGAGGACCATCCCATTCTTTTTACGACTATTTTCTTTCATTTTTTTTTCACAAATTCTTAATAACTTCAAAAATTAATTTCTCTCTCATTTTATATCATTTTTGAATGGTTCTTTTTTTCAAAATTCACAAAAATGTTAAAGTATTTTATTCCATAAAACAATCAAAAAGATATTATTTATTTAATATATTTTGAATTTTTTGAAAAGAATTCCTTTTATTTGTTTTTAAACATTTTAAATGAATTCTTTTTCTTGATTTCTTTTATTCAAATGATTTTCAAATCATTCTATGAATGAAACATGATTTTTCAAATACTTATCCAAGATCACAACTTGTTTTTTACACATGTTTGATAACTTTGATAATTTTAATTGAATTTTATTCAATTAAAATACATTTTTAAAATCAAGTTAGGGTTTTGATTATTTTTCACCCTTACAAATCTTTTTCAAAACACTTTGGGCCTCTAATAAAGTGTAAGACCCACCCCTTTGTAAATAAATAATTTGGGCCTCAGTCATTGTATAAGTCCCGATACTATTTCAAAAATATCGGCGCGATCGCCGCTTTCAAAACAAAGATCATCTGGGCCTCCCCTTTGTGTTGTAAGTCCCATCTTTATTCTTTTAATAAACCTTTGGGCCTCTTGATAGAGTGTAAGACCCATCCCTTTGTACATAAATAAATTTGGGCCTCAGTCATTATATAAGTCCCGATACGATTCTCAAAATAACTGTGCAATAGTTATTTTTCATCTGGTCATCTCCTTGAGTTGTAAGCCCCGTTTCTTGTATAAAAATAACTTTGGGCCTCTAATAGAGTGTAAAACCCAACCTCTCTGGTAAATACAATAAATTTGGGTCTCAGTCATTGTCTAAGTCCCTTTGTTCTTTTCAAAACTACGACGCGATCGTCGCCTTTTCAAAAGAATTCATCTGGGTATCTCCTTAAGTATAAGCCCAAAAATTCCTTTCAAAACAACTTCCCTTTTGATTTAGATTCATAGTTGTTATCAAAACTTTCTTCAATTTCTTGAATAATTAACTATGCAGCTGTGTTTATAACACTGGAAGCTTGCTCACCTGTAAGTTCTACCAACTTTCTTTTATATACTTGCTTATATATTTCATCTGTATATATATATATATATATATATATATATATATATATATATATATATGCATGTATATTATTTGCTTAGAGTCTTCCCCAATAATTAGTTCTAGGATTAGATCAAGCCAATGGTCACTCTTTCAACCCAGTCAAAACTAGTTCCCCATAGGAAATTCCATATACAGTCTTGCCTCCTCTTGGGCTTATACAATATGGAACAGAGAAAGGCATTATTCCCAGTGAAACTTTTCTCAAGACTGTCATTACTAGAAATTTGTCTAAGAAATTCATTTCTCCAGAGAGGATTAATTCCCGGTGAAACCTCTCTTAAATTTCTTCAAATCCTAGAACTGTTCACTAAAGAAGGGATTATTCCCGGTGAAACCTTTCTTGAACTTTCCTAAAAGCATCCCCATCCTCCTCTTGGGCTTTGTACAAGGACCCTCAGGCTTCTTAGAAGTTCTCACACCTCCTCTTGGGCTTAGTACAAGGACCCAAAGACCTCCTACATGTATAGGACATAACTTAGTCATCCTTTGATAGTTCAATCCTCCAGAGAGTCAAAATCTCAAAAACATCAGAACAATTTAGGGTTGACTCTCATCCCTTAAAACACTAGCCTCCTCTTGGGCATCAAACAAAGATAAACCTTTTCATACCAGTAGACTTGGACAGTCTCACCTCCTTTTGGATCTCCAGAAATCCTCAAATTTCCTAAAAAAACACAGGATAAACCCTAATTAATCACCAGCAGAGTTAAAACCTCCAAAGGTTAAAAAACTCAATCTTTAAGCTTTCACTTTAAATTCCCCTAGCTAGGGTCAAATTACTATCAATAAACCCTCAATCAGAACCTCAAGGCATCTGATATTTTAACTCTTCTGTAAATCCTCAGCAAGACTTGATCCCCCAATTTGGACCTGCCTCTGGATCTCAATAATCCTCAGCAGAAGCTAGCCTCCTCTTAGGCTTTATATAAGAAATTCCCCCAACCAGCCTCCTCTTAGGCTTTGTACAATGATAATACCTCAGCACCTTTTAGCCTCAATCTTGGGATTCGTACAAGACACCTATAAAAATTCTCCAGCTGAGTCAGTTAACCCTTTTTAGCCTCAATCTTGGGTTTTGTACAAGACACATATGGAACCTCCCCAGTGGAGTCAATCCCCTCAGCCTCAATCTTGGGCTTTGTTCAAGACAGAAATAAAACTCCCTAAACAAAGTCAACCTTTTATCTTCAACCTTGGGCTTTGATCAAGGCACACAAAAATCCCCTTAGAGGAAATCAAAAATCTCTCTGTAGGAACACATTTCTTTGTACATCACACATCAAAATAGATAATAAAAACAAACCTAATTCTAGATAACTGATGTAAGTAGCACACTTGTTGATTCAAAAATCCAAGTTGTAGTCCTTCTTTATCCTGGTAAAAACCTCCTTTCATCTAATTGCTGTAAGTGGCAAGCCTCTGGATTATTTACATCCAAGCTAATGTCCCTCTCTTAGTATGAAAGATTCCTAAGAAAAATGGCATTGCTCAAAACTGAGTTAAAGTTTTCTCCTTCAGGACAAATCCCTTATAAAGGAAATTATGGCATTGCTGGATTCCATATATTCCAATTAAAGTAATTCTCCTTTATAATCAGTCACCCAACAACTGTGATAAACAGATGAGATTTCTCCCTTTAGAGATAACAAAATCTCTCTCAGTCAAAACCTTTAACTTCAATCTTGGGCTTTGAACAAGACACAAATAACCTTTAGCTTCAATCTTGGGCTTTGAACAAGACACCAAACATTTTTTCCTCCCATAGAATAGGAGGAACTACGATTGCTCTGATTTCTCTGTTTTCTTTAACGGGAATACGTAGGCATAAGATTGCGAAATCTTAGCGAGCACACATAACAAAAACTTTAGGTCCAGTACCTTACCAAAAACATCGAAAAACCCCAAAAATAACAAAAACTCTCTCTCAAACATTCTCAAAGGAGAAACTTTCCCAATTTATGACAGATAAACACCAATAAGTAGATAACAGTAGAACTTGCTAAACGATCTATGGATAACCATATATAGGATGGGTAATTGACAACTCCTCGTTGTATAACCTGACCCCGGACCCCCCAATCTCTTAGCATTTGTTAAAGATAACTTTTGCATGCAAGGTTAGTTTTAGATAGCTTCCCTTTCCTTTCCAGCTTCATAGGATAAATAAAAAATCAGAAAGTAGCACCCAATTCCAACCAATGGCGATAAGGTGGTCGCGTCACCGACAAAAATCGCACGCTACACTTCTCTTCTTATTACCATGTCTTTAAGCTGAAAAGGGCTCTTTGTGGTATGAAACAAGCCCCTAGAGCTTATTATGATCGTTTGAGCAAACTTCAACTTGAAAAAATTCAAATAGGGAAGTTTGATACAACATTTTTTATTAATAAAACTGAGCATGACATTTTACTTGTGCAAACTTATATCGATTATATTATATCTGGTGCTACTAATGAATTCTTGTGCCTCGATTTTCTGATATGATGTGAAATGAATTTTAATTTTCTATCATGGGAGAGCTTTGATACATTTTTAGGTTAAAATTCATCAATCAAAGAAAGGAATATTCATCAATCAAGCTAAACATTTTAAAGAGCAATTAGAAAGATTCAACATGGAGAAAGAAAAACTAATTTCAACTCCAATGAGTACTTCGTGTAGTCTAGACAAGGACAAAGGAGTAAAAACAGTTAAATAAATCAAATATCGAGGTATGATCTATTCCCTTCTTTATCTTACTGCTTCTCGTTATGATAGTATGTTTTTTGTATGTCTATATGCACATTTTCAAGAAAACCCCAAAGAATCACATCTCTTAGCGGTCAAACGCATTATGAGATATCTCCCTAGAACACCACTTATGGGTTTATGGTACCCTAAAGAGGCTGATTATGCTTTAGTTGGGTACTCTAATTTCAATTTTGCTAATTGTAAATTGGATCAGAAAAGTACCAGTGCTACATGTCACTTACTTGGGAACTTGTTTGTCTCCTAGCATAGTAAGAGAGATAGAAGTGTTGTGTTATCCATAACTAAAGTTGAATACTTCCTTGCAGGTAGTTATTTTTACAAGTTATCTAGATGAAACAAGAGTTAAGTGATTACATTTTAAATCTCAGAATGGTCCTAATACAATGCGACAACACTAGTGCCATTAATCTCACTAAGAATCTGGTACTTCACTCTTAGACGAAACACATTGATATTATCCACCATTTTATTAAGGATCATGTCGAAAAAGGGGACATCGTAATTGAGTTTGTGTCTTCATCTAAAAAATTATTAAGTATTCTTAGAAAACCTTTTTCTAATGAAAAATTATTGTTTTTATATGAACTGAGTTAAGAAAATTAAATCAATAATGCATTGATTAATTTGTTTAAATGTTTCTTCTCCTTCTTCTTCTTATTATTATTCTTATTCTTCTTCCCTTTCTCTATGTGATATATATGTTATATGTGTTGTTCATTATCTCTTTATGTATTTTTTTAATTTTTATAATGGCAAAGGGGGATATGTATACTCTCAAAGGAAATAGAATTTATTTTCTTTATTTGTGAGGGGGTTCTTAATAATTCTAAATCTTTTATATGATCCATATGATGTGTAGCCCTTGAATCTACTATCCATGTATAATTGGGACTGACAGTAAAACATGTACCTTTTTTAGCTATAGAGCACAAATTAGTTGATTCGATAAGTTTTATACAATTTTCCTATTTTTCCTAAAGTGAATGGCAGGTGAGTTTAGGATGACTCATGCCCTTGATCACAATTACTAGCCTGGTGTGAACGACCCTCACTACCACTTTACTTATTCCAGCTAGTAGGTTTTAAATTGAGCTTCCACGATGTTTCATGAGTATGTCAAGCAAGCTTGTAGTGGTCACACCATGTTTTGTCTAACTTCATACCTTGATTGGAGTTTCTGGGGTCTATGACACATCTTTCATGTTTATTACCCTAAGGCATATTTCCCATCACAACTCCTTATTGTGCCTCCTCCTTCCTTATTTCAGAAAACGTTTCCTGAAAGGTTGGTAATGGTGTATTTTGTAAAATTACACCTCTAACTTCATCAAAATATTTATTCGTTCCAGAAAGAAACATGAATATGTGATCATTTTCTTTCCTCTTGAGGAATCAAGACATTATCTTCTGCATATTTCATACTTCATAACCAAGATCTAATTCTTACCACAAAGTTAGAATTTAATTTTAATAAGCAGTTAGATCTCTATATCCTTTCTCAGTATTGCATACGTTTGACTTCACATCGAAGACTTTAAAGGATTTGAAAATATCATAGTATGTTTCCTTGACAGCTTCCCACACCGACTTTGTAGACGATAAGAACACATATGGCTTGCTCATTATAGTTTCCATATAACCTACCAACCAAGCAATTATCATGGAGTTTTCCGATTTCTATTTTTGTAAAAAGGACTCTCAATGGCCGGTTCTACTATTGCACATCTTAAAAAATCAAGCTTCCATTTGTCGTTCATTACCAAAGTGAAGGTTCAAGCCCATTCATTGTAGTTTTTACCATTAATATTCGGGACATTGTGTAATACCCCGTATTTTATTACTCCGGATAATACTATATTGTGATCGACTGAGCCCAGTGTACTCTGAGAAATTATTTGACAAAATAATTAGAGTAACGGTGGAACTTAGATTAAATCCAATTAATATTATCTGACTCTGAGGTATTTTACTAATTTGGACTTAAAGAGACTTTTTGGGCATTTAGTAGTATTATTTATTAATGATAGTTTACTATATGTTTCCTTTTCCTCCCACTTTTCAAACAAAAGAAAAATTTAGTAAGAAAGAGAGAGAAAGAGGAAAGAAAGGAAAGGAAAGGAGAGAAAAGAGGAAAAGAAGAGAAGTTCAAGAACTTCAAGAATCATCATCATCCATTCATCAAATCTTCACCCAATCTTCTCATCATCTTCATCTTGCTCATCTCAAGGTGGGTTCTAGTTAGAAACCTCATTTTTTAGAGTTCTGGATAATATGAGTTTAGGTTGGAATTTATGGAAATCGATGTTTTAACAGTTGGAATTTGATATAAATCAAAATGAATGATCAATAAACTTGTAGAAACATATATTGATGCTTGTTTTGATGTTTTGGTTTGATTGGAAATGTTAGGTTTTGTGAAACTTTGTGTTCTTGAGAAATATATGTTTTTTTTAATGTTGTTGATCAAACCTTGCTAGAACTAGGTTGTAGCACCTCTGTTGGTTGTAATTGATGGTTGAGAAGAGGTTTGGATGTGTGGGGAATTTCTGTTTTTGCTGAACCATTTTTCTGAGTTTCGCAGAGCGCGCTTAGCACGCAGGAACCCGCTCAGCGCTGTGTTGAATTCCTGCAACCCCTCCAAACCGAAGAAATCGCGCTTAGTGCGGACAGGGGCGCGCTTAGCGCGACCTGGGACTTGGGATTTTATTCCTTAAGCGATAAAATTCATAACTTTCGACTCGTTTATCGGATTCGATCATTCTTTATATCGATGTAAAGCCGAGGAAATACTCTATGCAATGGAGATGAAATATGTCGATTTTACCGACCGATTAAATAATCGAGGAAGTTCCAAAAGTGATCTATTTATGTTTAATTGTTATATATTATTCTACTATGCAATTATGACATGTCTTGCCTATCCTATTATTGTTTACCATGATTATAAGTGAGTATGCATGCAAATATGCAAACGATATAGGAAGAGTGAGGAAACCTCAAACTTGAACTATAGGAGAATCTAGTAAGGAACTAGAAATTGTAGACAACTCTAGATGGCGATGCTCGGGCACGTGTTGTTGGAAGATACATCCTTGCCGAGTATTGGCCTAGTTGAGAGTGAACACTAGTATGGAACATGTGGTTAACCTTTGTGGTTGTGAAAAGGCAAGAAAGGCCTTAAGACGGTGTAGTCTTGTGATTGTCGAATACAATCGTATTGTTGTATATAATCATGTAATCGTAACCGGAATATTTTGAGTGTAGTTTTATAGGTCTCGAGCTCCTCTGAAACGGGTACACAATTACTTGGTAGGTTTGATTCCCTACGTGTAGTACGATTGAAGCCTATGCTATGGGTAGAGACTTGTGATGGTTAACAGGCCATGAGAAGTGACGGTTCATGTAACACCCCCAATCTATACCCCTAATTAAATAAAGCAGTAAAAGAAAATTCAAAATTTCATCAGAGTATATTTAAATTATCGTGGCATAGACGGGGGAATTACATTATATTGAAACAAATCATACATCACCTGCTCATAAAGATATGCAACAGTGGGGTAGCAATCAACAGAGGAACTCAGTTCCTTACACCCACATTTCAGTTTTTAGAATAAAAGCGGAAAATCTAAAACTGAATATCATATATATATATATATATATATATATATATATATATCACTTGAAAAGTTTGTCATACATCAAGTTGTACATGCATAAGTCAAAAGATATATATACATGATACACAATAATCACAAACGGCCTCCCTAACTACCCGGTGTCACATATCAGAGCCGACCGACAAAAGAATGAAGTCCTAAGCTTCACAAAAAGACCTCCAGCAACTCTAATCTGCAATGCCTCATAGAGCATTATAAAACAGCAGAAGGGTGAGAAAAACAATCATAATATAATTGCATACAATTATATATAACACAAGAATACACATATATACAATTCTCACCACAACTCACGCCATAATTCAAACACAATACAAGTTTCACCAACACATATCCATATATCCATTTATCCACAATTCCACACATAAACAGACATTAATGATTTATGCAAATGCAAGAGGCTGGCACCACGACTCTATGCATATGCACATGCGGTACCGACTTCCAATGTTTCTCATCACTAGTTCACTCAGGAACTCTGCTGGAATCATCGCTCGTTACATCACTGTAACTCCCCGTCGGGCATACGATGTCCCCCGTCGCTCACACCCCCGCACGGGCACACGACGTTTATGGATCGCTCACACACCACACGGGCACACGACCCGATCGCTCACACCCCACATGGGCACACGATCGTCTATAACCATCGCTTTCGGTCCTCTTATTTTTAAGGCTATTCATACCTCTTATTTTTAAGGCTCACGATGTTATAGCAGATTCCCTCTGGAATCAAACCGTCACTCAGGACGTCACCTCAATGCATATCATGATGCTTGACATACAATGACTCATGACATTTAATATGCACACATAAATGCATTCTTCTACATCAACAAAATCACACTTTGCACTTATGCCCAAAACAATGCATTTAATTACCATACGGCCACAAATCATCACGACACCATTTAAACACATGCATTTACATCATTCAACAACACCTTGCATATTACCCATCAATTACGCACAATTATAACGACAAAAGTCGACAAACCGACACTATTCCAAATTCCGACATAATTAAATCGGCTAACAATTTCCAAATCATCATAATAAGAAAGTACAGCTCAATAGCTTTCCAACGATACCAAGAATGTAAAAATCAGATACACGGAACCCAAGTTACGAAAGAAAAATGAAAACGATATTTTGAAAAGTCCCATTTTACCATTCTCCTGCCCGTACGCGTAGTGCCCTGAGTCATACGCGTACGGCAAAACCTCATATGCGTACCATACGCAATTGGGCAGATGGCCGAGAAAAGTAACATCTCATACGCGTATTGGCCCCAAACCTCGCCCATGTTACGCGTATCGCCAAGGCCCATACGCGTATGAACATGCCCCATACGCGTATGACCTGGAAAAACCAGAAAAAATTCTGCAGAACAAAGTTCTGCGTTTTCTCAACCAAAATCCTCAAATTTCTCACCTACACCCAGAAAATTACCAATACAATGCATAACAACATGTATCTATCATGTAACAACAATAATGAACACTAAAAACATGATTTCCAACACATTTAATCGATTTCTAATCAATTTATCATAATATGGGTTTTACTAAATTTTTCCAATTCAATCCAATACCAACCACAAACACACATACATAATCATATACAAGCATACAATAATCGAGTTTCGCACCCTTACCCGATTAAATCGATTCTAGAAGTTGATTTCTTGAATTTCCAAGTTTTTCTTACTATTTTCTTCTCTTCTTCTCTTTTCTCCCCTTTTTCCTTCTCTTCCTTTTCTTTCTCTCTATTTTTCTCTCTTTCTATTTTCTATTCTTTCTACTTAATGAAAATATTATGAAATGACCAAAATACCCCCACACTCAAATATCTCGCAAACGTTCCCAAAACCCGATAAAATATCACAACATTGAAAAATAACATATTTTCAGATAAAATTCGAAAATAAAATAAAATAATAATAAAATAATCAAATGACTCGATTAAATAAAAACTGACAAAACTGGGGCGTTACAGTTCACGGTTAACAGGCCGATGATCCCGAATCCAATTCGTATGCCAAGTAACTACAAGTATCTATGACTCGGTCGCCTTCTAGACGTAGAAGCGGACGGGAAGATGAGATGTCTTGGTATGGTTATCGATTAGTGATGTTGTGAGTTAATGAACTCATGTCATGTTTCCATATAGTGTGAGAATTATAAAGTGTGAACTCAAGGGTCCTTGTCCCTTTTCCCCGGACTTGAGTTAGGATTGTTAGAACCTTGTTAATCTGAGAGAATCTATAAGATAGGGAACTCACTGAGATTTGATGTATCTCACCCCACGTTGTTGATGTATTTCAGGTGCTTCAGGTTCCGAGAAGGGTAAGGATAAGGTCGTGTGATCTTTTCCTTGTTTGTTGATGGCTAGCTTCCGTAGCGAAGTGTATTTTGAGATCATTGTTGATCTAGTTCTTAGTTTTTATCATTTGAACATCTTGTGTATAATATGCCTTAGGTTTTTGTACTTTGTACTTTAGGACATTTATTTGTATACAATGTGTTAACTAGGAGCTTATGTGTTTCAGTACCAAACACTTGGATCTATATATAATATTTATGCTTTGATGTATGAGTTTTATATATGGGTGTTACAGTTGGTATCAAAGCAGGTCGTATCCTCGACCTAGCCATGAAATAGTATAAGTATTTCTTTCCGTTTCATATACATTGTGTCGCCATTGGTCTTTAGTGCTATATTTATGGCATTGAGCCTGATCAACTTAATCCTATTTGTATGACCTTTAGGAACATGGCTGAAGGACGTAGAAACACTCGTGGTAGACCCCGTACCACTCCTGAAGGGACGAATCCGCCGGGCGGCGACGACAATGCTCCTCTGTATCAGTTTATGCAACAGATGCAGCAGCAACATAATCTATTCATGCAGCAAATGTGCAGCAAATGAATGGAGGTCTGCACCCTACGATAGTTGCTCCAGAAGCTGAAGGAGGGAAATTCTGGGATTTTATCTGCATGAATCCCCCAGAATTTCATGGTGGATTAGATCCCGTGAAGGCTCACGAATGGATTTCTGGTATGGAGAGGATTTTATTGATAGTCCAATGCAGTGAAGAGAACATGGTGTTGTTCGCTTCTCATTCACTGAAGGGTCCCGCTATGAGATGGTGGGAGAGCGCTTCGGCTTTGATGGCCATTCAGGAAGTGCCTAAGGTTTGGGAACAGTTCAAAGATATTTTCATGGAGAAGTATTTCCCGAGCTCATTGAGGACTCAGAAAGAATTTGAATTTCAACAATTAAGACAAGGTAGTATGACTGTGGCCAGTTATGCTGAGAAGTTTGGGGACATGGCTGCTTATTCTAGGCAGGCTATGTATGCTCCTGATGAAAGGTGGAAAATAGACCAGTTTCTGTTTGGACTAAAAGCTGAAATATCTCATAGTGTGTCTCAGAGAGAGTTCACTACGTATGCTAAAGTTTTAAGGCAATGATATGTGGCCGAGCATAGTTTGAAGAAAGTCCAAGCTGAAGGCGTTGCGAGTAGAGTGAATCAAGGGGATCGCGGAAGATCCAACCAACAATTCAGGCCTAGACAACAACCCTTCAAAGGGAAACAAGTTCAAGATTCAAGGGCGAGTACACCTCCTGTGTGTCGCACTTGTGGCAAGAATCATTTTGGAAGGTGTGGTTTTGAAGGGATAAAGTGTTTCCAATATCAGAAGGTGGGTCATCTGAAAAGAGATTGTCCTCAGAATAGGACTCAGACACAAGGAAGGGTTTATACCTTAGATGCAAGGAAGAAGAAGAGTGACAATTCCTTAATTGCTGGTACGTGCTTCGTTAACGGATTTCCTTGTTTTGTTCTATTTGATTGCGGAGATACGCACTCTTTTGTATCGATGCAATGTATCAAGCGACTTGGGTTGCAGTCCGTTCCTTTGTCTCCTCCTATGGTGGTCACTACCGCCATGGATGAAATAGTTGAGATACCGTTGATGTGTGAAAACTGTGTTTTGTCTGTGGACGGTAGAGTTTTTCAGATTGATCTTATTTATCTACCGCTTAAGAAAGTTGATGTCATTTTGGGAATGGATTGGCTTTCTGCTAATTCGGTGTTTATTGGGTGTGAAGAAAAGCTCATCATCATTCCATCTATTGATGCTACCCCCGAAAGATGTCTTAACAACTATTCTAGAAGGTACGGTTGGAATGATAAATTTCTTGTTCGAAGAAGAGAAATCTGTTATTTTGGTTCTCACTAAGGAAGGGAGTAGCGACCTTCAAGTTTTGGATATTCCAGTAGTTTGTGAGTTTTCCAAAGTTTTCCCCGAAGATGTCACTTCTCTTCCTCCGGAGAGGGAAGTGGAATTTTCTATTGACCTGGTGCCGGGAACGGCTCCTATATCTGTTTCTCCGTACCGGATGGCACCTTTGGAGTTGAGAGAACTGAAGGAACAATTAGAGGAGCTTATGGCTAAGCATTTTGTTAGACCTAGCATATCACCATGGGGAGCCCCGGTTTTGTTAGTAAAGAAGAAAGACGGCGGGATGCGGTTGTGCATTGATTATCGTCAGCTGAATAAAGTCACCATTAAGAACAAGTATCCCTTGCCAAGGATAGACGACCTATTAGATCAATTGAAAGGAGTCTGTGTGTTCTCGAAGATTGATTTGAGGTCGGGTTATCACCAAATATGAGTGAAGAGTTCCGATGTACCTGAGACTGCATTTAGGACCCGTTATGGTCATTACGAATTCTTAGTGATGCCTTTCGGTATGACTAACGCTCCAGCTATTTTTATGGATTATATGAATCGGTTATTTCAAGCTTACTTGGATCAATTTGTTGTGATCTTCATTGATGACATTCTTATCTATTCCCGTACTCCACAAGAGCACGAAGGACATTTGAGAATCTTCTTATCGATCTTACAAGAGAAGCAACTTTTTGCCAAGTTAAGTAAGTGCAAGTTCTGGATGTCTGAAGTTAGTTTTCTTGGTCACGTCATATCACAGGGTGGTGTAGCGGTGGATCTGTCGAATGTTGAAGCTGTGATTAATTGGGAGATACCGAAGAATGTATCGGAAATTAGAAGTTTCTTGGGTCTAGCAGGTTACTACAGAAGGTTTATCAAAAACTTTTCGCAATTAGCGTTGGCAATGACTAAGCTTACTCGGAAGGACTGCCCCTTTGAGTGAGATTCGGCGTGTGAACAAAGTTTTATGAGTTTGAAGGAAAGACTGACTACAACTCCCGTTCTGATTATTCCCGATCCTACTAAGTCGTATGAGGTATTTTGTGATGTGTCTAAGATGGGATTAGGAGGTGTTTTAATGAAAGAAAGTCACGTTGTGGCTTATGCTTCTCGACAACTGAAAATTCACGAGAAGAATTATCCAACCCACGATTTGGAATTAGCGGCGGTGGTGTTTACTTTGAAAGTGTGGCGTCACTATTTATATGGAGTACATTTTGAAATGTTTAGTGACCACAAGAGTTTAAAGTACCTCTTTGACCAAAAAGAGATGAATATGCGTCAAAGGAGGTGGATGGAATATTTAAAGGATTATGATCTAGAGCTAAAATACCATCCGGGTAAAGCGAACAAAGTGGCCGATGCCTTGAGTAGGAAGGTTTTGAGAAAGGCCGAATTGATGATGTTAGAATATTCGTTGTTGGAAAAGTTTAGAGATTTAAATCTTCAATTTGTGTGGACTCTTAATGGAGTGATTATGGGGAATTTGAATGTCAATTCTACGTTAAGAGTTGAAATTCAACAAGGACAATTATTGGATGAGAAGTTGCAAGAGATGCTAAGTCAACCGGGTTTTGTGCACGCTAGCGATGGAATGATTATGTTTAACCAAAGAATTTGTGTTCCAAATGATGCGACTTTGAAAAGAAAGATTTTGGAAGAAGCGCATAAAGGTGCTTTTACTATACATCCAGGTTCTTCAAAGATGTATCAAGATTTAAAGAAGTAATATTGGTGGTCCGGTATGAAAAGAGATGTTGCGGTCTTCGTGTCGGAATGTGCGGTATGCCAACAAGTTAAGATTGAACATCAGAGACCGGGTGAATTATTGCAACCATTAGAAATCCCAGTTTGGAAATGGGATAGTATTTGTATGGATTTTGCAGTAGGTTTACCCCGTACGCAAGGTGGTTATGATTCGATTTGGGTGATTGTGGATCGACTAACGAAATCTGCGCATTTCTTAGCCGTGAAGACTACTTTCAAAGCAAGTCATCTTGCAAGGTTGTTTATTGCGGAGATTGTGAGATTGCACAGTATTCCCTCTAATATTGTGTCGGATAGAGTTCCGAAGTTTACTTCAATGTTTTGGAAAGTTTTTCAACAAGCTATGGGGACAGAGTTGCATTTGAGCACGTCTAATCATCCTCAGACGGATGGTCAAACTGAACGAACAATACAAACAATGGAAGATATGTTGAGAGCTTGTGTACTAGAAAGTAAGGGTAATTTGAAAGAACTACTACCATTGATTGAGTTCTCTTATAACAATAGTTTCCATGCGAGCATCGAAATGGCTCCTTATGAAGCTTTGTATGAAAGAAAGTGTAGGACACCTTTGTGTTGGACGGAAGTTGGGGATGATAGAATCTTAGGACCCGAAATCATCCAAGAGACTACGGAAAAGATTCGAGCGATCCGCGAGAAAATTAAGCAAGCACAAGATCGACAAAAGAGTTATGCAGACAATCGAAGGAGACCTTTAGAATTCGAAGAAGGTGACCATGTGTTTTTGAAAGTTGTGTCCGAGATACGTGGGACCGTATCAAATTTTAGAAAGGATTGGCGAAGTAGCGTACAGGTTGGCCTTACCTCCTTCTATGTCGGAAATGCATGATGTTTTTCATGTATCTCAACTTCTGAGGTTTGTTCCCGATCCTCTTCAGCCGGTTCTACCTGATACTACTGAAATAGAGGCAGACTTAACGTTTGAACCTCAACCGAGCCGCATTGTGGGAAGAGAAGCGAAGGTATTAAGGAACAAGGACATTTCTCTCGTTAAGGTGCAGTGGGATGTAACGCATCTGGGCGATGCAACTTGGGAACTTGAATAAAAAATGCGAGATGCTTACCCTCATCTGTTCAGGTAATCTTTAAATTCGAGGGAGAATTTCTATTTAAGGAGGGAGGATGTAATACCCCGTATTTTATTACTCCGGATAATACTATATTGTGATTGACTGAGCCCATTGTACTCTGAGAAATTATTTGACAAAATAATTAGAGTAACGGTGGAACTTAGATTAAATCCAATTAATATTATCTGACTCTGAGGTATTTTACTAATTTGGACTTAAAGAGACTTTTTGGGCATTTAGTAGTATTATTTATTAATGATAGTTTACTATATGTTTCCTTTTCCTCCCACTTTCCAAACAAAAGAAAAAGTTAGTAAGAAAGAGAGAGAAAGAGGAAAGAAAGGAAAGGAAAGGAGAGAAAAGAGGAAAAGAAGAGAAGTTCAAGAACTTCAAGAATCATCATTATCCATTCATCAAATCTTCACCCAATCTTCTCATCATCTTCATCTTGCTCATCTCAAGGTGGGTTCTAGTTAGAAACCTCATTTTTTAGAGTTTTGGATAATATGAGTTTAGGTTGGAATTTATGGAAATCGATGTTTTAACGGTTGGAATTTGATATAAATCGAAATGAATGATCAATATACTTGTAGAAACATATATTGATGCTTGTTTTGATGTCTTGGTTTGATTGGAAATGTTAGGTTTTGTGAAACTTTGTGTTCTTGAGAAATATATGTTTTTTTAATGTTGTTGATCAAACCTTGCTAGAACTAGGTTGTAGCACCTCTGTTGGTTGTAATTGATGGTTGAGAAGAGGTTTGGATGTGTGGGGAATTTCTCTTTTTGCTGAACCATTTTTCTGAGTTTCGCAGAGCGCCCTTAGCGGGCAGGAGCCCGTTCAGCGCGGTGTTGAATTCCTGCAACCCCTCCAAACCGAAGACATCGCGCTTAGCGCGGACAGGGGTGCGCTTAGCGCGACCTGGGACTTGGGATTTTATTCCTTAAGCGAGAAAATTCATAACTTTTGACTCGTTTATCGGATTTGATCATTCTTTATATCGATGTAAAGCCGAGGAAATATTCTATGCAATGGAGATGAAATATGTTGATTTTACCGACCGATTAAATAATGAGGAAGTTCCAAAAGTGATCTATTTATGTTTAATTGTTATATATTATTCTACTATGCAATTATGACATGTCTTGCCTATCCTATTATTGTATACCATGATTATAAGTGAGTATGCATGCAAATATGAAAACGATATAGGAAGAGTGAGAAAACCTCAAACTTGAACTATAGGAGAATCTAGTAAGGAACTAGAAATTGTAGACAACTCTAGATGGCGATGCTTAGGCACGTGTTGTTGGAAGATACATCCTTGCCGAGTATTGGCCTAGTTGAGAGTGAACACTAGTATGGAACATGTGGTTAACCTTTGTGGTTGTGAAAAGGCAAGAAAGGCCTTAAGACGGTGTAGTCTTGTGATTGTCGAACACAATCGTATTGTTGTATGTGATCATGTAATCGTAACCGGAATATTTTGAGTGTAGTTTCATGGGTCTCGAGCTCCTCTGAAACGGGTACACAATTACTTGGTAGGTTTGATTCCCTACGTGTAGTACGATTGGAGCCTATGCTATGGGTAGAGACTTGTGATGGTTAACAGGCCATGAGAAGTGACGGTTCACGATTAACAGGCCAATGATCCCGAATCCAATTCGTATGCCAAGTAACTACAAGTATCTATGACTCGGTCGCCTTCTAGACGTAGAAGCGGACGGGAAGATGAGATGTCTTGGTATGGTTATCGATTAGTGATGTTGTGAGTTAATGAACTCATGTCATGTTTCCATATAGTGTGAGAATTATAAAGTGTGAACTCAAGGGTCCTTGTCCCTTTTCCCCGGACTTGAGTTAGGATTGTTAGAACCTTGTTAATCTGAGAGAATCTATAAGATAGGGAACTCACTGAGATTTGATGTATCTCACCCCACGTTGTTGATGTATTTCAGGTGCTTCAGGTTCCGAGAAGGGTAAGGATAAGGTCGTGTGATCTTTTCCTTGTTTGTTGATGGCTAGCTTCCGTAGCGAAGTGTATTTTGAGATCATTGTTGATCTAGTTCTTAGTTTTTATCATTTGAACATCTTGTGTATAATATGCCTTAGGTTTTTGTACTTTGTACTTTAGGGCATTTATTTGTATACAATGTGTTAACTAGGAGCTTATGTGTTTCAGTACCAAACACGTGGATCTATATATAATATTTATGCTTTGATGTATGAGTTTTATATATGGGTGTTACACATTGACTTTGAGAGAGGTTGAAGAACCCTCATGTTCATTGAAACATGTGTTAAATTCACTATCATTATCGATCTTTTTTCCATCATCGAGATCTCTGTGCGGCACCAACAATGTTGTTGTTACCATTACTAATAGAGAGTATCAAGTTATATTTTAATATTTTAGTTTATTTAGAATTATTATTAATTTTAGATTTTTATATGAGTTGGTATTTTAATTTAATTGCTATTGAATTGGGCTTCCATTAGTATTTGGAAATTTTAGTTGATGGCCCATTAGTATCATTATATATGTATTGGCTTTGACACTTTAGAAAGAAAGGAAATCAAAGTTAACTTTAATTTTTCTTAGTTAGTTTTATTGCTTCTCTTAGTTTGGTTTAATCTTGTTAGGGTTTAGCATTTTGCATCCTAACAATTGGTGCTTTCATCCATATACTCAAATCCTCCTATGGATTATCATCAATGGAGCACTCCTCCTACCTATCCCACAAACCCCTCTTTTATATCTCCAATCACTTCCTCATTCCCATCTTTTCCATGGGAAATCTTTTCACCTTATTACACCAATCCATATGTTACAACTCCATCACCATACTTATATTTCAATCATGGGTATACACCCCCTATACCTAACCCATATTCATCATATTCTACATCTCATTATTCATACTACTACAACAATTGCCACACACAACATCAAACAAACACCTTCCCCATAATTAGCCACAAATATCAAACCCATTCTAGTATTAGAAGAGATTTTAAGAAGCATTTGAAAGTGTTTCATCCTTATTTTAAGAAAACATCAAACAAAAAAATTATCAAAAGCTTGAAAATTCTCGAAAGCTTGAAAATTCTCCGACGACAACTCCAACAACATTCTCGGCGTCATCTGCTGAGAAAGGTCTGACTCGGACAACATTTCCGACATCTTCTCCAATACCATTTTCGAAGTCTTCTCCATTAAAAATCTCGGTCTCACTTCCGGCGAGTACTTCAGCATCAATACAAGAACAACTAGATCTACCATCAAAACATCCTGATCTGAAACCGAAATCAAGGTATGAAGCTTTCCCAGTCATCCTGTCAAAAACATCGAGCGAAAATCTCTTCAACAAAGTTTCTTTAGTTGAAAATGTTTATCTTGGTGGTAATGTTGTTGCTATGGATAAGAAAATGTGCCATCTGGATATTGTTGTTCCTGATGAATTCACATTCCCGTGTGTGATTAGAGCTTGTGGTGATTCTGCAGAGGTCTTAGAGGTTACGAAGATTCATGGATTGTTTAAGCTTGGGTTGGAATTATATGTTTGTGTTGGAAGTGATTTTCTTAATACTTACTTGAAATTCAGATCGGTAGCGGATGCACATGAGGTATTTGAGGCATTGCCTGCTAGAGATATTGAAGAGAGGAATCGTCCTTTGACTGATGAGGAGCTTGATGTTATGTTTACACAAGAAGGGTATAAGGTTTTGGACCCTCCTGCTTCTTGTGTGCCAATTAGAACTCCTGATAGGAAGCTTCTTGCTACACCTACGCCTATGGGGACTCTGCTTTATCAAATTCCTGAAGAGAATTGTGGTCAGCAGTTTGATGTACCCAAGGAACCTTCTGTTGGTTTGCCTTTCACGAAGCGAATTGATATGGTTCTCTATGTCAACCGTCTCGATACACAAATGAAGAGTCTCAAGTATTTGCCTTATAGTGTTACCGAATGGCCGAATAGATACCTTTTTATTCAGGCGTGGTACTTGGGGGAAGTTAAGGCGTTTACGCCTACACAAGTGTTTGCTATAATGTTGTCGAATATGAAAGAGATTGGTGAAAAGAATCTTAATCTGGCTGTTAATGATTACTGCATTGGGATTCCGATTTATTTCACTAATGTTCAAAGAAGGGTTGTTTTAGATGTTATGACTATTGCTAGTTTGAACTCGCTTCGGTTGCTTCATGAAACTACTGCTACTGCATTGGTATATGGGATTTATAAAACAGATATGCCAAAATATGATCAGTTGAATGTGTGTTTTGTGGACATTGGACATCCTAGTATGCAGGTGTGCGTTGTTGGGTACAAAAAGGGCCTGCTGAAAGTGTTGGCTCATACGTTTGATAGGTCACTTGGTGGTAGGGATTTTGATAAGGTTTCGTTCCATAATTTTGCTGCGAAATTTATCGAGGAGTACAAAATTGATGTACTTCAGAGTGTGAGAGTGTGTTTAAGGCTTAGAGCTTTTTGTGAGAAGATGAAGAAGATGCTTAGTGTAAATTTGATTGTGCCTCTAAACATTGAGTGCTTGATGAATGAAGAAAATGAAGAGGAATTGACTCCACAAAGGAAAACAGCTTTGAGGCAGCTAACTGATAAGGCTCGTGAGTTTGGCGTTGGACCTTTGTTCAACCGAATTCTGCCGTTTCTTATGCAACCTACTTTGGAGGACCAGGAAAGAGATCTTTTGGTTAAGGTAATTGATATAATTCTTTATAAATTGGACGAACTGATTCGCCCTTACGTGCACAAGATTCTTGTTGTTATTGAGCCCCTTTTGATTGATGAAGACTATTATGCTCGTGTTGAAGGGAGGCAAATAATAGCTAATCTCAGTAAAGCTGTGGGCCTGGACACTATGATTGCTTCCTTGAGGCATGACATAGATAACATTGATGAGTATGTTATGAATACTACTGCTAGAGCTTTCAGCGTTGTTGCGTCCGCTCTTGGTATTCCTGCTTTATTGTCATTCTTGAAGGCTGTTCGTCAGAGTAAGAAATCTTGGCAAGGTCGACCCACTGGGATTAAGAGTGTGCAGCAGATTGCCATTTTAATTGCCTGCGTTGTATTGCCCCATCTAAGATCTCTTGTGGAAATTATAGAGCATGGTATGAGTGATGAGAATCAGAAGGTAAGGACGATCATTACACTGTCTCTTGCCGCTCTTGCCGAAGCTGCAACTATACTGGAAATTGCTCTTGCAAATGGTGGAGGGCAAACTCCAAATTGGAAACTTTGTAAGGGAATTGTGTACGTGCTATTTATCAATTATATTATCACTTTCATTCAGGAAAACAATGTTGGGAATTTTGTTGCTGCTCTTATGGTAGGCCTAGCCCATAAAACAGCGGTTTTTAGAGATGGTAAATGGAGTGAACAAGAAGCTGCAATTCTAGTTCTTAAGAGTCAGACAATTGACCTTGTTTCCGAGATAGTTAGCATAGAGGGTATTGATCTGTGGAAAGAAATGCTTCTATCTTTGGTTACTCTATCCAACAAGGGTCCAATACAAGCTGAGCTGGTTTCAATGAGGCTACACTCGCTTCTTGAGGACATTACAATCCACAATGAAGAATTAGAAAGGAACCACCTGGGGCTACTTTTGTACGGGCTAACTCAATCATGGTCTGAAATTTTGCCACTATTTTACACTTTTCTAGAAAGACACTTTGTAGCTGCACTAAATGAAGCAAGTAGAAGACAGACTGACATTGCCAAATTACATGTTGCTGCAGTAACAACTACTTTAAATGCAGTAATTGCATATACTAAGTGGGCTCCAGTGACTGATCTTGCTAAGTCTGGTATCATTTATGGTTGTGGTTTCCTACTATCTGCTCCATACTTTCGTCTTTATGCTTCTGACTTTTTCAAAGTTGTTTCTTCAAGGAAAAGATTTGTTGATGCATTTGCTTCTGATATTGACCAAGTTATGAGGGACATCTTTCAATTATTGATGAAGACGCTCTTCAATGGGGAAACATACAGAGCTGCCTTGATGGAGTTTGAGATCAATATGTCTGAAATTCCTCTTGGGAAACTTATCGCTGCAACACTTCCTACAAAACCAATTCAAGTCTTTTTCGCAGGATCTAGTGGTGTTTATTCAATTAACATCATCACAAGTGTTAAGGCTTTCTATCAAATGAACATTCATCTTGTAGCGGCTTATTTGTTAGAGCTATCGACTCAGATACTAGGGTATGGATGGGCTGAGATTTTCATAAGGTTCCTTGTTGATTCACCTTACATGTGGTGGTCTGAAAACCTTATGCATGTGTCTTTGTTTAGAACATTTCATAAAAGCGAACAACTTGGTTCAAGCAGGAAAGGCCTCAGTATTGGTTCGTTTGGTCTCGATTGGCACACTGTTGCTAGCTTCTTAGGAAGTCCTTTGGCTGTGCAGGGCTTTACTATCATCAACATAATGGCTGAACTTGATTGATGTTTTGCAGCTCTTACATTTACCATGTGTTTGGTATTATTTTAGAACCTTGAGGACAAGGTTCAAGTGAACCCGGCGGCAATGATAGAGAGTATCAAGTTATATTTTAATATTTTAGTTTATTTAGAATTATTATTAATTTTAGATTTTTATATGAGTTGGTATTTTAATTTAATTGTTATTGAATTGGGCTTCCATTAGTATTTGTAAATTTTAGTTGATGGCCCATTAGTATCATTATATATGTATTGGCTTTGACACATTAAAAAGAAAGGAAATCAAAGTTAACTTTAATTTTTCTTAGTTAGTTTTATTGCTTCTCTTAGTTTGGTTTAATCTTGTTAGGGTTTATCATTTTGCATCCTAACAATTACCACGACCTTTACCAATGTCGATTGCACGACCTCATCCATTGTTGTTGCAAAACGACCTTTCTCATTGTCATTATCGTAGCCTCGTCGTTCCCGTTTCCATTTCCGGAACCAGCGTCGATTGGGAGAAATCATCGTTGTCGTTACTCAAGGTTGAACCAGTTAGGGCTAGTGGTCATTGAGTAGGATCTATCGCCATTAAATTAGGTCGGGTCATATAGTGTCAATTTATAATGGTAAGCATTCACATATGTCGTTGTAGTATAATGATAAGTATTCTCACCAATCATTGTAATATAATGGTGAGTAATCCCACTAGTTACAGAAAAACACTAACTAGGGCTCGTGATACCATATTATAAAATAGGGAACATTGTAATATTTTATTCTTCAGCAATAGTTGGTATAAATAGGGAGATTACAACATTATAATAGAAAAAGAATATTCTAGAAGAATATTATTATAATAAAAATAAGACTAAATATATAAAATAAATAAATATGGGAATTACATGGTTACTCCAAACCATGTTATTCTAAATAACAATATAGTAGAAAGAATTGTCCATCTTAACTTCATCTCTCACTCATTATAGACATCTTTTATGATGTTGTTTACTGTGAATTTTGGTAAACAACCTCTGGTCTATCAATCTTAAAAAACTGACTAATTTGCAGGATCGACCACACAAATCCTAAGACATGTGCTAAATTTGAGAGACAAGTGTAAATGACAAATGAAAAATAAAGGGAATGTAACTTGAACTCCACGTTCGACAATGCTGAAATAAAAATCTAACTGAACTCCACGTTCGACTACTTGCAATAGGGTAAGTTAAAGGCTTGAAATTTAAAGGACTGTAAATAAAAGATGCAAAAATTAAAGGCGTCGAAAGGAAATGACAATAAGTAAAAAGTTTTGAAAGCAAAATGCGACGAACTCCATGTTCTTGAAAAGTAAAGGCTGGAATGATAAAAGTGTTGTCGAAGGTAAAGTGCAAGAAAATAAAGGACTTTGAAAATAAATGCAACAGATTAAAGGTGAACTCCACGTTCTTGAAAATAAAAGACTTTGAAAAGTAAATGCTTGAATGTAACAGTGCAGTCGAAAGTAAATGCAGAAAGTTTAAATGACTCTGAAAGTAAATTTGGCATGGAAGATAAAGTTCAAGAAATTGTAAAGGCATGGAAAGTAAATGGCTGAATCTTAAACATGATGAAGATAAATTGTATTAATGAAGAAAATGGTGTTACATTACGTACATTCTCACGAACTCGTTTCTCTACACACAGGTACTTTGAGTTTCTTTGAGTAACTTGCACAAAAATATGAACACCCCTATTACATAGAACTAACTCCTATTTATAGTGCTAGGAAATAACTACTAAGTGGTGGTTATTGCCTCAAACGTGTGGATTTTGGCGCCCTCTCCTTGGTCTCAACTGTTCCCACGTTCACAACTGCTCTTATTTAAATTTCAAACATTGGAAATTCCCTCCAGCCTTAGTATAACAACTGCAGCGCTTGTTTCCATATTCTCACGGTCGAAACCTTTCCAGCACTTATCCATTTTTTGAGGTTCCTAAAACCTCTATTCGACTCAGGCTTCACCAAAACTGGGTCGAAGCCTTCTTTACGTTAAAAATAATTTTTTAACTTAAAATATCTTTGATTCTTTCTAGCGTCGAAAATGAGGGTTAACAAATTGCCCCCAAGGAATGCCCTTTCGCCAGAATTGGTAGGAAGGTCATTTCTTGATATAATAACCATTTCGACGCCTGTTTGCATGGCCTTAACTGAATATCTCACTAATTACTTAATGGCTGAATTGTTCAGTTTCTTTGACCCACGCTTTTGGCGTCATACCATCATGACAAGTCCTTAAAACGTCTTTTCAGCCGTATTCATCATAACACCTTTCTTGAAAACAGACGTTTGCAGTCTGAACATAACTGCTACTTTTCATCACGTCTCCAGGAGAAAGACATGCGTCCCACTAACTCCTCAGCTTCAACGGTAGATCCAAGTCTCTTGGGATTTTCAAATGTCTATATATACCCATTTCCGCCACTTTGTGAACTTTCCACACTTTTCATACTCTCAAGCAACCTCTTCTTCTCTTCAGTTTCTCTCACGCAAACCCAGAAAAAAAACCATCTTTTCATCTTCTTCAACAATGGCGTCTTCCCAAACTAATCCTCAAGCAAAGAAAACTCAAAGAGGCAAGGCCACTCCATTTAAACAAACCATTCCTCCGTTCGCTAATATCCCAGGCCCCCAACTAGTAGATAACCGTCATTGCATGCCGGAACCCACCTCTGAAGAATCAAGAGCCATATACAAATCTCAGGTAATGATCCTATAGTTGTTTATGATAAACCCTATGCGTTATCTGGTCCTTTAGCTGAGGTTGACGTTTCTAACGAGAGGCTAAGTGAGTTTCTCCCCTCGTACCGGAAAACAAGGCCGTTAGGGCAAAAGAGTTTTCCCAAAATCAACGTTGCTGCTGGAACTTCTCCTGAAGAAACCCCCTTGCCCAAAATCAACGTTGGCTATCTCACTGATGCCACCAGGCTGATGAGAGTTGTCAACCCCTTGAAGGAATTCGACCAATGGATGGCGAAGATGGAGAAGGTCAAAGCTGACCATTGGAAGGATGTAGGGATTTATGACCTTCTTATGCTGTCGAAGACCAGCATACCATATTGTCTGAACATGTTGGCGGCATCCCTATACTTTTGGGACAGCACCCATTATACCTTTCATCTACCTTGTGGAATGGTTACTCCAACCTTATTCGACGTAGCTGCCATCACAGGGCTTCGCCCAGATGGCCTTACTTATAACCCTGATGTTGATGCTGAAGACACCATCAATATTTCAGGCTCCAAACTTACATACACTCTCCTCATCAAACACCACTTTAAACAAGAAGATGACAACGTGTCTGATGAAGAACATATTGCTTTTCTCACAATCTGGCTGTCGAGATATGTTTTTTGTACCAAGTCTTTGCAGGTAGCTAAGAAGTACCTGCCCCTGGCGAATCAGCTTCACCACAATAGAGGAACCTGCTTGAGTGAACTCATTCTGGCGAACCTTTACGAGTCTATCAGTGAAGGGGCTTCTCGACTTAGAAATATGGAGGCCCAAGGTCCTATGCACTTGAGTGGTCCTCTTTGGCTACTTCAATTGTGGCTTAATGCTACATTTGAGGCTAGCCTTCCCAGAAAAGGCCTAGTTGATGGAGCCTCTGCTGAAATAAGGGAAAGGAGTGTCGAATGGACGCGTCTGGCTAAACTCACTCCCAATGATGATGGTGAAAACCTTCAAAGGGCTTTTACCAATTATATTATGATGTTTTCCAAGCGCTATGAGTTCACTCCTAGCATGGCACCTTTTGCTCGACGAAGCTACGACCCTGTGTGGTTTAAAAGCCCATTTCCAAATCCTCATCAAACTCTTAATCAAGAATCTGTTGCTATCTGGGAAGCCTTTTTGATTCCCAGATTCTTTATCCACAGGCTGAACTTAGGGAGAGGTTTATCAGCATTAATTGCCTATCAACCAAACCTTGTCTCTCGACAATTTGGGCTGGCCCAGAGCTTCCCTCAGTGCTTGTATGAGAGAAAGGGCCAAGTAATTCTTCACACCGCCTGCTTCGACGAGGAAATGTCTCCCATACACTCGACAGCCAGAATGAGAAAAGAAGAATACCCTCTCCTGTGTTTTTTGAACCTTCCTTTCTATGCACTTCATCATTCCACCAATGGTGGTCGAAGCACTATAGTGAGCACTTTCTTGATGTGGCTACATTTTCTTTGTTACTTGACCAAGCTTTTCTCCATGTTCAGGACAAGACAAAAAAGAGTAAGTTCCCTCACATCGAAGAAATACAGGCTTTTCAAAAATACTTTGAAACTATCTATCGACCAGATGATCTTAGTCGAACCATTCATGAGGCTGCTGTCACTCTAAAGAGAAAATTTCTAGAAAAGCTGGATCAACTAAAAATTCCTCCCAACGTCCCTCGTGAGAAACGTTATGAGGTAGCTTTTAAACTTTTTCCTCCAAAGTTCCATCGACTGCCTAATGTTGATTTTGGAGTGGTGCTTGCCCCTCCATTTCCAGATTGGTTTGTCTGTGGGGAGCATTTAAAACTTCTTCGGCAGCAGTCTCAGCCAAAGGCTCAACGAGTGGTTTCGACTAAGCATACGTTAGACAGTTTTAAAGGGCACCTTCATATAGGAATTCAGGACGTTCGTGTCGAATCTGAAATATATGAAGGTTTAAAATCCTTAATCCATGGTTTTATAACTAACCATGTAATCATTAACTTGTAACAATTGTGTACTATCTTTCAGTTGTGCCTAGGAAAGCTGCTTCGACTAGGGCTGCTACCTTACAAAGTGGCAAAGAACCAGAGAGCACACAGGTATATTTCACATCCCCTGCTTACGCTTTTACTATATGAATTTCTTTCTTATATTTGCATTGCCTCTTCAGACTAGTAAAAAACCTCCAACACCTTCCAAGAAAGGTAAAAAGGATACCCCAGTTGTGATTATAGCTTCAGAGGCCTCAGATGAATCTCCTGAGGAGGTTCTCACAAAGAAAAGAAGAAAACCCATAAAGGCTTCTGGACCTACTGGCCCACCTCCTTCGAAGGTGGCCAAAATACTCGAAAAGGCACCCACCACAAGTGGTGTCGAGAAGGAACCTTCCAAGGCGGCCTTTAGAACCCCTCTTGGTGACCATGGGAGTGATAAATCAAGTCCTACTGTTGAACAGACTCAGGTATGTGCACCATTTTTTCATTATGCTGACGTCTTTCACCCATTATTTCAATCTCATTTTCTCCACTTGTGTTCTTTAGGCACCCATGATCAACAATCCAGATCCCCAACCAACTCCAAGCAACTTCGCCACCATCATAATTGACGATCCTGTTCCTCAACCAACTGCAGGAAGCTTCACCACCTCGCTCCTCAACAGCCAAGGTGAGCCAACTTATCACCCATCTTCTGATATTGGTTCTGGTTTGAGTGAGATTAATCAACCTACTCCACATGATGCAGAACACACCACACCACCAGTTCAAACCACTACTCAAAACGTACAAGCTGATGGTGCCAATTCTGATGATGATGATGCCTCAAGTCCCCCACCTTTCAACCTGTCCAAATTCATGGATGATGATCAATTGGTTGAAGAAGAAAGGAATGACCCTGAAGTTCAAACACACAACAACAATCCTGGTCAAGCTGTGCCTGAGGAGACAAACGAACCACATCCTACACCAGCTGATGATTAGGAGAATATTCAACCAACTGCTGAAGAGCCTAACGAAGAGATGGTAGTCGAAGAAGAAAAAGATGAAGAAAGGGAAGAATCAAAAGAGGAGGAAGAAGAACAAACTGATCCTAATCCCCACCATACTCCTTCGCCCGTGGTCCTTCCACCGTCTGGAGACTCACTGACAGCACTCAAGTGGTCGAACCCACGTGAGTTTACCAAATTAATACTTGGGCAGAGGTATGGTTCTTCTTCTTCTGTCTCTTCGACTCCAGCCTCAGATGACTTCTCCTAACCAATTCTCCAGGCCATCAAGAAAAAATTCTCCAGGGGGAATATTCACAGAGTTTTGGCCTCAGACCCATCTACAACTGCTTATTTGAAGGATACCCTTGGAAAGCTGGAACTCACCACTCTTAATCCAGACGTTTCTGGTTTTCTGATAGAATTAACTGCTGTGGTGAACCAAATAGCTGCAGAAATAAAGCTGCTTCCATCTATCAGGAAGACCCTAGAGGAAACATCTGGTCTTGAGAGTGCAGCTTGGTGTGGTGCAAAGGAGTCATATGAGAAGGTCGAAAGTATAGAGGCTGACCAAAAGAAAACACAAGATGAAATAGCCTCCAATCAGAAGAACATTGAAGCCTGGAAGCAGCAAATCACCGAGTTACAAGCTAAAATTGAGGATGCTGAAAAACGCAACCGTGATTTGCAGAACTTCGACACCACTGAGATGGCTAGGGAAATGAAACATGCCATAGATCGTATTGAGGCAGCTCAAAAACTTGAGAAACAGCTTGCCACAGCCAAGCTTGATGAGTCTTTGTGCAATACTCGCCTCAAACATCACATCGAAACCTTTGCCCAGTTGGAGTCGAGGCTTCCCTTCTGATGCTTTCAAGACCTTTATTTACTTAACCAATCATTTGTTTCTTGGCCTTTTTCAGGCCCTTATGTAATGACAATTTTATGCCTTTGGCATTGATTAATCAATCATTATTATTTTTCCATTAACTGCTTTCGACCCATATTATATTATGATGCATTTTATTTGTTGCCTCTCCTCAGTCAAATTTGCAATTAAGGCATTCTATCTTTTCTTGGAAAGTCAAACTTTCCAGCTTTAAATTCCAAGGCATAAGCCTCTAGCTTTTAAAGTAACATTTATAGCATAGCCCTTAGGCCTACTTCCAAGAATAACTCACGTGTTTCCACCGTTTGACTGGCCAATCCAATCAGTACTTCGCCTCTATAAATTTCTTCCACATGACCATGTTTTGCATAGAAGAAAACATGAATAATTCAGAGAAATCATCAGCCAAGAAAATGGCTGGAAAGGCAAAGGCAGTTGAGGAAACAAAAAAGATGGAGGCAACCAAGAAACCTGAAGCCTCCATTGGAGCAACCTCTCAAGCCAAGAAGAGAGAAACTAAAATGAAGATCTCTAAGAAAGGGCGCTCCAGCGCCCAAGACTCTGATGATGAACCAGATGTAGATTATATGGATTTCCTCAAATCCATAGATTGGAGAGATTATGAATAACCTTTCCTTGATTAGAAATTGTTGTATTAGTTCTGCTTTGTATGCCATATTAGCCTAACTTGGCCTATTTTGGCTTTCTTTTTATTAAATAAAGCTTACGTTTTGATATGAATCTCTTGCAGCATAGGCTTATATTTTTTCAAATACTTGCCATTTACTTTCAAGACTCTTTTATCTTTGTCTAACTCTTCCACTTCATAAGCTCCATTAGAGAAAACTTGTATGACTTGGAATGGGCCTTCCCACTTAGGGGACCATTTGCCCAATGTTCTATCCTTTCGATCCATAGGCAAAATCACTTTCCAAACCAATTCCCCACATGCAAAAGATTTAGACTTAACCTTTTTGTTGTAGGATTCTTCGACCCTCTTCTTTTGTCTTCTTAACAACTCTAAGGCTCTAAGCCTTTCTTCATCCAAATCCACTAATTCATTCATCATCATTTCCCAATAATTCTCAGAGGGAATCTCATGATGTCTTTGAACTCTTATAGACTGTAAATAAATCTCAACAGGCAATACTGCATCATGACCAAAAGTAATTCGAAATGGGGTAGTGTTGGTAGCCTCTTTAGGGGATGTTCGACATGCCCAAAGAACTTGGTCTAACGTCTTGTGCCAATTTCTAGGCCTCTTTCCCACATGCTTCTTAATTAGTCCAATCACCACCTTATTGGCAGCTTCGACTTGCCCATTGGCCTGAGCATAATAAGGTGTAGAAGTCAATAACTTGAAACCTATTTCTTTGGCAAACTCCTGCACCTTTCGACCAGTAAACACTGATCCTTGATCCGTAGTGATTGTTTCAGGAATACCAAATCTATAAATAATGTAATTTTGAATGAATTCAATAACATCTTCTTGACCTATATTCGCTAGTGGTATTGCTTCAATCCACTTAGTGAAATAATCAATTCCCACCAAGATATATCTTTGGTTCTTTGAAGATGCTGGTCGAATCTCTCCCACTATATCCAAAGCCCATCCTCTGAAAGGCCATGGTTTCACTATGGAATGTAATTCACTTGCAGGGATGTGCTGTATGCCAGCATTAATTTGACATTCTTGGCAACCCTTAGCAAATTCTATGCAATCTTTCAGCATAGTGGGCCAATACATGCCTTGTCGAAACAACAGCCATTTCATCTTCTGACCAACTTGGTGTGCTCCACATGCCCCACTATGTACTGTCGAAAGAGCCAAATATGCCTCTGCTTCACTAAGGCATTTCAATAAGACTCCCTCAGGGGTCTTTTTAAACAATTCATTACCCAACAGTACATAGCTTAAAGCTTGATACCTGATTTTTCGCTCTGTCAAAGCCGTTGGGTTTTGTAAATATTCCACTATGGGCTTCCTCCAATCTTCATCTGTTAAATTATCTATGGCAAAAATTTCAAAATTTTCGCCATCTATGCACCCAAGCTTAGTTGTTTCTAAGTCTGATGGGCACAATCCAACAGCCACCACTTTACCTCTTGCTTCAATTACTTCTTGAAGGTTTTCCTTCGACACCTTGTATCCAGAGGCAATTTGAGCCAAGTCGTTAGCAACTTGGTTCTCTATTCTAGGTATGTGTTGGATGGCCATTACCTCAAATTTCTTTAATAATCTATTGGCTATCACAAAGTACATAATGAGATTTTCTTTAACACATTTATACTCCTTTGTGATTTGTTTTATAACCAATTCTGAGTCTCCCATTATTTCGACTCTAGTTGCCCCCAATTCTAACAAAATTTCAAGGCCAGCGATTAATGCTTCATATTCAGCCTCATTGTTAGAGCAAGGTCCTTCGACCTTATACTTGAATTTTGTTGGAATTTTTTCAGGAGAAATAATGTATATTCCTATTCCTGTTCCATTTTTATGACTTGATCCATCAAAGTATAACTTCCAGGATTTTAATTCAACATAATTCAAATCATTTTCATTTATAGAGTGATCAATTATAAAGTCTGCAACTACTTGCCCTTTCACAGCTTTTAAAGGTTGATATGTTAGGGAAAATTCTGTTAATGCTAATGCCCATTTGCCAATTCGACTATGCAAAATAGGTTTAGATAACATATGTTTTACAACATCAAAGTGAGAAGAAACATACACATCAACCGGCTTTATATATTGCTTCAATTTAGTACAAGAGAAATACAAGCAAAAACATAACTTTTCAATCATGTTATACCTAGTTTCTGCATCATTTAAGACTCAACTAAGATAATAAATGGCTCTTTCGACTCCATTTTCATCCTCCTGAGCTAACATGCTCCCTAGAGTTTTATCTGATGCAACTATATACAATCTCATACTCTTGTTTCTACAAGGTGGTGAAAGAATTGGAGGGTGGCTTAGGTACTCCTTGATCTTGTCGAAGGCTTCCTGCTGTAATTTCCCCCACTCAAAACCATCTTTGTTAAAATGAAGCAATGGCGAAAAAGCTTGTGTTTTGCCACTCAGGTTGGATATAAACCTTCTTAAGAAGTTGATCTTGCCCAGCAACTACTGCAACTCCCTTTTAGTTGATGGCGCTTTCGCCTCCATTATGGCTTTGGTTTTATCCTGATTTATTTCGATCCCTTTTCTTGTGGACCACAAAGCCTAGGAAATCCCCTGCCTGCACACAAAAAGCACATTTGAGAGGATTCATTTTAAGACCATATTTTCTCATCCTTTCAAAGGACTGTCGAAGATGGTCAATGTGACTTTTCCCAGAAATAGATTTTATAACAATATCATCAATATAAATTTGCATGAATGTGTCTATAAAATCGTGGAAAATTGAATTCATTTCCCTTTGATAAGTGGCACCAGCATTTTTGAGACCAAAAGGCATCACTACCCATTCATAGGTGCCTAAGGCTCCAGGGCATCTAAAAGCAGTTTTATGAACATCTTCCTCAGCAATGAATATTTGGTTGTAGCCAGAATATCCATCCAGCATACTAAGATATTCATGTCCTGCTGCAGAATCTATTAACATTTCTGCTACTGGCATTGAATATTCATCTTTAGGAGTTGCAGAGTTTAAATATCTAAAATCAATGCAAACTCTCAAAGACCCATTCTTTTTAATAACAGGTACTATATTAGCCAACCATTCGACATACCTTGCAGTGCGAATGAATTTGCAACAAAACAGTCTCTCGACTTCCTTTTTGATCTTTGACAATATCTCTGGTGTAAACCGTCTTGGATTTTGCTTGACTGGTTTTTTCCCAAGCGTCATAGGCAACCTGTGTTCGACCAACTCCCTGCTCAAACCAGGCATCTCATCATAATCCCAGGCGAAGCAGTCCTTGAACTCTTTCAACAACTGAACCACTTCAACCTTCAACTGGGGATCAAGATTGGCACTGATGTAGGTAGGCATTTTGGTTGCCCCCTCACTGAGGTCAAATTCTTCTAAAGGATCTTGTGCTAGCATTTTGATATTATTTTCCAACGGATCCTTCTCAAATCCCAAAGGCTCATCTTCATAGATGGCGTCGAGCCTCTGGCTTTGATCTCCAGTTTCAACCTTATCTGGAGGTTTTGGGTCGAAGTCCTTACCAGGACCTTCTTGATATAATTCAGAAATGGCTTCGCCAGCCATATAGTCATTGGCGGCTTCCAAAGCCGCTTGTAGTTTTGTTTCGGCCACATAGGCCGAAATTCTTTTTAAAGCGTCGAACTCAATCATGATCACTGAATTCATCTCCCCATCCTGTGGGCTCTATTGGAGGTGAGCCTAAGCATGGTAACCTTTCTCCTGGTACCTCCCTGTCCCATCTGAAACCTTCGACAGGGTGTAAATACAACGAATAAAACATTTCTACATCAGGCGTAAACTCAAAATCAGCTGGAGGACACAGAGCAATGTTCGCCAGATGTTTCTCAAATTGCCTACTATCCACATGATTAATAGGCACCTTAAAGTACCCTTGATCAGCTTCAATATTTTCAACTATTCCATCTGGTCTCCAAATGGTGATTCTTTGATGCATAGATGAAGGTACAGCTCTTATTCCATGAATCCACTCCCTACCCAAGAGTAGATTGTAGTTAGCTTTCGTCTCGACGACCATAAACACTGTTGGTCTGGTAATAGTTCCTACAGTGAGATCCACTTGAATCACTCCTAGAGTGGAACCAACTTTTCCTTCATAGTTCGACAGAACCATGTTGTAGGGTTTGGTATCAGTCTCAAACTTCCCAATCTTGCTCAGCAAAAATCTTGGCATTAAATTAACAGTTGCACCACAATCCACCAAAATTTTGTTGACAGGAACATTTTCTACTTTGCCAATAATGTAAAGAGGCTTCAAATGACCCTTCATTGCCTCTGTGGGGCATTCAAAGAAAGCATTATGTTCTTCGACGCACCCATTATTCATGATGTAATAACACACATGCTTGTGTGCCAACATTTCCAATTCAGCAGTTTGATCCAAGTCTTCGACCTCTGAGACTTGACCAAATTCTTTTGGCATTACTGACACCACATTCACAAGAATATCTAGAGAAGCTGCTGACTCACTGTCGAAGTTATCAGTCATATTCTCATCATCTTCAACCTTCTTTTCAGGCTGAACAGTGAACAACTTTCGTCTTATGGGCATCTTCTCAATTGCCCCAGCTCGATTATCAACATTGGTGCTTGACTCTCCTTGCACCTGAGCCTCCCTGATAGCCTTTCGCATGCGTTGCTCTCTTCGCCATTGTGATCTAGACATGGGGTTTTTACCCTTGTAATTTTGAGAAATGTATGCTGATTTGTTGGTGGTGTGGTTCTCTTTTCTATACTCAAATGAAGAACCTCTTTCCACGTCAAATTTCTCCCACTTTTTCTTCTGTCCTCTCCCTTCGATAGGCTTGATCCAACTACCTGTTAGCACATTTGCAGCTGGTTTGAATGTACCTGGCCAAACTCCTGGTACTTGGTTTTTTAACCCTGTCGAAAGTCGTCTATAGTCAAAACCTTTGGGAACTTTATTTACCTTCTGCCCCCAGCTTCCACCAGCTTTTTTGACACCTTCTAACTTGTGGGCAGCTTTCTCATCGAAAATGGCACTGCATCTAGGACATAACATTACTCCAGAACCTTTCTTCTGGCAACGGTGCAGAAAATCCACGATTGTCTCCTCCTGCTTAGGATAAGCTATCTTGTTGCGCTCTTCTTGTTTATCTGCCTTACTCACCGGTTCAGCTTTTTGGTCTGTAATTTCGACCATATTGACATCAATTCTGTCCTTTAAGCGCATCTTGGAGAAATGGGCTTCCAGACTTTCAGTGGTCTTCACCAGACATCCACCACTTGCTGCTGCTTTTGCAGCTCTTTGAGAAGCTTCTTGCCAAGTAGCTCTTTCAGCTTCAACCATTTCTTCAGCATTAACCTTTTCGACATCCGGGGATGTCTTGAAGAATTGTTCAGCAGCCATACATATCCAGTTTTCCACCAAACAACCGTCCATGTCTATCATCTCTCCTACCAACAGCAAGTCATCTTCCAATTCCTTAACAACTTGGACTTTGGGGGAATTTCTGCCCATGGCTTCATTAGTACTGACGCTACCTGAGCTAGGGTCAGATTCTTCGACCAATTCGACCATGTTAATGCCTTCATTGGCATTTATCTTCAATCCACTCACTGCCATATCCAAAACCTTGGCAGCATTATCCATTTCAACAAACTTATCAGCAGTTTCCTTGGTCACCAACATTAGACTGGTACCATCACCATTCAGGCCATTTGCAGCCTTACTAAAACCTCCCGTTACCACAGGATTGGTGGTGAAGTCCTCAGTGACTTCCACCATGTTGACTGACTCATCAGATCCCTTTGTGGCTTCAACCATCTGAACCTCGTGAGGCTCTGTATAGTTAGCCTCTACAACTTGCAATGGATCAGAGTCGATTTTCATCTGAGCTTTGCCTTTGTCACCAAACTTCAGCCTTCCTTCTTGGATAGCATTTTGCACCAAATCCCTGAAAAGAAAACATTGAGAAGTTTTATGACCCAAAAAATTATGGTACTTACAAAAACCTTTTTTCTTTCTTTGTTCTAAAGGTGGCATCTTAGCACCAGCGGGTACTATCATTTGCCCATCTTTAACTAATAAATCAAAAATTTTGTCACACTTAGTAACGTCGAAAGTGTATGTTTTCTTAGGAAATTTGTCGTTAGATTCGACAGGATTTTTTTCCTTCTGAGGGAGCTAATAATTTGCAGGCATAAGGTGGACCTTGCTTTAACTCAGCAACGTCAACCTCATTTCCGTCGAAATAAGATGTTTCACCATACAGATTCTCCACATCTTCATTGCATTCGACAAAGTCTACTTTTTTACCCCTGCTGAATTTAGCCTTTTCCTCTTTCAACCTTTCTAGCTGTCAAACCCTATCAGCCAACTAGGCCATATCTCTAAGATATTGGGTATCTAATTTCTTCCTAATGGAATAATCAAGACCCCCAGCAGCCATTTCGACCAACTCATGTTCTGGCACTTGTGTAAAGCACCTGGCTTTAAGAAGTCGAAACCTATTCAGGTAATCATCAATTGGCTCAGTAAATTTGCGTTTGATGCTAGCCAATTCTTTCAAACTAATCTTAGTTTGCCCCATGTAGAACTGTTCGTGGAACAAACGTTCTAGTTGGGTCCAATTGTATATGGAATTTGGAGGCAACGTAGTAAACCATGTGAAGGCATTCTTGGTAAGGGAGCTTGGGAAGTATTTGATTCTGAGGCTTTCGTCAGCTGCAATTTCGCCTGCTTCAATCAAATATCTAGCCACATGTTCGACGGTAGATTCAGTAGTATCTCCTGAAAACTTGCTGAACTTTGGAACCTTCGTCCTATGGGGTAATTCTGCTTGGAGAATGTAATCCACTATAGGCGAAGTATAATTTGGCCTGGTGAAGCCAAAATTCACACCATTTCTGGTCATTATCCTTTCAACCATGGCTGCAAGGTTATTTTCTTCTGCTTGATTTCGATGTCGAAACTGTCTAAGTAGTTGATCTGCATTTTGGTTCCTGTTCACCATCACTACTGGCTCTTCCTCCGTCTGGTATGGCATCTAGTTTCTTGGTGGTTCGACTCTAAAAGGATCAATCATCTCTTGATCTTCCAAGTTCGCCTCAGGTATCTGGTGTGGATGACGTCTTGGGATATCTTCGACAACAGTTGCTCTTCGATCCACCGCTGGTACTCCCATGAAATCAGCCATGTGTGCCACTTGTGCAGCCAATTGTTGGTTAGTTTGAGTCGTATTTTGAATCAAGGGTTGAAAAACTTCTCCCATTGTCTGAGACAACGTATGCACCATTTGCATGTTACTTTCATCCATCTGCTGTCTCAAACAATTTATGGATGTATTTGTAAGGCTAGACGTTTGAACAGAGTAACCAACACCTATATTCTGGTTGTTTCGCCCTCCTGATCCTGACCCTTGTAATGGTGAAGACACAACAGTTTCTGAAAATACGGGTGGAGCATTCTGCAGATTTTGCATCATTGATGTAGGCATACCATAGGGTTGACTCCTTGACCCTGGATGTGGAAAACCTGGAGGAGGAACATGCCTGTACATTGAATTTCCTCCAGGGGGTGTTGGTGAATTAGGACTTTGTGGTCCTATGTATTCCAACACAGGTTGGGTATATGATTTTGTATATGTTGATCCTGGTTCAGACACTACTAATGGAAGTGACGCCTGTCCTCCTGTCGAAGACACTGGTGATGGTGTGCTTTGAGATCCCATACTGCTACTGGACTGAGTGTTTGAAATACTCCCTTGAGGATCAACTTGTTGGTTAGCATTAGTTGCCATTCTCTTAGTGTATCTTCTCTTTGGTATCCCTTCGTTTGTTATGGCTAACTTCCCACTTCTCAATAACATACAACGAAAGTACTTCTTCACCAAGAAAGATAGGTTGACAAAAAGTGTAAAACTTAGCACTGGGTCCCACTGGGGGTGCCAATTTGTTTACTGTGAATTTTGGTACACAACCTCTGGTCTATCAATCTTAAAAAACTGACTAACTTGCAGGATCGACCACACAAATCCTAGGACATGTGCTAAATTTGAGAGACAAGTGTAAATGACAAATGAAAAATAAAGAGAATGTAACTTGAACTCCACGTTCGACAATGCTGAAATAAAAATCTAACTGAACTCCACGTTTGATTACTTGCAATAGGGTAAGTTAAAGGCTTGAAATTTAAAGGGCTGTAAATAAAAGATGCAGAAATTAAAGGCGTCGAAAGGAAATGACAATAAGTAAAAAGTTTTGAAAGCAAAATGCGACGAACTCCATGTTCTTGAAAAGTAAAGGCTGGAATGATAAAAGTGTTGTCGAAGGTAAAGTGCAAGAAAATAAAGGACTTTGAAAATAAATGCAACAGATTAAAGGTGAACTCCACGTTCTTGAAAATAAAAGACTTTGAAAAGTAAATGCTTGAAGATTAAATGCTTGAATGTAATAGTGCAGTCGAAAGTAAATGCAGAAAGTTTAAATGACTCTGAAAGTAAATTTGGCATGGAAGATAAAGTTCAAGAAATTGTAAAGGCATGGAAAGTAAATGGCTGAATCTTAAACATGATGAAGATAAATTGTATTAATGAAGAAAATGGTGTTACATTACGTACATTCTCACGAACTCGTTTCTCTACACACGGGTACTTTGAGTTTCTTTGAGTAACTTGCACAAAAATATGAACACCCCTATTACATAGAACTAACTCCTATTTATAGTGCTAGGAAATAACTACTAAGTGGTGGTTATTGCCTCAAACGTGTGGATTTTGGCGCCCTCTCCTTGGTCTCAACTGTTCCCACGTTCACAACTGCTCTTATTTAAATTTCAAACATTGGAAATTCCCTCCAGCCTTAGTATAACAACTGCAGCGCTTGTTTCCATATTCTCACGGTCGAAACCTTTCCAGCACTTATCCATTTTTTGAGGTTCCTAAAACCTCTATTCGACTCAGGCTTCACCAAAACTGGGTCGAAGCCTTCTTTACGTTAAAAATAATTTTTTAACTTAAAATAGCTTTGATTCTTTCTAGCGTCGAAAATGAGGGTTAACAGATGCACCCACCATTTTTAATTTGATTCCATAACCACTTATCTACCACATTAACTTACAAAGAGATATTAGCTAACAAAGTCCTACATTTTACCCCTAGATTATTTTTCGTACTGAAATAAATTTCTCTTCTCATTCTCATCCACCTCCCAACCCATGTTTAGCTTATCAGCCGTTTTTTTCAACCACCAAACCATACATATTAAACTGCTCACATATATAAACCTCATTTAAACACGAGTCATACCAAAATAAGTATGTCAACAACCTAACTAGTTTTCTATAAAATCAATTAATAGGTGTCAACCTTATTGTACCTTTAATATCAGTAACATCACACCACACTGAAACCCTTACTCACCCACCCAAAACTAGAGGTGGCAAAGTTGGTCTGCCCCGTCGTCTATGCTTGTTTTGCCCCTAATCGAAGGGCAGACCATGATTTTTGGAAGGGCATACCATGATTTTCTGCCTACATTCTTTACTATTTTCTCTTGTTCCTTTTTTTTTGCAAGCTTTGGAAAGCACGTACTTTAACAGAGCGAGCATGTATTTTTTGCCACTTTTAGACTTTAGGGGTGCAAGGTCCGATAAATCCACCCGACTCCACCCTCATTTTTTGTGGGGGAGGAACAAATACTATGTTCTCTCCACCCTTTTGTTTATGCGCACTTTTACAGGACAATCTGAAAAAAATGGACATTCGCATCAATCTGGAACGACGGGCATTCACATTCTCCACCCCTACCCAAAACACCCCCGATTACTGAATCATACTCATGTTATAGAATTTTAAACCGCATTCTCTTTCTAAAAACATGTAACCTCCAACTCCACTTATCCACTAAAACTAAATTAAAATTTTTCAAATTTTGCACACCACACCCTCGTTTTTCTTGATATACACCTTATTTCACCTAATTCAATTTTGACCAATTTTTTCTCTCTCACAACCAATGTATCATGAGGAAATTATAAGTGAGATATTTGAAAGTCTAATATTTTATTTCGTTGGACAGAATGTGATGAAATGAATTGAGATGAAATGTAATTAAATAAAATTTTATTGTTTGGTTTAGTTAAAATCGGATATAGCAGAACGGAATGTAGTGATATCTATTCGAACGGAATGTAGTGATATCTATTCCATTTCTTTTCATTATTTACTACAATTTTCTTGCCCTTCAATTTATTCCGAATGAAAAAATGACTTTGTTAATAAAAAATAAATAAAAAATCTCTAATCCACTCTTTTTCATTCTTCTCTATTCGTTTTAAAATATTCAAACATAAGCTACATTATTTCTCACGTTGAAATCTATAGAAAATACTTCAACTCACTAATGATATTAACATAGCATTCAACCCTAAAGGTGCAATAAAAAACCATCCTGTCTAAGACCAGAGTCCATATAAAGCTCATCAACAAGAAGTGTCTTATGAACTAAGACAAAAGTTGTAATCATCCAACATTCCCACTTTGCCGAAAAATTTATTTTCACATGACCTCATCCAAAGAGTCTCATTCCACCTAATCATATATTATTTTCAAAATATACCTTAAGCATTATTAGATTCCTCTTTTCCTTATTCACAACACTTATTGTATTTCTACTTAACCATTGATGATTTTCAGGGGCAGATTCTCTTCCATATTTGGGTTCAAATGTAGACCACTTGTTTCTTTTCTATAAGATCCTTTAGTTTCTTATTCAATTTGAAGTGTCCCTAAACATTTATTTTTGTAATATTCTACTCTTATCCTTTTGTTTTATTCATCTATATCTTTTGATATATTCAAGAAGACCATAACTTAAGGAGATTTTTTGCCTCTTTGTGAAACAAATAACTAAAAATCAGGAAACTCCGTGACTCTATAATTCATTTCATATATATAACCTTTGTGTCCCCAGCATGACGAGTGTGATCTTGTATATAGTTATTGACTGATTCTGAATTCTAGGGATGCTCCAAATATATTATTCAACTGTGTTACTCAAGAACTCGTGTGGTTATATAATAAAGACATATTGCGCAATCTTGTATCATCCAAGAATGTCGATAATATTTCCACCTGATGAGGATGGTCCATACATTGAAATAGAGCTTGATCCTGCTGCAGTTTGCACCACAATTCTTAATGATGGTGACAACAATGATAGTTGTTGTATGCATGATGATGGAGAAGTAGAGCACAGGGAAGAGTGTGAATTGCGCATTTCGATTTCGTCAACCATTTCTGTTTCTCTTCAAAAAGAGAGTATAAGTGTTGATAGTGCTGCTGAAGTTGGACTTGGACCTTCAATGATCAAGAAACAACCAAGCTTGACAACACCAACAACATCGAACGGGATTATGATGAAACTAATGATCAGGTTTCGACGTATAAAAATCAGATCCTTCATTGCATCATTCATGAAACCAACACAAAACTTCCAAACCAGCTCAAGCAAAAAGTCTATAACCTTTTTTCAATGTTATGAGGAGGATAGCATAAGTGCCTCATTGAGGAAGAGTAGGAAATTGATGGATATGGATTTGGGAGCATTCAAAGGTGTATTCAATGCTATAGGAATGAGCAGAAGAAGATCAAAAAGAAGTTCAGATGCTTCAACTTCATGTAACAGCACACCAACTCATGAAGGATTTTCAAAAGATAATTCTATTCAAGGAGCTATTGCCTATTGTAAGAGTTCATTTGGTCAAACATCCGATTTCACTTTCTCAAGTTCTATTACTTCTACTCCTACTAGGTTTGTAGGATATCCTGATTGATAGAGAGGAACATAATGTCTCCAATCATACTAAGAAAAATTCTGATGCTGAATTTGTTCTTAATCTGTAAGAACAAATTCATTCATTAGAAAAACTCAAAGAAACAAATTACTAATAGCGATATTAGATAATGTACTAAATAGTTGCGAGTAATAATAAAATGATAAGAATTTTTTTTTTAGCAACTTGATCATATAAACGAGAACTAAGGATTTTCAAATCTGATTACAAAAGAAACGAGTTAAAACAACTCGGCAAAAAGGAAAATTGAAAACCAATTACTCCTACGATAAGAAATACAACGAATTTTTAAAAAAATCGTAAAAATTACAGTTGGTTTTAACAATATCACCAATAAGGGACCATTTCCATACCGAAATCTTAATGTTCCAGACAACATCAAGAACATTCCAACCATGGTTCTCAAAAATAATACCGTTCCTAAGGTTCCAGATATTCTAACAAATAACCAACCAAATAACTCCTTCTTTCCCAGTTTTAACTTTCTGAGCTTTGCAAAAGATAAACCACCTCAAAAAGCTATCCTTGAAACAAACCGGATTATCCACAAAATTATCCACATAACTAATCAACTCCCTAATCTCCCTCCAAATCAACCTCACTACTCTACACAGCATAAAAGAATGATAGAAAGATTCTTCTGCAGTCGAACAAAAAATGCAAGAAGAAATAACTTCAGAAGAAATAATACCTCGAGATTTAAACTTGTCCCTAGAAGGAAGTCTCTTTCTAAAAATACGCCAACCGAACGCCTTAATCCTCGAAGGAGCTTCGGTTTTCCATAACTTCTTCCAAACGCCGTCAGCAGGAATTTCCGGACCAACTGCAGACCTGTTATCTGCAAGCTGCTTAGCGCAAGAACTAACCGAAAACCCCGTCGTCGATTCCGGGAGCCAAACCACAGAATCATGGCCGAACGAAACAGGCCCAGAACTGGCCAGAAGCTGCTTCAACTCAAGCAGCCTGAGTGAAACTTCTGAACAGACCCCCGAGTTAACGCCCAAATCACCCCAATGCCAGAACCCATCCTCCCATACCAGCCACAACCACTTCTTGCAGGTCCGAAACCGCAAAAATAGAAGGAAAACAGTCCTTTAAACTGGAATTTCCCAGCCATAAAGAGTGCCAAAAAGAAGTAATGAAACCATTCCCTAACACAAATCTACAATTCTTAACAAAAATGTCATCCTCAAGCTTCTTCTCAATGTTTCCTATGTCTTTCCACCACACAAATTTAGAGATATTAGGATTAAGATTATGACCTCCATTAACCATAGACGAACAAATATCGCCATAACGAGCTTTCAAAACACGAAACCATAAAGATTCCGATCCGTTTAAAATTTTCCATCTCCATTTAAGAAGAAACGCTACATTAAAATCCATTATGCTCATAATCCTTAATCCTCCTTTAACTATGGGCAAACACACTTCCTTCCACCCTACCCAATGAATCCGTCTCCGCTCCTCCGTCTCTCCCCATAAAAAATTACTCTGCAAACTAGATATTTCTTTAGCTATCTTGACCGACATCTTATAAAAAGATAGAGTAAAAATAGACAAAAAGCACAATACAGATTTAAAAAGAGTAATTCTTCCTCCAAGACTAAGAAAACGGCTCTTCCAACACGATAGGTGCTTCTTAATCTTATCAACCAAAGGCTTCCAAGTCGATATCCTTCTCGGGTTAGACCCGATAGGAATACCAAGAAACTTGAAATTACTATCCTCCAACCTACAAGAGAGAAAAGAAGTGGTTGCCTCCATAAAATTAGAGTTTGTGTTTATCCCGATTAACTTACTTTTGTGAAAGTTAATGTCCAAACTCGAAACTAATTCAAAACTCCTTAGAACCGCCTTGAAAGCCCACTCTTGATTCCAACAACTATCCCCTACTAACAACGTATCATCAGCGAACTGAAGAATATCAACCGAATACCCCCTATTAACAAGAGCCCCTTCATATACGCCAATTTCGACCACCTTTTTAACCAAACCCAAAATTCCCTCTGCCACAAGAACAAAAAGGAACGGAGATAAAGGGTCTCCTTGTCTCAAACCATGCTCCACCTGAAACTCCTTAGTCGGGCTACCGTTAACTAACACTGACATATTACTATGAAAAATCAGCAACTCCATCCATCTCATCCAAATATTACCGAAACCTATCCTCCTCATCATAAACCTGTTCCAACTAACTTTATCGTAGGCTTCTTCGAAATCCACCTTAAATAGAATACAACTTTTTTCTTCCTTCTTATAGAAATCCACCAACTCGTTTGCAACTAAAACCCCGTCTAAAAGTTGTCTTCCGGGAACAAATGCACTTTGACTAGGAGAAATTAAAGAATCCAAAACGAATTTCAATCTACCTGCCAAAAATTTTGACAAAACTTTATATAAATAACCCACAAGACAAATGGATCTATAATCATGAAGACCCAAAGGATTAGGAGCCTTCGGCACAAGAGTCAAAAAAGACGAAGTGATTACTTTTGATAAAACTAAGCCCAGGTGGAATCCATTGAAAAAGTTCACAAATTCTTCTTTCAAAAATTGCCAACACCTCCGAATAAACAAAAGAGAAAAGTCGTCGGGACCCGGAATTTTCGACCCCTCACAACCCCAAACCACCTCCCTTATCTCTCCCTCCGAAAAAGGTGCTTCAAGAGACTCACTCTCAATACAATTAAGACTATTGAAAGTGATGCCTTCAAGAATGGGCCTCTCTACATCCACTTCAACGAATTTGCTAGCAAAATGCTCCAAAACCTCCTTCTTAACCTCACTAACGGAATCCAATATGCCATTACCTGAATTAATCAAGCCTATATGATTACGTCTCCTCCTCTCTTTTATAAATCTATGAAAAAACCTATTATTATTATCCTCATCATTACTCCACATCAACCTCACCTTTTGAATAAGCATGTTCTCCTTAATCTTAAGATTTAACCAAAACCTACTAAAAGCTTCCTTCCCCTTCGCAAGGATCTCTTCCAACGCACTATCATTATCAAGAATAAGAAGGTCATCCGCCTCATTCAACTCCCTAACCCTTCTTCCACTTCCATCTCATATCTCCCGATCACCTCGAAATTTCACCATCTAAGACTATCTTTAAGCAATCCCAACTTCTCCTTAAGAACGGAATCACTCTTTCCTACGACAACCAACTTCTTCCGTTCCTTTTCAACAAAAGGGACGAAAGCTTTATCAGAAAACCACTCATTGTTGACCTTGAATGGCTTCGGACCCCAATTCGCTCCATCCACCACCAACCAAATAGGGCAATGGTCCGAGATATCCCTCAAACCGATAAATCGGCCCACTACCCCTATCCATTCACTATGATATTCGACAATAAGAAGCGATCAATTCTGCTCATAGCTTTCCCATCTCCACTGAACCAACTAAATTTTTTCCCTTTACACGTGACATCCACCAAATTACTCTGATCAATAAATGAACCGAAATCCTTCATCTCAGAGCTTCTATTCCAACCTGTCCTACCTTTCCTTTCTCTATGATTTTTCACAGTGTTAAAGTCACCACAAAAAATCCACTCCCCATCTGAATACTTACCTTTGAATTCCAATAGCTTTTCTCATAAAATTCTCTTTTTTTCCAACTCGCAAGAAGAGTATACATTAGTGATGTAATATATGAAGCTTCTCCACCTAACCTTCACACCCAGAAAACCTTATCCTCTAAAACTACAAATTACTTTGATCTCCCCTTCTTTCCACAAAATAATGAGGCCACCAGACTGCGCTCTTGACTCAGAAAAAGAAAACCCAACCTCCTCGTTGCTCCAAAAACTCTTAATCACGCCCTCCTTCAACGATGATAATTTAGTTTCCTGAAGCAAAAACAAGTTCGTCTTCCCCTTCTTAATCATTTGGATAATTCTTCTTCTCTTTAGAAAACTTCCTCCCCCTATAATATTCAAAGAACCAATAATCATTTTAACTCATTGTTGTTCTCCTTCCTAGCTAACACTCTGATCTTGTCAGCTTTTTCCAACTCAATAATCCTCTTCTTGTAATCTTTCTTCGAGTCTTTCATCGAAACCCATAAACTCGCGATAGCATTCCATAGTTTCTCCCCCACATTGTTGTTTAAGTTCTCCCACATCCTCGAATTATTCTTGAGAATGTCAAATTCCTCTTATTGGTCCCTATAAACCACCGTAGCCCCCCTGCCTACTGAAGTCGTGACTGGAAAACTACCTTCAGGGCTCGTTGCCTTCTCACATTGGACAAGAGACAAAAAAGGGGGAATTAGACTCTTCTTATTAGCCTTCCTCTTTCTTCTGTATGACTTGTTGTTAAAAAAACCTCCATCTTTAAACAGTAGCGGAATTTCACTCTTTTAGATTTCTTCCTCCTAGCATCCAAAACAGCTTCCTCATTTCTAATAGGAGAGACCACAGAATCAAAGCTACACGCAACCTTAGTGCCAGAAGTCGCAGAAACAGAAGGGCATCCTGCTCCAAGTACCCCCTATCTTCTTCTCTACACGTTTTACCCTTCACCAAGTCTAAAGTCGCGTCAAAAGAATCAACTTCAGATTCTCTAAATGATAGAAACTTAGGATTTGAAGCTGCACTGCAATTCTCCTTCTCCACTTGAACCAAGTTGCCAATATCCTCTTCCTCCTGAGAATTGAATTATTCTATACTGTCACATTCACCTTTCTCCTTGGCACTGTCAATACTATCTGTCCACCTTTCCTTAGAATTAGAAGAAAAAGATTTAGCAATCTTCACATTTTCATTTTCCTTAAGGACTCTCAATGGGCCATAAGTATCTTCCTTTAACACTAAGGAATAAACGAAACCATCAACCTCCACCTTTAAAGATTCCTGAAGACTACAAGTTGTCAACATCTTCACCATAATCCTACCAATATCCATATTCGAACCCTTCAATGTGCTATCATCAGCACAAACAAAAGAACCTAAAAGATTAGCAATTGCTTCGAAAAAATCCATGTTCCAAACATGGCAAGGTACACCATAAACCCTCACCCACATGACTCTAACGTTGTCTACGACCTCCTCCTTCCAAGGCTTGATAACAGAGAACCATTGTTTCCACCACTGTTCTCCGTTACTTATAAGATCCAGAATAAATCCTTCCTCAACATCCTCCAACAAACAAAGAGACCCACCCAAAAGGGTGACCTTAATTGAGTATATACCCTCAATTTCAAAACTAGTTTGTAAATTATAAGTAGCACCTAGATATAGAACCTTACCCACGAAGGCCTTTTTCAACCTTGCCCTGTCTTCGTACTTCGAGCTGATTTTTAGATCAATAGTGTCTTCCGAAATCTGCGTGTGACCCTTATTAATAACAGCCTCTGCGAAAGATTTAGAACCCACAAAGTTACCTCCACCACCACCTCTAAAATAAAAACCCTTTTGAGGAAGATTAGCCCCAAATCTCGACCCTCCTCTACCCTTCCCTCTCAAATCCATACTACACTAATCGAACCTCAGGAGATTAGCATGAATCTTCTTCCCATCGATTAAAATGTTGTCCAATTTCACCGCCAACAACCTAGCATCTTCAACTTCCCTAAACCTAGCGAAGCCGAAATGCTTACCCGACTTGTTTCTTTTAGGTGGGATGACCACTTCCCCCACACATCTGAATAACATGTAGATGTCTTCAGCTTTAGTTCTATTAGGAATTTTAGAAAAGAAAACAGAAGAAATCCACTTTTCCTCAACCCCACTAGAACCCTTACCAACAGGAAAAGAATTCCACCTTGGAACCACCCTACGCGCCCTCTTCCTCCTCACCTCAGACCACCCCAGGTTGGCGTCCATAGACCGTGCACTAGCCGCGAAGAAACGCTACCTCAAGAAGAAGACATGATCGCCAGAGATCTAGTTTTGATCATTTTTGTTTTATATAATGATAAGAATTATTGAGTATCGAATTCAAAAACTTCAAAGAATATTATTGAATTGTATTTTTTAAACTAGTTGAACAAAAGATATCGTTTGATGATTTATATAGGTAATAAAAAAATTAAACTAACATAATTGGGTTGGAAATTCCAAAAATAAAGATGTAGTTGATTTGAGTTCCTTAATACTATCATTAAATTTACTATTATATTTAGTTTTAAGTTAATCTTTAAAGTTTATAGTGAATTTGGAATAATATTGTCCCGTTGTGGAATTATAATTGGTTTTGATTGGGGACGTGAGACTCTAGAATCGACGGTGCTGATTTCTAGTATAGAGGTGTGAGGTGGACCTGTAAGGACGCCTAAGTAGTTCAGAGTTCAAGAGTTCAAGATGAGTATAGTAAGAAATGGAGATCATAAAAGTCTACTTTGAACCTCACGTATACTGACTTTATACATTGAAATATTTTGATTGGGTCTTCCCCTAGTTGGATTCTTGCATTGGGCCTTTGGCCGGTGTTTACCGTTATTATTTATAAATCAAATCACAAGTTTTCATTCACTTACAGGATTAAACTCGAAAAAATCATAGAACATATTTGTGTAAAAGATTTCAAAAAACATGCTTGTGCTTTGAATACTAATGTTTGAATGTCGAAAATTTTAGATGTAACTCTAACTGAAATAATGCAAAATTATTATTTTTAATAAGAAATAAACAAAAAACACAAAATATCATTCAAGTAAATGCTTCGAATTTACAAACTAAAAGAAAGAAAGAAGATTCATTCATCTTCTCACAAACTCTTTTCTCTCAGTGACTTGGATACTTAAGTTCTATAGAGAATACTTAATAAATTTCGTGACCCCTGTTTACATGACTGAACTTATCTCATATACTATTACAATGTTAACTGTCGATAACAATTATCTTTGCAGGATTTGACACGTATTCCTATATGCTGGCTTCAGCCTTCTAGTCTGCTTTCATGTGTCTTCGACATTTTGAACCATTTTGAATTGCTCTTGTTGTTTCAAACCCTCTTTTAAATCTCCTAACTGCTTTTATTGAAGGTTTTTTCTTTCAAATCTTAGAGCATAATGTCGAAATGATTAGCTACTTGCACTTAGCATGGGAATTTATTTTCGTTCTATTTCTACCAAATATGCCAAATCATCACAAACCTTTTCGAGATTTTGAACATGTTTTGAAGAGAGAGTGGTCTTAATCTTGTGGATTTGTTCTGAAGACTCTTCCAAACCATGCTTGGTAGTATTATAGGTTATCTAAACCTTGAACTCAAAAACAGACTATGTCCCAAAATAACTAATAAGCGAGTCGAACTCACCTTTCAGTCAAGGTCATCAACACGTCAAAACCATAACTAGGTTATTTTATACTTTGCAATCTTATAAAAATACTAAACCAATATTCTTATGCTAAAAAATTCCCCCTAAAAAATTTCACTTTCGATCAAATGCACAAGATGGAAGAAATGTGGTCTTTTTAGTAACTGCTCAACAATGTTCAAGGTGGTGTGTGTACGTCATAGTCATCATGACCACTTTACCCAACTGTCACATCACTGAACGTGCATGCACTCAATCATCATCACTCTGACTCTCAAGGGCATTGTGGGTCACATGATTATATCAAAATAAATAAATCATTTAATTTATTTTTAAATCAGAGAAATCAAACGCCATTTGTCCAGATTTAAGAAAGACATTGAAACGTCTTCCTCCACTACATACACCTTCACTCCCTGATTTTTTTTTCACAACTTCTTCTTCAGAACCCTAAAAGTCTTCAACTCTTTCAAACTTCCATTCTCGTACCTTCGTCAAACTTCAAAAACCATGGCCTCCTTTTTGCTTCAACACAACAACTTCCAATCCCGCTTGCCTATGAAGTTACCGCTTCTACTTTTCTTGGTAATTTTACCTAATTCCCTGAACCACTAATGGAAGAAAAAAAACCATGATTCAGGTTTCTCAAGTATTTATCCCCTTCTCTATATTAGGTATTGTTTACGCATTCTTGGGTCCATTCCTAGATCTTCTGAAAAACCTAAACAACTAAAGAAGTTATTATCATGCCACCATCGTTGCAAACTCCGAATGTTTGAAGACAAAGTCTTTGAGTTAGGGTTCATGAGTTCACCCCAACGAGTTTTTCATTCCTTTCTTACTTCTAAAAATAAGGCTTATATGAATTGGTTAGATAAAGTGGAGAAGAAAAAGGAACAATTCTGGAAGAATCAAGAAATCTATAATTTGATTCAATTGTCTAGAGTTAGCCCCAAATACAATGCCAAAATGCTTATTTCATCCCTTTACAGTTGGAAAGGCTCGAATAACACTTTTTACCTTTGTAGTGGGATGATAACTCCTGCTCTCTTCATCGTAGTTGCCATTATTATCCTTCGACCCACCGGAGAAACCTTCGAACCTACCCTCATGACTAGAACCAAACCAAACGTCTCTTTTACCCACCCAAGCAATAGTAACTTCATAGAAGATCACTATGAGAACCATCATGAGGAAGTCTATGACCAAAAGCTAGAGCTCAATTTCTATCCATTTCATTCCATAACCTTGTGTCATCTCTCATTTTAAGTCAATAAAATGTTAGAAATGTGCCTAAAAGCTAGAGCTCAATTTCTATCCATTTCATTCCATAACCATGCATCCATTATTCATTCATTTCATACATACATATGCATATTATGCAATACAAAAAAAAAAGTCAAGAAAAGTCAACAAATGTTGCTTTAAGCTAAAAGACAAGTTGTCTCGAATGATTATCCAAATTATCCTATCCATCATACATATAAATTTGATGCATCCTTACCATATCATATTAACCAAAATCAAATAAAAAAATAAAATTACACAAAATACAAAATTCAAATAGTCATTTCATTCATTCTATGATCATTCATACATCAATGATCATACATACATCATATGTACCATTACATTACAAAGGTAAAAAATAAAGTCAACATAAAAAAGTAAAAATTTCACAAAAAAACAAAGCTCAAATTCTAATTCCATTTCATCATGTCCATACATCATTCTCATACATGTATTGTTAAAAAAAAAGGAGTCACACGAATCATAAAAATAATCCCAAAATTCATGCTCACAATCCTCACACTCAATTCACACAATTCCTCACTTAAATCCTAACAAAACAATCACATGATTCAACACTGTAATTCACACAATTCACTCACTTTTCACAAACTCACACACTCATATTTAACCTAATTCTACCCTATAAATTCTAAGAGGTTCTACACTAATGAGTAACCACCAATTCCAAAAAATTCAGAATCAATGTCTCTAAGAGTTTCTTCATATTGAAGAGAACGTTGAGCAAACCATATCACCTTCATAAACTTTCTTCTGAGCTTCATACCATCACGAACATCATTATCATTGAACCTTCATAGTAGCTTCCATCCACCATAATTCACGCAAGCAAATCAGAGAAGAAGAAATTGTTGGAGATTTTTGAGTGAAAGAAGAAGTAGAAGAGGAGAGTAGAAGAAAGAATGAAGAAGAATAAGTGAAAGAGCATTGAAAATCGCGTTACCTAGAAAATTTGAGTGTGGCCAGAATATGGGAAAGTTTCTGGAATCTTCATACTTGTTGTCCAGAATCTTCAACTGTCCCTGGAAAATGCAAATACTTCGTCGGAATCTGGAAATTTCCAGATTCCGATTTGGTATTTTTCTCATCGTTTTCGTGATTTCTTGCGTGATTTTGTTTTCTGCACTTGTGTATGATCTTTTCCCTATGATTGCTGCACTTAATTTCCCTTGATCTAGCCAAACATAAGTGATTTGAAATCTAAGGCTTATGGACTTTGAATGTTCTTCATTTGTTTTCGATTTTTATGATTTTGATGTTGTTAGGTAATTAGTGTTTGATTATTGTTTGATAGTAGAATCGAGCATTTATTATGTTTTGTTTATTGTGTTTTATGGGTGGATGTTCATCATGGTTGATGAAAATGTTGAAGGTGATGAGCAAATGAAGGAAAGAATATGATGGAGGAAAGAGAAGCGAGTGTGGCAAATGAGGGAGATCCATTAGATCCCCTATTTTGTTCATTTCTTTGCATTTTTCCATGATGTTCATGTGGCAGATCATGATAATTCATTTTTATCCAAAGGGGCTCTCCTATATATGAGCCTCCATGGTAGCACTTGGATCATATCCATTGCCTTTTGATCAGAAGGCTTGAATATTTCCCTTTTGATTGATTTAGCAGTTTTGATCAGGGACGTCTGATCTCCCTTAGACGGCCACATACGCCTTAATTATTTGTATTGTTTTTCTTATTTTATTTTACTGATGGGCTTCAGGATTTTGGGCTCAAGTGTGTTCCATTTCCACACCACCCCTTTTCCTTTTCCACCCCAACGTTTTGTTTGGGTCTTTCATATAAGGGCTCTTTGTTATTTACTTGGTGATGCCCCCTTGACCCATGTATGCACCCCCTCATTCATGTTTTTTTTATTTGTTTTTTATTTGAGCTTTATTAATTTGATTAGTTGTTTAATTAATTTGACTAATTAATAAATGCTATAAAAATAAGTAAATAAAGTCAATGTTTTATTTAAAATCAAACATATTTCTCAAAATCAATCAAATTTATTTTCATCCTAAAATCATACTAAATCAAACTACTTTTCACACTTAAACCAAAAAAAATTCATAATTAAATAGGATGAAAAATGATTAGTTGGACGTAATATCCATCATTTTCCCCGAGTATTTGGATATCTTCCGTATAGCTTGCCTTTCGAATACTCGTCATCCTCTCAAAACGTAATAACACAATCGAATTCAACTTGTTCCTTATCGGATGAAAAGGGATTAATTTGGCATAATGTCCATCACTTTCCCCAAGTATTCGAAAACCTGTTGTATAGCTCGCCTTTCGAGTACTCATAATCTTTGAGGGACTTTGATTCGATTCTTATTAAATATTTTTTCATAACTAAATCGGATGAAAAAGGATTAGTTGGACGTAATATCCATCATTTTCTCGGATTATTTGAATACCTGTTGTATAGGCCGCCTTTTGAATACTCGTCTTCCACCCAAAAATAAACTCAACCAACCAAACTCATTTTTTCCCGAGTTCATTAAAAAATCAAACTTTTTCATAAACGAATGATGTTTTATCCATTCTGACGTGATACATAAACAAACGCTTCAGCCTCCTATGCGCGAGAAAAATGAAATGTTTAACCGCTCGAATGCGACCTAAGCATCATTTACTAAAATCAACCAACAAACAAACATTTGATACAAAGAACTACATAGCTTTGCGTTCCCCATCGCACCTAGGGATACGTAGGAGCAAAACTCGTAATCTTGTCAAGCACCCTAATGAAAAAAATATTTTGTCCTTTTCATTTCATATAAACAATTTTAATAAATTAGAAGAAATCAAAATACCTTATGCTAACACTCATATTCGGAAAGTTGAATAAACGGTTCCCGTTGGATATAACGGATATAAAGGGTGCTTATACCTTCCTTGCGCATAACCTACTCCCGAAACTGAATTTGGTTGTGATGACCATATTTTTGTTGTTTTAGGGGTTTATCAACGTTTTTCCTTTTTAAAAATACTTCAATGGTGAATCTGTTGTATTTCGAGCGTTCGTACGCTAGGGTATATTTTGTGCCGCGACAGCTGGCGACTCTGCTGGGGAGGATACTCTAGTGATTTAAGAGTTGATTCTTAGATCAAGGTGAAAACATATCGTCATTGTTGGCATGAGATTTTCGACATCATGAACTCGAAACAAGGGAAAGAGATTCAGAAAATACTTAGTAAAATAATGATGTTTGATAGCGTTTCAAAATGAATAGTCTTTAGCCTATGGCGTCAAAATAGTTATGTTAAGCCTGAAAATAGGAACTTAGCAAGTTTTTGTCAGACAAAAAAGGATAACATTCTCAGGAATTAGACAAGGATTGGTGGTCGACAGTGGCAGATGGAGTGAAACAATGAGATCAAATTAAGTAGTTTTTTTGTCTTATCCATGCGTTGAAGACACGTGGAGACAAGCTAGAAAGGTGGAACTATGCAACGAGATACGTGTCAATCGCTAGGAATAGAGTTGGTACACCCGTGATTAACAATAGGTTGATTGTTAAAACGATGCCTTGACACTTAAACCACATAATATGAGTAAAATGTTATATTCTTCGTTATTGATTATTAACATACACTTTTGTTTATATAGGAGGATATGATTCCTATGGTAGTTATAGTGTATGGACAAATATACAATCACGTGCTCTATTTAATTATAACTACCTTAACCACTTTAATTATCTTTACTACCTAGTTAGTTAGTGTACTCTAACTAACTTTTGTATACAATGAGAAAATGTTAAGGGTAGACCAAGTATTATTGTGTGATATTCCTCAACAAATTGGAGGATAGATGTTGATCATCCCCTACTTGGATAGTAGAAGATAAAATGGTTGTGGAAGAGGAGTTTTGTGAAGAAATCGATAATTTGATCTTCAGAAGATACTGAAAAGAGATTAAACGTGTCAACTTGTAATTTCTCTCTAACATATGACAATAAATCTCCAAATGTTTGGTTTTTTCCGTGAAAAGCGAGATTGGATGCAATTTCAATGACACTTAGATTGTCACAATATAAAACATGCATTTTGGTGCATGGAACTTGAATGTCTTGAAGGAGATAGATCAACCATTGCACTTCACATGTTGATGCAACAAGAACACGATACTCAACCTCAGAGGATTATTTATAAATAGTTAGTTGTTTCTTGGTGTGCCATGAAATGAGTGACTCCCCAAGGAAGAAACATTGTTCGGAGATAGATCTTTGAGTTTCAACACAACCAACTCAACTAGTATATAAAAAATCAATGAGTGATAGTGAAGAATCTCTAGGGAAAAAGAGACCTCGGGGAGGACATCCTTTTAAGTATCTTAATGTTCTAGTGACAATTTTGTAATGATTGATGATGACATTTATGATAAACTGGATTACTTGATACGTAATGAATGTAATATCGGGTCAAGTAGTGGTAAGGTAGGGTAGTCTTCCAATGAGATGCCTATTTGCAGGAATATCTCTAAAAGCAAGAATTGCATCATTAAGTAACTTATATGATGAATTTGTCAAAGCTATTATTGGCATTGACCTAAGTTAGCATGCATCTAAGATTAAATCTATAGAGTAGTTTCTTTGGCATATAGTAATCCCCTGTTTATAATGAGCCACTTTTAGACTTAAGAAATACTTAAAATGCCCTATATTTTTTTATTTCAAATGTGTGATGTTGTCAAATCCAGTCAATGAATTAGATGCAATTATGATGCTATCAACATAAACTATAATCAAGGTAAATGATTCAGAGTTTTTCTTGATGAATAAGGAATAGTCATAATTGGCTTGATGTAATTCGCGTGTAAGAAGCAATGATGTGGGCCTCTCATACTATTTTTTATGGCTTAGTTGAGGCCATATAATGATTTAATGATCTTACACACTTAATTAGGTTTAAAGAGGCTAATAATTGGTAGAATGGTCATGTAAGCATATTCTTGTGATTCTCCATGTAATAAAGCATTATTTATACCCAATTGATTGATGAACCAATTATCGATGGTTGTGAGAGATATGACAAGTTTGACAATATTTAACTTTGCCACGTATGAGTATGTGTCAAAGTAGTTCATTCCCTTGATTTGGTTGTAGCCATTTTCCTCCAATCGAGATTTGAATCTTGTTGGGTGAGAATATAGACACAAAAAGGTCTAGAGGGCTAAGTTGAATAGACCTGTCCCTTTTAAGACAATTTCAAAAGTATTTTAGGTCTCATAAATGAAATCAGAGATTTTAAGAAACACGGAAGCAAAACACAACACTAAGAGATCTTGGAAGCATCTCAATGAATTAAACCAAGTGAAATATTACAAGATATCACTAAGTACTTGCTTACTTCTAGTGAAAGTCAATTACAAGATCACCAAAGCTGCTTTAAACAAAGTGATTTAAAAATACTTTACGTTCATTCAAGACATAATTGGATTTATGATGATCCAATATGATTGATGCATCACAAATATAAGCATACGTATTAAATCTCTATAAGAATGATCTAACCTAAATGACATATAAATGATGTAAAAATGTACTAATGCAATAACAATATTAATGAATGCTAGAAAACTAAAAGAGGTAAGGGAATTGAGAAAATATACATAGAGATATATAGTGGTTCGACATTTGTCCTCGTTTGGCCTGCTCCACTCTTCAATGGTGTTAAAGAACCATTGGGAAATAATCAGGCTCTTTCACTATTTTGTTAAAATTTATACAAGCATTTCGATTACAACGAAATATCACACAATAATTCCCTTTGTTAATGTAGACACTCAAACTTCTAACAAAAATAAGATCCCTAAAGATCTTAATCCAATAACCTTGTTATCTACAATTATTCTGCACCAAGTCTTCATGTGTCGCAATCCACCTTGATCCCATCGATTTCTTGTTTGAGGGATTACCATAGCTAAGCATTGATTGGACAACTCCCAACTTTTTCTGTGACCAACCTTTCCACAATCTCGCTAAAGTTTGACATCTTCCAAATCTTCCCAATAAACAATTTGTACTAGACTTCGCCAAAGTATTCCATGGATTATAATGAAACTTTCCTCTTGATAAATATCAATAAGAACCAAACAAAATTCAAGAAATGATACCTGCACCGTTTACAAACAACAAACTTCATACAAAAACATTAGATACCCTAATGTACCACTAGTCTCCCTCAACACTCAATCTTTAAAGATGAAGGTCCTCAAAAATGGAAAAAGACTAAGGATGAATATGATGAATAATGCCAAGGAATATCACAAACACTTTAATTCATAAGGTGTTAGTCAAGGAGTTAGATGTAAGTGAGAGAAGAATACACACACACACACAAGGTTCTTTCTAATTTATGGATGATTGTGTCTTGGATCTTGATGGATATCACGAGATTTATCAATCATGAATCATTACAAGATTGATCAACTCGCTCTCTCTAATTTCTCAAAACAACAACAAATTATACAAGAACAAAGTTCAATAAAAAGAAGTGAATATGACATTGATTAACACTCAAGAAGTTGTTCTAAAAACAAGAGAAAGATAGAAGGTGCTAGGAATAGACACGTTATAGAAGATAAGACAAATTGGCATTTTGTCTCTATGGGTTTCACCCACATGTTTCACACATTTGTTGTTTGAATCAAAGAAACAACTATTTAAATCTAAGATGGAAAATTTGATTTCTGAAGCCAAGATTCGAGTCAGGAATAAACTATGATTCGAGTCACAAGATGATGTGATTTGAGTCAAGTTAAATTCACGATTTGGGTCAACTTAAACAAAGTTAAATTCTAGCTTCATGGAGACTAATGATTCAATTCAGAATTACAACATGATTTGAGTCACATGAGGTTGTGATTCCAGTCAAGTTTATTTTGTGATTTGAATCAAATCATCAAGAGGAAAATCCCAATTTTCACAAGGTTCATGATTCGAGTCACACTTACCACTTGATTCGAATCAAGTCACTTTACATCTTGATCTAAGAGTTCTAAGTTGTGATTAAAGCAAGTTGTCATGAAACGACAAAAAGCAATTTACTAGCATATAAAAGGAACACTATCATATATCAACTATATAATTTTATTGAGTAATGAAGAGTCTTAATGGTATAATGCTAAATAGCCAAAGCGTATACTATAAAACTCAAATGCAAATAAAATACAAACACGTGAATATTGAATGATAACCAAATTACAAATAAGCACGCGAATAAACATATACACTCAGGTTGACAAAAACATCAAAATAAGAAAACGATACCATATGATAACGTGATTGCACTTTCAAATCTTTCCACTAAGCCATCAACATGAAAGTTGATTTTATATATCCATCTACAATCAATTGGTCTGATATTTGGTGGTAAGTCAACAATATCTCATGCACTCATTCTTTCAAGATCTGATAATTCAGGTTGCATTGCTTGATTCCGACGCTCAATTATCCTTACCTCAACATATGTCCTTGGTTCATGTAGGGTATTTATACACATGACAAAGTGATCGTGTGAAGAAAAAAACTTGAATAAGACATGTTGTTTGAGAGAGGATTGTTCATACCTAAAGATGATTGATTTGATGCATCTGTGAATGAACTACATATATAATCTTTGAGATATGATGAATGGTCATTAATACAAAAAACACATTTAACCTCAGACAAGTAGTTGATTTAACCTCGGTTACAGGGGCAATGTAATGTAGGGCGTCATGAAATCTCTCCACTATATCCCTCGGTTTGAGAATAACCGGGGGAATAGTTGAAATGGTCATTGGTTCAATCCCCATCAATAGCTTTTTTATATTTTCAAAACTAGTGTCACATACCTCTCGGGTTATGGCCAAAATCGAGGGGAAATACATTTTTAAAAATACTTATTACATTGTTTATAAAGAATATTAATAAATTAATTTGTTTACAAACTACATTATTTACACAGAATATTACATTGTTTACACATAATATTAAAGTAAAAAGATATAACAAATTTTGTCAGTGAAAAACAAACGTTGGATATCTTGGGGAAGAACAAATGTTGGGGATCCTTGTTTCATTGATCTTGGGAAAGATCAAATATTGGATGTGATATATTCTATATAACTTTTGCATTTATTTGTTTTTTTATATAAAACAACAAAAGTTAGATAAATAAAATAACTATTCAGTTATATGATTATTTAAGAACTCAAACCTTAAACCCAAATGATTTTCTTCTCTTGCAATCCATCATAGAGAACTTTTCCCAAATAAAATAAACGCTTTTTTAAGTTTCAAAGTTTTCATGTCAAATGTTTCATTATAATTTTTTAATATTCAGAATGCTTTTATAATGTATTTTAGGTTTCACGCGGATCACTAATGGCAATGTCTTGAATGTTGATACTCATTAAATGGACGACAAAGATTTGTTTAAGGACGGTGAAGAAATTCAATAAACACACTTATATTTCCCCTTGAATATTACTCAAAACCGAGGTAAAATGTGTTTCTTTTTAAATAAAAAATATAATAAAATATGTTTCATCCCAAGTGTCATTGTCATACCCTAATTTTGACCTGAATCGCCAAGTCTTTACATTTATCACAGCATTCACATCATCGCATAGCATAGCATGCATTTCATCTGGCATAATGCCCAAATTGTCAGCCAGAATAAATTTGTTGGATTTACAGACAGATCGGTCAAACTGAATCTCAAATGTGCGTAAAATCAGTGGACGATAAATTTCAAAATCAAGCTTGCAGACGTCAATTATATTAATCTACATTTCACATAGTTTAATCTGGCGTGCTCGTTTTAATTTTTAACTACTATTTCGGTCGCCTTTTGATCAGTCTGTGCCTTTTTAACCGATCAAATTTTATTTCAAAAATTGATAAAACGCTGTATTTTCCAATAAATTTATTTCGCGCTGATTATTTTGGTGCATTCGGTTTTATTTTTAGCCACTTTTGCGCCTGACTTTTATTTCATTTTTAGTCATTTTAGTTTTATTTTTTAGTCAGAATATTCACGAGAATTAAATAGAATTAGTTATAGGTTCATTTTAATTTTATGTTATTTAGTTTATAATCTTTAAATTCATTCTTAACTGTATTTGCTTAACTTTGTTTTAATCTTTAAAAATATTCAAATAATTTTGTAAACCTTTTAAATCCTCTTTTCCCTAGAAAAGAAATGGTTCCTACAAATTTGGAAGAAAAAAAACAAATATTGCTAGCTAAGGTCTAGTCTTTGATCTCAAAAAAAAATCACAAAAGAGAACCTGATTTTTAATTTTGAAAAAAAGCATTCTTTGTTCTTTCCTAAAAAACTCCTCTTCATATCTTCAAAAAAAATCTTACACTTTCTCTCATTGGCTATTATAAAAAAAAATAAAAGGAGAAACCTTAGACAGGAGAGACGGCGCTCGAAGAGAGGTTGCTTTAGATTTCTAAGAATGTAAAAAAATAAATAAATTAAAAAAGAGTGGTCTGAGAGGAGAACACAAACACCACATACTTCTTCCCTTATATTACAACACACAAAATCTTTTCAGCAACAAATTTTCTTCATGCTGCTCACCACCTACCTTCTCTTACACACCATGTAGAAATTACTACTACTGCACCATAAACAGGACCACCTCATATCTCAATAACCTTTCTCAACTTCTTCTTCTTTTTTCGCTACAGTATTGTTTCATTTCTTCTCCATTGTTTTCAATACTCATCAACCATCCAAAACTCAATACAAAGCATACTCACAACACAACAATACCTCTGTAGGCTGTTAATTTCGACGTCTGGATTTGGTTCAGAAAGTAAGTTTTGAAGATTTGCCAGGATTATTTCGACAGGAGATTTTTTTTGAAGAGGGTCAGTCGAAGATCAATGTTAATTGGGGAAGCATATTTGGAGATTTTCCTGAGTAGTGGAAATGCTTCGACATATTGGTGATAAGGCCATTTTCGACGGATGTTTTGAAATTCGAATTTAGGAGGGAGACTCGTTTTGAAAACCAGACGCATGGAGCACATCCAGGGCAAAAAGGCATGCAGAACGCCATGTGTCATCATTAGGAGAAATAGTTGTTATTGACAGTTATTTCGATTGTATATAAATAGGGAGTCCTAGCATTTAGATTTCGGTGTGTGTTCAAAATTTGTACAAGTCACTCAAGAAATACTCAAAGTAACCGTGTGAGAGAAAAGAGTAGTTACTGAGAAAATGTACGTTTGAGAAACACCAGTTTTATTCTTTGCATTTTAATGAAATCTTAAGTTATTCATTTACCATTCCTTTTCATTTCCGTACTTTTATTCTTGCAATTTACTTACATTTCGCCATTTCTTTCAAGAACCAAAGTCTTTATTTTTAGTCGAAAAACACTAGTTGATGAAAACAATGATGAATTCAATAAACAAAAGGTTTTTTTAACACAAATTGTCAAGATTGTTAAAGCACATTGTCCTAGGATTTGTTTGATCGGTCCTGTAAGCAAACTAATTTTTTCATAAATTAGGAGATCAGCGGTTGTTAGCAAATTTTCCAAGCAAACAAATTGGCACGCCCAGTGGGACTTTGTGCTATTAACATTTGAAAACCTTTATTTTACACCTTACTCGTTACGAAATTTTCTTCGTTTTTGTTGCATGAGACTAAGAAGTGGTAAGATAGCCATAAATAACGAAGAAAAACCCAGAAGGAGACGAGTACGCAGAATGACGAATCCAAATCCGCCTAACAATCAAAATCCTACGAATAATGAAGTACCACCCCCTAATCCTTCGACTGGGGGCAATACGGCCTCAATATCAGTATCAGAGGCTATGCCATCAACAGCGGGTTCGACACCTGCGCATTCAATTCCCCAGAGTGCGCCTAGCTTTTCAACTATGGGACCCCAAATGCCTCAAATGACTCATCCTCCTTCACGGAGTATGTACAGACCCTTTATATCTGGTTTTTCGATGCCTCTAAATCGAGAACAACCATATGGAATGCCAACTTCAGTAATGGCAAGTTTACAAAATGTGCCATCAGCGTTTACGGATCCAACAATGAACGTAACTTTGCCTTTGCAAGGGTTCGGTTTTGGTGTGAACCATATGGGTAGAATTAGCTAGCCTTTAGAAACGGGATATCAAACTTATATGCCAAACATTACCAATAATTCTGCACAAGTGAATAGGCAACAAATGGATGAGAGTAATCATGATATGATCCAGATGTTAGCCCAACAGATGGGGGTTATATTTAACCCTTTGATCCAAAACACGACACAAACGAATCAACAATTGGCAGCACAGATGATGCGCATTGCTGATTTCTTTGGTGTCCCACAACCTCCCCCAAGGGAATAGGTAGTTCAGAACCCAAGGGTAGCCGTCGAAGAAGAACCTACCATAAACCAAAGGCAACCAAACATCCCTCAGGCGGAAGTTTTGAACCAATGAGGGGCAGCCGAACCACCTGGGATCGAAATCCCTGTTCAACAAGAACCAAGAGCGTTGCTAGTAAACCGAAACCAAAATGCTGACAATATTATACAACAAATGTGTTGTAATGATATGCCAGTAGAAAACAATTTGGCTGCCATGGTCGAAAGGATTATGGAGCGAAATGGTATGAATGTGGGATTACAAAGGCCCAGTTATACCTCCCTTTTGTCGGAATATATTTTGCAGCAAGAATTACCCCATAGATGGAAAGTTTCGAAGTTCACAAAATTTTCAGGGGATACCAGTGAATCGACGGTCGAACATGTGGCGCGATACTTAATTGAAGCAGGCAAAATAGCGTACAATGAGAATTTGAGAATAAAATATTTCCCTAGTTCCCTAACGAATAATGCTTTCACTTGGTTCACCACATTGCCCGCGAATTCGATACATACCTGGACCCAATTAGAGAGATTATTCCATGAACAATTCTACATGGGACAGACGAAGATAAGTTTGAAAGAATTGGCTAGCGTCAAGAGAAAGTTCTCAGAGCCAATTGATGATTATTTGAATAGGTTTAGGTTGCTCAAGGCAAGGTGTTTCACACAAGTGCCTGAACATGAGTTAGTCGAAATGGCCGCTGGTGGCCTTGACTATTCAATCAGAAAGAAATTAGATACCCAGTACCTAAGAGACATGGCCTAATTGGCTGATAGGGTTAGACAAGTCGAACGATTAAAAGCCGAAAAAGCTAGGGCTAATAAAAATAAGAAAGAAAGGGGAGCATATGTCGGAACTTGTGAGGATGATGACGAAGATGGAACATCAAATTTCGACGAACAAGAGGTTGATTTGGCAGAACTAAAACAGGGGCCACCATATGCGTGTAAATTTTTAACTCCGTCGAATGGGAAAAACCCAGTCGAATCGGAAAAGAATGATAAATTCCACAAAAGAACTTATACGTTCAATGTCACAAAATGTGACGAAATATTTGATTTGTTAGTCAAAGATGGCCAAATGATAGTGCCTCCTGGTACTAAAGTGCCTCCTTTAGAACAACAGAAAAAGAGAGGTTTTTGCGAGTACCATAATTTTTTGGGTCATGAAACGTCTCAATGTTTCCTTTTCAGGGATCTCGTGCAGAATGCAATCAGAGATGGAAGACTCAAATTCGACGATAAGTTGAAATCCCAGGCGAAGGTGGATTCAAACTCTTTGCAAGTGGTTGAGGCCCACTATGCTGAGTCATCCATAGTGAACATGGTCGAGGTTACTGAAGGCTTCGACAACAATGTGAACATGATTGAGGCTGCTGATGGCTTCGACAACAACGTGAATATGGTGGAGATTCCTGAGGATCCCGCCAACAAAGGTGACATGGTCGAAGGTACAACTGACTTCGTGAACCAGGTTGTGATGGTTAGGGTTACTGAAGACATTGATGCAAAGATCATTGAGAACTATATTGTTGAGGCCACTGAAGGTGTCAACAACGAAACTACTGACGGTTTCGTCCAAACCAACAACGAAACTATTGACAATTTCGTCCAAATCAACAACGAAACTACTGATGGTTTCGTCCAAATCAGCAATGAAACTACTGAAGGTTTCGCCAAAGTCAACAATGAGACCACTGATGGTTTCGCCCATATTAACAAAGGAACTACTGAGGGTTCTTACAAACAGGTTGCTTTTGGTATTCTTCGAATGACCATGGAGGATCCAAAAGGCAAAGTTGTCGGATTCGTCAGCCCACAGGTTACCAGGAGTCCACTCCCAAAGGTGCTAACGAAGAAAATCTCTGAGAACTTCAATCGTATGAAGAAGGAACATGAGGTCAATGAAGGCCTCAGTTTGAAGTTGAATAAATTAAGCATGGACACAGAGACACCGGCCAATGTAAACATTATCGAAGTGGATCAGAAAATGTCAATGCAAGTCGACAAAGAGCGTCGACGTGAGGAGTACCATAAAATAGCGTATCCCAAGGAGCAAGAGAATCTGGCAGATTTCATACATAGGTGCCAGAGGAAAAGATCTGAGGTAATGCTTTACCCTCGTTGCAGTGCCGTCTTCGACAAAAAGGCTGCACAAAACTTAGAGGGAGTGGATAGAGCAAAAAGAAGGGGAAATTGGAGACCTTCTGGAGAAGATTCGACCCCAGAAGAGGGGACCAAAGCAGGGAGAGGTTAGGGGGAAGATACCTTAACATATTCAAACCTACAAATAAAGCTCCAGACGACAGGTAGGTGAATCCAATCCGACAAGCCGAAGGACAAGGAAAATGGAAGGATTTCGAAGGGCAATGAGGATCTTCCATATCATACAGGAAAAAATTCTAAAAACGAAAAAGGTGATTTACCCTTCTGAGAATTATAAGGGCAAGAATCCTATGACGAAGTCACAATGGAGGAGTTACCAACGTCGAAAGAAGGCTGAGAAGGAGGCTGCAGAAAAAGCCAAGCCAGAAACCAGCAGCAATGTTCAAACTTCGATTCAGAAGGAGGAAGTGAAGGTCGAGAAGCCACCTATCGTTCCAGTACAAGCAGCGTCAAAGGAGAAAGTAACCAAGGATGATGAAATGACAGACGATTTCAACTCAGAGTCAGAGGCATCATTCGACGTAACCTGTAATGGTGTCTCAGTGCTCCCTAGGGAGTATGATCAAATAATGGAAGTCGAAGAGGAAGAGGAAGCTTTGGAGGTCGAAACGGCCATACACATGCATGTTTGCTATTATATCATGAACAATGGATGCGTTGAAGAACAGAACGCATTTTTCGAAAGGCCAGATGACTCAATAAGGAACCACTTGAAACCCCTGTTTATAAAAGGAAAAGTGGGTAACATGGGGGTGAATAAGATTTTGGTTGATGTAGGAGCGATTGTCAATCTGATGCTGCATTATATGCTCAAGAAAATTGGAAAAGATGATTCTGACACCAAACCTCATAACATGGTGTTGTCGAATTATGAGGGGAAAGTAGGAACCACTATGGGTGTGATACAGGTAGATCTAACTGTCAGAACCATCACGAGGCCGACAATGTTCATGGTGATTGCGTTAAAAGCAAATTATAACCTTCTCTTAGGCAGGGAATGGATACACGGCATTGGTGCCGTCCCTTCGTCAATGCATCAACGAATAACAATTTGGAGCGCAGACGAGATTGTTGAAAATATAGAGGCTGACCAGAGTTACTTTCTGGATGAAGTAAACCAGGTGGATAGGCGAAGCTTCGACATGAATCTAGCTCACATAGCTCCTTGTAGTCCAGCCACCTTCGACATGACGCCAACGGACAACGCTTTCTGCTCACTGTACCTTCATCCCACCCACGGGTTTTAGTGGGATAGAGGTAGTTGGCGAAGAAGACTACATTTTTGGAACCTCACACATCCGGTCAACTGGCTGGGGCAGCGAGTTCAGTGACAATGAGTGAGTCGCTAGTTCTCAAAAAGATCGCGACTTATATAGCCGAGAATAAACTCAAAGTGGCCTTAGAGGCCGAAGTAAAGTATATGGCTGTCGAAGCCAACCAGATCGAAGCAGATCAATAAGGTCTTGGAAAGGATTCTAATATGGATCCACCAGATAAAGATCTAGGAGATTTGCAAAACCAGAGGCTCGATGCAATTTATGACGATGAGCCATTGGGCTTTGAGAAGGATCCATTAGCAGCAAACATCAAGATGATGGCACAGGATCCACTCGAAGAAATCGACTTGGGATCAGGGGCAGAGAAAATACCAACCTATATCAGTACGAAAGTGAGCCCTCAACTCAAGGTCGAAATAGTCCAGTTACTGAAGGAATTCAAGGATTGTTTCGCATGGGACTACGACGAAATTCCCGGGCTTGATAGGAGTCTGGTCGAATTAAGGTTGCCAATAAAACCTGGGAGGAAACCTATTAAGCAAACTCCAAGGAGATTCGCCCCAGAAATCCTCTCGAAGATTAAAGAAGAAGTCGAAAGACTCCTCAGATGCAAGTTCATCCGTCCAACCAGGTATGTCGAATGGATCGCTAACATAGTTCCTGTAATAAAGAAAAATGGAAAATTAAGGGTATGTATTGATTTTCGAGATTTGAATTCTGCTACCCCAAAGGATGAATATCCTATGCCAGTGGCGAAAATGCTCGCCGATTCTGCCGCAGGCCATGAGTACCTCAGTATGCTTGATGGGTACTCTGGTTATAACCAAATTTTTATTGCTGAGGAGGATGTTCCAAAAATGGCGTTTCGATGCCCTAGAGCCTTAGGCACCTACGAATGGGTGGTAATGCCTTTTGGCTTAAAGAATGCTGGGGCAACGTACCAGCGAGCGATGAATTCGATTTTTCATGATTTCATTGAGGATTTTATGCATATTTATATCGACGATATTGTTATTAAGTTTGTTTCAGGAAAAAGTCATATAGACCACCTTCGAAAGTCCTTTGAACGGATGAGGAAGTTTGGTCTGAAGATGAATCCTCTCAAATGTGTGTTTTTGTGTGCAAGCGGGAGACTTCCTAGGCTTTGTGGTCCACAAGAAAGGGATCGAAATTAACCAAAACAAGGCCAAGGCAATAATGGAGGCGAAAGCGCCATCTACAAAGAAGGAATTGTAGTCTCTACTTGGCAAGATCAACTTTCTCAGAAAGTTCATCTCCAACCTTAGCGGGAAGATGCAAACCTTTTCCCCTCTACTTCGCCTGAAGAAGGAAGACTTCGAATGGGGGCAAGAGCAGCAGGATGCCTTCGACAAGATCAAGGAATACCTGACGCATCCTCCAATTTTAATGTCACCTTTTAGAAGTATGAGTATGAGGTTGTACATATCCGCGTCGGACAAGACATTAGGGAGCATGTTGGCTCAAGAGGATGAGAATGGTGTCGAAAGAGCCATTTACTACCTCAGTAGGGTCTTGAACGATGCGGAAACTAGATATAGTGTAATTGAAAAGTTGTGTTTATGTGTATACTTTTCATGTATGAAATTGAAGCACTATATAAAACCAGTTGATGTTTACGTTTCTTCTCATTTCGATGTTATCAAATACATGTTATCTAAACCAATCTTGCACAGTCGAATTGGAAAGTGGGCATTAGCATTAACTTAGTATTCTTTGACATATCTACCTTTAAAGGCTGTCAAAGGACAAGTGGTGGCTGATTTCATAGTCGACCACGCCATAAATGAAAAGTCTTTGGACTACATAGAAATAGAACCATGGAAATTGTACTTCGACGGTTCTAGTCAAAAAAAATGGAACTGGAATAGGAGTTCTTATTATTTCTCCTAACAAAATTCCAACAAATTTTAAGTACAAAGTCGAAGGCCTTTGTTCAAATAATGAGGCAGAATATGAGGCTTTGATAGCAGGACTTGAAATTTTGTTGGAATTGGGGGCAACTCGGGTCGAAATAATGGGCGACTCTGAGTTAGTTATAAAGCAAATAACAAAAGAGTACAAGTGTGTTAAGGAGAATTTAATCATGTACTTTGTGATAGCTAATCGACTCTTGAAAAGGTTCGATATGGTTACGATTCGACATATCCCTCGAATAGAAAATCAGGAAGCAAATGATTTAGCACAGATAGCTTCTGGATACAAAGTGTCGAAGGAAAAGTTGCAGAAAGCCATTAAAGTTAGAGGACGAGTCGTGTCAGCTAGATTATCCCCATCAGATTTGGACACGATAAAGCTTGGATACGCTGACGAAGAAATTTTTGAAATTTTTAACATAGATAATTTAATGACTGGAGATTGGAGGAAGCATATAATAGAATACCTGCAAAATCCAACAGGACCAGTCGAACGAAAAATCAGGTATCGAGCTTTGAGTTATGTGATTTTGGGGAATGAACTATTTAAGAAAACTCCGGAAGGGATATTACTTAAGTGTTTAGGCGAATCTGAGGCATACATAGCTTTGTCGAATGTACACAGCGGGGCATATGGTGTGCATCAAGCAGGCCATAAGATGAAGGGGTTATTATTCTGACAGGGAATGTATTGGCCAACTATGTTAAAAGATTGCGTCGAATTCGTGAAAGGATGCCAAGAGTGCCAGATACACGCAGGGATACCACATGTTCCTGCAAGTGAGTTACATTCTATAATAAAGCCTTGGCCCTTTAGAGGTTGGGCTTTGGATTTGATTGGAGATATTCGACCGACCTCTTCAAAAAGCCAGAAGTCTATTTTGGTTAGGATCGATTATTTTACAAAATGGATCGAAGCCATACCCTTGGTAAATATGGATCAAGAAGCAGTAATCGCATTCATTCGAAAGCACATCATTTACAGACTTGGCATCCCAGAGACAATAAAAACGGATCAAGGATCTGTTTTCACTGGTAAAAATATGCAAGCATTCGCAAAGGAAACGGGTTTCAAACTTCTCACATCAACGCCTTACTACGCTCAAGCCAACGGTTAGGTCGAAGCAGCAAACAAGGTTATAATTGTTTAATAAAGAAGCACGTGGGAAGAAAACCAAAGAATTGGCACAAAACTTTGGACCAAATTCTATGGGCTTGTCGAACCTCTCCTAAGGAAGCTACAAATGTTACACCCTTTCGACTAATGTATGGCCATAATGCGGTCTTACTGGTCAAGATATACTTGCAGTCAACAAGAGTTCAAAGACATCATGAAATTCCATCAGATGCATATTGGAATATGATGATAGGCGAACTAGTTGATTTAGACGAAGAGAGATTAAACGCGTTAGATTTATTGAAAAGGCAAAAGGAAAGGGTGGAGAAATCCTACAATAAAAGAGTAAAAGGTAAAGCCTTTTCGATGGGTGACCTTGTGTGGAAAGTGATTCTTCCCATGGATCGAAAAGATAGACTTATGGGAAAATGGTCCCCTAAGTGGGAAGGACCTTTTCAAATCACCAACATGTTTTCCAATGGCGCGTATGAAGTCGAAGAATTAGATAAAGATAAGAGAATACTGAAAATAAATGGGAAGTATTTGAAAAAATATAAACCCATATTGCAGGAAGTTAAAATAGAAATCGAATAATCTTACAAAAGAAATAACTAAATTGGTAAAAAAAAAATTCCAAATAAATGGCTTAAATGTCATTACAAAAGAAACAGGCCTCAAAGGACCAAGCAACATTACAAAATCAAACAGGAAAAGATTTCTTCAACTTGTCAAACTTGGATCGTTGAATTTGAAGTTGACGCTCGCAGAGGGCCTTGCTGGTCGAAATCTCTTCAATCTCCTTGCCTAACTTCTAAGCCTGTTCAACATGATGCACTCCAACTTCAATCTCTTTGGCTATTTCATCTTGATTGACTTGTTGGAGTTCTTCTTTACGTTTCTTAGCTTGAGAAATTTTGTTTTGAAGAGCAGCAATTTGTTTCTCCCATTTGAGGATGTTTTCATCACAGCTGGCAACCTCTTTTTGATTTTTTTTCAGAAGCCTTTTCCAGTTCAGTTACCTTGTTGGTAGAACTTGTAGCAGCATCCCATTCAGCAAGTTGTGTTTCCGACTTGTTCTCAAGCTTTTTCGAATAGTCTCTAAGACGGTTAAAATCTGCCGCTACAAGGTCAATAAGAGTAGTTAAGTCCACGACAACATCAGTCACTTCAGGGGGAGCCTCCAGGACGTTGATTTATTTCAAGAGCTTTTTCAGGTCAAAGTGGGCAGATGAATCTTTCTCTAGAAGTTGAAACAAATCAATATTGAGGATTTTCTACCAAATCTGGGCCATCACTTCGTCCACGGATTTTGCGCCAGAAATGGTCCCTGAAGTAGTCGAACTACTGGTGGTGGTGTCAGCAAAGTTATAACGGGTACTGAGCATGGCCTTCAGGTATTCCAGTGGTCTTTGCACCTTCAGATTCTCAAGTTCTTCATGAGACAGGCTGGTCGAAGTTGTGTTGGCTGAACCAGCTCTGGGATGATCAGTAGGATTTTTCTTGTCGCTTTCTTTCTCTTCATCAGCAGCAGTCTTTGGAGTGGTTTCCTTTTCGCCTTCACTCATTTCTCCCTCTTCGTCATTCGTTTCGACCTCCCCATCTTTATCTTTGTCAGCATCTTTTAAGTTGATGGGGGAATTATCTTCAGGATCACTTGCTATTGTGAGCGCTGTAGTAGGCATCGCAGTATCTCCACCACCGCCAACTAAGTTATCATCCTCAGGACCAGTTTCTTCTGCAATTACGTCTTGAAGTTTTTTAGAGACGGCGGTGGGCTGATTCACTTCAGTGGCTGATTCCTTAGTCGAATCTTTAGGGGAAGGTTTTGAGGCACTTGTGGGCTTATAAGTGGGATCACTGCTAGTTTTTGGAAGAACTTGAACAATAGGATGTCCATGGGTGTCGACAAGGACCTGGAAGATAAAGAGGTCAGCAAATTTATCATGAGAAAAAATGTATTTAACTGTCGAATTTGAAGAGAAAACCTACCTTGGGAATTTCAGTCTTAAGACTAGAACTCTCACTTTCTGCTGGAGCTGTGGTCGCTTGCTCGACAGGAGTTTTGCAAGGAGTTATCTCCAATATCCGGGAAGCATAGGTTTTTTGTTGTTGAGGCTTTGTTGGTTTCTTCTTTTTTCTTGAAGGTTTAACTTGATCAGGGGATTCGTCACCAGATTCAATGACAGGAGCTTCAGGTTCTTTTTCCTTTCTTTTCTTTGGCGTTGAAGGAGGTTTTCGACTGCCCTGAAAAATAGCAAAAAATTTCATTAATATTTCGACAATATAATAGTAAAGAAATATTGATCAAAAAGAAAAAAAAGGAAAAATCATACCTTCGCCAAAGGTTTATGGGTAGTATTTTTTTGGGCTTCCGCATCCTCCATAGTTGACGTTTCGACGGCAGCTGGCTTCTTGGCATGAATTTTTGTGGCTAAGAAAAAAGGAGAAAGTTAAATACAAGTCAAAAGATACATATATGTGCAAATGAAAAGAAGTGGTGTCGAGTATCTTCCCATTCCACACCTTCATATATAGGAGTTTCCACGCGAACATGTTCTATGCCAATATGAAGGTGGCCTTTGAAATTGTCCAAGGTATACTTAGTCGGAACCACTCGCTTAGCACGTTTTTGATATTCCTGGCGAAGAAGTTTCATGGAATCCCCACAAGTGAACCAATCTGGAAATGGAGGACTAAAAGCCACACCAAATTCAGCAGATGGTAGAGGAGGAAATTTTGGTGGATAGAGGTTAAAAGCTATCTCATAACTTTGTTCTGGTCAAACGTATGAAGGTAGTTTTAACTCATCCAATTTTCTGGTAAATTTTTCTTTCAAAGTAACAGCTGCTTCGCTTATGGTTCGACTAAGTTCGTTGGGCCTGTAGGCAGTTTCAAAGTATTTCTAGAATGCTTGGATTTCTTTGACGTGTCTTGAAGTACGTTTCTTCGTTCTATCCTGCACAAGGGTGAAAGCTCTGGTCAGTTGGATGGTGAAAGAAGGCACGTCGAAAAATTGAGAGTCATAATAAGCCCTCCACCATTCGTCAAACTCTTGAGTACAGAGGAAGTTGGGTTTAAAGGGCACTGGTTGAATTTTGACCAGGTTTGAATACTTCGCCAGCAACCCAGAACACTCATCTTCGGTGTGGGTCATGTTGTAGTGAATCAAAGAACCTTTCCTTGAGAAGATGGGTTTTGGTTTTATTTGTATTAACCCAAACTGTCGAGAGACCAGATTGGGTTGGTAATTAACTAGGGAAATCTTCAACTTTGAGGGATTGAGTCTGGAAACTAAAAGCCTAGGAGTGAGAAAAGATTCCCATACATTAAGGAATCTTCTAGAGCTTTCAACTCTAATGGAAGTTTCCTGGTGAACCACTTTGATCCAATTTTTCTATCAGCGAAAGGAGCCATATTGGGAGTGAAGTTATGACGTTTGGCAAACATCATAACATAACTAGTAAAGGTTTGTTGAAGGCTCAGACCTTCGTCGTTGGGTGTTAACTGCGCCAGTCTGGTTCCTTCGAATTTTCTCTCCTTCAGGGCAGTTTTGTCCACAGTTTGTTTGTTGGGTAAGGAAGCTTCAAAGGTGGCATTGAGCCACAGTTGTAAGAGCCAAAATGGTCCTGACAACAACAGACTCCATTTGTCCTTGATATTCTTCAGGAAAGTAACCCCCTCGCCAAGAGATTCGTATAGATTCGCCAAGATCATCTCACTAAGGCACAGTTGATGTCCAACATGAAGCTGATTTGCTATGGTAATATAACGTTTTGCTACTTGAAGGGATCTAGAGCAGAAAACACATCTCGACAGCCAGAGGGCTAAGAAGGCTACATGCTCTTGATCAGATACTTCTTTAGTTTCTTTGTCATGGTAATTGGCAATATAGGCTGTGAAGGTGGCCTTATTTGTGTCGAATCATATGGAGTCGTCAGACAGTAGGGTAGGATCATAATCCACTCCTAGTGGGCTAAGGCCATTTATGGCAGCTACGTCGAAAAGAGTGGGGGTGATCATTCCACAAGGAAGGTGGAAATTCTTGTAGGTACTGTCCCAAAAGTAAAGGGAAGCTAACAACATAGAGGGGCAATATCCTGGTCCTACTTTCGACAACTGGATGAGGTCGGAAATGCCCATAGATTTCCAAGTATCAGCTTTGACTGCCTCTATTTTCTTTAGCTAAGCCAGATAATCAGATGGGTCTTTCAACAAAGGACAAGACCTAAAAATTCTAAAGTTGTTCATGTACTCTAAGTTTATGAATTCCTCTGAGGGAGATCCTTGGCCATCGACTTTAGATTTTTCGTCTATGATTTTCTCCTTATCAGTTCTAGGCCTAACCCCGTTAGCTATGGGTTTGTAACGGTGGTAAGCCGGAAAGAATTCTCTTACTTTTACAGGATCTAAAGATAAATCAGGTAAAGGTCCTAGTATTGCGTGAGATTTACCAGAAATTAAAATAGGAATTAGTATCTGAGACTGGTAAATACGTCGTTTCTCCTCTTCATTTGGAGGCTCCGGTACATACTGTTGGTTCCCCACCACCTTTGGCCCAAGGATCTTGTGGACAGGTGTTAAGTTTTTATATTTTTTGGAATCTTTGTTCGTGATTTGAGGAGTTGCGGAAGATGCCATGATGATTGCAGAAGAAAATGCAGAAAAAATTGAGAAGATGAAGATGCATTAAAGAGAGTTCTTGCCTAAAGAAATAGTGCGTGGAAAGTGAAAAAAGAAGTTTTTTCAACTTATTTATAGGAGGAAAAGAAACTGAAGCGATTGAAATTCAGAATTTCTTTCCATTTAAAGGAAAGATAGTGGAAAAAGTGTGGGACACGTGGCAGTTATGAGTGGATGGTTCTGGCGGTGGCAGTTAAATTTTTGACCCATGATCTGCTAGGGACTAGGGTAGTGATGATGAAAAATCTTAAAACGTGGGCTAAAGAGACGTTTTAGAAAAAGTGCAATGATGACTCTAACGTTACAAATGTCTAGTCATATGAACAGTCATATGTCGAATTATTGAAGGCGTCGAATTTTATTGGCAAAAAATGCTTTTCTCCCTTTGTCGAAAATGCATTTTCTGGGGGTAATTTGTAGGCTGCTAATTTCGACGCCTGGATTTTGTTCAGAAAGTAAGTTTTGAAGATTTGCCAGGATTATTTCGACAAGAGATTGTTTTTGAAGAGGGTCAGTCGAAGATCAATGTTAATTGGGGAAGCATATTTGGAGATTTTTTTGAGTAGTGGAAATGCTTCGACATATTGGTGATAAGGTCATTTTCGACGGATGTTTTGAAATTCGAATTTAGGAGGGAGACTCGTTTTGAAAACCAGACGCGTAGAGCACATCCAGGGCGAAAAGGCATGCAGAACGCCATATGTCATCTTAGGAGAAATAGCTGTTATTGACAGTTATTTCGATTGTATATAAATAGGGAGTCCTAGCGTTTAGATTTCGGTGTGTGTTCAAAATTTGTACAAGTCACTCAAGAAATACTCAAAGTAACCGTGTGAGAGAAAAGAGTAGTTACTGAGAAAATGTACGTTTGAGAAACATCAGTTTTATTCCTTGCATTTTAATGAAATCTTAAGTTATTCATTTACAATTCCTTTTCATTTCCGTATTTTTATTCTTGCAATTTACTTACATTTCGTCATTTCTTTCAAGAACCAAAGTCTTTATTTTTAGTCGAAAAACACTAGTTGATGAAAACAATGATGAATTCAATAAACAAAAGGTTTTTTAACACAAATTGTCAAGATTGTTAAAACACATTGTCCTAAGATTTGTTTGATCTATCCTGTAAGCAAACTAATTTTTTCATAAATTAGGAGATCAGCGGTTGTTTGCAAATTTTCCAAGCAAACAACCTCACACCCTAATAAACAAGAATCTCAAACTCTCATCACTCTTCAAACCTCCATCTCCATATTGTAACATCATCTCTATACTATAACCATAACACAACCGTCCACATCCTCATGAAAATGGTAACTTGCTACTGCCATGTTCACACCATAAGTTATGTTCATACAATATAAAAAGTTATCAACTTCATTACAATCCACCACCTTCAAAAAAATCTTTCTCTTATTAACCATTTTAAACCTCTTAACACCATATATCACTCCCACACATAATGTAGCAACATCACAACAACAAACCTTCACTCCATCGAAACAACATAACAACTCAACCTTGCTGCAACAACCACTACCCCCATCGTGCATCTTTCCTTTCTCGAACTCAACCCACACAGTTCCACACAGTTCCACACAGCCACCTCCATCAACTCACTGTTACGGTCAAATAACAAACCGCAACGCCACACCGTAACTTTTCAAAACAAACTGCCGTACTCCCTCTATTCGAAGCCTACTGTCCACAACGACAACCATGAGTTTCGTTTTTACCTCAATAACACTCTCTCCACCTTCATATGCTCGTGCACAAACAACCTTTTCCAATACCACTAATCGGAACAATTTTCATCGTGTCTCCCTTTGCCTTACACAAACATGTGTTTACCACCATCAATCTCCATATTTTAAGCACTGAACAACAACAACAACACATGTGACAAACCAAACACATAATAGCTTACTAAACTCAAAACATAATATCACCACGAAATCCGCTCGAATCCATAAAATACTTCTTCCGTCGCCATTCGAGTCGCATCTTCAGCTCTCACCGTATCACTCTCTTAAACTTAAACCACACCGCGCCGCCACAAAATAGAGCACGAGCGTGAGAATGTGACGAGATCGAGAGAGATCCGAGATCGAGAAAGCATGGCGACGAGACAGAGAAACGAAGAGAGCGAGTAGGAAAACGAACAAGAGAGTGTCGCGAGCAGGTAACGACGCGATCCAAGGGGTAAAATTGGGGTGTGACACAAGGTTTGGGTTATTGTTAGAATTTTGTGATGATATGGATTAAGTAGTTGTGTAATTTGGTTCAGGTATGGTCAATGGTGTTGTATGGTCAGGAATATGTGTAATTGGCTGAGGTGAGTTATGTGTTGGTGTTACTAGTTATATAGAAATTTCAATGGTTGGTGGGAGATGTATTAGGCGTGTGATAAGTAATTATATGTTTATGGAATGATGTATGTTTAAATATAAACAATTCTTTAGGATGAAGTTCAATTATGACCTAACCTTTGAAACTTGTCTTCTATTCCAAGAAAATAACTTTTCTAGCTCTAACTTCTAAATTTGCTCGATGTGATTGAAGAATTAATGCATATACTAAGCATCTAAATACTTTGAAAGTATTAAGGTCGGATTCTTTTTCGTGTAATAAGGTATATGGATATTTATAGTGAAGTATTGGTGTAGTGATTATGTTTATTAGAAAAACAACATGACTGAGTACATAAAACCAATCGTGTTTAGGATGTTTGGATTGGTATAGAAGTGACTTTGAAAGTATTAAGGTCTGATTTTTTTCGTGTAATAAGGTATATGAAGATTTATATTGAATTGTTGGTGTGGCATTTTGTTTATTATAAAAATAACATGATTTAGTGCATAAGACCAATAATATTTAGGATGTTTGGATTGGTATAAAATAGTCTTACCCATTTTTAGGATGTGTTGGTGTTTTCTCTTTACTCTACAATTTTGTTGTGGATTTTCTACACATGATCTTTAATTTTGTATGCCTTTGAAATTATAAAATGTGTATAAAGAAAATTCAGGACCATTATCTATCCTTATAGTTTTAGGCTTGATTTTATTTTCATTTTCAATAACTTATATGAAGATTTGAACATGAGAGAGAACTTCAGCTTTGGGTTTTAGAAGAACTATTAAATTGAATCTAATATAATCATTGTTATGAAAAACGATATCTTGAAACAAAATATTAACGATTTTTTTATAGGCAAGAAACACGCAAGAGTTAGGGTTAACAAGGAAAAACAACCAAAAACCTTATTAGGGTTCACAAAGGAAGAGAAAAGAGGAAGAAAAATAGAGAATTGGTTAAATCTGTTTTACTATTCAATTTCTCAATAGGGTTCAAAGATTACAAGTGAATATCAACAATTAACCTCTCTCAACCTAATAAGGTTTTATCACACTTAGGAAGAGAGACTAGTATGATATTTATAATAAACCTAACATACTAAACTAATGGGCTTTTTAACAATTACCCATTACAAGTTAACTTAGGGTACAAGCTAACTTAAACAATTGGATCCATAACACAAGGCCCAATTCGATCTCCTACATACTAGAACATAATTCGACTATAGCATGTGAGCGGACTTCGACGGCATGCTAAAACTAGAGTTGGATCCAATATCTCACAAATCTCCACCTTGGATCTAACTCTATATCCTCAAGAAATAAACTAGCTTCCTTCATGCAGCTTTATCAACTGCATACAGTGGAAAAACTTGCAACTGGGCAACGTCTTGGTGATTATATCAGCAGCATTATGATATGTCGAAACCTTCAGCACTTGGACTTCTCCACGCTCGATTACCCCTCTGACGAAATGCTGCCTCACATCAATGTGATTGGTTCGCACATGATAGGTTGAATTCTTCGACAGGTGTATTGCACTTTGACTATCACATTTAACAGTGATAACTGGACCTTGAAGTTTCAGCTCCTTTGCAAAACCTTCAAGCCACAATGCTTCCTTTACAACTTCAGTTAGGGCGATATATTCCGCTTCAGTGGTTGATAAGGCAACAACCTTCTGAAGTGTTGCTGTCCAACTGATTGATGTCCAAACATAGTGAACACATATCCAGAAATAGATTTTCTAGAATCCATACAACCTTCATAATCAGAGTCGACATATCCTTCGATTTCTGCTTTACTATCTTCACCCAAGGCTCCACCATAAATTAGGACTCTATTCAGAGACCCATTTATGTACCTTAAAATCCACTTCAATGCTTGCCAGTGAGCCTTTCCAGGATTTTCCTTGTACCTGCTTACAAGACTTACTGCATATGCTATGTCAGGTCTAGTACAAACCATAACATACATCAAAGAACCCACTATATTAGCATATGGAATGATATTCATATAAGCTCTTTCGATATCAGTACTGGGATACTGATCTATACTCAGCTTGAATTGAGGGTTTGTTGGAGTCACAACAGGATTTGAATTCGACATACCATACTTTTCGAGAATCTTCCGTAGGTATGCCTCTTGAGATAAGCATAATCTCGACTGCTTTCTATCTCTTCAGATGACAATCCCAAGAATCCTGGACGCAGCTCCCAGATCCTTCATGTCGAACTCAGTATTGAGTTCAGCCTTCCCCCTCATTACATCTTCGACATTGTTGTTTTCTATTAGAATATCATCCACATAAAGCAACAAAATAACAAATGAATTATCAGGTCGAAATCTGAAGTAAACACAGTGGTCGAACTGACTTCTAATGAAACTTATGCGTGCCATGAACTTGTTGAATCTCCTATTCCACTGTCGATGAGATTGTTTCAGTCCATATAAATATCTCTTCAATTTTCACACATAATCTTCCTTCCCCTTTTCGACATACCCTTCAGGTTCCCTCATCAGGATTGTTTCATCTAGATCGCCATATAAGAATGCAATCTTTACATCCATCTGTTCCAGTTCAAGGTCGAAATGTGCCACCATGGCAAGCAACATTCTAATAAACATGTGCTTCACAACAGGAGAGAACACATCATTGAAGTCAACACCTTCTTTCTGAGTGAACCCCCTAGCAACCAACCTTGCCTTGTATCTCTTCGACGCCACTCCTTCGATTCCTTCCTTAACTTTGAAAATCTATTTACAGCTGACTAACCTGGCTCCAGCAGGTTTCTTGATCAGTTCCCATGTGTTGTTTTCATGAAGAGATTTCATCTCATCATCCATGGCCTTCAGTCATTCAGTCTTCTTTCGACTCCTCATAACTTTCTTATAGTCTCTAGGTTCTTCGTCCAGAACCTCACTTGCAGAGATTAAGGCATAAGCTATAAGATCTGCATACCCAAGTCTCTAAGGTGGCTTGATGACTCTCCTCAACCTGTCTCTTGCTAGCTGGTAGTCATTATCAGTCTCCTCAGCTTCGACAGCATCTTCTGCTTCTTCTTCGACTTTGTCTGGGATACGCAATTCAGCATCAACATGCTCCACCTCAACAGGAATCTCTCCCTGTTCCAGCTCTTCGTCAACATCATCAGTTTTCTTGAAAGCCATCTCAGCTTCATTGAAAACTACATCTTGATTGGTGATACACCTCCTGTGACCTGGCTCTAGGCACCATAGCCTATAAGCTTTGACTCCTTCAGGGTATCCCATAAACATGCATTTCAGAGCTCTGGGTTCGACCTTGTCTTGCCTAATATGAGCATAGGCCACACAGCCAAATACTCTCAGTCTGTCGAGACTAGGTGGATGTCCCGACCAAACTTCTTCAGGTGTTTTCATTCCCAAGGCAGTCGAGGGACATCTATTTATCAGATAAGTTGTTGTCGAAACAGCCTCCGTCCAAAACATCTTCTTCAATCCAGCACTAACCAACATGCATCTAACCCTTTCAAGGATTGTTCGATTGAATCTCTCAGTTAAGCCATTTTGTTGAGGAGTACCTACTACAGTCTTATGTCTTGTAATCCCAAACTCAACACAGTAATTGTCGAACGCTTTGTTGCAGAACTCAAGGCCATTGTCGGTTCTCAACCTCTTAACCTTTCTGCTAGTTTGAGTTTCGACCAGAATCTTCCAACTTTTGAAATTCTCAAAAGTTTCATCCTTCGTCTTCTGAATGAATACCCATAACTTTCTGGAATAGTCATCAACGATGGATAGAAAATACCTTGCACCTGAGTGTGAAGGATTCCTTGCAGACCCCCAAAGATCAACATGAATGTAATCCAGAGATCCATGCGTTCTTTGCTTGCCTTTGTTAAACTTTGCCCTACAGGATTTACCAAATACGCAAGATTCACAAAAATCCAACTTTTCGACTTTGTCACCACCTAGCAGGTTCTGCTTCCCCAATTCGACCAGGCCTCTTTCGCTGACATGGCCCAATCTCTTGTGCCATAATTTTGTCTTCGACACAGGTTTCGTGGATGCAATATTTGTCAAACCACTTACAACCTCAGCCTCAAGGGTATACAAGCCTTGTTTCTTCACGCCTCTTAAGACTTCCTTCGACCCTTTCATGACTCTTAGGATACTTTTCTCTCCTTGGAAAACATATCCCTTCCTGTCGAATTCACCAAGAGAAATTAAATTTCTCTTCAAATCAGGTACATACCTGACTTCAGTCAATAACCTTATTGACTCATCATGGAGCTTGAATCTCACAGATCCAATACCTGCAATTTTGCAGGATTTGTTGTTTCCCAGCAGCACCGATCCACCATCTTGATCACATAGCTCCTTGAACAATTCTCTGTTTGGAGTCATGTGCCAAGTGCAACCTGAATCCATAATCCACTCTTTTCTTGAGTCACCGCTTGAAATAACATGGACATCAAATGAGTCGAGTCATCTTGAACAATGGTTGCGTTGTCATTATCCTTACCTCCATGACCTTTTAGGCGTTCAGGGCACACCTTCCTTGTGTGACCCTTCTTCTTACAGTGATAACATCAAATACCAGATGTTTCGCCTCTATAAGACTTTTGCTGACTTTTACCTTTCTTCTTGTCGAACTTACCATCCTTTCGCAAGAATTTTCCCTTAACGGCCAAACCTTCACCAACCGTCGAAGGTTTATGCTCCTTTCGTTCGTTCAGGTCCTTAGACTACAAGGCTGATTAAACTTCTTCAAAGCTCAGGGACTCCCTTCCATACAAGAGAGTTTCTTTGAAGTGAGCGTGTGTTCTGGGCAAAGCACACAACAGCAACAGTGTTTGATCTTCATCATTGATCTTCACATTAATATTTTCAAGATCAAGAATCAGCTTGTTGAACATATCCAACTGCTCAGCCAAAACTTTGTCTTCACTCATCTTGAATGAATACAAAGCTTACTTCAGGTATAGTCGATTCACCAGAGATTTGGTCATGTGCAAATTTTCCAGTTTCAACCATAACCCCGATGTCATAGTCTCCTTTGATACCTATCGAAGAACCTTATCACCAAGGCTGAACAATATTGCGTTGTGGGCTTTCTCTATCATGGTCGTCTTTTCTTTTACCGTTAACGCATCATCCATGGTTGTCTCTCCCTTCAACGCTTCCAAACAACCCCGTTGAACCAGTAGGGCTTTCATCTTCAAGCGCCACAGACCAAAATCGTTCACTCCGGTGAACTTTTCAATCTCATACTTTGTTGAAGGCATCTTCTCCACGCTCACCGCACCAATTTGTTATGAAAAACGATACCTTGAAACAAAATATTAACGGTTTCTTTATAGGAAAGAAACACTCAAGGGTTAGGGTTAACAAGGAAAAACAACCAAAAACCCTATTAGGGTTCACAAAGGAAGAGAAAAGAGGAAGAAGAATAAAGAATTGGTTAAATCTGTTTTACTATTCACTTTCTCAATAGGGTTCAAAGATTACAAGTGAATATCAACAATTAACCTCTCTCAACCTAATAAGGTTTTGTCACACTTAGGAAGAGAGACTAGTATGCTATTTATAATAAACCTAACATACTAAACTAATGGGTTTTTTAACAATTACCCATTACAAATTAACTTAGGGTACAAGCTAACTTAAACAATTGGATCCATAACACAATGCCCAATTCGATCTCCTACATACTAGAACACAATTCGACTACAACATGTAGGTCTTCGACAATAGCATGTGAGCGGACTTCAACGACATGCTACAACTAGAGTTCGATCCAATATTTCACAATCATCAAGTATGCAAAGTACTTGTGTCCGTGAAGAAATTGGGTTGAAATCGACTCCATATGTCAAATGCAATAGTTCAAATAAGGTACCTACAAGGCTTAGTAGGCATGACATAATTCAATTAGGTAGTGGGGTTGTTTGTGTTGTGTGTCAAGAGTAGGTCGAGTTTGTGGCCCACCAAATTATTCAGTGCGACAATGCGTCGTTAGTGTGATATATGGTTCTTAAGTGGGTGAGAAGACCTTTACCTATCATAATCTGTTTTTCGTGTTTTTGAGGTGTTTAAGAGTTAGATTAAAGTAAGAGAGAGAGAGAGAGAGAGAGAGAGAGAGTTTGTCCGCTTAGCCACGATTTGGCATGCAGTGGTCTGAACTATCTGAAATATGTGTAGTAAAATAAATTTTTGCAGGAAAAGACAGATTGTTAATCACTAATCGTATTCCTAAACTAGCCCCCACTATCTGAGATTAGGAGCAAGTCACACTTTTGAGTTTGATTTAGTGTGGTGTGGTGTATAATCAACTGCCTCTCTAGTTGTGTTGGTGTGTTCCTTGAATTAAGATAGACCTATTATATATATTATTAATTAAAATTAAAAAATAAACATAAAAAAAGTAATTTCAAATATATTATAAAGTCATTATTATCATACTTCCAATTTCAAAATTCGGTGGCAATGCGATTATACTAAAAGAGAAATATTAATTTGACATTTTTTAGGTGTCTGACACCTTATATGTGTACGGTGCATATACAATTTTATTTTCTTTTTCTTTTTTCTTTTTATCTCATCAATAATTATAAATCATGTATTTTTATACCGTTCAAATTGAGTATCAATTTTTAATTGATCAAATAACACTACTCTATTAACTAGGGTATAATGTTAAGGTGTGAAGTCACTTTCTTGAAAGAATATGAGTTTGTGCAGACAATGGTTAGCGAAAAGGCCAAAAATGTTGGTGGCTAATTCTTGTAGCTCTTTGCTGCTTGACTATGAATGTATAGCAGTATCAAGATGCTAGCGATGATGAGATTTTCGCCACTTGTGCAATTGTTGTACCAAAAGATGATTAGCTATACATTATGTGTCTTCTATGCTTTGGATCCAAGATATCTAGAATTTCTCAATCACTATTCATTTTATGATAGATTTCGTTGCACTGAAAAATCACTAGGCTTTGTTGTAATCATTTGATTTTTGATTTTGTAATTTTTTAAATTAGATATAACAATTAAATTAAAAAGTGTTGCGGCAATTTTAAATCTATTGATATCGTTGAAGTTAGGGTTGCTAAAACCGAATCGGTTTAATAGAAAATTATTAATCAAGTCGAAGTAAATTGAAAATTGTAAAAAAAATATATTCTTTAATATTTTTAACGCATCTTAGATCTTTTTATTATATTATGTGAATTTTTACAAATGCCTCCATTTTCAGATATGTATTTTCAAACGCATCTCTTGCACACTCAAATAAGGTCATTCTGAGAGGCGCCCTATATGTTGGGTTATTTTTATTCGGAAGATATATCTCTGGAACATTTTAAGAAAGACCATAATTATTTATCAGTTCAGTAGATATTCCAGAGATGCATTTTCGGAATTATGGGCGGCATTTTGAAATTTTATATCACCCTTGCATGTCAGATATTTCTGGAGATGCATCTTCGAAAATATCTGATAAAGAACCAGTTGCATGATCACACAACCATTGTTGACATAGTTGGTTTTCAATCAAACCCTTCACCCTAAAAACCATTCATTCTCATTCTATTTTTTCACTCCAAATCTCAATCCTTTTTACTCATCACATCATAGGGAGTAAAAGAAGATATAATTTCAGGTAAAGATTCTTATTTTTCCTTTGCATTGCTCATATTAATCTTCCCTTTTTCCTGAAAAAGTTACGTCGTGTCCGGAAATGTATCTCCTGAACGTGTATGAACTTGTCCGGAGATGCATTTCTGGGAGTTGTCTGTGTCAATTTTGAAGTTATTCTACAACACTAGTAGCTAATATGTTTTCTTATTGTTTTAATTGTTTTCAGTAGATATGGTGCACCCCGATATTTTTCCAAAACAAATTGTTTCTCCGAATGTTCAAGGTGTTGTTGTGAAGGCGTTAAATGTTGGCAACGACTTTAAAAACAAGCAAGAGTTTGAATCTCGTGATAAAATGCTTTAATGAATTTGTATGGAGGCCTCTAAACTTGGATTTGGTGTGGTTATCAGAAGGTCCGATAATGGTTCAGATAAAAGATGTGCCTTTGTGACAATGACATGCGAAAGAAGCGGGAAATATCGAGCTCCTCTCTGGAATTTTAAAAGAGATGACACCGATACAAGAAAATGTGATTGTCCGTTTAAGGTTCGTGGTTACATGTTGGCAAACAAAAATTGGAGATTTAATGTGATATGTGGTTTGCATAACCATGATTTGTGTTTAAAATTAGTCGGTCATCCTAGTGTCTGTCGGCTCAAGCCGGAAGAGAAGAAATGTGTTGCTGACATGACCTTGAATCTTGTTCAACCGAAAAATATACTTGCAACATTGAAACGGAAACGACCCGATAATATATCAAATATCAAGCAAGTGTATAATATTCGACACCTCACTAGCAAGGCGTTTAGGGGGGATAGAACTGAGATGCAACAAATCATGAAACTGTTGGATGCTAATAGTTAAATGTCTAGGAACTGTTGAAATGTACTTCAGTGGGGTTTTTTGTTATCGTATCCGCAGAGATTGTATAGATATTACCGTCGTTCTATAGTTGGAATCGTTTTAAATTTAAGGTAACAAAGAGTTTGGTTTATTGGTAACGGAACGTTTGCATGAAAAGTTAATAACAATGATAAAAGAAATTGGTTTTAAAATATTTGGTAAAAGCATGCCAAGATTAGGGTTCAATAATCAGTTTCATACGTATTTACTCGATAGAGTATGTGAACTTGTTAACAATGAATATAATCACATATCCTCGCAACATGTTTATCTCTAACACATGTTGTGAGATTTATCATATCGATCCTTAGATGATCTCTCACTCTAACTATCAAGATGATAACATTAAAAGGTCAATATTTATGAATATCAACTCTCAAAACTATCTCTAGCCTCATGATTGTTGATGGATTAAAACTTAGATCAAGTCTTAGAACATATTTCTCAATCATGAACCAAAACAAATCATAAATCATAAAAACAAAGTTTTTCACCATATATTAACCATCAACAAGGTTCACAAACTAGTTATCAAGATCAATACATACAAAAAAAAGAATTACCTGCCACTAATCTTGACACAAAAGGGGTTTAGCTACCCATTGACATGGTAGCTTGCTTCACAAGTATCGAGAGGAGATGAAAAAGCATCCGCGTCGAATAATCGAGATCGGATGTAAATCCAGCTTCTCTATGTGAAATCTCACTCTTGGATGATGAAAAGTCAGAAACTTAGGTTATGGTGTGTGAAAATAGGTTATGATCTGTCATACCCTAAATTTTGACTAGGCGTTTTTATTTTTTCTCATTTCATCTGTCTATGTTTTCATACTGTGTCGTCTGCATATAATATCATATATTTTCTTCATGAATATTTTTTGAATTATTAGCCGGAATTAACGTGTTAAATTTTCAGGTATTTTTGGTCAAACTAAAAAGTCAACAGTGCAAAAAGTCGGTATCCAGGCAATTTTTAAAAATTGAACTTTCAGACATCATTTTTTATTTATTTTTCGCGTACTTTAACTCGGTGTGCTTATTTTAATTTTTTGACTTTCCGATCATCATGTTTCTGACCCGTCTGAGCCTTTTTAGGGGTAAAATCAATTTCAAAATTTGACAAAACGATGTATTTCTTCAATACGTATATTTTTTGCTGATCGTTTTGGTGTGTTCATTTTATTTTTTCGGACACTTCGATACGGACATTTTTTATCATTTTTTTTACCGGTCCCGGTTCCAATTTTAATTAATTTTTATTAATTAATCAAGATTTTCATAACCTAGTTTTTATTCATTTTTTTATTATATTTAATTTGTTTATTATATTAGTACATTATTATAATATATAATGTAATTTTTGTTTTATTATTTTTACAGTACTAGTCTCTCTTTTACACTACTAGTCTCCAAAAGTTACAATATTTCTTCCCCACCCTAACAATTTCATACGCCTCTTTCTCTCTCACTCTCTGTAACTTTTTTTTCTTTCCATATTTTGCTACTACCATCACATAATCACTTTTCATTTTTCAAACATTTACATATTATACCATTTTTCCACAAAATTATCCAACTCATTAATTCTCATTCAAACTCAAGTCAAGAATGTTAACCACAAAATTCTTCTTCATATGTCATGGCATACATCATTTACTTGATTCCCAAGTCTTTTTTCTACTATAAATATTTTACAAAATTTTCACATTAGACACACCAAAACAAATACACATTGTTTTCTCCAAATACTCTCCCTCACTATATTTTTCTACACATACATATTTCTAGTTTTTACTTTCAATTTCTCATGTCAACACCACCAAGACCCCTATGTAAGTACCCCTTTTTGTTTAGTTTAATTTAATGTATGTCTACATTTATATCCTATTAGTGTTAAGTTATATATGTTAAGACCTTGTTTTCATATATGAAATAACAACTAATAAAGAACTTTAGTTTTTTTTTTCTTTTTTAATCTATTTTTATCATTATTAATTTTATTAATTTTTATTCAAAAAAATAAAATAAAAAAAATAGAAAGAAAAGAGAGAGATATGTCTCTCTCTCTCTCTCCATTTTACTTTTTAAAAACTTTATTTTTAATTTTTTTAATTTTTGTAATATTTAGTATTATTAATTATTATTTATTATAATATATATATATATATATATATATATATATATATATATATATATATATATATATATATATATATATGTGTTTTTATGAACTCTTGATTGTGTTTTTATTTATGGTTTTTACATTTGGATTGTTAATTGGACTTTAGTTCTAAGCCAATTTATTATTTTTATTATTATTATTATTATTATTATTATTATTATTGTTGTTGTTATCTTATTATTAAGGTTTATTTATTTTTGGGTCTTTGGACCTAGTTGCTAATACACATCTTTCTATTTAAGTTTAATAATTAAATCTTGATACTTTTCCATTGATTAATTCTTGAGGACCGCGTATATCTGTCATTTGTTAGTTACCACGATGCTTTTCCGTGTATATTTTCAATTGCTATGATGTTTTTCCATTATGTCACGATGTTTTGCCATGTATATGCTTTTATCTCACGATGATTTGCCGTGAATATCTATTTTATTTTACACGATGTTTTGCCGTGTGCTTTCTATTTGTTTTCACTGTGATGTTTTGCCACGTATATTTGTTACTCGCGATGTTGTGTCGCGCATCTTTTTCTGTTGATTACACGATGTTTTTCCGTGTATATACTTTTATCCCACGATGTTCTCCCGTGTATATTTTATCTGTCGCAATGCTTTGATGTGTCTTCATTTATTCCGTGATGTTTTGCCACGTATGTCTGCTCCCTTAGGATCTCTTAGTTCAAATTTAATTTTTGATTAGGTTTGAAATAAGATAGACATTAGGATATTCAATCAAGCATGACAACATTAGGGTAGAATTTCCCGTTCGAAACTCAACCTTAGGTTCATCTTTGCATGATAATATTAGGTTAGATTTTCCCTCTCGTCGTCGTGCGATTTAAACTTTCTTTTATGTAGTTCGTGCCGCATAAGGGTGAACTACGACCGCTCTAATTTCTCAAGATCCCGTTGAGAATACGTAGGCATAAGACTGTAAAGTCTTAGCGAGCAATATTTTCTTATTTTTCATCGTCTCTTTACATCCGACGTTTTCCCGGATATTCGTATTTTCAACCTCTTATTTTATCTCTTTCAATCCGACGTTTTCCCGGATATCTGCAACCTTTTCTTTTTTATATCTTCCCCTGCAATCCGATATTTTCCCGGATATTCATATCGCTTCTTTTTAAAACAACTTTCTCCTTGTGATTTAAATTCAAATTCATATTTGTTATCAAAACTTTCTTCAATTTCTTGAATAACTAACCATACAACTATGGAAGCTTGCTCGCCTTTAAGTTTTTATCAGCTTTCTTTTACATGCTTATACATATATATATATATATATTTGTCTGTAATGCTGGAAGCTTGCTCACCTGTAAGTCCTCTTCCACACCTTTTTAAATACTTGTCTATATATATATCAACTGTATATATACCTGTATATCTGCTTAGAGTTTTCCCCGACAATTAAGTCTAGAATTAGATAAAGCCAGTGGTCGCTCTTTCAACACAGTCAAAACTAGTTCCCCATAGGAATTTCCAGATACAGTCTTGCCTCCCCTTGGGCTTATACAATATGGAACAAAGAGCAAGGCATTACTCCCGGTGAAACTTTTCTCAGACTGTCACTATTAGAAATTGTCTAAGAAATTCACATTCCCCGAAGAGGATTAATTCCCGGTGAAACCTCTCTTGAATTTATTTAAACCCTAGAATTGTTCACTAAAAGAAGGATTAATTCCCGGTGAAACTTTTCTTGAACTTTTCTTATGTTTGGACCCACAGGCTTCCTAAAAGCATCCCCAGCCTCCTCTTAGGCTTTGTACAAGGACCCTCAGGCTTCTTAGAAGTTATCATGCCTCCTCTTGGGCTTAGTACAAGGACCCAGAGACCTCCTACAGGTATAGGACAAAAACTAGTCATCATTTTTTAGGCCAGTCCTCTCTAAAGTCAAAACATCAAACCAATTTAGGGTTGATTCTCATCCCTTAAAACATCAACCTCCTCTTGGGCATCATACAAAGACCATCCTTCAGTTAAAGATCAACCTTCTCATACCAGTAGACTTGGACAGTCTCATTTCCTCTTGAATTTCAAAGAGTCCTTTTTATCTCCTTAAAGAACAGGGAAAAACCCTGATCATTTCATCAATTTCCAATAGAGTTAAAACCTCCAAAGCTTTCAAAACTCAATCTTTAATTTCTCACTTTAAAATTTCTCCATCCAGAGATGACAAATTCTCTCTCAGTCAAACCCTTTAGCTTCAATCTTGGGCTTTGAACAAGACACCAGACATCTTTTCCTCTCATAGAATAGGAGGAACTACGATTGCTCTGATTTCCCTATTTTCTTTAACGAGAATACGTAGGCATAAGATTGTGAAATCTTAGCGAGCACACTTATCAAAAACCTTAGGTCCAGTACCTTACCAAAAACATTGAAAAACCCGAAAACAACAAAATATTTTTTCAACATCTCTCAACCTTCCCAAAGGAGAAACTTTCCCATTTACAACAGATAAAAACCAGTAAGTAGAAAGCAGTAAGGAAAATGTTAATCAACCCATGGATAACCATGTATAGGATGGGTAATTAACAACTCCTCATTGTATAACCTGACCCCAGACCCCCCAATCTCTTAGCATTTGTTAAAAAAAACATTTGCGTGCAAGGTTAGTTTGAGATAGCTTCCTTTTCCTTTCCAGCTTCATAGGATAACTAAGAAATCAGAAAGTAGCACAAAATCCCATCCACAGACGGATGTGGGCGGTCACGAAAACCGCGCTACAGAAAAATGGCGACTTTGCTGGGGACCCAAACTAGGATTAGAATTCCTAAGAGGTCTAGGTTTTTAGATATTGTTCTATTTACTATATTATATATATACTACTTTTCCTACTTGATATCCGTGTTTATTTTTCTGTCAATGGGAATGCGATTAATACGCATGTGGAAAGTTTGAGAGAACCCTAAGATAGGTGATGGCATAGACGGGTGGTCTTACAGGGAGTGATTCCCAAATAAGCGATCCTGGTAAACCATCAAATCAGTGGAGATACGCTTTGCGGATTCAATGTTGAACGATAATTGTCGTGAAAGCAGATTGTCCCAATGTGGTGTCCGTGAAACTGAGGATTTAGTAGACATTAACCATGTGGCCATTTGGTAGTGCAGTGACTATCGGGAATAGTTGATACGCGATACTACACTCAAATTAAGATTTCCTCTGGGATACTATAGCTCGCTCGGGTGAACTAGCTTGCTATTGTTATCTCCGGGAGGGGTCAGTGATTTTTGGGAACCTTAACCCGTTCTACAGGTACAAAATTACCAAAATAGTACAACCTTTGGGGATGGGTGGAGCCAGTAACTTCATGCTCGTGACGCCGAACCTTTGAACCCCATGTTTGTAATTTTGCTTGTGTTTACACACCCGTGAGTTCTTTAAAAGTTTTCAAATCTTTTACATGTAAACTGTTTCCTATGTTGCATAAGCATTGCATATCATTTGCATAAGCCATACATACGTCCAGGTCATCGTCAATTCATTCCAACTATCTGTCTTTCAGTCATCTGTAAGTCGTCAAACTGATTCCTCATCACCGATACGGGACAATCCTAATGTCCAGCGCAATTTTCTGTCTGAATATAAGAATTGAAGCTTCAATCAACTTCACCTCAGTTACTTCCCCAAGACAGGGCAGCTCATCCTTGTGTTTGATTAGTCACTGACCTTGTTTCTGTCTATTTTACATTTTCCTTGTTTGTATCATATTTCTTTACTTTCAAACTTGTTTATCTTTAAATGTCAGTTTTAATGAAATGAGCATGTACAGTATTTTGATTCAAATCATCTGTTTATTTGCATCTTTATGCTTTCTCTTTCAAAAAACAAAAATTTTCATAAAAAAATACACCTCTTTTTCAAATTTTTGACTATGCAAATATTTGTGGGAGGATGACGAAAACGTAATACCCATAATTGATGTCGGTACGCTTTCGAATAAACTTTGCTGACGATGTAAGGCATTTTTTCAATTCCCAAACACTGGAGATATAAGGAAGATAATCCCTCATTAAACCCTTTGAGCCTTGAAGTAGGAGTTTCTTTCTTTATAAAAAGAAACCCACAATTTTAACCAGGGACAGGGTAGTTCTCAGTTTAATTTGGGTTGTGTATTCAAGTTCAAAAAGTTTACATACAGCAAGCAGATGCTGATAACGTCTTTCAAATCAAAAGCCAGTGATGGTCCGTCGTAATCATCAAATCAAGCAGTCACTTTCTTTCTAAGAAGAAATCAAAAAGCAAAAAGTCCGCTAAGTCAAAAAGCTTAGGCAAAAACTAGGGCATCCCGCTGACTATAAATTTCAAAAGAAATAGGTCAGGCAAAAGTTAGGGATAACACAAAGAAGAGGTCCTTAAATCCTCGATCTTCAAAAAGTCCACAAAGAAGAAAAACAACTAAATGTTGTAAAGAAACTTAGGTTATGGTGTGTGAAAATAGGTTATGATCTGTCATACCCTAAATTTTGACCAGACGTTTTTATTTTTTCTCATTTCATCTGTCTATGTTTTCATACTGTGTCGTCTGCATATAATATCATATATTTTCTTCATGAATATTTTTTGAATTATTAGCCGGAATTAACGTGTTAAATTTTCAGGTATTTTTGGTCAAACTAAAAAGTCAACAGTGCAAAAAGTCGGTATCCAGGCAATTTTTAAAAATCGAACTTTCAGACATCATTTTTTATTTATTTTTCGCGTACTTTAACTCTGTGTGCTTATTTTAATTTTTTGACTTTCCGGTCATCATGTTTCTGACCCGTCTGAGCCTTTTTAGGGGTAAAATCAATTTCAAAATTTGACAAAACGATGTATTTTTTCAATACGTATATTTTTTGCTGATCGTTTTGGTGTGTTCATTTTATTTTTTCGGACACTTCGATACGGATAGTTTTTATCTTTTTTTACCGGTTTTGGTTCCAATTTTAATTAATTTTTATTAATTAATCAAGATTTTCATAACCTAGTTTTTATTAATTTTTTTTATTATATTTAATTTGTTTATTATATTAGTACATTATTATAATATATAATGTAATTTTTGTTTTATTATTTTTACACTACTAGTCTCCAAAAGTTACAAAATTTCTTTCCCACCCTAACAATTTCATACGCCTCTTTCTCTCTCACTCTCTGTAACTTTTTTTTCTTTCCATATTTTGCTACTACCATCACATAACCACTTTTCATTTTTCAAACATTTACATATTATACCATTTTTCCACAAAATTATCCAACTCATTAATTCTCATTCAAACTCAAGTCAAGAATGTTAACCACAAAATTCTTCTTCATATGTCATGACATACATCATTTACTTGATTCCCAAGTCTTTTTTCTACTATAAATATGTTACAAAATTTTCACATCAGACACACCAAAACAAATACACATTGTTTTCTCCAAATACTCTCCCTCGCTATATTTTTCTACACATACATATTTCTAGTTTTTACTTTCAATTTCTCATGTCAACACCACCAAGACCCCTATGTAAGTACCCCTTTTTGTTTAGTTTAATTTAATTTATGTCTACATTTATATCCTATTAGTGTTAAGTTATATATGTTAAGACCTTGTTTTCATATATGAAATAACAACTAATAAAGAACTTTAGTTTTTTTTTTCTTTTTTAATCTATTTTTATCATTATTAATTTTATTAATTTTTATTCAAAAAAATAAAAAAAAAAAATAGAAAGAAAAGAGAGAGGTATGTCTGTCTCTCTCCATTTTACTTTTTAAAAAGTTTATTTTTTATTTTTTTTATTTTTGTAATATTTAGTATTATTAATTATTATTTATTACAATTTATATATATATATATATATATATATATATATATATATATATATATATATATATATATATATATATATATATATATATATATATATATATATGTTTTTATGAACTCTTGATTGTGTTTTTATTTTTGGTTTTAACATTTGGATTGTTATTTGGACTTTAGTTCTACGCCAATTTTTTTATTATTATTATTATTATTATTATTATTATTATTATTATTATTGTTATCATATTATTAAGGTTTATTTATTTTTGGGCCATTGGACCTAGTTGCTAATACACATCTTTCTATTTAAGTTTAATAATTAAATCTTGAGGCTTTTCCATTAATTAATTCTTGAGGACCACGTATATCTGTCATTTGTTAGTTACCACGATGTTTTTCCGTGTATATTTTCAATTGCTATGATGTTTTTCCATTATGTCACGATGTTTTGCCGTGTATATGCTTTTATCTCACGATGATTTGCCGTGAATATCTATTTTATTTTACACGATGTTTTGCCGTGTGCTTTCTATTTGTTTTCACTGTGATGTTTTGCCACGTATATTTGTTACTCGCGATGTTGTGTCGTGCATCTTTGTCTGTTGATTACACGATGTTTTGCCGTGTATATACTTTTATCCCACAATGTTCTCCCGTGTATATTTTATCTGTCACAATGCTTTGTTGTGTCTTCATTTATTCAGTGTTGTTTTGCCACGTATGCATGCTCCCTTAGGATCTCTTAGTTCAAATTTAATTTTTTATTAGGTTTGAAATAAGATAGACATTAGGATATTCAATCAAGCATGACAACATTAGGGTAGAATTTCCCGTTCGAAACTCAACCTTAGGTTCATCTTTGCATGATAATATTAGGTTAGATTTTCCCTCTCGCCGTCGTGCGATTTAAACTTTCTTTTCTGTAGTTCGTGTCGCATAAGGGTGAACTACGACCGCTCTAATTTCTCAAAATCCCGTTGAGAATACGTAGGCATAAGACTGTAAAGTCTTAGCGAGCAACATTTTCTTATTTTTCATCGTCTCTTTACATCCGACGTTTTCCCGGATATTCGTATTTTCAACCTCTTATTTTATCTCTTTCAATCCGACGTTTTCCCGGATATCTGCAACCTTTTCTTTTTTCTATCTACCCCTGCAATCCGATATTTTCTCGGATATTCATATCGCTTCTTTTTAAAACAACTTTCTCCTTGTGATTTAAATTCAAATTCATATTTGTTATCAAAACTTTCTTCAATTTCTTGAATAACTAACCATACAACTATGGAAGCTTGCTCGCCTTTAAGTTTTTATCAGCTTTCTTTTACATGCTTATACATATATATATTTGTCTGTAATGCTGGAAGCTTGCTCACCTGTAAGTCCTCTTCCACTCCTTTTTAAATACTTGTCTATATATATCAACTGTATATATACCTGTATATCTGCTTAGAGTTTTCCCCGACAATTAAGTCTATAATTAGATAAAGCCATTGGTCGCTCTTTCAACACAGTCAAAACTAGTTCCCCATAGGAATTTCCAGATACTGTCTTGCCTCCCCTTGGGCTTATACAATATGGAACAAAGAGAAAGGCATTATTCCCGGTGAAACTTTTCTCAAACTGTCACTATTAGAAATTGTCAAAGAAAATCACTTTCCCCAGAGAGGATTGATTCCCGGTGAAACCTCTCTTGAATTTCTTCAAACCCTAGAATTGTTCACTAAAAGAAGGATTAATTCCCAGTGAAACTTTTCTTATGTTTGGACCCACAGGCTTCCTAAAAGCATCCCCAGCCTCCTCTTAGGCTTTGTACAAGGACCCACAGGCTTCTTAGAAGTTATCATGCCTCCTCTTAGGCTTAGTACAAGGACCCAGAGACCTCCTACAGGTATATGACAAAAACTAGTCATCATTTTTTAGGCTAGTCCTCTCTAGAGTCAAAACATCAAACCAATTTAGGGTTGATTCTCATCCCTTAAAACATCAACCTCCTCTTGGGCATCATACAAAGACCATCCTTCAGTCAAAGATCAACCTTCTCATACCAGTAGACTTGGACAGTCTCATTTCCTCTTGGGTTTCAAAGAGTCATTTTTATCTCCTTAAAGAACAGGAAAAAACCCTGATCATTTCATCAATTTCCAATAGAGTTAAAACCTCCAAAGCTTTCAAAACTCAATCTTTAAATTCTCACTTTAAAATGTCTCCATCCAGAGATGACAAATTCTCTCTCAGTCAAACCCTTTAGCTTCAATCTTGGGCTTTAAACAAGACACCAGACATCTTTTCCTCCCATAGAATAGGAGGAACTACGATTGCTCTGATTTCCCTGTTTTCTTTAACGGGAATACGTAGGCATAAGATTGTGAAATCTTAGCGAGCACACTTATCAAAACCTTAGGTCCAGTACCTTACCAAAAACATCGAAAAACCCGAAAACAACAAAAATATTTTTTCAACATCTCTCAACCTTCCCAAAGGAGAAACTTTCCCATTTACAACAGATAAAAACCAGTAAGTAGATAGCAGTAAGGAAAATGCTAATCAACCCATGGATAACCATGTATAGGATGGGTAATTAACAACTCCCCATTGTATAACCTGACCCTGGACCCCCCAATCTCTTAGCATTTGTTAAAGAAAACATTTGCACGCAAGGTTAGTTTGAGATAGCTTCCCTTTCCTTTCCAGCTTCATAGGATAAATAAGAAATCAGAAAGTAGCACAAAATCCCATCCGCATACGGATGCGGGCGGTCACGAAAACCGCGCTACAGAAAAATGGCGACTCTGCTGGGAACCCAAACTAGGATTAGAATTCCTAAGAGGTCTAGGTTTTTAGAAATTTTTCTATTTACTATATTATATATATAATACTTTTCCTACTTGATATCCGTGTTTATTTTTCTGTCAATGGGAATGCAATTAATACGCATGTGGAAAGTTTGAGAGAACCCTAAGATAGGTGATGGCATAGACGGGTGGTCTTACAGGGAGTGATTCCCAAATAAGCGATCCTGGTAGACCATCAAATCAGTGGAGATACCCTTTGCGGATTCAATGTTGAACGATAATCGTCGTGAAAGCAGATTGTCCCAATGTGGTGTTCGTGAAACTGAGGATTTAGTAGACATTAACCATGTGGCCATTTGGTAGTGCAGTGACTATCGGGAATAGTTGATACGCGATACTACACTCAAATTAAGATTTCCTCTGGGATACTATAGCTCGCGCGGGTGAACCAGCTTGCTATTGTTATCTCTGGGAGGGGTCAGTGATTTTTGGGAACCTTAACCCGTTCTACAGGTACAAAATTACCAAAATAGTACAACCTTAGGGGGATGGGTAGAGCCATTAACTCCATGCTCGTGACGCCGAACCTTTGAACCCCATGTTTGTAATTTTGCTTGTGTTTACACACCCGTGCGTTCTTTAAAATTTTTCAAATCTTTTACATGTAAATTGTTTCCTATGTTGCATAAGCATTGCATATCATTTGCATAAGCCACACATACGTCTAGGTCATCGTCAATTCATTCCAACTATCTGTCTTTCAGTCATCTGTAAGTCGTCAAACTGATTCCTCATCACCGATACGGAACAATCCTAATGTCCAGCGCAATTCTCTGTCTGAATATAAGAATTGAAGCTTCAAACAACTTCACCTCAGTTACTTCCCCAAGACAGGGCAACTCATCCTTGTGTTTGATTAGTCACTGACCTTGTTTCTGTCTATTTTGCATTTTCCTTGTTTGTATTATATTTATTTACTTTCAAACTTGTTTATCTTTAAATGTCAGTTTTACTGAAATGAGCATGTATAGTATTTTGATTCAAATCATCTGTTTATTTGAATCTTTATGCTTTCTCTTTCAAAAAACAAAAATTTTCATAAAAAATACACCTCTTTTTCAAATTTTTTACTATGCAAATATTTGTGGGAGGATGACGAAAACGTAATACCCATAATTGATGTCGGTACGCTTTCGAATAAACTTTGCTGACGATGTAAGGCATTTTTCAATTCCCAAACACTGGAGATATAAGGAAGATAATCCCTCATTAAACCCTTTGAGCTTTGAAGTAGGAGTTTCTTTCTTTATAAAAAGAAACCCACAATTTTAACCAGGGGCAGGGTAGTTCTCAGTTTAATTTGGGTTGTGTATTCAAGTTCAAAAAGTTTACATACAACAAGCAGATGCTGAAAATGTCTTTCAAATCAAAAGCCAGTGATGGTCCGTCGTAATCATCAAATCAACCAGTCACTTTCTTTCTAAGAAGAAATCAAAAAGCAAAAAGCCCGTTAAGTCAAAAAGCTTAGGCAAAAACTAGGGAATCCCGCTGACTATAAATTTCAAAAGAAATAGGTCAGGCAAAAGTTAGGGATAACACAAAGAAGAGGTCCTTAAATCCTCGATCTTCAAAAAGTCCACAAAGAAGAAAACAACTAAATGTTGTAAAGAAGCAGTAGTTGCCTTCTCAAGACTTCTGGACCATCATCATCACTATCATCAGTACAATTCTGAAACCTTTTGGGACCTGAATGCACAATTTAAGTTTAACTGAGCATAGGACTGGAGAACATCACGAAGTTGGGGTGGGCACAAACAAATTTTGAGCCTTTATCTTTCTTTCATAAACTGTGAACCAGACCACGTTATAACCCTCAAAAGACCTAATTGAAGCAAGGTTATTTTGAAAGTATACTTCAGCAAGGTTGCGTAAATTGACTCCAAAATCATTTTTTGCAAATCATTTGTTTTGGTATCATACCTCTGTTTTACCTTTCATTCAAAATATTTTAAATCGCCGTGTTTTTAATCAGTAATTCATATTACTGTACTTTTTCTAAAAACAATGATTTTGTTTTCAAAAATTTTGCATGAACTTTGCATTAAATTTGCCTTGTTTAAATAAATATTTTTTATTGCAAACTAGTTTTCCTCTCAAGGAATTTTCAAAACAGTTTAGAAACTTGGTCAGTGATCCTATCAGGGGCAAGTTCTTTCCAGAGCCTGTTAAGAATCAGTTCAAGATTTGTTCAGTACAAGTCCTTCTCAGAATTAGTTTATTCAGAAAAACTTTCAAGACTCATTACTGGGGCAAGCCTTCCTAGTATACAGCATACAATTATCATCATTCAAGCTGAAGCAATAATCAGTTCATCTACAATAGTCAACAAGTCTGGGGCAATTTATTTGGAAAAATCCCCAAGCAGCTCTCAAACCTTCCTCCAAGGATCATAAACTTGATACAGTTTATCAGTATGACAAAGAGGTGTTTAACAAACAATATTTTCAGTCCCTAAGCAATGGGAGTGATCTTTGTGTTGAGGAATCAGTCTTGTCTGTCACTCCCCAAAAGAGTATAAACTTATTGATTTCCACTCCTCAAAGAGTCTAAACTTGTTGTCAGCACTTTCATTTACATTACATACATTTAATCATACATCATAACATTTTCATATACTATGCATTCAAGAGTGTTTTAATCCTTATTTGCATTCATCAGTGATCGTGTTATTATCAACATCTTACCTTTCTACAAAATCCAACTTATCTGGCTCCAATACTTTTATGTCTTATCTGATGATCTTCCAGATATAACTTTGTTTCTATCCGATGTTCTTCCGGATATGTCTATCTGTTCTGATGCTTTTCCAAAACTTTTCTTTGTGTCTACCCGATGTTCTTCCGGATATATCTTTTGGTTTTGAAGTTTTTTCCAAAACCCGTTATGATGTTTTTCTAGAATTCTCTTTGTCTCTCTGATGCTCTCCCAGATATAACTTTTTCTCATCTGATATTTTTCCAGATGCAACTTTTGTTCTGATGTACTTATCTGATGCTTTTCCGGATATGTCCATCATTCTGTCAGTCTTCTAAAATTTTTTCCTGTACATTTAATGTTTTTCTAAATGTTTCGGATTTACACTCAAAGTTATTTTTAATACATTCAACGCTTTTCTGGATGTCGTTAATATGCCTTCGAGTTTGTTTCTCATTCATCCAATGTTCTTCTAGATATGCCTGGTTTATTTTTCAGACTTCATTCAATGCTCTCCTGAATGTCTCTGGTTGATTTTCTTATATCTCTAAATATTTACTATTTTTCCAGATTCCATTCAATGCTCTTCTGAATGTCTCTGATAATCATGTCTGCTTATGTTCCAAAGTTTCATTCAAACGTTCTCCTGAATGTCTTTTACGGTTGTTACTGTTCTTTTCCAGGGTTTTTCAATACATGTCTGAAAATCTCTGATGACTGTAACATGTTTCCCAGTAAAGTTATTGTCACTTTCTGGATGTTCCCCTGTATTCCACAATAAAATTAAACTGCTTTCTCAGAAGTCTCTGACATATCCTCAGATCTGGTCTCATTCCACATCTAATGTTTTTCTAGATGTTTTTGATATATTTTTTAGAGTATGACACTTCTTTCGCATCTGATGTTTTTCCGGATGTCTGAATCTCTATTCCAGGGTTTATCCCTCTCTTTCCAAATACTACTGAATATTTTTTGTCACCTCGGAAAATTTCCTCAATATCTTACATCCCGAAGAAAATTCTGGTTGTCTGTCTCCTGTGGTATCATTCGCCACAGTGTTCAAAATCCTTCATTCATCACATATCATTTCATCTGCATTCACGGTCAAAATTCTAGGTACTCTAATATTTAATCCTCTTATACCTCGAATGTCTAAAACTCTTTGCTATTCATACCTTCAGGTCTAAGAAGATTAAATAGGGCATCTGTCATACCCTAAATTTTGACCAGGCGTTTTTCTTTTTTCTCATTTCATCTGTCTATGTTTTCATACTGTGTCATCTGCATATAATCTCATATATTTTCTTCATGAATATTTTTTGAATTATTAGCCGGAATTAACGTGTTAAATTTTCAGGTATTTTTGGTTAAACTGAAAAGTCAACAGTGCAAAAAGTCGGTATTCAGGTAATTTTTAAAAATCGAACTTTCAGACATCATTTTTTATTTATTTTTCGCGTACTTTAACCCGGTGTGCTTATTTTAATTTTTTGACTTTTCGGTCATCATGTTTCTGACCGTCTGAGCCTTTTTAGCGAGTAAAATCAATTTTAAAATTTGACAAAATGATGTATTTCTTCAATACGTATATTTTTTTACTTATCGTTTTGGTGTGTTCATTTTATTTTTTCAGACACTTTGATACAGACAGTTTTTATCGTTTTTTTTTATCGATTTCGGTTCCAATTTTAATTAATTTTTATTAATTAATCAAGATTTTCATAACTTAGTTTTTATTAATTTTTTTTATTATATTTAATTTATTTATTTTATTAGTATATTATTATAATATATAATATAATTTTTGTTTTATTATTTTTACACTACTAGTCTCTCTTTTACACTACTAGTCTCCAAAAAATTACAAAATTTCTTCCCCACCCTCACAATTTCATACGCCTCTTTCTCTCTCACTCTCTGTAACTTTTTTTTCTTTTGCATATTTTGCTACTACCATCCCATAACCACTTTTCATTTTTCAAACATTTACATATTATAACATTTTTCCACAAAATTATCCAACTCATTAATTCTCATTCAAACTCAAGTCAAGAATGTTAACCACAAAATTCTTCTTCATATGTCAGGGCGTACATCATTTACTTGATTCCCAAGTCTTTTTTCTACTATAAATATGTTACAAAATTTTCACATTAGACACACCAAAACAAATACACATTGTTTTCTCCAAATACTCTCTCTCACTATATTTTTTTTCACATACATATTTCTCGTCTTTACTTTCAATTTCTCATGTCAACACCACCAAGACCATTATGTAAGTACCTCTTTTTGTTTAGTTTAATTTAATTTATGTATACATTTATATCCTATTAGTGTTAAGTTATATATCACTACGCCAAACAAGGGAAAAGAGGGCGCTTTTTTTGGCCTATGACAGCGCTTAAAAGCGTTGTCGTAGGTAAAGACAGCGCTTTTTTATTTATGAAAAAGCACTCTCTAAAAGGGGACTTTAGACAGCGCTTATAAAAGCGCTGTCTAATGTATACGTTTAAAATTTTAAAGAATTTTTTTATACACTTTAGAGAGCGCTTTTTAAGAAAAAGCGCTCTATAAAGTGGGACTTTAGACAGCGCTTTTGAAAGCGCTGTCTAATGTATACGTATAATTATTATTTTATATACCTTTAGAGAGCGCTTTTCCTTAAAAGTGCTCTCTAAAGGTGGACTTTAGACAGCGCTTTTGAAAGCGCTGTGTAATGTATAACCTTAGACAGCGCTTTTTTCTCAAAAGCGCTGTCTTTTGTCTACGTATAATTTTGAAGATTTTTTTTAAAAATCCCATTTTAACCATTTTTTTATGCAGAAACCTGTATAATTCACATTTCCATAAACCTGTATAATTCACATTTCAATAAACCAGTATGGATACGCATTTCCATCAACAAATTCTATTTCAAAACTAGAATTTACATTAATGTAGAATTCGCACAAATTCTATAAACTAGAATTTGTACATTTCAATAAACTAGAATTTGTACATTTCAATAAACTAGAATTTACATGCAGAATTCGCACAAATTCTATTGTATGGTTTCAAACCTGCATAGAATTTACATTTCAATAAACTAGAATTTACATTCACAAAACTATACAATATTCAAGAAAGAATTCTTCTTGCAATAAAAAATTCGCATAATTCCTCCTTAGTATCTTGCAATTGTTTCCTCGTGTAATAAGGACACGCCATATCATCCAAATACTACATAACAAAACAAAATACGCATTAGTTAAGAAATAATATATAGATGTTTTGTGTTATCAAGTAGCATCACTAATAAGCAATATTGTGAAAATTAATATACCTCCACTTTGACTCATGTAATATTGGTTGCTCTAGCCCGTGTTACTCGTGCGTATCTTCCTGGTTACTAGACATTTGACCTGTAAGAAAGAAAAAAACAGAAATTAAATGACAAATATAAAAATCCATAATCCTAATCTATTGAATGATATAAGCTATAATTTTACAACTAGTACCTTTTTCACTAACGTCTCTTTCTTTTCTTGTTTGGAGTATGTTCTACCCGTCTCTTAACAACACGGACGGTTGGATTGATCCAAATACCCTCATTATGATCATTTCTAGTATATGATTCATTCGCTATAATATTTTCATCTTGATCATTTCTAGTAAATGATTCAATATCAACATCAATATCACCTTGATCTCCAACGTTTTCATCAATTACTTTGTTAGATAAAAGCACTATAGACCATTTTGTACTTGTCGGATCAGTGACATAGAACTCTTGTTTAGCTTGAGAGGCTAGAATAAAAGGCTCATCTTTGTACCCCACCCTATTAAGATCCACTTGCAAAAATTCTGACTTATCCATTCGTACGCCGTTATTATTTTCAACCCACTTGCAACGAAATATAGGAATCTGAAACTTCTCATAATCAAACATCCAAATGCGCTCGATAACCCCAAAATATGACAGATTTGCAAATTTGGGGTTTAAGTCTTTCACACTTGAAATGTGCATTGCTTCAGCTACCACGGTGACACCACTATTTTGCATAGTACTTTTATCATCTTGTTCTTTGGTATAAAATGTGTATCCATTAATTGCGTATGCGCTATAAGAAAACACGACCATACTTGGACCATATGCTAAACATCTCAACCTTTCTGTTATTGAATCGCGGTCTGAATAATACTTTGAATAAATATGATTCTTAAACCAAGGTATGAAACTTCGATTGTGCTCTCGTACTATCCAATTCTCATTTCTATTCGGATTTAAACCTCGGAGAACATCCTTGTGCATTTCAACATATGGATCAACCTCATTCTCATTGTGCAGAACATACAAATGCACTTGATCCCGTTCGACCCTTGATACTGTCACAACTTCATTTCCAATCAACTTTTTTCCTTCTTTTTTTTCGACAATATGAGATTTGGGGAGTCCAATTGATTGTACATTTGACAGATATTCAGTACAAAACTCAACCGCTTCTTCAACAATGTATCGTTCGGCAATACAACCCTCTGGTCGACTTCGGTTTTTCACATACCCTTTTAATATTTTCACATACCCTGTTAAGACCTTGTTTTCATATATGAAATAACAGCTAATAAAGAACTTTAGTTTTTTTTTTCTTTTTTAATCTATTTTTATCATTATTAATTTTAATAAATAAAAAATAAATAAAAAATAGAAAGAAAAGAGAGAGGTATATCCGTCTCTCTCCATTTTACTTTTTAAAAACTTAATTTTTTATTTTTTTAATTTTTGTAATATTTAGTATTATTAATTATTATTTATTACAATTAATATATATATATATATATATATATATATATATATATATATATATATATATATATATATATATATATATGTGTGTGTGTGTGTGTGTGTGTGTGTGTGTGTGTGTGTGTTTTTATGAACTCTTGATTTATGGTTTTTACATGTGGATTGTTAATTGGACTTTAGTTCTAAGCCAATTTATTATTTATATTATTATTATTATTATTATTATTATTATTATTATTATTATTATTATTATTATTATTATTAATTATTATTATTAATTTTGTTATCATATTATTAAGGTTTATTTATTTTTGGGCCTTTGGACCTAGTTTCTAATACACATCTTTCTATTTAAGTTTAATAATTAAATCTTGATGCTTTTCCATTGATTGATTCTTGAGGACCACGTATATCTGTCATTTGTTAGTTACCATGATACTTTTCCGTGTATATTTTCAATTGCTATGATGTTTTTCCATATGATGTCACGATGTTTTGCCGTGTATATGCTTTTATCTCACGATGCTTTGCCGTGAATATCTATTTTATTTTACACGATGTTTTGCCATGTGCTTTCTATTTGTTTTCATTGTGATGTTTTACCACGTATATTTGTTACTCGCGATGTTGTGTCGCGTATCTTTGTCTGTTGATTACACGATGTTTTGCCGTGTATATACTTTTATCCCACGATGTTCTCACATGTATATTTTATCTGTCACAATGCTTTGCTGTGTCTTCATTTATTCAGTGTTGTTTTGCCACGTATGCATGCTCCCTTAGGATCTCTTAGTTCAAATTTAATTTTTGATTAGGTTTGAAATAATATAGATATTAGGATATTCAATCAAGCATGACATATAAGGGTAGAATTTCCCGTTCGAAACTCAACCTTAGGTTCATCTTTGCATGATAATATTAGGTTAGATTTCCCCTCTCACCGCCGTACGATTTAAACTTTCTTTTCTGTAGTTTGTGCCCCATAAGGGTGAACTACGACCGCTCTGATTTCTCAAGATCCCGTTGAGAATACGTAGGCATAAGATTGTAAAGTCTTAGCGAGCAACCTTTTCTTATTTTTCATCGTCTCTTTACATCCGACGTTTTCCCGGATATTCGTATTTTTAACCTCTTATTTTATCTCTATTAATCCGACATTTTCCCGGATATCTGCAACCTTTTCTTTTTTCTATCTTCCCCTGCAATCCGATATTTTCCCAGGTATTCATATTGCTTCTTTTTAAAACAACTTTCTTCTTCTGATTTAAATTCAAATTCATATTTGTTATCAAAACTTTCTTCAATTTCTTGAATAGCTAACCATACAGCTATGGAAGCTTGCTCGCATGTAAGTTTTTATCAGCTTTCTTTTACATCTTATATATATATATATATTTGTCTGTAATGCTGGAAGCTTGCTCACCTGTAAGTCCTCTTCCACTCCTTTTTAAATACTTGTCTATATATATCAACTGTATATATACCTGTATATCTGCTTAGATAAAGCCAGTGGTCTCTCATTCAACACAGTCAAAACTAGTTCCCCATAGGAATTTCCAGATACAGTCTTGCCTCCTCTTGGGCTTATACAATATGGAACAAAGAGAAAGGCATTATTCCCGGTGAAACTTTTCTCAGACTGTCACTATTAGAAATTGTCAAAGAAACTCACTTTCCCCAGAGAGGATTAATTCCCGGTGAAACCTCTCTTGAATTTCTTCAAACCCTAGAACTGTTCACTAAAAGAATGATTAATTCTCGGTGAAACCTTTCTTGAACTTTTCTTAAGTTTGGACCCACAGGCTTCCTAAAAGCATCCCAGCCTCCTCTTGGGCTTTATACAAGGACCCTCAGGCTTCTTAGAAGTTCTCATGCCTCCTCTTGGGCTTAGTACAAGGACCCAGAGACCTCCTACAGGTATAGGACAAAAACTAGTCATCATTTGTTAGAGCAGTCCTCTCTAGAGTCAAAACATCAAACCAATTTAGGGTTGATTCTCATCCCTTAAAACATCAGCCTCCTCTTGGGCATCATACAAAGACCATCCTTCAGTCAAAGATCAACCTTCTCATACTAGTAGACTTGGACAGTCTCATTTCCTCTTGGATTTCAAAGAGCCCTTTTTATCTCGTTAAAGAACAGGAAAAAACCCTGATCATTTCATCAATTTCCAACAGAGTTAAAACCTCCAAAGGTTTTAAAACTCAATCTTTAAACTCTCACTTTAAAATTTCTCCAGCCAGAGATGACAAATTCTCTCTCAGTCAAACCCTTTAGCTTCAATCTTGGGCTTTGAACAAGACACCAGACATCTTTTCCTCCCATAGAATAGGAGGAACTACGATTGCTCTGATTTCCCTGTTTTCTTTAACGGGAATACGTAGGCATAAGATTGCGAAATCTTAGCGAGCACACTTATCAAAAACCTTAGGTCCAGTACCTTACCAAAAACATCGAAAAACCCGAAAACAACAAAAATATTTTTTCAGCATCTCTCAACCTTCCCAAAGGAGAAACTTTCTCATTTACAACAGATAAAAACCAGTAAGTAGAAAGCAGTAAGGAAAATGCTAATCAACCCATGGATAACCATGTATAGGATGGGTAATTAACAATTCCCCATTGTATAACTTGACCCCGAACCCCCAATCTCTTAGCATTTATTAAAGAAAATATTTGCGTACAAGGTTAGTTTGAGATAGCTTCCCTTTCCTTTCCAGCTTCATAGGATAAATAAGAAATCAGAAAGTAGCACCCAATCCCATTCGCTCATCTGACAAATGATGCAAATACAACCTAATTCATACAATATCTAAACGATCAAATAAGGAAATCATGGAAGCAAAAAGATCACTAAGGGCTTTTAAGGTTGTAGCTTGGTTGGGTTTACAATAAAGGGACATTTCTAAAGGCCATTGAATCGAAATTTCTGATGCAAAAGAACATTCACTATACAAGGTATTCACACATCTCACTTCATTCACCATTTTCCTTCCTTTACCACAAACCTTCTCAAACTTCCTTATGCATAATTATTTTGGTCTCTTTTTTTCTCATTCAAGCAAGCATTATTTTTCTTTGTTTTTCACATTCATTTTCACATTTTTCTTTTTCTTTTCATGCTTGCTTAAAATTTTTCAAAAGTTTTAGCAACTTACCAATCTTCTTTTTCATTCTCCCCAACTTATTCTCAACTAAACCTTAAGTGATTGCTCCTTGCTTTTTAAGGAAAGGAAATCAATGAAAACAATGTTCAAAGGTTCAAGAAGAAAAATTTTTAGAATCTCTCAAAATTCGATGAACTAAATATTTAAATTATGTACATACATAAATTTCATCACTAAGATGAGATCTAAACTGTTTAGGCTCAAAGGGCTAACGAATACTCACTACTCACAGGTAAATTACTGTTTGAAAATGTTTGTGCTCATTATCAACAAATGCCTTGATCATTTCTAATGCTTCCACAAAATCAAATAAATCAAAAGATAAAGCATGAATTAAAAGTACAAAACAAAATTCATCAGCAATCCTATGCATTTAGTAGACAATAGAGGTTTCTCACCATTTTACCTTTTGGACCTAAGTGATATAAGCAATCAACAAAGTTGCAACAAGAAACAACATTTCATTTGCAAAAAGACAAGAAGTTCTAACACATTCTAAATCCTAGAAATAGGTAACCATGTACCTTGCCAACAAATACATGCTTAAGTACTATCATTGCCATCCAAACTTAGAAGAATCTTTCTTGAAGAACAAACATCACCAACCTAGAAATTCTTTCAATCAACACCCAAAAATGGAAACATTAAAATTTCCACAAGCATACCAACAATACAATTTAAAAGTTGAACATTCTTTAACTGAAGAATTCAACTCTTGACAACAACAATAAAAAAACGAAAATAAGAATGAAAACTGAACAATTCAACTGAATAACAATACTAATAATAATAGTGTGCCATGGTGTTAAAAACACCAACAAAAGTATCCGTACCTGACAACGGTACATAGTACATCAAAATACTACAAATATCCAAAATATTCCACATAGTGGATGAAATACAATAAAAACTAATACAATAAACATAATAATAAGAAACCTTTACTTTGAAGATCAAAGGAAGCACAAAATGACATCAAAACAGAACTAGTCCTACTCGGACTCAGAACCAGATACCTCAACCTCCTTATCCTCGGAACCAGATACCTCAACACCCTCATCATCATTATCAGCATCCTCAACATCATCAGCAGCTACCCCCTCTCCAAAATGTGGCCTGGCCTCAGGCCAACCAGCATGGGCTAGGAATTGCTCCCTAGTCATCATCGAATGGTCCGCGGAAGGCTCTCTAAACTGCAGCTGCAAAACCTGCATAGAATCGTGTAAATCAAGCATGGTGCGCTGAGATGCCGCCATCCAATCCCAATTATACTGGAAAATCTCTCTCTGATATGGGTAGAATCCCTGAGATCCTGAACCACCAAACCCATCACCTGTACATGTATCGGCATCAGCACCAGCACCAGAGGACTCTCCTCTCAACCCCTTCGGGTTACAGAACTTATCCACGTACCTGTCATCAATCGCGGCCAAAATCGTAACCTGACGGCGGGAGGGAAAATTTACCCTTGCGTGCACACATAAAGTCATGATTAAGCAAGGAAAGACTAGCGGACAATTCTTCCTTGAGGTCGAACCTAGTCCACTTTCCACTACATCACGCATCTCATCAGCTATAATTCGGGCCATGTCAATTTGAACATTTGTCATAATGTTGTGGACAAGGTGAGCAATAGGTATAGGAACGGTAGAAGTGTGCGACTTTGGCTTGATATTCGTTAAAACCAACAACAAAATTAGCTAAGCCAAAGGACATATGTCCTCTCTATGGTACCTCCTTGGAACCTAAGATGGGTTCAATTCAACCGTTTTTCCCTTACGCAATAAATCGCAAGTGATGGCATCCGTGTCCCTGTGCAATCTCAAAGTATGGTGGTAGGAGTCAATCTCATTCTCTCTTAAGGTCAGCGGGTTATCTAGAACCGTGTTTATTGTATCTCGATCAAACTTCACAACTTTTCCATATACCAAAGTCCTCCAAGTAAATTCCTCATCATCATCCGGGAGCGCATTCGCGTAGAACTCCCGAATCATCTCCACATTGTAACTTTCTATGGGAGTGATCAATTTCCCTCATTTCTTTGTTTCCAAGAGTGTCGCTACTGCCCGGTAGGCTCCTTGTGGGTTCAAGTTGAATCACTTCTCAGGCAGGATACTCATTCTTTCAAGAGTTAAGTACCGAGCAGTCTGCTTTGCTCCGCGAAAATGGTCTGTATCATACTGAATTGGGACTTGTCGTGAAGTGCCTCCAGTATTTCTTTTCTTTGAAGGAACAATCTTTGGTGTCATCTGCAAAACCATCAGTAACAACAAACAACCAGCCAACACACAATTAAGGAAACACAACAATAATTATCAGAATCAGAAACAAGCAGCAAAAAAATTTGAAAAATCTGCTCTGTTCACCCAGAAGTTTGCAAGGCGAAGCCCTGGTGAATGCTCGCCCCAGATTCGCTAGGCAAAGTTCTGGCGAATGTTCGCCCCAGGTTCGCAAGGCGAACTAGCGGCGAACCCTGCAAATTTCTAAGTCAGCAAGTTCTGCCCACCTAACAAAAATCAGAAAATCTTTCACAAACAAATTCTATTTTTAATGCTTGAATACATATCCACATGCAAAAACAACAAAACATTAAGAACAGACAACATTGGTACATTTCAGCCTAGAATCAATTTTTCTCTCTAATGTTCAACATTAATCCCAACCGCATGTTTCTGTCAAGAATCAAAAAAGAGAATGAAAATACACAAAGTTGGGAGAATGAAAATAAACATGTGATAATGAGGAGATTAACCTGGAAAAATGAGTGAGAAGTTGCACAATTTCTTCAAAGAGCTCGTGAGAGTTGGGAGAGCGAAAGTGGCAAAGTGTGTGAGTGTTTATGAGAATAAGAGTGGAAAGAAAAGGTAGGGTTTCCTCCCAAGTCAAAAAAAGTAGATCTTGGGCCCAAACATCTGGCCCACCAACTTTTTTAACCCTTTTTTTTAAGTGATGTGGCAGCAGACTCTTTATGTTTGTCTCACTACATTCGCAGTGCGAACTGGCTAGCGAATACTCGCTCCAGGTTCGCAAAGCGAACGTCCCAGTGAACATGACAGAATTTTGAAAAAATTTTACAGGCTGCTACCATCCTTCCTACACACTCTAAATAACTTAATACATAAGAAACAATAAAAAAAATCCAGGAATACTTACAATGTTGGGGTGCCTCCCAACTAGCGCTTTGTTTAACGTCGTTTGAGCTCGACGGTCCAAGATGACCTCAATGATCATCTAGAAAAACGACGCAATTTTCACGATCAACCTCGCCTCCAAGATAGATTTTAAGTCTTTGGCCATTCACAATCCAACTCTTTTTTTTGCAAGTCCTCTAATACAATAGCACCGTAGTGCCTCACATCTTTAATAAAAAATGGTCCAGACCACTTAGACTTCAATTTTCCCGGAAAAAGCTTCAAACGAGAATTAAATAGAATAGCCATTTGGCCTACCCGAAATTCTTTCTGACAAACTTTCTTGTCATGATATTCCTTAACTTTTTCCTTATAGAGCTTGCTAGAATGATAAGCATTATTCCTTAATTCTTCCAACTCGTGTAATTGGACCTTTCTTTTCTCGCCACTTCCTTCATTGTAGGATTCAAATGGCGCTGAGGTTGAGCTATCGGCTTGAAATCCTCTTCCATTAAGATTTTGTGCATGCAATAGGCCAGACTAATTCCTTTCAAATCGGAAAGAACCCAACCTATAGCTTGTTGATTTTTCTTTAAAACTTGAATCAAATGGTCTTCCTCTTTGTCGGACAAAATGTTACTAATGATAACCGGTTTGTTACAACCTTCATCAAGGAACGCATACTTCAAATTAGAAGGCAACACCTTCAATTCAAGTTGAGATTTTTCATCATTAGCCTCTTTCTTCAACACTTCCATTTCACTTTCCCATTGTTGTAATTCTTGTAAAGATTCAAGTTCCTTCAAGCATTCTTCAAGTTCCCTTTCTTCCTCATTGGTAAGTATTTCAAATGAGTCACCAAGAGCACTTTCCAAGGGAGATGCTATGTGAACTTTCTTTGAGACTTCCATTATAGCTTCATTCATTGCAACAATACGGAAACTATCATGCTTATCTTTGGAATGCTTCATTGCTTCAAAAAGATTAAAGCACACCTCTTCATTTTGAACTCTTACTTTCATAAGGCCGTCGTCAACATCAATCATCATTCGAGCGGTTTTCATAAAAGGGCGTCCAAGAATCAATGGAGCGTCTTCGTCTTCCTCCATATCAATTACAACAAAGTCAACCGGAAATAAAAATTTATCCACCTTAACTAACACATCTTGAGCTAATCCATGAGGATGAGTTGTAGATTTGTCGACCAATTGTAATGTCATTCGAATTGCTTTCATTTCAATGTTCCCAAGCCACTTCACAATGGACAATGGAATTAAGTTGATGCTTGAGCCCAAATCAATTAAGCCTTTGCCAACATAAACATCACCAATTGTTACCAGCAAAGTAACACGCCCCGGATCGGCTTTTTTCTTCGGTAGTGTTCTTTGAATGATTGCACTATAACTTGCATCAAGGATAATTGTTTCCGGCTCCAAATATCTTCGTTTTTTTGTAAGAATATCTTTCATGAACTTAGCGTATTTGGGAATTTGTTCAAGTGCTTCGGAAAACGGAATGTTAATTTGCATTTGTCGGAATATGTCCATGAAACGAGTGTAATGCCTAGCATTGTCTTTCTTGGTGGGCACATGAGGGTAAGGTAGACTTTGAATAGGAATAAGATTCACTTTCTCCTTCCCCTTTTTGACTCTTCTCTTTTTTTCTTCTATCTTTTCTTTCTCAAGGTTCTTATTTTCAACTAACTTCTCCTTTTCATTTTCAACTTCTTCCTCATCATTCTTTTCAACTTCTACCCCATTATTTTTTTCTTCCTCCACAATCTCATCACTTCTCACGTCAACATTTTTCTCATTTTTTTCTCCTCCCCCTAACTCTCTTCCACTCCTAGTCACAATGGCTTTGCAATGTTCCTTCGGATTGGTTTAAGTGTTTGCGGAAAAAGATGGCCCCCGTTGTTGATCGGCTAATTGTTTTACAAGTTGCCCAACTTGCTTTTCAAGATTTTTTATTGATGCATCATTACTCTTTTGGTTGTCCATTGACATTTGAATGAATTGATTTAGAGTTTCTTCTAACTTTGAACTACCACCTTAAGATTGTGTCGGTTGATAAGGATTTTGATGGTATCCTTGTTGATTTTGATAATTCCCTCTTGGTTGGTATCCTTGAGGGTTTTGATAAGGTTGTTGAGAGTTTTTTTGATAAGGTTGTTGTCTTCCTTGATAACCTTGTTGTTGATTTTGATTTGCCATGTATTTTACTTCTTCATTCTCCGGAGGACAATAGCCGGTGGGGTGATCTCCTTTGCATAATTCACATACGGCTATTTGCACATTCTTGATCGGAATGTCTTGCATCTCTTTAAGTTGTTGAGGGAGCTTTGACATTTGTTGTGTTAACAACTCCACTTGTTGGGATAGCAATTTATTTTGAGCAAGAATAACATTGTTAGTCCCTAATTCAAGCATTTTCGGTTTCTTTTGAGTAGTGCCACGGTTATTGTCAGTTCTGAATTGGCAGCAATTTTGGTAAAACAATGTACTGGTTCAAGATGTCTTGCTTGATGTCTTAACATGTGCTCTTTTGTGTATATGTTAGTGTTGCAGGTCTGTGTACTGATGTCAAACACGATTTCCTGACATCTGTTGACAGTACATCAATTTGGTTTGTTTCTAGAGCTGCGCTATTTTTAATATATCTTGGGAGATTTTGTTTGAGAGATTGCAGGAGAATTTATTGGAGAAGATTTATTATGATACAATCAATTCCTATTACTTTGTGGAGTATATTTTGTTACTATTTTAGGGCGAAGAGATTTGGAGAATAAATTTGCTTTATTGTAAAATCAAATCTGTAATTTTATAATGCACAAGCCCAATGTAAGGAATGTTTCTATTATTGGAGAACTTTGTGGAGCTGATTTAGACATCTGGAAGATTCAAGATAAAATCAAGATAAGATTGAGTATTTAAATATGGAGATATTTTAGGAACATTTGATTGAATATCTAATTTGTAGGAGAATCTTTTGCAGATTTGTAGCAGCTGATATGCTGTGATTTGAAGCCCAAATCCAGTTGGGTTTAGGTTATAAATAGAAGCATTGTAACCTAGAAAATGAAGCCAGCCATCATGTAAATTATAAGGGTTGTGTTGGTTGATGAACCACCCGGTTTATGGAATGGTCATCGTGTGTATCTCGAAGCCTGTAGGTAAGAGATGTATTGTTCTTGGAGGAAGCTGTTAAGCAACTCTAAGTATTGTTCTTAGTCATGTGTTTCATGTCTAGGTATTGTCATTGAAGTGTGTCTTCTACTTTTCTGTGATTGAAGAGTTGTTGGAAATCAAGCTGTTGATGCAGTGGCTGAGGTGTTGACTGCTAGACATCATTGCGATGATTGGGAGTGAGAGGTGTCTCATATCTAAGAGTGTCTTAGGTAGAAGGGTCATTAGGTAGTGATTAAGTGAGTAGATCATCAACGAGTGTGTTGATTGTAGGGTCTATGAATTGATACTGCTGATAGTGAACTTCCTTCCTGGCTTGGTATGCCCCCAGATGTAGGTTGTTAGACCGAACTGGGTGAACAATTTTTTTGTGTTGTTTATGAGTTTTATTACTGTTATTGTTTATACCTTGCCATGTTATCTGTAACAGACCAGATGTCTCGACATCCTGTAGGACATCTGGGATCTGTCATACCAGAATTTCAATTGGTATCTGAGCAGGCATCCTGTTCTGTTTCTGGGTGAGATCCGAGGGGATACTTTCTGGTTCATGGTAGAGGAAGAAGGATGTTATACTGAAAAGTTGTTTGAACGTGATAGGTTCATATTGGTGTTTCAATGGTCCCTAGAAGTGGAGGATGGATTATTCATGACAGCTGGTACTTATAGGCAGAAAATGATGTATGGTGGATGTGTGCTTGCTGTGTAGCTGTGATGTCAGACAAGATGTCTTGACACCGTGTTTCAGTTTCTTTTGTAGGATCTTGTTGTGGGGGAGTTTATTTCTCTCCAAGGAATTGCTTTGTTATTTCCATTGTGTGCGCCTCTGATTTGTTCTAGTGTTGTGTTCTGTTTGATTGCTGCTATGTTTGATTGTGGTTCCCCAGTATTTCATGCAAAGGCTGTTTCAGCCAATATTAGCCAAAGTGGAAGAATGGTGTTTTTTTGTTGCAGAACTTCAGTTCATGATGTCAAGTCTGATGTCCTAACATGTGACTACAGAACTAGAGAACATTCAGTTCAGAATGTTGTGTTTGGTTTGTTACCTTTTGGTTGCAATTCTTTGGGTTTTCCTGATGAGAGATTCCTGGCGAAAATCATGGTGGAGATTTTATTTCGTTTGCACCTGGATAGTGGTGGTTTTGTGTAATATGCTGTACCTGAAGACTATTGAGGAGGTTGTGATTGTTGTGTATTCCGCTGCATGGTATCTGATGGAACCCTGGGGGTCCTTGTGTCGCTAGTAAAGGAAGGGCAGTAGGGTTGGTCTCCTCAGAAGAGTTGATGTGTGATGATGTAGTGTATGCAAGACTGTTTCAACCAACTGTGTAAAGTTGCCAATGATACTTGAGTTTTATTTTTCAAGTTTACTCTTAAAGGCACTATAGTGTGTGGTTGATTTACTCTTCAAGAAATCGAGCCATTTATTTTGGTCTCTAGAAGAGTCTTTCTAATGCTTGACCTAATTAGGAAAGTGACTCTGAGTCTTGCTGTTGTTTAGTTTTACTGGAGCTTGGATTAGTTTTGAAGGGAAGTCTTCATTTAGCTTAGGTTCAGCTATGTGATGTCCCCCACATGATGGAACACTTGGAAGAGTAAAAGATGCAGACGTGTTGATGATGTGTATCATGCAAGTATTTATGGTATGATCAGAAAGGATGATCAGCTACTGGTGAACTCTTGTATCCCCTGCAAAAGAGTTGTACATGGATTACTACAGATGTTACCTCCAAAACCATATTAAGTGTCAAATCCATCTGTTTGAGATTGTTGTCAGATCTGATGTTGGAACAGTATCTCAAAGGTGTTGAGTTTTCAGCCAAGGAAGTTAGTTGTGCTCGTGGTGGAGTATCAGGTCAAGCCACTTACCTAATCTGAAGTGATCAGTGGTGTGGATCAGCTAGTGCCACAAGTGTGCAGGAAAAGATTGTCAGACCAAATGTCGTACCTTGTGTGAGAAGGTTACCTTATCACATATGATAAATACCTTGACAGGAGTTGAGTATTTGTCTGCTTTTGATAAAGATGTGCATCTAACCGATAGTGAATACTCTGACGGGAGCTGAGCGTTTATCTAAGATGTTGTGCATTTAACTAATGACAAAATACATTGACGGGAGACTATGTGTATGTCTGATGTAAAAGTGCAGGACTGCTGAGGTGGTGTGAATTTACTTTTCTCTATGTGGTTGTTTATTTCTCTTCGTGGTGTGTTGGTGTGTGACGACCTGAAATAGCTGCTGAAGGTGTGAGTCTTGGAGATCATCCTGGGTTCAAGGAACTCTGTGCTGATGTCCTACATGATATTGAAACAATCATGGTGGTTAAAAGAAGCTTGGGATTATAAAGATGAGATTGTGTGTTCTATAGTGTATTTAGAAGTGGCATTTTTTTGTATGGCTATGGGGTAGTCTTGGACTACTTATTTTGTGAAGATTCAGATATGGCAGATTTGAAGTCTTTGGAGTTTCTAAGCAGGATGGAGGTTGTCTACTCAAACTTGATTGTTGAATCAAGTCTATGAGAGCATGGAAATCTGTTTCTGCAAAGGGAGGAGGTTCTTCTGAGTGGCAGAAGGAAGAGCTGAATTCAACAGTTGGATGTCATAATGTTCTGACATCTAGCTTAACATCAGATGTCTCAGCTAGTGATGTGGCACATCAGCTTATGATAGGGTGATCTACAGGAATGAACAATAGGATGTTTCAAAAATATCGTTCTCATAGCAGTTTGCGGGAGCTGCAGAAAAGAGAAGATGTTACATGACCATGGCTTAGAGAGTCTAAGTGTGTTTGCTATTGAGCAATTAGAACATGTGACTTGAAGATCAAGTTTCCTTGGTGGATCAGGATATCTTTGTGAGAGCTCTGACAAACGTGAAAAAGATCAAACTGTGGCATTTGGTTGATCTCAGAAGTGGATTCGAAGAATCAAGATAATCAGAGTGTGGCAGCTGGTTATTATTGAGGATTGTCTTAGAACAAGTTACTCTTGGGCAGAAGGGTGATGAGTTGAAGACTCAAGGAGATTATTCTTCTTGAAGGTGGATGAGAGTTTATTTCTCTAGTTCTTTGGATTATTATGCTATAGTAAGTCCAGTTGGTGGAGCATATCAAGAATCATGGTGATGATGTCTTGGTGTGTGGCAGATGTTCTAACTTGTGTTGGGAAATTATCTGGTTGGATATCCTTGGTGAAGGATGATTATTCTCTGGTTTAGAAGCGTGGTGCCTACATTATGCCTAAGGAGCGTCTACATAATCATACGGGAGAATGATGAAGTAGAAGGTCTGCCTTGGATGGAGAATGTAGAGAAGACTGAAGTAGATCAGGTATTGATTGATTGAAAGTCTGAAGATGAAGAGTATGATAGGGAATGACTGCCTTTGGAGAGTTAGGGGATCTATGTGACTTTGATCTTTATCTAACAGTTTGTTTAAAGGAGGATGGTGATTCTTATGTTCATCACGAATAGCCTAATTGTAACTTCATGTGGAGTTGGATGCTCAAGCATTATTGTCAGAAGAGGTGTTTCTGACTATGTGGATTAGAATGTGGAGATTCTGAGCTTGTTTTATGTTCTAGCAAAGCATGACTACTAATTTTGAAGATTTCACTAGTATCAACAACTACTAGTGAATGTAATGGCAGAGGAATTGTGTCATATGATGTGATCTGATCAGAAAGTTTTTTTTAAGAGCTGTTCTTTCTTCTGCTGCAAGTATCTCTTGAAGAGATTGGGTCTCAGTAAAGCCTTTAAGTAAGCTGAGAATTCGTGGGGTCTGTATGAGCATGAATATGTTCATGTACTTGAACTGAGGATTGGTGTTTTTGTTTCCGTTGTGTGCCTCATGGGGAGTAAAGTAGTGTTTTGTTTAATGTTTATGATGTCAGATCAGATGTCATGACTTTATGTCATGTGCGTACTACTGGTTAGGAAGATTTTTGTTGCTGAACTTGTGCAACTATTTAGGGGGAGCATGATAGTCTGTCATGCGTGATTGCTGCTGCTGAAAAGATGTGGAACTCCTTACTGTGTCTGGGAGAATTTATTTTTCTCTGCAGTTGTTTTTGAAGAACTCTGTAGGGGTCTTGGTTGATGGGAGATGTCACACTTGTCTTGGTGTGTGTTATTAATTCAAAGTAAGAGGACTTTACTTAGAGTGTAGTGGAAGGCAGTGTGTTTGTGCTTCTGAACTTGTGGGTGATTTGGTGGTGGTTCTTGTTAAATGTACTAGTGTTGTTTGAGGATCAAGCATTATGTGAATGCGTTCAGCAGGTGTGTTGAACAGAGGGTGCGCTCTTGAAGACATGAAGATGAGTCTTATGATTTCCATTCATTTAAGGTATTCATCTTGCAAAGGAGCACTGGTTATCTTAGATAGGGGGAGTTGATCTTTTGTTGTTGAAGTAGTGCAGTTGTTTGTGGATCTGGTGAGGGTGTTATGTCAGACAAGATGTCGTGATATTGTGTTACTGGTGAAGTTCATGGTGGACATGACAGTTTAGACCTGGTGTGTCAGCTATTGTGAGATGTAGAATAGTCTGTTCTGGTCTGAGTATATTGGTTGGATGATTCAGAGTTTGCCTTTGGATTTTTTTTTTTGCTTGTTGCTATGTTCAGAGTTTGTTCAATTATGGCTAAAAAGGGGGAGAGTAGCCTTATTCTGTGGAGAGGAGCTGCGTTGTGGTGTGCTTGTTAGATATGGTTGTGGTGCTATTTGTGGTGTTGTTTCTGCTGCAGGTATCCCTGATGTGTGCTTTTGGTTGTTTTAGCCAAAATTAGCCAAAGGGGGAGATTGTAAGTTTTGAATTGGCAGTAATTTTGGTAAAATAATGTGCTGGTTCAAGATGTCTTAACATGTGCTCTTTTTTGTATATGTTAGTGTTGCAGGTCTGTGTACTGATGTCAAACACGATGTCCTGACATCTGTTGACAGTACATCAGTTTGGTTTGTTTCTAGAGCTGCAATGTTTTTAATATATCTTGGGAGATTTTGTTTGAGAGATTGCAGGAGAATTTATTGGAGAAGATTTATTCTGATACAATCAATTCCTATTACTTTGTGGAGTATATTTTGTTACTATTTTGTTACTATTTTAGGGCAAAGAGATTTGGAGAATAAATCTGTTTTATTGTTAAATCAAATCTGTAATTTTATAATGCACAAGCCCAATGTAAGGAATGTTTCTGGGAATATTATTGGAGAACTTTGTGGAGCTGATTTAGACATCTGGAAGATTCAAGATAAAATCAAGAGAAGATTGAGTATTTAAATATGGAGATATTTTAGGAAGATTTGATTTGAAATTCTGGTATAGCAGTCCCAGATGTCACATAACATGTCGAGACATCTGGTCTGATATCAACAACATATACAAGATATAGACAATTAAAGAAGTTGCTGAAAAGTAAAGTACACACAGAGTTTGTTCACCCAGTTCGGTCTAACAACCTACATCTGGGGGCATACCAAGCCAGGAAGGAAGTTCACTATCAGCAGTATCAATTTATAGACCCTACAATCAACACACCCGTTGATGATCTACTCACTTAATCACTACCCAATGACCCTTCTACCTAAGTCCTCCTTAGATAAGAGACTCCATCTCACTTCCAATCATCGCAATGATGTCTAGCAGTCAACACCTCAGCCACTGCATCAACAGCTTGATTTCCAACAACTCTTTAAACACATAAAAATAGAAGACACACTTCAATGACAATACCTAGACATGACACACATGACTAAGAACAATACTTAGAGTTGCTTAGCAGCTTCCTCCAAGAACAATACTCACTCTGGCTTAAAAGCTTCGAGGATCACACTAACAAATTGTCCAACTCACATGTCGAGTGGTACAGGAACCAACCAACTCTCCTAGAGAGTGGTTCACAAGAACGAAACCCTAATAATTTTACATCTTGGAATCGTTACTACATCAGGTTACAAACACTCCTATTTATAACCTACATCCCAACTGAATTTGGGCTTCAAATCACAATAAAACTGATGTTAAAAATCTGCAATAACTTCTGCACCAAAATAGGTCTTCAATCAAATTTTTCCTAAATTATCTCCATAATTTAGAGAGTCATTATTCTTCTTGATTCTGACTTGAATCTTCCATACCAAACAAAACAGCGCCACGTAGGATAACATAATATTCCCAGAATATTCTGCATCTGTTAAATCATAACAGAATTTAACTGTCCAGCTCAGCATAGGCGCGATGTGGAATGATTCAACATAGGACATCTTATCCGACAAGTTGCTCCAGATGATGAGAACTTCTCATCTCAACATGTCTCAGCATACAATAAGACTTCTAGCTTAACATGTTCTTCTTAGCAAGTAATCACGTCCTATTAAACATATTGCTGCTACACAACGACAGACCATGATTTTCTATCGCCAATAACAGCATGTAAACACACGTCAGACTTCAAAAAAATACGCAGCAAATAAAACCAAACTTAACAGGATGTTTTGTCAACAAATGTTAGGACATCGTGTTTGACATCAGTACACAGTTCTGCTAACTTTAAGAAACACAAACTGCAAAATGTTAGAAACAACATGTCACGACATCAAGTGAGACATCTTGATGTAACAGGGTGTTTTAGCACAGATGCTGCCAATTCAGAACTAACAATCTCCCCCTTTGGCAAATTGTGGCTAAAACACTATAGCATCAACAATGAACAGAAATCCCTGCAGCAGAAGCACATACAACACTACTAACATTCCAATAAAAGCCAGAAACTCCCCTTCAAGCCAAGGAGTTGTGAAACCCAGCACAGAAAACCAAAACAGCCAGCTGCTTTTTATCCAGAATTGGTCAACCAAAAGCCAGCAGAAAGAAATTCCATCAACAAACCGAAGCTCCCCCTCAACACCAGAAACAACCAACATCACACACAGCCAACCAGCAGCATACAAGGCAACTCTCCCCCTTTTTAGCCATAATTTTGACAAATCATAACACCATGAAAAAACATCTCAGTCTGATTGATATCCTGACATCATGTTCGACATCATTTTCACAGCAACTCAATTTCAGCACATCAGACATACCACCATAGACCAACAACCTCAGGATAAAAGGAGAAAGTCCTGAAGTCATGGTGTACATGAGGAAGAAGGTAGACAACACTCCCCCTCAAACCAAGAACATTTTCTCGTCACTGATGGCATAAGAGAACCCTTAAGCAGCAATCACTAGTCAACCTGTGGCATAAGAGGAAACTTAAGAGAAAATCAACCACCACTCCTGGTAACTCAGACCACAAGTCACAAATCTGTTCATAACTCATGACACAGAACCAACCCACCATACTTAGAATAGAACCGACTATTCTACATCCTTGAGAAACTGGTTTAAACACAAAATCCAGACTCAACAAGCCTACTCTCCCTTTTTGGCAAACAAAGTAACTATGCAACAGGGGCAATCAACCAGTAGCAGAACACATCCAACTCAGAAGCTTGTACAACTTTGATTCAATACATTGACAACCCAATAACATGACTAAGATCAACCAGTCAAGTCCACCCAGAACTAAACCAGTCACACAATGTCATGACATCTTGTCTGACATTACACCCTCACCAGAGGTACACTATCATAGATTGATTGAAACCACAGCCAATCTTGATAAACAACTGTACTACAGCAGCAACAAATCCAAAACAGAAGTCCAACTCCCCCTATCTAAGATAACCAGTGCTCCTTTGCAAGAAGAACACCTTAAATGAATGGAAAACATAAGACTCATCTATATGTCTTCAAGAGTGCACCCTCTGTTCAACACACTTGCTGAACGCATTCACTTAATGCTTGATCCTCAAGCAAACCAAGTACCACACTAGTACAATTAACAGACAGACATTCTCCCCCTATATTTCACGAATGATGCTCCAAAAATCTTCAGCTCATTTGCTCCACAAGCACCAAACTGATCCACTTCTAGCATGTCATATTCACATCAGACATCCAAGACAGTTCTTAACTCATCATTCTCCCGTATGATAAGATAAGCACCTCTTAGACAAAAAGTGATCTCAGAATCCTACTCCAAGGATAACTAACCCAAAGATGTTCTAACATTGGTTAGGACATCTTCCACACAGCTTAGACACCACACATCATGGTTCTGGATATGCTCCACCACTGGGCTTACTATCTACATAGTAATCCAACTGAAGATCTTCAAACAACACTGCGCCACCAGCTTGAACAAGGAAAACTTCAGAAACCCAGAGAGAAATAAACTCTCATTCACCAAAAGAAGGTATGCTTCAACCCAGAACTTCTGCCACAAGCTCCCAGAGACCCAGAACCTCCTTAAAAGTTCAACTAACTCCTCTTTTACACAAGAGCAATCAGTTTCATTCATCCTCAAGTTCTAAAGCATACACACACTGCCTTTCACTGAACTCTAAGTAAACTCCTCTTCCTTAGAATTAATAACACACACCAAGACAAGTGTGACAACTCCCATCAACAAAGACCCTCACAGAGTTCTTCCAAAACCTGCAGAGAAAAATAAATTCTCCCAGACACAAACAAAACTTTCCTTCAGACTCCTCCTCAGAAGCATGTTATCTGACATTATATCCTCATAAGAGGCAACCAATCTCCACAATCTTGATCAGCATGCAAGCTTCACAATATATGCACCTTTGTAGCAAAATCCATAGACAAGTACTCCCCCTGTCATGGATAACCAATTCTCTTGATGAAGATGAACATTTGAGCACCAGATCTCCACACAATTGCTGAGCACATTCACATACTGTACTCTCACTCCTAGAGAACACTGACACTGCCCACAAACTCCACGAATTCTCAGTTGACTGACAAGATTTACTGAGATCTAATCTCTTCAAGAGAAAGAACAACTCTTAAACAAACCTTCCTGATCAAAGCACCTCATCTGATACCAGACCACAATCATCCTTCACCAAGGAAATCCAACCCAGATAATGTCCCAACACCAAGTTAGAACATCTGCCATTACATCCACTAGTAGCTGTTGATACTAGTGAGGTCTTCAAAAATAGTAGTCATACTTTTCCAGAACATACTACTAAAAACAAGATTAGAATCTCCACATTCTAATCCACATAGTCAAAAACACCTCTTTTGACACAAATGTTTGAGCATCCAACTCCAAGTGCACAATCTCAATCATCTTCCAAATATAACCATCAACAATCATGATGTTACCCATCACTATTCAAAGGACTCATTGCACATAAAAGAAGCTCCCAATAAAACACAGCCAGAGCAGCTTATTCAGGTTAACATAAACACCTGAACACCATAGAGAGAAATAAACTCGCACACCCTCTCTGAAGCAAGGAGTTCATACTGCAGAATTGCATACTCACATCAGACAAATACTTAGCTCCCGTCAAAGTATCTATCATTAGTTAGATAAGACTACCTTCTCAATTGGTCTGACATTCTTCTTTCGCATACATCAGGCATCTGCTGATCCTTCTTCACGACAAACCATCATGACAAGCATTCAAAACCAAATCATATACACCTGCAGGAACCTGCATACTCTACATCTCAAGAATCTTATTTTCAAACTTCTCATGCAGATACCAGGGAACCATAATCCTTTGGTTGGTACACACATATAACTCAAATAGAATCTGCTCCATGGCCATAAACAAGATTCCATACATCTGGCCCTTCCAGATTTCAAAGAGAATGTCCTTGACATTTGAGCTTGACCTCCACACAAAACACACAACCTTTGTACTCCTACTTACTTGGATCAGAAATACACTAATCCAACACACTTATCTAAGACATGTTTCTTGAAAGAAACTTCTTAGACAGCCAACCCAGATGCCTCCTCTTCTAAGCCAGGAGTAGGTTCCAAACAGATGTGATCAATACACATTTGTTTAGCCCCCCAAGCATCTGTTATGCCATACCTTTATCTAACAAGATTCTGCATAATCTGCTGGTTTAATGTTCCAACATCTGGTAGGACTTTAGTTCCCTTCTCAAGAAACACACCAAGAAGTCTTTTATCAAAGCCCAGAAGGGTTGGAAGAAAAAAAATTGCTTCTAGATCTCTTTTCAACAGACTCATATAAAGGTGCCTTTATGAGTGGACTTGGGTCAAACCCCAAGTATCTTTGGCAACTTTAACAAGCTAGTTGAAGATATCCTCAAGTATCACCACACCATGTGATACACCTTCAAAGGAGAACAGAGTGTTGCAGCCTCAACACACAAACCACCAGGAGTTTTCTAACAGACACAAGAGCAGCGGAACACAGATAGAGAAAACCCCTCAACAACCTTTAGGCAAAACTTAATAACCTTTGCACAAACACCACAATCCATAGGTCCAATAGGTTTGAAAAAAAATCAAACCACACAACAGCTCAAATCCAAAGCTACACGCCTGACAACTTCAAACAAAGCCAATACACACCATATCATGAATAGTCTATCCTCCACTTCAAGGGACCATTCAAACAACATTTGAACTGACCAAGTCCATACAACTTCTCAGCAAAACTAATTTCCTTGCACATGAACCAGAAAGTATCTTCCCTAAATCTCATCCAGAAGCAGACAGGATGCCTGCTCTGATACCAATTGAAATTCTGGTATAGCAGTCCCAGATGTCACATAACATGTCGAGACATCTGGTCTGATATCAACAACATATACAAGATATAGACAATTAAAGAAGTTGCTGAAAAGTAAAGTACACACAGAGTTTGTTGACCCAGTTCGGTCTAACAACCTACATCTGGGGGCATACCAAGCCAGGAAGGAAGTTCACTATCAGCAGTATCAATTTATAGACCCTACAATCAACACACCCGTTGATGATCTACTCACTTAATCACTACCCAATGACCTTTCTACCTAAGTCCTCCTTAGATAAGAGACTCCATCTCACTTCCAATCATCGCAATGATGTCTAGCAGTCAACACCTCAGCCACTGCATCAACAGCTTGATTTCCAACAACTCTTCAAACACATAAAAATAGAAGACACACTTCAATGACAATACCTAGACATGACACACATGACTAAGAACAATACTTAGAGTTGCTTAGCAGCTTCCTCCAAGAACAATACTCACTCTTGCTTAAAAGCTTCGAGGATCACACTAACAAACTGTCCAACTCACATGTCGAGTGGTACAGGAACCAACCAACTCTCCTAGAGAGTGGTTCACAAGAACGAAACCCTAATAATTTTACATCTTGGAATCGTTACTACATCATGTTACAAACACTCCTATTTATAACCTACATCCCAACTGGATTTGGGCTTCAAATCACAATAAAACTGATGTTAAAAATCTGCAATAACTTCTGCACCAAAATAGGTCTTTAATCAAATTTTTCCTAAATTATCTCCATAATTTAGAGAGTCATTATTCTTCTTGATTCTGACTTGAATCTTCCATACCAAACAAAACAGCGCCACGTAGGATAACATAATATTCCCAGAATATTCTGCATCTGTTAAATCATAACAGAATTTAACTGTCCAGCTCAGCACAGGCGCGATGTCGAATGATTCAGCATAGGACATCTTATCTGACATGTTGCTCCAGATGATGAGAACTTCTCATCTCAACATGTCTCAGCATACAATAAGACTTCTAGCTTAACTTGCTCTTCTTAGCAAGTAATCACGTCCTATTAAACATATTGCTGCTACACAACGACAGACCATGATTTTCTCTCGCCAATAACAGCATGTAAACACACGTCAGACTTCAAAAAAATACGCAGCAAATAAAACCAAACTTAACAGGATGTTTTGTCAACAAATGTTAGGACATCGTGTTTGACACCAGTACACAGTCCTGCTAACTTTAAGAAACACAAACTGCAGAATGTTAGAAACAACATGTCACGACATCAAGTGAGACATCTTGATGTAACAGGGTGTTTTAGCACAGATGCTGCCAATTCAGAACTAACATGATTGAAGATCTAATTTGTAGGAGAATCTTTTGCAGATTTGTAGCAGCTGATACGCTGTGATTTGAAGCCCAAATCCAGTTGGGTTTAGGTTATAAATAGAAGCATTGTAACCTAGAAAAGGAAGCCAACCATCATGTAAATTATAAGGGCTGTGTTGGTTGATGAACCACCCGGTTTGTGGGATGGTCTTCGTGTGTATCTCGAAGCCTGTAGGTAAGAGATGTATTGTTCTTGGAGGAAGCTGTTAAGCAACTCTAGGTATTGTTCTTAGTCATGTGTGTCATGTCTAGGTATTGTCATTGAAGTGTGTCTTCTACATTTCTGTGATTGAAGAGTTGTTGGAAATCAAGCTGTTGATGCAGTGGCTGAGGTGTTGACTGCTAGACATCATGCGATGATTGGGAGTGAGAGGTGTCTCATATATAAGAGTGTCTTAGGTAGAAGGGTCATTGGGTAGTGATTAAGTGAGTAGATCATCAACGGGTGTGTTGATTGTAGGGTCTATGAATTGATACTGCTGATAGTGAACTTCCTTCCTGGCTTGGTATGCCCCCAGATGTAGGTTGTTAGACCGAACTGGGTGAACAAATTTTGTGTGTTGTTTATGAGTTTTAGTACTGTTATTGTTTATACCTTGCCATGTTATCTGTAACAGACCAGATGTCTCGACATCCTGTAGGACATCTGGGATCTGTCATACCAGAATTTCAGTTATGATTCCCTTGATGATCGTTAAGTGCCATCTTATCAATAATAGAAATTGCTTCCTCGTCACTTTTTGACATTAAAGAACCGCCCAAAGTAGCATCCAACAAGGTTTTATGAACCGGTTGGAGACCATTTTTGAAAATATGCACTTGTGTAAGTTCATCAAAATCGTGTCTTTTTGCATTTTCTTAGCATGGATTTGAATCTCTCCCAAGCTTCATTGAGGGATTCATTTCCACCTTGTGAGAAAACCGTGATTGTCGTTTTTGCTTCCATAAAACAATTATGTGGAAAAAATCGTTCCACGAATTTTTCTTCCAACACGTTCTAATCCTTCATAATCATAGTCGACTGATCAAGGTATCATTCCTTCGCCTTCCCTATCAAGGAATGAGGAAAGAGTCTCTTGAACAACGACTCCTCTTCAGCTTCAGGCACTCCAGTTGCACCCGTAATTTCGTAAAATTTTGTGAGATGAGTGAATGGATCCTCATGATCCATACTGGTGAATGGATTTTGGTATAGAAGAGCAAGGATGTCAGTCTTTATCTCAGAGTGTCTACCATTGTGGGCATTGCATGCAAACTGAGCTGTGTGCCTCGGACTGTTAGTGCATGGAGTTGAAACAGGTGGTGGTGGAGGTGGTGCTGCCATGGTTGGTGTTAACTGTGGTGTTGGTGTAGAAATAGAACTTTCTCCTCTTTCTTGTCTTTCTTTAGCAAGTTGTCTCCTCCGTCTATTTTGGATATTCAACTTACGTGCAGTTCTCTCAATCTCAGGATCAAAAAGAAGTTGATCTGCAGGTAACTTTCCTCGCATAAACAGAGTCTGCAAAACTTAACCAAACAAAATTAAGAAGCTCAAGAAAAAGTTATACAAGCTTAAAACTTAACAACTATTGCAATGCTTGTAATATCAAACAACAATCCCCGACAACGGCGCCATTTTGTTGAAATTTACTTCAGTGGGGGTTTTTGTTATCGTATCCGCAGTGATTGTATAGATATTACCGCCGTTCTATAGTTGGAATCGTTTTAAACTTAAGGTGACAAAGAGTTTGGTTGATTGGTAACGGAACGTTTGCATGAAAAGTTAATAACAACGATAAAAGAAATTGGTTTTAAAATGTTTGGTAAAAGCATGCCAAGATTAGGGTTCAATAATTCATTTCATACGTATTTACTCGATAGAGTATGTGAACTTGTTAATAATGAATATAATCACATATCCTCGCAACATGTTTATCTCTAACACATGTTGTGAGATTTACCATATTGATCCTTAGATGATCTCTCACTCTAACTATCAAGATGATAACATTAAAAGGTCAATATTTATGAACATCAACTCTCAAAACTATCTCTAGCCTCATGATTGTTGATGGATTAAAACTTAGGTCAAGTCTTAGAACATATTTCTCAATCATGAACCAAAACAAATCATAAATCATACAAACAAAGTTTTTCACCATATATTAATCATCAACAAGGTTCACAAACTAGTTATCAAGATCAATACATACAAAAGAAAGAATTACCTACCACTAATCTTGACACAAAAGGGGTTTAGCTACCCATTAACACGGTAGCTTGCTTCACAAGTATCGTGAGGAGATGAAAAAACATATGCGTCGAATAATCGAGATCGGATGCAAATTCAGCTTCTCTATGTGAAATCTCACTCTTGGGTGATGAAAATTCATAAACTTAGGTTATGGTGTGTGAAAAGAGGTTATGATCCCCCAAAAAATAAAAAAAAGTGCTTAAATACATCACTTGAAATCTGTCATGTTCGCACTGCGAACAATTCATTCGCCTAGCGAATAGCAAAATAGGCACCTGATGTGCCTCTGCACAGTTAAGCCGCCTATGATAAATGTCAGAAGTTCGCAGTGCAAATGGATATTTGCCTTGTGAACTATTCGCCTACAAGTTCGCACGGAGAACTTAGGTCCATTTTCTTACTGCCTCTTCCATGATGTCCTTCGCCAGGTCTTCGCTAGAGCGTTGTCATAGCGAACATTCGTTGGAAAGTTCGTACAGCAAACTTAGGCGCCTTTTCTTACTTCCTCGAGTCTGGGAGTATTCGCTAGAACTTCGCTAGATGTTCGCCCAGCGAACATTCGCTAGCAAGTTCGCACAGCGAACATTCGCTAGCAAGTTCGCACAGCAAACTTGCTGAAGTTCTTCATTTCCTTTGGCAACTTGAAACACTTTTCTTGTGTCTTACTTCATTGATGACTTAATTCCTTTTTCTGCACAATAACACACAAATTACAAGTACCAAAGGTATTTTCACAATAATTGAAGAATGACAACTTTCAAGAATAAATTCCAACAATTCAACATAAAAGAGTTGAAAAATGCCAAGTATAAATGAGAAATATAAGGCATGTTTGACATCTAACAGGTACCGAATGTGCGACGATGGAGTTACTGTTAGAAATATTTTTTGGACTCATCCTGATTCCATAAAGTTGTTTAACACGTTTCTAACGGTGCTCATACTTGATTCAACCTACAAGACCAACAAGTATAGACTTCCATTATTGGAGATGGTTGGCGTTGCCTCAACTAATAAGACATATTCTATTGCTTTTACATTTCTTAAGTGTAAAAAAGAAGACAATTTTACTTGGGCATTAGAGGTGTGTCGGACACTGTTGAAGGTCCTAGGTGAGATTCCTAAAGCGATTGTTACCGACCGCGATACCACATTTATGAATTCGGTTGCAAAGGTATTTCCTTCTTTTTATGCATTACTTTGTGAGAAGACAGGTTAAACACGCAGTAGGGACAGAACAAATAGAGTCCGAAGATGGAAAAATGGTGAAGGCGGGTGTGGTTATGGAAAAAAATATTGGATGCATGGAATCGTATAATAAATTTTTCCACAAAAGAACTATATGTCTATTCTGTTATTCATTTCAGGGAAGTGTGAAAAGTATCCAGATTTGTTGAAATATGTTGAAAGCACAATTCTTGACCAAGTGAAGGAGAAGATAGTTTGTGCATGGACTGATAATATTAGACACCTTTGAGATACAACAACTAATAGAGTTGAGTCTGCCCATGCTACTTTCAAAAATTGGTTGGGAAATAGTAAGGGGGTTTGTGTAGAGACTGAGACTCTGTGAACCACATGATTCAAAACCAGCATAATGAGATACAAACAAAATTTGGTCAGAGCATCACAGTTTTGGAACATAGATTTAAAGACAACACTATATATTCTCAATTGATCGGTAACATTTCTCGGGTGGGTTTGAACTATATTTTTACGAGGCTAAACGAGTTGATAATGTAGGCTCGATATCGCAAAGTGTGGATGCACAATTGTGAAAACATATGGTCTCCCATGTGTTTGTGTCATTGCTAAAAAATGAAACTTGGTGAACCAATAAGAATTGACGAGGTTTACACTCATTGGAAGAGATTAAGGTTTGATGATGATGGATGCATGGATGACAGAAAATTGAATATCTCCATTTTAACAAAGTGGGAAGTGATACAAGAGAATTTTTTTAAGGTTGATGACAACATGAAACTCCACATCAAAGAACAATTGAGGAACATTGCCTATCTGGAAACCATCGACATGAAACCGCCCTCTCAACAGGTAAAAACAAAATGTGCTCCAAAGAAAATGAAGTCTACACCGAATGACAACTCGACTACATGGTTTCCTTCATATTTTGAACATGCTGACAAAGTTTTTTCCGACTCACCAACTCCAAAATCTCAAAAAAAAGTGTTGTGAAAGAAGCTCGCATTAGCAAACCACCTCTGACGCCGCTTCCACTAAAGATTCCATTCATCGACGAGATATTGGTTTTTATGCACAAATATATCGAGTGTATCGTCAATATTGCGGGGGACGATAATTGCAGTTACCGAGTCGTTTCGGCTCTACTCGGTAAAGGATGATGTAGTCAGACACTTTTCTAACATCAACTTATCAAGAGTTGAAGACACATATAGAATCATACACACGGTTGTACGGAAAAAAATCGATGAAGTTTATGACTTTCTTGTTTCTTGCCTTAGCGGTCCGACACAGAAGGCAAAATAGATTTGCTTCCCTAAAATGGGTCACCTAATAACATGTGCGTATGATAGAGTGTGTTTTGATCTGATACACAGTGATTTTTCAGAAACCTTTTTCCCTCTACTTACTGTCCCACCCCAAAATCCAAATGATTGTATCATGTGTATTGGGTGGCTTTCAAAATCAAGTCATTTTGTTCAAGTTTACTTAAAACCGGGATGCCCTATACCACTTACATTACCGGAGCTGACGACTCATTCATCCACAAAAGTCAAGACTTGGCCAGATCATTTTATGGAAAGGATGCAAGAATTTGAGAGATTGAACAACGTTGAAAATGAATCAAATGCACAAAATTCAAAGGTGGTACCACCTATAGATCTATCCAATGATATATGTTTCGATTCTTTTAAAATTCTTGTTTAACTGGAAAAATAATTATATGTAATTGTGTCTCAATATAAATGGAGTGTTATATATTCACCTTTTGTTCATATTTTGTCTTTATGGATTTTTTGTCTTCCCCATAACAACATTTGTGTTTTTGTCAATGAAGAAATAGGTTCTGTTTTAGTGATCTATTTTGAAACTAGTTCATGACAAGTTCCAGAGATGCATCTCCTGAACAAGATAATAGGGTGGCGTTCCGAAGATATATCTCCAGAACAAGATAATAAGATGTTGTTCTAGAGATATATCTCTGGAATCAATATGTCAGTTAATGAATGGTCCAAATTGATCTATGATTTCTATAAATTTAGGTGTTTTAATGTTATATTTCACACAAACTTAAAATTTCTCAAATGACACAAATAAGCATCTATTGGTATGTCACAAATGTCTCATTCTCCGACTCTACACCCAGGCAAATGTTCAAGCTCACCGACTTCACCTCCCCTGAAGATATCAAAGATGAAATCAACCATCTGTTACCTTACAGTGAGAATCGAAAGATTGTGAAACTCGAGTACCGTTCATCATCGATTGACAATAGAGGGAAGAATGAGTTCAGCAAATTTGAGCTCAAGACGCAAGCGGATGTTAGGGCTATGTGGAATACGCATTTCCATTTTGAAACAGAAGTTCCGCTCAAGTTGGAAGCGACACTACAAAGATCGGTCAAAGATATTCTAAAGATGTGCAAGCGTCCACAGAGATATTGAAATGTAATATTGCATTTTATGTTGAAATCATCATTGTAATGCTTTTTTATGTTATGAATGTCAATTTCATTTTAGAAAATTACTATTATGTTGAATCTGATACTGGTGTGTTTCTGGAGATGTAATGTAACGCCCTGTATAATATATATCTAGAATAATACCATACAAGTGTTTTATTTGGTACTGACACCATCATAAGTTCCTATTGGCATAATTCACATACTTGACCATTATCAAACACAATAAAATCTATGGTACAAGTCATGGAAATTAGCCAAAACAATAAAAACTAAGATCAATATACAATGTCCTCAATTGTATACAACAAATACACAGCGGAAAACTAAAGCTAAGCTTCTCTTGAAACATCCAAGCATAACTCCACTTGTAAATCAAACCTGCAAACACTGCCTGAAAAATAACTACAACAATGGGGTGAGATATTAAATCTCAGTGAGTTCCCTATCTTATGGATTCTCTCGGTTTTATAGGGTTCTAGCCAAATCCTAACTCAAGTCAAGGGGAAGGGAAATGACCTTGAGTTCTCAATCTCACACTATATAGAAACATGTTATTGAGTCCGTTAACTAAAAAATTATCACTATCGTCAACCCTATCATGGCATCCCCTTTTCCCGTCCTCTTCTACGTCTAGAAGTCGGAACGAGTCATGGATCCTCGTAGATTACTTGGCATACAAGATGGATTCGGAACTAAGGGACATGTTATCACCTTAATTCGTCACTTCACACGGTCCGAACACCGTCACAAGTCTCTTTACCATATAGGTTTCATTCGTACTATAACATTGGGAATCAAACCTACCAAGTAATCGTGCAATCATTCCAGAGGAGCTCGTTACTCATGAAACGACACATAATGGGGAAATGGTTACGATTTCGTGATTTCACATACAACCATAATTGTATTCAATAATTCTAGGCCACATTAGCCTTTAGGCCTCATTTGCCTTTAGGCCTCTTTTTCCTTTCTCAATAATTACCATAGTTTACACATGTTCCATACTAGTGTTTCACTCTCACCCAGACCATTACTTGTCACGGATGTACCTTTCTACATCGAATGCACGAGCATCGTCATCTAGGTTGTCTACCCTAGGCCATTACTCATCAAGGATGCACCTTCCTACATCGAATACACGAGCATCGCCATCTAGAGTTTCTATCAATTCCTGGCCGTTACTAGGTTCCATTATCATGTTGTTATGGGGTAAAGTTTCCTCACTCTTCCTAACTCATTTAAGCATGCATATTCTCTCAATCATGTTTAACAACAATTGATTACACATAGCATAATACAATTTGCATAATAGAATCACATATAATAATTCAATAATAATTCACAACTCTTGGTTTCCCTCCGATTATTTAATCGGGCAACAAAACCGATATTTCTCACTCTTATCCCGTAGGATATTTTCACAGCTTTCTAACGGCTATTACTATGCATCGATCGGACTTATAATCCAAAAGATATCAATTTCTAAACATTTTCAAAATCAACATAGTGGTAACCGGTTACCTCAGAATGAGTAACCGGTTACCCATTCTCACTGCATATTACAGTAGCCAAAATTCAATATGGTAACCAGTTACCTCAAAATGAGTAACCGGTTACTTGGTTCATTTCCAATCATATTCTATCAATCCATGGTATAAACCTATGTTTTTACTTCACTATCAAATAGAGCATTTAAATAGCTTCCCTACGCTTCGAACGGGGACCAAAACGGACTTACGGTTCAAATGATACGCCCTTTTTAATTTCTGAATTTTCACACAATAGTGGTAACCGGTTAACGTGATTTTTCCAAGGGTAACCGGTTATGCTCAGTAGGGTAACCGGTTACTACTCTAACAGGGCCAAAAATATCATTTTTCTTCATTCCAAAACACTTCTAAACCATACTCTATCAACCAAAACATGTTCCAACATAATCAACAAGTATTCCCACATACAACCCGACTATATTACTCGGTTTATTTCACGTTTTATCCGTTAGAACATTGATTTTATCAATTTCAGCATTTTCTCTCCAACTCTAACCTAAGTTCAACAATCATAAATTTCTAGAACTTAGAGTTTCTAACTAGAACCCACTTGATAATCGAAGAGGAGGTTGAAGAAGATGACGAATCGATGAAGAGATGATGAAGATCCAAGCTCATCTTCTTCCATGAGCTTTTTCTCTTCTTTATCTCCATTTCCTCTTTCTCTGTTTTCTCTAACTTCTTCTTTCTCTTCTACTTTTCTGCGACTTAAATGGTCCTTTCAACCTCAATCTCAGAGTAACTTTCTAAAACACGTGATCACCTTCATCAAACTCTAGAGGTCTCCTACGGTTATCCGCATACCTCTTTGATTTCTGGTACGTGTTCCGTTAATGGGAATCCTTGTTTTGTATTATTTGATTGTGGAGCAACACACTCTTTTGTGTCGATGCAATGTGTAAAGCGACTTGGTTTGTAAGCTATTCCATTGTCTCCACCCATGGTGGTTACTACTGCCATGGATGAGATAGTTGAAACACCTTTAATGTGTGAAAATTATGTTTTATCTGTGGATGGGAGAGTTTTTCAGATTGATCTTATTTGTTTGCCACTTAAGAAAGTAGATGTTGTTTTGGGAATGGATTGGCTTTCGGCTAATTCGGTATTTATTGGTTATGAGGAAAAGCTAATCATCATTCCATCCGTTGAGGCTACTCCGAAGGATGTGTTTACTATTATTTTAGAAGGTACGGTTGGAATGATAAATTTCTTGTTTGAGAAGGAAAAATTTGTTCTTTTGGTTCTCACTAAGGAAGAGAGTAGCAACCTTCAAGTTACGTTATTGAGTCCGTTAACTCAAAAGTTATCACTATCGTCAACCCTATCAAGGCATCTCTTCTTCCCGTCCTCTTCTACGTCTAGAAGTCGGAACGAGTCATGGATCCTCGTAGATTACTTGGCATACGAGATGGATTCAGAACTAAGGGACACATTATTACTTTAATTCGTCACTTCACACGGTCCGTACACCATCATAAGTCTCTTTACCATATAGGTTCCATTCGTACTATAACATTGGGAATCAAACCTACAAAGTAATTGTGCATTCATTCCAGAGGAGCTCGTTACTCATGAAACGACACATAATGGGGAATGGTTATGATTTGTGATTCCACATATAACCATAATTGTATTCAACAATTCTAGGCTACAATAGCCTTTAGGCCTTTTCTGCCTTTCTCTATAAACATAAAAATTACACGTGTTCCATACTAGTGTCTTATTCTTTCTATACCATTTGGTACTGGACGCACGCCTCGGTCTCTTCTGCACGAGCGTCGTCATTAAGTTATTCATCGATTTCCTAGCTCATTACTGGGTTCCAATATGGTTCATAGTAAGGTTTCCTCACTCTACCTATTCCATATTTTAACATGCATTTTCTCTCAATCATGTTTAACATCAATATTAGACAAAGCATATTACAATTGCATTTTTGAATTACATATAATAATTCAATCACAAGTTACATAACCCTTAGGTTCCCTCTGATTTATTTAATCGGGTATCGAAAACAATATTTTTCACCTTTATCATGTAGTATATTTTCATAGCTTAGAGAAAACAGAGAAGGAGGAAATGGAGAGAAAGAAGAGAAAAAGCTCATGGGAGAAGATGAGCTTGGATCTTCATCATCTCTTCATCGATTCATCATCTTCTTCAACCTCCTCTTCGATTATTAGGTGGGTTCTAGTTAGAAACTCTAAGTTCTAGAAATTTATAATTGTTGAACTTAGGTTAGAGTTGGAGAGAAAATGATGAAATTGATAAAATCAATGTTCTAACGGATAAAACGTGAAATAAACCGAGTAATATAGTCGGGTTGTATGTGGGAATACTTGTTGATTATGTTGGAACATATTTTGGTTGATAGAGTATGGTTTAGAAGTGTTTTAGAATGAAGAAAATTGATATTTTTGGCTCTGTTACAGTAGTAACCGGTTACCCTACTGAGCGTAATCGGTTACCCTTGGAAAAATCACATTTCTAGGTTGTTTTTTAGCAAGTAACCGGTTACCCATTATAGAGTAACCGGTTACCACTATTGTGTGAAAATTCAGAAATTAAAAAGGGCGTATCTTTTGAACCGTAAGTCCGTTTTGGTCCCCGTTTGAAGCGTAGGGAAGATATTTAAATGCTCTATTTGATAGTGAAGTAAAAACATAGGTTTATACCATGTATTAATAGAATAGAATTGGAAATGAACCAAGTAACCGGTTACTTATTTTGAGGTAACCGGTTGCCTTGTAAGTAGTCTTCACGGCTAAGAAATGCGCATATTTCGTCAATCGATCCACAATTACCCAAGTACAATCATAACTGCCTTGCGCACGGGGTAATCCAACTGCAAAGTCCATAGAAATACTATCACACTTCCATACCGGAATTTCTAGCAGTTGTAATAATCCACCCAGTCTTTGGTGCTCAATCTTAACTTGTTGGCATACCGCACACTCCGATACATACACCGCAATATCTCTTTTCATACCGGACCACCAATAGTCCCCCTTTAATTCTTGATACATTTTCGAAGAACCAGGATGTATAGTAAAAGCACTCTTATGCGCTTCCTCCAAAATTCTTCTTTTTAACATCGCATCATCCGGAACACAAATCCTTTGGTTAAATAAAATAACTCCATCGTTAGCTCGCACGAAACTCGGTTGAACTAACAATCCTTGTAACTTCTCATCCAACACTTGTCCTTGTTGAATTTCCTCCCTAAGAGTAGAATTGACATTCAAGTTTCCCATAATCACACCATTAGGAGTCCAAAAAAATTGGAGATTAAGATCTCGAAACTTTTCCAATAAGGTATAGTCTAACATCATCAACTCGGCATTATGCAACACTTTTCGGCTTAAAGCATCCGCTACTTTATTCGCTTTACCCAGATGGTACTTTAGTTCCAAGTCATAATCCTTCAAATACTCCATCCACCTCCTTTGACGCATGTTCAACTCTTTCTAGTCAAATAGATACTTTAAACTCTTGTGGTCGCTGAACATCTCAAAACGTACCCCATACAAATAATGATGCCACACTTTCAATGTAAACACAATTGCCACAAATTCCAAATCATGTGTTGGATAATTCTCTTCATGAACTTTTAACTGTCGAGAGGCATAAGCCACTACATGACTATCTTGCATTAAAACACCTCCTAATCCCATCATTGATGCATCACAAAATACCTCATACGACTTGCTAGGACCAGGAATAATCAAAACAGGAGCAATCGTCAATCTTTCCTTCAAACTCATAAAACTTCGTTCACAAGCCGAATCCCACTCATAAGGACGATCCTTTCGAGTAAGTTTAGTCATTGGTAAGGCCAATTGAGAAAAACCCTTGATAAACCTTCTATAATAACCTGCCAGTCCCAAGAAACTTCTAACTTCTGAAACATTCTTTGGTCTCTCCCAATTGACCACCGCTCCAACTTTTGATGGATCTACCACCACGCCTCCCAGAGATATGACATGACCAAGAAAACTAACCTCCGACATCCAAAACTCGCACTTGCTTAGCTTAGCAAAAAGTTGTCTCTCTTGTAGGATCGATAAAACGATTCTTAAATGCTCTTCGTGCTCTAGAGAAGTACGAGAATAAATAAGAATGTCATCAATGAAGATCACTACAAATTGGTCCAAATAAACTTAAAATATCTGATTCATATAACCCATAAAAATTACCGAAGCATTCGTCACACCGAAAGGCATTACTAAGAATTCATAATGACCATAACGGGTTCTAAACGCGGTCTTTGATACATCTAAACTCTTCACACTGATCTGGTGATAACCCGGCCGTAAATCAATCTTCTAGAACACACTGGCTTCTTTCAATTGATCTAACAGGTCGTCTATCCTGGGTAATGGGTATTTGTTCTTGATGGTGACTTTATTCAGCTGCCGGTAATCAATACATAACCGCATTTCACCATCCTTCTTCTTTACCAATAAAACTGGAGCACCCCAGGGCGAAACACTAGGTCGGACAAAATGCTTAGCCATTAACTCTTCCAATTGGTCCTTCAATTCCCTTAACTCAAGTGGTACCATCCGATACGGAGAAACAGATATAGGAGCCGTTCCCGGTATCAGGTCAATAGAGAATTCCACTTCTCTTTTCGGAGGAAGAGAAGTGATATTCTTGGGGAAAACTTCGGAAAACTCACAGACTAGAGGAATACTCAGAACTTGAAGGTTGCTACTATCTTCCTTAGTGAGAACCAAAAGAACATATTTTTCCTTCTCAAACAAGAAATTTATCATTCCAATTGTACCTTCTAAAATAGTAGTCAACACATCCTTCGGAGTAGCCTCAACGGATGGAATGATGATTAGCTTTTCCTCACAACCAATAAATACCGAATTAACAGAAAGCCAATCCATTCCCAAAACAACATCTACTTTCTTAAACGGCAAACAAATAAGATCAATCTGAAAAACTCTCCCATCCACAGATAAAACATAATTTTCACACATTAAAGGTGTTTCAACTATCTCATCTAAGGCAGTAGGAACCACCATGGGTGGAGACAACGAAATAGCTTGCAACCCAAGTCGCTTCACACATTGCATCGACACAAAAGAGTGTGTTGCCCCACAATCAAATAATACAAAACAAGGATTCCCATTAATGAAACACGTACCAGCAATCAAAGAGTTATCGCCCTTTGCTTTCTTTGCATCTAAAGTATAAACTCGGTCGGTACTCCTTTCTTGCATTTGATTCCTATTCTGAGGAGAATCTTTCGCCATATAAACCACTTTGTGACACCGATGACACTCCACTCCTTCGAAGCGACATCTACCAAAATGCATCTTACCACAAGTATGACATACAGAAGGCACACTTGATCTAGAATCCTGAACTTGTTTTCCCTTGAAGGCTTGCTGCCTAGGCCTAAACTGTTGGTTCAATCTCCCTCGATCATTCTGACTCGACCTACGCGAATCTCCTTCTGCCTGAACTTTCTTAAAACTGTTCTCTGCCATATAACATTGCCTTAGCAATTCAGCACAACTAGTGAACTCTCTTTGAGACACACTATGAGAAATTTCAGCCTTTAAACCAAAAAGAAACTAGTCAATCTTCCACCTCTCATCCGGAGCATACATGGCCTGCCTAGAATAAGCAGCCATAATCTCAAACTTCTCAGCATAAGCAGCCACAGTCAAAGTACCCTATCTCAACTGTTGAAAATCAAATTCCTTCTGGGTCCTCAAGGAACTAGGGAAATAATTCTCCATAAAATTAATCTTAAATTGCTCCCAGACCTTAGGTACCTCTTGGATAGTCATCAGGGCTGAGGCACTCTCCCACCACCTCATGGCAGGACCCTTCAACGAATGAGAAGTGAATACCACCTTGTTCTCCTCACTACAATGGACTATCAGGAAAATTCTCTCCATGTCAGCTATTCATTCATGAGTTTTCACAGGAGCTAATCCGCCATGAAATTCTGGAGGATTCATGCGGATGAAATCCCGAAAACTCCCACCTACTGCATTTGGAACAACCACTGGAGGATGAAGACCCTCATTCATCTGTTGTACCATCTACTGCATGAACTGGTTCTGCTGCTGTTGCATCTGTTGCAAAAACTAAGGCCATGGGACATACTCCTCGCCGCCCGGCAAATTCGTCCCAACAGGAGTAGTTCTGGGTCTACCAAGATTGCTTCTGCGTCCGTCAGTCATGTTCCTAAAGGTCATATAGATAGGATTAAGTTGATCAGGCTCAATGCCATAATGTATACAAGATGTTCCAAGACACTAAGAACTAAATCAAAACAATGATCTCAAAATAATCTCCACAACAGAAGTCTTTCCATCCCCAAAAGCCTAGATAAGTAAGGATAATCAAACGACCTTATCTTTACCCTTCGCGGAACCTGAAGCACCTGTAATATAATCAACAACATGGGGTGAGATATTAAATCTCAATGAGTTCCCTATCTTAGATTATCTCGGCTTTACAAGGTTCTATCATCCTAACCCAAGTCAAAAGGGAGGGGAAGTGACCTTGAGTACTCGCTCACACTATATGGAAACACGTTATTGAGTCCGTTAACTCAAAAGTTATCACTATCTTCAACTCTATCAAGGCATCCCTTCTTCCCGTCCTCTTCTACGTCTAGAAGTCGGAACGAGTCATGGATCCTCGTATATTACTTGGCATACGAGATAGATTCGGAACTAAGGGACACATTATCACCTTAATTCGTCACTTCACACGGTCCGTACACTATCACAAGTCTCTTTACCATATAGGTTCCGTTCGTACTATAACATTGGGAATCAAACCTACCAAGTAATCGTGCATTCATTCCAGAGGAGCTCGTTACTCATGAAACGACACATAATGGGGAATGGTTACAATTCGTGATTCCACATACAACCATAATTGTATTCAACAATTCTAGGCTACAATAGCCTTTAGGCCTCTTCTGCCTTTCTTTATAAACATAAAAATTACACGTGTTCCATACTAGTGTCTTATTCTTTCTATACCATTCGGTACTGGACGCACGCCTCAGCCTCTTCTGCACGAGCGTCGTCATTAAGTTATTCATCAATTTCCTAGCTCATTACTAGGTTCCAATATGGTTCATAGTAAGGTTTCCTCACTCTACCTATTCCATATTTTAACATGCATTTTCTCTCAATCATGTTTAACATCAATATTAGACAAAGCATATTACAATTGCATTTTTGAATTACATATAATAATTCAATCACAAGTTACATAACCCTTAGGTTCCCTCCGATTTATTTAATCGGGTATCAAAAACAATATTTTTCACCTTTATCATGTAGTATATTTTCATAGCTTTCCATCGGTACCAAGAACACCTCGATTGAAAACACGGTTCAAAAGATATTAATTTTCTAAAATATTTTTCAAAACACAACAGTGGTAACCAGTTACCTCATATTGAGTAACTGGTTACCCATTCTCACTGCACATTCCAGTAGCTAAAATTCAATAGGGTAACTGGTTACCTCATATTGAGTAACCGGTTACTCAGTTCATTTTTGTGTAAAACGACTATTTTTCCTGCAAGTAACCGGTTACCCTATAATGAGTAACCGGTTACCACTGAGTCTGAGACCTAAAAACCTGTTATTTTCAGCATCAAAACCCAATGGAACCCATCAAAATTCATGGGAACATCATAGCAAGCATCAAACATCCATATTTCATACAACCCACACATATTATGTGTTATATTTCAAATATTAACCATAGCAAACAACATTTAGCATGATCAATCCATTTTCACCATTTATTTTCAAGTTCTAACCTAAGTTTCTATACTTAGGGTTCTAACTAGAACTCACCAACAACAAGAGGAAGAAGATGAACAAGATGTTGGGTTGATTGGATGAAGAAGAGATGATGAAGATTGAAGCTTTCTCTACAATTCCAAGTTTTCTCTCTTTTTCTCCTCTTGCTCCTTCTTATCTCTACTCTTACTATCTTTGTTTCACTGAAGAGGAAAGGAAAAAGAAAAAGATATAGAGAAATATCATTAGTTAGTAACACTAACTTAAATGTCCAAAACATCTCTATAGCACTAAATGTTAAAACATCATAGTCAGATAATTATTAATTTGATCTGCTCTGAGCTCATCAGTTACCCTAATTATCTTAACCGATAATTTCTTAGAGTACACCGAAACCCAGTTGATCATACTAATATTATCAAGAGAAAAATAACTTACGGGGTATTACATCATCCCCCTCTTAAATAGAAATTCGTCCGCAAATTTAAAGATTACTTGAAATGATGAGGGTAAGCATCTCGCATCTCTAATTCTAGTTCCCAAGTTGCATCGCCCGAATGCGTCTCATCCCACTGAACTTTAACAAGAGGAATCTCTTTATTCCTTAGTACCTTAGTTTCTCTTCCTGCGATATGACTTGGTTGAGGCTCAAACGTTAATATGTTTCTATCTTAATCGTATCTGGTAGAATTGGCTGAAGAGGATCTGGAACAAAACTTCGGAAGTTGAGACACATCAAAGACATCATGCATTTCTGACAGAGAAGGTGGTAAGGCTAATCTGTAAGCTACTTCACCTATCCTTTCTAAAATTTGATACGGTCCCACGTATCTTGGACTTAACTTCCGCGACTTAAACGGTCCTTTCAACCTCAATCTTGAAGTAACATTCAAAAACACGTGATCACCTTCATCAAACTCTAGAGGTCTCTTACGGTTATCCACATAACTCTTCTGACGATCTTGTGCTTGTTTAACTTTGTCACGAATCATTCTAATCTTTTCCGTAGTCTCTTGAATAATCTCGGATCCCAAAATTCTATCTTCGCCAACCTCCACCCAACATAAAGGCGTTCTACATTTCCTTCCATATAATGCCTCGTAAGGAGCCATACCAATACTCGTATGATAACTATTAGTGTACGAAAACTCAATCAACGGTAAAAGTTCTATCCAATTTCCTCAACTTTCAAGTACACAAGCCCTTAACAAATCTTCCATCATTTGTATTGTCCATTCCATCTGACCATCCGTTTGCGGATGATTCGACGTACTCAAACACAACTTTGTTCCCATAGCTTGTTGAAAAGCTCTCCAAAATCTTGAAGTATACTTTGGGTCTCTATCCGAAATAATACTAGAGGGAATACCATGCAACCTCACAATTTCCGGAATAAACAGCCTTGCAAGATGACTTGCCTTGTAAGTAGCCTTCACGGCTAAGAAATGCGCATATTTCGTCAACCGATCCACTATTACCCAAATAAAATCATAACCACCTTGCGCACGGGGTAATCCAACTGCAAAGTCTATAGAAATACTATCCCACTTCCATACCAGAATTTCTAACGGTTGTAATAAGCCACGATTGACAATAGAGGGAAGAATGAGTTCAGCAAATTTGAGCTCAAGACGCAAGCGGGTGTTAGGGCTATGTGGAATATGCATTTCCGTTTTGAAACAAAAGTTCTGCTCAAGTTGGAAGCAACACTACAAAGACGGTCAAAGATATTCTAAAGATGTGCAAGCATCCACAGGGATATTGAAGTGTAATATTGCATTTTATGTTGAAATCATCATTGTAATGCTTTTTTATGTTATGAATGTCGATTTCATTTTGGAAAATTACTATTCTGTTGAATCTGATACTGGTGTGTCTCTGGAGATGTAACTACAGAATTATTCCGGAGATGCATCTCCGGAATAAATAAACAAAAAAAGGCGTAACTCAGAATGGTCTTTGTTGAATGTGTGATGGGGTGCGCTGGAGATGCATCTCCAGAAATAGAGGACATTTGTGGAAATTCACATGGTGCATTAGAAACATCTACGGTGTCATAAGAAAATCTCAAAATTATATTTGATTTAGATGATTTTGGGTTATTTTTAATAGAACCACACAGTTCAGTTAGTTCGGTTTGTATTTTGCAAATCGAATCGAATCGAACTAAATCACATTATGTTACAATTTTAATTTCACTTAATCAACATCCTACTCAAACACAAACCTATTATGTCTTAACCTTATTATTACAAACAATTTTCTTTTCCTTACACTTACGGTCTCAGTTTCAACTTTCTCAAATATCTCATAGCAGTATCGCGTCTTTTTCTTATCTTCTTCGTCAGGTACATCTTGTCTCTTCTTATCTAATTTTTTATCTCATTTGATATTTCTTTTTCATCTTTTTTTTTTTTTTTTTGCTATTGTTCTTACTTTCAATTTCAATTTTACCGCAACTCTTCTTTTCTAATATCCCATCTCTTCTATTCTTTCTTTCTCATCATCTTTAATCTCTCATCTCCCGTATTTTTATTGTTTCATTATAATGTTTTTGATATTGTCTTATGCTATTATTTTATGTTTTTTATTACTTTTTTGTCTAATCTAATTTTTTAATATTAAATGAGAATTTGTTGTCCAAATATGATGAGTTTTGTTTCTATTTGATAATGTTTGAATGACTAAACACAAAGTTATGTTGTCCTATATATGTGTATTTATGGTTCAATAAAAATCTTACAAAAAACTGAATCAACGGAACCAACACAAACTGTATTTGTTTGATTTGATTTGGTTGGGTTTAATTTCTAAAAGGCAAGCGAACCAAAGCGAACTGCACATTTTTTCGGTTTAACATTTAGCCTCCAAAACGTATCGCGAACACCCCTATTTAAGTTGCACCCAACTATCACTTTAATTAAATTTATTTATAAATTAAATAAAAATGTCAATTTACTTGTGTTGGAATATATTAAATAATTTATAAAAAGTATCTTCTTTAGGAAAAAAAATATTTTTCAATTTTTTGAAAAATAAAACAGAATTTTTAATATAATTATTATAATTTTTAATATACTAAAAAATATTACCTTAAAAATACCTACTAGCCTAATAAATATTGCATTTTCTTAAATAAAATCAACTAAAAATTTATAAAAATTTGCATTCTCGACAATGTCACCATCTTCTTCAACACTCATAACTTTATTTCATAGATATTCTGAACCGATCACAAGCCCAATGGTAGTAAAGCCAAATCATGATAAGGTTTAGTCTAAGAACATGCACACCAATACATTAGAGATTCAAAGCGCTCACCATTGTCAGATATAATTATGACCTTTGCGTGAGACGCTATATCACAAGGGGAGACTCTAACTGTCTACACTATATAATGTCTAGCATGCACTATTTCAGATATTCTCCCAGTCACACACTCAAACTATTTTTTTACTCATTCACTGACTTGGAAGATGAAGTGTTAGCCTTGTTGGGTTGCCCCCGCTACGTCGTACCGGAAGCTCACTCCACCGCATAAGAGCTCAAGTTCATCGGATCTCTACATATTTCTGGTTCTAGTATGAACAATGGCTCGGTTTGTGGGAAACGACTTTTGATTCTCAAGAACTTCCACAATCAACTTCTCTGATCCCAAAGTCACGAATCGTTACCACAATTTAGATCTAAAGAAGGCAGTGGTGTTCGATCTACCTACTGAAGTCACCACCAATCTATCAACTCCAAGTTCACCCCCTTACCTTGTTGTCTCTCTAATTGATGGTGGGTCATTTAGCAAGGAAGAGGAAAACAAATAGAATCCACCGTGAAATCCTTTAAGACTACTAGTGGTAAATAGGAAGCAAGAAGAAGAAAAATATATCTTAAGGTTTCGAGATCACAATAAAGTATATGGAGTTCCCAACGTGATGTTACCACTAGTCATAACTAGCCCATATCAAACCACTCAGTGTTAGGAGTCCTTATTGACGATGGGAGTTCTTGAAACATTATGCACCTTAAAATCTCCAAGATGTTAAGAATGAGGACTACTCGAGCGTGATTTTACGCCATATGAATGTAGGAATCTTCTGGCCTTTAATGACTATTCTACTCACCCATCCGAGGTGGTAGAACTACCAGTTTCTGGAAAAAAGGAGGGGACAAAAGGACCATTAGCACAAGTTTTTTAGTAATCCCCTACGATAACATGTACAATTCTATCATAGGGAGATCATTCCTCACGACACTAGATGCAATGGCTTCTACACTTCATCTAAAGGTAAATTATCATAACAATTTTGGCAAACCAATTATCATTTCATCTGATCTACGTAGAGCTCGCCTGATACACGAAACCATACTCAAGATCCCTTTAACGATCATCATCACCCTTGAAAAATAAAAGGAAGATGACTCAGGGAATCATAGTCAGTAGGGTTTACCTCGATATGTGAGAAGAAGAAAATCTATAAGATAATTAGCTTGGATCTTTGCATGGTGCATTTGGAATGCCATATCTGCCATCAATTCATGCTTGGTCGTATCAATCATGTTCTGGATGTAAGCATATTCCCTTTCTCAGAAGAAAGACTACACCTCCTTGGCAGTAAGTGTGAACTATTAAAGAGTGTAAGAAGAAGTGGCATCCCGACTACCACCTAAGGTAACATTCTCGGGGGCAGGTTGCGTTGGTTTGGACTTTTTAGCAGGGTTTCCCTCTTAGGACGCTTCTTTGCCACATTCCCTATTGGCAAGGTCACCACCAGGATGCCTCCACCAATCGTGAAAGTGTTTGCTTAGGCCCGATGAAGATGGACGCTCCTGGTTCGACCAATTCTCTTGGACAACTTTGGCCAATTCTTCGTGAGCATTGGTCCCCTCTGGAATGACCCAAGAAATTAAGATGCTCCTTAAATTCCTTAACATTAGGTTCCAAACCATACAAAGACTGAAACCCCCTAATGAAAGAAATATCCCTCAGATAATTCCTAATACGCTTCAAGAGACTCAAGATTTGTGATGGGCAATATAGAAGAATGGGGAACCAAGATCAACTTCTTCTCTAATGTTCATATTCTTTATGGTGGAGTTTGATAGTCGGAGAAGACAATGAAAGTTAATGTATTATTTTTAATTAAAATGGAGATTGTTGAAGATGGTTAAAAATATACATGTTAAAGAAGTCCAAAAACGATTAATTTTATGAATGAAGAGAGAGTCCAAAGGTATATATAGGATACAAGTTTTTTGAAATCTCACATTGCTTAGTTTTGTGAAGAAAGAGAGAGTCCAAAGTTATATATATGATTCAAATTCTTCATTTCAAGATTCACCTGTCAAAAACACTTTAAACTTGTATTTGACTTTCTTTGTTCTCTTATACTCTTGTATTAGAGTGTTGTGAGATATAGTTAAATATTCCCCTGTTCCATATTATAAGCAAATTTGACTTTTTAGATACATTGAATAATTAATGTATTTGGTCTATATATAGCTCAAATACATTAATTATTCAATGTATCTAAAAATGAAAATTTGCTTATAATATGGAACAGAGAGAGTATTTGTTTTTTAGGGTGTAGGTGTATTGGGATTCGGATTAGTTGAGTGTATATTATGTGTTGTAATAATTTTCACATATTATTATTTTCTATTGTCTATTGACAACGACCGAAATTTATTCTTCAGTTTTTGAATTTTTCACGTTATATTCTTGTGTTGTGATTGTGTTTATTTTTTTTTCTCAACAACTATAAATTTCAAATAAAATAATCAATTTTAGAAAAAAAAACTTAAATATTTTAATTTCAATATATTAATATATAATTTTTTTATAAAAATGTATTTTTTTTTATCTTTTATAGTATCTTGAAAATAGTAGTTTGCATTTTCCATAAAAAAAATAAATAGTATATTAATATTTCAAAATCAAAATTATATTTAAGAAAAAAATAAGGTAACATTTGGGTTTGGATTTATATATATGGCCCAGTCTAGGTACAATGAACAAACCATGAGAACGCGATTATGAAAATGAAATGACACTGAAAAATTTTACCTCATACTCCATCATTTATTCCTCTACCCCTACATTATATTTTTTTTGGACCAAAATATCCTCGTATAAAAAGTATAAAATTTTCTTAATTTAATTATTTGATATGGAATTTAATAAATAAATCTATCTTTAAACGCTACTTAATTAATCTTCTCAACAAACATGGCAAGTATTATATACTTTTCGTAAAAGAATTTATATAAAATAATATTCCTAAATTTTTGTAAAAATTATATAAATTATTTAAATAATTTATATAATTTTTAGAAAAATTTAGAAATCAATTTTCTTCATAAAAATATATGGACCACCTTAATAAAATCACTAAAAACATAATTATCGACAGTTTTTTAAATATTACTCTCTCTGTACCAAATTATAAACTACTTTGTCAAAAAAATATGTTTTAAATTATAAGTTATTTTACAATTTCAATGAAATATGTTTTAAAAGAATATTTGGATGCTAATTTATATTTGCACGAGGTTTGAATTTAAATGTATTTTTTAAATATTTATATCATTATTCAAAACTCTAAATTAAATAATCATACTTGTCAATTTAATTAATAATCACACTTATCAATTATTTAAATAATTTAAATGTATTTTTTAAATATTTATATCCTTATTCAAAACTCTAAATTGAATTTCGCTAATCTCACAGTTATTCAACCTTATATTTTACATTGATATAAAAAATATATAATGGAAACAATTTGCCAAAACCATCTTGCTTACTACAACGTCGGTGGTTCATTAATATCATTACAACTGAATTTAATAATATCATTACAATTGTCTTACCTACATCTTAAATGGTAAGACGTTTTAAAAACGTAATTAATATTATATGAAAAAAATAAATTGTTTATGATTTTATAATATTATCTTTCATTTATTACATATAAATGAAAAATGAAAAAAATAATAAAATAATAATAATAAATGATAGATGATAGTATATTAGAAAAAACATTCTAAACGTTATATTGAAATTGTAAAATAACTTATAATTTAAAATATTTTTTTTTTCAAAGTAGTTTATAATTTGGGACAGGGAGAGTAATATTTAAAAAACCGTCGATAATTATGTTTTTAGTGATTTTATTAAGTAGGTCCATATATTTTTAAAAAGAAAATTGATTTCTAAATTTTTGTAAAAATTATATAAATTATTTAAATAATTTATATAATTTTTTAAAAAAAATTTAGTAATATTATTTTATATAAATTCTTTTACGGAAATTATATAATACTTGTCATGCTTGTTGAGAAGATTAATTAAGTAGTGTTTAAAGATAGATTTATTTATTAAATTTCATATCAAATAATTAAATTAAGAAAACTTTACACTTTTATACGAGGATATTTTGGTATAAAAAATATAATGTAGGAGTAGAAAAATAAATGATGGAGTATGGGGTAAAATTTTCATGACACAGATGTAAGGTTTCAACAAGTAAGACCGTAATGAATGGTAAGTTACCTTCTTCATTGGAAAAGTGACTATAGTTTTTTAATGCTTACACTTTAAATTTACACTAAACCATATTTTGTTATCAAATAGTAATCTTAAATTGCAAGTACTTTAAAAAAATTATTTGTTTCAAATTATAAATTATTTTAAAATTTCAAGACAACATTAATGATTTTTTTTAATACAGTATATCATCTGCTATTTATTTCTTTTTTATTTATTCTTTTAATTTCGATTTTCTATATAATTAATAAAGGACATCATTGAAAAGTCATGAATCATTTCCCTTTTCTATACAACAATAATTATATTTTTTAATTTACGTAAAATATCCAAAACATCTTATAATATAATTTGGGACGGGGGATTTCACTATTCATCAACATAATGAACAATAAAATATTATAATAATTAATATTTCTTTAAAAAAAGTATATATATATATATATATATATATATATATATATAATTATTTTATTTTATTTTTAATTAAAGAGTATCGATATAACATTATTATTATTATGATTAATCAATTTCGTAATTTTATTATTCAATATTTTATATTTTATTAATCAAATTTATTTTATTATTAAAAAATATAATTAATATCTAAGCATTTATTAACTAATTTCATCATTAATTAATCAACTTTTTACTTTTTATTACCCAATTTTATTTTACTATTAAAAATTATTTTTAATATCTTAACGTTTATTAATCAATTTCATCATTTTATTAATTATTTTAGAGTGGTATCCTTCCTTCCGTATCGACTAATCCACCCGAAAGCTTTCGCCCCGCGTAGCCTCCGAAAGTTAGACCTAGGCTCCTTCGAACTCAGGACCTCAAGGGGAGCAAACACTTGAGACCCAAGTACCCTCCCACTAGGTCAACCCTCTCGGGTTTCCTTTTATATTTTATTAATCAACTTTATTTTACTAATAAAAATCATTATTTATGCATTGTTTACGAATACTATTTACGTTATTATTTATAAATGCTACATAAAATGTCAAATTTTAGGGTAATCTTGGTGTCAACTTAACACGCCTGATTAAATGTTAACTCATCACCTATATTTCTTTATAAAGAAAAAACTCTATTCCATAAGTCATTTAGAAGTTGCGTAGGTAGGTAGGTATATTAGATAGACGACACTACGCCAAAATTGATATTTTATATCGCCTAATTTATTAAGTACTCAATCTCAATAGAAAATAAATCTCAAAAACATTCTTTTGGCTGCCACGAGGTAAAACTATATCTAATTTTGAGTTTAATTTTGATGCAATGTTTTTTTTTTTTAATAACAAAGAGAGCCTAAGACCAAGTGGTTTTATTTCATTTTCAAATGTTTTTTTAATGGCAGTGGTAGATATATACGGTATCACATTTGTTCTTGAATAAGTGGTTATATTTCATTTTCAAATATTTTAGTTGGTTACAATCATTTTTTTTAATGAATTTTTATGTCGTAAAATGCAAATGCCATATATATATATATATATATATATATATATATATATATATATATATATATATATATATATATATATATATATATATATATATATATATATATATATATATATAGTGCTATTAATGAAATATAATATAATAACACTTTTATGGAAAAGTGCTATCAAACATGTGCCTTATAATAGCGTTTTGTTTGAAAGTGCTATCAAAATCAAAGCAAAATACGTATTATAAAATGTAAAATGTCTACTTCTGTAGCGCTTTTGAAAAAACGCTATTAAATACTTGTACTATAATAGCGCTTTTGGAAAAACGCTATTAATTATCTGTACTATAATAGCGCTTTTAAAGTGCTATCAAATGAAAATAATTATAATAGCAGGCTGGTTAATAGCGCTTTTAAGCGCTATCAAAAAGCAAAAAAAAAACGCTATTAAATAGCTTTTTTTGTTGTAGTGCGGGTTTAAATTCGAATTCGTAACATTCCATTAATCATTTTTAAAAATAAAATTTTAATTTAATTAAAAATATGTGGATGAGATGATAAGTGATCTCTTAGGACGATTCTTTGCCATAATACCCATTGGCAAGGTCACCACCAGGATGCCTCGACCAATCGTGAAAGCGTTTACTTCAGCCCGATGAAGATAGACGCTCCTGGTCCGACCTGTTCTCTTGGACAATTTAGGTCAGTTCTTCATGAGCATTAGTCCCATCTGAAATGACCCGAGAAATCAAGATGCTCCCTAACTTCCTTAACATTGGGTTACCAACCATACAAAGACTGAGGAACCAGGATAAACTTTTTCTCTAATGTGAAGATCCAAGTTTACCCCTTCAATACGCTTCAAGAGACTTAAGATTTGTGGTGGGCAACATAGAAGAATGGGGAACCAGGATCAACTTTTTCTCTAATGTGAAGATCCAAGTTTACCCCTTCAAACTCCTCATATAAGGTTTTTTACGGTTCCACAAAATGAGGAATCATGGGTTCACTACCATTTTCAATATAATCCTCCCTAAATTCATAATTGACACTAAGGGCTATGAAATTGGCCAAATGGTGAGTACCCTTAAAGGAATAATACCCTGAACTTTTGGGTCTACCACCTTTATGCAAGATGATGTGTCACTTATATCCTCACAATTGGGCATGTCTATAATATTTTCAAGTTCACCTCCAAAGTTGAACATTGTTAAAAGAAAGATAAAGAAGTGACTATGGTAAATAAGAGGGAGAGAAATGGTACATGAAGAAGATTGAGGATGCGAAGCTGAAGTTACAATGAAAATTGCTCAAAGCGCGAGGAACCAGAGGAGTTGTGAAATTTGAAAAGGAAAGCTAAACAAGCAGAAATATTCATCATTGGAGTTCAAAGAAAGATGATTGGAGATGGCAAAAAAAGAAAAAAAGACAATTTCCACAAAAGGTGAAATGTAACATGGAAAGAGAAATTGCCTCTATACAGTGAAACAAGGGAGGAAAATCAACGTCCTAGAACTAAGGAAAACATATAGACGAAAATCAATAGACAAGATTCACCTCTGGATCATAACAACACTCAAGTGCTCTTGAGAATGCTAAAGCCCAACGTCACATCTACCCTATGAGTCAAAGGTTACATGGTGGAATATCTCTACGAAACTTTTCGTGACAAGACTCACATTCGATATACATAATCTCAAGGCTACCTACACCCAATCTCTAAACCTTTCCACTTTTACAAGATATGAATCCATTACAAGGACCATAGTCAAATGTGACAGCGACCCGATACTTTGAAATGTCTCTATATGCCTATGCAATAACAGGCTTTATGGGCAACTATTATAGGTCGATCACATGCTTAAGGGCAGTAAGCCTAATCCCGATGAGGCCCGATCCATGAATGTGTACACCAAAGCATTAATGACATATAGTGCTCACCATCGTCATATTTAACTTGATGCCCCCTCATGTGAGATGTCAGATCACGCAAGGACTACTCTAATCGCTCATTATATAAAGTCTATCACACATTATTTTAGGTATTTTCTCATTCACACACTCAAATTATTTTCTCATTTATTCACTCAAATTATTTTCTCATTCATTCACTGACTTCGAGGTTGGAATGTTACCTTGTAGATCCGCTCTTATTCAACCTCTTCTAAAGCTCACTCCACCCATTAGAGTTCAAATCTATCAGATCTCCATATATTTTTTATTCTAGTACGAAACAATAAATAAAAAGTCAGTAATATGAAAATTCAAATTTCTCATCGGTCACAATTTTGAATTTGAATATAAGCAATCATAAAAATGTCATTTATGTCCCTAAAAGATGATCAAATTATGGTAAAAAAAATGTAAATTATAATTCTCAAACTACAATAATTTAGGATAGGTAAAATGAGTGAATTAAAATATAATTTTAGGTAAAAGGAGAACAAAAAATATATATACTTAAATTAAAATTATATTTAATTTTAAGTAATAACTACTACATCAGTTTCAAATGAAATGTCATTAGGATTATACACAATTTTTTTAAAAAATTAATCAAATTATAATTGTATTTTTGAAAAACTAATAATATTTATTAAAATACTCTTAACAATAATAATTAACTGAAAAATCAAGCAAAATATAAACACATTAATATAAAAAAGGTTTTTGCTAACTAATGTTTTAAACTTTTTTTTTTTTGAGATATATTAAAAATGTACATCTTGATATTCATTATGGTGGAGTATGATAGTCGATAAAGACAATGAAAATTAATGTATTATTTTCAATCAAAGTGAAGATTGTTGAGATGGTTAAAAATATAAATATTAAAGAAGTCCCAAACTAATTAGTTTTGTGAATGAAGAGAGAGTCCAAAGATATATATATATATATGTATGTATGTATGTATATATATATATATATATATATATATATATATATATATATATATATAGAGAGAGAGAGAGAGAGAATTTTGCTAGAATATACCCACCTAATTTTATGAAGGCATGTTTTTTGAAATCTCACACTGTTTAGTTTTTTAATGGAAAAGAAAGTTCAAAATTATATATAGAATTCAAATTATTCTTTTCAAGATGTATCTATCAAAAACATTTTAATTTTATATTTAACTTTCTTTGTTCTCTTATACTCTTGTATTAGAATATTGTGAGATATAGTTAAATATTTATTTTAGCAGATGTAGGTGTATTGAGATTCAGATTAGTTGAGTGTATATTATGTATTCTAATAATTTATATATATTATTATTCTCTGTTGTCTATTGACAACGATCGTGATTTATTTTTTAATTTTTGAATTTTCCATGTTATATTATTGTATTGTGACTGTGTTTATTAATTTTTTTTATGTTTTGTTTATTTTTTTTCAACAAGTATAAATTTCAAATAAAATAATCAATTAAAAAAAACTTAAATATTTCAATTTCAATCTATTAAATATCTAAATTTTTATAAAAATGTATTTTTTAAAATCTTTTATAGTATCTTGAAAATAGTAGTTTGTATTTTCCATAAAAAAAAATATTTCAAAATCAAAATTATATAAAAAAATATGGTAACATTTGGATTTGGTCTTATATATATGGACCAGTCCAGGTACAATGAACGAATCATGGAAACGCGATTATGGAAATGAAATGACACAGATGTAAGGTTTCAACAGGCAAGGAACGAAATGAAAGGTAAGTCAATGTGACCATATTTAATGCTTACGCTTTAAATTTTTGATATTTGAAACATCTTCTAGACACTATTATAAGAAATAAAAATTTTTTTAAATTCATTGAATATTTGATGTATTTGATATATAATAAGGTCCAGATACATCATTTATTCAATAAATCTAAAAAAAATTTTGTTGCTTATAATAATGACCGGAGGATGTAGTAATTTAGAACGTGACTTATAATTTAGAATAGAATTAATAAGATTAGTGTAACTTTTGATATTTAGTTGAGAGATTAATCTATGTTATACACAGAAAATATTTAATTTTTAAAAAAAATTTGCAAGAAAATTAAAAAAGAAAAAAAAAGCCTCTTAAAAAATAGGAAATTTGTAATATTTAAAAGTATACTCCGTAATTATATATGTGGGACAAGCTGTTACTTTGGCGTGTTTATAACTACCGATCTCTTTCATTTCAAGGAAGAAGGTTTGTTGGTTAAATAATTATAGGTTTAGATTTAAAATTAAATATTTTACTTAAAAAACTAACTATTCGATTATTATGTCTCTTTGGCGTTGAATATAAGAAGAATAAAAGGGTACAAAAATGAATCGTATTCATATGCCATCACGTGACGTTGCCGCTGAAGTCACGTGACTTTCATAGTTACACCTCATCCTAATACATATAACATGAATCTTAAGTATTAAATTATTATTTTTATTTTTTCTTTCTCACTCTCTCAATCAAATTTCTCTTGAATCAAAAACTGACCAGGATCATTGCAGATTTTGTAAGCAAATGAGTTTCAGTTATAATTTAATTGATTTAATTGTTTTTTTAAGGTTTATGATTTTTTTTATGTTTTAATTTTGAAACCTATTTTTTTTTCTTTTTCATTATTTGAAGGCATGAAATTCTGTGCAGTTTGAGAAGAAACTGAACAGTGAGAGAGAGAGAGAGTTGTGTTTTTGGAATTGGAATTGCGGAACGACGACGTATGATGGCAACAATGGAGAGATTACTGATGGCTCTGGAAAATCCGGTTGTAGGAGGAGAATCAGTGTTGGGGTCAATCAAAATTGCGGTTTTGCCGATAGTTAAAGTTTTCACTATGTGTTCTTTAGGTCTTCTTATGGCTTCTAAGTATGTTAATATCTTGCCTGCTTCTGGAAGAAGGCTTTTGAATGGGGTATGTATATGTATATGTGTGTATATATGTCTGTGTGTGCTGTTCATGTTCATATGTCATGTGATCTTGAACAAAAATTTTTAATCTATGTGTTTCTAACTCACTTAAGGAATGAAATCCACTTTTTAATTTTTGCAGCTGGTTTTTTCGCTTTTGCTACCTTGTTTGATTTTCTCTCAGCTAGGACAAGCTGTTACTTTGCAAAAGATGCTTGACTGGTATGTCATAGTACTCAATTTATTCGATTTCCCTTTTTTCCATAATTATAATAATATGATTTAACTCATATCAATCATATCTGACACTCGTGATAATATATACAACAAATTTTTAAACTATAGTTGTGAATGTGATATTTGTTGAAGTTGGTATTTGTGTTGTTGGAGTTTGTTTAAAATCTCACATTGTTTGGGTTTTTGAGCTGTTGATTGTATAAATATGTGAGGGCAACATCACCCTTTGAGCTAGCTTTTAAGGGATGAGATCCAAGCATATTTAACATGGTAGGTTCATTTAAGATTCGGTGGGCTACCTACTATCAGGTTTCCGCTATCGCGCCATCGACCATTTATTTCCACGCTCCATATGTTCAGTCTTGGGCATGAAGGGGTGTGTTAAGAGACTTGGGCCGCTCCAGATGTCTAGTCTTGGACGTGGGGGATGTGTTAAGAGTCCCACATCGGACAATGAATGGGATTAACATGGGCATGTAGGGTGAGGATTAAGGTCAAATGTTGTGATCCCTAATATTGCAGATAATTGCGGTTAAATAGAGATAATGAGGCACAATTGAGGCTGCATTGCTGTTGCATAGACATCAGAAAAACTTAATACTGAAGGAAACAGCACAATTGTGTTTGCTGAACTTTTTAGAAAATTGTATCCAAAATTGTATCCAGACAATATGTAGACACCAATTGATTGATATTTCATTATTTTGCAGGTGGTTTATTCCCATGAATGTTGTTTTGAGTTCAATTGCAGGCTCAATCATTGGTTTTATTGTTGCCTCAATTGTTCGTCCACCATACCCTTTCTTCAAGTTCACAATTATCCATATCGGAATCGGTAATGCAACTAAACTTGATTTTCGGTTATTTGATACTTGGACTTTGTTACCTTTATATGAAGAGAAGGAATTAATGAATGTAACATGATATGAGATTGACTTAACTCAATTGAAATTGGTGTTCTGCCATGTGTTGTTTTACCTTGTCTTGAATCACGTCATTGCAAAATTGTTTATAGGGAATATTGGAAATGTGCCTCTTGTCCTGATTGGTGCTTTATGCCGTGACCCAAATAATCCCTTCGGAGACTCACTTAAATGTAGCACAGATGGAACTGCCTATATTTCCTTCGGCCAATGGGTAAGTTCTAGATATCTTGTAGCCCAGTACATCTTGTTTTAGTTAATGATGTCATGTGCCTTGACTTATAATTTGTCGACTATTCAAGCAATTTTAGTTTATGACTTCTTTATTTTAGGGTCTTTGTTATAATTTAGACTAGTTTGTATATTTATATTGCTTTAGAAATCGTTCTACCATTGAAACAAAAACGTAGTACTAATTGGGAGATTTTAATTCTCCTTTGTCTTAGGTTGGGGCTATCATCCTGTACACTTACGTATTCAATATGTTGGCACCTCCTCCAGAGGGGACTTTTGACATTGATCATGAAAGGCTTCCCCTAAAGAGCAGTACTGCAAAGAGTGACGGTTCACCGGAACAAACACCATTGATTGCTCAGGAGGAGGAGGAGGAGGAGGAAAACCATTTAGCCGGATCAAGCAATTCAGGGAAGTCGATGGTGAGATTTGCAGTTTATTCAACTTCATGTTAATTTCATAATTATGTTCTCAAATTTCATTGGATATATATTTAAATTTCCTTCTAATGTCCTTCAAGTCCAACTTCCAAAGTATCTAGTGAGGGGCTGGTTTGATTATCTCATTTGTATCTCATGCTTCCTACATATTTGTTGATGCAGATTAAAGTTATATTAGCACTCATATATGATAAGTTGAAGCTTAAGCAAATTCTTCAACCCCCTATCATTGCATCAGTGAGTTTCTCCTCATTGAATCTATATATAAATGTGTTTAAGTGGAAGTAATGTTTATGATCTAGTTTAGTTTACTGGTATTTTACTAAATAAACCGCTTTCATGATAATTTATAGATTAACAAAGTTGGTTTTGATGAAGTGTTTACACATGTTTTGCAGATTCTGGCCATGACACTTGGTGCAGTCCCATTTCTAAAGAAACTGATCTTTACGCCCGATGCTCCACTATTCTTCTTCACTGACAGTTGCATGATTCTTGGGTATGCCTATTAAAAATTTCTTTCCGCTCTTCTATTGGTTTAGAAAAAAAAAATCTTATCCTCCTCTCTTTCAAAAATAATCTTCCTGTAAAACACTCAATTTTGATTATAAACCGATAAACTTCACTAGTATGTATTATGGAACTGAGCCATAGTATCTTAGTTTTATAATAGTGATATCAAATTATTTTTTATCGTCCGAAGTCATCGTGGAATACTTATGAATTTATTATAGGTGATAATATCTATATGTTTTTTGTTGATCAGGGAGGCCATGATTCCTTGCATTCTGTTGGCATTAGGAGGCAACCTTATCGACGGTAAGATCATTTCATAGTGTTCTCATTATTAAAACAATGTTTCGAAATCTTTTGACTGAAACAGTTAAATGAATCATCGTTGGTTTTTGATCTTGGTTGCAGGACCTGGAAGTTCAAAACTTGGTTTTCGAACAACTGCTGCCATTGTTTTTGCGCGGCTAGTTTTAGTTCCTCCTGTTGGACTCGGCATTGTTACGTTGGCTGACAAGCTCGGCTTTCTTCCACCCAATGATAAGATGTTTCGATTTGTCCTACTGCTTCAGCATTCAATGCCAACATCCGTCCTTTCAGGTATATAGGCCTACTTCTCACTGGTAGTGAATTCATTTCTGAACAGAGCATTAGTGTCAAGTTACTCTAAGGAATTTCTTGTTATTATTACATAATTCATTTGTATAACAAATATTGTTAGGGGGATTTTAACATATAATGTTTTACTTGTTCACAGGTGCTGTTGCTAATTTAAGAGGGTGTGGAAGAGAGGCAGCTGCTGTTTTATTCTGGGTCCATATCTTTGCTGTAATATCAATGGCTGGATGGATTGTTCTATACCTTAGCATACTCTTCTGAGACTCTGCATATAGATAGATATCATGTTTATTATGCAATAGCATTGTAATACCATAAATTTTGTCTATTTGAAATTTAGATTAGTGGAAAAACTCTTATATTTGTTATAGTGTAACTTTATCTGTTGATCTTGAATTCTGTCGTACTAATTGATGTATTTACTAGAGAACCTTGTCAAGAGGAGCTGGAAAAAAAATTATCAAAAGAAGTCCAAGTTCTACCTTGATGAAAGATACGGTTTGGACAGGTCTATTTTACAAGCAATTTTATCTTACAAAACAATTTTTTTAAGATTGAGTTTGATCCAAAAATTTAATAATATTTCATAACCTATCTAAAATCATCTGATAGTCTATTATCGGTCTTGAGTTTTCGGACGTTGTGTAACCTCGGTTAAGTGTGACAAATTAAATATTGTCATAAAATAATTTTGACAAATATTTTCGGAGGCATCTTATAGTCATAGTTTAAACTCGTCAAGTTTAGACTTCTTTTTACGCCTGCAAATAAATATGGACATTACCGGATCTTTCCCCTGCTGGAATCTAATGAGAAAAAACCTATTTAATTAGGGATGAATGTCGGAATGTGGAAAAATTCTATTTTAAATTATGGATGTGGGGTAGAGGATGTTAGTACCCGTCCCACATCTACATCCGTCAAGTTTATTATAATTATTATGTATTTTTATAAAATATAAATTAAATAAAAATAATAAAGTATTAGAAATATTTTTAAAATGATCAAATATTCATTTTAATTATTATTTTTTATTTGTATAAAAAGAAATATGTATTTTAAAAGAAAATTACAATCTATGCGTGGGGCAAAGAAACATGTTCCCCCGCTGAGAGCAGGGGTGAGGGATAAATTATTATCTTCGATTGGATTTGGAGGCGGAGGTGGGGTTGATAATGTAAAATATATCTTTGCTCTGTTGTCATGCCTAAAAACGATCTCTCTTAGTAACTATTCTCTAATATCTCTGTCCACCAACTCCGTTCTAAACTCATTCGAGGTGCCCAAAAGTGATCCATACTTTTCTTATCTTATATGATTTTGTTATAATTATTTTTTATTTTGTTTATAATTTTTTTAAAATTTATTAAATAATTAATATATGTGGTCTATATATTATTTAAATACATTAATTATTTAATATATTTAAAAAATAATTTTTTTACTAGAAAAATATCATTTTATAAGTTGATTTTCTAAGGTTAAACTCATAATTTTAATTGAATTTTTGTATATGAATAGAGAATTATGAGATATATTTCATACGAAGAAGCATACTGTAAACTTTAACAAAATTCCAAATATAAATACTAAAGATATCTTTAATGATGTTTTATTTTAGAATAAAATATTAATTCATTTATAAAACAAACTTCTAAAGATATTTAAGCATAGTGCTGTCAACATATTCAAAAGAATATTTTAGTTTAAGTGTTCCAAATTGATTTTGGAGGGCCTATCTCTAGCAATATAGGAGAACATATTCCTCATCTCATTAATTGGATAGACAATATGAAACATCAATAGTTATCTTCACATGCAAGGCATGAGCAAGTCCACATGATTGTCACTCAATGTGATTCCCAATCTTTTGAAAAACAAAAAGACATTATTTGCGGTTAGAAAAAAAACAAAATTGTGACGAGTACACTTGCGTTGGAATAAAAAGACTTCTATAGTTTATTGTGTTCTACAAGTTGAAATAAATAAAAACTATAACTTGATGATGACGTGCACCTTGCGTAATTGAAGTTTATTTGCAGCGTTGAGATTTGATATAGTAACTTACTAAGTTTAAATAAGTGTGTGAAATATAGTAAAGCTTTTTGTTGAGTGATTATGTAATAATTGATAAACAAAGTTTGGTAGGAAAATGGCTTTGAGTAATTGGAAAGTCGTTTTAGAGAAAAATTATTTTGACTTCCCACCCGAATCATTTCATCTTCTAAAATTCTCAACGTTGGAGAATCAAAATATTAATTAGAATATTATATATTTTGATTAGAATATTATAGTATTTATATTGTTTTTCTATTTTTAATTATTATATTATTAGATAGTTAATTATTGTCAATAACTTGTAATTATGTTAGGTTCTTTGCAATTAATTTAGGATTCTAACTCTTCTCTATTTAAGAGAGAAATTCCATGTACATTAAAATATACATCAAAGAATTATTCTCATCTCATTCTTTTTTACTTGGCATCAGAGCAAGTTCTCTGCAGCCTGCGCGTCTCTGTATTTCCATGGTTGACAGTTCCTCAGTCAATAGTGAAGAGGAGAATAAAACTCCCAAAAATACGTTGTCTCAAAAAGAGCAAAAAGTTGCTTATGGTAGCGATTCTCATTCTATCCAAATCACTTCTTTTCGACTCAATGGGTCGAACTATTTGAGGTGGTCTCAATTTGTTCAGATGTATATCCGTGGCAAAGGAAAAATGAGATATATTACTGGTGATAGTACAAAACCAGATGTTGGTGACCCATAACATGATGTGTGCGATGCTGAAAATTCCATGGTAATGACATGGTTGGTAAACTCCATGGAAGAGGAAATCAACAACAATTATATGTGTTATTCCACAGCTAAAGAATTGTGGGAAAGTGTGAAAGAGATGTACTCTGATCTGGAAAATAAGTCTCAGATCTATGAACTTACGTTGAAGGCTAGACAAATTCGGCAAGGAACTGATAACGTCACAAAATACTTTCATTCCTTAAAACGGGTTTGGCAAGACCTTGATCTCTTCAACACCTATAAGTGGAAGTCAATCGAGGATGCCAAACACCATTAACAAACAGTGGAAGAAGGAAGAATTTTTCAGTTCCTTCCTGGCCTTAATGAGGAGTTAGATGAAGTTCGTGGAAGAATCATTGGAAGATCAACCTTACCTTCACTAGGAGAAATGTTTTCTGAAGTTAGAAGGGAGGAAACTCGCAAGAGTGTGATGATGGGAAATGAAAAAGCTGATTTAGATCCTCCTGAGAGCAATGTCTTTATTGCGAATACTGTTGCCTTTAAAAGTTCATCATATTAGAGGAACACGTCTAACCTTTGGTGTGACCACTGCAACAGATAACGTCATGGGAAACCACCTATCACACTCGAGAGACCTGCTGGAAAATTCATGGGAAACCAACACATCTGGAAAACGGTAAACCGGGCCCCAGATCTGTCCCTACAGCACATGAGGCTAAAAAATCCTTGCCCAACCAGGATCAAGTTGAGGAGCTCATAAGGTTGCTAAAATCTAGTTCTTTGTCTGGTATGCCTAATGCTTCTTTGGCACAAACAGATAATTTTAGTACCCATACTTCTCTAAGTTGCACCTCAAATATGTATGCACCATGAATCATAGATTCAGGTGCTTCTGACCATATGGCCAACCTTTCTTCTCTATTTCAAACATATTCACCTTGTCCTGGAAATAAAAAAGTTAGAATTACAGATGGAAGTTTTTCACCAATTGCAGGACAAGGAAAAATTCCTTTGCCTACGCACATTGATTTAAAAAATGTGCTACACGTACTAAAACTTTCATGTAACCTTCTCTCTGTTAGTAAAATTTGCAAAGACTTAAATTGCAATGTGAAGTTTTTTAACACTCATTGTATTTTTCAGGACCAGAATTCAGGGAAGATGATTAACAGTGCTAAAATGATGGATGAACTCTATTACTTTGAGGATGGTTTTGAGAATAAAGTGGCTCATGGACTTAGTGGTATCAGTTCTACCTCTGTGAGGGATCTAATAATGCTCTGGCATAATAGACTCGGGCACCCTAATTTTCAATATCTTAGGCATTAGTTTCCAAATTTATTCAAAAATGTAAATTGTTCTTCTTTTGAATGTGAAAGTTGTGTTCTTTCTAAAAGTCACAAAACCCCTTATTCCTCTCGGCCTTATCATGCATCTAGACCTTTTTATTTAATCCATAGTGATGTATGAGGTCCCTCTAAAATTACAACTCAATTTGGAAAAAGGTGGTTTGTGACCTTTATTGACAATCATGCACGGCTATGTTGGGTCTATCTTATGAAAGATAAATTTGAAGTACCAGAGATATTTAAATGTTTTTAAAAAATGATAAAAACTCAATTTGATGCAAAAATCTCCATTTTGAGAAGTGACAATGGTAATGAATATTTTAATAAAAACCTCGGAGAGTTTTTTCAACATAAAGGTATTCAACATCAATCAACGTGCCCAAATATGCCTCAACAAAATGGCATAGCTGAAAGAAAGAATAGACATCTTCTTGAGATAGCTCGTGCCATTATGTTTGAGAGCAATGTTCCTAAATTTTATGGGGGGGTGCGGTTTTAACAACATCATATCTCATAAATAGAATGCCCAATCGTGTGTTAAGTTATCGCACAACATTGGATGTTTTCAAAACTTTTTTTCCAACATGTCGATTGCATACTGATTTACCTTTAAAAGTGTTTGGTTGTACTGTTTTTATGTACACCCTGAACTCTCGGTCTAAATTAGATCCAAGAGCTAAAAAATGTATTTTTGTTGGTTATTCTCCCAACCAAAAAAGGTACAAGTGTTACATTCCTAACACAAAGAAACTTCATGTTAGTATGAATGTCACTTTCTTAGAACTACAACCTTTCTATCACAAAAATTCCCTTCAGGGGGAGAATGTCAATGAAGACAATTTTTTAAGTGACAACAATTTGAATGAACCTTTGCCAAATCCTATTTTTAACACTGACGATATAGAGTTAATTGATCACACAATTGCACATAAAGAAGTAGAACATGTGGAAACAGATCTTGAAATTGATAAAGGAACCTTGTCCCTGGCTTAGGTGGTGCCCAAATACGGAAAGAAATACCACAATCAAAACAAGAGCTTTGTTTTTATACTCAGAAATATTCTCAAAAGGTCAGAAGTCAATCCATCATTTCAGCATCCAATCAACCGGAATCCTCGAAAGATGGTTCAACAAAGATGCCTCAAGAATAAACAGATAATTATGAAATTTCAACTTCTAATATTGATCTACCCATAGCCATGAGGAAAGGCACCAGAACTTGCACCAAGAAATCACTTAAAACCAGTACAAACCATCCCATTTCCAATTATGTCTCCTACCAAAACCTTTCCCAAAACCACCGAACATTCACTTCTAAAATTATTAATTTGTTTGTGCCTAGAAATATTAAGGAAGCCCTAGATGATCCCAACTGGAAATTAGCAGTCCTAGATGAACTTAACGCACTCAAGAAAAATGAAACATGGGAAGTTGTGAGCCTACCACATGACAAAAAAAAAAGGTGGGTTGTAAGTGGGTTTTTACCATCAAGTGCAAAGCAGATGGAAGTGTGGAGAGGTACAAGGCTAGGCTAGTAGCTAAGGGATTTACCCAAACTTATGGTATAGATTATCAGGAGACATTTGCTCAATTTGCAAAACTTAACTCTAACAGGTTCTTTTATCCCTTGCTTCCAACTTCAATTGGCCTTTACATCAATTGGATCTAAAGAATGCTTTTCTAAATTGAGAGCTAGAGGAAGAAGTATTCATAAGTCTTCCCCTGGATTTGAGGAAAAACTAGGAAAAAATAAAGTGTGTAGATTGAAGAAGTCTTTGTATGGTTTGAAACAATCCCCAATAGCTTGGTTTGAAAGGTTCGAAACCGTGGTAAAAGGACTTGGTTACATCCAAAGTCAACCTGATCATACACTATTTTATAAATATTCAGCCACTAATAAAATTGCTATTTTGATTGTATATGTGGATGACATCATATTAACAGGATATGAAGCTGGAAAAATAACTCATATCTTTTTTTATCTAGTTATGGTATCACTACTACGAAAAACCCATTTAACAACGGTTGGGAATGACATATAATGACGCGGGCGAAGGCATTGTTATGTAGATTGTTGTTGTATCTTCGATGTTTCTACAACGGTCTGAAAACCGTTGTTGTATTCTGGAAAACGCGCTATATATTGCAACGGTTAGTTGTATCAACCGTTGTGAAATATATTATTAATCACAACGGATATTAGTTTCAACCGTTGTGAAATATATTATCAATCACAACGGATATTAATTTCAACCGTTGTTACATGTACCCTTAGTTTATTATATACAAATGTATATTGCTTGTTTTACCATACACCTAGTTAAAGAATTACAACCATTAAATTGGTAAGGAAATATATAATCTAAAAATTAAAATATTCTTGAAAACCAACTTAAACACACCACTGTTTTTCGAATTGCATCCATTTCATTCCGCACATTTTATGTTCCTTAACACATAATATACGATTCAATGGTCTGATTCACTCTACTCATCGATATTTTTAATTATATAGTTTACCTCTCCATCGCCCAAAATCATCGCGATTTTATCATCATAACAATCATGATCATAAAAACCACGATGATTTTTGGCAATGAATAGGTAAACTATATAATATAAAAGATATCGATGTGTAGAAGGAATCAGACCGTTGAATCGTATATTATGCGTTAAGGAACATTCAATGTGTTGAATGAAATGGATGCGATTCGAAAAATATTGACATGATAATGGTTGGTTTTCAAATACATCTTAATTTTCAGATTATAAGTTTCGATTCCAATTTAACAGATTGCATTTTCATTAAAAGAATAGTAAAACAAACAATATACATAGTATATAATAAACTAAATTTCATATGTACAATATCATAATAATAAACTAAATTTCATATGTACAATATCAGAATAATAAACTAAATTTCATATGTACAATATCAGAATGAATTCATATATATGTACCTTATTAGAATGAATTTATATATATATGTACCACCATCATCATCACCATGTGAAACAAACCTAAGAAGTGGGAAAGCAATGAAGAAAATTAGTTATTATTCAAAACAAAACAAGCAAAATTAGAAACAAACCCTAAGAAGTGGGAAGCAATGAAGAAAATTAGTTAGTATTCAAAACAAAACAAGCAAAAGTTGAAAGAAAACGCTAAGAAGTGGGACTGTACCATAACAATGAAGTTCACCTTGCTTGTGAAACATTGAAGTCGAATCTGTGCAAAAAGAGAACAATCAACAAAAACATCATGAAGCAAATGAGATAATGAGTACTATCTAACAAAAAGATTGAAGTGGAAGAATACCTTATTTTCCATAAACAATATGTACATTACGCTTGCTATGCCAGCATCGTCACCATGTTCATCTAGTTTTAGACTCTGCAAGAAGGAATTCAAGGAGGAAAAAGCTTAAATCAAAAGCTTCATACTTCTTGAATTTATTTTCGCAGATTCTAAAAAAAGATGAAGTTTGGGTGCTAGGGTTTTGTTATGAAGGAAACAGCGCGACTGTCAAAAAGGGAAAGTTAATTCCCTTATATAGGTAAATGTTTCACAATGGTTTTCTTAAATAACCGTTATGATAGATTATATATTAATTTAATAATATCACAACGGCTAGTTATAATAACCGTAGCGATACCCCTTATACGTGGTACAAGGTTCGACATCAGGCAACAACATTTTCCTAAAGTTACGCCTGGATTATAAGTGATATCGCTACGGTCATTACTTATAACCGTCGTGATATTATTAACCGTTGCACTTTCCAACATATGAACGGTTTACAAGAAAATATAGTTCTAGAATATGAACGGTTTACAAGTTATCATCATTACAAGCATTAAACTATTAGTCTTTTCATCTTCAACCTCATCTATAAATAGACAATTTTACATATCTAAATAATATATTCTTCGTAACAATGAATTCAACAAATGAGAATCCTAGAAACCTCAATGAGGAACGTCAGGCGCCAATCCAGGAGGTCGTCCAACCAGCAACTGCCAACTTCAGGGATGCCTTAAGGGTAAGGAAGGATAAGAAGAAGAAGAAGAAGAAGAAGCCGAAGAAGAAGAAGATAAAGACGAAAAGGAGGCCTGTATATTATGATTCCGATGAGGGGAGTGAGGAGAGATGTCTAGATTATGAAGATGCATTTTATGCTATGGGCTCTGACAATGATCTTGATATGTAATATGTTTATCAATGTACTCTCAATGGAATATTAAAATAAAATTATGTCTATATATGTTCATCTCTTACAGTTTTATTTTTAAAGTTATATATATATACTCTATTGCACTTAAAAATACTAAAGAATACATTGCTGTGAATCGAAGCGTGATACATGTAGTACAACGGTCTTCTAATACAAGCGTGTTAAAATGTAAAAATATGGAAAAAAAATATAGAGCTGGGAATCGAAGCTTGTTACACAGCTTGTATTACGACGGTTGTATCAACGGTTATGTAATACAACCGTCGTTAAATATGGCGTTATAAATTTTTAATCCTGTTACAACGGTGGGATACGAAACCGTGGTAAAGCTGACGTCGTTAAATGGGGTTTTCGTAGTAGTGTATCTATTTTTATTTTATTAAAGTTACAATGATATATAGAGGATAAATCATAATGTTTAAGACACAGGAGGTTTTCTCAGCATGCATCTTGAAATTATGTTTGATCTGTAGCAATATGTCTTATACAATATTGAAATACTCTGTGAGACAGAAGATTTGGGGAGGGAGATTTCTAGGTTCTTTAAACAACTTTTATTTATTTATTTTGAGGCTCTTAAGCTTAACTTTAATATGGTTTCACTGTTGCGTCTCTCTTTAGCTGAGGCCGAGTCCCTTTTTGTTAGGTTTAAGTCTTCAGAAGTGGATAAGGCGGTTGTTAAAACAAATGGGTCTAAGAGTTTGGTCCTGAGGATTTCAATTTCACTTTTTGTATAAAGTTTTGGGGGTTAATCAAGGAGGAGCTTATGAGATTTTGACCAATTCTTTTAGAATTCCGTGTTACCTAAAATTCTGACATCTTTTTTTGTCACTCTTATCCCGAAGGTAAAGTCTCTTTTGGAGTTGGAATATTTTAGATCTATTTCCCTTCTTGGTTCACCGTATAAGTTTGTGGCTAAGATGTTGGCCGCTAAGCTTGCCATGGTCACGGGGAATTTTATCTCTCTAGAGAAATCAACCTTTCTTAAGGGGCGATAATTGGTGGATGAAGTGGTATACCTTAATGAGGTTCTAGACTACGCTAATTTGTTTAAAAGAGAGTGTTTGGTGTTCAAAGTGGACTTTGAGAAGGCATGCCACTTTGTTAGTCGATCTTTCCTCTAATAGATAGATATTTTGGATTCGTGCTTGTGTCTTTTTTGGTAGTGTTTTAATGTTGGTGAATGATTGTCCAACTGAGGAGATTAGTATTCAAAAGGGTCTGAAGCAATTAGACCCCTTAGCCCTCTTTCTTTTTCTTTTGGTGGTAGAGGGCCTTATTGTTTCCTTAAAAAAGGTGGTTTTAGCCAGGTGTTTGAAGGTTTCAAGGTAGGTTCATACAAATTTGAGATATCTCATATTCAGTATGCAGACGACACTGTGTTGGTTGATGTACAGTAAGTAACGAAGGTTGCATGGATTAAGTAGGAGGACGTGTGTAAAGCTAAAAGGGTTGGAGGTTTTGGAGTAAAACATATAAGATCAGTTAATCAAGCTTTGTTAAGTAAGTTACAATTGAGGGTTGTTTTGGATTTAGTGTCCCTTTGGATTGATGTTACCAAGGCTAGGTATGGCTCACAGGGTTTTGACTCTTCTTTGGGAGGCAAGGTAGGAAGTTTTATGAGGGTGTCTCATTGGTGGATATATGCATCTCTCCTTGGGTCCCCTTTGAATTAGGAGTCTAACTAGTTTCTCATCTTAAAACAAACTTAATAAAAATAATCAATATAGAATATCAATATAAACCACAACAATCATCAAGTTTAATCACAATTCAAATTCTGATATACATGCTCTTAGATTCTAAAGTTCTTATCTTTCTTTGATACCAATCTACTCTACAGAGGGTCGTGCTTCTCTTTATTATACTGCACTACGCCCATAACACAAGTATAAATGTACTTCTCTCAATTAATATTGCACTAGTATAATACTTCTCTCAAGTGATATGGTATTACATCACATGATTCAGTTTCGGGCGTTCTTCTATCAATTGATATTGCAATTCTGTAATACGTATCTAAAGCAATATTATATTACATCCCATGATTCAATTTAGGATGTGCTTATCTCAAGGGATACTGCACCATGTGGTCACTTCTCTATAGTGATATTACGCCACGTCCGACATGATACTTCTCTCTATTTGATACTGCACCATGTCAAACTTATATGTCGATTACTTCTCTAATATCAATTTAGCCTTATCAGACGCTATCTATATGGTGATAAAATAAAATCCACGTCAAAAAACCTAACATCTAGTTTCTCTCCTTAATGGTCTAGGTTACTCCTCAAAAGTACCGTCTTCAACACGGGTTAGAACAATCATTATTTCATCATATATCAAATACTTTTGCACCTCTATTTTACAACATTTTATTCATCATTTATACATCATCATTATGTATTTCATACATTCAAACATCACTTTACACATTTACATCACAATTAGGTTATCAATTCATTTTAATCCATGGAGTAAAAATAATCATAATTATAACATCCAAAATAAAATCACAACATGTTCACAAATAATTATATTTACCAGCTGTCATACCCCAAAATTTTCCCTACCTCCTCATTCAATTCGCTTGGCTTATGGTTTTGTTCATTTGCATACATTTGTCAATTTGATCATGCATTTAGGTCATTCATCGACATTTGCATATTGTAACAAATTTAGGCCAAGGGTTCGGCAATAATGGATGTAATCAGTTTACGTAGATTTTCAAGGTGGATATTATTTGGTAATTATTCGGGTTTATTTTCCATATTACTTGTGGTGCGGATCATCTCTTTATTTGAAATTCATGGTTAGCTGGGAGATTGGAATGATTGTCACTTAATTTTGAGGTTTGCTTGGATTCAAAGAAAAGGGCAAAGTTGGAATAAAAGGAAGATTTCATTCATTGGAAATTCACGGTAAAATGCATATTACTTGAGATACAAATCAAAAGAATGGATTACAGGGGAAGAGGACAAAAAACTGCATTTTTTTTTGTATAATTGACTTTTTGGTCAACTGTCTACCATTGATTCAGTTTTGACTCTTGAATTTTCCTGGACCTATTCTATAAGAATTTGATCAAGGGATTCACCACCATTCATCACAAATGACTTGTGTCATGATTTTGTCAAATGCTAATTTCCAACAAATTCTATCTTCCATCAAGCTTCACTTCCATACTTATTTTTCAACACCTTCCAACATTGATTAATGCCCAAAAAAATTCAGAATTTGATCCAAGAGTTTACACCATTCAAAAGTGCTTATTTTCAATATAAAATCACTTCTCAAAGGCACTTAAAATCACAAGATGATTCACTAAAAATTCAAGCCAAAAGTGGTAGAAAAATCAAGGCAAAAGTATTCAAATTCAAGTTAATTACTAGTGACTCTTTGCCTTACATGCTAACTTGGTATTTTTTCTAAACTCAAACACCATTGGTATCTAACTACCTCATTCCTCACAATCATTCAATTATCCAATTAACCCTCAACCACCATAACTACCAAACTAACACAAAAACTACCAAACAAACACGAATCCCAACTTCCATTTTTTCATTAAATCCTAACCATTCTTAACAATTAATCCAATGGCTGAAATTGGTGATCCGCAACTAAGGATTAAATTATTTCTAACTATTGATAAACTCGTTACTTGGATCACAATCCAAGGGTGATTATTCATTTACAAAGTCTATATAAACATGTCATTTCACAATTTTGGACCTAACTAACCGAACAAACCTAATTTAGAAAATTGACAATTAACCATTATTTTCCACCATTTTTTCTTCTCATTTCGTCTTCTGCCTCACCCTCACCAAAGTTTATCTTCATCACCATTTAGAACTTCACATTAAAGTCCTAAAAATGGTGGAACTTAGTCACAATTCAACTTCAACAAATCATCAATCAACAATTCAATCATTATTATCAATAATCACCATCTAAAGTTTGTCAAGTTTCATCAACAATCATCATCTAAAATTTATCAAGTTTCATCAATAATCATCACCCAAATTTCTTCAATTCAAGATTATTCATCAATATTCTACATCTAAGATTCATCTTTTACATTCATTCATCATCAAGAATAATTATCAAGTTTTGTAAGTTAATTGTAGTAAATGAGCTTATTCTTGATGTTTTTTGTATTTCTCTTCGACACTCTGATTTTCAACACTAACCGGAGCAAGCCTCCGCTCATTCGGTAATCCTTTATCTCTTCCACACCCTTGCCATGAATTATTGGATGTTTACTGGTTGATTGATTTAAGCTACTATTTTGGAATTTTTTATTGGATAATCACTTATTTTTCTATGAAACACGTAAACGTGAAAATAGTAATTTTTTAATTCTTAACCATTAATTACATGTGAATATATCATTAGAAGCAATTTATTTGTCACGATTCACATTATGTGATTACTTTTTCACGAATCATTATAACGAATGTGAACCGATCGGTTCTTTATACAATTTGTTTTCACCTTTTTGTCTGATTCTTCAAAATTCATGGCTCATTTGGAAAATTCGATCGCTATTTGGATTTCTTGCAAAAAATCGAGTCTGGTGATATATAATTTGCATATTGTTTATTTGATTTAATAATTTATAATAAATCAAAATTCATGAATGTGTGCAAAATAAATGAAGAACAAATGAAAATATGTAGAAGTTACAGCCTTGCGCCACGTGTCACTGGCCAATATTGTTTTTTTTTCCTTTCTCTGTCCCTGCACCACATGGCGTGTTGCTATTGGTGTAATATATAAAACAAAATAGAAATAAGACAAAACGAAATGGATCATGTGCATGCAGTGTACAGCGTGTCCATGATAATCACCGTCTGATTTGGCGCGAGATCCATCAAGCGGTCCAGATTGTTTCACGTTGACCCTCTTTTTTTTTGTTGACTGCGTTTTTTGGACAACATTTGGGTCCTTTTTTCTTACTGCACCCAGCTGGGCCTTTTTTCGGCACCACCCCATTTATTGAGTCACGCCCCATTCTGAATTCAATAAATAAAAATATATTGGGCCTCTATTATATTTGGGCCTACGCTCAGATTTAAGAACGCACATCCTTTTTTATTTTTTCCATTCTTGGTCTAAAAATCATTTTTCGTAATTACTACTCGTTTTTTCCTTTTAATTCTTTCTTTCTAACATTTAAGTAGACATTTTAATACATATTTCATTAGTTTTTTTTTTAATTGGTTTATTTTTGTTAGAATTTAATTTCTATTTTCAAATTATTAAGATTAGCTTTTAACTAAATTTAATTGCTAATTTCTTTCTTCTAATTTCATTTTATGGTTAATTAGAGATTAGGATTAACCTTATTATTTTCAACTCCATGTCTTGTTATTTTGTTCATAATTCCATATGCTTGGTATGTAATTTTTTGCATATTCACCCCTTTGATTAGTTGATCAATTTAATCTCGATCAATTAATTACATGTTTTGAATTAGACCTTTTATGTGACTTCTCATGAACAATTGCATGACAACATGATGCTTTACCCCATTCACTTCTTTTTCTTTTCCTTGTTCATCTAAGACTAAAATCTTTTATAAATAAATTCTAAAACACTTAAAAATACGATTAGAATTGTGCGCCATGAGCCTTAAGAAATGGAGAAGGGTGAGAGGAATATATTTCTACCCTTGTTCTGAATACCTTTGAATATGGGATGTAGGCCCTAGTTATTCAAAGTATTCGCCTTCATTCATAGACTTTAGTGCAATTCAAATCAAGGCAATTTTCCACACACGTATTCGGACTTAAAATCAATCTCAATCAATCAATTTTATTTTTTGCCTTAGGGCAGTAAAAAAACTTTTCACAAAGGACATGTTATTTCCATTCTACCACAAACAAACAAACGCTTAAGTCTCCCATGTGTGAGTATACAAGCAACGTTTAACTGCTAGAACGTGAACGTTAACATTGTTCAATAAAAACAACTAACAAATACTTATTTTCTACCCCGAACTACGGAGCTTTGATTTCCTTATTTCACTATGAGGTTACGTAGGTACATGATTGCGAAATATTAGCGATCACACTAATTAAAAACTTACTTTCCCCTTTCGCAAGTAACCTTTAGATAATGACACTCATCCGCGTAAGAACAATCAAAACGGTTCTTGTTGAGTACAACAGATGTGACAGATGCTAATACCTTTCCCTTGCATAACCGACTTCCAAACTCGAATTTGGTTGCGACGAACATTTTCTTCACCTTTTGGGGTTTTATCAATATTTCCCCTTTCCTCTGGAATAAATAAAGTTCGGTGGCGACTATGTATTTTTCGCGTGGTGACAGTTAACGATTTTTCTAGGGATTGACTGAAATGTTCTGTTGGGGAAATAGATTGACACGGAAGAGTGTTAGAAAGTGATTAACACAAACGAGTGTCAGAAGTTAATATGGACGAGTAATGAAAAAGGTAAGATTAGCATGAACAAGTGTTAGATATCAATATAGACGAGTATTGAAAGGGGAATGCCAATACAAATGAGTGTTGAAAATCAATACGGACGATAATTGAAATGATAATATCGACACAAAATACTGTTGGAAATCAATAAAGACGAGTATAGAAAAGAGAAAATCAACACGGACGAGTGTTGGAAATCAATACGAACAAGTATTGAAAAGAGAATGTCAACACGGACGAGTGCTGGAAGTTAATACAGACAAGTACTGAAAAGATAATGTCAATAAGGACGAGCGTTGTAAGTCAATACGGACAAGTACTAAAAAGAGAATGTCAACACAGACGAGCGTTAGAAGTTAATACAGACGAGTACTGAAAAGAGAATGTTAACACGGACGAGTGTTGGATGTCAATACGAATGAGTACTGAAAAGAGAATATCCACACTGACGAGTGTTGAAAATCAATACGGATGAGTATTGAAAAGGGAATGTCAACACAAACGAGTGTTGGAAATTAATACGAACGAGAATTGAAAAGTTATGATCAACACGGACGAGTGTTAGAAATCAATACGAACGACTATTGAAAAGGTAAGATCAACACGAAAGGGTGTTGGAAATCAATATAGACGGGTATTGAAATGAGAGATCTACACGGACGAGTGTCAAAGAGTTATGATTAACACGGACGAGTGGTGGCAGTCAATACAGACGAGTATTGAAAGGATAAGATCAATGCAGAAGAGCGTTGAAAGTTAATACGGATGAGTATTGAAAAGGTAAGATCAACACAAACGAGTGTTGGAAGTCAATACACACGAGTGTTGAAAAATGAGATTAACGCGAACAAGTGTCAAAGAGGTATGATCAACACGGACGAGTGCTGAAAGTCAATACAGACGAGTATTGAAATGGTAAGATCAACTCACATAGGCATTAAAAGTCAATAAGGATGAGTATTGAAAAGGTAGGATCAACACGGACGAGTGTTAGGAATCAATACATACGATTATTGAAAAAGGTATGATCAACACGGACGAGTGTTAAAAATCAATACGAACGAGTATTGAAAATATATAACTAACACAGAGAGTGTTAGGAATCAATACAGACTAGTATTGAAAAGGTAGCATCAACACAGACGAGTGTTGGGAATCAATACGGACGAGTATTGAAAAAAGTAAGATCAACACGGACGAGTGTTAGAAGTTAATAGGGATAAGTATTGAAAATATATGATCAACACGGACGAGTGTTGGGAATCAATACATACGAGTATTGAAAAAGGTATGATTAACATAGACGAGTGTTGGAAATCAATACAGACGTGTATTGAAAAGATATGATCAACACAGACGAGTGTCAGAAATCAATACGAATAAATTTTGAAAAAAAGAGTGTTAACACAGACGAGTGTTGGAGATCAGTACGAACGAGTACTGAAAACAGAGTGTTAACACAGACAAGCGTTGGAAATCAATACGGACGATTATTGAAAAGGGAATGTCAACACAGACGAGTGTTGGAAATGAATACGAAAAAGTATCTGAATGGGGGATGTTAGCACGAATGAGTGTTGGAAATCAATACGAATGAGTGTTGAAAAAAGAGTATCAACACTGATGAGTGTTGGGAATCAATATGGATGAGTCTTGAAAGGTAAGATCAACTCGAACGAGTGTTGGAAGTCAATATGGACGAGTATTGAAAAGACAATATCAACACGGGAGAGTGTTGGAAATTAATACGGACGAGTATTGAAAAGGTAATGTCAACACAGACGAGTATTAGAAATAAATACGGATGAGTACTAAAAAGTTTAGATCAACACAAACGAGTGTTAGAAATCAATATGGACGAGTACTGAAATGGTAGTGATCAACACAGACGAGTGTTGGAAGGCAATACGGACGAATATTGAAAAGGGGGTGCCAACACGGACGAGTGTTGGGAAGTAATACATGCGAGTATTAAAAAAGATAAGATAAACACGAACGAGTGTTGGAAATCAATACAGACGAGTATTGGAAAATGAGTGTCAACACGAACGAATATTGAAAAAGGAGGTGTCAACACGGACGAGTGTTGAAAAAGGAGGCGTGAACTCTTCAAATTAAGCATCCATAACATCTCAATTTTGTCATATCAAATTCATCATTTTCACATCATTTTATGTACCTTGTAACGTCACACATCATTTAGCATAGATATGCATAAATAAGTAAATCAATTTATTTTAATATATATAACACAAGTTTTCACGATAGCCTATTACTTAACATTCAATTTAATTTAAATCAAACAAGACATTAATAAAGTTTTTAGTTAGAAAATGTATTCAAACATATGTTAATATCTTATAATAATAAAAACATGATGACAATCCATGAATCAATCATTCATATAAATAATAGTTACCACAACTCACATGTAAACAAGATATCAATTAACACACATTTTAGCACAATTTATATTATCACATAAGAACTCTATAATGTTTCAATTCCATATTTCATCTCACAAATTTCATATTTGCACATTAGTTTAATTACCACTCACATATTTTGAGAAATACGGCACTCCCGTTCATCTCACTTATTTTACACTCATGATTCGAACTCATTCTCACCTCGTACCTCATTTCGATACTTTCACACGCTATTATAAATCCACCAGCAAAAATCTTCCCTTTGTTTGACGCTTCATCTTCTAATCGGTCCAATTTTACATTTTATGGTAGATGTAAAATATTAAATGTGAGATTAGACTCTAAAAAGATCAATTTCGAAATTTTGGTTAAATAACTTACCCCAAATCAAAGATTAAATTAATGGGTAATATTGGTAATGTTTTTAAGATTGTTTTGTCGTTGGTTCCACTCAAATCGAAGTAACGATGAAAAAGAATGGATTAAAATTATGTAATTCAACAATGGAAGTGTTCCAGACTTACCCAATTACTAGGCATGGCCCAATCCACTTCTGCTCCCAGAATGACCCAATTGCCTAAGTCCAGCCAATTTGGGATAACATTTACCTTTCTGCCCCTCTACCGGGCAAAGATGGTCGGATGACCCCAAGGATCATCTGCTCCTCCTCGGTAGTTTCTGCCCGTCACGCACGGTTCCACCATCCAGAAACAGTCACGACGCTCGTGTCCGCAACTGCGCCTCTGCCCGTGGCAACGGCTAGTTTCGGGCACCTCTGCCCGTCCCAACGGCTAGTTTCTGGAAGTTACCTATTCTTCGGGAAACAGTTATCTCACCCCGAAAATAGGGACCGTTGGCCAAGCGCTGGGGGAACTATAAAAACCCTCTCATTTGAGAGGGTGAGGTATTCTAAATCATCCTACGAAACACATACTTTGTACTTGCTCTCTCTCTCTCTCTCTCCCCCGATTCTTACTTTAGCATCGGAGTGCCTTGCAGGTACACCCCCTCCTCATCTCTCACACCCAACATCGCAGACGTCATCTTTGCCCCACTTTAGGTTCTGATCAGCCGTCAAGATTAGTGGCGCCGTCTGTGGGAACTTCTGTTATCCCCTTCTAACCTTCATCATAGATTCCAAACCAAAACAACTCTCTTTCCCAGATTCCGATCATGGCAAGCTAAGATCATGTCCACGATGCTCGTAACTCTGATTTTCTCCCCGCCAGCATGGCAGATACTGACGGAGCTGCACCCTTCCTTGGAGGCGACGTCCATCATCTGAGAGATGGAGCCATTGCGTCTCCCTCCCCTGCTCGCGCTGATCACGTTGAGGACCTGTCCTCCCTGGACCACCAGCATGTTCCTGTTCCACCCAATGTTGACCCGGCCGTGGCGGCCCTTTTTGAAGCCCTCAACAAAACTAACCTCCTAATCCTCCAACAGAATGCGAGGATTAGAGCCCTAGAGGAGTCTAACCGGCCAAGATCCCCTCCGCCGAGAAAAGAGCGTCGAAGATCCCGAAGTCCACCTCCCTGACGTGAAAGAGACCGTCGGGCACCACCTGAGCCAGATTCCCATGCCATCAAGGAGCGTGACCACATCTCCTTGCGGAGCCAGTACTCCCCGGGAACCAAGAGGACCAGGAGGAACCAACGTTCGCCTCCCCCCAGATCCAAGGGTCGGACGCGAACCCCATCTCCCCACAGGAATCACAGTCATATTCTTGAGCGAAGCACCCGCTCCCCATCATGGTCCAGTAGTAGCAGCGACAATGAGCCTCGTGGCCCATTGTCTCAAGAAATCATGGCCATCGCCTCCCAAGGGACTGGAGAAACCATCGTCTCTGGCACCTGCGGCGGTACAACGGATCCTGACGAGCACATCAAGAATATCGATGCTTTGCTCGAATATCGTGGCGTCCGGGGCGCCATCAAGTGTAGATTGTTCCCCACCACGCTCAGAAAGGGAGCGATGACTTGGTACAAGAAATTCCTCGACGAATCCATCACCTCATAGAGACAGTTTGAGAGAATGTTCTCCAGACACTTCATGGCATCCCACCGCCACCCGAAGACCGAAGCCTTCCTTGAGGCCATAATTCAAGGGAAAGACGAGCCTCTTCGAGCCTATATCGTGAGGTTCAATAAAGAAGCAGTGCAGGTCTCAAGGATAGATGACATGAAGAAGTTCTTGCTAAGCAGTTGGCATTGAAACTCTGCGGACCCTGGACGCCTTCCTCCTCAAGGCGCAAGCATATATCCAGTACGAGGAGAAAGAAGCTGCCAACTCCGTCCAAGAGAGTACTCATGGCACCAAGAGAGAGCCCGGACCTCCAAGCACGATGACCCCTCGACATCTCGTCGGGGAGGTAGAAGACGCGAGGATCGCCCTCGGGAGTCCCGGGACAACAAAGGACCCTCCGGCCGCTTCCATGAGTATACTCCCCTGACCGTCTCCAGGGAGAAAATCCTCTGCAAATGTGCCAACGCATAGTTCAAACAAGCAGGGGTCTGATTCCCTAAACAGATTCCGGCCAAGCCAAATACTGACAATTCAAAATATTTCTGTTTCCACAAAAGCCACGGCTATACATCCGACGACTGCATCCACCTGAAGGATGCCATTGAGATATTAATCAGGGATGGGCACCTGAAACAGTTTACCAAGAAGAGGGAAGCTCCACGGCAGGACGCCCAAGAGTCCAAGAAAGTCGAGGAAGAGGTGCCTTCCTCGGAAGAGACGAGCCTTCAGGTCGCCATGAGCATATCATAGCCTGAGGACTTCTACACCCCCGAGGGACTCAACGTTCCCCCTACTTCGCTGCGCATAGTCCATGGCAAACCTTCCCCTCCGCCATGGTCATATCTTGAGGGGGCTTTAACAAGGTTACTGTGGGCTCCGTTAAAAGAAAGTTCGAGCATCTTCTCAGCATAAGCTCAAACAGGAGTACCACGCTCGACAAAGTCCGGGGAGAGTCAGTCCCCATCACTTTCTACCGCGAGGAAATCCTCGGTGAGGCTCCCAACCCAAGCATTCCACTCCTTGTGAAAGCATAAATGGATAACTTTGACGTTCACCGAATCCTAGTCGATCAAGGAAACTCGGTCTACATCATGTATTCGCAGCTGTTTTCCACCCTCAAGCTAGATGAGACTCACCTAACACCCTACGTAGGCTCTAACTTACAAGGCTTCAATGGGTCGGTCACGAAGCTCTAGGGATACGTAGAACTGATCGTGACTTTCGGATCTGCATTGATGGCCAGGTCTAATAAAAGTCCAGTTCTTGGTCATCGACTGCCCCTCTCTCTATCAGTGCATCTTTGGGCGGCCAACTTTGGCCGACTTAGCGAGGACACATCTCAAAGCCTGTCTCCGGGAGAATGCAGATTTGTTCGATTGGAGCGCCGCAGAAATGCCCGACCTTGATCCTGCCGTCGCCTGCCACCAACTCACAATCGACCCTGCAGCTAGGGCAGTAACTCAACGTTAGCGAAAGCAGTCTCTGGAGAAAACGGAGGCTGTCGAACAAGCTGTAAAATACCTCCTCGAGGCAAATTTTATTTTGGAGGCCAAGTACACTACTTGACTTTCCAATGTTGTACTTGTTAAAAAGTATAATATAAAATGGTGTATGTGTGTTGATTATACCGATCTCAATAGGGCCTGCCCTAAAGATGCATACCCCCTCCCTAATATAGATAAATTAGTTGATAATTCTGCTGGTTTTAAATTGTTATCATTCATGGACGCATATTTGGGCAATAATCTAATACCCATTATTAGATGTCAAACATGCTATATATTTGTATATGATCCTTGGCATTTTTCAACACTTTTCCATGTTTAATTGTGGATTTTAGGAGTGAATTATTGTTGTTCTTCATGCATTGTATTTATACCTTTGGTGCTTGTAATGTGTGTGTTATTGTGCAGAAAAGTGCACTAATTGATTAAAGAATTGAGACACAAAGAGATGATACAAGCTGCCAAAGAATGAGGAAAACAGTAGGGTGTTCGCTTTGCGAACTCTGGCGAAGGTGCCAGCGAAGGTTCGCTTTGCGAACAGCAGCGAGTCTCCCAACGAATAACTCCAGAATGTGGCAGAGGGAAAAGAACCTAAAGTTCGCTTTGCAAACTCCCAGCGAATGTTCGCTGGTTAGCTCGCTTTGCGAAGTACCTGGCGAATAGAGGCAGTGGAAAAAGGACCCAAAATTCGCTTTGCGAATGTGCTGGCGAATGGTTTGCTTTGCGAATGAATGGTTCGCAGTGCGAACCCGCGAAGATAGCCTGGGGCGGTTTAACTCTCAGAGGCACTTAAGGTGCCATTTTCTTTCATTCGCTAGGCGAATGATTCATTCGCAGTGCGAATGTAGTAGATCCTAAATGTATTATAAATAGATTTTTACTTTTTCTTGGGATCGTAACTTGATATTTTCACACCAAAACATATTTTTCTGAACTTTGATCATCCAAGAGTGAATTTTCACATAGAGAAGCTGAAGTCACATCCAATCTCGATTATTCGACTCGGATGTTCTTTCATCTCCTCTTGAAACTTGTCATCCAAGCTACCATGAAAATGAGTAGCTAAGCACTTCTTGTGTTAAGGTTAGATGTAGTTGATCTTGATCATATGTATTTCTTTTGATCTTTTGTATATGAACAAGGTTTATGATCAATATAGATGAAGTTATTTGTTCTTAATGATGTATGTGTGGTTTGTATCACTCTAGACATAGATTTTACAAGTCATGACCTAATATTTTCATCTCTTAAAAACCAAACTCTAGACATAGATTTGGGATTCATTATTCGCTTTGTATTGATCTTAATGATCGTGGTTTCAATTGTTAGCGTGAGACATCATCTAACAATTTACACAACGATACTCACGAATTTGCTTTAGACATAAACTTATTCGCGAGGATACGCGGGTGTATTGGTCAAAACTAAGTTCATATGCTTGATTAATCAGATATGTATGAAACGGATTAACAAAATCTAATCTTAGCATGTTTTATTCACAAAATCTAAGACCAATATTTTTACCATTGATTTCTAAATTTAATGCAAACGCTTCGAAACGAAACAAAAAACCTTTGTTACATTAAAGTTTGAAACGCTCTTGATTAGTGAACAGCGGTAATATACACAATCTCTGTGGATACGATAGAAACACCCCCACATATACTGTTTCAACAAATTGTCGCCGTTGTCGGGGATTGTGTTATATTGCGAGCATTGCAATATTTATTGAGTTTTGAACTTGTTAAACTTTTTTCTTGTGCTTGTTGATGTGTTTGGTTTAGTGTGCAGACTCCGTTTTATGCGAGGGAAGTTACCCGCAGACCAACTTCTTTTTGATCTTGAAATCGAAAGAACCGCGCGTAAAATCAATAGCAGAACAAGGCGGAGGAGGCGACTTGCCAAAGAGAGACAAGACTGAGAAGAGAGTTTAACTGCGACATTTATACCACAGTTACCGCCAACTATGGCTGATCCACCACCACCACCACCTGCTTCTAGACCTTGTACAAATAGTCTGAGACACACCGCACAATTTTCGCGGAATGCTCAGAACAGTCGGCATGCAGAAATGAAGACTGGTATTCTCTCGCTTCTATATCAGAGTCCTTTTACTGGTATGGATCAAGAGGATTCTTTTACATACCTGACAAAGTTCTATGAGATTGCGGGAGCAACTGGTACGCCTGAAGCTGAAGAGGAATCAATGTTTAAGAGACTATTCCCGCATTCCCTCCTTGGGAAGGCCAAGGAATAGTATCTTGACCAATCTAAGGCAATCATAACGGACTGGAATGAACTTGAGGAAAAAATTTTGGAACGATTTTTTCCACATAATCGTTTCATGGAGGCAAAGACCGCAATAGCAGTTTTCACTCAAGGTGGAAACGAATCTCCCAACGAAGTGTTTGAGCGGTAAAACGGCAAGCAACAAAAGTTTTTGGAAGTATTTTTCTGGGAATTTATCGTGTCCACAGAGATCGGTGCTACTGAACTTCCGTTCGATAATCTCTAAGTTTATGAGTTTGGATTAAAATAGTTGAAACATAAAAACAGAAAAGTAAATATTAACACAAGAAAATTCATTCATGAGAGAGAAACGACTTATCAAGCATGTATATATTCCACTCGTCACAAACTTAAACTTATCGACCAATTATACTCAACCTACAATACTCCTCAATATCATCCAGCATCGCTCTCAATAGTGTTCATCTCTGACACACCGAGCTGAGAGAAAAACCGTATTACTCTCGTCGACACTCTCGCACTCGACTCAAATAACACGGAGGCATTAAGCTCCGACACCCAAATGGATTGTTAGCTCTAAATCTATCTCTAGCATCCAGAAACTAACAGATAATCATCCCTAATAAAGGTTTGCGATGTTTATCTCTAACACAACTCAAACCCCGGGCATAAAGCAAAAATCAAAGACAATTATTGATAAAGATTTGTAAAGCAAATTAAATATAACGCCATGGGCGATAAATATACATAAGATCAAAGTAAAAACATATACAAACCCAACAAAGAAGAAAGACATGAAGAAAATCAGAAATGAACCAAACACTTCACGGGTTGTCAGAGTCGATCGATGAGAAATCCACCTCGGATCATCCAAATGAAAACTTCCATGATGTTTTCTAAGCTAATCTAGTGAAAAAATGAAGTTGATGGAGTTGGGAGCAAAAAAACCCCCACAACCATACTTAAAAAATGTGTTTTTACCCCTATTTATTGATGTCATCATCGCAGACCGTGCTTAGCCTGGTTTTGGGCGCTGAGCGCGCCCTTATTAATGTTAAACCGCCTTAAAAGCCCACTAACCGCGGTCGGGCGAGCTTTGCCCGGTCTGTTCGGGAATGAAAAATTTCTGAACTTGTTTTCTTCATAACTTTTGAACCGTAACTCCGTTTTTCTCCCGGTTTGAAGCGTTGGAAAGCTTATTCAATGCTCTATCTAACAATGCTCCAATATCAATGCTTTAATACCTACAAAAATAAATGGAAAACAATTAAACTCAATGATATTTACACGATAACGCAATACATACACTATAAAGTAAAGTAAACGTATTTACGAACAAAGCGGGGTTTATTCGAACGATTTTAACAAAAAGTATCGATAAGTGCAACAAAAATTTTATACAAAAATAACTACAATTTACACTTATCAAACTTTCCCCAACTTACATAATTGTTTGTCCTCAAACAAAGCCAACATCTAAAGGAACAAAAGCGAAATCCAAGAAATCACGCAACAACAAGTTTTTACAAACAAAAACAAATGCAATGGTTCAATCGAAAATGGTACACACAAAGTAAATACTTACCACTAAACTTCAACGATAACATAATCACGAAACAAATGTTAAATACAAAAGTCATGCCAAACATTCTAAAACAACACAAGTTCAAATGTGAATCACACCTAGCAAAAACAATCATCGGTAGATGAAAAACATAAAATGAGGGATTTTTAACTCACATAACAATCTTGCAAACAAAAGACTAAATTATGCAATCATCCAAAAATCATGCTGAAAACACAAAAGCAAGAATCAAAAGGACTTTCAGGGCTGTAATGTGGTCGGGTGAACAAACAAGGAATAATTCCTGAAGCTAATCGAAACAAAAACTTGCCTAAACCTAAGGGAGTGATCAACTCACAAAAGTTCAAAAACAAAATTCCAATCAAACTTCTTCCAAAATCCCAAGTGTTACACCAAACACATAGAACTTATTAGCACAACATTATTCTACTCTTTTTGTTTTTCTTTTTCAAAGCTTTTTCAATTTTTTTCTTTCTTTTTCTTTTCTTTTCTTTTCTTTTCTTTTTCTTATTTTTCTCTTTTTTCTTTTCTTTTCCAACCTCATAGCAACAACCAACATAAGTGAGCAAACATTGCTCTCCCCAACTTGAATTCAACCACATCATCATATGAATACTCCCTACTTTCTAACGCAAGGTAAAAATTCATATAACAACACAAAGTTGAGGGTTCAAGAAAAAAAACAACAATCAAGATCCACACAAAAAATGAATTTGACACTCATAGACAAGAATCAAACTCAAACAACATGGATAATGACCAAAGGCTCAAAGAGTTTACAAACGATCACACACTCACAAGGTGAATTGACTATTTGGCTAAGGTAGTTGTGCTCAAAATGAAACAAGTGCCTTAATCCTTTTCATGCTTTCAAATAATCAACACAAACAAAAGATTAAGCATAATAAAATCCAGTTAAAACAAGAATATTGGTACTCCGAGCATATATGAGCAATGGAAGGCTTCCTCACAAAAAGGGTGGGAACTAAAGTGATTCACAAAATGAACAAGAATACAAAAGAATGAATGGCATAGAAGTTGTAAAAAGTCTAAGTATCATGAATATGCTAAAGTCTAGAAAGCGATAAAAATATACCTTGGACGCGTACAAAACTTTAAACACTATCATTACCATACATCTGCAAGTTGAAACACTCAAAATCGGAAAATCTCCAAAACCATACCTAAAAAATGTGTTTTTACCCCTATTTATTGATGTCATCATCGCAGACCGCGCTTAGCCTGGTTTTGGGCGCTAAGCGCGCCCTTATTAATGTTAAACCGCCTTAAAAGCCCGCTAAGCGCGGTCGGGCGAGCTTAGCCCGGTCTGTTCGGGAATGAAAAATTTTTGCACTTGTTTTCTTCATAACTTTTGAACCGTAACTCCGTTTTTCGCCCGGTTTGAAGGGTTGGAAAGCTTATTCAATGTTCTATCTAACAATGCTCCAATATCAATGCTTTAATACCTACAAAAATAAATGGAAAACAATTAAACTCAATGATATTTACACAATAACGCAATACATACACTATAAAGTAAAGTAAACATATTTACAAACAAAGCGGGGTTTATTCAAACGATTTTAACAAAAAGTATCGATAAGTGCAACAAAACGTATATACAAAAATAACTATAATTTGCACTTATCACGAAGCGTGGGAGAGATTCAAATATATGTTGAGAAAATGTAAGGGGCATGGTTTCGATGAGCTAACTCAAGTACCCATTTTTAGAAACGATCTTCAATTAGTGCATAAAACCTTGTTGGATGTCACCGCGGGTGGACCCTTAACGAGCAAAAGTGTCGAAGAAGCCATTGCCATCATTGACAAAATGGCTTTAAATGACCATCAGGGGAACCATAACTGTGGCCCTTTGTAAAAGAAAGGAGAAGTGCTTGAGTTGGGAACTAATGATGCCATACTTGCCCAAAATAAATTGTTATCTCAACAGGTAGAGCTACTTACGCAACAAATGTCGAAGCTACCTCAACAAATCAAAGAGATGCATGAGTTGCCAAACAAAAATATGCAAGTCTTGGTATGTGAGCTTTGTAAAGGTGACCACCCAACAGGATATTGTCCTCCTATAGAAAAAGAAGTGAATTACATGAACAATCCAACTCAACAACAAGGTTACCAAAGGCAACAACAACCGTATCACCAAGGATATCAAAATCAACAACCAAGACCGAATTATCAGAATCAAGGATATCAACAAAATCGACAAAATCCTTATCAACCTCGAGGTGGGAGTTCCAAACTTGAAGAAACTCTTAACCAATTTATTCAAATGTCCATGGCAAATCAAAAGTCAACTGAAACATCAATCAAGAGTCTAGAGAACCAAGTTGGGCAACTTGCAAAACAAGTGGCCGAACAACAAACTGGACCTTCTTTTTCCGCTAACACTCTACCAAATCCAAAAGAGCATTGTAAAGTTATTGTTACTAGAAGTGGGAAAGTGTTGGGGGAAGGAGAAAAAAATGAGAAAGATGTGGATGTTCGAATTGAGGAGGTTGTTGAGGATGAAAAAGTTGATGATGTTGTTGTTGAAAATAAGGAGGAGGAGGACGTTGAGAAAGAAAAAGATAGTGATGAGATTGAAGTAGAAAAAAATATTGAGGGAGATTTAGTTGAAAATGAGAAGAAAAAAAGTGAGGTGATGAAAAAAGAAAGAGAGAAGAAAAAGTGAAAAAGACTAGGAAGGGGAAGGAACCGTTGAGTACTATTCTGATCTAGAATTTACCATATCCTCATGCTCCGACAAAGAAAGATAGTGCTAGACACTATGCTCAGTTTATGGATATTTTCAAATAATTTCAAATAAACATTCCATTTTTCGAGGCTTTGGAGCAAATGCTGAAATATGCAAAATTTATGAAGGATATCCTCACAAAAAAGAAGAGGTATAGGATCAAGAGACTATCATATTGGATGCTAGTTATAGCGCTATCATTCAATGGACTCTCCCGCGGAAAGAAAGTGATTCGGGACGAGTCACTTTGCTGGTTACCATAGGAAATATCTTTGTGGGTAATGAGTTGATCGATTTGGGCTCTAGTATCAATTTGATACTTTTGTCGATTGTGAAAAGGTTAGGACCGATGGAATTAAGAACCACTAAGATGACATTGCAACTTGCCGACAAATCCACTACCCGTCCTCACGGTGTAGCGGAAGACGTATTGGTTAAGGTGGACAAATTCTTATTTCCTATAGACTTTGTGGTGATTGAAATGGAGGAAGATGAAGACGCTCCATTGATTCTTGGGAGACCGTTTATGAAAACCGCAAGAATGGCCATTGATATGGACGACGGTCTTATGAAGGTTAGAGTCCAAGATGAGGAGGTTTGTTTCAATCTATTTGAGGCCATGAAGCACAAAAAGGACAAAGGAGATTGTTTTTCAATAGATGCAACGGAGAAGGCGATTGAAGAAGTAAAGGAGCAATTACAAGTTTCAACCCCTTTGCAAAAAGTTCTCACAAATACGCTTCAAAGTATCGATGAAGCCGAAGAAAAAGAGATTGAAAGGTGTTTGCGAGGACTAGAAGAATTGGATGAAATTCCTCCTTTAAAAGATAGGGTGGAAATCTTGAAGAAGGAAAATAATGAGGAAATAAAACTTGAATTGAAGTTGTTGTCGTCTCATCTTAAGTATGTTTTTCTTTATGATGAGGGGCATAAACCGGTGATAATAAGCACGGTGCTAACCACAAGGAAGGAAAAGAAATTAATGAGTGTTTTGAAGAAGAATCAAGAGGCAATAGGATGGACTCTTTCCGATCTTAAAGGAATAAGTCCCTCTTATTATATGCATCGAATATTCATGGAAGAAGATTTCAAACCGGTCACTCAACCGCAACGCCGCTTAAATCCTACCATGAAAGATGTGGTTAGGAAGGAAGTGGTAAAAATGTTAGATGCCAGAATGATTTATCCCATTTCTGATAGCCCTTGGGTTAGTCCGGTACATGTGATGTCGAAAAAAGGCGGATTAACAGTTGTCCGGAACGAGAAAAACGAGTTAATCCCAACGAGAACCGTAACCGGGTGGAGAGTGTGCATAAATTATCGTAGGCTAAACCAAGTTACAAGAAAAGATCATTTCCCTCTCCCGTTTATGGACCAAATGCTTGAGACTTTTCGGTCAACAATTCTATTATTTTTTGGATGGTTATTCAGGTTACAACCAAATTATCATGAACCCGGAGGACCATGGAAAAACCGCTTTTACATGCCCTTTTGGAATCTTCGCTTATAGGAGGATGTCGTTTGGGTTGTGTAATGCACCCGCGACTTTTCAAAGGTGTATGCAAGCGATATTCTCGGATTTGATCGAAAAGACAATTGAGGTTTTCATGGATGATTTCTCGGTTTTTGGGAACTCGTTTGATATTTGTTTGAAGAATTTGGACCCGGTGTTGGAACGGTGTGTGGAAACCAACTTGGTACTCAATTGGGAAAAATATAACTTCATGGTGGCCGAAGGAATTGTGCTTGGCCACAAAGTTTCTTCAAATAGCCTTGAGGTTGATCATGCAAATGTTGATGTTATTGAGAAATTGTCACCACTGTTGAATGTGAAAGGTATACGGAGCTTCCTTGGACATGCGGGATTTTATCGGAGGTTCATCAAGGATTTCGCAAAAATAGCAAAGCCTTTGAGCAATTTGCTCAACAAAGATAAGTCCTTTGATTCTGATGAGTCTTGCATGTTCGCTTTTAATTCTTTAAAACAAAGTTTGACTACCACACCCATAATCGTCGCTCCCAATTGGAAAATGGATTTTGAACTCATGTGTGACGCGAGCGATTATGCGGTTGGTGTGGTATTGGGTCAACGGAAAACAAAATTTTTCATGCTATACACTATGCGAGCAAAGTCTTGAATGAAGCTCAAGTAAACTATGCGACAACTGAAAAACAGTTGCTTGCTATAGTGTATGCATTGGAGAAATTTTGTTCTTATTTAATTGGGTCTCGAGTAGTTGTTTACACGGATCACACGGCGATTAAGTATTTGCTCACCAATCCTGATTCTAAACAAAGGCTAATTCGTTGGATCCTATTGATACAAGAATTTGATTTAGAAAATCGTGACAAGAAAGGATCTGAGAATTTGGTGGCGGATCACTTATCCCGCCTTGTGAATGTTGAAGTGACCAAAAATGAAGTTGAGGTCAAAGAGGAATTTCCGGATGAAAAGTTGTTTATGGTGCAAGTTAGACCATGGTTTGCCGACATGGCTAATCACAAAGCCGCCGGATTAATACCGGATGGTCTAACTCACCATCAAAAAAAGAAATTTTTACCGGATGCCAAGTCTTTTGTATGGGATGAACCACATTTGTTTAAGCTTGGTGTCGATAACCTCTTGAGAAGATGTGTGTCAATAGAGGAAGCCACGAGCATACTTTGGCATTGTCACAACTCTCCTTATGGAGGGCATTTTAACGGATTAAGAGCGGCAACGAAAGTCCTTCAATCGGGCTTTTATTGGCCTTCTTTATTCAAAGATGCGCATGTGCATGCGCAAAGTTGTGACAAGTGTCAAAGGAGTGGTGGAATTTCAAAGCGGCATGAAATGCCTTTACAAAACATGTTGGAAATTGAAGTGTTTGATTGTTGGGGAATTTTGTTGGACCTTTTCCATCATCATTTTCCAATGAATATATTTTGGTCGTAGTTGATTACGTTTCCAAATGGGTAGAGGCAATAGCATGTGCTAAAGCTGACGGAAAAACTGTGATAAAATTTTTGAAAAATAACATTTTTTATTGATTTGGTACTCCGAGGGTGTTGATAAGTGACGGAGGATCCCACTTTTGCAACACCCAGCTTGAAAAAGCCTTGGAGCAATATGGTGTGAAGCACAAAGTTGCGACACCATGTCATCCACAGGCCAATGGGCAAGCGGAGGTATCAAACCGAGAAGTTAAAAGAATTTTGGAAAAAACAATGTCATCCTCAAGAAAGGATTGGTCAAATAAGCTAGACGATGCTTTGTGGGCCTATCGCATAGCTTTTAAAGCTCCGATTGGTCTCACACCTTTTAAAATAGTCTATGGTAAGAATTATCATTTACTTGTGGTGTTGGAACATAAGGCATTTTGGGCCTTGAAATTTCTGAATTTTGATCCAACTTTAAGCGGAGAAAGGAGAAAGATAAAATTGCATGAAATGGAGGAATTGCGCCTCCAAGCATATGATTCCAATAAACTGTATAAAGATTGAGTCAAAACTTACCATGACAAGAAAATAGTGACCAAACAGTTTGAAGTAGGGCAGCTGGTCCTACTTTTCAATTCTTGATTAAAATTGTTCCTAGGTAAATTGAAATCTAAGTGGTCTGGTCCATTCCGGATTCGTGAGATTAAACATTATGGGACAATAATCATTGAAGACACAAAGTCAAATGAGAGTTGGACTGTTAATGGTCAGAGGTTAAAGATTTATCTCGGTGGTGATTTCGAGCGGAATCCCTCCGTTGTGCCGTTTTGCGATCCTTGAGGTTGCATTGGACCATCGAGCTTAACCTACGTTAAACAAGCGCTTGTTGGGAGGCACCCCAACATTGTAAGTCTTTATCACTTTAATTATTTTTTTATGATGTTTAATAGTTGAATGACTGAGAAGGTGGCTGAAATGCAGAAGAAAAAATTTACAAAACTCGTCATGTTCGCTGACGTTCCCTTTGCGAACCTGGGGCGAGCATTCGCCAGCCAGTTCGCTTTGCGAACCCAGCGAGACAGGACATATGTTTGCTGCCACCTCATAAAAAATGGGGGTTTTAATTGTTTGAGTGGGCCAACACTTGGGCCCAATACCCATTTCAATTGTTGAACACTTGAGGGGGAAAACCCTAATCCCACTCTTGCCTCTCTCAATCAAACAAAATCCCAAGAACTCAAATTTCCTCACGTGCCTTTTGCTGCTCAGATTTAACCTGTTTTTCCCCCCAATTTCCATTTTCCAGTTCAGGTATGCATCTCTTTTCCTTGCTACTTTCTGTTAGATATGGTTAGGGTTGTGATGTACGTTATAGACATTTGTAATCTTAGGGTTTAATTTCTATTTTATGGTTTGAGTCATTGCATGTTAAATTTTCTGCAAGCCTTAGAATAGGAATGATAAATGATAAATGGAGCTCTAAAGATAGGAAGCAAGGCTGTTATTTTTCTGTATTTTTTGCGTGTTCGCTGTTCTGTTTGCTTTGCGAACTTGGGCGAGCATTCGCCAGACATCCGCAAAGCGAATCTGGGGCGAATGTTCGCCAGCCTTCGCAGTGCGAACACTGGAGCGAACATATCTGAATTTTGACTTTTTTTTAGGTAGTTTCAGTTCTGATTTTTGGTTGGCTTCTAAATTCTAATGAGCTGTCTTGGTGCTTTGCGTTGTTTTGTTTGTTGATGTGTGCAGATGGGTCCTAAGACTAATCCTGCTAAAAAGCGAAAATCAACCACATCGCGACAAGTGCCGATCCAGTTCGATGATACTCGATTTAAAGGTGCCAAACAAGTTGCGAGATATCTGACATTGGAAAAAAGAACAATTTTAGCGGAAAAGAGGTTTAATTTAAGTGACCAAGGGAGTTATCGAGTTGTTGGTGCTCTCTTGGAGGCAAAAAAATGGGATCGGCTGATAACTTCGGTCAATAGTTATAATATGGAAATTGTCCGGGAGTTCTATGCGAACGCCCCCCTGATAATGGCGACCTGTTTAGTTGGACGACTGTGGTTGGGGGGAAAACTGTGAGATTTGACCGTAGGACCATAAGTACTGTTCTTGGAAGTCCTCTGCCATTACGAGCCAGTGAGATTGATGATTACCATAGAGATCTTCACCTTCACAGAGATATCCCTCAAATGACCAGAGATCTTTTGCGTCCGGGAAAGAATGTTGAACTCAACCCATCTGGGGTTGCTATTAGGTACCGGCGGGAGGACATGCAACCTTTGGCCCAGCTCATATTGCTTTTGGTTGTAACCAATATCAAGCCAAAATCGCATTCCTCAACCATCACTATTCCATTAGCTCACCTAGTCCATAGCATCTTAACGAACGTGCAGATTAATGTGGCGCGTATAATTGCCGATGAGATAAGGGCAATTGTGGAGAGTGGTCTTGGTGGTAACGCTTCCCAGAAAAATGCCCCTCTCGCATTCCCTTGTCTTATCATGTCATTGTGTGCGGAAGCTGGGGTTGATATTCTTGTACGTCGCCAGGTCACGATCCCGTCGGCTATTGATGATCGATATGTCGACAAATTCTGCAAGCCAAAGGGGACTAGGAGTGAGTCATCTGGTGCTGGTGTTGAGGCCGACACAAGTGGTGGAGATGCTTCTGGGTCGCAATTTTTATCCTTATCAGCAAGAGATCAGCCAGTACAACTGGGACTGGATGGCGGCTTCTCAGCGTGCCATGTTAGACTTACATGATTCTATGCAGGTACTCTAGCTTCAGATTCGCGATCCCGCCGCTGAGCATTTTATGATGTCGAGGGAGCAGTTCCATGCACACGCTGGTTGTCCTGAGGCCAGGCCAATAATCGGAGGGGGAGAGGATGCGGCTGGTCCTGCTAATGATGATGCTGATGAGGAGGGAGATGGTGAAGATGTGGAGGTATCTGGCGCTGAGGAAGGAGAGGAGACCGAGGTGTATGCTACAGAGTCCGAGGAGGACTGATTTTTTTTTGTGATGATGATTTTGTACTTCCTTTGAGCATCAAAGTGAAGTTTTTCTTGTATTCAGTTTTTATTGATGTACTTTATCCACTTTGTGGATTATTTTGTTATTGATGTACTTGTACCGCTAAGGTACTTTTGACTATGTAGGTGTTTTCACACCAGTACATTATTATTATTATTATTAGTAATGCATGTTGTTTTCCAGTAAAAAAAATTCTGTTTTTAATTTTACTAATATTTCAGTTTTAAATATAGTTATTAAGTGTTGAGTTCTTCAGTTTACGAATGTTCAACTCTTAAGTTGTTGATATGCTTTTTATTGCTTTATGTTGGTATGCTTGTGGAAATTTAATATTTCCAACTTTTGGATGTTCTGTGGAAGAAATTTAGGTTGGTGTTGAGTGATCATCAAAGAAGATTCTTCCAAGTTGGATGGCGATGATAGTACTTTAAGCATGTTGTTGTGGCAAGGTACATAGTTACCTAGTTCTAGAATTTATAATGAATGGGAAATTTGTTGTCTTTGTACAAATGAAAATTTTGTTTCCCGTTACAACTCCATTTGATTGCTTGTGTCATTTAGGTCCAAAAATCACAAAAGTGAGAAACCTCCATGTATACTAAATGCTTTGGATTGATGATGAATGTTGTTTGATACTTATAATTCATGCTTTATCTTGCTTGTTGTTTTGAATTTGTGGAAGCATAGAAATAATCAAGGCAATGTTTTTGCACTTTGAGTATAACCACCATTCCAAAAACATTTAAATTCACCTTGTGAGTGTGCGCGTATTTGAAACCTCTTTTGAGCTGAAATTTTTGATTGAATCATGATCCCGATTTTAACCCATTTTGAAGAGCGTTTAAGCTAAGATTATGGCAATGTTGAAGTTGGGGAGAATGGTTTATTTTGAAAAGAGAAAAGGGATTTGGTGATACAATGATTCTTAGGCAAAGAAATTGAAAAAAATGTGTAGAAAAAAAAAGAAGAACAAAAAGAAAAGAAAATCAAAAGAAGAGAATGCATTCTGAAAGAAAGAAATAAAGATGGAACAAGATAGAGAATTTTAAAAAAAATGCTCTTCATAGTTTAACCCTTTCTTGTTTCAATGGCCGTGTACATATGTCGCTTATTTTTAACCCCGGCCAAGTTACAACCGATGAAAGCCCTTACTGATCTGTTGCTTCCATGATTTCTTATGATTGATTAGATATTGTATGAATTTCTTAGTATTTGCTTCATTTGTCATTTGAGCAAAATTTCCCCGCGGTTGCAAACGCGTAATTTTCTTCAATTCTTTTTTTTGAAGAGGAGTGTTAGAGTGACATGAACATGATGATTTAGTTGTCTCTTGAAACATTATCTGAGATTTGTTGTAAGAATCAAGTTCTCTTGCATTGTCGATTCTAGGATTGTGTAATTGTGCTTTGCTACAATTATTGTCTATTTGAGCCATTTATCCTTGCTTGGATTGATTCAAATGCTCGAACAAATCCTCTGGTGTCAATGAGAGGCATACTTTGCTTGAGGACAAACAAAGAGTTAGTTGGAGAGAGTTTGTTAGATGTCAAACATGTTATATATTTGTATATGATCCTTGACATTTTTCAACATTTTTCTATGTTTAATTGTGGAATTTATGAGTGAATTATTTTTGTTCTTCATGCATTGTATTTATACATTTGGTGCTTGTAATGTGTGTGTTATTGTGCAGAAAAGTTCACTAATTGATTAAAGAATTAAGACACAAAGAGAATATACAAGCTGCCAAAGAATAAGGAAAACAACAGGGTGTTCGCTTTGCGAACTCTGGGGAAGGTGCCAGCGAAGGTTCGCTTTGCGAACAGCAGCGAGTCTCCCAGCGAATAGCTCCAGAATGTGGCAGAGGGAAAAGAACCTAAAGTTCGCTTTGCAAACTCCCAGCGAATGTTCGCTGGTTAGCTCGCTTTGCGAAGTACCTGGCGAATGGAGGCAGTGGAAAAAGGACCCAAAATTCGCTTTGCGAATGTGCTGGCGAATGGTTCGCTTTGCGAATGAATGGTTTGCAATGCGAACCCGCGAAGACAGCCTGGGGCGGTTTAACTCTCAGAGGCACTTAAGGTGCCATTTTCTTTCATTCGCTAGGCGAATGATTCATTCGCAGTGCGAATGTAGCAGATCCCAAATGTATTATAAATAGATTTTTACTTTTTCTTGGGATCATAACTTGATATTTTCACACCAAAACATATTTTTCTGAACTTTGATCATCCAAGAGTGAATTTTCACATAGAGAAGCTGAAGTCACATTCAATCTCGATTATTCGACTCAGATGTTCTTTCATCTCCTCTTGAAACTTGTCATCCAAGCTACCATGAAAATGAGTAGCTAAGCACTTCTTGTGTTAAGGTTAGATGTAGTTGATCTTGATCATATGTATTTCTTTTGATCTTTTGTATATGAACAAGGTTTATGATCAATATAGATGAAGTTATTTATTCTTAATGATGTATGTGTGGTTTGTATCACTCTAGACATAGATTTTACAAGTCATGACCTAATATTTTTATCTCTTAAAAACCAAACTCTAGACATAGATTTGGGATTCATTATTCGCTTTGTATTGATCTTAACGATCGTTGTTTCAATTGTTAGCGTGAGACATCATCTAATGATTTGCACAACGATACTCACAAATTTTCTTTAGACATAAACTTATTCGCGAGGATACGCGGGTGTATTGGTCGAAACTAAGTTCATATGCTTGATTAATCGGATATGTATGAAACGGATTTGTAAGTTCTTGTAATTGACTATAATTTTGTTAAAACAATGTTGATGTCATGGTTGATGTTGCAACATGACCTGCTAAATGTTTGGGTTGTAAATAGTGTTGAAGAGTTAAAGTGCTGAAGAGTGATGTCACATGCGAAGTCTTAACATCACTATACCAGAACATTACAACATTAGGTCTGGGATGATTAATTAGGGCTGCACGTGTTTCTGGTATGAATGAGATATTCTGATAAAGAGAATTAGAGATTGCAGGCGAAGATCAAGGGAGAGATATATTCTGTTACAATCAGTTATGAAGATCAGTTTGTTGCGCATAAAGATATGGAGAATATTCAGAGTTAATAACTGAAGATTTAATTGAAGATATGATTGAAGATCTATTTAGAAGCAGATTTGATACAGAAGATATGATATGATTTGAAGGCCCAAATCCTGTTGGGAGTATGTTATAAATAGAATGCTTGTAACCTATAATAGGTACGGGTCAAAGATGTAGATCTTTAGGGCTTTGTCTAAGTGAACCACTCGGGTTGTGAGATGGTCACTGTGTGTAACTCAGAAACCTGTAGGTAATGAGTTTGGTATTGTTCTTGGAGGAAGCTTTGAAGCAACTCCAAAGGGTGTCATGGAAGGGTGTCATGGAAGGGTGTCTTCTATGGTTGTACAGTTGTTGGTAATCAAGTTGTTAATGCAGTGACGGTGTAGTTGACTGCTAGACATCACAGTGATGATAGGAAGTGAGATGGAGTCTCTTACCTAGGGAGGACTTAGGTAGAAGGGTCATTGGGTAGTGATTAAATTAGGTAGATTGTCAACTGGTCTGTTGAGTCTGTAATTTGATACTACTAATAGTGGACTTCCTTCCTGGCTTGGTATACCCCCAGATGTAGGTTGTTGAACCGAACTGGGTGAACAATTCAGTGTGTTATTTACTGTTTCTGTTATTGCCTTGTTCAGCAGATTGCGATGTTGTGACATTACACAAAGACATCACACATCTGTACCAGAATTTCAATTAGTATCAGAGCAGGAATCCTGTCTGTTTCTGGATGAGATCTAGGGAAGATACTTTCTGGTTCATGAGCAAGGAAGATAGTTAGTGCATAGAGAATTTCGTATGATCCCTTGGAGTGAAGAATGAAGGCCTGTAGCTTTGGTGGTAAGCTGCTGTGTGGTTTGACTTATTTTCAAACCTATGATGACCTAGTGCACTTGGAGTGTTGGGCAAGGGTTATTATGTTTTGCCTGAAGGTAGTAGAGGAGTTTTCTGGTGTATGTTCCGCTGCATATATATATATCTGATGGAAAATTCCGGGTGGTTTTGTGTTAAGGCTGCAACATTCTGTTCTCCTCTGAAGGTGTAGCACATGGTGTGGTGATACTTGAGGATATCTTCAACTAGCGTGTTAGAGTTGCCAAAGATACTTGTGGTTCATCCCAAGTCCACTCATAAAGGAACTCTTATATGAGCTTGTTGAAAAGGGGTCTGAAGAATGTTAGAAGCAATTTATTCTTGCCTCTAACCTTACAAGGTCAATCTCTGGGTTGTGTTGATGGGTCTTCTGGGTGTGAAGAGAACTTAGGTCCTACCAGCAGATTGTGACATAACAGATGCTTGGGGGCTAAACAAATGTGTTGATCACATCTGTTTGGAACCTACTCCTGACTTGGAAGATGAGGCATCTGAGGTGTGTGAAGATTCATCAAGAAAGAAGCTGAACTTAATATGTCAATCAGCCTTTGGTCAATTGGAATTGATGGTTGCATCAGACTTGTGGCTGAAAGGATCAGAAGGAGATAGAGCCAAAGCAAAAGAGTATCAATGTCAAAATTTTCATGCGGGAGTGAAGATCCTGATAAGATATCTCTTAAGCTTAGTTGTGGTAACCTAATGAGGATGGCTTCAAAAGTTTGAAGATTCTTGGAATATTAGAGTATGCTGAACTGGTGATGTTGAAACATTATGCTCACGGTGAAGTATCAGGTCAAGTCACTTACCTAATCTAATGTGATCAGCGGGGTGGATTAGCAAAAGAAGGATCAATCAGTGCCTTAAGTCTGCAGAAAAAGGATGTCAGACCAGATAAAATGTTGTATCTTGCATGACAATAGTTGAATATTTGTCTGCTTTGGATAGAGTTGTGCAGTCAATTGATGACAAGATACATTGACAGGAGACTATGTATGTGTCTGAGGTTAAAGTATAGGACTACAGAAGGTTTGAGAATTTACTTTATGAAAGTATTTTCAAGGGTTAAGCATCCTGGAGTTGAATCAAATGGTCCAGTTAGTGAAGCATATCAAGAATCATGGTGATGATGTCTTGGTGGGTGGCAGAGGCTCTAACGTGTGTTGGGACATTATCTGGTTGGATATCCTTGGTGAAGGATGATTATGCTCTGGTTCAGAAGCGTGGTGCCTACATTATGCCTAAGGAGCGTCTACATAGTCATACGGAAGGATGATGAAGTAGAAGGTCTACCTTGGATGGAAAATGTAGTTTAGGTATTGATTGGAAGTCTGAAGATGAAGAGCATGGTAAGGAATGAATGCCTTTGGAGAAAGGGACAATGGTGATAAAATGCATGTGCTCAGCAAGTGGGGTCAAATGTTCATCCTCATCTAGAGCATTAGTTAACCATGACAGGGGGAATACTTGTCTATGGATTTTGGTTGCAAAGGTATATATACTGTGAAGATTGCATGCTGATCAAGATTGTGAAGATTGGTTGTATCTTGTGAGGAGATAATGTCAGATAACATGTTATGACATTAGGCTGTTGAATGGCTAGTTGGTGTGGACATAAATGGTTCTACCCTTGTGAAGCTAATTGTTTGAATCATATGTGCACATGCGTCTGAGGAGGAGTCTGAAGGACAACTTTGTTATGGAGAATTTGCGTTTCTATGCAATTTCTGGAAGAACTCAGTAGGGGTTTGTGTTGATGGAAGGTGTTCTTCTTGCAAAGGTGCACTGGTTATCCTTGATAGGGGGAGAATGATATTACTGGAGCTTTTGGTGTTGGCACTTAGTTTGAAGCAAATTGGAAAGTTGTTTACATGAGGATTTAGTGTCTTGTACAGTTGTGTAAATGGAACAGAAGTAAAATAGAAATTTATTGCATTGATGAAAGCTTACAAGATTAGTAAACAACAAACAAAGTGTCTAAAGATTATCCCAACCCCCCGAATCGAGAAAAGTCTTCCAATCTTCATCCCATTCATCATCAGATGCTTGAAGCTGCACTTGGTTTTTCTTGATAATCTTCATCCTGGTTTCTGATGTCTTGCGTGTTCTTGTTGCTCCAGAAGATGCTCCAGCTTTGGACAGTGTTGTGTCCTTCAACTTCTGAGGATCTGGCTTCTTGTCCTCTTGCATGTGTCTCTTTGCTACATTCTTGTTAGACTGACTCATGTTTCCTTCCTTGGTGTGCTGATAGGAGCAAGGAGGTTTGGTATTTATAATGGATAATATGGCATTGTTTGTATCGCCTGACCAGTCAGAGTAGTCTTTGGTGTGGCAATTTGTTTTTCTTGGGAACCTGCTTTTCTTGACATATTGGTTACCAGAACTTCGTGCTTGGTGCCTGGGTGGAAGTGGTCCTAGTAGGATAAGACTAGGTCTTGTTAAGTGGGATGGTCTTTTGTCTCGTGCTGATGTCCTACATGTTGTTACAACATTGTGGTTGGGTATGTACCATACTTATGGAGTTTGAAGAAGCAGCATTATAGTCTGAAGTGGCAGTTCTGACATAGTGTGGATTAGAATGGGCAGATTCTAATCTTGATGGTAAGTAGTTCAGGAAATACATGGCTACTTTCATGTTGAAGACTTCATTAGGAGCTGGTGAATGTAAGGACAAAAGGGTGTTTATCTTGTGTGAGAAATTTCCAATCAAATGGGTCTTTGTCTATTGGACTTGGCATATCTTGTACCTAAAATCCCCTTGAGGAATGTGGCATTATTGGTGGGATATCATAAAGGGGATTGAGTGTAAGGCTATTTACTATAGCCTATTGCAGCATGTGCACTGATCAAACTTGTGCAGTGTGATGATGGGACCTGTCATAACTGTGTGAAGATAGTGCCTATACAGGAGAAGTCTGAAAAGCTAAAGTGGTGTACTTGGCTGATGGTTGGAAGCAATCTAGAAGAAGTTGTGAGAAGTTGTATCAATACCCATTAGGTAAGAAGATGTGTTTGTAGAGTCTTGGGTTAATGAGCCAGCAGGCAATGTCTGAAGAGATGTCAGAACATGATATAGGACATGTTTTTCTTGAGCCAAACAGGGAAGTATTTTGGACGGTGGTGTTAGGATAAAGTGAAACACGTGGCTTCGACTATGCATGGAGCGTTATTGGCCTAATTTATGGTAAGATTCAGTTGTGAAATATTTAAGGCAGTCAAGGCAGTTTTTGGAAGGTAGGCATTGAATTTGAATGCAGTTTTTGATACCTAAAATAGCGGTTGTTTGACCAAGAACAGTGACATATTCAATGGATAGTTAATTTCTAAGTTCTGGTCAGCTATTTATAGGGGTTATTCTGGTCTCCTTCAGCCAGTGAGTGTTCTTGTGTCATAAGTCATATGGCATTTATTCGTGTTTGGGTGAGCAATTACTGGGTCTGGTTCTGTGAGGGCTCCCTTTGCCAATTTGTGGCTAAAAAGGGGAGAAAGGAGAGGATCTGGCTAAGTACCTTGTGCAGATGTTATGCCTGGAGTCTGCAGCAGAAAAAGATGGTACATCCCTGAGTTGGTGTTGAGTCTTTATGACTTGTGTCCTGAGTTATGAACACAGTTGTGACTTGTGTTCTGAGTTACCTGGGTTGGCAGAATGGCACTTCTTAAGTTTCCTCTTACGCCATGGTCTAAACCCAGTGTATGATCAATGATGGTGTGCAGAATTATCTTATGCCACCATTGGTCTTTGATGAATGGACAAACATTTCTTTTCTGGGGGAGTCGTCCACAATGATTCCGGGTCTGAGTTGAAAGGAAAAAGAAATGTGTTGTATTAAGGGGGAGTGTCTAAAATCTTCTTCCTCATGTACACCAGATATCTGTAATCTGAGTGCATAACTTCGGGACTTTCTACTTCTTCCTCCTGATGTGCTGCCTGAAGTGATTGTGGTGGGCTGTGCTGCCAAAAGAAGTTGTCTGACATGATGTCTTAACATCATTCAAATTTTCCCTAGAAGCTGTTTCTCCAGGATTGCTGCTCACAGTAGCTACTTATGGTTACTGTTAGGAGTATAGAGTTGTAATAGGTGTTTTAGCCAAAATTAGCCAAAGGGGGAGATTGTAAGTTCTTGTAATTGGCTGTAATTTTGTTAAAACAATGTTGATGTCATGGTTGATGTTGCAACATGAACTGCTAAAAGTCTGGGTTGTAAATAGTGTTGAAGAGTTAAAGTGCTGAAGAGTGATGTCACATGCGAAGTCTTAACATCACTATACCAGAACATTACAACATTAGGTCTGGGATGATTAATTAGGGCTGCACGTGTTTCTGGTATGAATGAGATATTCTGCTAAAGAGAATCAGAGATTGCAGGCGAAGATCAAGGGAGAGATATATTCTGTTACAATCAGTTATAAAGATCAGTTTGTTGCGCATAAAGATATGGAGAATATTCAGAGTTAATAACTGAAGATTTAATTGAAGATATGATTGAAGATCTATTTAGAAGCAGATTTGTTACAGAAGATATGATATGATTTGAAGGCCCAAATCCTGTTGGGAGTATGTTATAAATAGAATGCTTGTAACCTAGAATAGGTACGGGTCCAAGATGTAGATCTTTAGGGCTTTGTCTAAGTGAACCACTCGGGTTGTGAGATGGTCACTGTGTGTAACTCAGAAACCTGTAGGTAATGAGTTTGGTATTGTTCTTGGAGGAAGCTTTGAAGCAACTCCAAAGGGTGTAATGGAAGGGTGTCTTCTATGGTTGTACAGTTGTTGGTAATCAAGTTGTTGATGCAGTGACGGTGTAGTTGACTGCTAGACATCACAGTGATGATAGGAAGTGAGATGGAGTCTCTTACCTAGGGAGGACTTAGGTAGAAGGGTCATTGGGTAGTGATTAAATTAGGTAGATTGTCAACTGGTCTGTTGAGTCTGTAATTTGATATTACTAATAGTGGACTTCCTTCCTGGCTTGGTATGCCCCCAGATGTAGGTTGTTGAACCGAACTGGGTGAACAATTCAGTTTGTTATTTACTGTTTCTATTATTGCCTTGTTCAGAAGATTGCGATGTTGTGACATTGCACAAAGACATCACACATCTGTACCAGAATTTCAAGATTAACGAAATCCAATCTTAGCATGTTTTTATCACAAAACCTAAAACCAATATTTTTACTGTTGATTTCTAAATTTAATGTAAACGCTTCGAAACGAAACAAAAAACCTTTGTTACATTAAAGTTTGAAACGTTGTTGACTAGTGAACGACAATAATATACACAATCTCTGTGGATACGATAGAAACACCCCCACATATACTGTTTCAACACCCATGGCAAAAAGCAAAAAAAGGTACACAACTTTCATGACCGAATCGGACAATTATTACTACAACGTAATGCTCTTCAGCTTGAAAAATGTTGGCGTTACCTACAGATCAATGATGAACAAGGTCTTCCGGGGAGAAATCGGGGACATGCTCGAAGTCTATATGGACGACATGATCGTGAATTCCCACGAGGAATCCGATTATACGACCCATTTGAGGAAAGTCTTCGAGTAGGCCAGGAAGTACCAGATGCGTTTCAACCCGGAGAAGTGCACGTTCGGAGTACGAGTGGGCAAAATCCTCGGCTTCTATCTAACAGAGCGAGGAATCGAAGCAAACCTTGACAAGTGCAGGGCCTTCTTTGAATTCCCCACGCCAAAATCGAAGAAGTCCATCCAATCCCTCAACGGGATGCTCACTTCGCTATCCCATTTTGTGGAAAAGTCTACTCAGCACGCACTGCCCTTTTTCAAACTCCCCCGCAAGGAGGCAACTTTCGAGTGGACGGAGGAATGCGACCAGGCTCTCCTCCATCTAAAGCGAGCACTGTCGAAACCTCTCATCCTCTCTCGACCAGATAACGGCAAAACCCTGTACCTCTATCTCACTGTGGCAATCGAGGTCGTCAACGCTCCCCTCATTCGTGAAACGTCTGATGGGCAAAAGCTCATATACTTCGCGAGCAAAGCGCTGCAGGGACCAGATCTGAAATACCAACAAATAGAGAAAGTAACCCTGGCCCTCATCAACGCTGCGAGGAGACTAAGGCACTACTTTCTAGCCCACACAATCGTGGTACAAACAGACCAGCCCGTGAAGCAACTGTTAGGCCGCCGACAGAATGCTTAAGTGGTCGTTGGAACTGTCCGAATTTGACATCCAATATGAGAGCAGAAAATCCCTAAAATCCCAGGCGCTGGCCGACTTTGTCGCAGAGATGACATTCACCGGCTCCCCCACTTGCGGGGCGCGCAAATGGACAATCTTCGTCGACGGGGCATCCATCTCGGTAGGAAGCGGGGCAGGTATCATCTTGGAGAATGAGGAAGGATTCCTCGTCAAAGTTTCGCTTACCTTATCTTTCCCCACTTCCAAAAATCAGGCTAAATACGAAGCTTTCCTCGCCTGTCTACGCCTCGCCGAAGACCTGGGAGCCGAGGAAGTCGTCATTTGCACTGACTCTCAACTCGTTGCCCTCCAGGTTCGAGGAAAATACCAGGCCAAGAATGAAAACTTGTCTGAATACTTGACCCTGGTCAAGGAGAAAATGATGAAATTCGCATCGGTAGAAGTAAAGCATGTTTCCCGCGAACATAATGTCAGAGCAGATGTGTTGTCGATACTGGTGAGCACGAAGAAAAAGGCCGGAAACAAATCCGTCATCCAGGAGGTACTTCCTCGACCCAACATCGAGAAAGCTTCCCCGATCCTCGACGTGCATGTCATCAGCGACAACAACTGTTGGATGACCCCCGTCTACAACTACCTTGCCAAGGACGAACTGTCGTCCGACCCCAAGGAGGCCAGCGTAGTCAGGCGCAGAGCCTGCTCTTACGTCCTGGTCAAAAATAAGCTCTACAGGCGAGGGTTCTCCATCCCTTTACTCAAATGTGTCAAGGTAGAGATGGTCGCCCACGTCTTGTGCGAGATCCACGAAGGGGTCAACGTCCAACACCTCGGGGTGAGATCCCTCGCCAGGAAAGCTCTACGAGCAGGATACTACTGGCCGACCATGCAACACAATACAAAAGAGCATGTGAAGAAATGCGACAAATGCCAACGGCACGGGGACATGCATTTGGAACTGCCTAATGAACTCAAAGCGATGTCCTCCCCGTGGCCATTTGCATGGTGGGACCTGGATATCCTGGGACCATTCGTCGTGGGGTCAAATCAGAACAAGTACCTGATAGTGGGCGTTGACTACTTTACCAAGTGGATAAAAGCAGAGGCTCTGGCCAAAATAACAGCCCACAACATACTCCGCTTCTACAAGCGGAACATCCTTGCCCGCTTCGGCTTACCCCAAGCAATCGTCACCGACAACGGGATGCAGTTCACGGACATAAAGTTTTAGGAGTTCGTCGCCCAACTGGGCACCAAGCAACACTTTGCGTCTATCGAACATCCCCAGACCAACGGGCAAGCCGAGGCAGCAAACAGGGTAATCCTGTGAGGCCTAAAACGGAGACTAGACGAAACGAAGAAGCAATGGGTCGAGAGTTACACATCGTACTCTGGGCCTACCGTACTATGCCCCACTCTTCGACCGAGAAAACCCCATTTTGTTTAGCTTACAGAACTAAGGCGGTGATCCCCATTGAGATGCACGTGTCTTCCAGGAAGACTGAATCCCCCCTGAACGAGGAGACAAATAGCGAGGCACTAAGGGAGGAGCTCGATCTCGTCGAAGAGGTCCGATCAGGGGCAGACCTCCGCGAAGCCTCACTAAAACAAAAAATCACAATTAGGCACAACGCCAAAGTCATACGAAGAGAATTCCAATTAGGTAGTCTCGTTCTAAGAAGGAATCACAAATATTCTCGAGAAGGCAAACTCGTCGCGAACTAGGAAGGGCCCTATCGTATTCGAGCAAAAACAGAGAATATGACTTACTACCTAGAACAACTCAACAGGGAAAAACTTGCTCGACCATAGAACGCCGAAAATCTAAAACAATATTACAGCTAAGGCCCAATTGTCAGCATGCTCCGTCAAACCGACGAGCAGAACGCACCGACCAAAGAGTGCGCGCCCAGGTACAAGTGATGCACTACCAAACAAATCAAAGCAGGCTTTTGCTTAAGAACGAGCAAAACCCATGCCCGACAGTGGTTCCTCGACCGAGCCCGCCGTCATCTAAGTACTATGACAGGCAGAACACCCAGCTCGCGATGGAAAGTTCACACCGCAAACTCAGGCCTCAAATGTGACCTGAGCTCCGCTCTCATGCCCGGAAGCTACAGAGGTCGTTTCACCAGTCGCCCTCACTGCCGAACACATCTAAATCGAGCAAACCCCTAAACAACAAATCATTCAAAGTTACCCTTGTGAAGGGCACACGCGCACATTGAGCAGAATTTCAACACTTCGCAAAAATAAAAGAAAAGTAAAGCCATGTGCGAATATAGAGCATACAAAACCGACCACGTCGGGATAAATATTACAATAAAAGTGGCCACGAGGACAACGAGTGTACCAGTTACATCAACAAGGGGCCACACCCCGTACAAAAAATAGAGTTACATAAATACAGCGCACAGGCCGAAGATACAACAAAGAAGAAATCACTCCTCCATGCGCTGAGGCTCGTCGTGGAGAGTTTGTGCATGCTCCTCGCCAACCTGAAGAAACTCGGGGACGACGATCTTGTCGTCCTAAATGCTATAGAGGAACCCAGACCCCTCGGTGGTCAATTCAACCCCAGGGTTCAGGATCCTCCGTTGAGCCATGACACTATTGAAGGAGCCCTCGGTGATACCTTCCACGTCGTCCTCTGCCTGGTTGATGAGTGCGACCAGCTCGGCCCGAGTCTTCAACTTCTTCAACTCCTCGTGCTCATCTTCAGCAGGGGTAGCAACATTCCTCAATTGCTCGACCAGGTCTTCCGCGGCTTTCTTCTCCGTGGCAGGGGTATCTTTCTCCCCATTAATTTTGGTCATTGCATCCTGGGATTTCTTCAGCGCCTCCTCGATGGCCCTAACCTACTTTTCCTTAGATTTCTTCAACTTCTCCTCCAGCTCCACAATCGTGGTCTGGGCCTTCTTCAGCTCAGAGTCATGGCGGGAACCCTCCTCGGTGTAGACCACCGCCATTTCGAGGACCCTAATCAGGGCAGAAGTGTCCTGAGCTAGCATTGCCCTTTTACTCGGGTGATCCATCTCCTCGAGCTTTAGAGACTCCGCCCGAGGAATTTACAAGGAAGACCCTCGAAGAACCTTTTGTTATGGAGGCACAAAGGCAGCTCGAACCTGCGCTTGTCCCCCTCCTTACTGAGGTCCACCAGCTCGGTCATCCGTGTGCGCTTGAACCTCGAGTTTACGGGCACCGGGATAGTCTGGACGGGTGGGGGAGTTGACGAGGAGGTCCCCGACCCCATTTGCGGAGGTGACCCCCGTTGGCTGAGCTGACTCTTCCCAATTGATATTCCATCATTTCCCTTCGCCTGGGCATTCTTCACCATCCGCTCATGTGCAGAAGTCATTTTACTTGCAAAAACATAACGAGCATATTAGCACAGAGAAAGAATAACAGTCCAAGCAGGCTAAGGAATAAAAGCTACCCAGCAAGGCTAGAGCATCATCCCGAGTCTGGCACTCGAGGAGCTCCTTTGTGTTGATGAAACGGCTCTCCACCTTGAGCCCCTCATCTTCCTCATAAATTGGTTCCCCGCTCTTAGTCACACACAGAGCATGGGTAAAATTGTTGACAAAGCCCACCAGCTTCGCATAGTCGGCCTTGTCATCCTCGTCCAACATCTCGGGGTGGCGGTGTAACCATTTGTCCCCATGGTAAAATGGTCCCCGCTCCAGCAGAAAGGGAACATCAACAGTCTCTGCCCTACTATCTTGCCATCTTTGTCGATGAGGTCCTCCCCGTTTTTGTCTGTCGAGACCTCCCAGACGAACTTGGAGTCAGTAGCCCTCGCCGACACAGGATCAATAATTTAGTATCTCTCCTTGAAGGTCCTAATGGACTCAGAGAAGGGTTTGAACAACTTCCTCCCCTGCTTCAGGGAGACCCAGCCGAATTTTCTCCCCAAAACCTGTCGTTGAAGGTGGAAGACTGTAAAGAAAAGAGGGAGGGTAGCTCCTATCTCCAAATAATCGCATGTCAGCTCGAATGCCCGTATAAAGGCAATCGAGTTAGGATGCAGCTGAGAAGGGGCCAGATCCAGATGAACGATGGCCGAACTCTGGAAATCAGTAAAAGGAAACCTCAGCCCGATCTCCTTCAAAACATATTCATACATCGGGGACCTCTCCCCTTAGTCCGTGTAGATGTGGTCGTCTTCTCCGGGGAAATGTACCTTCCATTACCCTTCAGCCCCCACGGTTGTGAAAGCGTCTCCAGTATATGAGGCTAAAATGGAGGCATGCTCTGCAGGTTCCGCGATTGACCACTCTTCCGCGGAAGTCCTCAAGGGAGGGGTCTCGTCAGCATCGCGGAGAGTAGTGGTGTCTTCGGTATCACTATCTTTCGAAGAGCTCTCCTCGGATAGGTCTCTAAGAATTTCGTCCTTAGTTTCGCGGGCCATCTCCTTTACCTAAAAGCAGAGGATAAAAGTGAATTCGATGACAAAATCAAATCCACCCTTCCACCGCTAGTCAAGTGAAAGGACGCGCAAAGGCCCGAGGACGACGTCCCAGACCAAAGCCCTACTCAAATGGCATAGATAATGGTGCGAGGAGGTGCCCAGAGCAACCCCTCCAACGCACGCGGGGAGATCCTCCCCGGTTCGCTACCCAGAATACAGTTTGAAGATCTACCAGAAAACTCATGAATCCGCCGAAAAATTCATGAGTACACCGGAAAATTCATGAGCTCCGCCGGTGACAAACGCTCCCGTCGTCACAACGGCGCCAGAATCAACCTGAAGTCCTAAGTTCCTAAGGTTCCGGCGACTACAACAGCAGCGAAAAATGGTCAAACCACCGCCTACCACCAACGATCACCGGAAACTGCTCCTAAACTACCCAGTTTCACCCTAACAGCATGCATTCTAAGAGAACAAAAAGCAAAAAAGCTTAAAACAGAGATCAAGTCAAGTAACTTATGTGGTCGAGGAAGAGATTAGAGGGTCGGAGAGTCTGGCTGGAGCTTGTACGACGACTGGACGGTGGTTGTACGGCGACTAGACGACAGCAAACGGCGGAAGCAAAAGCAGAAAAGCAAAGGAGGAGGGAGAAGCGAAAGTGCAAATGAACATCTTCTCCCTCTATTTATAGACAACCTGTGGGCACGTGCACGAGCACACGCGGCTAGGGGCATCATCATGACCCTAGCCTAGCCATCATGACGCATTAAATGCAGCACATGGCTCGAGGCACACGTGGCATTTCACCTCTTCAGATCACATCAACCGTTGGGCTCCCCGTACGCCGGGCACGCCAAACAATGTTACGTATCCCGCAGGCATTAACTCCCTCGGGCATCGTAGAACAGCCTCATCTCATCGACAAGTGACGACCATTTCTGGACCTCCTCGGGACTGCGAATTACCCTTAAGTCATCACTCTCACGCTTGGGAGCAACGACTTGGGGGGTTTCTGTTCCAGACTGACCCAATGACTAGGCATTGCCCAATCTACTTCTGCTCCCATAACGGCCCAATTGCTAAGTCCAACCAATTTGGGGCATCATTTACCTTTTTGCCCCTCTACCGGGCAAAGATGGTCGGATGACACCAAGGATCATCTGCTCCTCCTCGGTAGTTCCTGCCCGTCACGCACGGTTCCACCATCCAGAAATAGTCACGACGCCCGTGCTCGCAACTGCGTCTCTGCCCGTGGCGACGACTAGTTTCGGGCACCTCTGCCTGTCCCAACGGTTAGTTTCTGGCAGTTACCTATTCTTAGGGAAGCGGTTATCTCACCCCAAAAATAGGGATCATTGGCCAAGCGCTAGGGACACTATACAAACCTTCTCATTTGAGAGGGTCGGGTATTCTAAATCATCCTACGAAACACATACTTTGTACTTGCTCTCTCTCTCTCTCTCTCCCGATTTTTACTTTAGCATCAGAGTGCCTTGCAGGTACACCCCCATCCTCATCTCTCACACCCAGCATCACAGATGTCATCTTTGGCCCACTTCAGGTTCTGATTAGCCGTCAAGATCAGGAAGAAAACTGAATTTTTAGAAAAGTGATAGAATGACTAAAAATTAAAATTATGATAAAATAATAGCAAACTTAAAGGTAGAAAATTCATACTGAAATTTGAGGTGAATTTGAGAAAGTCGTGATGTAAATCATTAAGAATTAATAATCTTGAATATGTTCCAAAATAACAAGAAAATATGCAAGTGATAATTAATTTTGAATTCAGAAATAAGCAACACGCGTGAAGTGTTGCAGTAGGTTTGAATTCAAAAGTTGACAACACTTCGTGAAGTGGTGTAGAATGAAAGTATGAAACTCTTGAAGAATGTTGCTCTAGGCGAAACAATGTAACTTTTGGTAAAAGTAACTTTGGGCAAAAACTTGTAACTCTTCGCAAAAGAAAGTTGTTTCACCAAGGGTCGCAACCTTGTGAAACAACACTTATATGGCCTATAAATACTTCATTCTGGATTCAGAAAAACATAACAAAAAACATGCACTCTCTTCATTAAAATTCCAGATACTCTTCCCTACATTCGAGTTTTCATCGATCTTGTGCAACTCGAGTATAAGCTGGATTATCCTGGATATTCATGCGTTCAAACTCTAAGACATTTGAGAGTGTTTAAAATATTTTTAAAAAAAGTGATTTTATTCACGATTCTATACTCGATCCATTCGTTTTAAATTAATTTTCTAACGAAGTTGTTTGGAATGATGTTTGACATTATAATCGATTTCTTCACGAAGGCAGTATCATAATCATCCTTCTTCTTTTCACATTAGCCTATTATTATTGTTAGTGAATTGCTCAAGTCATGTTTTTGTTTTGTTTTATCTTTATCTTTATCTTTATTTTATTTTCTCTTTAGTTATTATATGGACTTATCTCATTTTAAAAACATGCATCCTCCCTAAATGAGATGCAGTTCCTTAGTTAAAAATATAGTTTAATAACATAAATATAATTACTCACTTATTTTATTTTATTTTATTTTTAGTTACCATATGAACTTATCTCATTTTAAGTACATGCATCCTCCCTAAATGAGATGTACTTCCTTAGTTAAAAATATAGTTTAATAACATAAATATAATTACTCACTTCTTTTATTTTAGAGAATAATTAGAATACACTTTCAGAATAAAACTATTATTTTAGAGATTAATTGAAATACACTTTTAGGATAAAACTATTTTACACTGTCATCTAATTAGAATGAATTATTTTGACACATAAAAAAAGAAAAACATGAAAAAAATAGTTATTAAAATGGTTTAATTATTTTTTTTTTAATTTCATAATTATGTGTCAAAATGATTCATCATAATTGAATGATAGTGTAATGTAGTTTTACACTGACAAAGTATTTCAATTAATCTCTTTATTTTATTATTTAGAATTGATATATTATCTTTAAATACTATATTTTTTAATAATAATTAAAATAAATAAATATATTTTTAATAATTTCAATCAACCAACAAATCACTATCAAAATAATTATTTATAACTATACACACATTTATCATTTTTTTAATTCACATACAACCATAAAAAAATATTAATTCATACATACAAAGAATCATCTAAAATAATGCTAACTAGTTTATAATGTGTCATATTTATAATTATGTGAAAATTATAATAGGTTAAATTTAGGGTGTTTCACACAAACACTTACAACCCACATCCCCAAACAACACAATAACAAACATTTTATACAATCCAGTTTCAAGCCGATCATTTAACGCAACAACGTTATCGTTGATTAAATTTTTATTTTTTTATTGTAATCCTTTCATCATGTTATATAATCCAGTGGCTGGGAATGTAGAAAAATTCACGCCAAAATCATTTTTCATGAATTCTAAAACATCAAGAATTGTTTCAGATATCCAGGCATCAAGTAATTACAAACTTAAATCTACACATAATTTCTGAAATTAGTGTTCATCACACAAGCCACACCAGACATGAATTATTGATGAAGAATTTAAAAAGCACTTAGAATGGACACCACCATCTTCTGCGTCTACTCTCCCCTCGATTTCGAGAACCATTAAAAGCTTGCTGATTTTGCGCAGCCATGCGAGTATACGAATGTCTAGTCCCTTCACTCCGAGAGTTTCTACCTAGCCACAGTACAATAACCATGCCAACTAGACTAACAATCGGAGCTGCAGCAAGAAACAGCCATCTTCCCCTACCACTTTCTATTGCAGAAGAATTCGGCGTATCATGAGTAGTGGTATCACCGTCTTCACTCGCTTCAACTCCATCAGAAATATCAGAGAAACTATCATCTATAACGTGTAGTTGCTGCTGTCTCTCGTAGATCACATTTCTACCATTGTTCTGTTTTCCCTCTTCGTAATCCTTATCATCAGTTGGAAGCTCATAACGACAAAGAGGGCACGAATTACGTGTCCTCAACCACGGCAAAATGCAACGACAATGGTAAAGGTGAGAACAAGGGAGCTGATTTACTTCAGTTCCAAGGGCCAAAACATCCTTGCAGATAGCACAAACTAGTTCTCCGTGTTTCTCGTGTTCCTTGCTAATGATTACACAAGGCAGATTGTTTACAAAAGATGCAGCAGCAGGAGGTGCTCCTCGTCTTGATGGGTCGTTGTCAGCGAGATTATCAAGCAGATCATTGAAGCGTCTGGTATCCAGGAAGTCTCCAAAATTAGCTTCGTCGGGTAATTCAGCATCGTCCAGAGCTAACCAAGTTTCCCTGATTATCTGGCTAAATATCCCCTCAGTTTCAGTGGCATTAAACCTTTGTTCCCAATTAATGCGGCTTCGACTCTCATTTGGACTTGAGTTTAAAAGAACTTGAAGGCGAGCGGATGCAGATTCATCAACCTCGGGTAGTTCCCATTCTCTTTCCTCCTCGCCCTCTTCTTCCTCGTCCTCCTCTTCGTCGTCTTCCGTATTGTCCGAGTTCCATTGGCCGAGGCCAGCATGCATTGGATCAATGTCATTGTCAGTATCAAACTCATCTCCCTCGTCTGGTAAATTAAAAATTCCAGTACCTACAAAACTCTGTCTATCGATAGAGATATCCGAGTCACCTCCATAAGCACTGAAAGAAAAAGAATCAGTCTCACTTTGGGGAACCATATACTGTCTAAAACTCGCATTTGATTCATTTTCACCATAATGAGAACGCCAATTATCAAAACCCTCACTGTCAGTATCTGAGAGAACATGCCTCCAGCTTCTAGAACGACTAGGAGTAGTATTTGCACTAGGATACTGCAATGACCATGCAGGGTTGTCACCATCTACAAGTTGATCTTCCTCTACAGATGCAGTGTAATGGTTTTGTCCACCAATATTCGGAACCGATTCAGAGCTACTGTGCCTGAATCTTCCTCGCAGCCTCCTTTGAGAGCTTTGAGAAACCATATGATTCCCAAAGTCTTCAAGCAATAGAAATTTACAGTCACCGCATACACCACCCATTGCAAGATCACCTATTATCTCATCATCAGGCGATAAGGCCTTGCGGCAAAGAGAACACAGTGGAACACGTAGAGAATCAGCGCAGTCACCACATACACCACCCAGTGCAAGATCACCTGTTATCGCACCATCATCAAGCGGCAACACCTTGTGGCAAAGAGAACAAAGTGGAATACATAGGGAATCAGCACCCCCATGAACTTCTGAATTAGACCGCAATGACAAGGACAATATATTCTCAGAATTCGCAGCCATCTATCTGAAACCAAACAAATCCCAAATTACCCCAACACACTATTATGTACTAAAAAAACAGTCAACTCGACAAGAAAAATAGTCAAGAACAAAATACTCAAATCATGCAGTAACAAACATATAATAGTACTAACACCTATGTAGCAACAACACAGTAAGAATTAAAGCGCGTCTAGTATCAGTGCTTCAATCATGGACACCAGACCTGACACTGACAATATAGTTTACATTCAATCACAAACAATCTACTTAAAATCACACAAAACAAACACGCCATCCATTTTCCATCACTAACAAAATACTCGAATCACGCAGTAACAACCATATAATAGTATCACCTAAGTAGCAACAACACTTTAGATTGAAAACATGTCTGATAACGGTGCTTCAAGCATGGACACCAGATGCGGCACTGACATATTTAGTTTACATTCAATCACTTACCATCACAAACAATCTACTACTTAAAATCACGCAAAACAAACACGCCATCCATTTACCATCACTAACAAAATACTCGAATCATGCAGCAACAAGCATATAATAGTAACACCTAAATAGCAACAACACTTCAGATTAAAATCATGTCTGGTAACGGTGCTTCAATCATGGACACCAGACACGGCGCTGACACACTGACACATGTAGTTTACATTCAATCACTTACCATCACAATTCACAAACAATCTACTTCTTAAAAATTAAAATCACACAAAACAAACACATCACCCACTTAATAATATCATGTGGGTTGAGCTCAAATAAAAGAAAATAAAAAGCTGAACATCAATCAAGTAACAAATGTGATAGCATGCACAAGGAATTTCTCAGAGGCAAAAAGTAGTTAACTAGTTCAATTTCCATTTTTTAGACCTCTCTCACTCACACACACAAACACAAACACACAAAAACTCTTCCCCCATTAAATATATATATGATCTGTAAGTAACATGTGTGATTCTAAGGAAATGGTGCACGTGGGTGGTGGTGGAGTAACGAATTAAATACAATTAAGAGATACCCAGAAGATGAAAAACGTAAATCAGAATGTGAGTAATTAATAAGGTGAATAAAAAATAAATTTTGAAGAGTACAGTGAAAATTGCGTATTGACCTGAAATGGGTGAGGAATGAGCTGAAAGAGGGATCTTGAAAGGAAGAAGGGTTAGATCAGATTTGAATAGAGCAGAAAAGAATGAAAGCAAGAAAATGAAAAATTGAAAGAGTGGAAGGAATGAAAGGAAGAACCTTTTTGTTTTGTATCAAAACATCCTTAGCCGGCGACTCTGTCTCGTCAACAGACCAAACTTCACGACGATGTTTGCGGATTTAGTGTCACCTCTTTTAATTTTTGTCTTAAACCATTCTCTTTATTTTCTTTCTTTTAATAAATTACTAGTAACATACCCGTGCGACGTCTCATATGAATTCAAACATTGTGTTACAAAAATAAAAATTTAAAGTATTATTTTTTATTGGTATATATCATTAATGCAATCAATATAATGTAATAGATTTTAGAAAATAAAAAATACATTTTGATTATATTTTTAAGGGAATGATTTAATAAATAGGTAGTGATATGCCATTATATTAGATCAAAATGAAACGAAATGTTTTCTTAATGTATCAATCAAGCAGATAAAATGCTAAACCATGAACAAAATTTATAGTTTTCCCTTTATGAAAAAGAGACAACCAATTCGCATGTTAGAAATGGAATGGCATTCAATATATAAAGGAGCAAATACTCAAAATTAATGTTTATCGGTATCCATCAATACATAATTCAGGCTGATTGTTCATAAAACAAAAGATTAAAACCATTCCACAAAACATTTCAAATGATAAACTATTGATTAACTTAGGAACTCATACTACGGACAAAATTCACTCGTCTTCTTGACCACCGAAACATAAATCCTATTTGAGGATTGTTTAATTTTGAAACGAATACAATCTCCCTTTTCAAGCTTCCTATCCTCTATGGATCTCAACCACCCATGCCACATGAACTTTTTAAGTTTTTTTACCTTGCCGTTACGCTTTGCACAGTGAATTCTAACAATGTAAACCCTTCCGCGATCTGTATCCACAAGCTGAATGTGCCTCTGGTTTATGTCCAGAAAGTTTCTGCTAACAGTGCAAGGAATGTGCTGCAATGAATTGAACAAAAAAGTTTCAATTTAGATAAATAAGTGTCATAATCAGAGACATAAATTAATATAACTATGATAACTCACCATGACATTTTTCGACCATTTTACGCCACAACTTACTTTCTTCTCCCATTCATATGCTTCGTTCAAATGTTGTTGCAAAGAATCCTCGGCAGATACAGACAACTCTTGTGCAGCATCACATCCATGAACTTGAGCAGCCTACTGTTGCACTTCCAAAGTCGGCATTTCGGAATCTACATATTGGACTGTACCTTCAACCTGGTCTCCTAATGCTTTGCCGGTCCTACTGTTATGATAGTATAAGATTTAGATTCGACAATAACTTTACGAAACTTCGACAACATAATAATATGAAACATACCTCTGTGTGCAGTGCTGTGAATCACCGTCCAAGGTTACAGGTGGTAGGATTGACCGGCTTGAAACATTTGATGGTGGTTCAGCAAATCTCACCTTCTTGATTAATACACCATGAACCATATCCGGGTTTCCATTATTTGGCTCCCCGAAAAGTTGAGACATCTTATTCTCCAACTCCCTCTTCTCTCTCAAGTAAGCTTCAAGATTTCTGGGAGAACAAACAATGATCAGCTTTAAGAGTTTATTTATATGCACCGTGACAAACCATGATTACAAATTAAACTCACCATGAAAGAATCAAATGAGAATTATTAATAAAACCATGACAGAATCAAATGAACAGTATTAATACAAACCATGACAATGAAATTAAACTCACCATGACAGAATCAAATGAGCAGTATCAGACACAACATGAAAAATCGTTTTATATAAACAGTGCATTTCTGGACACACAATGTTATAGAGATACATAAACAGCTAAATCAAATAGAAACAGTGAACTTTTCTCCAAACACTCAATGTTTTTATTGCAATCAACAATCAGATAAGTATCTATTTACAATCTTTTATCCCATACCTTAACTGCCTCTGTTTAATCTCCTCATATGACCGCTTGTGTGCTTCATCCTTTGCTAAAAATTCCCTACAAAACATAAATATATATATTAGGTTAAGATTAAGTGTTGTTTGTTGCAATGCTGATCATCGTCCTATACAGAGCATACTTGGTACTTGACATTATGTTGTTCGAAAATGATTCGTATTCTGAAATAACATGCTTGAGAATGATTCTTACCTGGAATCGTCGGTCAGAGTTTTTTTACGGGTTTGATGCTCTTCCTTTGAGAGGTCGAGAACCGCCTTCCCCTTTGCATCACGAAGCAGTATATTTTCATTTGACATTGCTTGATTCAAACTGGATGCATTAAAGAAGAAAAGAACACACATAAGACAATATATACAAACTAAATCAGTTACATGCACAGAGAGAGATTAGACTTACAGTTCAGAGTGAGTGTTGGGTTTGCTTTGTTCCATGTACAGTAATTTTTCGTTTTCTTGAAAGTTCAGCGTAAGTGTATTGAAATGCCAAAGGTTTCCCATTCAAAACTATGTATACCAATTATCATTAAATTTTGTCATTCATTATTTTTATTAGCGCCTTTCCACTACCAACCATTTTAAAATCTATTTTTTTAACTCTTCATATATTCTTACATATAAATACATTATTATTTATACTAATAAAAATAAATAAAATTAATTATTAATAATTATTCTTTGAATTTAGTTAAATATTAAACATATGATTTGATTAAAACATAATTAATTTTAATTATTTTAATGTTACATAACAGGTTATTTGTTAGTATTAGGCCCATACCTAAAATTAACCTTGTCATTTGACCTTTATGCATGTTGCATGTTTCATCAAGTTAGTGAAGAACAATGGCAGCCTCAAAGGAATTGAGTTGTGCAAAACAGAACGATGACGACACAGAATCGATCAGGTAAACCTCTCATTTAGATTGTATTTGTCAGAGCAAAAGTTTGTCATACGATTATATATTCATTTGTTGTTGTTCAAGATACCATGGGAATTGTTGTATAGTTAATCTCAGATGTTTTATTTTACAACTGACTTATTGGGTTTATAAACAAATGGGATTTGTGTTTTACATAAACGGATTGTAATTCTTAGGGTTTGTAAACAAATCAGATTTAGGAATTGTATTATAAGATGTGATTTGCATACAGATAAATGACAATGTTTTTTATTTATTGCAAGTTTTCAATATGCAAAGGAGATAGTAGATCAGCTGTATACAGAAGTTACTGGACATGCACCCGGAAAGAAACCTATGAAGAAAGTGAAAAAACCTTGTAATTCTAAGAACATAGGTGACAGGACACATAAAAAAGGGAGACGGTCATCAACTAATCCTATTCTTGTTGGTGACGATGATGAAATCATAGAAATTCCTCGTAATGAATTTCGTTTGGCTGTGCAGGTAAGAAATGAGGAGGTATATTGAATTTGATGCTGTATATGTTATTATACTTCTGTGTTAACTTAAAATCTAATGGAAATATGTATTGATGTTGTATATTGAATTTGATGTTTGTTATAATTTACTCAGATGTTTGGAAAAGGTAATGGGAAGATGGTCCAAACTAAAAGGAAAGCTAAATTGAATGGAACTAAAGGCAACTGCAATATTGTTGGAGCTAAAGGGGATGATCATCAAGGTGTAGCAAAAGGGAAGGAGGTGATGTTTGTAGGCTATGTGAAAGAGCAGGTAGCTAATAAAGGCAATGGGAAGAATGTTGCAGGCAAAGGGAAAAAGAATATGGTTAAAGATACAGGCAATGAGATGATGGTCAAAGATAAAAGTAACGAGAAGATTGTTGCAGCGAACAGAAAAGAGAAGCAGAGTCAGGCTAAAAGAGGTATTGCTATGCCTTACCAAGGAATAAGACAAACTGAGTTGAATAGAAAAAATTCAAACATAGTGTACGAACAAATGGAGAATGGTAACAGAGTCTTTGTTTGGGAAAGCAGTGTAGTTGATGCAAAAGTGAAAGTCAGTAATGTATTGGTAATATTCCTTATATACAATTGTTTTTAATTTAGAACAAATATTTATCTGAAAATATATTTCTGTTGTTTCCTTATATATATATATATACAGCATTTCCCCAGAGATATGGCTCGGAAATGCCTCCGTCTTAGAAGCCATGATATCAAAATAATTGATGTTCAAACTCAGGAGTCCTTCAAATGGGCAATTCATACGGCGACACGGAACAACAGACCAAGTCAGTACGAAAGGTTTTTCGCAAGAGAATGGTTTGATTATGGCAGAAATAAACAAATTAAGAGTGGAGATACATTGGTTTTCAAGATGATGAGGTTTTCCCCCTATATATGTACTTGACAATTAGGAGGGGTTGACGTGTTATGGATTCATATTAAATCAACTTGTGTTTTAGCTAATCCTTTTGCCGTTGTATGGGATATGTTGCTGAATATCAGCATTTTTTGGTTTTTGCTAATGTAATTGATGTATAACTCAGACATCATAGGCATTGGCTTGATTTCTCTTTAACATTTGGATGCCAATTATTTGACATGTTTATATACTTTGTTAGAAGTATAATCTTTAGAATTTGACAAATGAGGTTATGCTTAATGTTATAAGATTATTGACTCAACTAATATAAGTATTACGTTTAATGCATCTGTATAACAGTGTATTCCAATGGAGATATCCAGAAGTAGTTTTACTAATAGAGCAACAACAAATTTGAAAAGTATTGAAGCATGACAGTATGTAATGTAAAATATAAATATATAGAATTAGTCTTTTGATACTTGTGGTACATACCAATGTTGTCACAATCCACTGATGTAGAGTTAGGAGAATTATCTTCATCATCATCAATAGTTGAACTTGTGTCATAGTTTGCATCTTAAACATTGAACTCACATGAACTATCGCTGAATGAATCGTCGGTAGAGACTTCATCAATATTGTCATCATGCACATTGTCGACATTTGGAGTAGCGTCAAACGTTGGAGGTCCTTCTAAATCAACATTGGTTGTTGATGATGATGCGTTAGTAATACAATCGTTTGAAAAATTATCGAAGAGCCTGATAGCCATAGCTTGAATAGCACCCACATTCAATTGCCTTTTAGATGAAACAACTGATGCACTTGGCTGTGTATGAATGTTGTTGTTACCTTGCGAAGAATTTAAGGGGGTTATATCAGTGACAGGTCTTTTTAAATTCAAAAAAGATGGAGTATTTACCCTGAAACGGTATGTTGTGTTGTTGATAACATTCTCATCAAGATTCTTAGATTGGTACATCTTATTCTGCATAATACATTTCCTCCTCTATCGTGCTAATGCCGATCTTTGTTTTGTAGAAAGATTCTTAGAACCACTGATTGCTTTTGATGTAGATGATACAGATGATGGTGTGCGTAAAACATGGTTTCTTTCACTTTGCAGAGATGAAGTTATATCAGACAGTGGTGTCCTGATATTAACCCTGGGTGAGTAATGATGACTTTCAGAACCTCCTACAAACTGATTCTCAGAACCACGGATTTCATTTGATATGGATGATACAGATAACGGTGTGCGTAAAACATGGTTTCTTTCATTTTGCAGAGATGAAGTTATATCAGACAGTGGTGTCCTGACATAAACCCTGGGTGAGTAATGAAGAGTTTGAGAACATCTGTTGTGGTTAATACTATTCTCATTAATCCTGAACTTTTTCGACCTTTTATCTCTAAGAATTCGCTTCCGTTTGTGACTTGCAAATTTAGAAACATCTTTTTTTCTCAGATTAAACGAATCCATATTGTTGAAGGTGGGTGTTTGACAAAGGTTTTTGCTGTGGAACTAAGAAGAATTCCTGAACAGTAAGGATCCTGCAATAAGTCCTGCAGACTGTATTGTTAATGTTATGTATGTAAGAATTGTTAATGTTATGTAAGTAAGACCAAATATAACTCTCTGATTTTGTTTTTTGGCTGTGAAAAAATCACTACAATCAATTATTTCTGCATAGTGTGTTTAGAATACTGTGTAGACATCAAGTAATCATCACTGCAATGCATGCAGAAAAAAACTGACATACAATTAAATACAATGACCTATCTCTTTATTGGAACATGGACCAATTATTAATATTTGGCTACACACGTTTTTCATTAGAACCTTAGAATTAATAATTAATTTCTTCAAAACCTCAGTAAATATATATAATATTTGCTACACTTATTATATAGCAATTTGCTCAAGAGGCAATCAAAAACACTTTTAGATGACGTCCTCAGAAGTCAAATGGAAAAAACAGGTATATGTATGTTGGAGCTGGATCCTACGATTTATCTCCCTCCAAAAAATTTTTGTATGTCGGATTGGGCAGACGCCGTAAATAAAAGTATCTTGAAAAGCAGCATATAATCTTTGTACGAAAACACCAAGCAACATCTAAATATTATATGATATCTGTTTGTTTTAATTATGAAGTTGTTCATTCCTTTATTATGTATTATAGAATTTCACAGTCAATCCTGATGTTATTATATAATTCTGAAGTATGAAATTAGTTTTGTTTCTGTTATGTATCTAAAAAACTTCAGTATGCATGAACAAAATACTATTTTATTGATCAACAAATAGATGTAAAGCAAAATCATGAACAAAAACTATTTTATTTATCATTTAGATGGAAAGCAAAATCACAAACAAAAACGGTAGTATTCAATTCAATATGGATAAAAAGACAAATTGTTTTCAATATATAAAGGAAACAACATTTCTCAAACATTCAGCATGTTCTTATAACAATAGATAAACATAATCCAACAAAAGCTTGAAATGATTGACTAAAACATAAACAAAGGTCTCAGCTAATATGTGGCTACTTCTCCTCTTTTATGGCTTTCGATAACTTGGTTGAGGACAGTTGAACACTCTCAATATCTTCCACAGAACCAGTTAAAGTTCTTTTTAACGGAGTCAACACATGATTTGATATAGCAGGATCATAATCAGCAGTTGCAGACATAGCCTCCTACAAACCAAAACAAAAATCTAATTAAAATAGATGAAAGGCTTAAAACTATTTCTTTCGCTATTCACCGATGGATGAAAAGACATACAGAATAACTTCTCAATTCATCTTGTGAAGAAGGTTATGGCATCTTCAGATCCGATGTATGCTGCCAATTGGAAGTATTATGAGAAAATCTCATCAAAATTTAATTATGACACAATTTTATATCTTGAGTAAGATGTATACAAATATTACCTCTCTAGTTTTGAATAACTCCCGCACCTTTTTTACAGTATTCATCATCATCTTTAAATCCAATTACAGAAAGTTTGTCGTATTTTGGCTGAAACACAGCTTTTACTGCCAACTCCTTTTTCAAGATAACATCAAATTCATATGGAAATTCCAGGGGGTCATAATCACCGGCCTGTTAAAATTGAAACATGCTTGTTACACAGTCATGATACAACATATATATATGTCATTTAAAAATGTACAACAAACAAAAACATTAACCTCAATCAACTGCGTTTTCATTTGCAAGGCAGATTTTCCAATTAACTTCACACAGTCCCCGTCCCAAAACACGAATTTCGTTTTGTCATTGCCATCACTGCCCAAAATTTCTAGCTTGTACCTACAACAATTGAATAAATTTCATATCATAAAGCTTAGCATTTACATAAATAGTTATGTACAATCAGTGTTGTTTATGACATACCGTGGCACAGGTTCATCCGTTGTGTGATTCGCAAAACATCTCAGCTTTCCATCCTTCAAAGACACACTTTTTGTACACTGACCACATCCATCATAAAACCACCCTGTATGGCCTACCTCAAATTTCATCAACTTGGCAACAGTCACAACGGTTGTTTCCTATAGTACCAAGAATGAGAACAGTTATCAAACATATAGCGGTTAAAATATTAATAAAAGGAAAGTATACAAACAGGGCATACATGCTGCAGGTTTAGGATCTCAGCCAGAGTAAGAATTGTGGCCTTCCACACAAACTTATCAAATTCTGAATATTGTGAATTTTGTGTGGTTTGCACTTGTATGCTAGAAGAAGACAACTGAGGCAATTCGTCCTTAAGACTGAAAAAAATAACAATAACAAAAACTATGATTTTACTGGTGAGACAGATGGATAACAATAAGGTGGGAAATAAATTACCTTTCCTTCAGCTTAGAAATCTCAGCAATGTTAGCGTCATTTAAAATTAACTTGGTGTCATTCTATGCATTGGAAACATTCAACGGATAAGTTCTTGCAGTAGGCATAAAAACAAACTCACATCAAAGTAAGATGAAATTATTTGTGATATACATAACAGCATGGTATACTATAGGGTAATGATTTTGGTATACCTTGAGCAGCTTTTATACGTGCATTCTGCATCAAAACAATAACATTTTCACCCTCTGTGTGATTCTTATAATAATCGTAAAACTGTACGGCAAGCTGGCCCCATAAAGTACACTGGACCAATGATTTGCTGAATAAATGGAAACATCCAAGGTCACAACATATCAAAAGAATACAGACAAATAATATGTAACAAACATCAAAATGAGAACACAAACCATACCTCATATCAGTTATCGTAAACACGACTTTACTTTTATTGTTATCAGTATTAAACTGGGACTGCGTGATCTCAGTAACTCCTCCGACGATATCTAACCATGTCACACAATCAAACAAATATAATAATACAGAAATAGTACGTATCCATTAAAACAACACTTACCAACCAACACGTCAGTTTGAAATCGTCCACTCAAGATGGATGCCAAATCAAGTATTTTGAAGTAATTAACAGGGATGTCAGGCAAGTCAGTTTTCTTAACAGAGGTCGACCCGCAGAACACCAACTTGAATTTGTGTGTGGTCGACTTAAAAGAAAAATCATTATAAGAAACCTTGAAATTATGCATAATGTATGAACTTCCAACAGCCAGTTCTGCTCTGAACTTCGTAACCAAGTGCGGCGGAACAATGACTTGAATCATATCAACCTATAACAGGAAATTTAAGACTTTATACATTGAAATACAACTATATCAGAATATAAACATGATCTTTAAACATGCAACGCAGTAAAATAGTTTAGAATATAATCACTCTGTTTAAACATGCAATGAAGTAAAACAACTTTCCATGTTATATTACATTTGAATCAAGCAGAACCATCTCCAAATGCTCTTTGTTGGAGGTACTCATGATAGTCCATAGATTTTTGCAACGAATTGCTATTTTCCATAAGTCCTTTGAATCATCGATGTCCCTGACGGCTTCAATCGGGCGAGACATTTCCTAATAAGAATCTGAAACAATAACACAGAGTATAGAATTATTAACAACGAATGCGTGAAACAGACAAATATACAATGTTGCGGAAGAAAGAAGACGAAGAGCATACACTGTGAAGAGTTCCGGTTGCAGTGAAGGTGAATGTGAGAGTGAAGGTCTTACAGGGTTAGGGTTGAAGTTCTTCAATATGACCATAATCTTTCCATATTCTACATGGATATTATCAGAGGAACCTCTCCACTTCCAAGAAAAGAGGCGCTTGAATATTGTGCAAAGAAGTTGCAAAGCCGTGTATATGTTGTTTTGTGATTCTACTATGATTATAACCGTGTAATTAGGATGTAAGGAAAAATAATAGAGTGGCACATCAGCTGCATTAAATGCAGAATCAATAAAAATGAAATCAAAAGACAGATTTGACCCTGGAATAAAAATAAGTTTAATAGTTAATCAGGGGATTAGAAATGATAATTCAAAGTACTTTAATTTTAATAGTTAGATATTGATTGTATTTGTTGGGCGCTACAGGACACCACATTTAATGCTTCACTACAACATAAAGGTGAAAAAAGAATTCACATGCGCTACATATATTGGAGAGAAGAGAGTCATAAGTTTCCACTTTCTAATATTCTTATTACTTGTATTAAAATATTGGTGGGGTTACAACATTAATTTCTATTACTCATGCCTATCATTAGAATATAAATAAAATAGGTGAAAAGGTGCTACAGGAATTTAGCAGGTGGTAGTCACTTTCCATTCCATATGATTCTACTACAGCATGATAATTTAATGGTTTCTTTTCAGTTCCTTTATCGCTACAGTATATATATATATATATATATATATATATATATATATATATATATATATATATATATATATATATCTTTCGTTTGCTATAGCATGTGTAAGAGAAGGCATTACTTTATGCCATTACAATCATATTCATGCGATGATGCTACAACAACATGCGGTATTATGTACTCCCTTTTCATTATACACTAGTAAGAAACCCGTGCAGGAGTAAATTTCAAAAATAAAAATAGAACATGAGAATATTCAATTTATATTTATATAATACTAAAATAACAACATGAATTAGTGTACATGGAATTGAGTAGAGTATGTCATTGTTAACCAAAGTTTACAGGGAATTGAGTAGACAATTGCATTGTTAGCAACAAATAGATTTGTAAGTTCAACATAACCAAAGTATATATTATAACCAAATTTCAACATGGTAGGGAATTTAAAACAAACTGATACAATAACCAAAGTGCAACTGTAATGAAAGTTAAAATGGTAGTGCATTAAACAGAAACAGCTAATAAACTTCAAGTTAAGAGACCAAAATAAGAGGTTGTGGATTCGGTGTGGTTAGGGTGACAAAGTAATGTGATTTGGTTTATGAGTTCGATACGACATCAAAGTTTGGTTCATAATGTTTTAAATTGAAATGATACAATTTGGTTAGATTAAAATGAGTAAGCATGCTAAAATTGGAAGGTCCATTTATAGGAATTCCTTGAAATTCAAGTACAAGTTATTAGCAATGGGATTCAAGAACTTTCGAGTTGTCATAAAGATTCAAATGTTGAAATTTCACAAATTCAAGTTAGTACCAAAATGTAAAAAAAATTAAAAGTTCAAAAATTGGATTCATTCTCATTCAAAGCATAAAATTCACATTTTCTAAGAATTATGTAATGATCAATCATTATATAAATTAAATTGTATTAGAATGATCATAAAAAGAAAATTTTGATTAAACATTATATATGATTTTAAATAATCTAACAATTAATTTAGGTATACTAATATAAATTCTTCAATTGTCAAAAGAAAGTGAAAGCTTTAACATAAGAACATGTTGCCTTATATTCTACTAAATGATCGAGTAAACTTGTAAAACAATATTCAATCAAATCTCTTGTAAGAATATTAACAATTTTCATGAGATTATAATTTTATAAATTAAAAAATAAGGGAAAAAAGATAGATTAAATTATTTTCAAAGTATACTTATGAGCAAATACTTTTAAAAGAAATATAAGTTACTGAATTCAAAGGCATTGAAACGCACAATATGGGTTTACATCATTTGGGTCTAAGATTAAGTAATCACTATATCTTACTATTAAATGAGGCAAACTTGTTTTTTTTTTTTTTTAATTATGTTTGATAATTTTATGTTATTTGTATGTTTTTAGTTTAGTAATGGGTAAGAAAAACAATGACACTTTTATTTCAGGATCTTGTTATTATCCCTTGTGTTACGTCATTTGCAAAAGAGACAACTTGAAAAGAACAAATTATCTCATGTGAAAACTTTGGTGTCTTAAGTAAACAAACTTCACATGATGCAGTTTAACATAATTTATTTTCATATGATCATTTTATGCATGTCCTGGTAAAGTATGACATCGGGTCCCCACTTAAAATGGTATCATCATGTTGTATCTTGAGTCCACAATAGTGGACAACAGCAAACAAACCAAAAGAATTTACTATCGTTAAAGAATAAACTCTCATTCAGTTGTATACTACATTTCAACACCTTCAAAACCAAATCATAATCAAAATGGAACACATACATTCTTAACAACACAACAAAGATATTGTGAAATATAATAACATGAAATAAAAGTGGAGAGAAGTTTTCTGCATGCTTCCCCACAAGAGATTGGATGAAATTCTGAGAAAACTGACCCAAAGATGTTTGCGAAAAGAGAGACAAACTTTTGGAAGTTTTAAGAGTCAACACTGCAGCTTGAAAACTCATGACAATTGGAAGGAAGTGCCTTTATATCAAAGTAATAGAAACATAAATAGATCAAAGAGAAACAACTTCTCAACTACATGATACAATCAAGAGACATTAATCCAACTTAACCAAACCAGATGAAAAACTAAGAGGCAAACTACTTGTAGCAGCAACATCTCCATTTTACGGTTGTAAAGCTTTTGGCTTAAGTTGTATACTTCCAACTTTCAAGGAACCAGAAGAGCCGGCAAACCCATTAACTTTAATGGGCATTGAGCCTACAGTAAGAACATCAATTTGCTATCTATTACCAATGCCAGATTGTTTTGTCTCAACCTGCTTTGGGGTAATAGTGACTGAACCAATCTTTAAGATAGAAGAAATATCTTCATGAACTGCAATTTTCTCAGCCTTGATGTTGGGAACATCAGAATTATGGATGTTTTGCTCAGATATTGAAATGGACACTTGGTTTAAGTTATCAGAATCATCCTTGGTCTTTAAATTCTTCTCATATTTGCTGGGAGGTTTGCCAATGAAAACTAATATGACCTTCACCTCGCAAATGTTCCTTTCGTAAACCACGTTTCAGAAATTCTATGTCTATCACTATCTAGTCTGATTAATTGCAGGAAAAATACAGCCTGCTCTTCTGCAACCTTTAAATGGTTATGTAACACCCCCTTTCTATACCCCCAAATAATCAAATAAATCATTTAGGCACGTATTGGAAATTTCATCAGAGTATAATTGTAAACACGACATAAAAAGGTATGTCACATTATGCTTGAAATTAAAACATACAACACCTGCTCAACAAATGATATGCAACAGTGGGGTAACTTTCAACGTAGGAACTCAGTCCTTACACCCACATCTCAATATTTAGAATGAAAGCGGAAAAATCTAAACATGGATAACAACAAACATATATATATATATATATATATATATATATATATATATATATATATATATATATATATATATATTCATCAACAAGTATGATACAACAACAGCATTCATGTTTATATACACAAATTCATCAGCAATATACATACACGAATGTATCACAAAAGAAATCAAACATAAGCATCCTAGCTACCCGGTGCTACATATCAGAGCCAACCGACCAAAAAGGTATGAAGACACACTTCACAAAAGACCACCAGATACCTAATCTGCAATGCCTCGTAGAGCATCATAAAACAGCAGAAGGGTGAGAAATATTATCATAATAACAATGCATATAATTATATACTACAACATAAACGTATAACACATATTCTCACCACAACTCATCATATATCACAATATAGATATATCATCAAGCATATTCATTATGCATACTTTCACCATTATTATCATTCCACATAAACATACATATTATATTCATTCTTCAATGCATCATTACAATGATACAATTCTTATCACAATTCATCACATCTCATTCAATATACTTCGCAAGGCATATATATATATATATATATATATATATATATATATATATATATATATATATATATATATATAACCAAGCATATTCATCACTATGCTTATCATTCAACATAAACACATATATTCATGTTCATTCATCCATGCACAAATACAAGGATGACTAATGCAAATCATAGAGACCGACTCACGACTCTATGCAAATGCAATGCGGTACCGACTCAATCATCACTAGTTCACTCAGGAACTCTGCTGGAACCATCGCTCGTTACCGAAGTAACTCCCCGTCGGGCCTACGATGTTCACCCATTGCTCACACCCCACATGGGCACACAATGTTTATAGATCGCTCACACCCCACATGGGCACATGACCCGATCGCTCACACCCCACACGGGCACACAATCATTCGTAATCATCGCTCACACCTCACATAGGCACACGACGTTACAACTGATTCTCATTAGAATCGCTCAACACAAGAATGCACATCATGATGCTTCACATGCAAAATGACTCGAAATACATTCTTGAAATGCATACATATTCACAATATATTCATGCATTCATCACATATAATCCACATACATTCACATCAATTGTATAACAACATACACAATTATCCAAACAATTCAATTTACGGTTCACCGTAAAAGTCGGTTAAAAGTCGGCTAAAAATAATATTTTCCATCATCATAAAAAAGTACTCATCCACAGCTTCGATTCGATATAAAGAACACTTAAATCCGATAAACAACGAAGAAGATATGTATATTTCAAAATAACGCAAAAACATAAACCGGAGGCCCGACACTACGAAACGGTTCGAAAATACTGTTCCAATTGGACCAGGTTTAGACCTCAAAACCATTTTTCCTATAAAGAACATCTCGTTAGCTTCCCAACGCTTCGAACGGGGGTCAAAACTGACTTACGGTTCAAGAGATATGAATTTCCGAAGTTTTCCGAAAAATCAGGATTTTCCACCTACAGCACGCGTCCGTACGCCTGCGCACAAAACCAGAATTTCTGCTACATTCTGGTACAGCTGCGTAATCGCCCGAAACTCGACCGATTCAATTACTTTCTTCCGAATAAATACATGGTGATATCACATAAATACACACCAACATATTAGGATCAAGAAAAACCCGATTCCACGACTTTTATTTTTCACCAAAATCTCAAAACCCTTAATCACCAAAATTGTGAAAACTCACATAATCAACCAAATTCAACAAAACGAGTTTCTATAATCTCGGTCTAACCTCATGCGACTAATCTTCACAATTTATTTCAAATTTCATCCGCGAAAACATCGATTCTAACCGATTATGTCAAAATCCAACCTAACCTCAAATATTTCTAACACAACCAAAACAATCGAAATAAAACATACATAATCGTATACAAAGTTAAGATAACGATATTTCACACCCTTACCCGATTAAATTCGATTGAAACGGAGCTTTTCCCGATTTTTCCCACTTTCTCCTCTTTTCTCTCTTCTTCCTCTTCTTTTCTCTTTCTCTTTTTTCTTCTTTTCTTCTTTCTCTCATTTTCTCTCTATTTCTTTCTATTTATATAAAAACATAAACTTACCCAAGCAAAAGACCAAAATACCCCTCAGCTCGAATATCTCCCAAACGCTCTCAAAATGCGATAAAACATCAACAACGATGAAAAATAATATATTGCCAAATAAAAGTCAATAATAAAATAATATAAAACCAAAACCAATTAAATCTACTCTATTAAATAAATCTAACAAAACTGGGGCGTTACAACTCTCCCCCACTTAGACATTTTCGTCCTCGAAAATATACTGAGACGAACAACTCCGGACACGACTCTCGCATCCGACTAACAAACCAACATGCCAACAAAAGGCACACCACAAATGACACAACTGACAAACCACCGTGCTAACAGCAGATACAACAACGGCACGACAACGACGACAACAACAACGACAAGATGCAAAGCCCATACAATGAACTTGACGACCAACTCACAACTCAAGGAAAACCACGATACCAACACACAGGTCCACTCTAGAACCGAAACACAACAAGATCGTTACCATCACCACAGATAACACTCCCCTAATTCACCACAAGAAATTAGCCACACACACTCGAACCATCACGATGGAAACGAGGCAACAACACAAACAAGAACACAAGTTCCACGACACAACATCGATTCCACAACCTCTACAAAACCAGAATACCAACATCCTTGTCACACAACCTTATTACAACAATGCTACGATTCCCAATCGAACATATAACCAAAACATCCATCTACATAGTAGCCCATGAATAATATTTAAACCTTTCACCTAACACTTCCATTCTGAAATGTCCAATGGTCTCATCATTCCTACATGTTCTCAATGTTCAACCTATGAACTCTTACAAGTCCCACACGTAAATACAAAATGTGCCACCTCACGCTTCCGCTGAGCACTCTGATTACTCGCAACCATCAAAACTATCAATTTCACGTCCAAAGTCTAACTCTTTCTCATATTCACCAAAAATCACTGTTCACTTTAATATTACCAACCTCACACTCTCCTGTGTTATCTCATACACCATCACAAGTCTCGGAATTGCTCAAATAATTCTAACTCCCTGACCATCAAAACAGACATGCATAGAAACTTCCGACTTAACTTTTCAGGCACAACAACAGCTTTTCCCCGAAGGATAATCCAAGCCAAATTCATAACTCATCACGAACTCTAACCATCCTTGTTGTCTCATACTCTATTCCTTTAGACCAAACAAGTACTCAATATCCTTGCGATTACCAAACACTTCGAACCTAGAACCATAAAGATAATACCTCCAACTATTCCAACACAATACCACCGCAACCAATTCCAAATCCATAATAATACAGATCCTTTTATAAATCCTCAATTGTCGTAAAGCATAAGCCACGACTTTACCCTCTTGCATTACCACGTTGACTAAACTCATCAAAGACACATCACAATACCCCACAACCGATTTATAAGGATCACACAAAATCAAAGCTGAAACCGTAGACAACTTCTACTCCAGCTCACCAAAACTTACTCACAACGAACATCCAAACAAACGACCCACCCTTTGTAAGTCAACTGAGATACCAGAAGTACGAACTTAACAAAGTCTTCCATAACCTGTAATAACAACCAACTGAGCCCAAAAGTTCCTAATCTCCTTAACTAACTTTGGAGCCTCTCATGTAGAACTACATCTACTTCCGATGGATCCATTAACCATACTCTCATCTAAAATAACATTTCCAAGAAACTAACCCTTTTCAACCAAAATTCTCACTCGAATAACTTAGCATAAAACTTCGTCTCTTTTCAACACTTGTAATTCAAATCTCAAACACTTTACTCATTCTTCCTCTGAGTTTATAACAAATCCAAATATCCTCAATCGAAACCACTACGAACTTATCCAATTAAATATGGAAGATACGATTCCTCTACTCCATAAACATTAGAGACGCGTTACTAACACCAAATACCATCACTGTACGTTGCAATTCCCAACCAAAATCCAAAAGATATAAATCCTTAAAGCTTTTGCAAAACTTTTCACTGGGTAACTGGTTACTCACATACAAGCTTAACCGAGTAAATAACAACCTATTCCGAGGATAACAAACCTAACTAGTCACATTAAATCGATCAAAGCCTCAACTCACACAATTCACCACTCTTATCAAACATTCCAAACAATTGTAACTCACTCAAACTCAACCAAACCATTCTAGTCATCTGTTCATGAAAGTGGACACTTATTCTCAATCATTACCTTATTCGACTGTTAGTAATCCATACCCAATTTCTTCTCCTGACCGTCCAATTCCGCAATTCCAACATGTATCAACAACCAACCAAAAAGAATTCTCAAACACAATGTTACATCCACCCACAAGGGTTTCCTCACAATTTCCATTAATGCCTTAAAACTCTAAAGACTCCAAACCCACCAGAACTCTAAGTTTGCTGTCCATAGTCTCAATACCATTATACTTGTTATTCCATTCCATCATCCTTCCTTTTGTTACCTACAATACTGGAGCTCTCTAAGACAACACCTTAATGTTCCATCCAAAAACACATCTGAAAATTATGCCCAACTAACGGCCCATCACTGCGACTTCCTGCCAATTCCCAGAACACTACAATCATAGACAAAACAAACATCTTATTCCCATCTACTAAGAGTTTCCTACTTAGCAGATATAAACCTCAACTATTCACCTTCGCCCAATTAAGTTCAATCTCTACTATCTATGAAGCAATCCTTAAATTAAACCCAATCATTCTCTCTCAATGACTTCCCAACTGGACTAACATACCAAAACCTCTAATCCATTTCATCTTCCGATATTAGCATCTTCATCGACTCATCAAAACAATATGTAATCATCTCCTTAAATTCCAAACAATTCATTTCACACACTATCAAATCCGGAAAGACCCGCCTATTCCATCCAACATAATTTCCGCCTGCTATCAACAAGAGATTAAGGGTGATCAGTTCCTCAATTTGCCAATAGACAGTCGACAATCATGATAGGGCATAAAACGTCTTTACCAAACTATAATAGCCTTTCTTGCATCCCATACACAAAACTACCTAAGGCACAAATCCTTAGTTGACATAAACCTTACCTCCGCATTTCTTACGGAATCGGGAACAACACTGTCCAAACAACACTTACAATCTTGCAATTCACAACACACTGAGCCGACGCTCCACACCTGAAGCAACATGGAGAAGTACCAGCTTCTCCCCCACTTATCTCATTCTAACTCCTGAAAACAAAGGATTAGAAACCAGAAATCACTGACAGTGTTTCACACACATATCACGTACTAAGGGACAAACAACAACGACAGTATTCAACTGTCACACCAACAGACTCAACAACTGACTCAACACTGGCTCTGATACCACTTAATGTAACACCCCCTTTCTATACCCCCAAATAATCAAATAAATCATTTAGGCACGTATTGGAAATTTCATCAGAGTATAATTGTAAACACGGCATAAAAAGGTATGTCACATTATGCTTGAAATTAAAACATACAACACCTGCTCAACAAATGATATGCAACAGTGGGGTAACTTTCAACGTAGGAACTCAGTCCTTACACCCACATCTCAATATTTAGAATGAAAGCGGAAAAATCTAAACATGGATAACAACAAACATATATACATTATATATATATATATATATATATATATATATATATATATATATATATATATATATTCATCAACAAGTATGATACAACAACAGCATTCATGTTTATATACACAAATTCATCAGCAATATACATACACGAATGTATCACAAAAGGAATCAAACATAAGCATCCTAGCTACCCAGTGCTACATATCAGAGCCAACCGACCAAAAAGGTATGAAGACACACTTCACAAAAGACCACCAGATACCTAATCTGCAATGCCTCGTAGAGCATCATAAAATAGCAGAAGAGTGAGAAATATTATCATAATAACAATGCATATAATTATGTACTACAACATAAACATATAACACATATTCTCACCACAACTCATCATATATCACAATATAGATATATCATCAAGCATATTCATTATGCATACATTCACCATTATTATCATTCCACATAAACATACATATTATATTCATTCTTCAATGCATCATTACAACGATACAATTCTTATCACAATTCATCACATCTCATTCAATATACTTCGCAAGGCATATATATATATATATATATATATATATATAACCAAGCATATTCATCACTATGCTTATCATTCAACATAAACATATATATTCATGTTCATTCATCCATGCACAAATACAAGGATGACCAATGCAAATCATAGAGACCGACTCACGACTCTATGCAAATGCAATGCGGTACCGACTCAATCATCACTAGTTCACTCAGGAACTCTGCTGGAACCATCGCTCGTTACCGAAGTAACTCCCCGTCGGGCCTACGATGTTCACCCATTGCTCACACCCCACATGGGCACACAATGTTTATGGATCGCTCACACCCCACATGGGCACACGACCCGATCGCTCACACCCCACACGGGCACACAATCATTCGTAATCATCGCTCACACCTCACATAGGCACACGACGTTACAACGGATTCTCATTAGAATCGCTCAACACAAGAATGCACATCATGATGCTTCACATGCAAAATGACTCGAAAGACATTCTTGAAATGCATACATATTCACAATATATTCATGCATTCATCACATATAATCCACATACATTCACATCAATTGTATAACAACATACACAATTATCCAAACAATTCAATTTACGGTTCACCGTAAAAGTCAGTTAAAAGTCGGCTAAAAATAATATTTTCCATCATCATAAAAAAGTACTCATCTACAGCTTCGATTCGATATAAAGAACATTTAAATCCGATAAACAACGAAGAAGATATGTATATTTCAAAATAACGCAAAAACATAAACCGGAGGCCCGACACTACGAAACGGTTCGAAAATACTGTTCCAATTGGACCAGGTTTAGACCTCAAAACCATTTTTCCTAGAAAGAACATCTCGTTAGCTTCCCAATGCTTCGAACGGGGGTCAAAACCGACTTACGGTTCAAGAGATATGAATTTCCGAAGTTTTCCGAAAAATCAGGATTTTCCACCTACAGCACGCGTCCGTACGCCTGCGCACAAAACCAGAATTTCTGCTACATTCTGGTATAGCTGCGTAATCGCCCGAACCCGACCGATTCAATTACTTTCTTCTGAATAAATACATGGTGATATCACATAAATACACACCAACATATTAGGATCAAGAAAAACCCGATTCCACGACTTTTATTTTTCACCAAAATCTCAAAACCCTTAATCACCAAAATTGTGAAAACTCACATAATCAACCAAATTCAACAAAACGAGTTTCTATAATCTCGGTCTAACCTCATGCGACTAATCTTCACAATTTATTTCAAATTTCATCCGCGAAAACATCGATTCTAACCGATTATGTCAAAATCCAACTTAACCTCAAATATTTCTAACACAACCAAAACAATCGAAATAAAACATACATAGTCGTATACAAAGTTAAGATAACGATATTTCACACCCTTACCCGATTAAATTCGATTGAAACGGAGCTTTTCCCGATTTTTCCCACTTTCTCCTCTTTTCTCTCTTCTTCCTCTTCTTTTCTCTTTCTCTTCTTTCTTCTTTTCTTCTTTCTCTCATTTTCTCTCTATTTCTTTCTATTTATATAAAAACATAAACTTACCCAAGCAAAAGACCAAAATACCCCTCAGCTCGAATATCTCCCAAACGCTCTCAAAATGCGATAAAATATCAACAACGATGAAAAATAATATATTGCCAAATAAAAGTCAATAATAAAATAATATAAAACCAAAACCAATTAAATCTACTCTATTAAATAAATCTAACAAAACCGGGGCGTTACAGTTCAAACATTTGGGATACAAGCATTAGTTCCTTTGTCCATCTGCAGAGCCAATTGCCACAAGTGGGAACCATTCTGCATTTTCAACAATTTTGGTGTGATCAAAATGTTCCAATGAAGTTGAGAGATTCCAAGTGCTCATTTTGATTTAAAATAAAAATAGTAGTATGGCACCTTATACCGTTGAGGCCACTCCTTTTTTCTATATTCTGCCATTCAGCTTTTGCATGCCTCTCCAAATTCTCATTTCCTTCTTTTCTTTTCACTTGAATTGTATCATAAGCTTCATTCAATTTATCTCTGAGGATCTTAAATTTCTCTGCACCACTCTAATTTAGTACAAAAAATGGCCAATAAGTATACTTTGAAAGTGACACTGAAAAAAAGAAAAGAAGCATTCTAGATTAAGTTACCTTATCATCATAATTTTTGAAGTTGTTGAACAATTCACATAAATCAGGCTTGTGCTGATGAACGTAGAACAATCCGTTCATGGCATCTTACGATTTCCTATAAAACGAAAATATAGTAAAAACCAAAATCATATTTAACTCATAGAAATAAAGATAGAAAGAGTACATGGAAGGTCTCATGAATGAAAATCCAATAACCAATTTGATTATTCCAAGACCAAGGAGTTGATTTAACCTATACATCTTAGCCATATGCCTCTTGGCAGCAGTCATTCCAACAACTGGGACAGAGTCTTTGTCCCAAACACATGAAGATACAAACATAATTGTCGTGTTCAACATCAATATCAATTTTATATCTGCAATAATCAATAGTGAAAATTAGTAGGAAGCAAATAAAGTTGAGACCATAGTCATAAACTAAGACATGAGGATTTACTTGGTGACTTCGACGACATTATGACCATCACAGTTGCATTGAAAAGGAAAATCATGATTTATGTTTGCATGATTACATCCTGAGAAGCAATTATAGTATCAGTCAGAAGGTGTGGATTTGAACCTCATTGTTGTTCCAATGGTTGTGCAGAAGCAGTCCTTGTTTACAAACATGTAAAGGCTAAGTAATGGATAGGAAAATACAAATGCAAACAAACTAAGATGAAAAAGAATTCTAGTTACCTGATGTTGTCCAATGAGGAAAACACGTTTGCTGAAATCACAAAATTGAAAAGAAAACAATAGCACTATCAACAACAAACAACAACAGTCCACAAGATAGTAGAGAATGGGGGAAGTCAAAGGAACAAACAAAAAATAAACTTACGTGTTAGATGGATCAATGTTTCCAAATGCATATGCAGCAGCTCGTCTTGAATAGGAGTAACCTGCATGTCTAACACAACAATCCAGTGCAGTACAAACAAATTAGCATTGTTTATCTCAAATCATAAAATCATTAAAAAAACAAATTGAACTTCTCTAAAACTCGATCTCCAAAATGTATTTGAAAAATCAACCTAAATTTTTCAATCAAGGGTTACATCACAAGTCCAATGCATTCACTTACAATGCTATTACTCCCCGTACATCAGAAGATTTGGTCAAACCACTCGAATTCAGCCATCCTTCTAGTTCTTCAGAAAGCTTCTTAGCTGAAAAAATTAATTAACCATAAAAATAGAGAAATGTTATTTTGAAACTCTGCTAGTCACCAAGTTTTTAAATAAAGGTTGCATCACAATCGCAATCTTTGATACTATAGAGAATCAGTCAAATGAAACTACAATCGCAATTGCAAGTTGAGGTTGCAATTTTACAAAGCCATTAATAACAACTATAAAGCGAAAAACTTTAATTTCTCAGAGCTTCCATGTGATGTGTGGAGGGAGAATATCAACTGCACTCTTTGCAAGCTCAACACCTACAATATCAACATTTTTAGCCAAAACAACACCTGCAAATGATTATTGAGAATGCAGATTTAGGGCAGACAATGAGAAACAAAGAGAAAGAGAGACGACAATTGGCAGCCACAAATTTGAGAATTTAAGAATATCAACTGCTGCTGTTGAAAAAGAAAAATTGAGAATTTTTCAACTAACAGACCTGTAGAATTCGAAACAGTAACACGACAGTTGGCAGCCACAAATTTGTTTTCACGATTGGTACAGCAACAACTGCAGAATCACAAAACAATTTCAACACAATTCAAGCTGCACAATCGCAGCCGTGAAAATTAAAACAATTTCGTAATTTCAGAGACCTTTTCACACTTTTTAAGATTCAAAAGAATAACATTGACAGGATAACATACCTTTTACCGCCTCAAGTTCCAACCTAGGAATGACATCATAACCCTCTAATAGATTTTGAACGGGAAACTCTGAGCAGCCAATGGTGACACTGCATTTTCAACTGTTAGCCATCTGTCACTATCCAAGTGCTTGATAAAGTGATCTGACATTAGTACCCCTTCATCAACATGGAACTTAATGTCACACAATTTGGCATTATTTCCTGCATTTGGAATCCATATTTCACTATGTTTTCTGGGCAAGGCTTCTGTTCAAGGCAAGGAAACTTTTGGCGTAATTTTTTCCACCACGCTTGTCCTTGTCCATTTATGGTGCCATTGTGCCCTGTCAATCATGCGAATAGATGAAATAAGAGGAAACTTTGAAACTAAGTTGGAGCATCTCATAAATGAAGATTCAAGAATGAATCTACTGATATTCATGCTTTATCCTCAAAATACACGAAATAGATTGATTGTATTGCAAGATAAATACTTGAATCTGATCCGTCAACACAATGACATTCAATATTAGCTAAAGAAATTTTTCTTGAAGGTTGAAGACTTTTGAACCCTTTAATTAATTGGAAGTAAGATGAAAACTCCTCACCTGTTATCACAACATCTTTAAGATTCTGACCATGAATCAAACTGCCATATCGAGGCCCAGGACGCTCCCTTCCATACCCGTATGAAGGCAATGGAGGCATTAATGGCCAATACTTCTCATCCTGTCAACCGCCGCAAAAGACGACAGATAGGAACCAGCCAAAATTTTGTTACTCATTACCAAATGCACAACAAAGATAGACACGTATATACTTACAAATTTAGGCATGTTATATGGCGAGTATTGCAAGCCGTTGATATGATATGACAACAGTCTGGCTAGTATCAAGGAAAATGTGAGCCGAAAAACTGACTTTGACTGAACTCAAAATTTAATTATGATCTAGGTACAAAACATTTGCTGAAAAAGATAAATAAAACTCTACCCAAGCATAGAGTACAGCAGGGTGTCTTTACATTTGGTTGTGTGTCATTAAGGTGAAAGAAAGACTTGCAACATAACTGAGCACGTATAAGCCTGTTTCATTAAATGCATTAGAATGAATATATTACAGTTTGTCCTATCAAGGTGGTACTGATATTTTGTCCAGTAGATTACTTGTATCACATATATTTGTTTATTTGAGCTTGAGATAATTATCAACATTAAGCTAATGCATCTTATTTCAACATTAAGCATTATTAATTTGAAGTCAAAATAAATAAAAGTCTTGGTTTAGAGGGTATTTGATATCTCAAGCAAAGTAAGGATGCATGTAAACGATATTGATGATTCTATAGTACTTACTATGGAAAACATGTGTCATTTTCAGTTGTTAGATTTGTCTGAAAATAGACTTCAATGAGATGCACTATGAAGAAACATAATGCCTTCAAGATGAAATGGAAATTTATATCCAAAACAATTGGATTTGACCAACAACAGTTTAACCGATTTACTACCAAAATGGTTGGGGCATCTTCAAAATCCAATTTGATACTTATGCAAAATCGTTGCAAAGCAATTAAAATCCAAACCATTGTACAATTTCAATTGTTTTATGGGAATTGTCAAAACATCTTAATCATAAAGTTTAAAAAAACACAACTGTAAATAACATGATATTCACAAAATATTGTAGTCACCAAACTAACAAAAACCAACTGTAAATAACATGATATTCACAAAATATTTTAGTCACCAAACTAACAAAAACTAACAATTTGGTTAGAATATCATGAACAAATTCTGCTATTAAGATAGTGAAGTTCAAGATTTTGTTATACTGAACACTACTATCAAAGTACATACCATTTTGAATTTGTCCATAGTTCCTGAAAGGACTCCGCGTGAAGAATCCATATCATTGCCCTGTATAAATACTGACAGATGGTTAACGCAGAAAACCAAAAAAGAAGAGCTACTGTTAAATACTCTCGTTAGTTGCAATACATTACACACCATATGATCCAGCATCTGGTTATGATTATCCACCTCTTCATGTATATCACCTGACAACTGTTGCAATCACACCCATTAAAACTTTATCTCTAGCCGATACAGGGGAAAATTTTGTCCATAGTTTCTTCAGGTATTGTTCTAATTAAGTTGTTCCCGTGCAAAATTCTACAAACACAAGAGCCACAAATCTAGAAAATGACAAAAAAACACAGCCTAAAACAGAAGAAAAACACAAAATAGGTGATTTGTCTAAACTCCCTTGTAAGAAAACCCTTCAATGCTGATCCTGAAATGCTGAACCCTTCAATAATAAAAAAATACAGCCTAAAACAGAAGAAAAACACAAAAATACATCTGAAATCACAAAAACACAGAAATCACAAAATCACAAAAATACATCTGTCGACAGCGAAGTTGATTAAACCAAATTTCAACCGGTTCATTACGAAGACCGTGAGATAGGGAGTACGAATATGACTTTGGTTTTCTCATTGGAGGTGGTGGTGGCCGTATATGGGGGGAGAAAGGGGTTGTGGGTTTAGGGTTTCGAAAAACAGAGAAAATGGGAGAGATAAACCGGCAGAGAGAAGAAATACTTTGGAAAGAGAAGAGTGAATTTGAAATTTGAATGGAGATTGAGAGAGTGAGCCAGAGAGGAAGGGTTTTCTGAAACCCATTGGAGTGAGAAAGGGGCAGACGAGAGAAAGAGTGAGAAAGAGAGAGAAAGTTTGAGAGGAAAGTGGAAAGTGTGAGGATTTAGGGTTTTTTTGGAGGGATTAGGAAATTTGAAATTCTGGACCAATGACAGTGTAACAAATGGCAGCATTTGTGGGAAATAAGTTAGGAAATGTGTTGAATTGCTGTGTTACCGTTTTGCCCTTGTGTTAGTGTAAATAAATTTTGTGGAAAGGGCACAAATGGAAAAGCAATGCACTTTCTTATAATTGCTTTATAGTAGATAATTATCATTATTTTTGTTAGTTAATTATAAAATTATTTTAATAATTATTAAATATGAAAATAATTCTAAAAATTAATTAATTATATATTTATTTAATATTTAATTACTAAAAAATAATTTTAATTTTAGTACTGATTTTTTTTCGTATTTATTAATTATTAAAATTATTTTTTAATTAAATATTTATTAAGTAATATAAAAAGAAGACCTTGCCATTCAATTGAGTATTTTGGATCAGTTGTTCTGGAGCATTTTACCTGCCACCCCCAATTAAATCTGGCAACCCCCCATATTTTTTAAATGGCGAAAATGTCCTTTAAATTTTTTCAAACAATCTCCAGACGAAATTCCCGGTAATCTTAAAAAAATTTCCGGTATTGTTCAAAATTCCCGGTAGTGTATTTGAAAATCCCGGTATACCCGAAATTTCAAATTCCCGGTAAGTGGTAAAAATTCGGTAATACCCTGAAAATTACAGCTTGATACCGGGAATTTCACCGTAATTGAAATTCCCGGTAGTTCTAATTTTAGGGTTTTTTTTAAACGGTCGAGATTTTGCCGACAGTTTTATATGGTTGTGATTGCACCGACACTTTGTGCGGTCCAGAATGGATGAACGTTTGTATAAATAGGGGTTAGATCTTGTGGTAAAACATATCTGGAAAAAATGGCTTCTCCCGCATTTTTGATTAAGTCAGAAGTTTACTTCCAGAGAGGTTCTCGTCCTATCGAATTCATGCTTCCCGATGACACAACCTCCTTTGCCGGCCTAACTTCGAAGTTGAAGGGATTGCTGCCTGATGGTGACAATAGAAAGGTGTCGAAGATCGAGTTTCGGGAGGATTGGGTGGATGGTAGTCTGAAATACAAACTAATTGAGCTGAAGGACGATGAAGATGTCATCAAAATGTGGAGATCATTTCGCTGTAGGCTAACAAGGGGTCCGATGGAGTTTGATGTGCAGCTTTCAAGATCAGTTGATGAAATAATGGAGATGCTGAAATGCCCTGAAGCATTTGGTAGTGTTTAGGTTTTTAATGTTGATTAATTATGTTGTTTATGTAATGTTAAGTGTTGATTTGTTTAAGTTGTTTTTTCATATCACTGCGATTTAAGATTTTAATCGAAGGTATAATAATAATATATTGTTCTGACATAATATACATACAACACAATAATATACATATGATACAATATATTGTTCTGATAAAATATACATATAATACAAAAATACATATACAATACTAAATAGGACCCCCACGGGCTAGGTGTGTAATCCTAGCTAATCCAGCAGAAACACTGCCATCAGGGTCTACCAAGCCCATGAGCTCATCTACCATAACTGCTATCATCTGAAAGCGCTGTGTGTCATCATGGTGATGTGCTTGAGGAGGAGGAGGAGGAGGAGTTGCGTCATGAGATGGTACACCCCCAGAAGGTGCATCCTCAGAAGGTGCTTCCTCAGCCAGCGGTGGAGTAATGCGTGGATGTGATACGCTGAGAAACCACTCCAAGTAGCCCTCCTCACACTGCGAGGGATACTGAACCAGTGCAAATCGGGCTACAATGGCACGACCGGAGCTGAGGAAGTGCGTCTGAAACCACCGATCAATACCTTCAGAAGGTGTATCTGGAACTGGTGGTGGTCTCCTCTGGATGTAGCCATACTGGCGCAAGCATCTCTCTGGAAGGTGCTTGGCAACTAGAGTCTCCCATCTCATATATCCGGAGTATAATGACGACTCCGAACTCACGAACGGCTCTGTGCTCTTCGTAGGGTGTCCATATGACATCCTCTACGGTCAACTCGTCCAGTCTCCTCCTGTACTCAAGAATGCCCCCCGGGTGTTTCTGCCTCGCCCTCCATCTCTTCGCCCGTGGCTCGCCCTGGGTATATGGCTGGAACCTCCTATCGCATATCATAGGGAAATGCTCATAGATCCAGCACTGAGATCGCAACAAACAATAAATTAGAAATATAATGATTTAAATAAAAATATAAGGACAAGTAAGAACATGAATTAAGATATATCTGCAACAAACTAAGGTACCCATCAACAAACTAAGGTACCCAGCAAGCTGCTTCGTCTCAAATCGGGTCGCCTCCCAGCAATGCTACCATCACGGCCTCTAGTTTTCACTGAAAAAAAATAAGATTAAAAAAAAATAATATATTGAAAAAATACCGGATTTTTTGAAATTCCCGGAAAAGGAAAAATTTACAACTACCGGGTTTTTTGAAATTCCCGGGAAAATTAAAAATTTACAACTACCGATAATTTTGAAATCCCCGGTGGCGATTATCGGTAAGATGTTACCGGGATTTTTGAAATTCCCTGTAATATTCACCGGTTATTTCAAAAAATCCGGAAATTCTTACTTGTTAATTCTAAAATCCCGGTAGTTGGTTGAAATTCCCGGTATGTTCTGAGAATTTGAAAAATCCGTGCGTCTACCGGATATTTCGAAATGAAAATTTTTTTTTTTGAGAGGGACTAATATGTCTTTTCACAAGTCATGGGGGGTGTCAGGTTTAATTGTGGGAGTGGCAGGTAGAATCCACGTTGTTCTGGTGATGGACGAAGGCCAAAAGTGATGGTTGGGTTTTAGTTTTTATGTTAATATTATCTTTAGTTTTATTTATGAGAAAAAAATTATTTTTTAGATTCATTCAATAATGAATGTATTTGATTTATATTTTGTTTAAATATATTATTATTCAATGAAATTAAAAATAATTTTTTTCATAAATAAAATTAGAGAAAGTAAAAAATATTCCATTAAAAAAATGAAGTAATGAAAATTAATCATTTTAAGTTAGTTCAATATAGTTATGTAAGAAAATTAGATGCTGAGTTCAATTACATTTCATTTTGCTTACTTCAAGAAAAAAAAGTTGTGAATATTTGTTTTGTATTTAAGATATGCTTTATAGTTAAATGAATTTTTCTTTATATATATATATCAAAAACAAATGTTCAACAAATAAAAAATTACAAATATAAAAAATTGAAAATATAGTTGGTGTGTGTATTTCATATGTAAATTAGGGTTGGGTAATCAGCCAATTCAGATCAATATTGGGTTTAAAACTTAAATCCGATGCAAATCACAGTTTTATGCTAAAGATCAATTTTGACCGATGAAATTTTGATTTTTAACGGATTCAGTTAAATTGATTTTGAGGATTAATCAGGTGATTTTTGTTAGTTTAATATTTATTGAACTAAACTCATAAAAATGGTTCATCTTTTTATAAAATTCACAACCATTCATTTTTTAATTTTAAAAAGATATCAAAAGTTAATAATAACTCAAAGAAGAACTATTTTTTATCATTGAAAAAAGTTATTATTACGTGATAATATTTTCAATATCATTTAACATTAATGTGGTCATTATCATACTTTAAACCATAAACTAAATAATACTAAAAAATATCTATTGCATGTCTTTATCTTATGAGTACACAATTCCATCTTTAGATTATAAAAGTGATAATAACCTAACAAGATTATAAACTCTATTTTTATAATGGGTCAAATCTTTAGTAATAAACATAAATAAAATAATTAAAATAAATATTAGTTGGGTTCGGTCTGGTTTGATTCATTGGGGAGTTCAAGGAGCGTCTGAAGTGTCAATGGGTTAAACGTTCAGGATCCAAGAGACTTCGACAACAAACATTCACCATAAATCTTAAGGCAATAGAAGTATGAGTCACATATCTTATAAACCCAATATTTCCTCTATTCTTAGTCGATGTGAGACTTTAGCACATTCACACTTTAAATCCAACATGATTTCTGATGAGTCCAAAATAATCATTTGAACTTGGTCGAACCAACTCTATACTGCCTAAATTAAGTAATTGAATCAACCCATCACCCGATCAGATCCAATCCATTTGCACAAAAAAACAATGGGTCATTCAGTTTCAAACGAACAGTTTAAATTTGTCCACCTCTAGTGTGAATGTTGCATTTTTTTGCATATTTGTATTTAATATTTTTTTATATTCTAAAAAAATTAACAATACTAATTATTGTTTTGTTTGAGAACGAAACAATGATCGAAAAAAGTTGAGTTGAGGTTGTGCTGTGGTCGAAAAAATTAACAATAGTATTTCAACATCCATGTCAGTTAGAGAAATAAATAGTGTGATGCTAATGGGGAGTGAAATTCATACTTGAAAATGGCGCGTTCATCTCCTTTAAATAGGAGAGTTTCTTGGTAACTTAAATGTGAATGTGAGCGTGAGATGCGAATACTCATTGGATGGATCAGGACGGTGGAGATGTGTCTTTCAGAGAGGTGACCATGGGTGTGTGACTTTGAATTCGCTCATCATATTTTTGATTTATTGTTTCTCCGTGTTGGTCCCTTGTGCTTCTTTGGTCCCTTTGACCGACTCTAAACATTTGTCCCTTAATGGTATTACCCGTCCACGAGGTCATCATGAGGAGATGTCTGATTAGACGTTGCTGTTCTCGGGAAACAGTGACTCTAAGACAATAATCATAAGTGGCACTTTAATGAGCAGAAGATGATTGACATGTGCCCTCATTCCATATAGTTATCATTCTGATTGTATTGAGGATACTAGAGTTTCATTCGAATAGTTCTAGGGAGATCTTGACTGTTGGTAGTGGGAAATGATTGTATGGCCTCTAAACTTTTAATGGAGTACGCGGGGTCACCGAGGGGGCATTGTTTTCTTTTACCGACTTCCCTATAGACTTTTCACAATAAATTTCTTTCCTCTTTTACCTTTAGTTCTAGAGATTTTTTAGGGCGAACTTCGATCCGTGCCCAAGAAATATTGTTTGTCGGTTTAGTTCACGTGCTTAATTTCAAACTTCTGGGTTCATGTGTCATTGTTTCCCGCTTTCATCTTCGCCTTGCCATTTTTAGGGTTTATAGTGCTTTAAACTCGCTCGCTTTGTTTTTTGTTCCTGTATTTGTTCTTAGAATCCTCTAAACATGGATATTACCTTGTATTAACTAGGAAGGCTGGTAAAGATATCTCAGGAGTTTAGGTAAATTCAAATATATCAAGCATTCTTTCCTTTTTTTTCATGGCGGCGTTTTTTCCCCAAACTATGATTAATGTGGGCTCATCTGAGGGTTGGGGTGTTCTTCCTCCATATGAAGATCAAAGAGTATGTATTCAATATGGTGGGTGTGTTATCCCATTCCATGAATGTCTGTTTTCCCTTGCTGGTTATTGTCTTACTTTTAATGAGTTTGATATAATTGAATTAATTGATTTATTTGAGATAATTGAATTAATTGATTTATTGGATTTATTTGAATTATTTGATTTAATTAATTTATTTGATTTAATTAGATTAATTGATTTATGTGATTTATTTTATTTGGTAGAATAAAATAGGATTAGTAGAATAAGTGGGTGTGTGATTAGAAAGTGAGAGAGTGGGTTGGTAAGCCCAATAGAGACTAGAGTTTTTATGATTTATTAAGGTATAACAAAAGAAGGAAAATGATAGAATAGAGATAGAAAGGAGGCTAAGGAGAAAAAGAGGAGAAGAGAAGAGGAACCAAGATCAAGAACAAGAATTCATCAAAAATCAAGGTAAGGGTGGGTTTTTATATAATCATTGGGGTTATGTGATAGTGTATTGATGGGTAGAAATATGTTTAGGTTGAAATCCCTAATTTTCCATGATTTTATAATTATTAGGTTTTGAAGATAATCTTGGGTTTGTGATAAACAATTGTGTTTAAAATTGGTATTTTAGCATACTATAGAGACCCATTCAATATTGGAATAAACAAAAGGTGGTAATCGTTTTGACTGGGCACTGTAGTGAATTGTTCTACTTGTGCTTAAAAGAGGCACAGGAATATAGCTTATCGCTCACCTGTTAATAATAAAAACTTAGTAATGAATCTTAAGTGTCCCACACAACCTTGTATCCAACGAAATTAGTGATTCAATTAATTCTTGAGCACTGCAGCGAATTGAGACTTTAAGGAAATCAAGTAGAATTTCATGGCACTTTATACATATATATATATATATATATATATATATATATATATATAAGGAAATGTGAAAATTACAAGTTATCTTATATGAATGTCAATGTAGCAGACATTTTGATATGACCATACTTATAGCCTTATGGATAATGAAAACATGGTGGGTAATACTTGGTATCTTGTAGCTTTATATACATATATATGTAGGAGTCACTTGAAACAAAAAGGAAATGTGACTTTTCCTTACTTTCCCTGTAGCGTGTACTCAATTTAGGAAAAGTAGAACATCACATGGGAGTACATCTTGACTTTTATATATATATATATATATATATATATATATATATGTGTGGAAATGCTAACACACACCCAAAATTGGTGGGTTCCACATAAAAATATACTACATCTATTTTATTTTTATTTTTTTCTTCATCTTTCTAATGTGGGTCCCACCCAAAATTGGTGGGCCCCACACAAAAATACACTAAAGTGTATGTTGCTAATGCACACCTACATGGATGTGCATTAGCATAACCCATATATATATATATATATATATATATATATATATATATATATATTTGAAGCTAATAAAGGAGTAATATTTCATTATATTAAATGAACTGTGCGCCACATGTGATCTTAGGAAGATAGAAAAGGTGGTATACACTAGGGCTAGACAGAAAAATTCCAACCGACCGAACCCGACCCTGCCCATGTGTTTTTTGAGTAAGTGGGTCGGATTGGATCGGTTCCACGGGTCGGCGGATGGAGAATAATGTGTTGTATCTCAAATTTTACCCTCATTTTTTTGGCTAAATGTTGTGTGACTGAAGTTTCTCTGTATTTCATTTTAATATCTATTTTATTTGTTTTATTTTAACATTTATCTTAATAGTTTTATTCGTTTTATTTTAACATTTATCTTAATAGTTTTATTCGTTTTATTTTTTAAGTTAATTTTAATATGGTTTATTTCTAATTTTTATTTATATATTTAAATTGTTTTATTTTTTTTGTTGATTTTTTAATTAATCATCATTTTAACTTAACTTAATTTTGCATTTTTAGTCTAATTAATTAAATTATTTGTAATTTAGTTTATTTAATTAGTATTTGAGTTAGTTAATTATTTATTACTATTAATCATTTATTAATCCATTTCTTTCTCTTAACCCATTTCTAAATCTTTTTTTTTAATTATCCATTTAAAATATTTTTTTTATATCCAATTAGATCTACATTTCCAATTATCCATAATATCCTTTTAAATTTAAGTTTCCAAGTCCAAGTCACGATTTATTTTGCAAAGACCATTATTAATTCATCAAGTCCATTTCACGTTTTTTGGTTCCAAGGCCCATGTAAGTCAAAACAAAAAAGAGACACAATTGTTGTGGCAAGTTGCCATCACCGTTCAGAAATGTACGAAGTCTCTGCTCAGAACACAACAACACAGTCTGCTCACAACTTTAACCTGCAGCCTGAAAATGACCATATAACAACGGCAACAAATTCAAATTTTGAAGGTGAGAATTGTTGTTTAAAAGAGGAAGAAGTTACAACCATAAATGGGGGGGAACCGAAAACGAAGAGGAGCTGGAACCCAGAAAAAAGATGCTTCCACGATTCCTTCATTTGCTGTAAGAACCCAAAAGAAATCATTCTCAGAAAGTCGAAAAAACCAATAGCCTCAATCCTCCTTCAACATAATCTCATCACCTTACTTCAAATCACCAACAACAAAACTTCATCAACCTCACCCTGCCGGGAACTGAACCGCCGGTAATCCACCATAACCACCGCCGCGTACCTACTCTCATTCGCATTACCATTTTCCTTTCACAACCACTCTCTCAACCGCTGCTTCACCGTCATCACCACCATCTCCAAATCTTCAACCAAACCTCTTCAATCTTCTACCAAACCTCTTTCAATTTTCAATTACTCAACCCACCTTCTTCAAATCAAAACCCACAAAATCATTAACCCACTTTCTTCACCATAACTCAGCCACTAAACACTTTACAAACCACCACCGCGATTCAATTTAAGAACTCCAAAACCCCAAATCAGCTTCGAATCCAAACAGAGAGATTGAGATACGCAAACACAAATAATCAAACCTTTGCAAACCTGGGCTTAGAGCTGAGTGAGCGAAATACGATTGCGAATGAGATTCACGAAAGGAGGTTGGGTTTCGCGGAACGATGAGCTTGCTTTGTTGTTGTTCTCGGTTCGTCCTGAGATGACGATTCAATCATGTTTGCCGTTCACATTGCCTCGCCGTGATGAGTTGGCCGCGATGAGTTGTCCTGAGATGATTTTGATCTGAAATTTTTTTTTACCCAGGTGTGCGTTGGGCTTGATCTGATGGCTCGAAGGAAGTGAAGGGTCATATGTTGTGGGTGTTAGACTTCATACCTTGTTTTTCCTTTCTGTATACGCTTCCAAGCGTGTGCATTTGTTTTCCTTTTTATTTTTGTTTTTAAACAAGTATCAACCGTCCCATTTGTGTGTGTGTGTGGGGGGTTTTATTGGGCCCATGAATCATTTCACATACACACCCCCTTTGTCTTGCATACACCATGCCTTATTTTCATTAACCGAGCCTTGTTTTTGTTTTTTTTATTAGATGGGCTTTGAAACCCATGTGCTATTAATATGCACACTCTGATCTCTCCATGCGCCTCCCTGTTACGTGTTTCACTTTTTTTTCATTTGGTTTATTTTATTTTATTTAGAAATAATTTAAAGATTTCATTTTGTGGATCTTTATATTATTTTATTTCACATTGTTAGAGTTCATCACAATTTCAATTTCTATTTCTATTTTTATTTATAATTACTTTGGGCCAATGACATAAGAAAAATCTTAACTTTGTTGGTTATTTTAAATCAATAAGTTTTGATTAATGTGAGGCCATTTTTCTTTTCTGTTTTGGTCGATGAAGTTGAAAATTTAAGATTATCGATTTATCGATTAAATCTTGATTTAAACGAGACCAATTTGGATTTTATTTTATTTTGGTCGATGAAGTTGAAAATCTAAGATTATCGATTTATCGATTAAATCTTGATTTAAACGAGACCAATTTGGTTTTTATTTTATTTTGGTCGATGAAGTTGAAAATCTAGGATTATCGATTTATCGATTAAATCTTGATTTAAACGAGACCAATTTGGTTTTTATTTTATTTTGGTCGATGAAAGGTGAAAATCTAAGATTATCGATTTATCGATTAAATCTTGATTTAAACGAGACCAATTTGGTTTTTATTTTTATTTTGGTCGATGAAAGTTGAAAATCTAAGATTATCGATTTATCGATTAAATCTTGATTTAAACGAGACCAATTTGGTTTTTATTTTATTTTGGTCGATGAAGTTGAAAATCTAAGATTATCGATTTATCGATTAAATCTTGATTTAAACGAGACCAATTTGGTTTTTATTTTATTTTGGTCGATGAAAGTTGAAAATCTAAGATTATCGATTTATCGATTAAATCTTGATTTAAACGAGACCAATTTGGTTTTTATTCTATTTTGATCGATGAAAGTCATCCCGATTGAAATCTTGATTAAGACGAGATCAACCTTATTTTTATTTCATAATCTTTATTTAGGCCAATGACACTATACGAATCTTGACTTTAATCATTTCAAATCAATAAAGTCTTGATGAATGTGAGGCTACTGTTTATTCATTTTTTTGTTGGTCAATGAAAGTCAAATATTAAGATTATCGACTTCTCGATTAAATCTTGATTTAGACGAGACCGATTTTATTTCGATTCCACTTCCTTTATTTTGGTCGATGACATAACAAACCTCATGGTTTGGTTGATTTCATTGAGTTGACAAAACTTTGATCAACATGAGACCACTTTCTTTTTAGTCGATGAAAGTCAAGAATCATTGGTTATCGATTTCTCGATTAAATCATGATTAAGACGAGACTTTTTCATTTTATTTCATCTCATATTTAATCATTGTCTAACATGTTTAATTCTCACTTTGCATTGACATTTCTATTTTATCTCATATCATTATCTTAATTCATGTATGATTGTATTATCATTTTGCATTATATCTTGTTATCTTTTAGAATCTTTACAACTATTGTCTTTCCCCCTATTCCAAAGGAAAGTGAATACATTGACTTTTAAAGTCATTGACCCCCACTTTAACCTAAGTAACCTCTTAGGAGAAACTTTATTTCTTGGCCTCATCAGAGCCATAGAAATCATAACTAGCTTTAGGAGAGAGTTCTTAAACTCTTAGTGATATTCATCCTAATGAATTTATCACTTTCCCTACTAATTAAAACACAACATAGGTCCATTACAACTAGACTTAGAGAGTTCTTAAACTCTACAATGAGCTTGTACTCATTTCCCCTCTGAATATTGGCCATAGTCAATAGTTCAGTAGAAGTAGAACTACGCATACTCTGATTATATTCCCGAGGATACGTAGGCGTAAAGTGCGATGCTTTATCGAGTATACTTAGATACTAACCCCTAGGGTTTCAACCTTTAGCATAGAACCTTTAGCAAACATAAGATAACATTAACAAGAGGTCCCCGTAGAGTACTACGGACGTTTAGGGTGCTAATACCTTCCCTAGGCGTAACCAACCCCCGAACTTTAGATCTTCCCCCTTTAGGTTTTTCTAACGATCTTGAACCTTTCCTTCGAATAAATCAAAGTCGGTTGTAAAAGAGAATGATGCAAATTAATTAATAATTTGTTATCCAATTTTCACCGCAACATAATGGATTTAGACGAATTAACTCGGTCTGGCCAGTTTGTATTTTAAGGCCCATCGGTATCTGAAACCGACCGGACTTATTAATCTTTCAAGGCCTTAACTTTATTCCAACTATGTCTAACCCATTTAAAATTTTACCCAGTCCAAACTTACTTAACCTTTATTTTATCACCATCTCTCATAAAAACCCTAAATTTATCTTTGCCTCCCACCCTTTTTCTCCTTGCACCGTTTATGGCTATATCTTCTTCTTCATCACCTATCTGTATCTCTATCATGCATCTATCTATATCTTTGTTGCTTCCCCATCTTCATCTCACCGACGCCTCTTCCACACCAAGGTTTACTTTTATCTCTTAAATATTTTATCTCCTAATCTGAATCAAGCATTCGTTCATCCATTAACTTTTTTCTCAGGAAATTAATGGATCGAGGCTACAAAATATATGATTTCTACACATATCTCAATATTCAAAAGGTTAGTGGTTGTTCTTTATGATTACTACAATTTTTATAATTTAGGTTTGATTTGATTAAACTTATGATTAGTGTATCTATTAAACATTTAATCCAAGACTGAAAAATGTCCATTCTCTTTGGTTTTATTCCTTTGCTCACTATTATTGTTGGGTTTTTATTTCACTTACAGGTGTTTGGTTTCAATGTAGTGTTTCGGTATGTTAGTGTTTGTGCTTTGAGTTGGATCTGTGAATCTCAAGGATGTAGTTTTAGTTTTGGACTATTGACTTGATTGTTTTTGCTTTGAGTTAGATCTATGATTATTTATGTTTATTGATTTAGTTATGTCATTGTTTTCTTTATGTATTTGTTTTCTTCAATATTGATTTGGTATGTTGGATCTGTCATTGTTTTCTTTGAGTTGGATCTGTGATTGTTTCTGATTTACTTTATGTATTTGTTTTTTTCAATATTGATTTAGTTCTATCATTGTTTTGAGTCCACTTTGTTTTTCATGTTAATGAGTTTTCATTCCTTAAATTAAAGATCCGTTGGAGTTCAAAGTGATCAATAAATAAACGTACTCTCATATTGTTGCACTCAGTTGTTACAAGTCAAGGTAGAATGACATAGAGCAAAGACCACAGAAATTGGTGGATTTAGAATTTAGAAGATAATGTATTTTAAATTTGTGGTGTTAATGTATTTTAAATTTTATTTAATTTGTGATTTATGTTATTTGGAAATTTTAAATAGCTTAATTTTTAATAAAGATTTAAAGTTCAAAATAACGTCAATTACTTATTTATAAATTTAAAAAAAAAAAGAAAAAGAAAAGTTTATTCTGAGCAATAAAGCAATAAATAATTATAGTTCAATAACAAAAAAAAAAATTTGGACTTTAATGTCAAACGGTTTGGTGTTTTGGACCCGAAACTGAACCGGCCCGAACCGATGCCTAACCCTAGTATACACTATGCTACAAGACAATTTCATGGAATTACTCAAGGCAGCATGAATTGAACTTTAATTGAAAGTAAAAAGTGAAATCTATATGTTCTTTAGACTGTAGCGCATGTACCTAGTCATTAAACTAAAAGTAATATTGATACACTTACTTAGTTACTGTTAAGATATTAAATGAAATGTGATGAAATCCTCCACATTAATAGGTAGCGCATGAGATATGATATATAATTGGAAGCTAACGAAATTGATAACTGTTATTCTATAAGTCTTTTACTGTAGCGCGGATCTAGATGAAAGTGAAGTCCTTAGTTGTGATGTTACTGTAGCATAATTAATAATAATAATAAATATATCTCAATTTAATTATTAATGCTCATTTTATTTATTATTTGAATATTGAGTTTAATTATTGGTGATAAATTAATTATTGGTGATAAATTAATTATTCTATATTTAATTAGTGATGTGTGTTTTGTGAATTGAGGTTCGATTGTGTTGATACTTTGTGAATTACTTACTAAGTGTGGTGGTAATGTTTGAAGTAAGAATATTATGATTTTGAAAATGTGATTGTCGATGATGGCTTTGTGGCGTGAAAACATTGTATAAATGAATATCAATGTATGTGGTAAATAATTCATTGTGTTGAATTTCGTGTGTATGCATATGTTTGTCATGAGTTAGTTATCATGGTTTGTATTGCATAAGACATGGACAAGACTCGTACTCACTGGGGTAGAATGACTGAGATGTCGTTCCTAGTGAGGTATAAGTGATATAGTCGTATGCACTAGGGTAGAATGACTAAGATGTCGTTCCTAGAGGGTACTCACTGGGGTAGAATGACTAAGATGTCGTTCCTAGTGGGGTATAAGCGATGTTTCCATAATTTCGAATAGGAATTAATGAGAATTGATGGGTTCTATATGAACCAAATGACCAGTTGCACTGTGTTGCATTGTTATTGCATTGTGGTTACAATATGAAACTTTGTGTAATATGTGAAATGTTGGTTTGGTGAAATTGTGGATTGTGTGTATATACTTAAGAATGGTATGGTTACTTGAATGATAAATTGTTGATGAAAATTTTGAAGTGTGAGATTCATTATACTATACTTGTATGTTATATTATATACTATCTTATGATTTCAATAATTATGTGAATTCCCACCCTTCTGTTGGAATGATGTTTTGTATGACATCGCTCAGGTATCGGGGAATAGAGTTGCTAGTAGCGCGAGGTAGCCGTTGAAGTAGATGTTTTAGTCTCTTTATTTATGTTGGGTCGAGTCGTGCTATGATCATGTAACACTAGGAACATTCTGATTTATGCTTTGAGATATACTTTATGTACTCTACTTTATTTCGTTGTTGCTATTTTGAATCATGTGGAGTATTGACTTTTATGCCTAAGTGTTGATTATGAATGAGATGAGCACGAGTCTTTCATTATGTCTGTTATGATTGAAGTAATTCCGTTGTTACATGCTAATGTGAAAGTATCTGAAAAACATGAAATGATTTTAAGGGTTATTGAGCATGACAAGTGTTTGTGTGATGTATTGAAATTATATGTGACACCCTTTTGTAAAATGCATGATAATTACTCTGATTTATTTATATTTATTCCGCGGTGTTTAGAAGGGTGGTACATTAGTGGTATCAGAACAGGTCGGTCCATCCGACCAGGTTGTCTAATGTTGTTTGTTCCCTAGTATGCGACATGTGTGTGAAAACACTGTCGGTACACGTCTATTTTGCTAACCTTTGTCTGCAGGAGTGGGATTGAAACAAGTGGGGGAGAAGGTTGGCTTCTCCAAGATGCTTCAAGTGTGGAGTGGTGGCCCAGTGTGTCGTTGAACACTATTATAGTTTGGTAAAGATGGTTTATGCCCCATCATGATGGTCGACTGTCTATTGACAAATTGAGGAACTGATCACCCTTAATCTCTTGTTGATAGTAGGCAGAATCTTGTTGGATGAAATAGACGTGTCTTGCGAGCTTAGATGGTGTGTGCAATGAATTATTTGGAGTTAAGCCAAATGCTTACAAATTATTGTGATAAGACGATTATTTTTCTTGAACCTGAGAATGAAGGAGACTTGTTTATGTCTGCTAAGTAAGTGAATGAGTCAGTGCAGGATGGTACTGAGATGTTTATGTTGATGGAAAATTTGAGTATTAGTAAAGGTGTAGAAGTTGGTGTCTTGCCAATTGTTTGTGATTTTCCAGAAGTTTTTCCTGATGAGATAAGTGATTTACTGCCGGAACGTGAAGTGAAGTTTACGATCGACTTAGTTTTTGGAACTAGTCCGGTATCGATGACTCCATATCGTATATCTGCATCGGAATTGAAAGAGTTGAAGAGTCAACTTGAAGATCTGCTTGAGAAGAGGTTTATTCATCTGAGTGTGTCACCGTGGGGTGCACCAGTTTTGTTGGTTAAGGAGAAAGAATGTTCTATGAGGCAGAGGAGATGGTTCGCACTTTTGAAAGATTATGATTTTGGTTTGAATTACCATCCGGCTAAAGCAAACGTGGTAGCTGATGCATTGAGTAGGAAATCTTTGCATATGTCGATGATGATGGTAAGAAAGTTGGAAATGATTGATTAATTTTGAGATATGAGTTTGATTTATGAAGAGACTTCTTATGGAATTAAGCTTGGTATATTGAAGCTTACTAGTGGCATTCTTGATGAGATTCGAGAAGGTCAGATCGGTTGACTTTGATCAATCAAGGTCAAGGTGGTGATTTTTGGATTGATGAAAATGGTATCATGAAATGTCGTGATATAGTTTGTGTTTCAGATATTGTTGAACTGAAGAAGAGTATTCTTGAGGAAGGGCATCATAGCGGGTTGAGTATTCATCCGGGTGCTACTAAGATGTATCAAAATTTAAGGAAAGTATTTTGGTGGCCTTGTATGAAGAAAGATATTGCAGAGTTTGTGTATTCTTGTTTGACTTGTCTGAAGTCAAAGATCGAACATCAGAAACCGTCGGGTTTGATGTAACTGATATCTATTACTGAGTGGAAATGGGATAATATATCGATGGATTTTGTGTCTGGTTTACTTAGGACACCGAGTAATTATAAAGCTATTTGGGTTATTGTGGATAGGTTGACGAAATCTGCTCACTTTATTCCAATGAGAATGGATTACCCGTTGGAGAAGTTAGCGAAGCTGTACATTGAGAGGATTGTCAGTTTGCATGGTATTTCATCTAGGATTGTGTCAGATAGAGACCTGAGGTTTACTTCAAGATTTTGGGAGATTTTGCAAAGTGTTTTGGGTACGAAGCTGCATTTGAGTTCTGCTTATCATCCACAGACAGATGGTTAGACTGAGAGGACGATTCAGTCACTTGAGGATCTTTTGAGAGCTTATGTGTTGGAGAAAGGAGGAGCTTGGGATAGCTATTTGCCTTTGATTGAGTTTACTTACAACAATAGTTTTCATTCGAGTATCGGAATGGCACCGTTTTAGGCACTGTATGGTAGGCGGTGTAGGACGCCATTGTGTTGGTATGAGTCGGGAGAGAGTGATGTGGTTGGACCTAAGATAGTTCAACAGACTACTGATAATATTAAGATGATTCAGGAGAAGATGAAGATTTCTCAGAGTCGTCAGAAGAGTTATCATGACAAGAGGAGGAAGGCAGTTGAGTTTCAAGAGGGAGATCATGTATTTCTCCGAGTTACTCATGTAACTGGTATTGGTAGAGCGTTGAAGTCGCGTAAGTTGACGCCGCGTTTTATTGGTCCTTATCAGATTTTGCAGAGGATAGGAGAGGTAGCTTATCGAGTTGTTTTGCCGCTGTCGCCTGCTAATCTCCATGGCGTGTTCCATGTATCTCAGTTGAGAAAATACATTACGGATCCGTCTCATGTAGTCCAAGTAGATGATGTGCAGGCGAGAGATAACCTGACTGTGGAGACATCACCTATGCGGATATAGGATCGGGAGTTGAAGCAACTTCGAGGTAAAGAGATTGCTTTGGTGAAGGTCGCTTGGGGAGGACCAGCTGGTGGAAACGTGACTTGGGAGCTTGAGAGTCAGATGAGCGAGTCTTATCCCGAGTTATTCGTTTGAGGTAATTTTCGAGAGCAAAAATCTTTTAAGTGGGGGAGGGTTATAACACCCCAGTTCTAGTAATTATTTATTTATATTAATTAATTAATTGAGTGATTTTGTGGATAAATGGTTTAATTGATTTATTTGGTTTATTTGAATTAATTAATTTAATTGAATTAATTGATTTATTTGAGATAATTGAATTAATTGATTTATTGGATTTATTTGAATTATTTGATTTAATTAATTTATTTGATTTAATTGGATTAATTGATTTATGTGATTTATTTTATTTGGTGGAATAAAATAGGATTGGTAGAATAATTAATTGGGCCTAAGTGGGTGTGTGATTAGAAAGTGAGAGAGTGGGTTGGTAAGCCCAATCGAGACTAGAGTTGTTATGATTTATTAAGGTTTAACAAAAGAAGGAAAATGATAGAATAAAGATAGAAAGGAGGCTAAGGCGAGAAAGAGGATAAGAGAAGAGGAACCAAGATCAAGAACAAGAATTCATCAAAAATCAAGGTAAGGGTGAGTTTTTATATAATTATTGGGGTTATGTGATAGTGTATTGATGGGTAGAAACATGTTTAGGTTGAAATCCCTAATTTTTCATGATTTTATAATTATTAGGTTTTGAAGATAATCTTGGGTTTGTGATAAATAATTGTGTTTAGAATTGGTATTTTAGTATACTATAGAGACCCCTTCAATATTGGAATAAACAAAAGGTGGTAATCATTTTGACTGGGCACTGTAGTGAATTGTTCTACTTGTGATTAAAAGAGGCACAGGAATATAGCTTATGGCTCACTTGTTAATAATAAAAACTAAGAGATGAATCATAAGTGTCCCACACAACCTTGTATCCAACGAAATTAGTGATTCAATTAATTCTTGAGCACTATAGCGAATTGAGACTTTAAGGAAAACAAGTGGAATTTCATGGCACTTTATCGATGGGATATATATATATATATATATATATATATATATATATATATATATATATAAGGAAATGTGGAAATTACAAGTTATCTTATATGAATGTCAATGTAACAGACCTTTTGATATGACCATACTCATAGTCGTATGGATAATGAAAACATGGTGGGTAATACTTGGTATCATGTAGCTTTTTATGTAAGTAGGAGTCACTTGAAACAAAAAGGAAATGTGACTTTTCCTGACTTTCCCTTCCCTGTAGCGTGTACTCAATTTAGGAAAAGTAGAACATCACATGGGAGTACATCTTACCTTATATTCAAACAAGAGTATCATGATTATATATATATATATATATTTGACACCGATGTCAAAATATTAACTTTGACACCAAATTCTACCCCTTTATTATTTTTCATTCAATGGCTAAGATAATTTCCCTTAAAAAACTCATGTGTTAGTTTTAAGTGAATATATCTTAACCTTTGAATTAATAATAATAAACGGTTAGGATTTGCTGTCAAAGTTAATATTTTGACACCGGTATCAAATGATCCCATCCCATATAGGGAGGGGATCAATTGACACTGGTGTCAAAATATTAACTTAAGATATATTCACTTAAAACTAACACATGAGTTTTTTAAGGGAATTTATCTTAGCCATTGAATGAAAAATAATAAAGGGGTAGGATTTGGTGTTAAAGTTAATATTTTGACACCGGTGTCAAATGATCCCCTCTCATATATATATATATATATATATATATATATATATATATATATTTGAAGCTAATGAATGAGTAATATTTCATTATATTAAATGAACTGTGCGCCACATGTGATCTTAGGAAGATAGAAAAGGTGGTATACACTATGCTTCAAGACAATTTCATGGAATTACTCAAGGCAGCATGAATTGAACTTTAATTGAAAGTAAAAAGTGAAATCTATATTTCCTTTAGACTGTAACGCAGGTACCTAGTCATTAAACTAAAAGTAATGTTGATACACTTACTTAGTTACTGTTGAGATATTAAATGAAATGTGATGAATTCCTCCACATTAATAGGTAGCGCATGAGATATGATATATAATTGGAAGCTAAAGAAATTGATAAGTGTTATTCTATAAGTCTTTTACTGTAGCGCGGATCTAAATGAAAGTGAAGTCCATATTTGTGATGTTACTATAGCATAATAATAATAATAATAATAATAATAATAATAATAATAAAAAATATATCTTAATTTAGTTATTGATACCCATTTTATTTATTATTTGAATATTGAGTTTAATTATTGGTGATAAATTAATTATTCTATATTTAATTAGTGATGTGTGTTTTGTGAGTTGAGGTTGGATTGTGTTGATACTTTGTGTATTATTTACTAAGTGTGGTGGTAATGTTTGAAGTAAGAATGTTATGATTTTGAAAATGTGATTATCGATGATGGCTTTGTGGCGTGAAAACATTGTATAAATGAATATCAATGTATGTGGTAAATAATTCATTGTGTTGAATTTCATGTGTATGCATATGTTTGTCATGAGTTAGTTATCATGGTTTGTATTGCATAAGACATGGACAAGACTCGTACTCACTGGTGTAGAATGACTGAGATATCGTTCCTAGTGAGGTATAAGTGATATAGTCGTATGCACTGTGGTAGAATGACTAAGACGTCGTTCCTAGAGGGGTACTCATTGGGGTAGAATGACTAAGATGGTATGGTGTGTATATACTTAAGAATGGTATGGTTATTTGAATGATAAATTGTTGATGAAACTTTTGAAGTGTGAGATTCATTATATTATACTTGTATGTTATATTATATACTATCTTATGATTTCAATAATTATGTGAATTCTCACCCTTCTGTTGGAATGATATTTTGTACGAGATCGCTCATGTACCGGGGAATAGAGTTGCTTGTAGTGCGAGGTAGCCGTTGAAGTAGATGTTTTAGTCTCTTTATTTATGTTGGGTTGAGTCGTGCTCTGATCATGTAACACTGGGAATGTTCTGATTTATGTTTTGAGATATACTTTATGTACTCTACTTTATTTCCTTGTTGCTATTTTGAATCATGTGGAGTATTGACTTTTATGCCTAAGTGTTGATTATGAATGAGATGAGCATGAGTCTTTCATTATGTCTATTATGATTGAAGTAATTCCGCTGTTACACGCTAATGTGAAAGTATCTAAAAAATCATGAAATTATTTTAAGTGTTATTGAGCATGACAAGTGTTTGTATGATGTATTGAAATTATATGTGACACTCTTTTATGAAATGCATGATAATTACTCTGATTTATTTATATTTATTCCGCGGGGTTTAGAAGGGTGTTACACTAGCCACAAAAAAAACTCATGTTGTTACTCATGTGAAAGTGACAAAAGATGAAAATAGAGTTGATGTAGATCAAAGATTATACAGAAGCATGATTAGAAGTCTGCTCTACCTCACAACAAGATTATACTGATTTAACATGTTACACTAGTTGTCCCAACATCGTATCCAACATTTGTCCCCTCAGGAATAGAATTTCAAAAATATATGTGTTTCAACAATGTTAAAACCAGCATATAAATTGTGTTAAGCAGCATTTTGGCCTCACCAAGATAAGTTATTCTTTTTCTAAAGGATGGATTGCTAACAACAAGCAAGAAATCTTGACTTTCAATAATTTTCAAATAGATAGACGTTACAGGAATGTGACTAAGATTACAATGATAATTTGGAGAAATACAAAGGTAATGTAGATGCATATTAACTAATGCAAATCTCATCCAAATAAGAGATCAGTGGGAAGAGCAATAGCGCGAGACTAACACGTCGGGTATTTAGGCAGGTTCTTAGTGAATCTGAGGGAAATGGAAGTGTTGAGACCTTAGCTTATGTATATTATGTTTTTTTTTTTATGAAAAACTGAGATTCATTAGCAAGCCAAAGGCATAGAAAGAGCAACAGAAGGGGAGATGTTTGGACACACACCTAACCAAGTTCTGTCTCCCCTACTAATGCCAATCTTTACAAGCTAGTGAGCATCCGAAATTAAATTCCTAGGAATACTAATGACAGAATCCACATTAAAATTACTGAGTAAAAGCCGACAGTTCGCGGCAATAGGATCTAAAACTGCTATATGTAAACATTCGTTGATGCAATCAACAGCCACCTCAAAATCAGACTCAACAACAATCTTGTCTATTTTAATGTTCATGGCTATCTGGATAGCCCATCTGATCGCCAACAACTCCGCCGTCGACGAATCTGTTGTCATGGTAATTGACTTGAACGCAGACAGTGTTATCTCCTGTAAGTTCCTGGATTGGCTGGAATTTTGGTAAAACAACAAGGTGTTCAATGCGGATGTCATGGTGTTGATGTTGCAGCGTTGAGTCTTAGTACTGAGCTGTACTAAGTTGTGAAGTATAACTATGTTTGATGTCATGGGCTTGATGTCATAACATTGCACTTAACACTGGGCTGTGTTAAGGTTGCTAGTTGCTGAAGTGGATGTCTGATGTCACATAGGTGATATTGTAACATCAGACCTGCAGAACTGAAGCTAATGACAGCATGGGCTTGTTGTTATTAGGGTCGCGTATTAGCTGGAATTGTGGAGAGTGTTGACTCGTTGGATGAGAATATCTTGGGCTAGATATTTTCTGTTACATGGGAGATTTGATTGCAGGTTTGTTGGAGAATTAAAAGGTGGAAGATTTAAAAAGATTTTGGGGATAAAATCTGTTTTAAAAGATTCAGTTTTTAATTAACAAATCTGATCAAATATTGTGACAAATCCAATCCAAATTCAAGGAGCTATATAAAGCGCACAAGACCAAGGAAGAAGGTACAGAAAATAGATTGAAGATCAAGAGCTGGAGGCTTAGAGTCTAGGGTTTGTTTAGAGTACTTGTAATCACACTATTCTAGGTTTGAATAGGTGTTGAATTTTCTGTCCTCTCTAGAAGCTGTGAAGCAATAGAGAGTTGTTGATTAATCGAAGCTAGGAAGCAAGATCAAGGGATCTCAAAGAGGTTGTTCTTTGAGTGTTTTAGGGGATTGAGTAGTGTTCTCATATCTAAGTGGTTTCTTAGGTAGAAAGTCACTAGTAGAGTATAAGTTTAGGAGATTGTCAACTGGTGTGTTGAGTCTGTAAATTATATCTACAAGTAGTGAATTTCATCCCTGGCTTGGTAGCCCCCAGACGTAGGTAGTTAGACCGAACTGGGTGAACAATTCCTTGTGTTTTTCCTGTTGCTTATTCTGTCCATTATTGCAGAGTGTGTTGTTGTGACATCGCACCTTAACATCACACGTCTGGTACCAGAATTTCAATTGGTATCAGAGCAGGCATCCTGTCTGTCTCTGGGTGAGATCTAGGGAAGTTACTTTCTGGTGAAAGATAGACAAAGAGGTTGGAGGATTTGTCAACAGACCCCCTATCTTGGATGGCTCAAACTATGAGTATTGGAAGCCTAGAATGACTACTTTTTTAAAGTCATTAGACAACAGAGCTTGGAAGGCTGTCATTAAAGAGTGGAAAGCTCCAGAGGTATGTGAGAAAGATGAGGCTGGCAAGGATAAAGAAGGCAAAACTCAAAGCCTAAGCCTGAAGAAGAATGGACCAAGGAAGAAGATGAGCTTGCCCTTGGGAATTCAAAAGCCCTAAATGCTATCTTCAATGGGGTTGACAAGAACGTATTCAGGCTGATCAACTCATGTGAAACTGCTAAGGCTACTTGGGATATTTTGAAGGCTACTCATGAAGGCACATCTAAAGTTAAGATGTCTAGACTTCAGCTTCTAACATCTAAGTTTGAAAGCTTGAAGATGAAGGAAGATGAGACTATTCATGACTTCCACATGAGTGTTCTTGAGCTGTCAAATGCATCCAGTGCTCTTGGTGAGAAGATGACAGAAGAGAAGCTGGTAAGAAAGATTCTTAGGTCCCTCCCTAAGAAGTATAAGATGAAGGTAACAGCCATCGAAGAATCTCAAGACATCAGCAAGATGAGAGTTGATGAGCTTATTGGATCTCTTCAAACATTTAAACTTGGGCTGAATGAGGAAGAACCAGAAAAGAAGCCCAAGAGTATAGCCTTAGTCTCCACTCCTGCAGCAGCTAAAGATGATGAGTCCCAGGAGGATCTGCCTCAGGCTATAGTTATGTTGGGAAGGCAATTCAATAAAGTGTTCAAGAAGATGAACTATAACTATAGGCCTAATGTCAAGAACATCTCCTCTGACATCAGCAAGTCAAAAGAGAAAGATGAAGAGAAGACTGTCCAAGATAAAGGTGTTCAGTGCTTTAAATGTGAAGGGTATGGACATGTCAAGAAAGAGTGTCCCACATTCTTGAAGAAGCAGAATAAAGGCTTGACAATTTCCTGGTCTGACACTGATAGCGAAGATGGAAGTGAGTCAGCAAAGCATGTTACAGCTTTGACAGGAATTGTTGAATATGATGATGATAGTGATGGAGAAGTCACCTATGATGGGCTAGCTTCAACCTACAGAGAGCTGTGTTTTAAAAGTGCTGAGATTTGTCAAGAGAACAAGTGTCACAAGGAACAGATTGCTCAGCTTGAGAATGAAAAAGCTGATCTGGAAAATGAAGTGGTGCTAGTAAGAGCTCATCTTGATTAAATGACCAAGTCTGTTAGGATGCTGAACAGTGGTACAGCCACTCTTGACAAGATATTCCAGTCAGAAAAAGTTGCTGGAGACAAAGCTGGGATAGGATATGTGGCCGAAGACAAAGGTACCTCAGAAGCAAGTACTTCAGGTCTAAAGAAGGAAGAGTCACAAACTGTGCCTCAACATCAGCCAAAGAGGCAGAATCTTACTCCCAAGGAAGCTGATGTTTCACAACCTAAGAAGATTGAGAAGAAGACTGGTCATAATCAGAAGAGAAAGCAGCCTCAAGGTGCTAGACAGTATATGCCTCCCCAATACCATAAGAGCATACAAGCTGCTAGGTTCAAACAGGGCATGTCACATCAGATGTCTCAAGATCAGGTCAACGGGTATAGTCATGGCTTTAGATTTAACAATGATGTGCCTTATGTCTACGGAAGAAGAAAGCCTCATCACCACGGGAGACAGCCTAGAAGACAGCATCGTCAGTTCAGGAGACAGTCTACCTATGGTAAAAGACATCAGCACGATAGAAGACAAGCTAACTCTGGAAGGAGAAGACAACATTATGAGTGGCAGCCACAACTTTATCATCAAGGTGGGAGAAGGTTTAACCACTACAGAGATGATAGAATCAGATGTTTCTATTGTGGAAGGTATGGACACATGCAGTACTCTTGTTACAAGCTGCATGGATGCCCTCAGCCTCAAAACAGAGGGAGAAAGCACAAGCCCAAAGTTGTTAAACAATGGGTACCTAAGGAGAAAGGGAAGTGCTTATTGGCTCAGTTGTCTGACAAAGAAGCAGAAGAAGGAACTTGGTACTTTGACAGTGGATGTTCAAAGCACATGACTGGATCCAAGGAGTATTTGGTGGAGATCATGTCTGGGCATGCTAACAAGGTTGTCTTTGGTAATGGAGAAGAAGGAGTTGTAGAGGGAGTTGGAAGAGTGAAAAATCTTGATGGACTCACTCTTGATAGTGTGATGCTTGTCCAAGGGTTGGATGCTAATCTAATCAGCATAAGTCAGCTATGTGATGAAGGGTACAAAGTCTGCTACTCAAAGGATGAGTGTCTGGTGACAAATGAGAAGGATGAAGTGATCATGAAAGGAGTCAGAACCAGAGATAATTGCTATCAGTGGAGTTCCTTTGAAAGTGGTTCAACTAATGATGTTATAACATCAGAATGTGACATCAGGATGCTGAAAAGTGATTCAAAATTAATGAGTCCTGATTCAAAATGTGTAAAAGGAAAGGATTTATGGAGGGAACAAGTCATTGCTAATTCATATCAAGCTCTCAGCCTCAGAACCCCCTTTGACGGTACAACAACATCTCGACTCTCCGAATCCCCATTCTCTCAACGAATCAACGTTCTCGTCTCCAAGAATCAACCTTCTATAACTGGAGTCATGGCTTCTACAACCAAGATTCAGGGTTCCGCAAAAGGAAAAGCTAGGGTTTGCACATACGAAGGGTCAGCAGTCAAGCCTATGGACATTGAGCCCATCTCCACCATTTATCCTGAATCAGGTACTGTAAGACCTGCTAAACTAACTCCCAAGAGACCTACCACTATCTTTAAGGATTCCGAAACCATGAAAGTTGTTACAAGTGTGTTGTTTCCATAAACTGCTGAGGAAAGGATAGAGGGTAAGCGGGGTACAAGGGAAAGGAGTGACATGCAGCCTACTGATACAGATCTTCACAGATTAGCAGTATCCGCAATCGAAGATTCTGAAATGGAGGCAGATAATACTCATGTTGAAAAGGATGTCAGAACATCGCCTAGTAGGGAGGATGAGACTGCTCCGAGAGGAGAAAAGAGCACTGATGCGATTAATGTTGAAGACTTATCTGATGATGAAGTCATCGGAAGAGCTGTGCCTGGTTTGGCAAAAAGACTAAAAACAAGGAAAGAAAAGGAGAGAGCTTCAGGTGATAAAAAGAAAAGGGGTGGAGTTGGGCCAACTAAAGCCTGGAGCAAGGTTGAGGTGACTCCAAGAAAGAGGAAGATTGTGGAACAATCTGAGTCTGAGGATGAAGCTGAGGAAGATGTTCATGACATCACACCAGTCAGAAAGACTATTTTAAAGAGAATTTCTGAGAATGTCCCTGAAGTGCCAGTGGACAACATATCTTTCCACTATGCGAGCAGTGCTTCATTATGGAAGTTTGTGTGCCAAAGAAGGTTAGCTCTAGAAAGGGAGCTTGGAAAAGATGTCTTGCAGATGAAAGAAATTATGGACCTGATTCATGGTGCTGGTCTACTAAAAACTGTGACCAGATTTCCCAAGTGCTATAGTGGACTTGTTAAGGAATTCGTTGTCAACATTCCCACAGACATTTCTGACAATAGAAGTGTGAACTACAGGAAGGTGTTTGTTAGGGGACAGTGCATTGACTTCTCTCCTAGTACTGTCAATAGGTACCTAGGAAGAGTTGAGGAAGAGGAGTGTGAGCTGGAGGTAACTGACAATGAGGTGTGTAGAGAGATCACTGCCACTCAAGTTAAGGTGTGGCCTCTGAAGAATAAGTTGACAGCTAGCAAACTCAGCATCAAGTATGCTATTTTGCACAGAATTGGTGCTGCTAACTGGGTACCTACTAACCACAAAACCACCATAACTGTGGGTTTAGGAAGGTTCATCTACGCTGTGGGGAAAAGGTCAAGTTCAACTATGAAAGCTATATATTCGATCAAGTGGTGAAACATGGTGCTACCAATGCTATCAAAATGCCTATATCATTCCCTTCCCTTATCTGTGGAATGATCTTGGAACAACATCCTGGAATCTTAACCAGTTCTGAGGTTGCTTGTAAGAGGGAATCAACTCTATCTTTGCATCCCAAACTGTTTGCTGGGAGTCATGTTCTAGACATTGTTGCAACATCAAGTGCTGGAGTTAAGAAGGGCAATACCAAATCTGAGCTGATTGAAGAATTAAAGGCAACCTGCAAGGACCTTGATATGGTTATCAGTACCAGCACTGTTAGGAAGATGAAGATTGAGCAGATGATCAAAGACTTGGAATAGGGAGAAGATAATGGGAATGGAGATACAGATGAAGGTAATGAGGATGCAGATAAAACCAGCTCGGATGAGGACTGAATTCCATCTGCTGTTTGTTAGTAGTTTAGTTTTCTTGTTTTGTTGTTTTGCACTAAATGTGCTTGCTTTGTAATTTGAATATTGTGCTGGTTTATGCACCTATTTTTGTTCTATGATTTGTTTTGCCTATTTGCTGACTGTGAGGCTAACAATGAGGGCTAGTTTAGGACTAACTTTATTGGGATAATTGTCTAATTATGGCTAAAAAGGGGGAGAGTAAAAAATTGCCATGAGGAGAAGAGTAGTTGCTGCTAAAAGAATAAAAATAAAAGGTGTTGAGTTGAAAAGTAATGATGCAGCTGTGGAAGGGGAGTATAGACAGCATAGTTGTAGAGCTGCTAGTGAAGAATTCATAGCAAGTGCAGAGTGCAGCAAAGCAGACATCAAGGGGGAGATGTGCTGCACATTGTGAGCTACTGAACAGCTGTGATGCTGGTTCAAGTTTTTGAGGGGGAGCACCAATTGGCTGTTGTCAATAATGAAGATGGTGCTGCAGCAGATCAAGTAATGAAGACTATATGAAGATTGTCAAACTGCTGCAAGTTAAAGTTTCAAAATATTGAAGATATTCCGCTGCTGAAGTCTCTGAAGATGCAGAGATTGTTTTAGCCAAAATTAGCCAAAGGGGGAGATTGTAAGTTCCTGGATTGGCTGGAATTTTGGTAAAACAACAAGGTGTTCAATGCTGATGTCATGGTGTTGATGTTGCAGCATTGAGTCTTAGTACTGAGCTGTACTAAGTTGTGAAGTTTAACTATGTTTGATGTCATGGGCTTGATGTCATAACATTGCACTTAACACTGGGCTGTGTTAAGGTTACTAGTTGCTGAAGTGGATGCCTGATGTCACATAGGTGATGTTGTAACATCAGACCTGCAGAACTGAAGCTAATGACAGCATGGGCTTGTTGTTATTAGGGTCGCGTATTAGCTGGAATTGTGGAGAGTGTTGACTCGTTGGATGAGAATATCTTGGGCTAAATATTTTCTGTTACATGGGAGATTTGATTGCAAGTTTGTTGGAGAATTAAAAGGTGGAAGATTTAAAAATATTTTGGGGATAAAATCTGTTTTAAAAGATTCAGTTTTTAATTAACAAATCTGATCAAATATTGTGACAAATCCAATCCAAATTCAAGGAGCTATATAAAGCGCACAAGACCAAGGAAGAAGGTACAGAAAACAGATTGAAGATCAAGAGCTGGAGGCTTAGAGTCTAGGGTTTGTTTAGAGTACTTGTAATCACACTATTCTAGGTTTGAATAGGTGTTGAATTTTCTGTCCTCTCTAGAAGCTGTGAAGCAATAGAGAGTTGTTGATTGATCGAAGCTAGGAAGCAAGATCAAGGGATCTCAAAGAGGTTGTTCTTTGAGTGTTTTAGGGGATTGAGTAGTGTTCTCATATCTAAGTGGTTTCTTAGGTAGAAAGTCACTAGTAGAGTATAAGTTTAGGAGATTGTCAACTGGTGTGTTGAGTCTGTAAATTATATCTACAAGTAGTGAATTTCATCCCTGGCTTGGTAGCCCCCAGACGTAGGTAGTTAGACCGAACTGGGTGAACAATTCCTTGTGTTTTTCTTGTTGCTTATTCTGTCCATTATTGCAGAGTGTGTTGTTGTGACATCGCACCTTAACATCACACGTCTGGTACCAAAATTTCATCTCCTTCTTAGAATTTCTGATCACACAACCAAAGCCAACAACACCATTCTCAAACACACCCGCGTCCACTTGGATTAGGCACACATCATTATCAGCGAATTCATCCCATGTCGGTCTTTGGCTTTTCCTGCATCTGACTGGATTCCATCTGTTGTATTCCAAAACCAGTCCCAAAGCGTTACCTGCCACCTGATAGGGAGGGAAGACCTGCGATTGATAAACCAAAGTGTTCCTCGCAAATCAGATGCTGTACAGTAATGCACATATCATCTGAATAGCCCTCGTATCCTTCCCGCTGAACAACAATTCCAGCCATGAACAGAATTCAATCCCATGTTGCAGACGGATACCAAGGTAGGAAACGAAAAACACCTGTCTCGCAAACTCGCAGCCCAGAAAAATATGGTCCACTGTTTCAATGTGTTCACTGCAAAAAGGACAGGAAGGATCCAAGTACATACCTTTTCTCATGAGATTACCTCTTGTAGGGAGGATATTTTTTGAAGTCCTCCACAGAAAGTTTTTTAGTCTATTGCTTAGAGGTATTTTCCAAAGTTTGTGATGAGGATCAAAAGAAGAACCTGGTTTGCTGGCAAGATTTTCATTCATACACAGATGATAAGCAGACCTTACAGAATAGTCTCCGTTCTTCTCATAGTGCCATATCAACTTATCCTCAATGTTCCTGATTGATAAAGGAATACTCATGATCAACATACCTTCGGACGGACCAAAGAGGGTAGAGATCTGCTCATGCTTCCAGCAGCCCAGGTCGTGGTCAATAAGTTTAGAAACTTTCATCTCATTCTCAGTATTTCCCCGCTGATCAAAAGCCTTGAAGCCCGGGTTACCCGGTATCCATCTGTCACCAAAAACCTTCGCTTTTCCACCATTGCCAATTCTCCACCTAGAGCCTGACTGAACTAACTTTCTGGCACTTAGAATGCTCCTCCACGCATAGCTAGGAGCATGCCCCAACTTACTACTTTCTATGTCGCTGTGAGGGTAGTATCTCCCTTTGAAAACTCTTTCCATCAATGAACCATTTTGTGTTGCTAGCCTCCAAAATTGTTTCCCGAGTAAGCTGGTGTTAAATTCGCTTATGCCACAAAAACCCATTCCTCCTTCACTTTTGGCTCGTGCCAGCTTATCCCATCTCAACCAATGGAGCTTCCTCTCCCCTTTTTTTGATCCCCATCAGAACCTCGCAATAAGACTTTCAATTTCGCTGCATATGCCTTCTGTTAGCTTGTAGAAGCTCATAATATAGCTGGGAATGGCCTGTGCAACTGCCTTTATTAAGACTTCTTTCCCCGCTCTCGAGAGCAGCCTCTCCTTCTATCCTTTAATCTTTTTCCACACTCGCTCCACGACTAGCGCAAAAACCTCCTTTTTAGATCTCCCAATAACAACAGGTAAACCAAGATATTTCGTATGGCGCTCCACCGTCTTTACTCCCATCCTATTCCGGATCAAATTGATTGCTTCTTCACGCATATTTTGACTAAAAGGCGCCTCAAATTTATCAAGGTTCACCACCTGACCAAAACTTCTTTGGTACTTCTCCAAAATCTCCATAACATTGCTTGCTTCGGTAACACTTGCTCGCACGAACAGAAAGGAATCATCGACAAAAAAGAGATATGAGATGATTGACGCCTTTCGAGAAACACTAAGACCGTGAATCTGCCCCTCTTCCACTGCCTGTTTGATGAGACCTGATAAGACATCTGCATAAAGAACAAACAAATAAGGTGAGAGAGGGTCTCCCTGGCGGAGCCCCCTGGTTGGGATAAATCTCCGACATGGTTAGCCATTTAAGAGCACACTGTAGGACACTGAGGTGATACATCTCCCAATGAGGTTTATGAACTGCTACGGGAAACCCATTGAGACAAGGACCTCAAGCACAAACTGCCACTCCATCATATCGTAGGCCTTCGACATGTCAAGTTTGAGTGCCATGTGACCTCGTTTACCCTTTGTTTTCTTCTTTAACCAGTGAAAGCATTCCATTGCCACCAACGCATTATCTGTAATCAGCCGACCATGGATAAAAGCACTCTGCTCCTCATCAATAACTTCTGGCAGTATCTTTTTTAATCTGTTTGCTATCGTTTTGGTCACGAGCTTCATCACAACGTTGCACAAGCTTATCGGCCTAAAATCCATAGGTGTTGTGGGATTTTTGCACTTAGGAATAAGGGCTATATGAGTATCGTTAATTATACCCGGATCACGACCCCCATTTAAAATATCTAACACCAAAGAGCAAACATCCTGGCCCACAATCTCCCAATATTTCTGGTAAAAGAGCGCCGGTAGACCGTCTGGACCAGTAGCCTTTAACAGATGCATCTGATCCAAAGAACCCTTGATTTCCTGCACTGTAAAAACCTCCCCACACCAATGAAGTTGTTCAGCATTAATCTTTCCATGAACCACCCTACACACTTCATGTATAGAGACAGGATTTGAGGTTTCAAACAGTTTCTCGAAATAATTTGACAGAAGCCTGTCACATTGGTCATTCCTTTTCCACCAAGTACCCCTTTCATCCCGCAGCTTTGAAATACCATTCGTCTTTCGTCTTTGCTTCGTCTTTTAATGAAAGAACTTGTTATTCTTATCCCTGTGCTACAACCAAACAACCCTGCTCTTTTGGCGCCAAATGATCTCCTCAATTTTCAGAATGTTATTTCTTTGATTTTCAAGTGCCCTGTACATCCTGAGAGATTACTCACTAGAGTTTCACATACTGTCATCTTTAAGCCTGCTCTCTATTCTTTTAATCTCCTTGTTCACTGCACTCACTCTATACTCCTTGAACGAATCAGCAAGTCCTTGCATCCCTTTAATTTTACCCACTGTTTGCAAAGGGCCACTACACCACATTTGTTTTATTAACTCGACACAATTGGTGTCATGACTCCAGCACTTTTCAAACTTGAATTGATAAACTCTATTTCTATCTCTGACTACGTTCTCAACCTTCAAATCGATTTTAATGATAGCATGATCGGAGTCGTACCTTGGAAGATGAAGAACCTTCAAAGGGGTGAACCTATTGAGAAATTCATTTGATGCAAAAGCCCGGTCCAATCGGCATTGAATGTTGGCTTCTCCTCTTCTCCCATTCGTCCACGTGAAGGGATATCCTTCGAAACCTACATCAGTAATCCCACAACTGTCAACAGCTTGTCTACCCCAATTCATTTACCCTGTCAATCTTGTATTTCCCCCCTTCTTCTCTTCTTCTGATAGAATATCGTTAAAGTCACCAAAGGAGATGTTGTTAGTTCCGCCTTTCCTAATAAGATCCTGCAACAGACTCCAAGTATTCTTTTTGTTCTGTTCTTCATGAAAGCCATAAATGCCATTAAAATACCACCCATGGCAATCCGTATCATCCAAAACATGCCCACTAATATGATTGAGAGAGTCAGACTTTATTTCAATCTTAGTTTTATCTTTCCACAGTAACATCAGACCACCAGCACGTTCTCTTCCCATTCCTGCACAATCCACACTAAGGCAACCTTCAAAATTCACTCTCGTTTTAATCTTTTGAACTTCATCATGCTTCAGCCGTGTTTCCATCAGAAACACCAAATCGGGGTTCTCATTTCTCAAGAGCCTCAACAAGGCTCGAACTGCCCTGGGGCTCCCCAAACCCCGGCAGTTCCAACTTAATATTTTCATTGTTGTAGGCGGTGTTTGGCTTCCAACACCATCTCTGGTAGTTGCACACGTGCACTTCCTTCCTCTTCTTGTCCCCTTGGCTTTTTCTCACCTTTCCCACAAGATTCCACTGTTCCATCAAGTATCATAACATCAACTAGGTTTCTCTTCCCACATTCTACTTCCCCTTCTATTACCTTCTTCGCCTTATCCTTCCTAGTAGTTTGTCTCCTTGTCCATTTACGCCGCTTGGTTCTAACTTCTTGATTTGTACCTTTCATCCCGTCACCTACATTTGATATATCCACTGCCCCAAATGATTCTGCCATTGCTTCGATCTCAAGTGTAGCTTTCCCATGGGTAGGGGCTTTTGGTATTTCGACCCTCACTATTCGTCTCTCTTCTTGGTTGTTTGACTTCTGATTTGCAGCCTCTTTGTTTTGAATGTCTGGAGAGTTTGACGGTATCTGTTCAACCACACCTTCCTCTATCTCTTTTCCTTTACTAGCAGTCTCACACTTGCTTTGACTGGATGATATATTAAATAGGCTTTTACTACAAGAACTAGAGTTGGATTCTTTTTTCCTCACCTCTTCATGAATCTTAGGTAAGGGAGATGCCCTCGACCAAGCTCCAAAGGCTAAATCTTGTTCCTCAATATCTTCAAACCCTTCTTCGCTCAATTCCCATACCGTCTCGCAATCTTTGAGTTGATGACCTAATTTGCCGCAGACGAAGCAAAAAGTTGGCAGTCGTTCATACTTAAAATGAACCCTCAAGTTTTTCTCCTTAAACCTCACAACAGTTCCTCTTTTGAGGGGTTTTTTCAGATCGATGGTAACTTTGATTCTCAGAAAACGACCATTACGGTGAGCCTCCTTTGAATCAAGCTCTTCAAACTCGCGTAAAATGCCCCGTAACTTCCTTGCCATCTTTTCATATCGAAGCATCAATGGCAGCTCGTAAACTCGTACCCAAAAAGTGCCGAAGTGCATACTTAGATCTGATGGTTGTTCCTCTCCCGATATCCTCCTTAGAACCAACAAATTCTGGTCGAAGCTCCATGGACCATTCTTCAACACACTCTCGAGATCCCTCTTCGTGGCAAAATGAAAAAGAAACAGGTTTTTATTCAGTTCCTGGACTTCCACTGGATTCTTCAATTTCCAGGCCCCCAACATCGTACTCTGGAACGCTCTTGAGTTAAAACCATTATCTGTCCATAGCTTCCCTGCAAGAGTTCGTAGAAAAGCCTCCCTTTCACAAACCTCTTCAATGTCTGCTGTTATTCCTTCCTCCTCTTCCTTGAATAGTTGAATGTTTTTCCATATATCCATCCCGCCTACCACAAGGATTCCGAATTGGACTGCCTTTCTAAACCCTAAAACCCTCTTGAAAAAGCCACAACGCAGGAATAACCAGAAACGTTCTGATAGAAGAACCCCAAAAAACAGATTTACCAAACCCTAGGAGTAAAAAGCCAGCTAGCAGAGCCGGGTGAAAAGATAAACCAGAAAAAGGAGATCTAGTAAAGATGAACACCTTAGAAAAAGGTGGGAAGGGACTCTCTAACTAAAGGAAAGAAAATGAAAGGTCACGATAAGTCTAAGAGAGAAGGAGGAGCCTCTCTCTCTAGACACGTTATGTATATTATGTTAGCTACTGAGAAAGTTGGAGGAAAAAGTTGGCATAATGTGTGGATATGGAGTGATTCTCAATTGCCATTCATAGTCTTCACAAGCAGAAGTTCAAAAATAAATGGTGTAACTGCAAAAATTTGGATATGATTTTGATTTATTCAAATATTTATATAGAAGAAAATATATTTATATAGAAGAAAATATGTGTGCAGACAAACTAGCAAATTGTGGATATAGTATAGTGATTTTTTTGTGGATGAATAACCTTTCATTTTTCATTAGGATGAGTTTTTCAATGACCATTTTGATTTGTGTAATTTCATATTTATTTAGCATCTTGATTCCAATACCTAATATGAGTTTCTTTATGTCTTTCATTTTTTTCCTTCTTTTCTATTTTTATTTTTTACTTTAATTATATTTTTAATTTTTTTTCTCTTAATTGTGTTAGGACTATTCCTCCACTTTCGTAATTATTTTTTCTTTGACTTAAATTTAGAGGGTTTCTTAATGCACCACCCAACTTTTTTACACACCATGTGAAATTTCATTTTTGCCCCTAAATTTCCAGATGTGCACATCCGGACACACCATTTTTTAGAAAAGTTGATTTGTTCCGGACGTGCACATCAGGAAAAATCCCTGATCTGCAGATCCGGAATAAATAAAAAATATTCCATAAAATCATTTACTTCTAAATATAATTAAATTCAATATAATTAAAATCCAACATAGTTAAAATTAATATGATTTTTTCAATATAATTAAATCCAATTTCATTAAATCCAATATAATTAAAATTAATATGATGTTTTTTCTAAATGATTAATATGGCATTTACTTCTAAATGATTTTTTTATATTGAAAAAATAATTTAATTATATTGGATTTAAAATTATATGGTATTTACTTCTAAAATTGGATTTAATTATATTGGTATTTAAAATTATATGACATTTACTTCTAAATTATATGGTATTTATTTCTAAATTATAATTAAAATTATATGGTATTTACTTCTAAAATTAATTTAATTATATTGAATTTAATTATATTGGATTTAATTATACTGAAAAATCATATTAATTTTAATTATATTGGATTTTAATTATATTAGGTTTAAATATATTGAATTTAATTATATCGAAAAAATGATATTAATTTTAATTATATTGGATTTTAATTATATTTTATTTAATTATATTTAGAAGTAAATGATTTTATGAAATTCTTTTGATTTTTCTGAATTTGCAGATCAGGAATTTTTTCTGATGTGTATATCCGGAAAAAACTGAAAAATTAAAAAAAAATGTGCGTCCGGATATGCACATCCGGAAAATACTAAAAAATTTTAAAAAAATGGTGCGTCCGAATTTGCACATCCAAAATTGAGGACAAAATCGAAAATTCAGGTGGTGCCTAAGAAACTTGGATGGTGTGATAAGAAATAAACTAAATTTATTTTTAATCTCTCTATTTTATATTTTAAAATTTTTTAATCTCCCTATAAAAAAAACTCAATCTTTTAGTCTCCCTATTTATAATTTTTAGATTTTTATAAATTTGATCAGTTTGAAGCTCTGCTAATTATGTAGCACCGATATGTCTACACCATTGTACTCTTATATTAGATAATTGTCATGTCATATATTTTTCTTTTATATTTTTAATATAATAAAATAAATATAATAATATAAATTAAGTTTAATATTCTTTTTAATCCTGTATGTTAATCTTGACATTTATTTTAATCTCTTAACTAAAAAAAGTCCATATTAATCTCTTAACTCTTAAAAACTTACATTTTAGTTATTTTCGTCTAATTAGAGACGAATTTAGTGACCAATTTCTAAAATCTGTCATTGCTAATTAGATGAAAATAATTAAAGTGATACATTTTAAAAAGTTAAGAGATTAATATGGATAGTTTTTAAATTAAGAGATCAAAATAAACCTGAGTCTAATATATGGAGCAAAAAGAATATCAAGCCTATAAATTAATATATTTAAAAATAAAAAATTACTATAAAATTTTAATTATTTATTTTATTAATAGAATGAATATCTTTTTTTTGTTATTATTTTTTTAGAAATTTTGGAAAAATAATTAAATTATAATTTATAAAACAGATTTTTGGCATAGATGAAGTTTGAATCCCGTACCCTCAAGAGACTAGACCAACAAGCTTGCCAACTATGCCACTAATTTTTTTTTATTAATTTACATCCAAATTATATATTTATTAACACTTTTGATACATGATTATTCCTAAAGGGATTGCTAGTGTACATCTCTATGCATTAGCATTTGTTATGTGATTTGGTGCTGTACTGTTTAGCATTGTTGTGAGGGACAACTCATGTGTATAAGATTCCATTTAACAGTTTGCAGTACAAAACCATAATAGTGATTTGTTTGTTGCACTTGGTTTGATGTTATGTAACATTTGTCCATCAAAAACGAAATACTACATTTTCATTGCAGAGAAAGAATTTGAATGCAAGAAACATATATTGTCCAAAAAACACACATTAATAATATTTGTAATGTTTTGAGAATATATCTGTCTCCATGCATGCAATTTCATTGGCATTGTATTTGTATGTGTCTTTGTCACACCACTAGCCCTTCGTTAAGTCTTGTAGTTAATTACTTTCGCAGAATTTTGCATGAGACTGCTTTAGGAATAGCGTCGGTGAAGTATACTCTATTTATTCTCTTGTAAAATACAACTTGAAATTATGTTTAATATCAAAGAAAATATCACACACAATGTTAAAATAATATATATGTGAGATAAGATTATTTGAATTAATCAATAAATAATTATACATATAATAAATAGAAAGTAACACACCGGAAATATTAAAGATTAGCAAACGCTAAACCTAAAATAATAACATAGAATTTTAAATATAAAACTTGTCAGATAAATTTTGAAATCCATCAGATAAAAAAATACATAATTTTATTAAATTAAAGATAATCCTGACAGTCACTATCAAGATTGTTTACATATAGAAAAAGAAATTATAATGGATTTTTAATCCAAAACAGAAATAAAATAGAAAAAAAAAACTATAATATGCTTTTAATTTAAAAAGGAAAAGAAATAAATAAAAATTTGCGGAAAATGTTAAAATGTTATTTTTGGGCCTAAAACCATGATCAACTACCTCTTCTTCGTAGGATTCTTCTTCAGAACTCGAATTTTTAACAATAACAACACGATGATTGTTTCCACCCCACGGAACCCTGGTATGTTCTCCTCCCATGTCTCTTCGTTGATTCTCGTTGTTGTTAGTGTTGTTCACCTAATTTACTAAATTTTAGCCATAGTAAAAGTCGTGGTTACCGATTGATCTCCCATGGATGGTAAAGTTACAAAAAGAAACAGGAGAAATCTGCTCTGATGCCACCTGAGGCAGTCGGCAACACTAGGGATTAACAAGCGCTAAATCTAGAATAATAACATAGAATTGCAAGCGCAAAACCTGTCAGATAAACTCTAGAAATCCACCAGATAAAGAAAATATTGAATTTTATTAAATCAAACATAATCGTGACAGCCACTCCCAATAGTATTTAAATACAGAAAAAGAAACCTAATGGGCTTTTAATCCAAAACATAAATAAAATAGAAAAAGAAACCCTAATGTGCTTTTAATCCAAAAAATAGAAATAAAATAGAAATTTACGGAAAATATTAAAATGTTATTTTTTGGCCTGAAACAAACTCAGATGACTTAAAAAGCCTTCCTACACCAGAAGGTACTATGAATTTCTAATCCAATTCGGTGCAATTTTTTCATATGCAAAAGCTCAAGTAATGTGTAAGGTTGTTGAGTTGAACCTGTGTAAAAGTTCAAATTGTTGTTTAGTGGAAATCTCAAGAAATGTCTCTTGTTATATTTCTGTCAATTATCTATTTTGTTGTTTAATATTTAGTTTTACTTCTTTCTTGAAACTAAGTGTTTTAAAATCTAGCGCTTTTCTAAAATGTTTTTGAAATTCCTTTATCATAATTTACTCCTCCTTGTTGTCCATGGAGTCACTTGGTCAACATGTGACATCATAATCTAATTCTTGTTATAAGACTACTCGTCCTAAGGGGTGGTATGATGACTTCAAACACTTCTTTAGATAAGGGGCTTTCTTTAAACAAACCTATATCGTTTGATGGTGAAGGATATATCATATGAAAAATAAAAATGAAAAAATTTATAGAAGTTATTGATCTTTATTTGTAGGTTATGTTTTAGATGTGTTGTTTCTTTTGATCAAATAGTGAGCAGACCTAGAGAATTATGGACAATCTAAAAAAGTTAAAAAAAAGGTTTTAAAGTTAAGTATTGATTGATAAATGCGTTAAGCATTAGATAATACAATAATGTTTTTGTTCCGGACTGGACTCATGACTAGACATGGCGCAATCCACTTCTGCTCCCAGAACGGCCCAATTGCCTATGTCCAGGCAATATGGGGCAGCATTTACCTTTCTACCCCTCTGTCGGGCACATATGGTCAGAGGGCCTCAGGGTTATCTGCTCCTCCTCGGCATCCCTGCCCGTCATGCACGACTCTACCATCCAGAAACAGCCACGACGTATGTGCCCGGAACTACACCTTTGCCCGCGACAACGGCTAGTTTCGGGCACATCTGTCCGTCTTAACGACTAGTTTTGGCAGTTACCTATTCTTCGGGAAACAATTATTTCACCCTGAAAATAGGGACCGTTGGCCACGTGCTCGGGGCATTATAAAAACCCTCTCATTCGAGAGGGTCATGTATTCAAAATCATCCTAAGAAATACATACTTTTGTACTTGCTTTTCTTCCTCTCCTGATTCTTACTTTAGCATCGGAGTGCCTTGCAGGTACACCCCCTCATCATCTCATACACCCAGCATCACAGACGTCTTTCTTGGCCCACTTCAGGTTCTGATCAACCGTCAAGATCAGTGGCGCCGTCTGTGGGAAACCTGTTATCCCCGTCTTAACATCCACCGTCGATTCAAGACCAAAACAGCTCTCTGTCCAAGACTCGACCATGGCAAGCCAAGATCACGTTCGTGACGCTCGCAACCCTGATTTTCTCTCCGTCAGTAAGATTGATACTGACGGGACTGCACCTTTCTTCGGAGGCGACGCCCACCATCTGAGAGATGGGGCCACCGCATCTCCCCTTCCCACTCGTACTGATCGTGTTGAAGACCAGCCCTCCCTGGACCTTCAGCCCATTCCAGTTTCGCCCAATGCCGACCCGGCCATGGCAGAACTTCTTGAAGCTCTCAACAAAACCAACCTCTTAATCCTCCAACAAAACGAGAGGATTGGGGCCTTGGAAGAATCTTCCCGACCAAGATCCCCTCAGCCGAGGAAAGATCGTCGGCGATCCAGAAGTCTACCTCCCCGGCGTGAAGGTGATCGTCGAGTGCGCCAGGAGCCAGAGTCCCACACTGTCCGGAAGCGTGACCATATTTTCCCGTGAAACCAGTACTCCCCAGGCAACAAGAGGACCAGGAGAGACCAACGTTCACCCCCTGTCAGATCGAAGGACCGGGCACGAAAACCGTCTCCCCGCAGAAGTCACCGCCATGTCCCTGAGCGAATCACCTGCTCCCTATCATGGACCAGTTCTAGCAGCGACGGCGAACCTCACGACCCGTTGTCTCATGAGATCATGGCTATGCGCCTCCCCAAGGGCTTGGAGAAACCAGCATATTTGGGCACTTACGACGGTACGACAGACCCTGACGAGCATATCAAAAATATCGATGCACTGCTCGACTATCGTGGCGTCCAAGGCACCATTAAATGTCATATGTTCCTTATCACGCTCCGGAAAGGAGCAATGACCTGGTATAAACAACTGCCCGACGAGTCCATCACCTCGTGGAGACAACTGGGGAGAATGTTTTCCAGGCACTTCACGACATCCCGCCGTCACTCGAAGACCGAAGCCTTCCTTGAGGCCATAATTCAAGGAAAAGATGAGCCTCTCCGAGCGTACATCGAGAGGTTCAATAAAGAAGCGGTGCAAGTCCCCACTACCGATGACATGAAGAAGTTCTTGCTCGAGCAAGGGCTCTTCCCAGGACTCTTGACGCCTTCCTCCTTAAGGCACAAGCATATATCCAGTACGAGGAGAAAGAGGTGGCCAGCTCCTCCCGGGTCTCACGCCACCAAGAAAACGCCCGGGCCTCCAAAAGCGATGAACCCTCGACATCCCGTCGGGGAGATTGAAGACGTGAATATCGTCCTCGGGAATCACGGGACAACAAAGGGCCCTCCGGCCGCTTTCATGATTACACGCCCCTGACTGTCTCCCGGGAGAAAATCCTCTCCAAATGCACTAGCTCGGAGTTCAAACAAGCATGGGTTCGATTCCCTAAGCAGATACCGGCCAAGCCGAACACTGACAAGTCGAAATACTACTGTTTCCACAAAATTCACGGTCACACTACTGACGATCGCATCCACCTAAAGGATGCCATAGAGATACTGATCAGGATGCCATAAAGATACTGATCAGGGACGGCCACCTGAAGTAATTCACGAAAAAGAAGGAAACTCCCCGGCAAAACGCCCTGGAGTCGAAGAAAGTCGAGGAAGAGGTGCCTTCCTCAAAAGAGACAAACCTTCAGGTCGCCATGAGCATATCACGGCCTGAGGACTTCTATGTTCCTGAAGAGCTCAGCGCTCCCCCATACTTCGCAGCCCACAGCCCGTGGGAAACTTTCCCCTCTGCCATGGTCATTTCCGGAGGGGGCTTCAACAAAGTCACCGTGTGCTCCGTGAAAAGAAAGTTCGAGCACCTACTCAGCACGAGCTCCAACAAGAGTACAACGCTCGACAAGGTCCAGGGAGAACCGGTCCCCATCTCTTTCTACAGAGAGGAACTCCTCGGAGGGGCCCTGAACTCAAGCATTCCACTGCTTTAAGAGCCCAGATAGCAAATTTGGATGTTCGCCGAATCTTAGTCGACCAAGGCAGCTCAGTCGACATCATGTACTCGCAACTATTTTCAACCCTCCAGCTAGATGAATCGCACCTCACTCCCTATGTAGGCTCTGACTTGTAGGGCTTCAACGGGTCAGTCACAAAGTCCTGGGGGTATGTCGAGTTGATCGTGACTTTTGGATCTGCAGAAACGGCCAGATCTATCAAAGTCCAATTCCTGGTTATCGACTTCCCGTCTCTCTATTAGTGCATACTCGGGCGGCCAACCTTGGCCGAATTAGTGGCCGTACCATCAACAGTTCATCTTAAAATGAAGTACTACACTTCAAAGGGTATGGTCGCCACCTTACACGGGGACATCGAGGCTGCAAGGAGATGCTTCAAAGTGGCCACCAAAGGACTCAACACCATCGCTGCCAAGCCGAAGATGTCCAACAAGCCGGCCTTGCCCAGCAGCTCCGAGGAAGCCAAACCGCTGCCATGCGTCGATTGTAACACCCTTTTCTACCCCACAAATACACATGGCAAAATACACAAATTATCAGAGTAAAATCACCTCATAATGGTGCACATTTTCTTAATAAACTCAAAATAAAACTGTTCTGGACTGGACCAATGGCTAGAATTGGCCCAATCTGCCTCTGCTCCAGAGCGGCCCATATTGCCTAAGTCCAATCCACAGAGGGGCAAAAGTGACCTTTCCGCCCCTCCAACCGGGCAAGGAATGCAACGTTTCTCCCCAGCGTTTATGCCCGTTACGTACGGCTTTCTCTCTACCCAAACAGTAGAGGACAGGTTCCCGAAACTGCGGTTATGCCCGACATAACGGCTAGTTTTGGGCACCCTGCCCAACATAACGGCTAGTTTGGGCAGTTACCTATTCTTTGGGGAAAACGATTATTTCGCCCCGAAAATAGGACCGTTGGCCACGCACTGGGGGCTCTATATAAACCCTCTCACTTGAGAGGGTCAGGTATCCAATATTCACCCTACGAATTCATACTTTGTACTTACCCCTTTTTCTCTAACCCTTTCTTACTTGAGCGTCGGAGCGCCTTGCAGGTACACCCCCCTCCTCTCCACACGACCAGCATCCCTGACGCACTTGGCGGCCTGATTCTACAGGATCTGATCCAGCCTTCACGATCAGTGGCGCCGTCTGTGGGAACCTTTGTTCTCCCCTTCTTTCTTTAACCGAAGATCAAAACAACTTTCGAACATTATCACGATCATGGCCTCCCAAGATCGCACCCAGGATGCTCTTCATTCCACCATCCTCCCCATCAACAAATCTGACGTTGACGGCCAATCATCTCTCCTCCGAGATGCCCATTTACTTAGGGATGGAGCCACTGCTTCTCCTTCCCCTACCCCTGCTGATCGCAACAACGATCAACTTTCTCTTGACCTCCAGTCCATTCCTGTTCCGCCCAACGCCGACCCGGCCGTGGCAGCTCTCCTAGAGGCGCTCAACAAGACTAACACCCTGATCCTGCAGCAGAACGAGAGGATCAGGGCACTGGAAGAGTCTCGCCGTCCAAGATCCCCTCATACACGGAGGAACCAGTGATGATCTAGAAGCCCGCAGCCACGGAGAGAAATCGACCGAAGACTGCGACAAGAGCATATCCTCGCGCAGCTCGAAAGTGCGACCAGATCTCCCCGCGTGACCAGCACGCTCATGACCATAAACAGACTCGTAGGAACGAGCAATCTCCTCCGATCAAGTCCAAAGGACGGGCACGCTCACCTTCTCCCCGAAGGAACCGCTCACCTTCTCCTCAAAGGAAGCACTCACATTCCCCTTGAAGGAACCGCTCACCTTCTCCGCGAAGGAACCACCGACGCGAGTATCTCGCCCGGTCACCATCATACACCAGTACTAGCAGCGACGACGAGCCTCGAGGCCCGTTGTCCCAAGAGATCCTGGCTATCCGTCTCCTGAAAGGCTTGGAGAAACCCCCGTCACTTGGTACGTACGACGGGACCACTGACCCAGACGAGCACATCGAAAATATCGATGCGCTCTTAGACTACTGCGGCGTACGAGGCGCCATCAAGTGCAGACTATTCCCGACCACGCTCTGAAAGGGAGCAATGACATGGTATAAACAACTGCCCGAGGAGTTCATCACCTCGTGGAAACAGCTCGGCAGGATGTTCTCGTGGCACTTCACAGCATCTCGCCGCCACCCCAAAACTGAGGCCTCCCTCGGAGCCATAATCCAGGGGAAAGACGAACCTCTCCGAGCATATATTGAGAGGTTAAACAAGGAAGTTGTCCAGGTCCCTACGACAGATAAGATGAAGAAGTTCCTGCTCGAACAGGGGGTCCGCCCGGACTCCGAGTTCGCTAAAGCCATTGGCCTCACGCCACCGAGGAACTTGGACGCCCTCCTCCTCAAAGCCCAATCTCATATCCATTACAAGGAGAAGATTGCAGCCAGTAACGTCTGAGCGTCTCGCTGCCAGGAGAACGCCCGGGCTTCCAAAGGAGAAGAAGCCTCGACGTCACGTCGGGGTGAACGAAGGCACGAGGACCGTCCCCGCGACTCCCGTGACAGCAAAGGGCCCTCAGGGCGTTTCCATGATTACACTCCCCTGACCGTTTCCAGGGAAAAGATTCTGTCTGAATGTGCCAATTCAGAGTTCAAACAAGCCGGGGTCCGTTTCCCCAAACAGCTGCCGAACAGACCAAACATGGACAAGTCAAAATACTGCCGCTTCCACAAAAGTCACGGCCATACCACAGAGGACTGCATCCATCTGAAGGATGCCATAGAGATACTAATCAGGGACGGCCACCTGAAGCAGTTCGCGAAGAAGAAGGACACTCCTCGGCAGAACACCCAGGAGTCCAAGAAGGTCAAGGAAGAGGTACCCTCCTCGGACGACGTCAACGTATAGGTCGCAATGTCCATCTCGCGGCCAGAGGACTTCTACGTCCCAGACGGGCTCAACGCCCTTGCTTATTTCACGGCCCACAGCCCGTGGGAGACTTTTCCTTCCGCCATGGTCATTTCTGGCGGGGGATTCAACAAAGTCACTGTGGGTTCTGTGAAATGGAAGTTCGACCACCTGATCAACACCAGCTCCAACAAAGTGACCACGTTTGATCAGGCCCAGAAGGGCTTCGTCCCTATCTCCTTTTACAAAGAGGAACTCCTCGGCGGCTCCCCGAACTCCAACATACCTCTGCTCGTCAGAGCCCGGATGGCGAACTTTGACGTTCGCAGAATACTTGTCGACCAAGGCAGCTCGGTCGACATCATGTACTCCCAGCTGTTCTCAACACTGCAGCTGGACGAATCGCACCTTACCCCCTACATAGGGTCCGATTTACAGGGATTCAACGGGTTTGTGACCAAGCCGTGGGGTTACGTCGAGTTGATCGTGACCTTCGGAGCAGCTGAAACGGCCAGATCCTTCAAGGTGCAATTTCTGGTAATCGACTGCCCGTTGCTTTACCAGTGCATTTTTGGAAGGCCAACTCTAGCCGAGTTGGTAGCAGTGCCATCGACTATCCACCTGAAGATGAAGTATTACACTTCAAAAGGAATGGTCGCCACCCTCCACGGTGATATAGAAGCTGCCCGACGGTGTTTTGAAGCAGCTACAAAGGGGCTCAACGCCATCGCGCACAAGCCTAAAGCATCCAGCAAGCCAGCACTGCCGAGCAGCTTCGAGGAGCCCAAGCCTCTGCCCCAGGTCAACTCTATCGACCTCGACAGTCGCTTCCCCGAGGACCAACAGGAGGAACGAGCAGCTTCAGCTAGCCCATCCGCGTCACCCAGGAGCAGCTCCCATCCGATGCGCCCAATCCCGGATGGCAACTTCGAGCTAGTCCTGTTCGGCGAAGACCCCCAACGGGGAGTGAGAATCAGAACAAACCTGCATGACATCGCGAGGAAGCAGCTCAAACCGTGCCTCCGAGAGAATGTCGACCTTTTCGCGTGGAGTGCCGCGGAAATGCCCGGCCTGGATCCATCCGTCGCATGTCACCAGCTGACCATTGATCCGGCCATCAAGGCCGTAGCACAACGTAGGAGGAAGCAGTCTCCGAAGAAAACGGAGGCTGCCGAAAAAGCTGTAAAGGACCTCCTCGAGGCCAAATTTATTTCGAAAGCCAAGTACACCACTTGGCTGTCCAACGTTGTATTGGTTAAAAAATCTAATGGAAAATGGCGCATGTGCATTGATTATACCGATCTCAATAAGGCATGCCCGAAGGATGTCTACCCCTCCCCAATATTGATAAACTTGATAATTCTGCTGGTTTTAAACTTTTATCGTTCATGGATGCCTACTCGGGCTACAATCAAATCCCAATGGCAATGTCCGACAAAAAATATACGGCCTTCATGACCGAATCGGGAAACTATTACTACAACGTAATGCCCTTCGGCCTGAAGAACGCCGGAGCAACGTACCAACGAATGATGAACAAAGTATTCGGGGAGAAATAGGCGACATGCTCGAAGTATATATGGACGACATGATCGTTAAGTCCCACGAGGAAACCGATCATATTGCCCACTTACGAAAGGTCTTCGAACAGGCCAGGAAATACAAAATGCGTTTTAATCCGGAGAAGTGCCGTTCGGTGTATGGGCAGGAAAATTCCTTGGCTTCTACTTAACGGAACGAGGAATCGAAGCCAATCCCGACAAATTCCGGGCATTCTCCGAGTTTCCTACGCCCGAGTTCAAAAAATCCATCCAGTCCCTTAACGCGATGCTCGCGTCACTATCTCGTTTCGTGGCCAAGTCCGCCCAGCACGCCCTGCCATTCTTCAAACTCCTCCGCAAAGAGGCAGCATTCGAATGGACCGAGGAGTGCGACGAGGCCCTTATACATCTGAAACGGGCACTCTCAGAGCCGTCGGTCCTCTCTCGACCAGACAACGGCGAAACGCTATACTTATATCTGGTCGTCACGACCGAGGTAGTGAGTGCCGCTCTCATCCGCGAGACGCCTGACGGGCAGAAACCCATTTACTTCACAAGCAAAGTGTTGCAAGGACCAGAGTTAAAATACCAGCAGATAGAGAAAGTGGCATTGGCCCTCATCAACTCAGCCAGAAGATTAAGACACTACTTCCTGGCTCACACGATCGTGGTTCGAACAGATCAGCCCATAAAGCAGCTGTTTGAACGACCAGATATGGCCGGCCGAATGCTTAAATGGTCGCTGGAGCTGTCCGAATTTGACATCCAATACGAAGGCCGAAAAGCCCTCAAGGCCCAAGCTCTGGCCGACTTCGTCGCGGAGATGACATTCGCAGACTCCCCCGCGAGCGAAGCGTGCAAGTGGACCATCTTCGTAGATGGTGCCTCGAGCTCGGCAGGAAGCGGTGCGGGGATCATACTGGAAAGTGACGAAGGAATTATCGTCGAGGTATCACTCACACTATCTTTCCCAACCTCCAATAACCAGGCGGAATACGAAGCCTTCCTCGCTGGGCTGCGCCTTGCCGAGGACCTGGGCGCACAAGAAGTCGTCATTTGTACAGACTCACAACTCGTGGCCCTCCAGGTCCGGGGTGAATACTTGGCCCTGGTAAAGAAGTAAATGGCAAAATTCACAAAAATGGAAGTGAAACACGTTCCCCGCGAACATAACGTACGAGCAGATGTGCTGTCTAAACTGGCCAGCACGAGAAGAAAGGCGGAAACAAATCTGTCATACAGGAAGTGCTTCCTCGACCCAGCATCGAGAAGACCTCCCCGACACTCGACGTGCAGGTGATTGGCGACAACAACTACTGGATGACCCCAGTCTACAACTATCTCGCCAAAGACGAACTCCCGTCCGATGCAAAGGAGGCCAGCACGATCAGGCGAAGAGCCTGCTCATATGTCTTGGTCGAAGGTAAACTATACAGGCGGGGATTATCTATTCCACTGCTCAAATGTGTCGAGGAGGAAATGGTCGCACACATCCTGCGTGAAATCCACGAGGGAAGGTCCCTTGCTCGCAAGGCTCTCCGAGCAGGGTACTACTGGCCGACCATGCAAAACGACGCAAAAGAACACGTGAAGAAATGCGACAAATGCCAGCGGCACGGGGACATGCACCTGGCTCCGCCTAACGAGCTCAAGGCTATGTCCTCCCCATGGCCATTCGCCTGGTGGGGCCTAGACATCCTAGGACCCTTCGTGGTAGGATCAAGTCAGAACAAGTACCTCATAGTGGGCGTAGATTATTTCACAAAGTGGATAGAAGCAGAAGCTCTAGCCAAAATAGCTGTGCTCAACATCCTGCGTTTCTACAAACGAAACATTCTTGCACGTTTCGGTATTCCCTAAGCGATAGTAATGGACAACGGGACGCAGTTCACGGACAGGAAGTTTTAGGACTTCGTCGCCCAACTAGGCACGAAACAACACTTCGCATCCGTCGAACACCCTCAAATAAACGGGCAGGCTGAGGCAGCGAACCGAGTCATCCTTCGAGGCCTCAAACGAAGGCTGGACGAAACAAAGAAGGCATGGGTCGAGGAGCTTCACAGCGTGCTCTGGGCATACCGTAAAACTCCTCATTCAACGACCGGGGAGACACCTTTCCGTTTAGCATACGGAATCGAGGCTGTAATCCCCATCGAAGTTCACGTGCCCTCTAGGCGGACATAGTCACCCCTAGACGAGGAGATGAACGACGAATCTTTAAGAGAAGAGCTCGACCTCGTCAAGGAAATCAGAACCGGGGCAGCTCTCCGCGAAGCCTCACTGAAACAAAAGATCACCATCAGGAACAACGCCAAAGTGATACGACAAGAGTTTGACGTGGGGAGCCTTGTCCTAAGAAGAAACCACAAAGACTCTCGCAAAGGAAAACTAGCAGCCAATTGGGAGGGACCCTATCGCGTCCGGGCAAAAATGGAAAATGGAGCATACTACCTAGAACATCTCACTGGGGAAAAACTTGCTCGACCATGGAACGCTGAGAAGCTAAAACAATACTACAGCTAAATCCTCGGTTCGACTCATCGCAACGACGAACGTCAGCTACCGACCACTATGCGCGTCTAGGTACAAGCGTCGCATACGACTAAAGCATAGCCCCGCTCAATAACGAGCCCGGTAAGTGCTCGACAATGGTCCTCGATCGAGCATCGCCGTCGTCAGAGTACCACGATTGGCAGAACCCCAGCTCGCGATGGGACGTTCACGCCGCGAACTCAGGCCTCAAACGCGACCTGAGCTCCGCTCCCTGCCAGGATATTCCCCGGCAGTTCGACCAGTTCCCCACACTGCCAAACACATCTATTACGAGCAATCCCCCCAGAAATAGTCACACAAGTCAAGTACCCCCTATTACGGGCGGACATATATTCACAACATGCATACAACACTTAGCAAAAATAAAAGCAAGTAAAGTCATGCAAACAACAGAACTAAATATGTGATAATTTAACAAGTGGCCGCAAAGACCACAATTGTACGTTGTTACATAAAACGGGGGCCATGCCCCCCCAAAAATAAATTACAATGGCACGCAGGCCGGACTCATTACAACAACATCAAAAAAATAAACAAATTCCTCATACATCAGCGTGCTCGGTTGACTCTGGCTCGGGTCCCTGCTCCTCTGCGGACTGATCCTCGGGGGTAACAACGAGGAGACCTTCGGGCAAGACAATGCGACCATCCTCAACACGCGCAAGATAGTGAGTACCCTCGGCAGAGATCTCAAGCCCAGGGTTCACCACACGCAATTGAGCCACGGCGCTTTGAAAAGACTCATCTGCCACGGCGATGCCGTCATCTTCGGCCAGCAGAAGGCGGGCAACCAGCTCAGACCTAGTCTTTAACTCTTTTACATCATCCGGCTCGTCGGAACCCGGGGCTCTGGCCGCCATCAACTCTTTGTTCAGCTCCTCGGCAGCCTTTTTCTCCACCGCCAGCTTGGAGACATCCTCCTTCAGCCTGGCCGTCTCCTCTTCGGCCTTCCTCCGAGCCTCGCGGGCACTCTTAGCTTCCTCTTTGAGGGTCGCCTCAGAAGCCCGGGCAGCTTTAAGTTCGGACTCAAGTGCAGAGTCCCCTTCTGCGTAGACAGCAGCCATCTCCAGCATCCTGACCAGGCCAGAAGCATCTTGGGCCACCAGTTCCCTCTTGCTCGGGCGATCCATGCCTCCCAAGCAAAGGGATTCCGCCCGAGGGACGACCAAAGAGTTGCCTTCAAAGAACCTCCTATCAAGGATACACGGAGGGAGCTCAAACTTCCCTTTCTCCGGCACGCGGGTAAGGTCCATAGCGTCTGATGTCCTTGGCCGCTTCGACCGCCCAGTCAAGGGCAGAGGAGATCCCCGTGGAGTAGGAGAGGGAGAAGAAGAGGCCCCTGTGACAGTTTGAACAAGAGGAGGAGCACGGGCACCAGCAGGCCGAGATTTAGGAGGAGTCGCTCCATCTTTATTCCTCGCCATAGCATGCCTCACCACGCGATCGCGAGCCTGAGGCATCTCACCTACACAAATAAAAAAAAAACGAGCATGTTAGCTACGAGGAAAAGAGATAACACAAATAAAATCTAAATAACTAAGACTACCGAGCAGTTTCTCAGCGTCCGCGGGAGTCTTGCACTCCAGCAGTGCCTTAACATTGACGAATATGCGCTCAACTCTCTGGCTCCCATCCTCCTCGAAGATAGGGCTACCCTTGTTCGTCTAGCAGCTTGCAAGATTGAAGGAGTTGACCCAGTTCACCAGCTTCTCGTACGCCACGGCGTCCTACCCGCGCAGATCGCTCGGCTGAAAGACATAATTGCTGGGCTTCTTGGAGAAATGGTCGGCTGCCCAGCGGATGGGGAACCTGTAGAGCCTCTGCCCAATATATTTCCCCTCCTCGTTAAGTAGCTCATTTCCATCCTCGTCAACCTCAATTTCCCAAACGTATGTGCTGTCCTGGGCCACCTCAGACACGGGTTCAACGACGAAGTACCGCTCCTTGAAAGTCCGGATTGACTCCGAGAACGGCTTAAATAGCTTGTTGGGCCGCTTCAAAGAAACCCATCCGTACTTCTTCCCTGTCAGCTGCCTTTGAAGATGGAAAATAGTAAAGAAAAGAGGGAGAGTAGTCCCTAGAGAGAGATGCTCGCACACCAATTCAAAAGCCCGGATGAAGGCCAGCGAATTAAGGTGAAGTTGGGAAGGGGCCAGCTTTAGATGCTCGAACACCGATCGCTGGAAATCAGTGAAAGGCAGCCTCAGTCCCAGCTCTTTGAAGGCATACTCGTACATTATAAAGCGGTCCCCGAAATCCGTGCAGACCCGCTCGTTCAAAGTAGGGAAGTGCACCTTCCACTCCCCTTCTGGTCCTACCTCCGTAAAGACGTCCGCCAAAGACTTTGCGAACGTAGAAATATGCTCGGAAGGTTCGACCACCTCCCACTCCTCCGCGGAGAACCCTTCGACTTCTTCCTCTACGGCATCCATCTCTTCTTCCTCCCCGGCATTGCTGGAGGAACTTGAGGTCGCCGAGCTCGAAGCCGTCGAGCTACTATTTTCCTCAGAGCCGGTTTCCTCCTCGGACGTGTCTAGGATAACCTCTCTGTCTGGCCCCGTCGCCATTACGATCACCTGAAAAGCAGAGAAGACAGTGAATTCGACAGCAAATCAAATCCACCCTTCCACTGCTAAGTCAAGTGAAAGGGCGCGCAAAGGGCTGAGGACAACGTCCCCGGCCTAAGCCCTAACATTGAAAGAAAAACTAAAACCTCCCCGCGAGGAGATGCTCGAAACGTATCATCCTCCTCCGAGGAGCTTCCCCGTACTCATGCCCAGATTTCGTTTGAAGCTCCATCGGAAACCGCAAAGCTTCACCAGAATCTGGAAACGTTCTACCAGAAAATTCATCGCCCTATCAGAAGATGAACAGACACGGTGGTCACGCATGCACAACTACCGCAACCACGCCGTGGACCATCCTACTCGCTGAACGCACTATCTACTCTGGCGAAGTGCTGGAGGTAGTAAAATGGCAGAACCACCGTCCACCACCAACACTCGCCAGAAATCCACCTATTTTGTCATCTAAAGCTAACCCTAACTGCATACAATCTACCACTAACAACAAAAAGGAGTAAAACAAGTTACAGATCAGAAAACTTACTTGATTTTGGAAGAAGGTAGAAGCTGCTCGAAGCTGGTGACGGTGGTCTGAAAGCCTGAAGACGGTGACGGGCAAGAACTCAAAGAGACGGAGAGAAATCAGAAAGGAAAAGTTTCAAATGAAACAGTTTCCCCCCTTTTTATAAAAAGGGGCACGTGCAACCACGCGCCCGTAGGCCATTATGACTACCCGCTAGCCATCATTGCCTATTAACTGCTACACGGAGCTCTAGGTACACGTGGCGCCCCAACGTTTCAAATTCTGTCTGACCATTAGTCTCCCTGTACACCGGGTAACAAGGTTGCGACCACGAATATCACGAACACCTGGGGCCAGAGTACTTTGAGACAATCCTCCTAGCCTACAAACGACGACTCCGTAGCAACGAGCAGTCCTTAAGTCATCACTCCCATGCTCGGGAGCAACGACTTGGAGGGCTCCTGTTCTGGACTGGACCAATGGCTAGAATTGGCCCAATCCGCCTCTGCTCCAGAGCGGCCCATATTGCCTAAGTCCAATCCACAGAGGGGCAAAAGTGACCTTTCTGCCCCTCCAACCGGGCAAGGAATGCAACGTTCCTCCCCGACGTTTATGCCCGTTACGCACGGCTTTCTCGCTGCCCGAACAGCAGAGGACAGGTGCCCAGAACTGCGGTTATGCCCGACATAATGGCTAGTTTTGGGCATCCTGCCCGACATAACGGCTAGTTTGGGCAGTTACCTATTCTTTGGGGAAAACGGTTATTTCGCCCCGAAAATAGGACCGTTGGCCACGCGCTGGGGGCTCTATATAAACCCTATCGCTTGAGAGGGTCAGGTATCCAATATTCACCCTACGAATTCATACTTTGTACTTGCCCCTTTTTCTCTAACCCTTTCTTACTTGAGCGTCGGAGCGCCTTGCAGGTACACCCCCTCCTCTCCACACGACCAGCATCCCTGACGCACTTGGCGGCCTGATTCTACAGGATCTGATCCAGCCTTCACGATCAAAAACATTTGCTCCGTAAACACGGGTTTTCCTCAAAATACTCAAAAGCCATCAAATTAGCAGTGGAACCACCATAACCACAATAATCCAAAATCAAAATGGTTTCTAATAAAAACCATAATTATTCAAAATTAACAACAAAATAACAACTCAACATGGTTCAACTCAACGACCCAACCCGATGTTACAATATCAGAGCAAGACCCTCTACATCGACCAAAAGCAAATAAACTCCAAAAGTACTCGAAGGCATCCACAACTAAGCCTGATCATCTGCATGTTATCCACGTGGAGGAAACATTCAAACAGGCAGGGTGAGTAATCACAATTCATTATAATTAATATAAAAACAAGATATGCATAATATGGCATCATTATCATATACAACATCATCAGGGTCATCACAAAGGAAAATATCCAAAATCACGATATCATAAATCACATCAATGCCATATAAATGCAATGCACAACAAGACTCATGCATGTGGTACCAATTTGTCAAAGTCGATGGACACTAGGCCATCACCCTCCAAAGATCCCCGTCATTAGGATCGATTCTACACAAGAACCGGAGCACATCAAAATTACCTCACATCCACACAATGGGATTGAAGCCACAATAGACCAAAGTCTGGAATGCTATGAATGCATGATACACAACATCATTATCATCATCATCATCAATAAACGTCATTTTGTGCATCATCATTCATCAAAATCTCATGTTAATCATATCATCATTTATTCATCAAAACATCATAAATCATCGTCTCATAATCATCAATATAATCATGGTAATTCCTCAGAGTAATCATAGCTCAAAACATCAAGACAACACAAGAATCATAAAACAAATTCGCGAACAGAAGGCATTCGCTAGATAGTTTGCTTTGCGAACTTGTTCACTGGGGTGTTCGCCTAGCGAGCTGCCAGCGAACCCCAAAATCCCATACAAAAACCAGAGAAACCCCATTCTTTCTCTCCCTCGCTACCTCTATTCGCCTAGCGAAGTTATTCACTGGGAAGTTCGCTGTGCGAATCTTGGGCGAGTGTTCGCTTTACGAAGAAATCATTTGCTTTGCGAAGAAATCATTTGCTTTGCGAGGTCGCGATTTCCTGCAATCGCTGCTACGCATCAGTAGCATATCAGACCCAAAAACCTTACGGGTTCAGCCTCATTTAGCCCAAAACACCCCCAAAACATCCCTAAGGCATTAAGGCAACGAGGACACAAATTCTATGACTATTAGGCCGATTTATTACACCATCCTAAACCTCAAAATCACATAAACCTTCACAAATTCAAATACCTTCACAATTCCCATAAATCCCTTTCCCTACAAGGTCAAAACAACAACAACAGATAAATTAGCCTCGAAAGCCTACTTTTATCCGATTCAATTCAACCCTTAATGATCAATCCACAAAAATGCCCTAAATCATCAATTTACTCCTAAACCCACAAACCCACATAAACCTCAAAAATCAACTTTAAACCCAATGAATTCCTATATCGAAAACAATGAAAGGCAATACTCCCCATACCTTAGATTGTCGATTCCAAGCTTTCTTTCTTGAGTTCTTGGAAACCTTCTCGAATCCTAAGCTTTTCCCTCTTTCCTCAGAGCTCTGGCCTTTTCCTTCTTTTCACGGTCTAACAAAAGGATTCCTATTCCTCTCAAATTCTCCTTTTTGTTAAACCTAACCCTTGGGCTTCTAAAATGGGCTTTCCCAATATTACCCTCACTAACTCCTCCTTAAAATTCCAATTTACCCTTAATCCTTCTAATATTATTTAAATAAATAATAATATTATATATTCTATATTATATACTAATATTTAAAAAAATAACCAAAACTCCACAAAAATACCAACATCACCACAAACCATCAAAATTCACAAAAATTCACGAATATTATATTTAAATAAATTAAATGAATATTCTTACAGATTTGGGGTGTTACATCGACTCTACCGACCTCGACAGCCACTTCTCTGAAGATGATCAGAAGGAGACCCAGACTTGCCTGAGCAGCTCATCCACTTCAACCAGCACCAACAATGGCTCCCATACGATACACCTGATTCCAGATGGCGAGTTCGAACTCTTCCTGCTCGGCGATGACCCTCGGAGAGGAGTAAAGATAAGGACCAGCCTCCCCGACATAGCGAGGAAATAACTCAAAGCTTGCCTCTGAGAAAACGCAGACTTGTTCGCCTGGAGCGCCGCAGAAATACCCGGCTTAGATCCTATTGTCGCCTGCCATTAGTTCACAATTGACCCCGCCGTCAAGGCTGTAGCACAACGTAGGAGAAAGCAGTCTCCGGAGAAAACAGAGGCTGTAGAACAAGCTGTAAAAGACCTTCTCGAGGAAAACTTTATTTCAGAAGCCAAGTACACCACTTGGCTGTATAACGTGGTACTCATCAAAAAATCTAATGGAAAGTGGCGTATGTGTGTTGATTATACTGATCTCAATAGGGCATGACCCAAAGATGCTTACCCCCTCCCTAATATTGATAAACTTGTTGATAATTCTACACAGCCTTCATGACCAAGTCGGGAAATTATTACTACAACGTAATGCCCTTCGGCTTGAAACGCGCTAGTGCGGCCTATCAAAGGATGATGAACAAGGTCTTCCGGGGAGAAATCGGCGACATGCTCGAAGTCTATATGGACGATATGATCATGAAATCCCACGAGGAAACCGATCACATGGCCCATTTAAGAAAGGTCTTCGAGAAAGCCAGGAAATACCGGATGCGTTTCAACCCGAAGAAATGCACTTTCGGGGTACAGGCGGGCAAGTTCCTCGGCTTCTATTTGACAGAACGAGGAATCAAAGCCAACCCCGACAAGTGCAGGGCAGTCTCTGAATTTCCTACGCCCAGCTCAAAGAAATCCATCCAACGGGATGCTTACTTCATTATCTCATTTCGTGGCTAAGTCTGCCCAGCACACACTTCCCTTCTTCAAACTCCCCCGGAAGAAGGCGGCGTTTGAATGGACGGAGGAATGGGATTAGGCTCTCCTCCACCTAAAATGAGCACTATTAGAGTCGCCAGTCCTCTCTCGGCCAGATAACGGCAAAACCTTGTACCTTTATCTCATCGTAGTGATCGAGGTCGTGAGCCCCGCCCTCATCCGCAAGATGCCCGACGGGCAGAAACCCATCAAATAGAGAAGGTATCCCTGACCCTCATCAACACTGCATGGAGACTACAACACTACTTCCTGGCTCACACGATCGTGGTCCGAACAGATCAACCCATGAAGCAACTGTTGGGACGTCTAGACATGGCTGGCAGGATGCTTAAGTGGTAATTAGAGCTATCATAGTTTGACATTCAATATGAAAGCAGAAAGGCCCTCAAGGCCCAGGCGCTGGTCGACTTTGTCGCAGAAATGACGTTCACCGATTCCCCCACATGCGGGGTGCACAAATGGACCATCTTCGTCAATGAGGCATCTAGCTCTGCAGGAAGCGGGGTAGGTATCATCTTGGAAAACGACGAGGGAATTATTGTCGAAGTCTCACTCACCTTATCTTTTGCTACTTCAAACAACTAAGCTGAGTATAAAGCCTTCCTCGCGGGTCTTCGCCTAGCCGAGGACCTGGGAGCCGAAGAAGTCATCATCTGCAACGATTCTCAGCTCGTGGCCCTTAAAGTTCGAGGAGAATATCAGGCCAAGAATGACAACCTGTCAGAATACTTGTCCCTGGTCAAAGAAAAAATGACAAAGTTCGCAACAGTACAAGTAAAACATGTTCCCCGCGAACATAACGTTAGAGCAGATGTGTTATCTAAACTGGCGAGCACGAAGAAAAAGGACAGAAACAAATCTGTCATCCAGGAGGTGCTTCCTCGACCCAACATCGAGAAAACCTCCACAATCCTCGACGTGCAAGTCATCGACGACAGCAACGGCTGGATGACCCCCGTTTATAATTACCTCGCTTCGGATGAACTCTCATCCGACCCCAAAGAGGCCAGCATAGTCAGGCGTAGAGCATGCTCCTACGTCTTGGTCGAAAACAAGCTCTACAAGCGAGGATTCTCCACCCCCTTACTCAAGTGCATCGAGGAATAGATGGTTGCCCATATCTTGCACGAGATCCACGAAGGAATCAATGTCCAGCACATCTGGGGGAGATCCCTCGCCAGGAAGGCCCTACGAGCAGGGCACTACTGGCCAACCATGCAGCATGACGCAAAAGAGCACGTGAAGAAGTGCGACAAATGCCAACGACATGGGGACAAGCACTTGGCTCCGCCTAACGAGCTCAAAGCTATGTCCTCCCCGTGGCCCTTTGCATGGTGGGGCCTAGACATCCTGGGACCATTCGTCGTAGGGTCAAACCAAAACAAGTACTTGATAGTAGGTGTTGATTGCTTCACAAAGTGGATAGAAGCAGAGGCCCTGGCCAAAATAACGGACCACAACATACTTCACTTCTACAAGCAAAACATCCTTGTCGGCTTTGGCATCCCACAAACAATAGTCACCGACAACGGGACACAGTTCACTGACAGAAAATTTCAGGACTTCGTTACCCGACTAGGCACGAAACAACATTTCGCGTCTGTCAAACATCCCCAAACCAACGGACACGTTGAAGCGGCGAACAGAGTAATCCTACAAGGCCTCAAACGGAGGCTGGATGAAACGAAGAAAGCCTGGGTCGAGGAACTACACAACGTACTCTGGGCCTACCGCACTATGCCCCACTCTTCAATCGTGGAAACTCCTTTTTGCCTATCTTACGGGACTGAGGCCGTGATCCCCATCAAGATACACGTGCCATCCATAAGGACTGAATCACCCCTGGATGAGGAGGCAAATGACGAGGCACTGAGTGAAGAGCTTGACCTCTTCGAAGAGGTCCGATCAGGAGCAGCCCTCCGTGAAGCCTCATTAAAACAAAAAATCGCGATCAGGCACAATGCCAAGGTTATTCGGCGGGAATTCCAAGTGGGAAGCCTCGTCTTAAGAAGGAACCACAAGGATTCTCGAGAAGGCAAACTCGCCGCAAACTGGAGGGGCCCTATCGCGTCCGAGCAAAGACGGAGAATGGGGCCTACTACCTAGAATACCTCAACGGGGAAGAACTTTCTTGACCATGGAATGCTGAAAAGCTAAAATAATATTATAGTTGAGGCCCTAATCGTCGGTTTGCTTCGTCGTGCGATAGAAGTATAACATTCTGACTATGATGCACGCCCAGGTACAAGCATCGTATATCGGCTAAGGCATGATCCCGCTCAAGAAGGGGCATGACCATTTCCTGACGGAAGTTCCTCAACCGAGCCCGCCGTCGTCAAAGTACCATGCTATGTAGAACACCCAACTCGTGATGGGAGGTTCACATCGCGAACTCAGGCCTCAAAATAATAAATTACATAAAAAGATGGCACGCAGGCCAACGATTCAACAACAACAAAGAAAAACCATCACTCATCCATCTGCTCTGCCTCCTCGAGGATAGGCTGCGTCGGCTGAGACTCCTCGTCAAGGATACGGGCATATTCATCGCCAATCTGGAAGAAATCGGGATTGACAATCTTGCCATCTTCAACATGACTCAAAAAGTTGGTCCCCTCCGTGGACAGTTAAACCCCTAGATTCACAAGTTTGAGCTGAGCCACAACATTATTGAATAATTCCTCCCCGATGGTACAGACATCATCCTCCGCCTGCACAATGTGAGCAACCAGCTCAGCCGGAGTCTTTAGTGCCTTCAACTCGTCGGGTTCATCTTCAGCTGGAGCCACCGCGGACCTCACCTGCTCGACCAGGTCTTCAGCAGCCTTCTTCTCAGCGACCAGGGTCTCATTCCCCCCTTTCAATTTAGCAGCCTCCTCTTGAGACTTCCTCATCGCATCATCAGCAGCCTTGGCCTCCTCCTTGGCCTTCTTCACCTTTTCTTCCAGGGATGATATCGCCGCTTGGGCATTCTTTAGCTCAGATTCGGAGGAGGAGTCTTCCTCGGCATAGACCGCCGCCATCTCTAGTACCCTGATCAACATAGAGGCATCTTGCGCCAGCATCGCCCTCTTGCTCAGGCGGTCCATTCCCTCGAGCTTTAAGGACTCTGCCCGAGGTACCGTCAAAGATGATCCGTCAAAGAACCTTATGTCATGAAGGCAGGGAGGAAGCTCAAATTTGCTCTTCTCTCCTGCCCGACTGAGATCCACTACCTCGTTCTGACGCATCCGCTTGAACCTTGTAGTCCCAGGCACCGGGGAACCCTGGGTAGATGAGAGAATGGGTGAGGAGCTCCCCGACGCCAACTGATGAGGAGGCACCCGCTGAGTAAGACGATTCTTCGGATTTGCGGCATCGGCCTTGCCCTTTGCAAGCGCATTCTTCACCATCATTTCGTGTGCTGAAGGCATCTCACCTGCAAAGACATAACGAACACGTTAGCAAACGAGGAAAATTAGAATTCGGACAAGCTAAAATATAATAAATACTGGCAAGTAGTTTAAGGGCATCAGCATGGGTTTTGTACTCAAGGAACGTCTTCGTGTTGATATAGCATAGTTCCACTTTTTTCCCACCATCTTCCTCGAAGATCGAGTCCCGTTTCTTGGTCCAGCACTCAGCAAGGTTGAAGCTGCCGACGTAATTCACCAGCGCGACATAGTCGGCGTTGTCGTTGCCTTCCAGCATCTCCGGCTTGGCGATGTAGTGGTCGGTGCCCTAAGAAAAATGACTCCCGCTCCAGCAGAAGGGGAACTTAAACACTCTGTCCGCCACCAGCTTACCATGCTCATCGTAAAGGTCATTACCGTCGTCGTTCGTCGATACTTCCCAAGCATACGTAGTGTCCTGAGCTCTCATCAACACGGGTTCAATGATATAAAACCTCTCCTTAAAGGTTCTGATAGACTCCGAGAATGGTTTGAATAATTTCTTCGCTTACTTCAGCGAAACCCATTCGTACTTTCTCCTGAAACCTGCCTCTAGAGATGAAAGATCGTAAAGAACAAAGGAAGGGTGGCTCCTATCTTCAGGAACTCACATTGCAGCTCGAAAGCACAGATGAACGCCAGTGAGTTAGGGTGCAGCTGCGACGGGGCCAAGTCCAAGTGTACGAAGACAGACCGTTGAAAGTCGGTGAAAGGCAGCCTCAGTCCTATGTCTTTGAAGACGTACTCGTACATCGGGAACATCTCCCCGTAATCCGTACAAATACGGTCGTCCTCACCTAGGAAATGCACCTCCCACTTCCCTTCTGGCCCCACGGTGGTGAAGACATCCCCGGTATATGAAGCAAAGACGAAAGCATGTTCAGCAGGCTCTGTAACTGTCTGCTCCTCCGCAGAGGCCCTATTAGGGGGAGTCTCCCCGACATCGCTAGGCGCGGTTGAAGCTTCAGTGTCACTACTCTCCGAGGAGCTTTCCGAGGACGAGTCTATAAGAATCTCCTTCTCAGGTTCGCGTGCCATCTCGTTCACCTAAAAAGCAGAGGACAAAAGTGAATTCAACTGCAAAATCAAATCTACCCTTCCACCGCTAGTTAAGTGAAAGGGAGTGCAAAGGACCAAGGACGATGTCCCCGGCCTAAGCCCTAAAATCAAACGGCACAAGAGTACCGCGCGAGGAAATGCCTGGAGCAACCCCTACTGTGCGTGCGGGAAATTTCTCCCCAGGTCACTACCTAGAACTTCGTTTGAAGCTTCACCGAAAAACTCATGAATTCACCGAAAAATTCATGAGCTCCGCCAGTAACGCTGACGCTCGTCGTCGCAATGACGTCAGAAACATCCTAAGTTTACAAGCTTCTAAATGCTCCGGCGACCACGACGGCAGCAGAGAGTGGCCAGGCCACCGCCTGCCACCAACAGTCACCGGAAATTACTACGGTAACTACCTAGAGTAAACCTATCCACATGCATTCTAGTAAAATGAAAGCAGAAAAGCTGGAAACAGAGGTAGAGATGAGTAACTTACGTGGTTGAGGAAGCTTTAATGGGTCAAAGATGCTGCTCGGAGCTTTGTATGGCGGCGAAAACGGTGGCTAACAGCGGCGACAAACTGAAGACTCAGAGAGAACAATGGAAGAGGAGAGAGAAGCGAAAAGCGCAAATGAGCAGCTCCACCTCCTATTTATAGACATTCTGAAGGCACGTGCACTAGCACGCGCGGCTAAGGGCATCATCATGACCCTAACCTAGCCATCATGACGCATTTAATGCAGCACAAGGCTCGAGGCACACGTGGCGTCCCATCTCTTCAGATTACCTCAACTGTTGGTCTCCCCGCATGCCGAGAACCCCAAACAATGTTACGTATCCCGCGGGCACGAGATCCATCAGGAATCTCAAAGCAGCTCCACCTCGTCGACAAGCGACAACCCCTTCCAAATCTCCCCAGGACTGCAAACTATCCTTAAGTCATCACTCTCATGCTCAGGAGAAACAACTTAGCGGGCTCCTGTTCGGGACTGGACCCATGACTAGGCATGGCCCAATCCATTTCTACTCCCAGAACGACCCAATTGCCTATGTTCAGCCAATATAGGGCAGCATTTACCTTTCTGCCCCTCTGCCGGGCACATATGGTTAGAGGGCCCCAGGGTCATCTGCTCCTCCTCAGCATCCCTGCCCGTCATGCATGGCTCTACCATCCAGAAACAACCACAACGTCTGTGCCCGGAACTACATATTTGCCTGTGGCAACGGATAGTTTCGGGCACATCTATCCGTCTTAACGGCTAGTTTTGGCAGTTACCTATTCTTCGGGAAACAGTTATTTCTCCCCGAAAATAGGGATCGTTGGCCATGCGCTGGGGGCATTATAAAAACCCTCTCATTCGAGAGGGTCAGGTATTCAAAATCATCCTAAGAAACACATACTTTTGTACTTGCCTTTCTTCCTCTCCTGATTCTTACTTTCGCATCGGAGTGCCTTGCAGGTACACCCCTTCCTCATCTCATACACCCAACATCATAGATGACTTTCTTGGCCCGCTTCAGGTTCTGATTAAAAAAGTGTGGGACACGCTTGAAAGGATCTATGAAGGCTCTACTAATATCCGAAGGGAAAGGATGAGCACACTAGACCAAGAATTAGAGATACTAAATTAAAATGAAGTAAATCTTCACAGATGATTCTCAAGTGTTAAATTTTTTTCAAACGTTTTCAAAGATTTCATCTCTTGCAGGTATATAAGATTTAAAGACTAGTGTTAGAAACCTGACTCGACACTAAAATCTGGAGATACAAATATTCTTGATAATTTACATGATAAAAGAAACTCAAAAAGGAAGAAATAGTACAGACAATCCAAAGTAAGATAGGAAACGAAAAGGAGATCATAAGGGATTATCCAAATTCATTTGAGGAATCAAATGAAGATGAATGATTTGTAGTATAAAAGGTTAATTTTCAAATAAGAAAATATTGTTCAAAGCACATACCCAAATATTTTTTTTGTCCATAAGGAGAAATAGTTCCACTTTTAAATAATTCTTTGGAAGGAATCTCAATAAGAAAGAAATTGATTCTAGAGGTGCCTCTTGAAGGTGAGAAAAATACACAAGAATGGGTGTTGAATTGTGTATGTGAATTCTTTTTCACTTCTCATAAACAAAATTCAGAATCTAAATAAATTAAGAATCTGATCTCAGAGTTATTAGCAGCGGAATGGATAATAATCAGTAGCAAGAAATAAAGCAACACAAAGAGTTACCCTAGTTCTTCTCCAAAACTGAGAGTAGTCAAGTCCCCTTGTCTAATCAGAGATTTTAATATAATCAAACCAATTACACTTTGCTCAAGCAAACTAGCAAGAAACTTCAACTTCTCAATCACACTAGAAAGAGACTTCTGCTCAAGCACACAAGCAAGAGGCTTTTGTTCAAGCATACAGGCAAGAGGCTTATTTTGCTCAAGCACACAAGCAAGAGACTTCCACTCATCAAGCAAACTAGCAAGCGACTTCCTATACTCTAAAATCAGAAGTATATAAGTGATACAGCACACACAAATATTCTTAAACACTAAATATTTCTAAGATATAAAAAGATAAGAAATCTTAAGAACTTGTGCAGTAAATGGATAAAACTTTAGCTCAAAGTTGTGCTCAGGGTTGTTCTCATTAGATAGTTTGTTAGTTTTCTTCCTTCAAATATTCAACTCCTTTTATAGAAGGGGAAAAAGAGACGTTGGAAGGTAACTTGCACAAGTGATCTTTGTTGAGACGCGGTTCCAAGAGAGACGTTGGAAGTTATCCTTTATTCTTTGTGCAATAACTTTATCCACTGCGTATTTCTCATACTAGGTATCTACCAAGATGTTAAGGCAGAATTAAGAGGTCACGTCAACTTTCCTTGAGCCTTGCACTAAGAAACTCTAGTTGACTTTTTCAATGATCTGGAGTTGACAAGATCGAGGTTCTTTAGAGACAGAGTACGGTTCAAAAGCAAAATACCTTTAGTTCATGTCTTTCACAATTTGAGTTGTCACCAGAAGCAGAGATACCACGATCTGATTCATCAGATTCTGGCCCTTCAGAATTTGAGTCCATTAGCTTCTCTTCATATGCTTATATCTAGGGGTGGCAAACGGGCATGCCCGCCCCGTTTAGGCCCGCCCCGCAAATGCCCGCAAAAAAATGGGGCGGGGCGGTCATAGTTGAGGATGCGGGCCTAAAACTTAGGTCCACCCCGCAAAAAAGTGAGGGTGGGGCAGGGAAAACCCGCGGGCACTGCACCTTTTAAGCTTAAAAATGCAAAATTTTATGTAAATGCTCGTGCCCGCAAAAGCCCGCGAAGAAAACGGGGCGGGGCGGGGAGGACACATTAGAGGGTGAGGGCCTAAATCCTTGGCCCACCCCGCACTATAGTGCGGGTAAAACGGGCATGCCCAACGGGCCGGACCCGTTTTGCCACCCCTACTTATATCATGGTTAATCCTTAGTTAAATTTTAAGCTTATGATCCTGCACACATGAGCATATGTTAGTATACCCAATTGTTCTTTTAGTACTTAGTTATCATCATAACCCAAGAGATATGAACAATTTTGTTCCAACAATCTCCACTTTTTTTATGATGACAAACAAAGGTATTTAAGAATAATGGTTGGTCAGTTTAACTAACTTGATGAAATCATGGCATGAGGTTTCTAAGCCCCCCTGATTATAATAGTCCTAAGGTTGAGTTTTGTAATCTCCCCCTAAGTCCTATCCAAGTTATTTAAACTTATCTTGATAGAAGAAGGAAATAATCTTCAGATAAAAAGCACAAAAAAATCCTGATATGGGTTCAGGTGTATATAAAAGCATTCAAAATGCTTTTATCCTCTTTAAATACTCCCATGATTTTCTCCCCTTTTTGTCATCAACAAAAAGAAATTAAAAACAGGTGAGGAGAGAGAGAGAGAGAAAAGATACTGATAAAAATGTGAAAGAGTAAACTAGATCAACTAGTGATAGATAAGAATTTACTCCATAATTTCCAAGATAGTCAAAGTTAGATTCTAACAGTGTAGTCTTCAAGGAATGAGACTCAAGGAAGAACAAGATTCAAGGAACATAGTCTTCAAGACTGAAAAAGTTTGGCTTAAAAACACATCTATAAAAGAAGATGTTGTATTAACAATCTGATCACATTCCTCTAGAGTTTTTCTTTGCAAAACAAAAACACAGAAACAACAATGAAAAAGGAGATACGCAACTTGATGAAGAGGCGGGAAAGGAAAGAAAAGCAGAAAATGGAGGAAATAACAAAGGCTCAGAAATCCTCGAGTGAAGAAGAAGAAGGCACGTCTGTTGAAGATTCCAAAAAGGACAAAAACATAGAAACAACAATGAAAAAACTAAGGAAGAAGGAAAATCCAATCGAAGATGAGAGACATAAGGACTGGAAGGCTTATATGGAGACACAATAAAGGATAGATGATCAAATCTGAGGATTCCAACTATTTTTGAAGAAAATATATGTAATATCCTTTAGATCCAGATCATGTAATGTCTTCTTAATGAATAAACAACATTTTCATTCCTCAACCACTGTAACCATAAACTCCCTTTGACATTCATCGAGTTTGTGGTAATGCTTATCAATCAATCAGTAAAAAGAAATTAGAAAACAAAGGTAACAGAAACACATAAAGCAATTGTTTAGAAGAAGTAACACAAATAATAAGCAGAGATTGAAAACATTCCATTAAAAGAGAAGGATAAGTTACACATCGCAAAAAAATACAAATAAAATAAAACAAAATTTAAATAGATAAAAAAAAAGATCCGTCCAGAAAGACCGCCTTGACCTTAAAAGGGTCAACTTATCAGGCTTTCAAGGCTTTTGGCAGCATCAACTTATCACCCCCAGATTTGAGAAGCAACCTCAACCATAGTTTTCTCAACTCCTTGTTGAATGAAGAGTTCTAAAAGAACTCATCCATAAGAAATGAAGGATGAATTTCCCTCGTGAAAGGATATGAGAGTCATCTTCATATATTCAAACATAACATGGGGAAGGTTGATCTTCAAATCTGAGTTGAGAAGAAGCCGAAATTAATTTTCATTAATATCTAAAGAGTCCAGATTCTTGTTCTTTGGCAGACTAATGCCATGGAATCAAGATTAGAGACTTTAGACAGGTCGGACAGATTATAAAAAAAAGGTGAAAAGGAAAAGAAGATTCCTAAAAGAGCATATCTTGAGTAACACCTTCATCTTCAGAGTTTATTGCACTAGCAATAGAGGTAGGGTGATGGTGATAGGGACACCAGATACTACAATAAGAACGAAACACTCTAGATTTAGTTCTTGTACATATGCATTTACCCAGAATTCTTTGACCAGATTAGGGTAAGCAGGACCATAGAGCATATCAAAGAAACCTTCCTAACCATTTTGAGATACAACCCTTTGAAGATTAAAGCCTTGAGCCATCATTTCTTTAAAGTCAATAAGTCCTACAATAATAACTACCAACTGGTTTTCCATACCAAGATTAGATCTGGAGGCTATCTCAGGAATGGGTTTTCACAAAAGATAGGTTTTGATAAAGAAGGTAGAAACAAAATAAAAAAAATTGAAAAGATCTTCCCAAAGATATGGTTAAGTGTATTGTCAAAAAGGTGCAAGACAACTATCTTTGCTTTAGGACCACTCAAAGATAATCTTTTAGAGAACCAAAACAATCATAAAGTACAAAAAAATCAAGAAACAAAATTTAGTTAGGAAACTTTTTTTGAATAGATGACAGAGGAGAATATACACAACAATCAAAGGGGTTTCACATTATTACCCTAGAGACTTTACCCATTTAGACACAATGCAAACAAGACAATTATCAGGCATGTGGAATTTTTAAGAAGAATATATATCAGAAGTAGACAAAAGAGTTTCCTACTTAAATGCTATCTAAAGCAAATAATCCACTCCCGAGTCTCAGAGAGTGAGGTATTTCAGAAGCAACTTTTCATCAGAGGCAGTTTCCAAAACTCTAATCAACATTAGAGTTTGATACTATATTTAGAAACAAACACTATTTTTTAATAAAGACCATGTTCATATTCTTTTTTATAAAATCAAATCTTTCAATGACTAAGGGTTTTATAAATATGTCAGCCTGATGATGATCAATATCAATGAATTGAATATCTATAACACCTTTCTAAACATAATCTCTAATAAAGTGATGTTTTATTTTAATGTGCTTGGTTCTAGAATGTTGAACTAGATTCTTTGTTAAATAAATAGTAGTAGTATTATCACAAAAGATATGGATATTGTTTCCATAAATCTGATAATCCTCTAGCTGATATTTTATCCAAAGTAGTTGTGTACAACATTTTGCAGTTGATATGTATTCTGCTTCTGCTGTAGATAGAGCAATAGTTACTTGTCTCTTACTAGCCCAGGATATTAGGTTTTCACCTATTTGACAGTTTTCACTAGTGGATTTTCTATCAATTCTATCCCCAACAAAGTCAGCATCACAAAATTCAACTAGATTATGATCTAGGGATTTTTTATAAAGAAGTCTTAGATTTGTTGTTCCTTTCAGATACCTAAATATTCTCTTAACAATAGTTAAGTGAGTTTCTTTAGGCTCTGATTGAAATCTTGCACATAAACAAACACTGAACAATATATCGGGCCTAGAAGCTGTAAGGTAAAGCAAGGAACTAATCATACCTCTATACAGCTTCTGATCCACCTTGTAGCTACTTTCCTCCTTGTTCATATTGCAGGTTAGATGCATAGGAGTTGTCATAATCTCGCAGTCTTCAAGATTAAACTTCTTCAGAAGCTCATTTGTGTACTTGGACTGATGAACATAAGTTCTACTTTTACTTTGGTTTATTTGAATTCCCAGGAATAATTTCAATTCTCCCATCATGCTCATCTAAAAACTCATGTTGCATTGTCTCAGAAAATTCTTTGCAAAGATAGGCATTAGTATAACCAAAAATTATGTCATCAACATAAACTTGGACAATTAAGATTTCCTTATTCAGAGTCTTTCTAAATAATGTAGTGTCAACTTGACCCTTTTGAAAACCATTTTCTAACAGGAAATTACTTAATCTCTCATACCAAGCTCTTCGAGCTTGTTTGAGTCCATAAAGTGATTTCTTAAGTTTAAAAACAAAATCTGGGTAGACTGAGTCCTCAAACCCAAAGGGGTTGTTTGACATACACCTCTTCAGAAATGACTCCATTTAAGAAAGCACTCTTTACATCCATTTTATATAAAACAATAACATGTGTGCATATCATTGGTTCTTAGCATGGGGTCAAGGTGCCTAAGGCAGTGCTTCAGAGGGTCAAGCAAGAGTCCTGGTATTGCCCAAGAGAGCTCAGGTGGATCATCCTCTCCTAACCAGTGCATAGATTAGGGTTTTGAGATTCTTGGGATTATTGCTTCAATAGGCAAGCTCCTTGGGTTTTTTATCATCATCAAATGGCATATCTTATCTTTGTTGGAGAGGATACACATCATATTCAGAGGAATTTAGATTTGGAGACTGTGTTATTTCCTCCTAGATTGAGGGCACTACAACTAGGGTTTGCTATAAAGTCAGTTTACTTCTGATTTTTTGGGCAAAACTTGATTCTATGGTATTCCTTGGGTCCCTAAGTACCTAGGGATGGGAGGTTGTCCATCAGTTTGGTTCAGGAGAAGTTCAATTGGCCAATGGATTGGAAATCAGTTGAATGGGGTAAAAGTCAACAGTGAGAGGAGAAGTCAACTGTGGAATTTTGAGGTTCTCTCCAAGGTTTTCAAGGTCTCACATCCTCATATGGTCTTCAAGGGTCAAGTTTCATACTATTTATCAAGAATCAGGAGTTTGTACAGAAGTTTCTAAATTTGGAAAGTGACCTATAATTTGAAGTTTCCTTTTTTGGCAAGTTCCTGCACTGCATTCAACTGGACTTTTCACCATCAAGAAAGCTTCAAATGAATTTTTCCCCAACATGAAAGTTGAAGATATTTTTCTCCTCTTTCCAACAAGTACTAGTGGGTCTCTATATCATTTGTGAAACTCAACTTATGATCCAAAGAAGGCAAAGTGATTTTTAGGGTTCTTCATGGTTCCATTTTCACAACTTTGGGCATAATGACCTATAATCAATTCCATTGTTTCATGTCACTTTCTAATGTCAAAGAACAATCCCTAAGGAACATTTTAGACTTTTGAATCAAGTGGTTTCATGGTGTATGTATCACTTATCCTCCATTATTCAAAATTCCCAAATTATTTAAAAGTCATTAATCAAATCACCTCAAGGCCCAAGTTCAATTGTGGTGTAATTAGCGATTCACATATGGGTGATCCATCATGGATTTCTTAAGTGTACATGCATGGAGAGAGGTGTAATTCACATTATGCATTTTTCCAAAATTATTCAAAAATCATTAAACAAGTAATTACCCAAGCCCAATTCATTATCAGAGGAAAAACCTAGTCTATTTAAACCCATCCATGCACTGGTTAGGGTTAGATACACGTGATACATTGGAGAAAAAAAGTGCAACCCTAATTCTTGAAATCATTGGATCTCTCAATTCACAAAGAGTTTTGAAGAAATTCTTTCACCAACAGAATCCTGGTGATCCACAGAGTAGAAACCAATCACCATTCACAGCCAAAAGCAAAGAGTAGAGTTGCACCATCTCAGGTTGGTAGGTTTTTTAACCATCATAAAACTCTCCTTTTAAGCATGCATATTGACGTGTTATGTATGCTGATCATCCTAATGTAATTTTTGTTATGTTTGGACATGTGGTTTGCTTGTAATGATGATTTAAAGTTTTATGCCCTAATGTATTTCGCTTCGTTTTTCATTATATGTTGGTTATTTGAAATTTTGGATCACGTATTTGAACTCCTGGCGAAAATCTGGTCAAGGTAGTATATGGTTTTGCGTGTTCTGGGTGGTTCTTAGTTGCAGGTGGTGGCCGGAAGTAGGGTTCCGGCGGCTGGCGGTGGTCCGGCGAAGGAAGCTGGCTGGAGGTTGAAGACAACTCCTCAGCCGTCCATTATCTTGATCCAACGGCCCATGCTTTGCCACCTCGTTTCCTTTTTATTTTTTTTTTCTGAATTTAAATTAATGATTCCATGTTTATTACCCCATGGGTCTTATGGTGCACGTCCACTTATATTTATTTGTCTTGTTTACTTTTGTTTTTGTTGACCAAATAATGGACGCATGATGCATCCAACGGCTGGTGCAAGGTCAACTGTTTGACTGAGGGACCACGCAAGCCTTTTTTTATTTTTTTCTCTTTTCTGATGGATTTAGTAGTCTTGGGCTGCTATTCGCACCCCACCTCCCAGGCCCATTAACCATTCCAACGTTCTTTCTTTACTCATTGCACCCCCAGCCTCTAATCTCATTTTATTTTCATTAATTCATTATCATTTTCATATTTTAGTTATTAAAATTACATGATTGCATTAAAAAATTACTAAAAAATTTCATGCATCATATTTATCATTTTAATAAATTTTCCAAATTTTATTTTTTATTTTAATTTTATTTTTATCATTTAAACTAATTATTTAGTCTATTTTCCTTTTGAATTATCCATCTAATGCATACCTAATTTCTTTATTTTATCTCTCTGCAACCATAAAATATTTTTTATCCGTTCTTTTTGCATTTGTTCACTAACATTCTAAAATGCATTAAAATATTTTTATTTAATTTTTAAAATTAGCGCATAATGCATTTTGGTCCTCCCCTTTTGCACACTGAACCCTACTTCCCACCTGAACTTTGCCTATTTGTTTAGATGACTAATATCTTGATTTTTTGCAGGGATTTTTGATATTTGGTTTATCTCTGGTTGAATAATATTGATGTTTAATTTAGGAATTTTAGGAGTTATTTTTCTAATTATTTGATTGGCTTTCACTTGAGATCTTCTTGTATGCCTATTTCTGACCACATCTGATTATCTGTTTGAAAGGCACTTGTGCCATTTGCTTTGGGGTTGCTTCTCTAACTTCTGAGTTCATGTTTGGATTACTATCACTATTGTTTGCCATTGCTTTATTTTCATTTGCTTTGATATTATTTATGTTTGTTTCGTACTAACCTTTTATGCAGGGACTAAGGTAAGTTCTTTAAGGGTATGGATAAGTATCCATGGTCACCCTTACCCTTCCCTTCTCTCATCTTTCTCCTTTAGGATTTAGGTTGTCGTCAAACCTCACTAACCATAGGTCACCCATGCATGCTAACTTTAGGATTCATAGTCTCCCTTTAGAGTTACCCTTGTGTCTTCTCTCTTCTCATCTCAAATTTCTTTAAAACACTTAATAAGAATAAAGTGTATTGCGCACGAGCCTTAAGTATGGGGAATGAGAAATGAGGGGCTTCCTCTCATATTTCTAGAATGCTTAGCGAGCGTCCTGTCTTGGGACGATGCGTTAAGTATTCGCCCCTGTGCCCTAGACTTTGGTGCAATGCAATTTAGGAACTAACTTAAGCCCCTTCTGTCCTAAAAAACACAAACCAACTCCAAACCTTTTTGTCCTTCGGGATCGTCAAACTAAAGGATATTTTCAAAAAGGGCACGTTACCTTCCGTCTAAGTCGCAAACAGGCATTGACCCTAACTGCCGGACGCGAACTTAACGTCGCTCATAAAAAACACAAAAAAGAACTTGGTCCGAACTACATTGACTCTGAATTCCCCATTGCACAAAGGGGGTACGTAGGCCTAGGATGTCGACGTCCTACCGAGTCTGTCTTAGTTGTTTTCCCTGTCTTAGTACAACCCTAGATGATAGTATAACTCACCCTTAGAATAGAAAACAAGCGTGGATCCCATCGAGTAAGATGGACGCGTGGGGTGCTAGCACCTTTCCCTCGCGTAACCGACTCCCGAACCCAGGCAATGGTTGTGATGACCGTTCCTTTCCCTCTTCCTCAGGTTTATGTGGTGTTCTCTTTCCCTCTATTGGGATAAATTTACACGGCTGGCGACTCTGTTTTTCCGCGCCACTCTCGCGTTTGTACCTGGATGAAAATCCCGGGAGCGACAGCTGGCGACTCTGCTGGGGACCTGGTTGACCTATGTTGGTCCATCCCTAAGTGAGTCAATCCTAGCGCTTGCTTGTCTTTGTTCTCTTTGGGTGTTTTGTTTTTGTTTTGCTTTATGTGTTGTATTTTATTTTTATTTTTACCGCATTTTTTGCATTTCATTTTTATTACTGTCATGCTGCTGTGCTGTGCTGGCTGTTCTTTGTTTTGCAGGTTGGGTGGGACTAAGAGCTAAGCCCAATACCCAGGCTTGAGTATACCCTAGGACTAGAGTGGAAAGTAGTGGGACCTACATACCCGCTTGGTACGTTTGTGTGTTCACAAAATTCACAACCAGACGAGGCTATCTTGGGACGCATTCTAACGTGTGTGTCTTGCGCATGTTGGGATGTCGATCTAGAGAGCTGTCGACTCTGGTAACCGATCATTGAGGACCTTAGTGGAAACATCCCTCTTTAATGGTGACAGTGGCAGACCACATCCTATGGCAAACCCATTCGCACCCGAGGGCCCGCTTTGGAACTCGCATAGGATGGCCCCTACATTTTAAAGAGAATCAGTGGAGGCACTCCTCGATTGACGATAGTACTGTACCCCAAGGGATGAATGTACTATTGTTTCTCGACCTCAGTGCCAAAGCTGAGGACCTTCCGCTTTGAAGAATCAGTTGAGGCCTCCTCGATTGATGATGATGCCAAACCATAAAAGGTGAACGTATCATCGTTTCTATACCTGAGAGCCTGGGATACTGAACATCCTAGTACCCACACGTGAGAGGGGATGGGTGTTTGCAGGTTTCCAGGTAACCGAAACCTTCAACCTACCAGGTTTTTCTGGATTCCTCATCAATGTCTGATTATGTGGGTTCTTGGTTATCTCAGTGGTTCAGAGTTCTGGTTTTCTGGGTTCTCGTTCAGTTAACAGCACAGCACATCTAGCAGTGTGCCTTGACCCCATGTTTGCATGAGCATATCATTTTTCTTGCATTCTGACATGTTTGACATTTTTCAGGGCTTGCATCTTACTCTTGATTCCGGTTTTCTGAAGTTACTTCAGCATGGATGTCCAGAGAAAGAAGACTGTTGCCTATTCGTTCCCAGAGCCGACTTTGACATTGATTCACAAACTGATTAATATGGCTGGTCCTGGAGTTCGCACAGAGTTCAGTGGAGGGTATGGAAGACTTCTGAAATTTGTCTACAATATCTCCAAGTATGAAAAGGATGCCATTCACACACTTCTTCAGTTTTACGATTCGTCTCTGCGTTGCTTCACTTTCCCGGACTACATCTTGGCTCCAACGTTGGAGGAGTTCTCATTTATTTTGGGAATCCCCATCAGGCATGATATAGTTTTCTTTTCTGAAGAACACCCCGGGGTAAAAGAAATGGTTGTTGCTCTTCATATTAATGAATCCGTTCTTAACAGTAATATTGAAGAAAAACAAGCAGTTAAGGGTTTCTTGTTGAAGTTCTTGTTTGATCAGGCTTGCATACATGTCAAAGAGAAAAATTGGACTGCTTTCCAAGCTATTCTGGCTATGTGTATCTATGGGATTGTTCTGTTTCTGAATATTCCTGATCTGGTGGATATGCATGCCGTCAGAATCTTTATTTTGAAGAATCCTATACCTACCTTGCTAGGTGATGTGTATCACTTAGTCCACTATAAGAATGAGAATAGGCGTGGAAAAACTGTAAGTTGTTGTGCACCACTTTTAGCTACTTGGTTTCTGAGTCGTCTCCCCGAATCTGGTGCTTTCGTTGATACGAAAGATTCTCTGAAGTGGTCAAAGAGGGTTATGGGCTTGACTGCTGATAACATTGTTTGGATCAATCATGATTTGCTAGGAATGGAGATTATTTACAAATGCAGAGAATTCCCTAATGTACCCTTGTTAGGGAGGAAAGGTGGAATTAACTATAATTCCTCCCTAGCTATCAGACAGTTTGGCTATCCTTTGAAGAATCCACCCGAAGAGCGAGATGTCCGAGAGTCCTTATTCTTCAATGGTATTGAGGATTAAGGGTTGATAAGGAAAGTTGTGAATGCTTGGAAACAGGTGACCAAGAAAGGTAAAATTCCATTAGGGAAAAGTAACAATCGGGTTTTCCCTTCCTATAAAGAGTGGATTAAGAAGAGAGCAGAAGAGGAGCTTCTTCCATTCCCGGTGGAACCACCTTTGTATCCTCTGGTGATCGAGCCTCCTACCACAGTTGAGTTGGAGAAGTATAACAAATTATGGGCTGAAAAGGAAAGGTTGCGGGAAGAAAATAGTGAGCTAAAGAGAGAGATTTATCAGTGGAAGCATGAACCGGGTGAAGTTGTTCATACCGCCAAGTTGAAGACAGAGCTCCTTGGTAAAGCAGAAAAAGAGCTTGCTGACATGATCGCATCCAGAGAAAGGATGAAACAAGCTTTGGATGGTATCAGTAACGTTCTCAGGTCCAAGGAGGAGGAATTAGGCAAGGCTTTGTTGAAGATTCACAGGTCCGATGAGCACCGAGAAACTGCCATGGCTGAGAATAAGAGAAAGGAAGACGACTACATAGCTAAGATTGATCAGTTGAAGTCGACGCTCAAGAAGAAAGACGTCGAGATCTTATCAGGGATATTCAAGAGACAAGTAGTCGAGGGTCGACTCAATGAAGCCATAGCCTCCATGGAAGAACTGAAAGTCCAAGCTGAAGTGAAGAAACCTAGACATGAGGGACCTAGTATGGATGGTGTTTCTGGAGAAGATGCTTGGGAGTTACATTGCTGATACCTGGATGGGATCATACACAGGAGAGACCTTCTCATTCAAGGGCTAATTCAGAGGCCGAAGCATCCCGATACCAGAAAGCTGTTCAAGGAGATTCAAGACTGGTGCAGAAAGCATAATGGATGGGGGGGATTGACACTTATGGACTTTGATGATATGCCATAGTTTTCTTTTCTCTTTTATTGTATTAGGATCACCACCAGGCTTGTTGGTTGGGACCTCTATGATTTATGTGTTCAGATTTGTATCTTGGATTCGTGATTGTCGACATTTGGTTTTCCTCTGGCTTTCTTAATATATGAGCAGAAGTTCCGTTCTATCTTGTTGTTAAACTGGAATCAAGGGGTGGATCGCCCTGCTAATATTCAAACATGTTCATTTGCATTTGCATGTTCATAATCATTTTGCATGACAGGTGTTTATCTCTGGTATTCTTATCTTGTTCCAATCTCAGAATTGCAGATTTAACTCCTCAGGCCGTTCAAGAGTTGATCATGGAGCAAGTTTGAGCTGAGTTGAGGGAAATGCGAAGCCAGATGGGGCAGTTTGGGGAAAACATGCTCCAAGAGCAGAGGATGCTAAGGGAGGAGATCAATCAATTGAAGACTCAGATGGGTTTGATCATGGAAATGCTGAATATGGTGTTGAAGAAGGAAGACAGTCCTGTGCCCGCTTCCACGGCAGAGGTTCTCATTCCTCCCATCTCTTTGGGGTCTCCTCTAGACCATGGATTGCCTCGTGGATCCTCTCCACCGTCAGAAATTTTTCATCAACAACCGTTTCTTGAGGGTCTTAATCCAGAGAAGCTTGATAAGAAGTTTGATTAGATTCTGATGCCATACGCTTAGTTGCTTCAGCACATGCTCAAGTTTCAGCTAATTGAATTGATTGCTGCAGGACCTCCACACACCAAGTTTCGTATGGGTTCCAATGTCCATGATAGGTGTGAATTCCATTCAGGGGTACCTGGTCATAATGTTGAGGGTTGTAAGATGCTCAAGTACAAAGTCCAAGAGCTCATTGATTCAGGGGCAATCAAGTTTACATCAGTTGGCACTGGTAAACAAAGTGATGTTACTCCCAGTGTTGCAAAGGGACTGAGGACTCCCTCTTTTGCCAAAGGATCCACCTCGCGTCAGGGATCTCTTCCACAACCTTTGTTTGTGCCTCAGCCTAATGCGGAAAGGAAAGTGCAAGTGCAGGTGAGGCGCCCAAATCAGCACCGACAGCAGAATTATCAGCAACAGGGGCAACCGAGACCAAGAAGGCCCAACAGGATATTTGATCTTATTCCTATCCCTCATAGTCAGTTGTTTGCTCGTCTGCTCGAGAACTCTCTGATTCAGACGAGGAGTACCACGCCGGTACCGTACCCTATTCCTCTGGATTATGATATGACTACTAGGTGCGAATTCCACTCAGGAACGTTTGGGCATACGATTGATGAGTGTAAGGCATTCCAGCACAAGGTGCAAGACCTGGTAGACTCCGAGATCATTGTATTCACTGAAGATGATATGTACATCAATGGAAGCCTCCTTTCTCAAATGAACACCCAGTCTGCAAGTACGTCCAGGTAGAATTAAGCTTCCTCAGCAATGGCAATTTTCAGCTTCTTTACTGCATTTTCATTTGTAGTTTATTTTCATTTCTTGTTAAAGCATCGTATGTATGCAAGACTTGTTTGTTTTTTTTATGATGATATTAATGCAATAAGTATGTTTTTCTTGAAGTAATCCATTCGTTTTCACTCTTAAATGTTTATATGCACTGCAATACCGATTTTCTTGTTTAGAACTCTTGAGGGAGGATGATGAGACGAAAACGCAAAATCTCTGGTTGTATGGATAGAACCCTGTTAAGGATGTACAGGCATTGTTTCAAACCCACAAACACTGGAGATATAAGGGAGATAGACCTTCGTTAACCCCTTTGAGCCTTGAAGTAGGAGCTTCTTTCGTACGAAAAGACCCTCATACTTAACCCGGGGGCAGGGTAGGTGTCAGTTAGTCGACCGAGCGTTCAAATTCCAAGGAGAGTGTGCATCTGAGGAACCATTACCTTCTATCCCACCATCAAGAGGTCAAGAGATGTGAAACTACAATGGTTATCCATCAACAATCAAGGAGTAAGGCAGTCACAACCCTTTCAAGCAAGTAAGACAACCAGTGTCACGCGATTTGTTCGAAAAAAGGGGAATAAAAAAGAAAGCCCGCTAAGTCAAAACTTGAAAACAAGCGACTTAGGAAAAAGTTAGGGCATCCCGCTGGACTTAAAAATCGAAAAGCTCAAAAGAGTCAGTCCAGGCAAAAATTAGGGATCAAAAAGCAAAAGAAAGAAGAAGCGAAAAGGATTACAAAAAAGGCCTCGATAAGAGCAAATTCGTGTGATTACAGACACAGAAGATAAAAAGGGGTGACCGCCATTCCAAAACACCCTTGGGTGCCAAACCATTAGTGGCATAAGTTCCTTAAAGATCATAAACCTTTTGGGAGATGAGCGGCTGGGTCAGATTAACTGAACATAGGACAGGAGAACATCACGAAGAGTGGGTGGGCACCGATAAATTTTGAGCCATAAATCCTTTTTCTGAAACCGTGAACCAGACCACGTTACAACCCTGAAAAGTCCTAATTGAAACATGGTTTATTCCAAAAGCGTACTTCAACAGGATAACGTTCCTGACTCCTATAAGTTGTGCTAATAAGATTTGTTGGTATTGCATATGCGCATTATTTTGCCATTCAAAATCAAGGTCGCATCCCAGCTAGTGATTCGTTCACAAGGCTTGGCGATGCATTTTCAATAAAACTTCAAGGTTAACATGAGTGTTGCATTAGAATTGTCATTCTCATAATAAACATTTTCTGCTTGCATGTGTTTGATATCAAAGAAGCTTGCACGATGAACGTCAGTCGAGAAGCTCGATCACGCCAAGTCGAGGTGGTGAAAACTCCGAAGGACGATCATGTCAAGGGGTATGTAGCTAAGAGACGGTACACAACTTGGGGGTTCCCGTTAAATGGTGATAAGATGCCGCTAATCTGGAGCAGTCGCGCTAAAAACTCTCCTTAAAGCAGCCAAACAGGGGCAATCAGGTCGATTTGACGAATCTCGGTAAGATCAGTCAGGGGAAAAGTTTCTTCAAGACTTGGGGCAGGCCATCTCTAGAGTGTGGGAGATCGTCCACTCCTGAAAATGGTTAATTGAAAATACCTCCTCAAGGTTCAAGATGCTAAAACAGAGTATTGTCAAGTCATTACGATCCCCTTTGAGGTAATGTACGTCATGGATTATGAAGACTGGGGAAGTTATGTCGAGATATGATAAATCTCTCCAAGAGTTTGAAGACCCTGGGGCAGTGCGAACGCCCGATCTTCTGTAAAATCCTCTTGAGATGAAAAGTTCAAAGAGCCGCTTACGACCATAAAGACAAGTCAGGTTGCAGGGCAACAACATTGGACTCCCCAGCAGTAGGCTCTCCCCAGCATTGAGATTGCTCCTTCCCCAGCAGGACAAACTTTCCTCAGCAGAACAGACCCTCCACAGCAGGAGACTTGGAAAATATTTTCTCCGGATTAAGACGTTACTTCCCCACAGAATCAGGGCGTTCACCTCCCCCATCCAGTCAGGAAGCGTGCTCTCACCGACGATGTCATATTCTAATCCCCAGCAAGGTGGGAGTAAAGTCATTCTCCCCAGCAGGCTAAGATCAGTAGTATCCCCAAGCAGGATGGTATTATGGGCTGGCATCCCCCAGCAGGTCCTGAGCCAACTGGATATTAGCAATTTTCAGTAACGGACTTCCGGTTCCGTCATTGGCACTCATTCTCAACTCCCCCAGCAGAGGAGAAATCTTAGGTTTTGGATGTTACCTTCAGTAGAGGACGTGTGTAATCCCCGGTGGTATGGATGTTCTTTCAGGATTTCATCCCCAGCAAAAGTTGTTGATCTGAAGAGTCGATCAGTATAACACTTCTCAGCAGAGTTCCTAGATTCAGAGGACAATTTATTTTTGCCATCCCCAGATGAATTGGTTTTTTTCTCTCCGGCATTTATTTTGCTGGAAAGACCCTTTTTGCATATCATAAGCATTCGCATTGCATCCTCAAACGCATAGCATTTCCATGTCGTATGGAGCATTACGCCATTATTCAAACATTTGCATTCGAAGCATAAGCCATATTTGATACTTCCCTTGCCAGTTCTCTTTCTCAGCAGAGATGACATAACTCAGGAGATTTGGAGGGATGCGTTCCTCATGCTTGTGCTCCCCGACAGAGTCTTTTATTTAGACTTCTCCTTTCCCCAGCGGAGCCATCTTATCTGCGGATCATAGAGGTGATTTAAACCAGAAGTTTTGTCTCACGTTATCCCCAGTGAAGTCGGCATTTGTATTGCTAGTTTCTCTTTATCAGCAGAGATAGCAATCTTTCGGAGATTTCTTTTGTCGGTTTCCCTTTATCAGCAGGGATGGCATTGGTATTGCTAGTTTCTCTTTATCAGCAGAGATAGCAATCTTTCGGATATTTCTTTCGTCAGTTTCCCTTTATCAGCAGGGACGGCATTCATCTTGCTAGTTTCTCTTTATCAGCAGAGATAGCAATCTTTCGGATATTTCTTTTGTCAGTTTCCCTTTATCAGCAGGGATGACATTGGTATTGCTAGTTTCTCTTTATCAGCAGAGATAACAATCTTTCGGAGATTTCTTTTGTCAGTTTCCCTTTATCAGTAGGGATGGCATTGGTATTGCTAGTTTCTCTTTATCAGCAGAGATAGCAATCTTTCGGATATTTCTTTCGTCAGTTTCCCTTTATCAGCAGGGATGGCACTCATCTTGCTAGTTTCTCTTTATCAGCAGAGATAGCAAGCTTTTGAAGATTATCTTTTCGTCAGTTTCCTTTTATCAGCAGGGATGGCATTTATCTTGCTAGTTTTCCTTTATCAGTAGGGATGGCATTCATTTTGCTAGTTCTCTTTATCAGCAGAGATAGCAGTCTTTCGGATATGTTTTTATCAGCAGGGATGACTTTGATCTTGCTAGTTTCTCTTTATCAGCAGAGATAGCAAGCTTTGAAGATATTCTTTTGTCAGTGTCCCTTTATCAGCAGGGATGGTATTTATTTTGCTAGTTTCTCTTTATCAGCAAGGATAGCAATCTTTTGGAGATTTCTTTCGTCTGTTCCCTTTATCAGCAGGGATGGTAGTTTATTTTGCTAGTTCTCTTTGTCAGCAGGGATAGCGATCTTTTGGAGATTCTTTTCGTCAGTTCACTTTATCAGCAGGGATGGCATATTTCGAAATTCCTTTGTCAGTTCTCTTTATCTGTAGAGATGACGTAACTTGGGAGAGTTTGTTTCACCTTATACCCAGCGTAGCTAGCACTCGTCCGTATTGTGGCAGTACAACATTTATGGCTAATTCTCCAGCAGAGGATTGCAAATTTCTGGGTTCTTTGGTATTCAATCTCCATGCATCCTGATTGTCTGAAAGCCGTCGCTATCATACCTTCAGGACCAAGTTGATTGAATAGGGGCAGCTGTTGCACCCCAAAATTTGCCCTCCTTACTTTATTACTAACTGGCTTATGTTGCATTGCATTTTGCATTATCATGTGTGCATATCATTGGTTATTAGCATGGGGTCAAGGTGCCTGAGGCAGTGCTTCAGAGGGTCAAGCAAGAGTCCTGGTATTTTCCAAGAGAACTCAGGTGGATCATCCTCTCCTAACCAGTGCATAGATTAGGGTTTTGAGATTCTTGGGATTATTGCTTCAATAGGCAAGCTCCTTGGGTTTTTTATCATCATCAAATGGCATATCTTATCTTTGTTGGAGAGGATACACATCATATTCAGAGGAATTTGGATTTGGAGACTGTGCTATTTCCTCCTAGACTGAGGGCACTACAACTAGGGTTTGCTATAAAGTCAGTTTACTTCTGATTTTTTGGGAAAGACTTGATTCTATGGTATTCCTTGGGTCCCTAAGTACCTAGGGATGGGAGGTTGTCCATCAGTTTGGTTCAGGAGAAGTTCAATTGGCCAATGGATTGGAAATCAGTTGAATGGGGTAAAAGTCAACAGTGAGAGGAGAAGTCAACTGTGGAATTTTGAGGTTCTCTCCAAGGTTTTCAAGGTCTCACATCCTCATATGCTCTTCAAGGGTCAAGTTTCATACTATTTATCAAGAATCAGGAGTTTGTACAGAAGTTTCTAAATTTGGAAAGTGACCTATAATTTGAAGTTTCCTTTTTTGGCAAGTTCCTGCACTGCATTCAACTAGAATTTCCACCATCAAGAAAGCTTCAAATGAATTTTTCCCCAACATGAAAGTTGAAGATATTTTTCTCCTCTTTCCAACAAGTACTAGTGGGTCTCCATATCATTTGTGAAACTCAACTTATGATCCAAAGAAGGCAAAGTGGTTTTTAGGGTTCTTCATGGTTCCATTTTCACAACTTTGGGCATAATGACCTATAATCAATTCCATTGTTTCATGTGACTTTCTAATGTCAAAGAACAATCCCTAAGGAACATTTTAGACCTTTGAATCAAGTGGTTTCATGGTGTATGTATCACTTATCCTCCATTATTCAAAATTCCCAAATTATTTAAAAGTCATGAATCAAATCACCTCAAGGCCCAAGTTCAATTGTGGTGTAATTAGCAATTCACATATGGGTGATCCATCATGGATTTCTTAAGTGTACATGCATGGAGAGAGGTGTAATTCACATTATGCATTTTTCCAAAATTATTCAAAAATCATTAAACAAGTAATTACCCAAGCCCAATTCATTATCAGAGGAAAAACCTAGTCTATTTAAACCCATCCATGCACTGGTTAGGGTTAGATACACGTGATATATTGGAGAAAAAAAGTGCAACCCTAATTCTTGAAATCATTGGATCTCTCAATTCACAAAGAGTTTTGAAGAAATTCTTTCACCAACAGAATCCTGGTGATCCACAGAGTAGAAACCAATCACCATTCGCAGCCAAAAGCAAAGAGTAGAGTTGCACCATCTCAGGTTGGTAGGTTTTTTGACCATCATAAAACTCTCATTTTAAGCATGCATATTGACGTGTTATGTCTGCTGATCATCCTAATGTAATTTTTGTTGTGTTTGGACATGTGGTTTGCTTGTAATGATGATTTAAAGTTTTATGCCCTAATGTATTTCGCTTCGTTTTTCATTATATGTTGGTTATTTGAAATTCTGGATCACGTATTTGAACTCCTGGCGAAAATCTAGTCAAGGTAGTATATGGTTTTGCATGTTCTGGGTGGTTCTTAGTTGCAGGTGGTGGCCGGAAGTAGGGTTCCGGCGGATGGCGATGGTCCGGCGAAGGAAACTGGCTGGAGGTTAAAGACAACTCCTCAGCCGTCCATTATCTTGATCCAACGGCCCATGCTTTGCCACCTCGTTTCCTTTTTATTTTTTTTCTAAATTTAAATTAATGATTCCATGTTTATTACCCCACGGGTCTTATGGTGCACGTCCACTTATATTTATTTGTCTTGTTTAATTTTGTTTTTGTTGACCAAATAATGGACGCAGGATGCATCCAACGGCTGGTGCAAGGTCAACTGGTTGACTGGGGGACCACGCAAGCCTTTTTTTTTATTTTTTCCTCTTTTCTGATGGATTTAGTAGTCTTGGGCTGCTATTCGCACCCCACCTCCCAGGCCCATTAACCATTCCAACATTCTTTCTTTACTCATTGCACCCCCAGCCTCTAATCTCATTTTATTTTCATTAATTCATTATCATTTTCATATTTTAATTATTAAAATTACATGATTGCATTAAAAAATTACTAAAAAATTTCATGCATCATATTTATCATTTTAATAAATTTTCCAAATTTTATTTTTTATTTTTATTTTATTTTTATCATTTAAACTAATTATTTAGTCTATTTTCCTTTTGAATTATCCAACTAATGCATACCTAATTTCTTTATTTTATCTCTCTGCAACCATAAAATATTTTTTACCTGTTCTTTTTGAATTTGTTCACTAACATTCTAAAATACATTAAAATATTTTTCTTTCATTTTTAAAATTATTGCATAATGCATTTTGGTCCTCCTCTTTTGCACACTGAACCCTACTTCCCACCTGAACTTTGCCTATTTGTTTAGATGACTAATATCTTGAATTTTTGTAGGGATTTTTTATATTTGGTTTATCTCTGGTTGAATAATATTGATGTTTAATTTGGGAATTTTAGGAGTTATTTTTCTAATTATTTGATTGGCTTTCACTTGAGATCTTCTTGTATGCCTATTTCTGACCACATCTGATTATCTGTTTGAAAGGCACTTGTGCCATTTGCTTTGGGGTTGCTTCTCTAACTTCTGAGTTCATGTTTGGATTACTATCACTATTGTTTGCCATTGCTTAATTTTCATTTGCTTTGATATTATTTATGTTTGTTCCGTACTAACCTTTTATGCAAGGACTAAGGTAAGTTCTTTAAGGGTATGGATAAGTATCCATGGTCACCCTTACCCTTCCCTTCTCTCATCTTTATCCTTTAGGATTTAGGTTGTCATCAAACCTCACTAACCATAGGTCACCCATGCATGCTAACTTTAGGATTCATAGTCTCCCTTTTGAGTTACCCTTGTGTCTTCTCTCTTCTCATCTCAAATTTCTTTAAAACACTTAATAAGAATAAAGTGTATTGCGCACGAGCCTTAAGTATGGGGAATGAGAAATGAGGGGCTTCCTCTCATCTTTCTAGAGTGCTTAGCGAGCGTCCTGTCTTGGGCCGATGCGTTAAGTATTCGCCCCTGTGCCCTAGACTTTGGTGCAATCCAATTTAGGAACTAACTTAAGGCCCTTCTGTCCTAAAAAACACAAACCAACTCCAAACCTTTTTGTCCTTCGGGATCATCAAACTAAAAGATATTTTCAAAAAGGGCACGTTACCTTCTGTCTGAGTCGCAAACAGGCATCGACCCTAACTGCCGGACGCGAACTTAACGTCGCTCATAAAAAACACAAAAAAGAACTTGGTCCGAACTACGTTGACTCTGAATTCCCCATTGCACAAAGGGGGTACGTAGGCCTAGGACGTCGACGTCCTACCGAGTCTATCTTAGTTGTTTTCCCCATCTTAGTATAGCCCTAGATGATAGTATAACTCACCCTTAGAATAGACAACAAGCGTGGATCCCCTCGAGTACGATGGACGTGTGGGGTGCTAGCACCTTCCCCTCGCGTAACCGACTCCCAAACCCATGCAATGGTTGTGATGACCGTTCCTTTCCCTCTTCCTCAGGTTTATGCAGTGTTCCCTTTCCCTCTATTGGGATAAATTTACACGGCTGGCGACTCTGTTTTTCCGCGCCACTCTCGCGTTTGTACCTGGATGAAAATCCCGGAAGCGACACTCTGGAACTAGTTTAGATCTTATTATATTGCTACAATCCATATATCATCAGATAAAGCTTCATAAATAGAAGTTGGCTCTATCAATTAAATAAATCCTAACATAGAGTTATCATCTCTAAATGTTGATCTAGTTCTTAAGAAATCATCTTTATTCCCAATTATTAGCTTTTCTCGATGAGTAGCTTTATACTTGAAAGACTTCTTGGGTTGAGTTGAAACTTCTGAGCCATCTTGGTCTTCTTTAAAATTTGTAGCTTCTGGGCGAACTTCAGAAGTTAAGTCATCTTTTGGTTCACGAACTTTTGATTCACCAGCTTCTAACCCCCTAGCTTTTGACGGTCTAGCCTCTGTATGATCTTCAGAAACCTGAATTTCTACAAAAATTTCAACAGGCTCTAACGTTTTATAGGCAGGCTCTTTGTTAACAAATTTGACATGTATATACTTTTCAACCATTCTGGTTTCAAAGTTATATACCTTGTATGCTTTATAGTGTTCAAAATATCCTAAAAAGACACCCTTTTGAGATTTAGCATCAAAATTTTTTAGATAAACTTTATTGTTCAGAATGTAACAAGTACAACCAAACTGATGAAAATAAAATATGTTTGGCATTCTACCTTTAAATAATTCATATGATATTTTGTTCGCAATTGGTCCGATATAGATCTTGTTCTGAACATAAAAAGATGTATTAACGACTTATGCCCACAAGTATTTTGGAAGATGATTTTCATGGTTCATGGTTCTAGCTAGGGGTGGTAAAACGGGCCCGGCCCGTTGGGCATGCCCGTTTTACCCGCACTTTAGTGCGGGGTGGGCCAAGGGTTTAGGCCCTTACCCTCTAACGTGTTCGCCCAGCCCCGTCTCGTTTTCTTCGCGGGCTTTTGCGAGCATAAGCATTTACATAAAATTTTGCATTTTTAGGTTTAAAAGGTACAGTGCCCGCGGGCTTTCCCCGCCTCGCCCTTACTTTTTTGCAGGGTGGGCTTAGGTTTTAGGCCCGCATCCTCAACTATGACCGCCCCGCCCTGCCCCATTTTTTTGCGGGCATTTGCGGGGCGGGCCTTAACGAGCACCCCTAGTTCTAGCCATTTCTTGTAAGGACCTATTCTTTCTTTCTACAAATCTGCTTTTCTTAGGAGTTCTAGGAGAAGAGAACTCATGGATAATTCCATGTTTTTTGCAAAAATTCTCAAATGGCTCATTTTTTAAATCACCGCCATGATCACTTCTGACTGTTAAAATCGTTTATTCCTTTTTAAACCGAACTTGTGTGTAGAAGATGTTAAATAACTTATAATATTCATCAACAATAACTAATCCATATTTCTTCCCAATGATTGATGTAGTCCCAATATGACCAAATAAAGCAATGTGAAGTAATTATAAGGGTCTAGAGGTAAAGATAATGTTTTTTAGATTTAAAATAAGTTTTGTTGATCTTTCCTACTTGACATTCTTCATAGAGAGCATCTGAGTGATAATCAAGATCTGAAAGCCCTTTAACAAGTTGTAGTTTGTTAAGTTTAGAGATCAATCTTCAGTTGGCATAACCTAACTTTGTGTGTCAGGCCCATTTCTCATGACTCACTGAGATAAGGCAAACTACCTTCTGATCAATTAATTCAGAAATATTAGTTTTATAAACATTTCCCTTCCTCTTACCTTTGAATAAAATGGATTTGTTAGACTCATTGATGACTGAACAGAAGTTTTTATTAAATAAAACTTCATAAACCACTGTCACAAAATTGACTAATGCTCAGTAGGTTATATTTGAGTCCATTTACTAACCAAACATTATTAACAGAGATTAATGAATTACCAATAGTAACCATACCAATGATCTTCCCTTTCTATCCTACTCCAAACCCTACACTTCCTTCCTCTTTCAGAATCAGGGTTTGGAATATATGCCTTTAATAACCACTTTCTAGGTACCATGATTTTTACCTTATTTCTCCCTTTAGGCATATATGTAGAAAACACGATTTTAGATTTAGGTACCCATAATCTTATGGGTCCTCTAGTGTTATTTCTAATAGACTTTCTTTTATTCTTAATCTTTGCCTGATAAAAGGGTCTAGACTCATTCCATACTTTTTGTTTATAATATTTTTGTCTTTGATAAGTCTTGAGTTGGATTTTGAACCCTTCATAACCTTTGATCCATAATTTTTGGGCTCTGATTTCTTTAGAACTTTTGACTTGAGATTTTTGGGTTCTTGATTCTTCAAAACGTTTGACTTTTGAATGTTAGGTTCTAATTTCTTTAGGACCTTTAACTTTGAAGTATCAGGTACTGTTTTTTCAGGACCTTTGAATATGTTATCTTAGGTTCTGATTGGTTCAAAATTTTACCTTTATCAGAAGCAGGCACAAAATAATTTTTCAGCTCTGTTTGAGAACTGCTTGAAGAAGAAGGGTGGTAAGAGTTGAGCTTTTGGATTATAACATCTTTCACTATAATCCATACCTTCTCCTTTGTTCTTACTTACTTCATATATCATGGAAGCAATTTTGTTCTTTCAAGACCAGTTATGATAAAATCTTGAAGAGCCATTTCATGCTCACTCGAAGGTTTATCAAGAACTTTATTTACTTGAGCAATATGATCTTTTTCTAAAGATTTAATTTTATTTTTAGAATATTTTAGTTCTTCTTTCAGAAGGTCAGTTGCTTTTTCAATATTTTCATGTGTCTTGCCTTTTCTTGGCAACAACTCACGAGGTCTTGAATAAAAGAGATCAGATCAGAACGAAATAGATTAGAAAATACCTCATCTTTTTCTTTAGATTTTGAATCAAAAGTTTATTCAGATTCGGTTTCAGAGGATGTAAGAGCCATCGGTGCCAGATTTTCTTCTCCTTCATCTTTATCTGAATTGTCATCATTATCAAGTCCATCCCATGTTGCCATGAGACTATTCTTGAATTTACTTCTGAAGTTGTCCATCTGGAAGTTTCCTTTCTTTGGTCTGTCTTTCTCCAGATCAAGACAATTAACTTTGAAATGACCAGGCTTCTTACAATTGAAGCAGTTCTTCTGGTCATCAGCTTTGTCTTTAGAACTAGAGCCTTTGAAGCCACTACTTCTACCAGAGAATCTCTTGTTCCTTTTTTCCAGTTGTTGAAACCTCTTGATGATAATGACCATTTCCTCATCATCAAAGTTACCATCAGAAACTTCTTCATCATAAGCTTCTTCTAATTTCCATACTCTTGAGGATCTAACAACTTTACCACCAGATTTTTTAGCTACTGACTTTAAAGCCAGTGATTTAGATTTCATCACAAGCTCATCTCCATCTCATGGCTCTGAAGGTTGCTTATCAAACTTTCAAGGCTCATCGTATTCATATTTTTTAGCCTCCTAAATAGATGTGACCTTAGGTCTGTATCTAGTAGGGAAACTTCTCAAGATTTTATTTACATGGTCAGATGTAGTGTAACTTTTGTTCAGAACCTGAAGGCCTTATACAAGAAATTAAAACCTAGAAAACATGGTTTCAATATCTTCATCATCCTTAATTATGAACATCTCATAGTGTTGTACAAGAAGGTTGGCCTTAGCCTCTTTGACTTGTTGGTTTCCTTCATAAGTAGAACACAAAGACTCAAAGATAGTCTTAGTAGTTGACTTATCAATGATCTTATGTACTAAGAAAAAGGTAGAGCTTCTATCAGAATACCTCTAACCTTATAACTTCAATGTTAATGCCATATTCAATTATGTCCCACAACTCATCATCAAGACCAATGATATAAGTATACATTTTGCTTTTTACCACTAAAACCAAGTGAAGTCATCACTGAATGTAGGTGGTCTAGTCGAGTAATGACTTTTCTTAGAAATACTGTATTCATAAGGTATACCACCACCATCAATCGTTCCAGATGCACCCGACATGAAGGAACAAGTATTTTTCTCAGGATATCTTATGTACCATTGTTAAATGTTTAGCACAGATCGTGCTCTAATGTCAACTGAAGGTGAGAAAAATACACAAGAAGGGGGTGAATTAGGTATGTGAATTATTTTTTACTTCTGATAAACCAACTTCAGAATCTAACCAAGCTCAGAATTTGATCTTAAAGTTATTTGCAGCAGAATGAATAATAATTTGAAGCAAGAAATAAAGCAACACCCAGAGTTATCCTGGTTCCTCTCCAAAACTAAGAGTGGTTCAGTCCCCTTGTCCAACAAGAGATTTTCAATATAATCAAATCAATTACACTTTACTCACGCAAACTAGCAAGAGACTTCAACGGCTCAATCACACTAGAAAGAGACTTCTACTCAAGCACACAGGCAAGAGGCTTCTGCTCAAGCACACGGGTAAAAGGCTTCTTTTGCTCAAGCACACAGGCAAGAGACTTCCAGTGCTCAAGCAAACTAGCAAGAGGTTTCCTATACTCTAAACAAACAGTTTAGGAGAATAGATAACAACTATACTTGATGTAAAATTAGAAGTATATAAGTTATACAACACACACAAAGATTCTTAAACACTTAAGATTTCTAAAATATACAAATATAAGAAATCTTAAGAACTTGTGCAGTAAACAGATAAAACTTTAGCTCAAAGTTGTGCTCAATATTGTTCTTGTTGATGGTTCGTTAGTTTTCTTCCTTCAAATCTTCAACTCCTTTTATAGATGGTGTAAAAGATACATTGGAAGGTAACTTGTACAAGTTATCTTTGTTGATACGCATTTCCAATAGAGATGTTGGAAGATAATCTATTATCCTTTGTGAAATAACTTTATCCACTGCATCTTTCTCATATTAGGTATCTAACAAGATGTTGGGGAAAACTTAAGAGGTCACGTCAATCCTTAAGCCTTGCACTAAGAAAATCTAGTTGAATTTTTCAATAATCTGGCGTTGATAAGATCGATCTGCTTAGGAGACAAAGTACGGTTCAAAGGCATAGTACCTTTAGCTCAGGTCTTTTAAAATTTGAGTTGTCACAAAAAGTAGAGATACCATGATCTGAGTCATCAGATTCTGATCCTTCAGAATATGAGTCCATTAGATTCTCTTCATATGCTTATATCAGGGTCAATCCTTAGTCGAATTTTAAGCATATGATCCTGCGCACTTGAACATATGTTAGTATACTCAGTTCTTCTTTAAGTACTTTGATATCATCAAAACCCAAGGGATATGAACAATTTTGTTCCAACACCTCTCGTTTCAAAATATTTTTGAGAACTTCAAAAGGAATAAAATAGGATTAGATTCTAGAAATAACAAAGGGGAAGAAACTCTTTAAGTTTTATTTATGTTTGGTAAGAGGTAAGTCAATTCTTGGAGAATAAACACGAAAAACTCCATTTGTTCTTCTAACAAGTGCTAAATGATCGCATCTTCCTCATTTTTATTGCTTATTGACTATATGCTAAAAATAAAGTTTTGAGAAAAAGGAGCCCGGAAACCAAAAAGAGGAGGTCTCAAAAGCAATATGGGGAAAAAATGCAGTCAAACCAAAAAGAATCCAAAGAGATGGAAAATCTTGCCTCCTAATTTTTTATACCTCAAGGTTAATCGATTAGGATTATTGGAATTACAAATTTGGCGCCAACTAATCGATTAGACCTAATGATCAAACCAATTAGGACATCAAAAGCTACAATCATTTTAAGTATCCAATTAGAAATCAATTAGCATTGATGACCTAATCGATTAGAACATTTTCTAATTGATTAGAAGGATTGTTATAGATAGGTGTTGCAGCTTAGAAAGTAATTACATTTTTATCTCTCCATAGGGACTAGTTGTATTTTAAATATCTTTCAACAATTTTTATGACTTTAATGGTTTTTCAGATTTTTTATTGTTTGTGAATATGGAATGTAAAATATCATAATGTAAAAGGAACTTTGGTGTTCAACAGTTGAGAAAGTTTGTCGGGGTTAGATTTCATCAACCTATTCTGATGTAATATCCTTGACCAGTATATGAAATTCTAATCAGCTATTAATATTAATAAATGTTACTCTCATGAAAGATCATGTCTAAGTCAACGATGTGAGATCAATTGTATTACATAATAGACGATATCTCAGCCTATTAACCAACACAACAACATTAAGCTTAAAAAATTCATACAAATATTGAACCTAAATCTATGTCTAGACTTTAGCATATCTAATAGATGAAAAGCTTGGATCTAGTCATGAACGGTACCTTTCGCATATCAAGTCATACCTTGAAAACATGTTTTAGGTAGCTAATATACATGAGATCAATCATATTATCTAATAGACGATCTATTAATCAATGCAACAACACTAAACTTAAACAATTCATACAAATATTGAATCTAAATCTATGTCTAGAGTTTAGCATATCCATTAGATGAAAAGTTTGGATCAATTAATTACTGATACCTTTCATATATCAAGTCATACCATGAAAACATGTTTTAGGTAGCTAATAAAAAAAGCATTAAAAACAAAGAATTCATCTGTATTAAAGCTTACAAATAATTATGTAGAACACCATGATAAGGATCAAGACATGCACTACTACGAAAAACCCATTTAACAACGGTTGGAAATGACATATAATGATAGGGGCGAAGGCGTTGTTATGTAGAGTGTTGTTGTATATGAGGTACGTACAATGACGGTCCGGGAACCATTGTTGTATTTCAGTTTGCGCGCACTATTTCATGACGGTTAGTTTAGTCAACCGTTGTGATATACTAAACTGTGATCTGGTTCGATTCTCAGCAACAACATTTTTTATTTATATTAGCGTTTGACATACAACTACGGATAGGTTTATAACCGCTGCAAAAAACAGACTATTTTAAATATAAAATTTATCTGCGTATCAAATTATTCCCATAATTTATCCTGTCAAAACAGCTTCTGTTTACATGTAAACACAATATGTGCATCAAACACAATTCTTCCTATATTGTATCCTTATAAATGAATCAGAGAATTTACATCAAAAGAAATTTACATCAAAAGCTAAATGAATCAGAGAATTAAACTGCTAACATTGTTTAAATCAAAAGCCAATATTATTGATTTCATTATGTGCATCAAAAGTCAAAACTATTGTTCACATTATGTGCATCAAAAGCAAAAAATATGTGCATCAAAAAATGTTGCTGATGTATCATACAGCAGGAGCAGAACCCTTAAGCTGATTGTGGATATACGCCCAACGTTTACGAAGATCCACAAAGTCCTCAAGAGGGAATGGGGTTTCGTCGTTAAACATCTACATAAGAGCAAAAAATTGAAGATACATCATGCATGATAATAATTCAATAGTCAACTTATATATTAATATATGTAAACATTTTATGGCATATATTACCGTATCCCATGAATCAACAGTGCCGACAAGGACGATGTTTAACATATGTTTCATGATAAAATACCCACACTCGTAACTCCCGCGTTGTTTCCTCGTCTACAAATTACATGAATATAAAAACATGAATACAACCACACATGCATGAATGTAAATGAAATAAATAGGTAATCGAGCCACTTACTTTAGGAGCAAGGTATGTGGGCTTTTTTCTAACATTCCTCAATATATTAACTTGCTCCACAATACTGCACATTGAAAATTGAATTAAACATATTACATGATAAACTAATTACAATTAATGCCAAAGAAAATGATATTAAACAAAGACACTTACGTTAATACAAGATCTTTTATTGGTTTGTGGAGTGGACCATGCAAGGAACACAGTAATGTCACTGTATTTGTCCTAAACGATATTACGATCAATTGCCAATGACCACTGAATGAACACGAGAATATATATATATATTATTAGTTGTTACTAAAACAAAACTAAATATAGAATATAGAAATAAATTACAACAATACTAACCTACATAGGAATGGTGCAAGGTAACATTCTTTTCCTCCGCCATTTAGCCGGCTTTTCAAGTACTTTTCTCTGATAGTTTTATCATTATACGCCCAAGCAATAAAACTTGGGTCCAAGATTCCATATGTATTTGATTTATTCAATTCTATACAAACACGGTGAATGTACCTAAATGGTCAAAGAAAATGAATAAATTAATGGAGAAAATTCAAAAAATTATAATGTTCTATAATGACATGTATATTCGACTATATACTTACGTGCACCAAACTTGCAAAATAGATAAGTCAAGCCACTTATATCCTGCGAGAAAATCCCTGACATCTTCAGGAGTGTAATACACTAAATCCAATTTTGGGCAATGTTCTAGCGTGAGGGGCTGCGCAAGGTCTGTTGTTGAAATGTAGTAGCATAAACTTGTTATTTCATTTGGACTAGGGTCCAATATCCCATTGCGGTTATCTACAGGTGGGGGAGGGGCTATACAATTACTCCCTTTTGTAGAAGCGTGATTTATGACACTTCTACTTGGAGTTTGATCATCACCAACGCAACGACGATCTTCATTAGTTCGTTGTTCGAGACTTTCACTTAATCTCTACATCATAACATTCAATTAGAACATAAAACAAAAATAAGCACAATATATTCAATTAGAACATATAATATATATCATACAAAAATAAGCGCGATTTACGACACATACCGAATACATCTCTTGTAACCTTTCCACTTCTTTCTCCCTTTTTTCCCTCTCCTCCTCAAACAGCCTCCTTTGCTCTGCCAATTACTTCTCAACATTATCAATCTTTTGTCGTTGAGCAAGAAATTTAGCGGTTTCGGTGCTTCTTCTTTGAGATCTAAAGTATGACCTCAAGCCGACACCATCTCCAACACCACGGACACGGCCTCCATGCTCAGCTGTTCTGATAGCTTCGACTAATATGTCATGTCGTGCTTCCGGAACAAATGTGCCTTCACGGGCCGCCACAACCAAGTTATCCTACACAACATGAGCAACTTACATAAGCAAACACATTTAAATAACAACTCATCATGAGCAATTTACATAAGAAAACGCATTTAAACAAAACATATACTTACAATTTTCTCTGCAACTACTCTTGAAGCCTCAGAGGTGTACTCTCCATTAGGTCTTAATTGAGCCCTCTTCCATTTCTCATGTCCTGAAGGTGGAGATGGAATGTCACAATCTCCTCCTTCTTGTAGTTTTTCCTGCAGGATCCTCTTCTCAAGTTTCCTGTACCCCCTACGAGACAATCTATGGGGGTACATGTTTTTCGCCTTGTCTGAATTCCCACTTCGCTTTTAGCCTGTTATTAACATAGTGAAAAATGTGTATGATTAGTATCTATAACTCATTAGCAACATTATAGGTTACATAAGACTAGTACTAACCTTGAATTCCTCAGAACGGTGTTTCTTCGCAAACTTGTACCACACCTTCTTCGATAAAAAACTATACCGAATCCATGGAGGTTGAAGACCGCTCTTAGGCTTCGTAATGTAGTCAACCGTGAGCCGTGACTTAAACCCCCTCCAACAAACACCGGCATAAGTTATCCACTTTCTTTTCAATTTTGAGTCATCGGCAAACTCAAAATTCAACTACATTAAATCAATATATAAGTATGAATTAGAAACTATAGGTAGTGATATCAAATATATGAAAATTATAGTATGAAATACCTTAACGTCTGTCCATATGTTGTCTTTGACATTACCATCCACTTCTCTCCAATCATCAATCAATATACTGACTTTGCTATGTGCAAGGAACGCAACATAACTCCTAAAAGTAGCGTAATGTGGACAATCCACTAATTTGTAGTGCGAATCAAACTCGATCGGAATTTTTGCACCAGATGAGTTGCAGACTGATGTGAATTGGGGCATCATTGTGACACCTCTTTGTGATCTTTTCGTTTGACTTTCAGTTGTTTGAGTTTCATTGGCTAACCTTTAATTTGTTTGAGGTTCTTCGCTGGTTTCTGATGAAGAACTCGACAAGGTCGACATCTAAGTTCAAAAACAACAACAACAACATGAACAACAATGGCAAAAGAGTTTACTGTAGATGCATGGGGAAAATATTTTACGTACCCTAAACGTGACGACGAAGTAAACGATGTTGGTGTTGGTGTTGTTGTTGTCTTCCTTCCTTACGACAACGACAGTGACAATGATGACGACGATGTTGGTATGTGCGTAATCTTCTATTTTCTTCACTATCGTGACGATGATGACGAAAATGACAACAAATGGATACTGATGATGCAAGCTTTGATGGAATCGTGTATTGTTTCACAGTATTGAAGGTTAGGGTTTAGGGTTGAAATCGTGTAACGTTTCGTCTGGTTTCTATTTTCAATGGAATCGAAATAAGGATACTGAAGAGACAATGAGACTACCTAGTTTGGAGACTATTGAAACACTACTGCGACGGTCAAGAATTTACACCGTTATGATATATTATTTACATAATGAAATTTCATATTAAAGCGCCAGAGTTATTTTTAGAATTAAAAATTAAAAAAACATACAAAATATATCACAACGGTGTATATAAACAACCGTAGTCGTAACTTTTAATTTTTTTAATTAGAAGTAAATAAAAAAGTAAAGGCGCGCTTTAATATAAAAGGAATAATATATATGAATGCGCTGAGGTTCGAACACATGAAAGCTTGAAGGTATCACTACGGTTGATTTATCAACCGTTGTTATATACAGATAATCACCACGGTTGGTTTATCAACCGTTGTTATATTCAGATAAGTTTTATTCAATAAACAAATAAAATACAACCACGCCTTAGTTTACATATGTTACAACGGTGTAGGGATGAAGCGTTGTGAGCATGGTGTCGTTGTTTACGCATTTTGTAGTACTGATGAGTATTAGGATGATTACATCTAACCCCAACAAAAGAGAAATTAACTACGCTTAGTCTTCTTAACATTACAATTGCGCCTCAATAGAGAAATGTTGAAAATAATTTATTGTTGATTCCTTACACAATGCTTCCACCCTCAATCTTCCTCTCTTTTTCTCTCCTGTTGTATTTATGGTATATGTTGAACTTTTCTCACCCCCTACCAAGAAAACTACCTAATTACACCAAGTTATCTTCAAATAAATTGTCTAAATAGCTATTTATAGGGTCTTGTCCTGCCATTCTCACTAATCTAGGCTTAGAGTTCGCTTAGCACGTCAACAATTTTCACCATTAAGAAATATCAGCTTATCATACAAGTAGTATTGGTTGCTTTAACCTCACTTAGCTATCCTCAAGCTCGCTTATTAAGTAAACTCGTTCTTTTCCTTGAAGTAACTTAGCCCTTAAGTTCTCTAAACCACCATACCTCGCTTAGTGTGTCTGGAAGTGAGCTTTAATGCTTGGTTTGGGGTTACTTGGCTTTTAAACATTCTTTTCCAGTTATTTTTTTGCTTAGTGAGGCCATGTTCTTGTCTAAGCGGGCCTTGGTGCTTGAATTGTGCAATTTGTCTACTTTTGGTGCTTGAATGGTGTAATTTGTCTACTTTAGGTGCTTTCTTGGTCCTTCTTACCTATATCTAATAAATACACTATTAAAAAGTTTATATATGTTGAAATTATGTTCTACCTGGGAAAAGATGTCAGACACAATGTTGGAATAATGTGCATGACAATAAGTATGCCTAACAGGAAGGATAAATGCAGAAACTAAATAACACAAGAATTGTTAATCCAGTTTGTTGCAAAGTCACCTATGTCTGGAGGCATTAACCCAACAAAAGGAATCACTCTTAATAGTCAGAAGTACAATTGGTCTTATCTAAACTCACCACGTTTAATGTCGCTTTCCTAATACTACCCATGGTGTTTCGATCCAGTTTCCCCTTAAGGAAATTCATTCTTAATAGTCATAAGTACAATTGGTCTTATCTGAACTCACCATGTTCAATGCCATTTTCCTATTACAAAGATAAAATATAAAACTCTAATACAAATCAATACTCTATTAGGCCAACTTATACTTGATTCCCAAGAATAGAGTGTACAAAATACAAATATACAAACTCAGCCAAAACTCTCTATAAAGTAGATATTTTCTCTTGAGATCAGAGTCTTCACAAAGGAGATTACCTCCTTAAATAGCAACACAAAGTCCAGCTAGAATGTCAAAGAGGGTTTGGATATGAAAGTGGCTGAACCTCCAAAAAGCGCATGAGATCAATCTTCAATAATGTTTTTTGTAAATCTTGATTGATCAAATCTTGAATAAATCTTAATTTGTTTATTATAAAAAATTCAATATTGTTGAAAACATATCCAGAATAAATCTTTTCTAAAACCAAAATACACTATAATAATCATATTGGTGATTTGGACAAAAAATGAAACAAATCTCAAAAGTGTGAGATATACTCCAATCAATCTTGCGCGCCAAGCAAACAGTTCGAGAAAGGATGTCTCACACAATGTCGAACATTTTACTTACCGTGTTTATTTCCACATATGTTCATAAAGCCAATTTTGAATCTTGAGTAAAACAAATCTAATAATATTTTTACTTAAATAATTAAAATTTCCAAACCCTTAAGTAAGGAACTCAAAATAAAATCTCTTCCAAAACAAAAATATGCTATAAATTATCTTTAATAAAAGGATGGGGATCTTCTCATTAAATGAAAATCACAATATTGTAATTAATGTAAATCCATTAAGTTCTCCTCATGCAATATTTATTTGATTAGACTATTTCCAATCAAAATCTTTCCAAACCACTTTACAATAATTTTGGATTGAACAAAACTGAACTAAATCTTGTAATAAACTTGTGAATCAAACATAAAATCAAATGAGCCAAAATCAAACATTCCAAAAATAGTGCATTAGAGAAACACGTAGCCAAGACGTCCTCAATAAATTTCGAGACATCTTGTTCGACATTTTTCATATAAAAATAAGTAAATCCAAAAATAATAACATACTCCCCCTTTGGCTATTTTTTAGGAAAAACACAAATTAAACACTTCTTTAAGAACACAAACATTAGAGCACAAATTGCACATGCAAATAACAATTAACAACAATCAAACAGTCAGTGGAGAAAAAGAACAAAGTTCACAATTTTCCACAAAAGAGAGAAGAACAGATAACAACCATAAAATAGTCAATGGATAAATAATCAAAACACAACAAATTTAGCCAATAGGCAAGATGGTAGGCACGTTCTTACACACAAACTTCCAGATCATATCACAAGAACGCAGATAGATTACAAATTATAGTTGAACAGTAAAATTTCATTAGCAAAAACATCATAGATCGCAAAATATAGCAGATTATAGCACACAAAATACAATAGTCAAACCAGAGACAGAAGGTCGAGATGAAGAAGCTCCAACAGATTTTGGAAACTACACACTTTTTTTTCAAGAGTCTAGACTATGATTTTTTAAAAATCCTTTCCCTCATGAATCAAATCCTTTGAGAATATGACATATCATAGGCTCTGAAGGCGAAGCAACATCTAGCATTTCTTCATCAAAAAACAGACCAGTTTCATCAATAGAAGTAATAATGGGTATCACAATGTCTGCAACATGTCCGCTAACAACCAACTTGTAACTAAAAGACAATATACTTGGGGAAACACCAAATCACCATCATAAGTAACAATATATTTCTTTCAAACACTCAAAATACCACAAATTAAAGAGGGAACACCAATATGTGGTTGGATGGCATGAGACTCGACATTCTTAACAAATTGATAAAGACAATATTCTGCACATTTCAAGGAAGTATGAGTTCCTACCTGGTACATAAACCCAGTGATGCTATGAGAGATACAAGATCCATGAGATAAGGGAGCCCAGTTATCCACTTCAATATTTTACATGAAGACATACTTAACACTTAAGGTCGCGACTACCAAAAGACCATTTGAAAATCCATTTCTAGTAATTTCTAGACCTCTGGTCTTCAGAGAGAGAAGACGATCAACAATCATCAGTTTTCCATGACCAAAATCCTCATTTATGATCCAATTTCCTCTAAAATGAACCTTCATATAATATATACTCTCAACAATAGTTTACATACTCAACATCTTAATAAGGCCTTCACAAACACCTATTCTGGAAATGGATATGTCACTGATTTCCTGCTGATCCTTGGCTTCATAGATAAGTGCGTTGAGAGTGTGAATTTTCACTGGCCTAAACATAGGTGCCATATTAAGCATATCTTTATCACTATATTCATCAATAACGGGAACATTGGGAAGACTAATGTCAAGGACATGTTTCCCAACAAACAATTTATAATTGAAATTCAACAACCAAAGAGCAATACCAACTTCATCCTCGCCAGTAATAAGATTATTCATTATACCATAAATTAAAGAGGGGAACCCAATAGGAAGTTTAACAACAAATTCCTTCACCAACATAGGATACTAAAATCCAACATTCAGCATTGTTTTCAACAAACGGGTATCACTAAAGAGCTCTATAATTTCACTACACTTATGTGCTTCAACATAAGGTTCTTCTTCAAGAGTCGTTCTCCTATGATAAAAAAATTACATTTGGCTATAATTTCTTGAAAATAAAAATAAATATTGTCAAAAGGATTAGATGGAGTGTTCTTGGGAAGCTTCTTTCCTTCAATCGACTTTTTAACATTTAAAACACGCTTTACAATATGCTCATTAATATGATCATCATCATCAATGACATCCAATATATGAGTGAAAATTTCCTCGACATCATGCTCTGCAATGCTATGAGAAGTCGTCTTTCTTTTTCTGAGGAATTTTATAACAACAAAAATCTCATCAGCAATGTCATCATTGATAACCTTGGTGTCTTTATTATTAACATCTTCACTTGCAAACTCATTATCATTGAGATCTTGATTAACATCTTCATTGAAATCTTCAGTGACATCTTTACAGACATTAATATTATAACCAACCTCTTTAGGTTCAAAGTGAGTGGGGGCATCATGCATAAGGTTATCAGGACCAATTTTAATGGTGAGAACCTCAACATTCAGAATAACATCAATCATATTTTTAAGAGGAGAATTGGCACAATCATTAATGCCATATATTATATCAATAACAAATTGATTGTTGTCAACATTAACAAAAATATCACAAAATATGAGTGTTTCATAGGTTTTACCTTGAACATCCTTAGGCTCGACGAGAGAAGAAACACCTTCAAACTTACCATTGACCTTTTCTCTTATCAATATTCCTTTCATACGAACTCCATGAGTTTTCGTAACTACAACATATTTTTCATGCATTTTCTTCTTTTATGTCTTCTTTGCATTATCATAAGTGTTCATCCTTTTCCCTGTACCCACCATACTTTCATATTGATTCAAGAAATTTGTAGAGGAAGTTAATGATTCAGAGAATAGTTTGAAGCGCCGAAGCAAAAATGGAAAAATGTGGCCTTTTTGAAAATTTAAACACAATAACTTTTCTTTGTTGTGTTGAAATATACAAGTGACATTATTACTAAGATGTGTGGGATAATAAAAGTTTTCGTACACCCAATAGAAAACATTTACCCATGTTTTCAATAATTGATATAAGTTTATAATGCAAAGGCCTAAAGTTGATCTGAGATTCTCAAATTGGACAAAGTCAAGATCTTTTGTGATTATATATAATAACTAATTGTTGGTTTGTTTTTACATGCTCAAGGGTAGACTTCTTATCTTTAACTATCTACTTAATGAAACGATAAAGAATATCAATATGATTTGTTCTGTTGTGTTGAACATGATTATTAGATATGGAACTCAAGTTGTCACAGAATAATGTCATGACATCATGTGTCATATTATATTCTTTGAGATTTTGTTTCCTCCAGAGCGGTTGAATGCAACTACTTCCAACAACAATATACTATGCTTCTTCCTAGTCATCGTCAAAATATTAACTAGAGAAAAATTGGTATCAAAAGAGTATAAAAGACCATAGTCAGATGATCTACTTATGTACTTAATGAATCTCTTAACTTGATTAAGATGAGTAATCTTGGGATTATCTTGAAATAGAGCACACTTACTAACAGAGAAAGTAATGTCAAGACAGCTACTGGTGAGATATAAGAGGCTACCAATCATACTCTTATAGGGGCTTTGATCAACAATCACTCTTTGTTCATCTGTAGAGAGCTTGACATGAGTGACAATAGTTGTACGTTTATGCCTACCACTTTCCAGGCAATATTTCTTCACAATGTTTCTAGCATATTTACTTTGAGATACAAAGATGTCATCCTTCATTTGCTTCATTTGAAAACCACAAAAGTAGGTAAGTTCACCTACCATGCTCATCTCGAACTCAACTTGCATTTGTTAAACAAAATGATATACCATGTTATTTGACATCCCTCAAAACACAATGTCATCAACAGAAATCTAAATCATCATAAGATTTCCATTGTCTTTCACAATGGCACCCTCGATGTTTTTGATATCAATACTAGTATCGTGATTGTCTTCAACATAATCATCTTTCTCAATGACACCATCCATGCTATTGACATCATTACTAACATCGTGACTAACTTCCACTTCCAATTACCTATTAAGGAAGGAATTTTTCACATCCATCTGGTAAATTTTTAACTTAAGGAGACAAGACAAACCTAGTAATGATCAGATGGCTTCAAGGCGGGAAATAGGAGAAAAAAACTTCATCAAAGTCAACCATTTCTTCTATTTGAGCATAGTCTTGTGCTACAAGTCGTGCTTTATTTCTAGTAAAAATCTAATTCTCATCATACTTATTCTTGTAAATCCATTGTGTCCCAATGATATTAGCAAAATTTGGTCTAAGAACAAATTCACATACTTTGTTTCTTACAAAGTGAACAAGCACTTTTGGATATTTTCTTCGTGTGGTGAAGCATTCATTTAGATATCACATAATGTTTTCTATAGGATCATTATTCTTAATACTTGATGATGGTTCTTTTCTTTTAGTAGAATTATCTTTATCATCATCAAAATTTTCATCTTCTTCAGTAGACTGCACGTTGTTTCCTATATTGCCAGCAACACCTTTATCAACATTATTACCAGTGAGATCAGAATCTTCATCTTCATGGGAGTCACTTCAGTTTGAACTTCATTAAAAATTAATTTTATGGATTCCATCATAGATTTTGTGCATTTTTTAAACACTATATATGCCCTGATATTTATGAAATAACCCAGAAATATGCCTTCATCACTATTTTCCAGGTCTTCATCCACACCCAATGTCTCAACATCTTTCTCAAAATATCATACAAAAACTTGAGAAGATGATGTACCAGTAGCCTTTCGAATCGGGATTTGAATAAGACCTTCAAACACACTCTTTATGGTAGTGGAAGTAGTAATTAGACAAAATACCTTTTTTGGTCCCTTAAGTTTACCTCGGAGTCCATTCTGGTCCCTTATCTTTAAAAAGTTTCAAAGTGGTCCTTTAATTGTTCAAAAAGGTCCACGTTAATCATTTCCGTCCAATTTTTTGAAACGGCGTCAACCTTTGCTTGGGTGGCATCTGACGTGGCACTTGGTCATACGCGTGGCACGTGACTTGGCATACATTCATCTTCAAGGTCATTAAATTTTCAGAAAAATTCTAAAATTTTTTGTTGAACCTAAGATTCAAACCAGGTTCACTTGGTTGATACAAGACATATCAAACCACTACACCACTTCACACTTGTTTGTTAACATTCCCATTACCATAATCAAAACCACTACCCTAACCATTACTATTACCATAACCATTATTCACAAAGAAGCAGAAGTACAGGATGCATGCAACATAAAAAACAATTAATAAAAGACCAATTTACTCAGGCTGCATAAGTGAGAAGGAATTTAGCATTATTTCCCTTCTCAACCTAATTCACTAAATTGCGTCAAACTCATGTGATACAACAAGCAATAACATATTTCCAGAATTATAATCATTCAAAATCCAAGCTAGAAAATCAAGTTAAGCTTTTGTTTCTAAAAAAAATGATAATCTAATTCTTATCACCGGGGTCCTTTTACAAACTTTTATCCCATCCAAAATAACTTAGTCAACATCCATAGCTTGTTCACTAGCAGTGCCGCTGGACCACAGCTTTATGGTGTGATCATGGGAGACAGTAACTATATACCCACCATCTGTATAAAATAACAAGACATGCCAAAATCTGATCAATACAAGCAAGAATAATCTTGACACAAACCAACCATGCTAATTGCTAAGTAATGGACAAATTACAGGATTATTGTATGAAGCTTTTATTCTGTGTAACTCTAACAAGATAGTTGTGGGGAAGAAGATGGAGAAATTCAACGTTGAGCAATTTCCTCTGACTTTGCTCTTGATTAAAGAAAAAGTCAGACCCCATTTTGGCTTCCATGTGACACGGGGCCAAACTTCAACCTCTTGTCCATTGATAACCTGTAATACTTGATCTGCTACTTGGAAACTAGCCTGGAAGAAAAGGAAAAAAAGTAAGCAGAGAATTTGTAATAATCTCAAACGTCAATTACGGTTATAGCAATTGGCATCAAGGTAGCCACGAAAAAAGTACAAAAAAGACATATGAGAATGGGATAGATACACTGCAGGAATCTCAATAACAATATGGAATCAACGAAGATTCTTGAAATAACATTCAATTGTATTTCATTCTAAATATAATTATTGCAGACCCATTTTGATAGAGAGTATCAAGTTATATTTTTAGTTTAATAATTTAAGGTTTTATATTAGTTGGTATTTTAGTTTAATTGTTATTGTATTGGGCTTCCATTAGTATTTGGATATTTTAGTCATTGGCCCATTAGTATCATTATATATGTAGTGTCTTGGACACATAAAAAAATCAATCAATGAAATCAAATGTTATTTTAATTCTCTTAGATAGTTTTATTGTCTTCTTTAGTTTCTCTAATTTTGTTAGGGTTTGTTAGCATCCTAACAATTGGTACTTTCATCCTTGAACACCAAAAACCTCCCATGGCATACCAATATCATCCATGGAGTATTCCAACTCCTACCACACCTTCATTTCCATCATTTCCATGGGAACTCTTTTCCCCTTATTACACAAATTCATATGTTACAAGTCCATCACCATGTTTGTATTTTAATCATGGATATACACCACCTCCACCTAACCCACATTCATCCTATTCTACATCTCATTATCCATACTATTACAACAATTCCTATCAATTTCAAAACTCACCAAACAACTTCTCCATAATTAGTCAAAAATATCAAACCCATTCTAGCATTAGAAGTGATTTTAAGAAGCATTTGAAAGTGTTTCATCTCTCTTTTAAAAAAAAAATTAAATCTCTGCCTCATTCACATTTTCATTCCATCCCCACCATGGCCATAAAACGGCAGCTTCGACCCTCTCAAGCAGGGATTTCTACATCTACATCATCAACCACGTTCTCTTGCAAAGAACCCACCCAGTTTTCGCTTCGCTTAACAATGGCAACCCAAAACAACAACGGATCGGAGCTTGACCCGAACCCTATTGTGGCGGAGACACCGGAACCGGAGGCTGAAAAGATTGATACTTTGGACGATGAAATTCCTATTGAGAAAATCGTGGAAAAGATCACGTTAGCGGGTGACCCTCCTTCAGTTGAAATGAACGGGAATGAAGATAAGGATTACAATGATGATGAAGATGATAGTGAAAATGAAAGTGAGAGTGAGAGCGAAAGTTCAGAGTATGAGGTTTCTTCATCATTATCTTCATCAGTATCATCATCATCTGGTAGTGAGGAAGAAGAGTTGTCTGAGTGTGAAGCTCAAGCTTTGCCTGTACCTTCCATGGCGGATGCACATCAGGTGTTTGAGGTATTGTCTGTTAGTGATGTTGTGTGTGTAGCGAGTATAGTTGATGGTAATGATGATAGTAGTTCTGTTAAATTGAAAAACAATGATGTAGAGAAAATCGCTAATCTAGATGAATCCAAGAAAAATCAGAATGATGATGTTGTGACTTCTGTTGTTCCCCAGAGAGATGAAAAACATACAGCACAGAAAAATGAAAAAGAGTCAAATTTGGCTCAGCCAGTGGTATTCCTTCTTTCATCTGTTTCTGAAACAGGACTTGTCAGTCTCCCTTCTCTTTTGACTGCTGTTCTTCTACAGGCAAACAATAGATCATCCTCTGAACAGGGCTCTTTTATCCTGCCATCTAATTTTGAAGAGGTGGCAACTGGAGTATTGAAGTGTGTTGATACAGTCGAGAGAGATTACTTGGATAAAACGTCGTCGTCGACTCTGAAGAAGATGCTTGAGAAGAAGATTCCGGAGATTCGTTCTTACATAGAGAGAAAAGTGAACAAAGAGTTCGGTGACTGGTTGGTTGAGATCCGAGTGGTGAGTCGCAATTTAGGTCAATTAGCAATTGGTCAAGCTTCATCGGCGAGACAGAGAGAAGGGGATAAAACCTTTTTATTTCCTGAAGTTAAAGCAAGAATTTTCTGGCCTCGCAGACTTAGCAGAGGATTTGGCATAGTTAAATGTGATAAAAATGATGTCAATTTCATGTTGAAAGATTTTTATAACCTTGCAATTGGAGGGAGGTATGTTCGTTGTGCACCTAGTAATAAGTCTATGGACGGTATTATGATAAGTGGGCTTGACAGAGAGCTTCAAGAAATCGAGATTTTGGATGTACTAAGAAATGCTACAAGTAGAAGGATTCTGGACTTTTTCATGGTGAGGGGAGGGGCTGTTGGAAATCCACCATGCAGTGCCTGTGAAGAGGCACTCTTTAAAGTAATTTCCCCCTTAATGCCCAAGGTAGACCCTCATATAAGTTCTTGCCGTGTTCAGGTATTTCCACCTGAGCCAAAGGATTCTTACATGAGAGCTTTAATTAATTTTGATGGAAGATTACATTTAGAAGCAGCTAAAGCTTTGGAAGAAATTGAAGGAAAGGTATTACCCGGATGTCTCTCATGGCAAAAGATAATGTGTGAACAGTTGTTTCATAGCTCCTTGATATTTCCTGCACCAGTGTATCGCGTGATTGCGGAACAATTGCAAAAAATACTTGCAAACTTCAACAATTTAAAAGGTCTTGAGTGGAACCTAAACAGAACTGCTAATGGTTCCCACCGATTGAAGATAACAGCCAATGTCACCAAGACAGTGGCAGAAGTTAGGAAACCTCTGGAAGAACTGTCGAGAGGAAAAATCTTTGACCATGGAAGCCTTACTCCCGCAGCTCTACAACTCATGTTGTCCAGAGAGGGCATTAGTCTTAAATGCTCCATACAGCAAGAGACACAAACATACATAGTTTTTGACAAGCACAGCCTGAATTTAAGAAATTTTAGTTCGCCAGAAAAGATTGCTGTTAGCAAAATGTGTTCTGTGTTGGAGGATCAATTCTCGAGAATGCAAACTACGAATCATCTTTTGTTGATTAAGGATTATGTGAGTCTATTAGGAGTAATGCTGAGGAGATTCGGTTACCCTATTGATGCATTGCTTGATGTTTTAAGCAAACATAGAGATAAGTATCAGGAACTGCAGAAGTTAGAGGTGACAGTACCTATGATTGTGGTTGGTTGTAAGCTTGACTTGCGAGACGAAAGCCAACAAGTAAGCTTAGAACGTCTTTTGGAACAGCTTTTACAAGAGTTCAAGAATGTTGCCACCTGCATTGAATGCTCTGCAACCACACTATACTAGGTTAGATGTTTCAATGCACCATTGCAGTCATCAGAAATAACAGATGTCAAAACAGTTGTTCTTTGGTCATTAGGATGCATTTTTGCTGAGTTGTTTACATTGAAGCCTTTGTTTCCTGGAACAAGTGATATAGATCAGATTAGTAGAATCATTAGAGTTTTGGGTAATCTCAACGAGGAGGCTTGGAATGATTGTTCTAAACTTCCTGATTATGGGAGAATTTCTTTTCCTAAGGTGGAAACACCTGATAGGATTGGAAGAGAATCCATCCTGAAAGTTCATGTTTCTAAGAATGAACTTCCTTTGGCCAAAGATGTTTACATTGCCGACATTGCTTCTATGACTACTGGATTCACAGGGGCTGATCTTGCGAACATAGTAAATGAGGCTGCTTTATTGGCGGGAAGAAAGAACAACGTTGTTGTGGAGAAAATTGATTTTATTGAAGCTGTAGAAAGGATTGTTCAGTTTAAGCAATGGGACCCGGAGTAGGTTTAGAACCTTAAGGACAAGGTTCAAGTGAACCCCGCGGCAATGATAGAGAGTATCAAGTTATATTTTTAGTTTAATAATTTAAGGTTTTATATTAGTTGGTATTTTAGTTTAATTGTTATTGTATTGGGCTTCCATTAGTATTTGGATATTTTAGTCATTGGCCCATTAGTATCATTATATATGTAGTGTCTTGGACACATAAAAAAATCAATCAATGAAATCAAATGTTATTTTAATTCTCTTAGATAGTTTTATTGTCTTCTTTAGTTTCTCTAATTTTGTTAGGGTTTGTTAGCATCCTAACAATTGGTACTTTCATCCTTGAACACCAAAAACCTCCCATGGCATACCAATATCATCCATGGAGTATTCCAACTCCTACCACACCTTCATTTCCATCATTTCCATGGGAACTCTTTTCCCCTTATTACACAAATTCATATGTTACAAGTCCATCACCATGTTTGTATTTTAATCATGGATATACACCACCTCCACCTAACCCACATTCATCCTATTCTACATCTCATTATCCATACTATTACAATAATTCCTATCAATTTCAAAACTCACCAAACAACTTCTCCATAATTAGTCAAAAATATCAAACCCATTCTAGCATTAGAAGTGATTTTAAGAAGCATTTGAAAGTGTTTCATCTCTCTTTTAAAAAAAATTTAAATCTCTGCCTCATTCACATTTTCATTCCATCCCCACCATGGCCATAAAACGGCAGCTTCGACCCTCTCAAGCAGGGATTTCTACATCTACATCATCAACCACGTTCTCTTGCAAAGAACCCACCCAGTTTTCGCTTCGCTTAACAATGGCAACCCAAAACAACAACGGATCGGAGCTTGACCCGAACCCTATTGTGGCGGAGACACCGGAACCGGAGGCTGAAAAGATTGATACTTTGGACGATGAAATTCCTATTGAGAAAATCGTGGAAAAGATCACGTTAGCGGGTGACCCTCCTTCAGTTGAAATGAACGGGAATGAAGATAAGGATTACAATGATGATGAAGATGATAGTGAAAATGAAAGTGAGAGTGAGAGCGAAAGTTCAGAGTATGAGGTTTCTTCATCATTATCTTCATCAGTATCATCATCATCTGGTAGTGAGGAAGAAGAGTTGTCTGAGTGTGAAGCTCAAGCTTTGCCTGTACCTTCCATGGCGGATGCACATCAGGTGTTTGAGGTATTGTCTGTTAGTGATGTTGTGTGTGTAGCGAGTATAGTTGATGGTAATGATGATAGTAGTTCTGTTAAATTGAAAAACAATGATGTAGAGAAAATCGCTAATCTAGATGAATCCAAGAAAAATCAGAATGATGATGTTGTGACTTCTGTTGTTCCCCAGAGAGATGAAAAACATACAGCACAGAAAAATGAAAAAGAGTCAAATTTGGCTCAGCCAGTGGTATTCCTTCTTTCATCTGTTTCTAAAATAGGACTTGTCAGTCTCCCTTCTCTTTTGACTGCTGTTCTTCTACAGGCAAACAATAGATCATCCTCTGAACAGGGCTCTTTTATCCTGCCATCTAATTTTGAAGAGGTGGCAACTGGAGTATTGAAGTGTGTTGATACAGTCGAGAGAGATTACTTGGATAAAACGTCGTCGTCGACTCTGAAGAAGATGCTTGAGAAGAAGATTCCGGAGATTCGTTCTTACATAGAGAGAAAAGTGAACAAAGAGTTCGGTGACTGGTTGGTTGAGATCCGAGTGGTGAGTCGCAATTTAGGTCAATTAGCAATTGGTCAAGCTTCATCGGCGAGACAGAGAGAAGGGGATAAAACCTTTTTATTTCCTGAAGTTAAAGCAAGAATTTTCTGGCCTCGCAGACTTAGCAGAGGATTTGGCATAGTTAAATGTGATAAAAATGATGTCAATTTCATGTTGAAAGATTTTTATAACCTTGCAATTGGAGGGAGGTATGTTCGTTGTGCACCTAGTAATAAGTCTATGGACGGTATTATGATAAGTGGGCTTGACAGAGAGCTTCAAGAAATCGAGATTTTGGATGTACTAAGAAATGCTACAAGTAGAAGGATTCTGGACTTTTTCATGGTGAGGGGAGGGGCTGTTGGAAATCCACCATGCAGTGCCTGTGAAGAGGCACTCTTTAAAGTAATTTCCCCCTTAATGCCCAAGGTAGACCCTCATATAAGTTCTTGCCGTGTTCAGGTATTTCCACCTGAGCCAAAGGATTCTTACATGAGAGCTTTAATTAATTTTGATGGAAGATTACATTTAGAAGCAGCTAAAGCTTTGGAAGAAATTGAAGGAAAGGTATTACCCGGATGTCTCTCATGGCAAAAGATAATGTGTGAACAGTTGTTTCATAGCTCCTTGATATTTCCTGCACCAGTGTATCGCGTGATTGCGGAACAATTGCAAAAAATACTTGCAAACTTCAACAATTTAAAAGGTCTTGAGTGGAACCTAAACAGAACTGCTAATGGTTCCCACCGATTGAAGATAACAGCCAATGTCACCAAGACAGTGGCAGAAGTTAGGAAACCTCTGGAAGAACTGTCGAGAGGAAAAATCTTTGACCATGGAAGCCTTACTCCCGCAGCTCTACAACTCATGTTGTCCAGAGAGGGCATTAGTCTTAAATGCTCCATACAGCAAGAGACACAAACATACATAGTTTTTGACAAGCACAGCCTGAATTTAAGAAATTTTAGTTCGCCAGAAAAGATTGCTGTTAGCAAAATGTGTTCTGTGTTGGAGGATCAATTCTCGAGAATGCAAACTACGAATCATCTTTTGTTGATTAAGGATTATGTGAGTCTATTAGGAGTAATGCTGAGGAGATTCGGTTACCCTATTGATGCATTGCTTGATGTTTTAAGCAAACATAGAGATAAGTATCAGGAACTGCAGAAGTTAGAGGTGACAGTACCTATGATTGTGGTTGGTTGTAAGCTTGACTTGCGAGACGAAAGCCAACAAGTAAGCTTAGAACGTCTTTTGGAACAGCTTTTACAAGAGTTCAAGAATGTTGCCACCTGCATTGAATGCTCTGCAACCACACTATACTAGGTTAGATGTTTCAATGCACCATTGCAGTCATCAGAAATAACAGATGTCAAAACAGTTGTTCTTTGGTCATTAGGATGCATTTTTGCTGAGTTGTTTACATTGAAGCCTTTGTTTCCTGGAACAAGTGATATAGATCAGATTAGTAGAATCATTAGAGTTTTGGGTAATCTCAACGAGGAGGCTTGGAATGATTGTTCTAAACTTCCTGATTATGGGAGAATTTCTTTTCCTAAGGTGGAAACACCTGATAGGATTGGAAGAGAATCCATCCTGAAAGTTCATGTTTCTAAGAATGAACTTCCTTTGGCCAAAGATGTTTACATTGCCGACATTGCTTCTATGACTACTGGATTCACAAGGGCTGATCTTACGAACATAGTAAATGAGGCTGCTTTATTGGCGGGAAGAAAGAACAACGTTGTTGTGGAGAAAATTGATTTTATTGAAGCTGTAGAAAGGATTGTTCAGTTTAAGCAATGGGACCCGGAGTAGGTTTAGAACCTTAAGGACAAGGTTCAAGTGAACCCCGCGGCAATGATAGAGAGTATCAAGTTATATTTTTAGTTTAATAATTTAAGGTTTTATATTAGTTGGTATTTTAGTTTAATTGTTATTGTATTGGGCTTCCATTAGTATTTGGATATTTTAGTCATTGGCCCATTAGTATCATTATATATGTAGTGTCTTGGACACATAAAAAAATCAATCAATGAAATCAAATGTTATTTTAATTCTCTTAGATAGTTTTATTGTCTTCTTTAGTTTCTCTAATTTTGTTAGGGTTTGTTAGCATCCTAACACATTTATAGGTACTGGGTATATTGGACCTCCACTGTTTGATATTAAACAATCTTCTACAACTTTCTTAATCTGTACAGTATTCTAATCAGTATTGAAACAATTCAACGTTGACGATAAACAATTCAATGTTTTAACAATCTTTTGAATGGGGTGTTTCAGTTGCTGGTAATGGTTATGGTTATGATAATAGTAATGGTTAGGGTAGTGGTTTTGATTATGGTAATGGGAATGTTAACAAACAAGTGTGAGGTGGTGTAGTGGTTTGACATGTTGTCTAGCAATCACTTGTACGTGTGTTTGAATCCTACTTGAAGCATAATTTTTAGAAATTTTATGGGTATTTAATGACCTCACATGCCACGCGTACGACCAAGTGCCACTTCAAATGCCACCCAAGCAAAAGTTGACGCCGTTTCAAAAAATTAGACGGAAAGGATTAACGTGGACCTTTTTGAACAATTAAAGGACCACTTTGAAACTTTTTAAAGATTAGGGACCAGAATGGACCCCGAGGTAAACTTAAGGGACCAAAAAGGGTATTTTGCCTAGCAGGGCCGTCTTTGAGGGCGTACAAGGCGGGCTACCGTACAGGACCTCAAAAATTCCACGGTTAAACTATGGCTTAAAAGGGCCTCGCAAAATATTTGTTATGATTAAACCATAAAAAATCAGGGCCTATATTTATTTTTCTATGGTTAAATCATAGTAAACCTACACAAGGCCTCCGAAAATTTAAGACGGCCTTGTTGCCTAGTAATTATTTCCTGTAAGCCCTTAGATTCCTGCATAAGATCATTAATTAGATGGATTCTCATAGGCCCATGCAGGAGCGATACATCAAGAATTTTTTTACCAGCAACTAGATCAGACTCATCAAAATTTGGAATATTAGGAAGAATAATGTCTGAGACATGTGTCCAGGTATACAGTTTATAACTGAAATTCAACAGACTGGGAGGAACACCTATTTCATCTTCAACAGACACAATATCATAATTTTTATTAATTAAAATTCTTATGGCATAGATCATGACTCTCTCCATTTCTTGCAAGGTACGACTCTTCCTTTCGACAATACCAATTTGTTGAGGTGAAATAGGAGTAGAAAACTCATGAGAAATTCCTTCATAGTGCAGAAAAATAGAAGTTGGAGCTCTCAAATTCAGTTCCATGATCGCTTCGAATGTGAATGATCTTGCCAATTTCTTCTCCTTTTTCAAGTTGTAAGTGATGGAAAAGAGCTTCAAAAATAACAATGGTATCAAACTTCTCACGAATAAACTCAAATCAAAAGCAGTCATCATCATAAACAAAGGCTTATCTCTTTCCTTCAAAACACTCATCTTGCATGGGCCCATAAGATCCATATGAAGTAATTCAAGAACACGAGTAGAGGTAAGATGTTTAAACTTCTTATGTGACATTTTGGTCTTCTACCCAACTTGACAGTCACCATAAAATCTACCTTCTTCAATTTTGAGATTACGAAGACAAATGAAGGCCTTTTTCGAGTAAATCTTCCTCATACTTTTGTGATTTAAGAGACTAAGTTTTCTATGCCACAACTTAGTTTCTTTATCAACAATATCATCCATGATATCAATAACAAGATCTTCGACATTCTTTTATACATTGGTAGCAGCAGTCATCTTCCTCTTAATTAATTTATTTCTCTTAGTGTTATGTTTATTATTTTTCTCAATACTTTTGGAGATATGAAAAGTTTGAGATTTTCTTTTCTCAAAAAGTGACCACTGTTGTAACGCCCCAGTTTTTGTTAGATTTATTTAATCAAGTCGATTTAATTATTTTTATTATTATATTATTTTATTCTTGACTTTTATTTGGTAATATATTATTTTTCGTCGTGATTATGTTTTATCGCGTTTTGAGAGCATTTGCAAGATATTTGAGTGTAGGGGTATTTTGGTCATTTTACTTATTTTTCTTAAAATAGAACTTAGAGGTTAGAAAGAGAGAAAAATAGAGAGAAAGAAAAAGAGAAGAAGGAAAAGAGAAAGAAAAGAAGAAAAAGGGGAAAACTTGGAGAGTAAGGAAACGATCCAATCGACATTTCAAAACACGATTAATCGGGTAAGGGTGTGAAACTCAATTATCCTATACTTGTGTATGATTATGTATGTATGTATTGGTGTGATATTTGGTTGAAATTGAGTATAGAACCAAAACTATTAATATGTTGAGATTGTTAGAATTTGATTCAAATTGTGTCTGAAATCATGTTTTAATGTTCCTAATTGCTGAGACATGTTAGATAGATGTTGTTGTGCATTCAATTGGTAATTTTCTGGTGTTTAGGTGAGATTTGGGAGTGAATTTGGTGGAATTTCGCAGCAGAAATTCTGCAGGAAAAATTCTGGGTTTCGCTGCCCATACGCGTATCAGACTTGGCATTACGCGTATTGGTTTGGGCAATACGCGTATGGCTAGGGGGAAATGGGACATTACGCGTATGAAAGCTCATTTTTCACGGTCCTCTGTTGATTTACGTAACGGTACGTGTACTTGGTAAGGCATTACGCGTATCAAGTGAGGCATTACGCGTATGGAGTTTTTAGTGGAAGTTTTGGGGAGAATTCAGTCTCTGCCCATACGCGTAGCACTTTGGCCAATACGCGTATGGAATGGGCGAGCGAGCTGGGCATTATGCGTATGGCCTAAGGCAATACGCGTATGACTAGAGAGGGTGTAGAATGGTTCCCGATTTTGCGTTCGATGCCGTAACTTTTGATCCGTAACTCAGATCGAGGCGTTCTTGGTACCGTTAGAAAGCTATTGAGATGTTCTTTCTTATTAAAATTGTTTTGAGATTTGTGGCCGATTTAATTATGTCGGGAATTTGGAAATGTATCGTTTGGCCGACTTTTATCGTTGTAATTGTGCGTAATTTATGTGTTATCATGTAATATGCTTTTGATATATATCGTATGACTTGTGTGATGTTATATGATGTGCATGCATGTGATTAAATGTTGTGATGATGGTTTGTGGCCTAAGGGCAAGTAAATGCATTGTGATTGTGGTTGATTATATATGCATGATTATTGATGTTGAGATGGTTCACATGGTTGTATATATGTATGCATTGGATTGTCATGAGTCATTGTATGTCGAGCATCATGATATGCATCTTGTGATGTCGTGTGCCCTTGTGGGGTGTGAGCGACGAAACGATTCCAGAGGGAATCCGCTATAACATCATGTGCCTTATACAAAGAGGACCTAAAGCGATGATTATAGACGATCTTGTGCCTTATACAAAGAGGACCTAAAGCGATCGGATCGTGTGCCTTATACAAAGAGGACCTAAAACGATCCATAAACATCGTGTGCCTTATACAAAGAGGACCTAAAGCGATGGGGAACATCGTTTTCCCGACGGGGAGTTACACTAAGTAACAAGCGATGATTCCAATAGTTCCTGAGTGAACTAATGATGAGAATAATGGATGGAACGGTACTACATTGCATTGCATAGAGTCGTTGTGTCGGTCTCTGTGCATTTGCATAAATCATGAATGGATTGATTTTGTGTGGAATTGTGAATGGAATTGATGAGTTGATATGGATATATGTTGGTGATAAATGCATTGAGCATGATTGATATGCCTTGGTGATGGATATATAAGATATGCATTGTGTTATTTTGTATTTGAACTATGGTGTAAATTGTGGTGAGAATGTTTTATATGTGTATTTTGTGTTATTATATAATTGTATGCAATTATATTATAATTGTGTTTCTCACCCTTCTGCTGTTTTAAATGCTCTATGAGGCATTGCAGGTTAGATGCTGAAGGTATTTTTGTGAAGCTTAGGTCTTTATTCTTTTGTCGGTCGGCTCTGATATGTAGCACCGGGTAGTCGGGGAGATCATTTGTGATTATGTGTATATGTATATATATCTTTTTGGATTGTACATGTATGACTCTGTGTATGACAGACAAACTTTTATGTTATATATTTATGAGATTCAGTTGCAGATTTTCCGCTTTTATTCTGTATCTGAATTGTGGGTGTTAGGAACTGAGTTCCTCTGTTATGTGTTACCTGATTGTTGCATATCTATATGAGCAGGTTGTTGTATTTTGTTTCAAATTGATGTGACGCCTCCTTCTATGCCATGAATATTTTAATTATACTCTGATTATTTGTTATCGCTTTATTTAATTGGGGGGATAGATTGGGGGTGTTACAACTGTCATACCCCTATTTTGTCCCTATTTTTTTAAAGTTATTTATAGGAAACGAATCTTAATCTGATGCAAAGATAAGAGGTCTCCATGGTAATATATCATCTCAGGTTCAGCAAATCATTTCCTCATTTAGAAAAAAAATTCAAGGTAAATCACAAGACCAAAAGTCAATGATTGATTTTGAAAACCATTTTGGTTGTTTTTATTTCATTTCTTCCATGATCATATCTTTCATCACTTTGGATTAGAAAATTTAAAATAAAAAAATAAGGGAAAGAATTGGATTTAATTTTGGCAAAATACCTTTTTTGGTCCTTTAACTTTTTCTCGGGATCCATTTTGGTCCCTTAATTTTAAAAAATTCCAAATTGATCCTTTAATTGTTCAAATAGTGTCAAAAAAGCCATTTCCGTCTATTTTGTTCAAACGGCATTTATTTATGTACGTGTGGCAGCTGAGTTGCCAATTAGTCATCTTTTTCATCACCAAGGTCACATAAATTCCAAAAAAAAAAACCCCAAAATTTTGCTTTTGGCATGAATTGAACCATTGTCACCATGGTTACTAGGAATGATTGTGTCCACTAAGCTACATCATGGTTGTTTATTTATTTTAAAAATCAAATATATTACAATATTATGAATGTCATTTTTCCAGTTCTCTTAAATTTATGAATGAATCTGATGTTGGTTGCAAAGTGCAAACACATTCATGAGTAAATTTGTTTGCATGCAAAGTGAAAACATACCAATTTCATAAACTGTTGCCAACCTGTTTTGGACTATATATTATTTTTACAGCATATATGAGCAAAATTAAAAACCAGAAGAAGAAAGAGGATGCATGAAAGGGGGAGATAATTTAATACCTAGATTGTTAACCTTATGGCAGATTTTGTGTTGGTTTCAGTGCTCCCCCTGCTGAGCAAGCTACTAATATCTTTGCACTTTTAATAAAAAGGCTAAATACCCTTAAGATCATATGCTTACCATCTTGATCTGGTTCCAATTTTCCGTAGCGTGTATAAACAATCTATTAGAAATAATAATTTATATTCACAAACTTAGTCATTAAGTTTGTTATAGGGTATTTTAGTATTTTGTTTGTTGCCTTTGTAGCCCTAGTTTTTAGCTTATAAATATACTAGTGGTAGATGTCATTGTAAGAGAGAGACTTTATCCTTTTGTAGCCGTCATTCTCTTTATAATATATTCTTTCCTTTTCATCCATTAATTCACCTTGTACACCAACAATTGGAATCTAGAGCTCCGGTTCGGATCCACGGGGAAACACGGGAAACACGGGTGAAACGTGAGGCGTTGTGTGATTGATTTTTGGTTCTTTAATTCGTGTTGAATCTTGAACAAAAATCTGAACAGAATCACATTTTCTGATTCTGTGGGATTGGGAAACACTGTGTTTGGTGAGATCTGAGTGACTGTACAAGGTTGAAGATGAGCGGAAACGGCGGTATGAACACCAAGCTTCCAGTATTTGATGGCAAAAACTGGACTCGTTGGATGATTCAGATGCGTGTACTGTTTGGTGCTCAAGATGTTCTGGATCTTGTCACTGAAGGTTACGTTCCAGTAGCAGCAGATGCAACGGAGGAACTAAAGAACGCGCAGAAGGATACAAGGAAGAAAGATCATAAAGCATTGTTTTACATCCATCAGTGTGTGGATGCAAATGTGTTTGAGAAAATCGCTGATTCAACGATGGCAAAGGCTGCGTAGGACACACTGGTCAGATGTTACGGTGGTGACGCATCAGTGAAGAAGGTGAAGCTTTAGTCTCTACGTAAGCAGTATGAGAATCTCAACATGAAGAACAATGAGAAAGTTTCTGGGTACATCTCCAGAGTGATTCTGATCACTAATGAGATGAAGGCATGTGGAGAAACCCTTTCTGAACAAGTAATCATTGAGAAGGTATTGAGATCCCTTACCCCTCAGTTTGATTACATTGTGGTAGCAATAGAACATTCTAAGGATCTGAGCACCATGAGAATTGAAGAGCTTCAAAGCAGTCTAGAGGCGCAAGAGTTGCGTCTGACTGAGAGAACTTCTGAAAGGGAAGTAGAGCAGCAGGCTCTGAAAGTAGTTTCTGAGAAGAAGCATCAGAAGCATTCTTGGTCAGAAGCCAGGAGAAGATCTGATGGTGGTCAGAAGTCAGAAACCTCAACTTCTGATAGGCAAAAGAATGCTCAGAAGGGAAAAGAGAAGTATGACAAGAAGAAGATCCAATGTTACTGTTGCAAGAAGTTTGGTCACTTTGCTAGAGATTGTTGGTCAAACAAAGAAAGGAAGTCAGAAGAAGAAAATATAGCCAGAAGTTCTGATGATGAATTTGTGCTACTGATGGCTTCTGAATCTGATGATACGAATTTGACAGACTGGTGGTATATGGACACTGGTTGCTCAAATCATCTTACTGGAAATAAGAAATGGCTGGTTGATTTTGACTCTGAAAAGAGGACAAAGATCAGATGTGCTGATGACAAATATCTTAACGCTGAAGGTATGGGAAATGTCAGAGTCGTTATGAACAATGGGAAAACAGCATTGATTCAGAAAGTGTGGTATGTACCTGGCATAAAAAGCAATCTGATGAGCGTGGGACAATTAATTGAGAAAGGTTTTTCAGTTACCATGAAGGACAATCTTCTGAAGCTGTTTGACTGTAATCAGAAGCTGATTATGGAGTCATAACAAGGAAGGAATAGAACATTCAAGGTGAATGTCAGAACTGCAGACTCTGAATGCCTCAGTGCAACAAGTGTTGTGGAGGAAAGTGAACTGTGGTATAGAAGATTTGGTCATCTAAATATCAGAAGCTTAGGGCATCTAAATTCGAAGAAGCTGGTACATGGAATTCCTACAATTAAGAAGCCTGAGAAGTCATGCAAAGTGTGCATGGAAGGAAAGCAACCAAGATTGCCATTTGTGTCAGAAGTAGCTCCAAGAGCAAAACATGCATTGGGATTAGTGCATTCTGATGTGTGTGGTCCATTTCCAGTAGCATCGATCTGAGGGAATAAATACTTCGTGTCATTTGTTGATGAATTCATGAGAATGACATGGGTATCCCTTATTAAGGTCAAACACGAGGTGTTTACTGAATTCAAGAAGTTCAGAATGAAGGCTGAGAATCAGAGTGGTCAGACTCTGAAGATTCTCAGAACCGGTGGTGGGGGTGAGTATAAGTCCAAAGAGTTTCAGAAGTTCTGTGAGGAGAATGGAATTGAGCATGAGGTTACTGCTCCTTATACTCCTCAACACAATGGTCTTACTGAAAGAAGAAATCGTACTTTGCTTGATATGAGGAGAAGCATGCTGAAGGAGAAGAAGCTTCCTCACAACTTGTGGAGAGAAGCTGTTGCCACCGCAGCATATGTGCTCAACAGATGTCCAACGAAGAAGCTGAAGGAAATAGTTCCTATTCAGAAGTGGACTGGAGAAAAGCAAAGTGTTAGTCATCTGAAGGTGTTTGGTTCTGTTTATTACAAACATGTCCCAAAGGCCAGAAGACAGAAGCTGGATGATAGAAGTAAAGTAATGTTACTGGTGGGGTACCACAGTACAGGTGCGTACAAGCTTTATTGTCCAGAAACTAATAAAGTTGAATTCAGCAGAGACGTTATTATGAAGGAATCAGAAGTTTGGAATTGGAATAAGTCTCAATCTGACTTTGACGTGAGAACTTCTAAAGAAAGGTCAGAACTAAGAGTTTCTGAAACTGATGGTGATTCTGACTCTGAAGGAGACTCAGAAGATGAAGGTGACTCTGATGATCCAGATTCTGATGATGATCCAGATTCTGGTGGTGATTCAGACTCTGGGAATATGCCAGACTCTGAAGATGGTCAAGGTTCTGGAGGAAGTCAACCTTCTGAAGCAAGAGCTTCTGAAGGAGAAACTTCTGGGGTTCAAGCTTCCGAACGAGATTCTGACCAAGGTCAGAGGCCACAAAGAATCAGAAGCATTCCGAGAAGATTTCCAGAGTTTGACATGCTGCAAGACACTGAAGTAGATTCTGAAGGAGAAATTATTCAGTGTGCCATGGTAGTAGACTCTGAACCCGTGAGTACAGAAGAGGCTCTTAAGCAGAAAGTCTGGCTGAAGGCCATGAAAGAAGAACTTGATGCCATAGAGAGAAACAAGACCTGAAAGCTGACAGAACTTCCAAAGGACAAGAAAGCCATCAGTGTCAGATGGGTTTTCAAGCAGAAGCTAAAGCCAGATGGATCAATTGGCAAACATAAAGCGAGGTTAGTAGCAAGAGGATTTCTGCAGAAACCTGGGCTGGATTATTCTAAAGTGTTTGCACCTGTAGCGAGACATGAAACAATCAGACTCGTGATTGCCATAGCTACTAACAGGAATTGGCCTCTGATGCATTTAGATGTGAAATCCGCATTTCTGAATGGCCCATTATAAGAAGAGGTGTACGTATCACAACCTCCTGGATTTGTTAAAAGAAATCAGGAAGGGATGGTGTACAGATTACATAAAGCTTTGTATGGATTGAAGCAAGCGCCCAGAGCCTGGAATCAGAAGATTGATTCATTTTTCAAGAAGCAGGGTCTTCAGAAATGTGAGATGAAATACGGTGTTTATGTTCAGCATATCTCTGAAGGCAATATGATTCTGGTGTGTTTGTACGTTGATGACATACTGCTGACAGGAAGTTCTGAACAAGAACTAGCTATGTTCAAGAAGGTGCTGATGAATGAGTTTGAAATGACTGATCTCGGGAAAATGACATATTTTCTAGGGATGGAGTTTATGTACTCTGAAAAGGGTATCATTCTGCACCAGCTGAAGTATGAACTTGATCTTCTGAAGAGATTTAAGCTGCAGAATTGTAAGACTGCTATCACACCTGCAGATACAAATCAGAAACTAGATTCTGATTCTGATGGTGAGGATGTGGATGCTAGAACCTTCAAACAGTTAGTTGGTTCTCTGAGGTATTTGTGTAATACCAGACCTGATATCTGCTATGCAGTTGGAATGGTCAGTAGGTTCATGAGTAAACCCAAGTGGTCCCATTACCAAGCTGCTGTCAGGATTCTGAGGTATATCAAGGGAACTCTGAAGTATGGAGTGTTATTTCCTTCTAGGAGAAAGATTGAATCAGAACTTATGAGTTATTCAGATCTTGATTGGTGTGGAGACAGAGTTGGTAGAAGAAGTACTTCTGGGTACTTGTTCAAGTTCCTGGGAGGCCCTATTTCTTGGTGTTCTAAGAAGTAACCTGTTGTTGCGTTGTCAACCTGTGAAGCTGAATATATTGCAGGTGCTGTTACTACATGCCAAGCTGTGTGGATTCTGAACTTGCTGCAGGATTTGAAGATCAAGGTAAACAAGTCTCTGAAGATGATGATTGATAACAAGTCTGCAATCAATCTTGCCAGAAACCCAGTGTTGCATGGGAGAAGCAAGCATATTGAGACCAAGTATCATTTTCTGAGAAATCAGGTTCAGAGTGGAGTGTTAGAAGTTGAGCACTGTAGCACCCAGAAACAGTTGGCAGATGTTCTGACGAAGGCTATCAAGACTGATCAATTTCTTCGCTTAAGGGATGGAATTGGTGTTGTTAGTTTTGAGGAAATATAAATTAAGGGATGGTATTAGAAATAATACTTTATATTCACAAACTTAGTCATTAAGTTTGTTAGAGGGTATTTTAGTATTTTGTTTGTTGCCTTTGTAGCCTAGTTTTTAGCTTATAAATAGACTAGTGGTAGATATCATTGTAAGAGAGAGACTTTATCCTTTTGTAGCCGTCATTCTCTTTATAATATATTCTTTCCATTTCATCCATTAATTCACCTTGTACACCAACACAATTATCATTATCTGATGCAGTTGAGTCATCCTTACCATCATGACTTCCATTCATCGTTCGACTGTTTGGTATGGACAAATCAATTTACTAATTTCAAGATTTTCAAGTCCACTGTAAGAATCTCCTTGTTGAATTAGGAATATTGTTTACCATATCTGTGAAATTCAGTCATAGTTCTTTCAGATTTCGAAATTCCCAAACAAGATCCAGATCTGAAAATTTCCTCAAACAAGATCTAGATCTAGAAATTCCCAATTCTGCAAGTTTGGATTTTGATTTCGATTAATTTTTGGGTTTGTATTTAGATTTCAATTAAGATTGTACACATGACAAAAATATGAAGTGACAAGAAATTTATGGGTTTGTATGTTTCAAGTTCTGGGTTTGTATAGTAAGCAGAACAAGAAATTAAGAAGATAATTGTTAAGTTTTTTTTTATAAATAATTAAGATTTCATTATATATTTAATTTTTAAATTTAATAATAAAGAGATGAAGTGGCCTAGTGGTATGCTATATTGCTTAGTAACGAATGTGACCATGGTTCGAATTTGTGTGAATGCAATATTTTGGAATATTTATTGGAATTTTGATGACTTTGGTGACTTTAATAATGAATATATGCCACATTAGCGCCAAAATCGAGGGACCAAAATGGATCCTGAGATAAAGATAAAGGACCAAAAAGGATATTTTGCCTTTAATTTTTGTTCACTTCATCATCATGCACCATTATATTATCACCGCCATTTGAAAATGCAAAAAATAGGAGATCAAAATTGAACTTGAATGGATTTTTGAATTTGAATTCACTTGGTTAGTTACCCTATACCACATGGTTTGAACCATGCTTTTCATCATCAATTTTAAATTAATAGAACAATAAAGCCCAAAACAAAATTTGAATGTAAAAGGAATTTGAATTTCATTACAATTTCAATATTTTGTTACATTAATGTTAAAATTTACATTGCACATGCTACACCAACAACATCACACTCGGTTCACTCCCACTCTCCAAAAAATCAGGGAGGATTTTCACACCAACAGCACACACAACCTCTCATCCTTATCCTCAATTACATCTTTCACTACTCACCCTAACCAACCTCATACAGATCCGTCAAAATATCTCACTCATGTTAGAATTAAATCAATACCAATTAATCACATATACATGTTCTACATAATATGTCATATACTTTAGTGTGGAATAGAATAGATACTACGAACATGTATATAATTACAGGATCCACGGCATGTCAGTATATGAAAGAAGAAATTGCAGGAATACCTGGATCTATTGAGAAAGTTTTATTGGGGGTAATCCTGAAAGGTAAAAGACGAACAACGAGCACCTAGTGGCTTGTATGGTTCTTTCTCAATCGGTGCTCCTAATGCCTTGAATACTCTTCCGATGGAGAGAGGATATAAATTACTTGTGTACGGTATATTGGGGACCATAGCCTATATATAGTGTTATGGCCAATTAGGGTTCTCATTATTCTCAAATGGGTCATCCTGACATCCACTCATATTTGAGCCCATATCCAATTAATTAATTACTAAATAGAAATCTAAATAGTCTTTTAAATTTATTTGACCACTTAATCAATTAAGGCTCTTAATTTGATAAATAACTAATATAATTAAAATATATATTCCCACATAATAGTTATTGGAATATAATAATTAAATTATAAAATATTCCAACAATCTCCCACTTGGGCAATATATTTTTAATAATTATATCACAATTCTTTAGGCGCGCATCTGAATGTTATTTATATTTAGATTTCAACTTTACAATATGGTCCACCTTATACATTAATAATGGGACCACCGCGGTTGTTGTCACTAACGTATAACATGACAGAACCCCGACGACCACCACATCAATGTACTTGATGACATAGATCGATATTGATGAGTGGCATGGAAATTTCATGTAATGTGATCTCTGAATCATGCATATTTCCAATTAGTCCATCTAAATTCTTTATTGAGATCAAACTGAAGTTTGCAAATTCAATATTTACACAAAAGATACATAAATGGTTATAACAATAATAACCTCATAAGCTTTATTTCTGCAGATAATCTTAACATAAAGTCTGTATCGATATCAAAATAATATTATAAAACATAAAGAATGAGTGACTCCCACTAATCTTGGACATCCTTAGTGACAACAATCATATGAAATACCTTATATGTCAAGCTTTTGATTAGTAAGTCAACTAGCATAAAATTTCTATCTATATGTTCTATCATTCAACAACAACTTATAAGTTAACGAACTTTATAAAACAGTTGTTGAAACATTATCTGACTTTCTTATGTCACAATATAGCTCGAGTTGTCTTTTAAAACCTTTTACTATATGAAACTAAGTGACATAAGTACTTATAGTCATTTCTTGAGTTAGGATGCCCATTATATATAGACATCCAAAAGGATCAGAGTCAAACATCCTGATGATCTCCAAATTATTCGATCTCTAATATGTGAGCACAAGTCTTTTTTTTCTCTATAACAATCCTTATGATTGTCTCATTTCAACAATTCAAATTTTGAATTTTCGTATATGCCGAATGATCTCATTATATATACGTTTATTCCTGATGCATATATGTCGCTCCCGGGATTTTCATCCAAGTACAAACGAGAAAGTGGCACCGAAACAGAGTCGCCAGCAATGTGTATTTATCCCAAGAAAGGGAAAGGAAACACTGTGTAAACCTGAAGGAAGGAAAGAACATGGTCTTGCGACCAAGAGAACTGGGTTCGGGAGTCGGTTACGCGAGAGGAAGGAATTAGCACCCCCTCGCGTCCATCGTACCCGATGGGATCCACGCTTGCTTGTCTCGATCAAAGGGTGTAAGGAAAGGATACTGGAAAAAGAACTGCTACCTGGAGAACTGGAAAAGGAAAGGAAAGAGAAAGAGAAACAAATGTAGGGAAAATAAAAGAAGTGCTCGAATGGGCCCTACCCCACTGCCTACGTATCTCATCGGGAACATGAGAATCAGAGCGACGTAGTTCCCCTCAACGAGGGTCACTATGTTTGTGTTTTTTGGGAATGGCTAACATTCTAGCTCAGGTGTTGCATGCTCGCTGGTCCGAGTGCGTTACCATCTTGCAAGAGAACGAGTAGAAGCACGTTCGTACGATGAGAGTGAATGAGGTGAGAAAAGAATTCCCGAAGGAAAGACGTTATTGTTTATTTTTGTCATTTAAAAGTTTTTTTCATTTGTTTGCATATGATAGCGTATCTAAATCTTAATCATTGGAATGTATACATCCTCACATTCCAAGATGGAATGAGTAAGAAAGTACACTAAGTGTGAAGAAGACCCTCACACTTAGTTCCAATTATTAAGGTTCAAACACACTAGCATACTTGTATTTATTAAGTGTTTTTGTTGATTATGAAATGAAGAAATGTTTTTCTTTATTTGTATCTTCAACAAGTATTGCATTTAAGTCCCTCATACAAGATCAAATGTCTAACACATTGACCCAAGATGGGCCATATGTTACACATTCTAAGATTATAAGAGAAGACCCCTTATAATCTTTTCTTTATATGAAAGGCCTAAATGCAATAAATGCCTACCTTTATTAGATATTTTGAATTTTCTTTGAGATGAGGAGATGAAAGACTCAAGTGCGAGAAAGGTAAAATCTATGTGAACTAAGACTCAATCCTAATTGATTAGTTAAGGGAGTGACCCTAATGGTTTGTGAGGTTGCAAAGCCTAAAGTCTAAAGAAAAAATGAGTTAAACAATTCACTTCTAAAGTAGAAGATGAATTGTAACTCAAAAGGGAAAGTAATGAGTTAATCAAAGAAAGCACATAAGTACTTACAAAACACAAGATTGAATTGTAAAAGATGAAAGGAAAGAGGTTTGAATGTGGATTCCTCATCCACACTCAATTTCAACTTACCAAAGCCCCTACATGGTTAGTAAACATGGAAACATGTATAAGAAGTAAAAAGTACTTAATACACATTAAAATTCAAAAGAATAAGATGAAGAATCAAATCTTACTATCACAACCAGAATGTGAATCATATTGACAACAAGTGATTATCATCATACAAGTTCAAATGAATAAGCAACAATCATCATCCATAACATTCAAACATGTTATCATAAGAAAGGATAGATGAAAGATGAAAAGAAATGAAAAGAACAATCGGAATTGAAACTAAATGAAAAATGGTTTTTAAACATCTCAAAATATTCATGAATCAACATTCAAGACATTCAAGAAGTAATAGAAGGAGAAGTGAAGTGAAAGTTCAAAAGGAAAATGCAAACAATACATGTTAAGGATGCACAAAGTTCAAGTTGAAATGAACATGTAAAGATGACCTATAATGTGTATTAAGGACCTATAAAATCACATGAATAGCTCATAAAACATGCAAATTCTCATACAAATATGCACAAAAGAATTCATGCAAACATACACTAAAGTTAGAATGATATGACATGTATTAAGCTTCAAATGTAATGCATCAAACAAAAATCAAATAGACTTATGAAAATTATGCAAAGCATGGTATTTGAATTGTCTAAGTCATAGGTAAATCATGCATCAAAATAGCATGTCAAAATTCAAAGTAAAATGACTTCAAACAATGCATTAGGTCAAATTGAAACATCATGCAAAGTGGTGCAAAGACAAGCATCAAAACATGTCATAAAGTGACCTAAAAAATAAAAAAATAAATCAACTAACATGTTTCAATGTATTAGTGAATCAATGCAAAAAGAATCAGGCCAAAACAGTTTGTAATGAGCAAGAGCAAAATTCTACAAATTCATGTATCATACTTGGAATGCATACAAATAGAAATTCAAAGAAAAATATGAAACAATGGTAAAAATGTGATAAAATCATGAAATAAAAATATTAAAAATTTCTTAAATGTCTTGATAATATTCATGAATTTTCCCAGAATTTTCTGATGTTGTTTTGTAATTTTAAAAATTAAAAATGAAACGTGTGTGAAATGAAGAAAATAAAAAGAAATTGAAATAAGAAAGGGGTGTAGGGAAGTAAATTTCCACGTTCAAATTGTTTGGGCTTTAAGAACGTGAGGTGTAAATAGCAATGACCCAAGGTCCACATACGCGCGGTCCACACCAACAATTGTGCACTCTCAGTCAAAATAAAAGTCAAAACAATGAACACCATTGGATCAAGTCCAGTCAACAAACCAGTCAAAGTAACCACATCCAATGCACACGCGTGAAGGAACACACTCACTACCATGCACTGCACCACACATTGCTTAAATGAAATCAGAAATGAAACACGTGAGATGCACGTTCATTTTAATGCGCTGGCAAGTCCTTCACCACACGATGCGAACAAATCAACGGTTACAATTAAAACTGCAAACAAAACCCTAGAATAATGATCACCGGCCGGAAAGGGACCTCCGGTCACCTTCTCCGGCGAGAACCACCACCTGCAAATCTTACATGTCCACAGAAATGCACAATGCGCATACCAAAATGAAGTTGAGATAATGGAGATTAAGGATTCACTCATAAAAACAACACATCATGCACGCATAGCAAGAACAGAAGAGATGAAGATGTGCCCTAAGTATTGAAACTATGCCTCTAAGAGGCCTATCAACTAGCCGGAGTGAATAGAGCTTCTAGCAAGCTAAAATCAACAAAAACAACTCAAACATAAGGTAAATCGTGCTAAATAAAGTTGAGATGTTAAAACCTGTAAATGATGAAAACTGGAGTAACAAAGAAAACCAGAGGATCGTGCTTCTCCTTTGAGATTTGCTTGGCCAAATAAAGGCTTGAGACTCTTGAAGAATGGAGAGGAATCTGAATCTGCAGTGTAGCTACTTCAACAATGCAATGCCATTTCCAAAACTTGAAGATGAAGTTAGAAGAATATGATGATGAATTCGCACTAACTCTGAGAGAGAAAGTGAGAGAATCAGAGAGAAAGTAGAGAGAGTTTTGGGGTGAAAATGAGAAAAATGAAGTTTTTTTTTTGAGAAATGTGAGTGAAGCTTTGATTTATAGTGTGAGTTTAAATATGGTTAACATGAGTTGGTTAATTGAGTTAACATGGTTAAGGTGAGTCATCCCTAACTAACTGAGCCAAAGAATCAGTGGTGGTAATGAACTCGGGTGTGAGCTGCAGCAACATAAACCTTTTCTACAAGCTTCTAACCTTTTCCATTTTCATATGTAATGAGAATGAGTGGCACGTGCAAGTAAGGACAATGCTTGGCTTAATGAGGAAAGGAAGTAGAGTGATTCATAAAGCATATGTAAACTAATATGAATCAACAGCAACATTGTTATTTTTTGGTTTCATGACAGTTTGGAACAAATTGAAACATGGTAGTTTGGTGATGAATTTCTCCATGCATTGTGGGTGGTTTGATGAGGTTTTGGAGTCATTGGAAAGAGGGATCATAGTAGAACAACTTTGGTATGAGAAATGAATTGAATTGAGGTGTATAGGATTGTGTAAAATAGCTTAGAATATCCATGTTTGAAACTGGTGGAAGGGCGAGGCATATGGTTGGTTGGCAAGGCAACATGGCGCCTGGGTTTTCAGCATAATCACCATGACTTTGAACCCATAACACTACCTCATAACTTGATCAAACCAAAATTTGTCCAACATCAACATTGAAGAAGGCATTGCAAGGAACAACTTTGATGTTGAAAAGATTTTCATTTGGAGCTTTTAACCATGATTAATTGATCAAAACATTTGTCCCACCACATGTTTGTGAAAATGACTGCGCATGACCTAGGATTTGCCCAAGCTGACTTGCATTTTGCCCAAGTTTTCCTCAACTTTGATCATCCATAACTCTCTCACTTTTTATCCAATGGAGGAGTTCTACACATGGATTTGAAGCTTAAGATGAGATCTTTTGTTATGGACGAGTGGAATTTTTATTTGATGTCTCAATTTTGAATGGCCTTGGCTCAAAGTTTGGTGCAAAATGGCTCAAAATTACTATTTTTGGAAACCCTACTTCTTCCAAAAATGGCACCTTTCCAAATCTTGATTTTTCATGATCCTTTTGGAGTTTCTTGATCAAATTTTGTACATTGGTCACATATAACATGAATTTCATGAATTTGGCCTCAAAAAGTCAAGAGTTGACTTTTTCCTCTGATTATTTGACTTAGCCCCAATTTTCCTGGTTTTTTATCTTTCTTCCAATTGAACCACTTCTAAAACCAATTGAGAGGCAATTTTCCACACACATACACTTAAGGACATGTAGAATACCATGACACCAAGTTTTGTCCAAAAAATCATAGATAACCTGATTTAATTGGAAACCCTAGTTTTGATACCCACCTACTAAGGGGAAAAAATGCAGTCTTCAATTTCAAATTCCTCAGAGTATGTTGTGTATCCTCTTAAAGGATGATGAGATATGCCACTTGAGGGTGTTTTTGAACCAATGAACTATCTCTTTTGAGGGTTTTCCTTCAGTTTTTGGACCTCTTGCATAGTGAAGGATGTAATGCTTCAATCTCCTATTGAATCTCACTTTCCTGAGGTTTGGGATGATTAATTGAGATATTATGAGACATGAAAGACCTCTTGGCTTGCCTTGAGGCAACTTGTTTGACCTTTTGAGCTTTGAATGATTCCTTGATTGTCCATCTTTCCCCTGATCACATGCCTTGATGGTAAGAGGGATGTTATGCTTCATTTTCTATGTTAAAGATGCAATGCAAGGCTAATGAGATGGATATGATATGATATATGATAATGTTATGCTATGACAAAAGAGAGAGCAAATTTTAGGGTATTACAGCTGCCCCTATTCAAACGTTGTAGACCTGAATGCCTGAAAGCGATTGCTTTCAGACTTTCAAGGTATATAGTGATTGAATACCAACTATAACCAAAAATTTGCTCTGGATGACGAAGAACAAAAGGGATATAAACCCAACGAGACCATTGGATTAAATCTTCAATGAAACGTTGTCGGAGAGATCTGTCTTTTGAACGACGCCCAGCGACTACTGGCTTGCCATACTATGGATGGACTTTCAACAATGTCTTTTTGAACGACGCTAGACGACTACTGGCTTGCCACTCTATGGATGGACTTTCAACAATGTCTTTTTGAACGACGCCAGACGACTACTGGCTTGCCATACTGTGGATGGACTTTAGCTGCTCTGCCATTCTAGACAATGGACTTTTACCAATTTGTGTTGGATTTCTGCCAATCTGTCGTTGGACTTCAATGATTACCAAACCGGCTTTGGAATCTCAAACTTGCCATCCTCAGATGGACTTTTGCAGCTTTGCCAAACTAACATTGGAATTCGATGCTTACCAAACCGGCTTTGGAAGTTTTTGCCAAACCAACATTGGACTTTGCTGAGAATATAGTTGTTTATCACCATCCCACCTGCTGGAACAATATAAACTACTGTATATAATGATCCTCCCACTTGCTGGAAAAACCATCTGCAATAATATCCCACCTGCTGGAATAATATGAACAATTGTATATAATGATCACCCCACCTGCTGGAACAACCATCTGTAATACTATCCCACCTGCTGGAATAATATGAACGATTATCTGTATGATCATCCCACCTGCTGGAACAATCATCTGCCATACTATCCCACCTGCTGGAATAATATGAACGATTATCTGTATGATCATTCCACCTGCTGGAACAATCATCTTCCCTACTATCCCACCTACTGGAATAATACGAACGATTATCTGTATGATCATCCCACCTGCTGGAACAATCATCTGCCATACTATCCCACCTGCTGGAATAATATGAACGATTATCTGTATGATCATCCCACCTGCTGGAACAATCATCTGCCATACTATCCCACCTGCTGGAATAATATGAACGATTATCTGTATGATCATCCCACCTGCTGGAACAATCATCTGCCATACTATCCCACCTGCTGGAATAATATGAACAACTATCTGTATGCCAAAAATAAATTGGACTTTGAGTTGTAAATGAGCAATGCTGAGAATTACACCACCGGCTGGGTAATATCATATGCTGACCCTTTGCTGAAGAAGAGACTCCCTCGATTTATTTAGACCTTGCTAGGGAAATTACTGTCAAAATGTCGAACTCTGTGAGGAGAGAAAACAATTCAGCAGGGAATTATTCTTTGACAAATTTCACATGCTGAAACCAGCGGGAAATATGACATTACCACTTGCTGGTAAATCCTGTTGAGAATAAATTCCACAGGGGATGTTACTGCGAGAAGCTTCGTCTCTTAAGAGGCTTTTATAGAAAACCAAGCGTTTTCAAACTCTTAGACGAACACCATGTCTTCAACTTTCGAACATTCGCTCTTGCACAACCCTTCACATCGTCTGCGAGGTACCAGAAGATTTGCACTCGTTATGGACATGGAGCGCTCACTGCATTAATAACCGTTATCAACACAGAAGAATTCAATCTTCGACAACCTTTGTCGTCACAAAACCCGGTGGGAAATCTTGAATGAAAGAATCGACTTAATAAGATACAACAGTATCAAGTCATAGCAAATATCTGTTGATTATGCTGAGAGATAACTTTCGTGCTGCTTGGTGTCGCGGTGAAAATTAGATACCATAGTTATTAGTTAACTAGGATCACATTTCTTTTAATGTCACCACCGTCTTTGATTTTATCCAAGGGAAGGGAGAAAGACCGAATTCCCACAATGCAATGCAAATGCACTAAGATTCTAAGTTCGGGGGTTGGTTATACCTAGGGAAGGTGTTAGCATCCTAGATATCTGTAGTACTCTACAGGAACCTCTTGATTCATTATGTTATTTGTTATCTGTTTTGCTAAGGGTTTAAGGATAGGTGATTTATTATTTTTATTCCTAAGTGTGCTCGACAAGATATCGCATCTTGTGCCTACATATCCTGTCAGGAGGGAATCAGAGCACTTGTAGTTCCTTATTAAGGATACTAAAATTGTTTTAAAGGTTTAGGAGAGAAGATGAGTCATCATCTTAAGAAAGACCACCACAGTTTTGAAAATGTTTGTATTTTGTGGGGTATGGGATTGTATGTCCCTTTCTTTGAGATGATTAACATCTAATTCTCTTGTGTGGAGAATTAGGTGGGCTAAAGTTTGATAAAAAATCAAAATTGTGGGGGACTAACCTAGGAAATCTATCCTAAGTTATCTAATTGACTTAACTTAAGGGTGTCGTTTATGAATGCAAATGATGTGCACCATGCACAATAACATGGTTATCATGCATGGGATTTTCCCTTGGATATTTATGCGATTAATTTTTGTTATTTAGGCGGAGGTGCTAGCAATGTGATGCTAGACTTGTGTCTTGTGACCAAAAGGTTGAATGCGATGCCCTAAGGCGATCGACTTATATAGGTAGAAAATGGGCTCGACGTTGGATCGAGAAGTTTGATATTGTTTTGAAAAGGGTTTGAAACATATAAGCAATATATCAAGTAAAACAAACAAGGAAGCAAGACAAACGGTTCACACACGAGCGTACGATCTAGCACAATGAGAGATTCTAACTGGAGGACGAATTATTAAGAAAAGCTTGATTTTAGTTCTAATTATTTTAATATTTTATTTGAGATTATTATTATTACTTATTTATTTGAGGAGGTTAGGGAAATTTCTAATTATAAAAGGATCTTAGTTCTTAGAATTAAAAAGTATTTTAGATAAAAGAGGCTTGATGTTAGCAAATTCTTAAAAGTCTTGTGTTATTCTAATTTAGTTAGAAATTACTAAAAGGATTTTAGTTTTAGCGGTTATTATGAAAAAAGTTTTAAATTAGTTATTATGAAAAAACTCTAAATTAATTAACTATAAATTTTTTTAATTATTATTAAAGAAAAGTTTAATTACAAAAAGAAATTAAATTAAATATAAAAAAAGGTTCAAATTAATTATTAAAATTTTAGCGTTAATTATTATAAGAAGATATCTAGGTTGATTATAAAAAAAGTTTTATTAGTTATTATTAAAAGGAAAAACTAAATATTATTATAAAATGCTTGATTTTAATTATTATCAAAAAAAAGTTTTTAAGATTAAGAAACTCAAATTTTAATTACTGTGATAAAAAGGATTTTAGATTTTTATTAAAAGTTTTAAATATGATTATTATAAAAGAGATTTAGATTAATTATCATATAAAAAGAAGGTCTTAATTTTATGAAAGAAAAGATTTTTAATTAATCATTATTTTTTAAAAAAAAGTTTGAAATTGATTATTTATTAAAAAAAGTTTAATTATAAAAAAAAAGGTTTTGGTTTTAAATTATAAAAATTCGACTTAAATTAAAAAACTAGTTTGGTTATAAAAGAAGTTTTTTTACTTAATTAATTAAAAAGTTTTATTTGTAAAAAGAAAAAGGAAAAACAATAGTGTCTTCTCCCTCTCAGTCGTCTCTCTCAAGGGGGAAAGAAACCCTAAAAAACGAAATCCGTCGTCGCTCTCTCATTCTCTCAACTCATCAATCTCTCTCACTCTCGAAATAGAAATCAAAGACAAAATACAACCCTATCCCCCACAAACCCTAAATCGCCGCCGTCCTCAAACTCTCTCCGCTCACCTCTCGTTCGAAATCGAAATCAAAACAAAATACTACCCTAACCCCCACAATCCCAATACCCCAATCCATTATTCTCAGATGATTACAAATACATAGGATGCCAAAGCATAAAAAAATGAAAGGGAAAAGATCGCCGCCGGTGATTGAAGACGAAGGGATGCAATCGAGGCTCACGATCTCCGAGGATAAGTCTCTTTCTTCTTTCTTTTTTTTCTGCGCTTTGTGTGTATGTGAATGATTTTCTGATTGTCGTATGAGTTGATGTTGATTGTATAAGGTTTTGATGAATTGTTTTGGTGTATGATTGATGGTTTTTCTGGTATACCGGTATGGTGTATGATTGAATTTTTGGATTTTTTGGTGATTGAATGGTTTACTGATATGAATTGTTTTCTGGTTTTGATACGAGATTGATGAAGGTTTTCTGGTTTTGATACGAGATTGATGAAGGTTTTCTGGTTTTGATAATTTGGTTGGATTTTTTTTGGTTTGTTCTGAATGGTGAATGTTTGGGTATGTTATGATGTTTGGTCGTGTGGCCTCCCCTTTTCTGAATGCGCCCTTATTCCTCTTTTATAGCCCTCAATGTGAATTTTCGGATTGATTTGTCATGATTGAACTTTCCGTTCTCGTGCAAACATGTCTCTCTTAATTTTGGAAAGTTAATATTGTCTGAATGCATTTCTTTTTTCAAATAAACACGTTTGTGGACTGTTTTGGAAGTTGCTTGATACTGTTGAAGAAATTGTGATTCTAAACGAAAATGTGTGATTTGGTTCTGGATCGAATCTTTTATTTTCTTTCCTTGTGATATCATTCCTGGTAGAATTGATTGTATTAATGATTACTTGATATTGCCTTCCGATCTTGCTGCAAAATCGAATTTTCGTGGCTCATTATTGATGATTAGGATTTCATGTCGTTTCTGCTCTGTTCAAATCTGATGGCTACAATTCTAAATTTATGAGTTTCCAAATTGATGTATTCTTTTGTGGATCGTATTGATTACTGATGATTCACGACTTGAATAGTCTTGATTGCGTCTGAGTGCTCATGATGTTGAGAATTAATTTGGAATATTTACTTCCTTACCTTCATCTTTTTGCAGTAACGACACTTGGGACAACAAAATGATGTCCAAAGATACTCACCAAACCGGCAAGGCGAGTTAGCTTCAACTTTCACTTTTATGGATATCCCCAAAACGATTTAACATATTCAGACATAGGTTGCTGAAGTTTGTAGGATTGTGTTTAGAACTATTTTGCTATCCTGATTCCTTTCCTTGTTTTACGATTCATTATTGGTCTTGATGGTTTGGTTGTATTTGATACCTCCATTTTAAACTCAACATGCCAGATCGTGTGTTGTAAATTGAAAAACATATTCTGTACACATTCTGAATCTTCCTTTTTTTCTAACATGTTTGTTAAACAATGAAAGTTTTGGTGTAAAATGTTCCTGTCATAATCTGCTCCCGTTGAAACTTGGGAAATAAAGGTCTTTTTGGCTTGTGCAAGATTTTCTATTACCAATCTTTTTTTTCAATCTTCAGGAACTAGAAGTTTTGTTCAACAACAACATGGACGACATACTGCTACAGTGCTGTTTTTGTAACTTTTCTAATTGTGTCTCTTATTATTTCACAGGTTGATGAGGGAGCTCGGAAGTGCACTTGGATGATGAGTATAGCTGATGGTGAACCGTGTGCCCACTTGAAGATGAATTAAGGCTTAGACTAATCCTTGGTTTTAGATTTTTTCCTTCACAACTTTGATGTAGTATGATGATGTAATGACTCTACCACCTTGCCAAATACTTTTTTTTATAAAGAACTGTGTTAAAAGAATAATGTATGTAATGGCACGTGATCTCCCAGAGTGGCGTTGGCAAAAAGTGTACACATCCTATCAGCCTGGGGCCTTTGCATTAAAATATACCCCTTTGTAAAAAGTGAGATAAAACAAACAATTTCCAGCCTCCGAAGATTTATTGCTCCACAATATCACCCAACTGCGAGCTTTAGATTGTCGTTGGGGTATTATTACTACTGGCTTGTCATTTGTTTAGGTTTTGAGTTTGTAAAAACAAAATGAGATTCAATCTCCTTTGGACTTGTTATTGTTCATTTGCAAATTGGATTTTCTCTTTCTCTTTGTAAAGTGTAGCGTGTCAAAGATTATTAACAGCAGTCTTTTTTGTGGCACATGTTATTGAAACATATAGTGAAAACAACTCCTTAGAAAAGACTTGGAAAACTATGCATAGATCTCTTCAACTTGTGCTAACATTGAATTGATATTAATCCTGAACAAACTTTGGACCTTGGCCTGAACTTAGAATTTGCATTTGATAGTATGGAAACTTGGAGTTTAGAAGGACTTAAGATAAAAAAATAGATGTAGAAATTTAACAATGAGCTACCATTTTATTTGAGCAACCAATTCTCGAATTTGTACTTGAACAAGTCTAACGAATGAACCCAATTGAACTTCATGAGTCTTGGATTCCTTTGAGTTAACTCGTAGCACTTTGAATTAATTAGGATTTTGATACTTACCGACATGAATTGGCCCTTATGTCTTTTATGAAGTTATTGAACTCGTGAATTGTAAATCGTGATTGAATTTTATACTTGTAATGAACACCTTGAATCTTGTACATTCTTAATCCTTGCACTTCGACATGCCTTGAATCAATTTGGGTAAAAATCACTCTTGGGATGGATAACATTAGCTTGGCAGTTTTAGACTTGCTACCTTGAATCTTAAAACTTGAGGCACAACACAACTTGAACTCTTAATCTTTGAACCGTAAGGACTTTTTCTTGAACGAATTAAACTTGCAATGAGGCCTTGTGTTCATGAGTGAGACTGCTACTTGAACTTTCAATTCCAAACCCTTACTTTCACACTTTGATTGTGACTTGTGGCAATAATGGCTTAGAATTTGCATTCCAGCATCCAAACTTCTAACTTCTCCCAAGTTGAACTTTCTTGATAAATGATATTAAGGGCAAAAGCGGATACATCCTTTAACCTTGAGGAGCTGACAGAAGGGGGGAAATATCATCTGGTAACACGACATGCTGCACAACCAGCGGCTAAACTTGAGGGACCATCCAACATCAGTGGGTATAAAGGCCAAAGTGAGGAAATTTCTGAGAAATATGAGGGAAGAAAAGTCTGGTAGTGGTTTAGGGATCGACAGGATGAGGACACAATCTCGCAAGACCAGAGAACCTCCACAAACACACACACACAACACAGCCTTCAGGACCTTGAATCTTCTGCAGCAGTACCTGTGTTTACAAATGAAACAAACAAGCAAAAAACTAGACGGAGCGGTTATTTATGCACGAATGATTGACCTAATATGTTATGCAAAGAGAAAAGGGATCTTAGGGTCAAAAATTAGGGTGCGACAGATGCCCCTATTTAAGTTTCTTCTATCCGGAGATACGGAGATTGAAATCTTTGTCTAGACGAGATAGGAGAGACTTAAATACAAACATGCACAAAATTTTTGGCCCTAAGATGCCGCCAAATGCACATGATATGATATGAAATGATATGCTATGCAAGACAAGGATCCTGTGAGGAATAGTGTCACAGGGGATAACTGACGTTAAAATACAAAGGAAAGACCCGACGAGGACAACTCGGCGAGACAAGACTCCACGGGGAAAGAGGCTGCCAACTGACACTCACAAGATATCTTAGGCATAAGGCAAGAAACTTGAAAATGGAGGGTAACTTACTACCCACAAATGGTAGCCTAAGTCAAAGTATCCAGTTGAAAATAAAGGGCTTATATTACCTACTATCACACATGATAGCCTAAGCAGAGGTAATAAACTGAAAGAGAAGGATCACCTACTGCCCTCTTGTGGCAGCCTAAGCATAGGTGTCAGGCTCGAAAGAAAAGTGTGTTACCTACTATCAAACATATGATAGCCTAAGCGAGGTAAACACAAAAGGGAAAGATGACCTACTACCACCACGGTAGCCTAAGCAGAGGCATCCGACCAACATAACGACATATTACCTACTATCCATGATAGCCTAAGCAGAGGTAATAGACTGAAAGAGAAGGATCACCTACTGCCCTCTTGTGGCAGCCTGAGCAAAGGCGTCCGACCAAAAAAGATATGTTACCTACTATCAAGCATATGATAGCCTAAGCGAGGTAAACACAAAAGGAAAGATGACCTACTACCACCACGGTAGCCTAAGCGAGGCATCTGACCAAAACACCAAAAAACGACTGTTTGTCGAAGTCTGCTGGAGATCTACTGCCGAGAATAACCAAGGAAGTACCTACTGTCGAGGTCTTCTGGAAATCTACTGCCGAGAATAACCAGAGAATATAAAATGAGATACCTACTGCCGAGGTCTTCTGGAAATCTACTGCCGAGAATAACCAGGAAAATATAAAATGAGATACCTACTGCCGAGGTCTTCTGGAAATCTACTGCCGATAATAACCAGGAAAATATAAAATGAGATACCTACTGCCTAGGTCTTCTGGAAATCTACTGCCGAGAATAACCAGGAAAATATAAAATGAGATACCTACTGCCGAGGTCTTCTGGAAATCTACTGCCGAGAATAACCAGGAAAATAAACGACTGTTTGTCGAGGTTTAAAATAAACCAGGGAATCTACTGCCGAGATCCTGGAAAGAAATGACTATTTGTCAAAATTTGAAATACCAGGGAGTCTACTGCCGAGATCCTGGAAGCTTCACCGGGGATCTTCAAAAGGGATGTGGGCCGTCTGACTTGTAAACATGTCTTCTCAAATAAAGAGAAAGATCATTTGAATCTTCACCAAACTTCTCGAAGAGATGCCATTTGATAGAAGCAAATTGAATTGTGGACTCACTGGGGGGAATACCACTGAGGAGTAATATTGTTGTAGTTGAAAACTGTGTTAAAACCAGTAAAATTCTTGTAATAGGGATTCTCAAATAAAGAGAATACTTGTAAGGTCTTCAATAACTTTCTCTGGAGAATAAGCTGATAATCTTGACAACTTCACCAGGGACAGACAAAATGTTTTAAGGAGACTGCCAGTTGTCGTCCAGATAGAAAACTGAGCTCAAATAAAGAGCTACCACTTGTTGTCTAGGTTTAAATCTCATGAAATATTGAAATACTGAACTCTTCCTAGGGAAACAAAGTGCAAAATAAATGCACGCTTGATCTAGGTTCAACAACCTGGAGATATCTGAAATTGTGATTGTTAGGGACCAAAGTTCAATCCAGGAAATAACTGGAAGGAAACGGTCAAACAAGAACCTATCCAGTGAGGAATGAACTCAGCTGGGGTTTATATTTATCCAAATATGGAAAAGAAACTAAAGCAACTGTCTTCCACGAGGATCGAACTCGGTGGGGAATTAGAAATGATGTGTTTTTTCTGCCTAGGGTTTGCGACTTTACTTGGAGGGAGCAGACAAAACCCAGTCACTCGGGGATAAACGCGACCAAAGTGACAGAACAAAATAAACAACACAAAATGCAAGATGCAAGAATGCGCACATGCCATGAATCTACATGAAAGAATGCCATGTTATGCTTATGCTTATGCTTATGCTGACAAAACAACAACAAGAAGCAAACTGGAGATGAAAACAAGCATCTCGACACGGGTACTCGGCCAATCTTTGCAAGGTAGGAGCATCACTGGGGATGAACAGAAAGCCATATGTGGAAACATGTCCTGCTTCAGAGCTTCAGACTTCTCTGGGGGAAAAGAGAGCACTCCACTTGGGGATGAACATCGTGACTTCACTTAGGATTGTCAAGATGAACCTTGGATCCTGTTGAGGATGAGAAAGATTCACGGGGATCGAATCAAACTCAATGATCGAAGATACTTCATGGGGGATAAAATAAATATCCGATGCGAACTGAAGTAATCTGGATGAGAGTTGTATCTGGATAAAATAAATATCCAGTTCATCGGGGAAACTTGAATCAATAAAACTTCGAGAGGATGAAATAAACATCCGCCTTCACTGGAGAAAATTGATATAGTCTAAAGAGGAGTGAAATGAACACTCGCTTCGCTGGGGGAGGCTGAAACTGAAGAAGTTTACTGAGGATTCTTAGGTTGCTGACTGGAGAAGCCTTGTATCAAACGTGCCATAACTTCTTGCAGTAGAGGTTTACCGGGGAATAGTCGTGACTATTTGTAGCAAAGACTTACTGGGGAGTCGTCATATTACTTGGGATAGAAACTCCTTTAGTCATGGGTTACAGAGATTGTTGTGAGACCGATGTAACTCTGTATTGATGAACTGCACGGTAGTCGCCATTTTGAACAACAGTTGTTGTGAATGGATAAACAGTAATCTTCGGTTCTCAAATGTCCCAAATCACTTGGTTTATGAGAAGAAGTGATCTAAAGAGGATTTTACAGAAAACATGGTATCCAACAGTTCCAATGTTTTCAAACTCGTAGAGAGATTCGTCGAATCTCGACATAACTGGCTCGGATTGACGATATTCTGAGTCTTCCAAATTTGGAGAGATTTATCAAATCTTGACGTAACTGCCCAGACTGACGGTGTTCTAAATCTTCAAACTTGGAGAGATTTATCAAATCTCGACATAACTGCCCCAGACTGACGGTGTTATGCATAACTAAGTCTTCAAACTCTTTGAGAGATTTATCAAATCTCGACGTAACTGCCCCAGATTGACGGTATTCTGAGTCCTCAAACTTGCCCCTTGGGGTGAGTCAATGAAAGAAACAGTTGGGAAACAACTTGCCCCTGCTCACCAAAGTCTTCAGGTTACGTTCCCCTGGATACTATCATCTCCTTGAAACAGTACTAAATTTAGCTCATCAATGCCACACGTATGTTAATTTCTACGATGTCAAGCAATGTTAGCAAGTAGAAAATGTTAATTCTGAAACAGATAATGCAACATATGTTTGTCTTGAAGTTTTATTAAAAAAATATTTTTGTGATTGAATTACCGATTTTATAATGCCAACACGAATTTGAGCATAACTCATAGGAGTCAGGAAACGATATCTCAATGAGTATGCTTTTGGAATAAACCTTGCTTCAATTAGGTCTTTTAAGGGTTGTATAGTGGATTGGTTAACGGTTTAAGAAACAAAGGGTATAAGGCTCAAAGTTATTTGTACCCACCCAATCTTCGTGATATTTTACTCCATTTTTTTTTGCAAATTACCCTGCCCCAGGTTAAGAATGAGGGTTTTTGTAGAGAAGAAAAAAAAACTCCTACTTCAAAGGCTCAAAAGGGTTAACGAGGGTTTATCTCTTTATATCTTCGATGTTTAGGATCTTGAAACAATGCCTTATATCACTAGCAGAGTTTTATTCAAAAGCATACAACAAGAGATCTTGCGCTTGATTTCATCATCCTCCCTTCAATTCTCCGCCGAGGCAAGAGATTGGGCAGCATTGGCATTATAAAATAGAAAAAGTGTTTTAAAATGAGTGAAACGAATGAATTTCTTCAAGACGACCATTATCATTGCATTAATTATTCAAAGTAACAAATTCTTACACGCAAACATGCTCATAATCAAAGAAATAACAACAAGATGCAAGCAAATGAATAAACATCTTAATGGTATTTGGAGTAAGCTCTACTCTTGATTCTATTGGCTTGGAAGGAAATTCTCGAGTCTTCACGTCTCTTAGTATAAAGGTGTTCCATTTATAACTGGGATTCCTCTCCTGAAGGTCAACACTTCATTGTCGATCATTTCTTGGACCTTTTCTTGGAAAACTTTACAGTCTTCAATCGAATGCCCCAACACCCCATCATGAAATGCACAACTGGTATCTAGATTGAACCAAGGAGGGCGAGATTTCATGGCTCTAGTCTTCCTGGGTGCCATTATTGAGTTTCGGGAAAAGTAAGACCACAATTGACTGTAAGTCATTGGGATTAGGTCAAACCAACGGGTCCTTTCCTCTGGACTATTCAGGGGTCTCTGCTGATCCTGACGCTGATTCTGGTGATTCATGTTCTGAATTTGTGGATTCTGACGTTGATCCTGATGAGTCAACCTTTGTCGTTTGTACGGACGTCCAAGAGATAGTGATTGATGGCACTGAACAGGCGCTGCAAACCGACGTTTGTGATAAGGCACCGGAACTGGAGCTCGCAAAGTCTGAGGAGAGCCCAAAATTGCATTAACTTCAACACGCCTTTCTTCTTGGGAAACACTAACAGACTTTTCTTCATCAGCTTGTCTATTCGAGACATCTTTAATTTCCCCACTTTTGAATGCATTCTCGATGTTTACTCCGACTTCCACAATTTTAGGGAACTCTAATGGCACAACGCCTATCATTCTGACATAATAAGAGTCTGACAGTGTTTTTAGAAACATCTTGGCCAGCTCCTTCTCTTGAAGTGGTGGCTGAATTTGGGCCGCCAATTCTTTCCACCTTTGTACATATTCCCTGAAGGATTCGTTGTCTCTCTGACTCATGTTCATCAATTGGTCACTGTCTGGAGCCATGTCCAAATTATAATTGTATTGCTTCATAAAAGCGTTAGCTAAGTCTTCCCAAGACTGAATACGGTTCCTTTCTAGCTTCATATACCACATCAAGGATGCCCCACTTAAACTTTCTTGAAAGTAGTGAATCATCAACTTGTCATCGTCAACATAAGTAGTCATCTTTCGACAAAACATTGTCAAATGGTACCTTGGACAACTAACACCCTCATACACTTCGAAGGCAGGCATTTTGAACTTCGGGGGAAAAACCACGCCCGGAACTAGACACAAGTCAAGAGCCTTAAGACCAGGTGCGTTAGGTCCTTTCAACACCTTCAATTGTTCTCGGAGGTCACAAAATCTTTTCTCAATTTCTCCCAATCTAGGATCATTCACATTTTTCACATGACGGATGTTCTGGGAATTTGGCATATACCTCAGAAAACAGGAATCTCTTTCATTAACTTGACCAACCAGGTCATTTTGCACAGGCTGAGATCGGGTAGGGACATCCACTTGTGGAGCATCGTCGTCAAACATCGGATTAGTTGTCACTCTGAAGCCTGACATGGGATCCACACTTTGTGTTCTATCCATTATCCCCAGTTCGAATGTCGGAAGATCAGCTGAGCGACACGAAGATAAGAGAGCGAATAAGCTGGGGTAGAGAAAAAACGTATGCAAAGAGGATGCAATGCTAAAGATGCAATGCGAATGCAACAAGTTTCATGGAACTCGGCTATTTATAATCATCAAGGAATAAAAAAATGCGTTTTTTTTTTTATAAATGGTTACAACTATTAGTATCAAAATACTAAGATATTGGTTTATTAAAATTGATTACAACGCGTCCATATGCCTTACAAGAATCATGATATACAAGCTAAATAAAAGCTAGTAATGATGGATCTAAGGAGACTCTTCCAACGATCTTCTCTTGAGTCGCTTGAATTTTTCTTCCAATTGGGCTTCTTCCAAGCTAAGTAGAATAGAGCAGAGTAGAAAGAAGTAGAACTAAAAGTAGAGTAGCGAGAAGTCCCTTATCACTCTTCATACTCGACAAAGATAATAATTTCCCATATATACTCTTGAATCCTTCTTTGTCTGTTACCAAGGTCTCCAATCTCCTTAGATCGTCCAGATCATGACTCTTGTAAGCGTACTTCAACGCTCTTTTTTTTTTTTTAGAGTTCATGATATCCTTATGATGTTTATAAACAAGACTACGTTCCATGAATCTTTATGATATGATGCTTATGCAATGCAAGGATGCAAATACACAAAGCACACAAGCAATCAAACAGACAAAACGTCCTAGGCTTGAAAGGTTACAACATGGAGCCAAGGGTCTAACCATCCCAATAAGGTATGTACTATGGTTCATTTGTACCTGCCGAACGGGTTCTATAAAGTTCCCAGAGTCTACAATCCATCTTTCGAATATTATCGATTTCCCAATTACTTGGTAGTCAACAATATTCTCAAGAGGATCTCGTCTGAGTGTAGTATCGCGTATCAACCATTTGGAATTACTCCCTCATAGTCATCGCACTACATCCTAAAAGGCCAAGTTGGGTTAAAGGTGACTACGGTTCTCAATATCCCGAGCTCCTAGGTCGAAAGTAGTAATGTATTCACGATAGCTCGTTCAACAAATACCACCTTCGAGAGGGTCTCAACTGAGTGTGGAATCAAATCGACTTCTTTGGAATTACTCCCTCGAAATCTCCTCGATTATACCCACGATCCTATCTTATATGTGCTCTCAAGTCCGGGTTAGGACTTATCTCACCACTCAAAGATAACCCTGCAAACAGCAAAACAAATATATATAACAGATAAAAAAAATCAAGTTAGGGGGAACCCTCTTATTAGAATTCCCCAGTGAAGTCGCCATTTCTGTCGCGGTGAAAATTAAATACCATAGTTATTAGTTAACTAGGATCACATTTCTTTTAATGTCACCACCGTCTTTGATTTTATCCAAGGGAAGGGAGAAAGACCGAATTCCCACAATGCAATGCAAATGCACTAAGATTCTAAGTTCGGGGGTTGGTTATACCTAGGGAAGGTGTTAGCATCCTAGATATCTGTAGTACTCTACAGGAACCTCTTGATTCATTATGTTATTTGTTATCTGTTTTGCTAAGGGTTTAAGGATAGGTGATTTATTATTTTTATTCCTAAGTGTGCTCGACAAGATATCGCATCTTGTGCCTACATATCCTGTCAGGAGGGAATCAGAGCACTTGTAGTTCCTTATTAAGGATACTAAAATTGTTTTAAAGGTTTAGGAGAGAAGATGAGTCATCATCTTAAGAAAGACCACCACAGTTTTGAAAATGTTTGTATTTTGTGGGGTATGGGATTGTATGTCCCTTTCTTTGAGATGATTAACATCTAATTCTCTTGTGTGGAGAATTAGGTGGGCTAAAGTTTGATAAAAAATCAAAATTGTGGGGGACTAACCTAGGAAATCTATCCTAAGTTATCTAATTGACTTAACTTAAGGGTGTCGTTTATGAATGCAAATGATGTGCACCATGCACAATAACATGGTTATCATGCATGGGATTTTCCCTTGGATATTTATGCGATTAATTTTTGTTATTTAGGCGGAGGTGCTAGCAATGTGATGCTAGACTTGTGTCTTGTGACCAAAAGGTTGAATGCGATGCCCTAAGGCGATCGACTTATATAGGTAGAAAATGGGCTCGACGTTGGATCGAGAAGTTTGATATTGTTTTGAAAAGGGTTTGAAACATATAAGCAATATATCAAGTAAAACAAACAAGGAAGCAAGACAAACAGTTCACACACGAGCGTACGATCTAGCACAATGAGAGATTCTAACTGGAGGACGAATTATTAAGAAAAGCTTGATTTTAGTTCTAATTATTTTAATATTTTATTTGAGATTATTATTATTACTTATTTATTTGAGGAGGTTAGGGAAATTTCTAATTATAAAAGGATCTTAGTTCTTAGAATTAAAAAGTATTTTAGATAAAAGAGGCTTGATGTTAGCAAATTCTTAAAAGTCTTGTGTTATTCTAATTTAGTTAGAAATTACTAAAAGGATTTTAGTTTTAGCGGTTATTATGAAAAAAGTTTTAAATTAGTTATTATGAAAAAACTCTAAATTAATTAACTATAAATTTTTTTAATTATTATTAAAGAAAAGTTTAATTACAAAAAGAAATTAAATTAAATATAAAAAAAGGTTCAAATTAATTATTAAAATTTTAGCGTTAATTATTATAAGAAGATATCTAGGTTGATTATAAAAAAAGTTTTATTAGTTATTATTAAAAGGAAAAACTAAATATTATTATAAAATGCTTGATTTTAATTATTATCAAAAAAAAGTTTTTAAGATTAAGAAACTCAAATTTTAATTACTGTGATAAAAAGGATTTTAGATTTTTATTAAAAGTTTTAAATATGATTATTATAAAAGAGATTTAGATTAATTATCATATAAAAAGAAGGTCTTAATTTTATGAAAGAAAAGATTTTTAATTAATCATTATTTTTAAAAAAAAAGTTTGAAATTGATTATTTATTAAAAAAAGTTTAATTATAAAAAAAAAAGGTTTTGGTTTTAAATTATAAAAATTCGACTTAAATTAAAAAACTAGTTTGGTTATAAAAGAAGTTTTTTTACTTAATTAATTAAAAAGTTTTATTTGTAAAAAGAAAAGGGAAAAACAATAGTGTCTTCTCCCTCTCAGTCGTCTCTCTCAAGGGGGAAAGAAACCCTAAAAAACGAAATCCGTCGTCGCTCTCTCATTCTCTCAACTCATCAATCTCTCTCACTCTCGAAATCGAAATCAAAGACAAAATACAACCCTATCCCCCACAAACCCTAAATCGCCGTCGTCCTCAAACTCTCTCCGCTCACCTCTCGTTCGAAATCGAAATCAAAACAAAATACTACCCTAACCCCCACAATCCCAATACCCCAATCCATTATTCTCAGATGATTACAAATACATAGGATGCCAAAGCATAAAAAAATGAAAGGGAAAAGATCGCCGCCGGTGATTGAAGACGAAGGGATGCAATCGAGGCTCACGATCTCCGAGGATAAGTCTCTTTCTTCTTTCTTTTTTTTCTGCGCTTTGTGTGTATGTGAATGATTTTCTGATTGTCGTATGAGTTGATGTTGATTGTATAAGGTTTTGATGAATTGTTTTGGTGTATGATTGATGGTTTTTCTGGTATACCGGTATGGTGTATGATTGAATTTTTGGATTTTTTGGTGATTGAATGGTTTACTGATATGAATTGTTTTCTGGTTTTGATACGAGATTGATGAAGGTTTTCTGGTTTTGATACGAGATTGATGAAGGTTTTCTGGTTTTGATAATTTGGTTGGATTTTTTTTTGTTTGTTCTGAATGGTGAATGTTTGGGTATGTTATGATGTTTGGTCGTGTGGCCTCCCCTTTTCTGAATGCGCCCTTATTCCTCTTTTATAGCCCTCAATGTGAATTTTCGGATTGATTTGTCATGATTGAACTTTCTGTTCTCGTGCAAACATGTCTCTCTTAATTTTGGAAAGTTAATATTGTCTGAATGCATTTCTTTTTTCAAATAAACACGTTTGTGGACTGTTTTGGAAGTTGCTTGATACTGTTGAAGAAATTGTGATTCTAAACGAAAATGTGTGATTTGGTTCTGGATCGAATCTTTTATTTTCTTTCCTTGTGATATCATTCCTGGTAGAATTGATTGTATTAATGATTACTTGATATTGCCTTCTGATCTTGCTGCAAAATCGAATTTTCGTGGCTCATTATTGATGATTAGGATTTCATGTCGTTTCTGCTCTGTTCAAATCTGATGGCTACAATTCTAAATTTATGAGTTTCCAAATTGAGGTATTCTTTTGTGGATCGTATTGATTACTGATGATTCACGACTTGAATAGTCTTGATTGCGTCTGAGTGCTCATGATGTTGAGAATTAATTTGGAATATTTACTTCCTTACCTTCATCTTCTTGCAGTAACGACACTTGGGACAACAAAATGATGTCCAAAGATATTCACCAAACCGGCAAGGCGAGTTAGCTTCAACTTTCACTTTTATGGATATCCCCAAAACGATTTAACATATTCAGACATAGGTTGCTGAAGTTTGTAGGATTGTGTTTAGAACTATTTTGCTATCCTGATTCCTTTCCTTGTTTTACGATTCATTATTGGTCTTGATGGTTTGGTTGTGTTTGATACTTCCATTTTAAACTCAACATGCCAGATCGTGTGTTGTAAATTGAAAAACATATTCTGTACACATTCTGAATCTTCCTTTTTTTCTAACATGTTTGTTAAACAATGAAAGTTTTGGTGTAAAATGTTCCTGTCATAATCTGCTCCCGTTGAAACTTGGGAAATAAAGGTCTTTTTGGCTTGTGCAAGATTTTCTATTACCAATCTTTTTTTTTCAATCTTCAAGAACTAGAAGTTTTGTTCAACAATAACATGGCCGACATACTGCTACAATGCTGTTTTTGTAACTTTTCTAATTGTGTCTCTTATTATTTCACAGGTTGATGAGGGAGCTCGGAAGTGCACTTGGATGATGAGTATAGATGATGGTGAACCGTGTGCCCACTTGAAGATGAATTAAGGCTTAGACTAATCCTTGGTTTTAGATTTTTTCCTTCACAACTTTGATGTAGTATGATGATGTAATGACTCTACCACCTTGCCAAATACTTTTTTTTTTATAAAGAACTGTGTTAAAAGAATAATGTATGTAATGGCACGTGATCTCCCAGAGTGGCGTTGGCAAAAAGTGTACACATCCTATCAGCCTGGGGCCTTTGCATTAAAATATACCCCTTTGTAAAAAGTGAGATAAAACAAACAATTTCCAGCCTCCGAAGATTTATTGTTCCACAATATCACCCAACTGCGAGCTTTAGATTGTCGTTGGGGTATTATTACTACTGGCTTGTCATTTGTTTGGGTTTTGAGTTTGTAAAAACAAAATGAGATTCAATCTCCTTTGGACTTGTTATTGTTCATTTGCAATTTGGATTTTCTCTTTCTCTTTCTAAAGTGTAGCGTGTCAAAGATTATTAACAGCAGTCTTTTTTGTGGCACATGTTATTGAAACATATAGTGAAAACAACTCCTTAGAAAAGACTTGGAAAACTATGCATAGATCTCTTCAACTTGTGCTAACATTGAATTGATATTAATCCTGAACAAACTTTGGACCTTGGCCTGAACTTAGAATTTGCATTTGATAGTATGGAAACTTGGAGTTTAGAAGGACTTAAGATAAAAAAATAGATGTAGAAATTTAACAATGAGCTACCATTTTATTTGAGCAACCAATTCTCGAATTTGTACTTGAACAAGTCTAACGAATGAACCCAATTGAACTTCATGAGTCTTGGATTCCTTTGGGTTAACTCGTAGCACTTTGAATTAATTAGGATTTTGATACTTACCGACATGAATTGGCCCTTATGTCTTTTATGAAGTTATTGAACTCGTGAATTGTAAATCGTGATTGAATTTTATACTTGTAATGAACACCTTGAATCTTGTACATTCTTAATCCTTGCACTTCGACATGCCTTGAATCAATTTGGGTAAAAATCACTCTTGGGATGGATAACATTAGCTTGGCAGTTTTAGACTTGCTACCTTGAATCTTAAAACTTGAGGCACAACACAACTTGAACTCTTAATCTTTGAACCGTAAGGACTTTTTCTTGAACGAATTAAACTTGCAATGAGGCCTTGTGTTCATGAGTGAGACTGCTACTTGAACTTTCAATTCCAAACCCTTACTTTCACACTTTGATTGTGACTTGTGGCAATAATGGCTTAGAATTTGCATTCCAGCATCCAAACTTCTAACTTCTCCCAAGTTGAACTTTCTTGATAAATGATATTAAGGGCAAAAGCGGATACATCCTTTAACCTTGAGGAGCTGACAGAAGGGGGGAAATATCATCTGGTAACACGACATGCTGCACAACCAGCGGCTAAACTTGAGGGACCATCCAACATCAGTGGGTATAAAGGCCAAAGTGAGGAAATTTCTGAGAAATATGAGGGAAGAAAAGCCTGGTAGTGGTTTAGGGATCGACAGGATGAGGACACAATCTCGCAAGACCAGAGAACCTCCACAAACACACACACACAACACAGCCTTCAGGACCTTGAATCTTCTGCAGCAGTACCTGTGTTTACAAATGAAACAAACAAGCAAAAAACTAGACGGAGCGGTTAGTTATGCACGAATGATTGACCTAATATGTTATGCAAAGAGAAAAGGGATCTTAGGGTCAAAAATTAGGGTGCGACACTTGGATCGATCGTACTCATTACCTGCAACAGAAAAAAAATATGCACATGCCCCAGGATATTGCGTGGTTTTTTGAGTCCACCATCCAAGGTTGTCCAACAAGCAAAGTAATTTTAATTGCCTTTTTTTGTGCATGTCTTTGCAAGGCCATAATATTTTCAAAGCAATGTTTTATTATCAAAAATCGGACGTTTTTGCAAACAAAACAGTAAAATGAAAATAAAACCTTGTGACTGAATATTCAATTTTATTGAGGAAATGCCAAAATCGACGAATTTATAATTCGAAGCAAACCCCTGAAAGAGTTGATTGCCATAAAATTGAGAAAAGAAATCTATCCTAATGATAATGCTGAAATTGGATTCCAACTGATTTCTGATTCTGTTATAGCTAGTATGTATTCCAACTCTCTTGATTATCTTCGCCTTCGGAAGCTCGTGGTCGGAACAATTCCTCCTTCGGAAACTTTGCTAGTTTGCTGAAGAGTAGAGAACGTACAGATTAATTCAGACTGCAGTCATTCGCTTGAATTCCTCTTTTGCGTGGATCGCCTTTTCAGGTTTTCAATCCACCGGGATACCCATTTTTTCCTAAGTTGCCCTTTCGGGTTTTCAACTTACCGGGTGTACAATTTTTTTTTTTACTTATATCCCTAATTTTTGCCCGAACCTTTATTCTGTTTTTGGTTCGCCAGGATGCCCTTTCTTGCCTGGATTTTTTTCTTTTTTTTCCATCCAGCGGGTCTATTTATACGAAGCATTTTTTAACTGCATCTGAATTAACAGGGGATGAAAAGTCTTCACCGTCCATGGTCGTCAGCAATAAGGCTCCACCTGAGAAAACCTTTTTTACCACGAATGACCCTTCATAATTAGGAGTTCATTTGCCCCTGTGATCTGTACTCGGAGGAAGTATTCTCTTGATTACGACATCTCCGACCTTGTAAACTTGAGGTCGAACTTTTTGATCGAATGCCCTCTTCATTCTGCGCTGGTATAGCTGGCCATGACATACTGCTGCTAATCGCTTCTCCTCAATAAGGCTCAGTTGATCAAATCTGGCTCGTACCCATTCAGCTTCATCTAGTTTAACGTACATTAATACTCGGAGAGAGGGAATGTCAACTTCAATCGGTAGAACTGCCTCCATACCATATACAAATGAGTATGGTGTTGCCCCAGTGGACGTGCGGACTGATGTTCGATTCCCATGCAAAGCAAATGGTAACATCTCATGCCAATCTTTGTACGTGACAACCATCTTTTGCACAATCTTCTTGATATTTTTGTTGGTCGCTTCGACCGCGCCATTCATCTTTGGGCGGTACGGAGAAGAATTGTGATGTTCGATTTTGAAGTCCCGGCATAGCTCATCCATCATCTTATTATTCAAATTAGAACCATTATCAGTAATGATTCTTTCGGGAACTCCATATTGACACATGATATCTCGTTTCAAGAAACGAGCTACCACTTGCTTAGTGACGTTGGCATAAGATGTTGATTTAACCTATTTAGTGAAGTAATCAATGGCGACCAAGATGAAACGATGGTCGTTTGAAGCAGTAGGCTCAATTTTCCCGATCATATCAATGCCCCACATTGCAAAGGGCCACGGAGAGGACATGACACTCAACGGATTTGGAGGAACGTGTACTTTGTCTGCATAGATCTGGCATTTGTGACACTTGCGGGCATACTTGCAGCAATCCGACTACATTGTCAACCAATAATACCCCGACCTCAACAATTTCTTAGCCATCGCATGTCCTCCGGCATGGGTACCGAAAGAGCCTTCGTGCACTTCAATCATCAACAGGTCAGCTTCGTGTCTATCCACGCATCTGAGCAGAACCGTGTCAAAATTTCTTTTATACAGCACGCCATCTTTGTTCAAGAATAAACTACCGGCTAGCCTTCTTAATGTCTTCTTGTCTTTGGAAGATGCCCCAGACGGGTATTCTAGACTTTCCAAGAAGCATTTAATGTCATGGTACCAAGGCTTGTCGTCAGATACTGCATCAATATCAAACACAAAAGCAGGTCTATCAAGATGAGATACATCAATCCTGGGTACAAAGTTCCAACCATGCACTTTAATCATCGAAGATATAGTGGCCAAGGCGTCTGCAAGCTTATTTTCATCTCTGGGAACATGGTACAACTTGACAGTTGTAAAGAATGTCAGCAATCTCCTCGTATAATCTCTATACGGAATCAAATTCGGCTGATGTGTGTGCCAAGCTCCCTTTACTTGATTGATTACCAGTGTTGAATCACCAAAGATATCGAGGGTCTTGATTCGTAAATCAATAGCCTCCTCAATCCCTAGTATGCAAGCTTCGTATTCTGCTTCATTGTTGGTACACTCGAAAGTTACTCGGGCAGTGAAGGGCATGTGAACGCCTTCTGGCGTAATGAGAACTGCACCAACTCTGTACCCATTCATATTAACTGCCCCGTCAAACATCAAACTCCATTTGGATTCAGGGTCAGGCCCCTCCTCCAGAAGTGGTTCCTCGCAGTCTTTCGCTTTGAGAAACATGATGTCCTCATCAGGGAAATCAAACTTCATGGGCTGGTAATCATCAAGAGGTTGTTGCACAAGATAATCTGACAGTATACTTCCTTTGATTGCTTTTTGCGAAGTATATTGAATATCATACTCTGTCAGTATCATCTGCCACCTTGCAACTCTGCCTGTAAGTGCTGGTTTCTCAAAAATATACTTGACCGGATCCATTTTTTAGATCAACAGGGTTGTATGTGTGAGCATATATTGTCTCAATCGCTTTGCGGCCCATGCGAGTGCACAGCATGTCTTCTCAAGCATTGAATAACGCGATTCACAATCTGTAAACTTCTTGCTCAGGTAGTAGATAGCATGTTCTTTCCTACCTGTCTCGTCGTGTTGACCGAGAACATAACCCATGGATCCTTCGAGCACTGTCAAGTACATAATCAGTGGTCTCCCTTGAACTGGAGGTATCAGAATCGGAGGTTCCTGCAAATATCTTTTTATTTTATCGAATGCATTTTGACAATCACCATTCCACCTGACCGTTTGATCTTTTCTTAGCATTTTGAATATCGGTTCGCAGGTGGCAGTTAGGTGAGATATGAACCTTGAAATGTAATTCAATCTCCCTAGAAAGCCGCGAACTTCTTTCTCAGTTCTCGGTACAGGCATATCTTGTATAGCTTTCACTTTAGCAGGATCAACCTTTATTCCTTTTTCACTGACAAAGAAACCCAGCAATTTTCTGGACCGCACGCCGAAAGTACACTTGTTAGGATTCAGTCTCAACCTGAATTTCCTCAACCTCTCAAACAACTTCTTCAAGTTGATCAGATGTTCCTCTTCTGTCTTTGATTTAGCAATCATGTCATCCACATAGCACTCGATCTCTTTATGAATTAGATCGTGAAATAACGTCACCATTGCTCTTTGATAAGTTGCCCCTGCGTTCTTCAACCCAAAAGGCATTACTTTGTAACAGAAGGTACCCCACGGGGTAATGAATGTCGTCTTCTCCATGTCTTCAGGCGCCATCTTTATCTGATTGTACCCGGAGAATCCATCCATAAATGAGAACACTGAAAACTGAGCAGTATTGTCAACCAGCACATCAATATGAGGGAGTGGAAAGTCATCTTTAGGGTTCGCCCTGTTGAGATCTCTGTAATCCACGCACATTCTGACCTTGCCGTCTTTCTTTGGCATCGGTACTATATTGGCCACCCAGGGAGGATAGTTGGTTACTGCCAGAAAACCTGCATCCAACTGTTTCTGTACCTCTTCCTTGATCTTCAAAGCCATTTCTAGTTTCGTTCTGTGCAGTTTCTACTTAACCGGTGTACAGGTCTCTTTCAATGGTAGTCTATGCACAACTATGTCTGTATTTAAACCTGGCATATCTTGATATGGCCAAGCAAAGATGTCAACATATTCACGTAGCATGACTATCAACTCTTGCTTTACATCAGCCCGCAGACTTGCACCGATCTTGATCTCTTTCTTGCTTTCTTCTGAACCAATATTGATAACCTCAAGAGCTTCCTGATGAGGCTGAATGGTCTTTTCCTCCTATTTCAACAATCTAGCCAACTCTTTTGGGAGTTCATAGTCTTCATCACTTTCCTCCTCAGCTTGATAGATCGGATTGTCGAAATCATACGTGGGCATAACAGAATCATTTTCAGAGGAATCCATAAAATCAAGTCTGCATGATTGGATTGATGCTTTATTTTAGATTATTTTTTGCTTGAAAACAAAAGAAAAGAAAGTGCATTATCATTTTTAATTTTCTTTGTGCAAAAATAAAAATAAAGGAGGAGTAAAGGAACACAAATTTGTAAACAAAAACGTCCTTTTTATTGATGTTTGAACATTATATGAGAAAATATGGTGGCCCTACAAATGGATCCACACACCTTGGGCAGAGTGTGGGATTTTATGCATTATGAAAGACAAGAATTATTACTCTGAATGGTGTACAACATGAATGACTTCTTCACTATACCAATTTTGCAATGCCTCGCCCGGAGCCAGTGAATACACCCATTTGTCCAGATAATCTGAGCTTTTAGCATCATCTTCTATTGCTGAGCAGGACTGATTAGGGTTGACAATTCCTCCACTGTTGAAATTGATTGGCCCACGGAATCGAGGAACTGGCGTCTGGCCCAGTTGGTATCCAATGTCGAACTTATCTTCTTTCACAAACACGTCGATAGCTCTACCCCAACCTTGGGCATTTTCGCTTTCAACCACTTCTCTGGCCTGCTTGTAGGACGCAATTGATGCACTCGGCCCAACTGGGACATTTGACACCACTGATGTTGAAGTAGATTCTGGGAATTTGTTGATATTCAGGGCTTCAAAAGACTAGCACAGGGTTTCATGAATCTCTCCATCCATTTCCACATATTTGAAAGTGGATAGATGACTCACAAATATATCTTCCTCGCCGCAAACGGTAACCACTTGACCCTCGAACACGTATTTGAGCTTCTGATGTAGTATGGAGGTAACTGCGCCTGCTGCGTGAATCCATGGTCGGCCTAACAAACAGCTGTAAGCAGGCTGAATGTCCATAACGTGAAAGATAGTCTTGAATATCTGTGGACCAACCTGTATTGGTAATTCTACCTCTCCAAACACCGATCTTTGGGATCCATCGAAAGCTCTCACAATCAGATCGCTGGGTCTAAGAATCAATCCATCTACTTCAATTTTCATCAGGGCCTTTTTGGGTAACACATTCAAGGAAGAACCTGTGTCGACTAGCACATGCGACAAAACAGCTCCTTTGCATTCAAGTGTGATGTGTAACGCTTTATTGTGATTACGTCCATCTGGAGTCAAATCCCTATTCGTAAACCCCAACCCGTGGCTCACATTGACATTAGAAATTACTCCCTCCAACTAATTCACAGTAATCTCATGGGGAACATAGGCCATATTTAAAACCTTCAACAAAGCAGCCCAGTGTGCATTTGAACTCATTAACAGGGATAATATTGAGATTTTAGAGGGTGTCTGATTGAGCTGATCAATGATCTTATAATCGCTCTTTTTGATAATCCTCATAAATTCCTCAACATCACTATCAAAATTGACTTTAGGGTCCTCTTCCTGAACAGGCACCTCGTCACCAACAACCTGTTTTCCTTTTGTTTTTGCAGCTGCTTCAGCTTCTTTATCACTCCTTAAAGTCTGGGGAGCAAACAGTCGACCACTTCTGGTGAAACCACTTGGTCCACTGACATTCTCAACACTGGTACCAACAGTAGCCTCTGCTTTCTGTTGACTTCCTCCTTGATGAGTATTAGTTCCATATTGCCATGGAACTGCCCTATTAGACACATAAGAAGCAGATTCAGGAACTATAATCGTAACTGGTCTCGGCCTCTCGGGCATGATGATAGCAACAGGAGCTTCAACAGGCACCTGTATTTCAACTGGATTATAATAAATGGTAATGGCAGAAACATCTTTTTCCTTCTCTACCTTATCAAACTGAAGGCTTCCTTCGTCCATAAGATCCTGCAGTCCAACTTTCAACTTACTGCAGCCGTTAATCTATCTTGAACAATCCTCACAATCAGAGCCACATCCAGGAAATACCTTTCCTTTTAACAAACGCTCTTTTACAATCAACAGCAGAGTCTTTACCAAATTAACATCGGTAATCAGATTCAATTTCTCGCCATCAGAAATAGCATGCATGCCTGCATCTCCATGATGAGGCATTGGATTATCACGAACATTCGGCGGCTTAGAGAAATTAATAGCTTTTGCGTCAATCAGATCTTGAACCTTATGTTGAAAGGCCCAGCACTTTTCTATCGAGTGACCCGGCGCACCAGAATGAAATTCACATCGAACATTAGCATCATAATTTTGAGTCAATTTTCCCGTATCTGGCGGCCTCATAGTCCGAAGTTCAACCAACTTCTCTCTGAGCAATTATGGTAACAAAGCAGCATATGTCATAGGAAAGGGATCAAACTTACGGTCCCTTTGTCTATTAGTCTGGAATCGGGGTCTAGCTTGCTGATCTGGAGCTTGCTGTCCTGCTGGAACCAGAATGGTTACAGCGTCCACCTGATGATAGGATTGAGTCCTGCCTCTGCCCTTTCCTCTATGCACAGCACTGGACTTCCCTTCTCTTTCCTTGGTCCATTAGCAAAGGGTTTCCTCGAACTCGAAGCACCAGTCCCACTGACGTCTTGAATCTTACCCAACTTCAGCAGACTCTCTATTCGTTCCCCAGCAATAACAATGTCGGCAAACCCTGTTGAAGGACACGCAGCCAATCTATCCAAATACGGCCCTTGGAGTGTGCTCATGAACATATCAGCCATCTCACGATCAGCCAAAGGTGGTTGAACTCGAGCCGCCAATTTTCTCCATCTCTACGCGTACTGCTTAAAGCCCTCCTTGTGATCCTGAGTCATACTCTGTAACTGAGTACGATTGGGTGCCATGTCCAAATTATATTGATACTGTTTCAGAAACGCAGCGCACAAATCTTTCCAGCTCTTTATATGAACCCTGTCCAGCTTAATGTACCATTCCAGGGAGGCGCCTGACAGGCTGTCTTGGAAGAAATACATCCAGAGCTTTTGGTCTTCAGTATAAGCGGCAATCTTGCGATTGTAAGCTTGCAAATGTGTTTTGGGACAGGTACTGCCATTGTACTTATCCAATGTAGGGAGCTTGAATTTGGTAGGGATTCTCACACCTTGCACGAGACCCATGTCCTCTACGTCAATCCCCAGAGGATTTTGGCTCTCAATAGCCTTGAGTCTTTCATCTAACCCTTCGTACTTCCGGTCTTTATTATAGAAACCCATGTCGTTGTTGAATGCAGTAAACTGGTCATCTTGACCATCCTCTAAACCATTATTATCAAATCCCAGATGTACCCCACCAGCAGGGATGTTGCCAACAGGAGGAGTGCGCACATTGCGATTTAGGATTTCAGTCTCCAGCCTCTGAATAGTGGCTCTCATGGCATCTTGACCAACCCTCATGGTTTCCTGACCGGCCCTCAGCTCCTGCTGACCTTGAGCAATCCCCTGCATAAGGTTCATGAACTGCTACATCCTTCCCCTCAAATCAGCTAATTCAGTCTGAACTTATTCCATGACTCTGGCTTGATTGCGTCAGGTAGAATATCGGTGGACTGGGGTATCAGCTATCGTGCCTGAAGACCAAATAAAGGTTAACAGGCGCCTGCACAAAGAAAACCTGTAATGAAAAAATGATATGCTATGCAAATGTAAATGCACAGTTATGTTTGTCATTTCAAAATACTTTTCATATCCTGATTCCAATCGTAACCACGAATTCCTGACGACCAGAAATCATGATTATTGAGTTTTGCCTTGAAGAGATATTCATATACGCCAATCACAAATATCTGATGACCAAAAATAGTGATTTTGTAGTGTGCCTGTGTGCAGATATCTTATCACGTCACATATATCTGAAGACCAGAAATTGTGAACAGAAATAGCTCATTTCATACAAATTCCCAAAAGTTTTCAAGCACATTTGTCATAGTTTCAGCAACAGAATAATAAACAAATAGTCAAATGGATCCATCAACAATTCTGATGGTAACCATTGCAGATTACAAAGAAATGACAAAAATCATTAATCTGATAGCTCTACGTCCTTCAGCTTCTGGCTGGAATACTTAATCTCTTCAAACAGGATGCGGGTACGCTGATGATATGGCTTCTCAATCAACTCTTTGATTACGACGTCCCTTTTTTCCAATGCATCAGCTAATGAACCCATGTGCATCAGCAAGGCTTCATCTTCATCGGCTCCTTTGCGCCTATTAATTCCAGCTTAAATTTTAACCAGCTTCAACTCTGTCGTGACATCTTCAAGCTCTTTGTTGGCAATTTTCAGCTTATCTTCAGCATTCCTTACCTGTTCTTGACTTTTGCCAAGATCCTCTCGATACTTTCTTCTTGCTACATGCGCTTTCTTCAGCTCTTCATCTTTATCTTTTAACTGGGTCAGCAATTCAGAGTTTTCAATTCTGACTTCATCCCAAGCTTGACGAAGTTTAGCTAATGAATCCCTGCTTCGGGCTAACGCCTGCTTTGTAGTCTTGTGAGCCTGACTAGTATCATCTGCTCCTAAAGTAAGTTTCCAGAAGTACCGAGCTCTATCATCAAAATCTTCTTCCTTGTCTGCCAAGATTTTCTCCGCTTTCAATGCTCTCTTTTCCAACTCTTTGTTGTCAGCTAAAGCTTTCTGAAGACATCTGCTCATTCCAGAGTTCTCTATCTGCAACTCTCTAACCATTTTCTTCCATTTCTCGCACTCTCCAGCCGGCACCATGGAGTGTTGATTTGGACATAAGAGAATCTCTCTTGAAAAGGGTAGCAACAGCTCTTTGACCTTCATCTCAATCCAAGCATCGTAGTCAGGGTATGATCTACAATCTCCTTTGCCAAAAATTAACTTTCCCTCTCTTTGCCTAAATTTCCAGGCATTCGTTACTTCTGGCACTCTTTCATTCTTGGTTCCCACGAAAAACAGAGAAGCACTAATCTCTTCATCAGTAGGAGGATTTCTCGAAGCATAACCAAATTGTCTAACATCCAACACCGGGTTGTAATTAATCCCACCTCTTCTTCCAAGTAGAGGCACATTCGGAAAACTTCCACATTTAATAGTAAGCTCTACTGTCAGCAATTTGGGATCAAACCAAATGATGTTATTGGCAGTCAAACCTATCAATCTCTTAGACCATTTCATTGTCTCAGTAGTTTCTACGAAAGCACCAGTTCGAAGTAAATGTTTGAAGAGCCAATGACATAACAATTGGGTACAGCAACTAACCAGACTTCCTCTTTCCTTCTCATTTTTGTAGTGTACTGAGTAATAAAAATCCCCTAGCAGGGTAGGAATCGGATTCTTCGAAACGAACACTTTCATCGCCTGCATATCAACAAAGTCAGGTTGACCGGGGAAAAGCACCAAACCATAGATACAAAGAGCTAACACAACATTGAAAGTAGTCTAGTTTTTAGCCTTGGCAGCTTCCTGAGTTTGTTGGAAAAGAAACTCCAAATGAAATCCTTCATCTTCTTTAAGTTTACTCAGGCCACTTTTCACAACAGACAAGTCCAAATGTAGAACAGCGGCAATTACTTTGGGGGTAAGAGCATCTTCAGAAAAATACGGTATAGAAGACGTGACTGGAATTCCCAAAATAAATGAGAATTCCTCCAAAGTGGGCATCAAAATGTAGTCAGGGAACAGGAAACATCTCATTGATGGTTCATAGAACTGTAAGAAAGTGTGTAACCCATCCTTCTCATACTTTGTGAATGCACATACCATTTTAATCAGCTCTCCATATTCCTTCTGAAAAGTGCTGAGAACACCAGAACCAGCCATGCCTATCATCTTGTTCAATGAATCCAGCTTAGGATCAAGGAATTTATATGACACATTATTCTTCCTTTTAACCTCAACTTCTTGGAAACTCATGATTGGAATCAGACAATATGGTAGGTACCTGAAAATGACAAACATAACCTGTTATGATATGAGTATGCAAATGCAAAAGGCATGTGATCAATTATTCAGATGTCTGTATCTGTGTTGAACTGTGTGCACTGTGTCTCTGTACTGAATCTGGCAATATATCTGAGATGGATACTCAAACCACTGTCATAGGGTACACTGTCTGTAACAATCATAGAATCACAAGTAAGGTATGTAGGAGGCTAGGTTACCTGCAAACCTGTAAACATCCCACCCATACTCATGTGTGGTTCCTAGAAAACAAGGCTTGTCAGCTTCGGAGGTTTGAGAAACGATAGCACATTCAGCCCGTAGGATACAATGTTATGCCAATCAAAGAGGTCGTCCACTGACTCACCTTAGAAAATAAAGGTCATCCTATGCAAGTTTCAAAGTGGGCCCTCGGGTGCGAATGGGTTTGCCACAGAATGTGGTCTGCCACTGTCACCACTAAAGAGAGATGTTTCCACTAAGGTCCTCATGATCGGTCACTAGAGTCGACAGCTCTCTAGATCGACATCCTGGAATACGCAAGATGCATATGCCATGATGGGTCCCAAGATAGCCTCGTCTAGCTGTGAATTTCGTGATTACCCAACGTACACAGATGGTACATAGGTCCCACTACTCTCCACTATAAATCTAAGTATGCACTTGAGCCTTGGTAATGGGCTCATCTCTCAGAAATCTCATCCCGCCAAACAGACAGAACAGTGCAACACAGTATAATATATGAAATGTAAATGCTAACATGCTGTAAATATGGTACAAGTAATAAAATACAGTAAACAGCAAATACAAGATAACAGTAAACACCCAATGAAAGAAAAGCAAACAAGCGCTAGGATTGACTCACTTAGGATGGACCAGCAATAGGTCAACCTTTCCCCAGCAGAGTCGCCAGCTGTCGCTCCCGGGATTTTCATCCAAGTACAAACACGAAAGTGGCACGGAAACAGAGTCTCCAGCAGTGTGTATTTATCCCAAGAGAGGGAAAGGAAACACTGCGTAAACCTGAAGGAAATGATAGAGCATGGTCTTGCGACCAAGAGAACTGGATTCGGGTACGATGGACGCGAGGGGGTGCTAATACCTTCCTCTCGCGTAACCGACTCCCGAATCCAGTTCTCTTGGTCGCAAGACCATGCTCTATCCTTTCCTTCAGGTTTACGCAGTGTTTCCTTTCCCTCTCTTGGGATAAATACACACTGCTGGCGACTCTATTTCTGTGCCACTTTCGCGTTTGTACTTGGATGAAAATCCCGGGAGCGAGAATATACATAAGATTCCAAAAAACCAAAGAAGTATAAAAAAACTTAATTTTATAAAATTTTCAAATTCTCTTATTTTAGATAATGACTGAGATTTAATAGTCTCCCTTGATAATTGAGACATACCCTAGTTTATTGTCTTTCATGTTAGTTTCATTTTCAACTTTATTGATATATACATAAATATTTTGTGCTAACCGAATGATACCTTGAGAATAATCTCTAAGTATCTAAATACCTAATACAAAAGAGATGTGTCCAAGATCTTTTATCGCTAAACTTTTGTTAGAGATTTCTTGGTTTTATACAACAATCATATATCATTACTGACTAAATATAATAAGATCAACACATTAAACTAGAAACATAAACTTACTCCCACTAAACTTGTCAAATCTAATAAATTTTCATAATAGACATCTCAAAACCAAACGAGACAATTACCTTATGAAATACTGTGGTATCACTAATGAGACAATTTCATTAACTCATAAATGGATTTTATTTGTTCGCAAACCATTAACTTTGTATCTATTGACACAATTTTCTCATGTTGCACCATATTGTATTTCTTAATGTTGCCATTAAGAAACACTAACTTGATATCCATCTTATGAAGCTCCAAAATTATAACAAGTAACAAGTGTCACTACTATCATAATAGAATCTTTCAATCATGCCGAATAGAATTTCTCTTTTTAGTCAATTCTTTATGACACTTGATTCTCTAGTTCTTGAGGATGTTGAGTTTGATCTTTGAGAATTAAATTCTTAATTTAATTGAGAGAAAAAACAATAATATTCGTATGAGGGTCCAAATTTGCTATATAAATAGCAACTGTATGAATTGAGTCAGAATCAAACCTTTCCCACTCAATTTGTTCTTTGACAATATCTCTCCCCCAAACTCAATATTCTTAAGACACATTACAAAATTTGTCTCAAAATATTCTTTAACTTGGGACTAAAGTTTATATTTCTCAAACTTTTCAACAATTCTAGATTGTCACAAGTCATGATTGAATTAATTATAATAATATTTGAATTTAAAAGAAAATTTGAATTCATCATTAAAATAAAAAGAAGTTATCATATTAAAACAAAACTTTATTCATTCACCAAATTGTCTTTTAAATACAAATTTAAGCTCATAATGACAATCTAAAATAGTTAAAAATAAATTTAAAAAAATATATCAATCTTTACCAAATTTGTCCCCTTTAAATTGATATACCTTTCAACACCATTAAATATTTGTCAGTTCAGATTATATTTTCTTATTATTCTTTATTTGCCTTTATCCTTTGAGGTATTTACCGAATGAGCACTATTTTATTTTCTCTTGCTTCAATATTTTCTTTATTTCACACTTTATGAAATTATTCTATTAAAGAATAATTTCTAACTTTAATAGTTATAAACTTAATTGTGCAAAGAGAATACCATATGCTAAATTTTCGACAAAGTCACTTAATCGACGAAACTATAGTGCTTTAGCAAGATTAAATAATTTCATAATACGCTTCAAATATTTTCTTTGCTTAATAATCTTAATGAAAAGTCATCACTCCAATGAGAGTTTGACTTTCGCTTTATTGCTTTAGAAGCACTAGAATTTAAGCAAAGATAATATGACAAAATTTATGTCATCTTAAATAACACCTCTAATATCTCTAGATTACAATGCTTTAAGATCATAGACCTATGTAATTTGGAGTGTACTCACTTTTTAAACTTGAGTCTCACTTTAAATATATTAAATTGTGAGAGAATTTAAGTTTATCCATCCTTATGTAAGGTCTAAATCCAAGAATATAATGTTCATATTTTATTCCTAAAAGTTAAAACTTTTGAGAATCAAAATCAAACTTATTTTGCAGATACATAAACTATATTAGTTTATAGATAGCAAAAAAACTGTACTAATCAAAATTCCAAGTGCATCATTCATGTCAAGTCTTTAGACAACAACATCAATTGTTAGTGGTATTTTGTTACAAAGATCAAACAATGACAATTAATATTGATAAACAATAAATCTTTATAATCGTCACATGTTTACCATCATAGGTGTGAATGTAATCCACTGAATACTTTCATGAGTTTACATTCACACGGCTTTATTAGACACATCAATAAATTATTATAGAGACATTCACCGTAAGCTTTGTCACATTCCTCATAATCATAAGATTACTTAGTGACCCTTAATATGAGAACAAACTCACAAGAAAATATGAAATAGCATTAAATATAAAAAATTATTGTAGACACTTAATAACTATAAAATTCAAACATCATAATCATGCTATAAACCAAATATTCAATTTCAATTCAAATAAAAATTGAATCTTTATATATAGTAAAAAATTATTTCATGCTAAAATTTATTCAATGGATCTTTAAATAAATGAACAAATATTCTAGAATCAAAGTTTCCAAAAAAAATAATAATAAATGAAACAAATTTTCACATGCTTATAAATAAACCATAAATCTAGAATTCAAATTTTTTAAAATTTAAAGAGTCAAAATCTTAATTTAGTATTTAACAAAATTGGATCACAATATTTTGAGATTCACTATTAAGTGTTATATACAGATAATTGATCTTCCAATAAATTATATATAATAATCAAATTAAATATATATAACAAATTCGCATATACACCAAATAATTCTTTAAATTAATTATTTTAGAATCAATAAAATAAATTCTAAAATCCAAATTATCTAAAATTTAAAGAATCAAATCTTTAGATTTACCTTATAATTTTAAGAGACATTCAAATCATTCAAAAAAATTCAACAAATAATATACAATAACTAAATATATATTAAACAAATTAGTATCTGTCTTATCTCTCAAAATCTAAATTCATGTAAAGATTATATATAAATCAAATTGAAAGATAAAACAATAATTTAAAAATCAAATAAAAAGATTTGATAAAAAAATCCTTTTTTTTTTTAATTTAAAACCAAGAATCAAATCACCAAACCCCCAAGGGTTGGCCTAGTGGTGGAGGCTTGGGTCTTGAGAGTGTGCTTCTCTCAAGGTCTTAGGTTCGAATCCTACTAGGTGCAATCAACTCTTGTGTGGGCTAGTCCATACGGAGCTCTGTTCTGGCTTAAAACGGGGCCCCCGCTAGTGGACGGTGGGTATTGGTCCCTCTTGGATTAGTCGGTCGCAAGGCCGGATACCAAGATTTCCAAAAAAAAAAAAAATCAAATCACCAAAATAAGATTTAAAATAAATATTTATTTTTTCCAAATAATTGACATGAACATATATTTCTAAATATATGATTTTCTATAGCCATAAATAAACTGTTGAGAATCAAAATTCTTTAAAAGAAAATAGATTTTAGGATTCTCAATCATCAATCATAATCATATATGTGATTTCAAATATATTTAGCATAATATATATTAAATAATATATCTCCCAAAGAAAACAAAAATTTTCACATACATTTTTCTTCCAACAAATATTTAAATTTAAATTTTAAAACAAATCTTAATCAAATAGTTTCTATGTCAAATTCAAAACTCTCCCATTATCACAAATGTAATTCTAGGGATTATAACTTAAAATAGATCCTTACCATGATATTATAATTTTTAAATCACAATTATAATTCCAAATGTGATCACCAAAACAAATGTCATTTAAATATATATGAAAGCTCTTGGGGTTTGACTAAATTTTGGTTAAAACTTAATGAAGAATGCTGCAGACAAAGATGTCGAATACAATGTCCTAACATTCAGATTCGACAAAGAATTAAGGTAGCAATCAGAACGTGGATCAAGGAATCAGCCAACAGAAGATTGAAAGCCCAACGCAACAGAAGGCTATAAAAGAATACCAAGACCTAGGCAGAAGAGAGAGAGAGAGAGAGAGAGAGAGAGAGAGAGAGAGAGAGAGAGTGAGAGAGAGAGAGAGATGGAGAGAGAGAGAGGGAGAGAGAGATAGAGAGAACGACATAGACTTAGGAATCCTATTTTGTTAAGTAGGGTTTAGGTTTTGAGAGTCGCAGGTTTCTCTTGTAAGTCTCCCTCTGTATCGATTTGATACATTGTGGTAGACATAGGTACTTGTACAGATTCAGAAACCCGTAGGTAGTGAATCGTGTATGGTTCTTGGATGAAGCTTTTAAGCAAACCCAAGTTAACTTGTTAGTTAAGGATGCTTGACTGAACTTTGTATTGAAAGGGGTGTCTTTCAATAGGATGATACAGTTATGGTGTTAGTAACTGTTAGATAATCACAGGTTGTGATTTAGGGAGTGAGATGGGTATCTCTTATCTAGGATGAAGTTCTTAGATAAAGTCTTTATTGGGTAGTGATAGGTAAACTGAGTGTTTACTGTAAACCAGCGGTTGTTTACATAAAACTATACTACTAATAGTGGATTCTTCTTCCTGACTTGGTATGCCCCCAAATGTAGGTGATTTGCACCGAACTGGGTTATCATATTCTGTGTTGTTTATCATTCTACAATTTATAGTTTAGTTTTGATTAACAATGTTGTAACAGATGTCGAAACATCTGGCATTCTGCAGTTTCTGATATTCTGGATATCAGTTTGCTGTTTTGTTCCTTGCTTACTAATTATGCAGAACAATGTCTTGACATGGGTTAGGACATCTGCTATCTGCTATGCCAGAATTTCAATTGGTATCAGAGCAGGCATCCTGTCTATTTCTGGATGAGATCTTTGGGAGATACTTTCTGGCACTTTAGACAAGGAGGAGTTTTGGAGATCAAAGCATTAACTCAGACATGCTCAAGGGTATTAATGGATGAGATAGATGTTCTGGTTCGAAGGTAACAACCACTGCTGGTTGTTCATGTTTTCTGAGGAGCTGCTACAACAACTGCAGGGGAAATGGCTAGTTCTCTTGTTGGGATGTCTTATAAGATGTTCTGACATCTTATTAGGGCATGTTGAATTTGTTCCTTGGTGGTTCCGCTGCATATGTTTCTGACAGAAGAACTTTGGTATTTATGGGATTCTGGAGTTGTGACTGAAGAATGATGGTGGAAGATCTCAACTGATGGATGGTATATTTGAAGATATCTGTATCTTTTCATTCTAAAGTCGGGAGCGATGGAATGGAGAGAGTTATTGGTAGATGTTTGTCATGGTGACTTGATACTTGGAAGCTTGGTTCCATTGTGTATCTTGAAGTCAGTAGAAGAGAAGGTGAGTTGAGATTAAGTTTATCAAGTTCTTGCTCTAGGAATTTGATAAATTATTTTTTGGCTAAGTTGTTAAAGATACTTGAGAATTCTCTCAAGTCCACTCATAAAGGCATCTCAGTCGTGCATCTGGAGTCTTCTAGTTGCTCTTCTGACTAGAGGGTGTTTCTGTGAAACGCAAATCTGAAGAAAGTGGAGGTGATTTATTTTCACCATCCAAGAGTGCAAGGAAGGATTCATCTTTCTTAATCCTAAGGATGAATTCAATATGAAAGGAGATTTCAGAATTGTTGAGGTAAATAGGGTTCGTTTAGAGAGAATCTTAGCTACTTGAGTCAAGGGTGGCAGCCTTGGTATCTCAACACTTTGTTTGTTAAGGAAGATACTTGCAAAGATTGAATACTTGATAAGTGTTCATGGAGTGATCTGTTTCAGTATGGCTTCAACGGTGAAATAGGGTTGTTGAACAAGGACTTAAGATCAATTGCTATTTGTGATATTCATAAGTATTTAATTGATTATTCTTATATTTGAACTTCAAGATTGCTGATTTTCAACAAGATGTTGAAACATGTCTTCATCTGGGTTTGTGCAAAATCATGGAAGGGTACTGCATATGCTTTTAGATCTATTTCTCTTAGGTGTTGACCTAAGAATCTGCTTCAGTCTGGTGTGGCAGAAGCATCTGATCTCTGGAGAATTTCCTGGCAAGAAACTGGTCTAGACAATGGTGATGTTGAAGATGAAGATGAAGACATCATAATCTTGATGGATATTTCTTAGATCAGTTTATTTCTAATCTAGGAGTATTGGAGTGCAGCAGGTGTGTTCCAGATGTTACTAGAAGCATCTGATGCTTATCTGGAAAGTGTCCTGGCAAGTGACTTGTCCAAAATATGGTGTTGGTGATGGGACAACTTGGGTCAGTTTATTTCTGATCTAGGTACATAGGAGCATGTGATCTTGCTCATCTTGTAAGTCAAGGATAAGTGGCAGTTATCTCTGAATTTCTGCAGATTACTCTACTTAAGGAAAGTGGCCTTCTTTGGTATAGTTGTGGTGTAGTCTATGACTATTTTTTTCTGAAGAATCAGACTTGGCATGTTTGAGTTCTTTGGAGTTGTGAAGCAGATATTCATCAAGGTGTGAGCTTGAATTGAATACTTGTGATATGGTTAAGCAGGATGGAGGTTGTCTACTCAAACTTGGTTGTTGAATTAAGTCTATAAGAACATGGAACTCTTGTTTTGTGATAGGGAGAAGGTTCTTCTAAGTGGCAGAAGGAAGGGTTGAATTCCTCAGTTGGATGTCTGATCAGATGTCATGACATCAAGCAAAAACTTCAGGGTCTTAGTTGATGTTGTGGCGCATCATCGTAAGATAAGTTGATCTTCTCATAAATAAATGGAATTAATGCTTCAAAAAGTTCTATCTCATGCAGTTTGTAGGAGCTGTGGGAAGGAGAAGATGTTACATGTCTAAGGCTTGGTGTATCCAAGATGGCTTTCTATGGAGTAAGTAGATTATGTAACTTGAAGATTAGGTTTCATTGGTGGATCAGAAGGTTTTCTGAAACTCTGAAGGAAAGCTAAGATTAACCAAACAGTGGCATTTGGTTGATCCTTATCGTATATTCAAGCAGGGTGCTTAAAACTAATTACTCTTGAGCATAAGGGTAGTTGGTTGAAGACTTAAGGAGGTTCTGGTTCAGTTCTAGCTTAGAGCTTGTGGTAGAAGTTCTAAGTTTATTATGGAAGATTACCTTCTTTTGGTGGATGAGAGTTTATTTCTCTCTTCGGTTATCTAGAGTTCTTATTGATCAAGCTTGTGGCGCAATGTTGTTTGAAGATCTTCAGTTGGATTACTATACAGTAGTAAGTCCAGTGGTGGAGCATATCAAGAACCATGGTGTATGGTGTCTGTGATATGTGAAGGATGTCCTAACTGATGTTAGAACATCATCTAGGTTGGTTATCCTTGGAGTAGGATTCTAAGTTCTGTGCGTGGAACTTGACACTCACATCTTGTCTAAGAGGTATTTATCTTATCATACGGGAGAATGATGAGTAAAGGACTGTCTTGGAAGTCTGATGTGCATGTGGTATCATACTAAAGTGAATCATGGGTTGATTGCATGAAGGTCTAGAGTCTGATATGTTCAGAATATGGTAGCTGATATTCACCAGTTAAATCAAAAGTATTATATCTTATCATATGGGAGAATAATAGATTGAAGATTGTCTTGGATCATGGGGTGTTTATTTAGAAGACTGACTCTTGCTGAAGTCATAATACTTGTGGAGAGGTGGTTTCTTCTGCTACAAGTCATGCTAGAGAGAAGTGGATCAGTTTGGTGCTTGTGCAGCAAATAAGCTGAGGATTTCTGGAGCATGTGTTTGATGTCCTTCAAGTGTGAATAACGTCTAGGCGAGCTAGCAAACTAAGGGGCTCTGTATGTCTCTTTGAGGAATGTGAAGCATTCCAGATTCAATTGGGTTGTATCTCAGGGAACAAGGATATCTATACAGGAGAATTCAGGAGGAATTCGTATGGTGTATGGATGGTTTCTGGACGAGAGGGATCAATGGTGCTTTGGTCTCAATCCAAGAGTTTGTTGGTTGTGGTACAAGGATGCGTTCCTGGTACTCTAACTATATGATCATGAAGTTGTCATGTGATATCATGTAGTGATTTTGGGTGTTTCTTGCTGAAGAAGCATCATTTGAGAAAGATAGGGGGAGAACTTATGTCTGTTAAATGCACTAGTGTGGTACATGGATTGCTTAAGGATCAAGCATTAGGTGAATGCGTTTAGCAGGTGTTTTGAATAGAGTGTGCGCTCTTGAATACATGAAGATGCGTCTTATGTTTTCCATTCATCTAAGGTGTTCTTCCTACAAAGGAGCACTGGTTATCTACGACAGGGGGAGTTAGACTTCGGTTGTGGATATATGGCTGCAGTAATGTAAATTTCTTATCAAGATTATTTGTGGTTTCAATCAGTTTGTGATAGATTTCCTCAGGTGAGGATGATATGTCAGATGAGATGTCGTGACATTGCTCTACTAGTTAAGTTCTAGGTGAACTTATCAGGTTATTCAGATTATGTCATTAGGTGTCAATGGATTGAATTAGAAGTGATACAAGTACCTTGGGAGTATTCTGGGAGTCATTGCTTGTTTCTGAGAGAAGTTATTTATCTCTGCAGAAGCAGATAAGTTCTTTTGAGAGTCTTTGTTGCTAACTGAGAGATGTTTGAAGAAATCTCTTAACATCTTGGTCAGTTATTCTGGTCTTCTAGTTGGAATAGAGAGTGAATATGCAAGAGGGACTAAACAAAGTCTGACAAGATGTCAGAACATTGGTTAGAATGTATTGTTGTATCCTCATTAATTGCTTTGGACGGTGAAGAGAATGTGTCTTGGGAAACGCGTGTTAAACATGCGTCTCGGTAAATGTATTTTGCTTGGATGATCCTCATTATAAGAAGAAACAGTCAAATGCGACTTGGCCGGTGCACTTTTGTCTGTGAAGTTACATCCTTTCATTTAATACTCACAGTAAATGGATATGTGTTACTTCCAATGGTTCGTTACATCCGAAGAAAAACACTCTTGTATATAAAGGGTGTTCTTGACTTCATCGTGTCTCAGGTCGTTGTCATACCCCAAATTTTTACCACTAATATTTCCCATCATTGTGCAAATCATCATCACAATATGGATGAACCATCTTGCCTCATCAGTCTCCCCAAAGATGGGTGAACACTTACTACACTCAAAATTAGGGTTTCAAGCCCTCTCAGAGTTCTTAGACAAAGGATCAATCAAGAAATGACATGATCTTCAACTTGTCTAACCTCCCAAACATCTACAATGGATCAAGAGGACTCCCACTTTAAGGATTAAGCACAAGGCTGCTCCCTTCCAGGTGGATCAAGCCTCAAGATCGCTAGTGTCACCAAATTAGGGTTTGGTCGACCAGGGCCTCCAGATGGAAATTTTCCTCTAGGCATGAGCCAATGCTTCAAATCATATCCTAAAATACTCCGTGGAACCCCATGGGCCCAAGCATCAAGTCAATTTGACCTCAGGGGATGCATACATCAAAAATCAGGAATTAGGGTTTCTTGACCTAATTCACCCCTAAGTTGACTTTTGGGACAAATCATGGGCCAAGACCTCAAGACATGATTTAAGGGTCTCCAACTAACCACATTGATCCATTTGTAACAATGGATTGATCCAGGAAGCTTGAGCAGCAAGTCTCAATTTCATCAGTACCACAATTAGGGTTTCGCGAGAAAAGTCAACTGTAGCTTTGACTTTTGACCAGGACATGCTCCCAAACCCTAGGACATGATTCAATACACCCTATAACACCTATGAAATCAATCCATCAAGTTTGATTTAGGTCAAGGACTTGATTTCATAGAGGATCGCACAGTTTGGAATTCATCTGACAAAAAGTCAACTGTGCACAAAAGTCAACTTTGACTTTTTGAGATTTTCCTCAAAAATGGTTTTTTAACCCTAAAATGATGTTAATGTATGATTTGAATCATCATTCATCAAGAAAAATCAAGAAAAGTGGGATAGCTTGTAAAAGGGGTAACCATAAAAACTTAGAAAATTTTCTAAGTTATGAACAAAGTGGCTAGGGTACCAACTTTGGAGGACCATAAATCCTAAACCACAAGGCCATTTTTCCCCATCCAAAGCTATATTTGTAGCTCTCATGGCCCTCTATATAATCTTAGAACTGACCTCCTTCCAAATTCATCATGGATTTTAAGTTATGGAATGATAAAAATCACAAAAAGTGAAAATGTCACTTTTTTCCAACACAGTGAAATTTTCACTAAGTCAGAATCTGCCTTCACTTTTTCCAAATGTAGGGGGATTTTTCACTTGGATCCAAAAGGTATCAAAACCAAATATGATCAAACAGTTGTTGTATCATATGAGGGCTTTCCAAAATGGCCAAGAACATCACCAAATTCCACTTGGGCCTTGAGATATGACAAGGGCAATATGCCTTGCTGAAAACTGCCAAGGCTAGGCAGAATTTTGCATTTTTGCTCGATTTGGCAAAATCAGCTAATTCTAAGCCTTGTCATCATCTTGGACACATCTGAGGATCAAATCCAAAGGGGACAAACACTGAGCCAAGCCTCCAAAGTCCTTGGAACAAGAAGTAACATGCCAAACCTAGAATTGCCTAAAAGAGGGACAAGACTCCAATTTTGGATTGGAGCATTCAATACATACACCAAGATGGCATGGACTGACACATTTGCAACTAAATTCAGTCAAGACTTATCCAAGACCAAGGGAACCACATCCCTGTGCCCTAACCTCTAGTCAATGGCTAGAGGAGACTTGGATTCCAAAGTGCAACCATTGGCCAAACCTCTGCTGCAGTTGCCATTCACTATTGATCCCAAAAGAAACTTGCTCTACTATAAATAGAGCTCATTTGTGCTCAGTTTGAGTACACCAAAGCCATCAAACAGATGCTTTCCTCAAAATCCCTCTCTTTAGGCCAAAATGCCTTCTTTAGCAAGGTAACTCTGAGTTTTTGAGTTAGAGAGCATTTCCATCACAACTCATGATCCTAACACCTCATAAACATCATATGTAGGTGATCCAAACTATCAAAAGTGACCTGTAACACCAAAATCACAAAGTCACCTCTCAAAACCTCAAAATAGGCCTTTGTGCATTTTTCAAGCCATGTCTTGATTCAGTCACGTTCCAAACCAGATAAAACCTTAAACACACTCCAAATAACATCCTTAAACTGTCCCAAATGGTTCCCCCCATCTGGAACACCATTTGAGAGAGTTGTTATTTTGGCCATTTTAACCCCTTTTGCAAGAAAGGGCCAGTTTGTGTTTTTGCAGGTTCCAGCTGATTCCAACCATCCTCAAAGCTTCTAAGGGATCATTTGAGAGTGTCCAAAGCATCAAACCATTTCTGGAACAAGAAGTTTAGCAGATTGCACAGAAAACTCCAAAAGCTCAAAAAAAGGTAAGCATCATGACTTGAACTTTCCAAAATATGCATTGCTTTGAAGTCCACTGATCATACACACCTCATACATGTTATATATGTTGTGTTTGAACCAATTCATCATGTAATTCATGCCTGCATCAAAGTGTAGCATAGAAAAAGCAATTATAGGCCTTTTTCAAAACCACTATCGGATTTTGAGGAGGGAGTATGATCTGAAAAAAATACCACCACCATTGGATTCCTTGTGAAATTCTAGGCCAGATGCATATAAATTGTCTCAAACCATGGAGAAATGAGAAAGTTATGACCTTCACGTTTCTGACCCAAAACTTGTCTTGCCTTGCCTTGGGCCAGGCCAAAAACAAGGCAAGCCTTGTATATTTGTGGTTTCACTTCAAGCAATGGATGTATCACCACCCCAGTGGTAAGGCGCATGCCCTATAACCTTGAGGTCGTGGGTTCAAACCCCACCCATGCCATTTTGTGTTTTCTCACATTTTTGCTATTTTTTCCAATATTTTCATGTTTTATTAATTAATTGGAAAATTAATAACTCCTTCAATGTTAAAGATTTTTTATTGGTTCTTTTTGCAAAAAATCACAAAAATGTTGAAATATTTTATTCCACAAAAAAATTAAGTTTATATTATTTATTTAATATAATTAGTATTTTTGTGAATAAATTCCTTTTTAATGTTTTTAAACATTTTAAAAGTGAATATTTACTTCGAAAATCAAAACCAAATGAGTTTTAATTCACCTTGTGATTAATCCCTCATTTCTCAAACCTTAAACAAAAATCACAAATGGTTTATTCAAACTTATTTGGTATTTTATTTGATTTTCTTTAAATATTTACTTTTAAAGAATAACAAATTAGGGTTTCTTTGATTTTCACCCTCATCAAACAAATTCAAACACTCTTGGGCCTTTAATAGAGTGTAAGACCCAATCCTTTGTAAATACAAACCTATTTTTGGGCCTCACTTATTGTATAAGTCCCGTTGTATTTCAAAAAGTTCGACGCGATCATCATCCGTTGAAAAACAAACCCTGGGCCTCTCCTCGAGCTATAAGACCCATTCAAAATTATTCTTGGGCCTCTATTATAGTGTAAGACCCAACCCCCTTTCAAAAATCTCGGCGCGATCGCCATTTTCAAACAAATGACCCTGGGCCTCTCCTTGAGCTGTAAGCCCCACCACTTGCACAAAAATAAATCTTTTGGGCCTCTATTAGAGTGTAAGACCCAATCCCCTTTTAACCAAAACTTTTTGGGCCTCAGACATTGTATAAGTCTCCCTGCGTTAAAATAAAACCTCGGCGCGGTCGCCGATAAAAAAAACCAATCATCTGGGCCTACCCTCGTGTTGTAAGCCCCATTCTTTTTCTTTAAACACTTGGGCCTCTTGAGAGAGTGTAAGACCCATCCCCTTGTACAGAAAACCTTTCTTGGGCCTCAGTCACTTATATAAGTCCCTCCGTACAAAACGACAGTGCGATCACTGATAAACCTTGGGCCTTTCCTTGAGCTGTAAGCCCCAATATCTTTTCAAAATACTTTCTCCTTTAATTTTGAATATACTGTTGTTTTAAATCTTTCTTTGGTGAACAACTAACCAAACAGCATGGAAGCTCTACAACTGAGTAAGTGTTTATATGCTTTCTTTATCCGCTTTCATATACATATAACTGTATTGTGGGGCTGTTTCACTGTAAGTCTTCTTTCATAAACTCATATCAACTGTGTAATACTAGTATAGATATTTAGAGTTTCCCCGACAACTACGTCTAGCACTAAGCCCTGTTGATCAATCTTAATTAGACAACACTAGATCCCCATAGGATTACCAGACACAGTCTTCCCTCCTCTTGGGGTTAAACAATATGGAGACGTGAAGGGCAGCATTCTCTGTGAACCCTTTCTCAGGCTGTCACCCTTAATTGTCAAAGAAACTCTACTCCCCAGAGATGATCTTTTCTCCATGAATGGCATCTCTTGAGTTTCTTCCAAATTCTCAGACTTTCCTGGCTTGATCTATTCTCTATGAATAGTCTGTCTTGAATTTCTCGGGGTTTGGGGACCCACAGGCTTCCTAAAAGCATCCCCGCCTCCTCTTGGCCATTGTACAAGGACCCTACGGCTTCTTAGAAGTATTCACAGCCTCCTCTTAGGCTTCGTATAAGGATTATTCCTTCGGGAAGAGAGCCTCCTCTTGGGCTTCGTACAAATTGTCCCTCGGCTTCTTAAAAGTTTCCAGCCTCCTCTTGGGCTTCGTACAAATTGTCCCAACGACCTCCTAGAGGTATAGGAACAGAAATTAGTCATCTTAATAGAACAGTCTTTCAAAGAGTCTAGATCTTTCTACCGTGAACGTACTACTACTATTTCTTTAAGCATAGTACAAAAGATAAAACTCTAGACTTGGACAGTCTAATCTCCTTGAGTCTCGAAGGAATTCTCAAGTAGGGAAAAACACCAGTAGACTCGTACAGTCTCCAATACCCTTTAGATTCCCCATTTCCTTAAAGAATAGGAAATAACCCTGATCCTCTGATCAATCCCAAAGCATAGCCTTACCTTTAATCAGTCTCTTTATAAGAACTGATTTTCTCTTTTAACCAACCTACTGGACCTGTCACTCAACTGAAGCAGCACTCCTTTTAGCCTCTATCTCGGGCTTCGTACGAGATGCAAAATCACTCTCTTGTTGAGTATAAAAGACTCTCTTGTTGAGTCAATCTCATTTTAGCCTCCATCTCGGGCTTCGTACGAGATACAAAACACTCTCTTGTTGAGTATAAAAGACTCTCTTGTTGAGTCAACCTTTAGCCTCCGTCTTGGGCTTCGTACAAGACACATCTAACAGACTCTCTTGTTGAGTCAATCTCCTTTTAGCCTCCCTCTCGGGCTTCGTACAAGACACAAAAGCATCCTCTTGTTGGGTCAATAGCCTCCTCTTAGGCTTTGTATAAGAAAACCCCCAGTTGAGTTAATCAACCTTTTAGCATCAAAACTGTGCCTCGTTCACAGGATACAAACATCAACAACTCCTTTCATCTAATTGTTGTAAGCGGCAATCCTCTGGATTATTTACATCCACGCCACTGTCCCTCTTTTAGCATGAGAAATTTCTAAGGAAAGATAGCATTGCTCTACACTAAGTTAAAGTCTTCTCCTTCAGGTTAAAACCCTCTATAAAGGAAATTATGGCATTGCTAGGATTCACATATCCCGGTTAAAGTAATCCTCCTTTATAGTCAGTCACCCAACAGTTGTGACAAACAGACCCCCTTTAGAGATGACAAATTCTCTCTAAAGACAACGCCTTTTTAGCTTCACATCTTGGGCTTCGAACAAGATATAAATAGACCCTTCAGCTTCACATCTTGGGCTTTGAACAAGATATAAACCACCTTTTCAGCTTCCCGTCTTGGGCTTTGAACAAGACACCAAAACACCATTTCCTCCCATAGAATAGGAGGAACTACGATCGCTCTGATTTCCCTGTTTCGGTAAACGGGAATACGTAGGCATAAGATTGAAAGAAAAATCTTAGCGAGAACACTAATCCAAAGCCCCAAATCCCGTACCTTCACATCGAAAAGCATCAGTCCTAGCATCCTAACAAAATTCCCCATGAACATTCCCGGTGTTTCGTTCTAAACAAAGTAAGAAGAAAGAGGCCCCATTACCATATAACATCTGTAACCTAACAGACCGCTGTTTAAACTCAGTATGTAAGCCGGGTTAATTGGAGACATCTATTTCCCTTCCTTAGTCGGCTTAATAGGATAAAAAATGAATCGACCTGTAGTAACCCCAGAGCGACGGTGCTTAAGAACCACGTCCAAAATTGCTCACTACAGAAAAGTGGAGCCCACCGTGGGGCCCTTTTCTTTCTTTCTTTCTTTCTTTTTTTGGGGATTTCACTGGAATAGGATGTTTTTTTGACTTCACTACGATCCTAGGTCAAAACCTTTAAAGTTGGGAAGGTACCACAGAATGGCGACTCCGTCGGGGAGCCATTTTTGTCAGGAACGTAGGATTCATAGCTCTTTAAAGTCCAGGACTTTAGGACAAATATATATACTGATTTTCCTAATTGATATCTGTGTTTATTTTTTTGCTAATGGGAATGCGTGTGATGCCGCATGTGGAAAGATTGAGTATACACCTAGGAAAACCTCTTTTAGTAGTGCGGAAACTATTGGAAATGGTTGTCACGCGATACTACCCTCTTCTGATGGTTCTTCGAAAAACATCACCTAGCACAGTTCCCTGCCCGCTGGTGTTTTCTCGACAAGAACTGATGATTTTGAGAGATAGGTACAAAAATCACTAGTACCTTTGGGGGGGTAGAGCCTTGACTTCATGACACCGACCCTTTGACCCCATGTTTTTTCTATGTTTTTGTGTGTTACATTCATGCATTCATCTAAAATACATTACATCAAAGAAAAACTTCTCTTCTAGTCTCTCTTTTTCAAATTAAACTAAGACAATGATTGCAAATGTCAGAGAAAAATATTGCGCTCATGGACTTCGGTAGAAGGAGAACTCATAAGTATACCTTCAGGGTTCCAAAACTAGAGGATTTGAGAGGATTAGCGAGGATGATCACTAACCCTGAAGCTTTCAGAGCCAAGTACGGAGGTCTGCTACCTCTGTTAAGAGTCCATGTGATTGAAGGAATCATGGAGGCACTCATTTAGTTTTACGATCCGGTCTATCACTGTTTCACATTCCCGGATTACCAGCTCGCACCAACGCTGGAGGAGTATTCTCACCTAACCGATTTACACATTACTGATCAAGCTCCTTTTTCTGGACTGGAAGAACTTCCAAAAGATCAAACCATTGCAAGAGCAATCTATTTGGATGAGTAAGAAATCAAGACTCACATGACCACCAAGGGTGGGCTCCCAGGTTTGCCAGCCCAGTTCCTGACAAAGAAGGCTCTGTACTTTGCTAGTATAGGGAACATGACTGCTTTTGAAAGCATCTTTGTCTTACTCACTTACGGGTTATTTCTGTTTCCCAACATTAATAGTTTCGTCGATATCAACGCCATTAAGGTTTTTCTCATTGGAAACCCTGTGCCAACTTTGCTCGCGGATGCGTATCATTCTGTACACTTAAGCAATTTGTACAGCGGAGGGATGATCATATGTTGTGTACCCCTGCTATACAAATGGTTTATCTCCCATTTACCCAAGTCTGCTACGTTTTGGGATCATAAGAGTGCCTTGCGTTGGTCGCAGAAAATCATGTCTCTTACCAACTCTGATATAGATTGGTGCAATAGGATTTATGACGGGATCAGGATCATTGACCGTTGTGGAAACTTCCCCAACGTACCCCTCATAGGAACTAAGGGAGGAATCAACTACCATCCAGTATTGGTTCGTCGTCAATTTGGATACCCGATGAGGCATGTCCCGCGCAATGCTTATCTGGAGGGTCTTTTCTTCAAAGTAGGAGAAAATGACAGGGCACTAAAGATGGAAATAATGCACGCTTGGAAACATGTTCATAAGAAAGGACGAGAGTCTCTAGGAAAACCGGATTGTGTCTCGGTGGAGCCTTATCTCCACTGGGTACAAACTAGAGCTCTCAAGCTAAAGATGCCTTATCCTCGTCACGGAGTTCTTCCGCCGAGGGAATCTGTCATGTACTTCATGACTGAAACGAAAAAACTTCAGGTTACTCTCAACAAAGTTCAACAGGAGAGGAGGTCTTGGAAGAACAAATACCGCACCCTCAATGTAGAGTGTACCAAAATACAGCAACTGCTGAAAGATAAGGATGCTCTGATCGAGATTTTAGAGCAACATGCTGTGGATAATCAGGATGACCAAAGGAATTTGCTCGTTCCTTTCACTTGGCAAAGGAATGACAACCCGACAACAGCCCAAGAGCCCCGGTCCAAGAAAAGGAAAGTACCAGAATCAGTACCCGGTTTCTCCCTAGAGAGGACTCGGGACCCCTTAGCTTAGGTTTTTGTTTCCGCACCTTGTAATCTACTATATTTCTATTTTCGTAATCCTTTGAATTCAATAAAATGGGGTTTCCCCACTGTTTGATATTTGCAATCTAATTGTCGAAGTTTATTTTGATTAAACCAAAAAAACAATTAATATAATCATTGAATTCATCATTCTCACGTCACGTATTCTTCTTACCTACGAATCTCACGTTCGTGTCTCGGTTCTAGAGTCAAACTGTCTCATTCGTACAATACTCAGGCCAATCGTCAGAAAAAGATGGATGATCTCGAGGAAGAGAACAGAGAGTTGAGATAAGAGATCGACGCTCTGAGAGAGGATATGAGAAAGCTTCATAACGACATGCAAGCCATGGCAGAAGCTCAGCTACAAAGGACTGTGATCTCAAAGATCACCTCAACGCCCATAGTGGAAAAGTCTGATCCTAGGTACAAAATGCCGAAAGATCGTCCTTGGGGCATGCCACTTAACTATATCCCGGAAGGATATATCTTGTTGATCAATGAGGATCAGGGGACCGCAGCAGGAACCGCTGGGCCTGAAGTTTACAAACTTCGGGAAAGCGAAGATGTCAGGGGCATGACAGCAACTCCTGAAGGTTACAAACTTCGGGAGGCACCGAGAGTCTCGACCATAATGACTATACCACCGCCCGTGGTACACACTGTCCCGGAAGGACAGATTCCACAGATACCTTCTGGTGGAAACGACAACATGTTCGAAAGAATGAATGAGTTCCAGGAACAGTTCCTGGGAATGTAGAAAGAACTGTAGGCCCTTCGCGGTCAGGATTTATTTGGAAAGGACGCCGCGGACCTCTGCTTGGTCCCCAATGTGAAAGTCCCGCACAAATTCCAGGTACCCGACTTTGAAAAGTAAAAGGGTAACTCTTGCCCTCAGAGTCACTTGGTGATGTACGCTCGGCGAATGTCAGCTCAGACAGAGAATCAGGATTTACTGATTCACTACTTTCAGGATAGTTTAACTGGTGCCGCACTGAAATGGTACATGGGTTTAAACCGTGCTACGATTATCACTTTCAGAGATCTTGGCACTGCCTTCGTCCAACAATATAAATACAATCTGGACATGGCACCCGACAGAGATCAACTCAGATCAATGTCACAAAAGGACAAGGAAACCTTTAAGGAATACGCTCAGAGATGGCGTAAAATTGCCGCTCAAATTTGTCCACCTCTTGAGGAAAAAGAGATGACAAAGTTCTTCTTAAAGACCTTAAGCTCATTTTATTACGACAGAATGGTTGCCAGTGCGCCCAGTGACTTCACCGAGATGGTCGGTATGGGAGTTCGTCTTGAGGAAGCCGTCCGAGAAGGACGTCTAGTCAAAGACACTGGATCATCAAGTAGTACAAAGCGATACGGTAGTGCTCTCCCTAAGAAAAAAGAGCAGGATATTGGGAATATCTCTCTCGGAAAGAAAAGGCGACGTTATCAACCAGTAGCGGTTGTGACTCCTGCTATCAATCATGCGCCTATTTCTACGTATCAACCTCAGGTTGCGCAGAGCCAACCTAATCAGTAAAGGACTCAACAGCCTCTTCAGCAGGCTCGTCCTCCATACAATAACAACCGTACAACGCGGCCACCAGGATTTGATCCTATACCCGTATTGTACGCAGAACTATTTCCGTTACTACTGGCTAAGGGGCATGTCCAGACTAAGTCCCCTCTTACGGTACCAGAAAATCCGCCTTTTTGGTTTAAGGTGGATCAGACTTGCCCTTACCATAAAGGAGGACCAGGGCATAACATAGAGAACTGTCTCAATTTCAAATCCGACGTACAAAATCTTGTTAGGAGCGGGGTCTTATCTTTCAAGGATACAAATCCTAATGTTCTCACAAACCCGCAGCCTCAACATGAGAAAGCTACAGTCAATTTGATAGAGGGAGAGACTAACAACGTCTATCAAATTCATGATGTACTCTTGTTAAAGACCAACCTGGTCAGGATGCATTGTAGACAGAGTAGATATAGCCATGTGCCACCTCATAACTATCACCAGTGTGATATCTGCTCTAAAAGCAATCGAGGATGTTCTGTGGTGCAATCAGCTCTACAGGAACAGATGGATCTCGGATGGATCCAAGAGCAACGAGTTCATGGAGTTAACATGGTTTACACGAATTCTAACATCATTCAGAACCACGACATCCGTGTAATGAATGTCAACTTGGTGGCGATGCATTCCAGGCAAAGCCAGTATCATAATCTGTCGCGGCACGATTACAGTTCCTGTCTGACTTGCTCGGTAAACAAACAGGGATACTCTTTTGTACAAGAGGCCCTCTAGCGTCAGATGGATCTTGGATGGATCCAGGGCTACCATGATAGGAATCATTATCAGATCAACATGGTTCAAATCTTCGATATTCGCCTAATGAATATCAGCCTGGTGGAGTTACACACTACGCAAGTCCAACTCGGTTTTCTCACTTCACAGGATTATCAGAGCTGTAAAGCGGGTTGCGAAAACGATCAAGGCTATGCCCTTGTCCAGGAAACACTTCAGCACTTGTTGAACCACTGGTGGCTTCCAGTCTATATGGATGAAGACACCCAGCAAATTAGTATTACCAACGGGAACCCTACTCGGCATCAAAGTCGGGACGTTCGATCTGTGGAAACTGACCTAGTGTGGTTACATTATATTCAAAGCGGGCGTGGCCAGGTGCCACCATACAACTATGAACGTTGTAGAGTCTGTTCGGAAAGTAACCAAGGATGTTACCTTGTGCGAGCAACTCTTCAGGGTCAGGTGGATCGTAGAGAGATTCGCCCATATCCGGGTTCCGGACCAATCAACTGGGCGCCGGACTACCTCGCTGATCAAATTGAGGACGTTGTCGTAATCCTTGATCATTAGAGGGCTAGGGATGTTTGTACCATCATCCCTCTACTTGACGAATCTAGAGTTCCCAACCAGGAACGGATCGAAATTGCTTACGATGGTCGGAAAAATCAGAAGGCTCCCATAGTTATCTATCTACCGGGACCATTACCGTATAAATCAACTAAGGTTATCCCTTACAAATACGGTGCAACAACAGTCGAGAATGGAAAGGAAATTCCATTACCCTCCGTCGTGAATATTGCAGACATCAGTCGAGTAACACGGAGTGGTCGAATCTTCAACCGAGGAGTTGGAGAACTTAACAAAGAAAAGGAACCTCAGACAGAAGTTCCTAATCCACCAGTCGGTCAATCCAGTAATCCCGACCTTTCGAAAAATAATGATGAGATGCTGAATCTCATCCAAAGGAGTGAATACAACATTGTTGATCAACTGTTACAAACTCCTTCAAAGATCTTGGTATTATCACTGTTACTTAGTTCCGAAGCGCACAGGGAGGCTCTACAGAAAGTCTTGGAGCAAGCCTTTATGGAATAGGATGTAACAATCAGACAGTTCGATAGCATTGTCTCTAACATCACTTCCTGCAATAACTTGGGATTTAGTGATGAGGAATTACCTGAAGAAGGTCGCCGTCATAACATGGCGCTCAATATCATGGTCAGCTGCCAGGGCGATGCTTTAGCCAGCGTACTGGTAGACACAGGGTCAGCCCTGAATGTTATGCCGAAGTCCACTTTGATGCAATTATCCTTCAAAGGACCCCCGATGAGAACCAGTGAGGTCGCCGTCAAAGCATTTGACGGGTCCAGAAAAATGGTTATCGGCAAAGTCGACCTTCCCATAACTATTGGTCCTCACACTTTCCAAGTCGCTTTCCAGGTCATGGACATCCGGGCAATGTACAGTTGTTTATTAGGAAGATCTTGGATACATCAGGCTGGGGCGGTCACCTCGACCCTCCACCAAAAGTTAAAGTTCGTCCAGAACAACCAGCTCGTCACGGTCTGTGGAGAACAAGCCTTGCTCGTGAGTAACTTATCATCATCTACTGGTGTAGAACCCGAGGAGGTTATTGGAACTCAGTTCCAAGCATTGTCGGTGAGCAAGGACAGTCAATCCGAAGAGGGAACTTCCATTTCCTCATACAAAGATGTTATCAAAGCGATCGAGAGTACCAATACAATAGGATGGGGACAGCTAGTCATTCCTACTGACAATAAAACAAAGAAGGGTCTTGGTTTTTCTGCAACCTGTACCCAGACAGCTACTACCAGCAATGAAAGTCTTCATCCCATTCAAGACTTCTTCCACAGTGGAGGTTTCCTTCACCCAGTGACTCAAGAAGTGCATACCATCAATAAAGATGATTCCTCTGATATGGAGAAAGAATGGGAGTCCTATCTTAACAAGGAGGGTTATATGTCTCAGGACGAAACGCAGACTCCCTTTTGCTTTCCTACACAAAGTCCGAGATTTATACCCAGGTCAGATGTCAAAATGATATACGAAGATTGTGATCCGGAAGGATGTCGTGCTCCACCAAACTCATTAGAGGAGGACACTCTAATGAAGGACAACTTTGACCACAACTATTATGGTCCGATGGATGGCCTGCCAATGTGGCAGCCGTGTCCAGGAGACTTGGGGCAAGGAAATCAGCCGAACAATGAAAATCAGCCGAGCATCATTGAAAAGAATACTTGTGTCCCTACCATGTCATGGGATCAACAATCAGGTCATTCAGAAAATGTCTGGTACGACAATGAATTTGCAACATTTGCAGGACTTGAATTCATCAACTATGTTTTTCCAGAGGTCAACGTCATTGAGAAGGATGACTCATCCAGTTCCAAAGAAGTGTGGGACACCCTGGGACAACCAAGTGGGAAATACGACTATATGGTCAAGTACACTGCTCCCGAAAGCTCTCGTATTAGGCTCGAAGACATCCAGCCAACTGGATGGGGAGATTTGCCTGAGAGCACCAATACTCTACAAAATACAAGAGAGGAATCCTCCTACGACAACTCTGCCTGGGAGACAGATTCCAATGATCCTGCTCCACCAGAAATTGGCGTCATTTCTGAAGACAAAACAAGGAAAGTACCAGACTTATTGATTCACCGAGGAGTTTGCCGCTAATGGGTTGTTGTCGATATTCCAAAGATTGTTCATAAGTCAAAGTAATTGTCATCTTTAACCTTTCACCCTGCCCAGGTGAAACGGATGTTTTGATAGGGCCCACTTCCTGTAAATTTCCCTCTTTGCTTCGCCCAAAGCGACAGGACTTTGTTTTATAGGGCTGTAGTTTCAAGAATCGACTTGTTCATTAATAAAATAATGTCGTTCTGTAATTTCCTCATTTTGTGGCTGTTTTCTCTTTTTGCTTTTCTCAGAAAATGGTAATCCTAAAGAACAAATCAATAATAAAAAACAAGCAGTTTTCCAAAGAAATACACTGCACACACTCTTGCATTTCCTCTATCTCTTCTAAACACAAATCATACCATCATGCAGATTGCTTATTTTAAACCTCGTTGAAACATACGATTCGATGCCTTCTCCCAACTTTGAATTCCCGGTGTTCGAGGCTGAAGAAGAAGATGACAACGAAATTCCAGAAGAGATCTCCCGATTACTCAGACATGAGGAAAGGTCCATTGAACCTCATAAAGAGCTGTTGGAAACGGTAAACTTAGGTTCGGAAAAAGAGGGAAAAGAAATCAGGATTAGGGCACTGCTCAGCCCAACTGCCAGAGAGGGTTTGGTAAAGCTTCTCAAAGAATTCCCCGATGTATTCGCTTGGTCCTATCAGGATATGCCAGGGTTGGATACCAGCATCATGGAACATCCTTTAGCGTTGAGATTGGAATGTCCGCCAGTAAAATAGAGGTTGAGACGGACTCACCCGGACATGGCCATCAAAATCAAAGAGGAGGTACAGAAACAGATTGACGTAGGTTTCCTCGCCACATCAGAATATCCTCAATGGTTAGCCAATATCGTACCAGTTTCGAAAAAGGACGAAAAGGTCAGAATGTGTGTCGACTACAGAGATCTAAATAAGGCTAGTCCAAAGGATGACTTTCCCTTACCACACATTGACATGATGGTTGACAGTACAACAACGTTCAAAATCTTCTCTTTCATGGATGGATTCTCGGGCTATAATCAAATCAAAATGGCGCCGAAAAGCATGGAGAAAACTTTGTTTATTACCCCATAGGGTACCTTTTGTTACAAGGTGATGCCGTTCTGTTTGAAGAACGTCGGGGCAACCTATCAAAGGGCCATGACTACTCTGTTTCATGACATGATACACAAAGAAATCGAGGTATATGTCGATGATATGATTGCCAAATCTAAGACAGAGGAGGAGCATGTGGCCCACCTGCTAAAACTATTCGAGCGGCTGAGGAAGTACAAACTTCGCTTGAATCCCAACAAGTGCACCTTTGGTGTCCGTTCAAGGAAACTCTTAGGGTTCATCGTCAGCCAGAAAGGAATTGAGGTTGATCCTGACAAGGTCAAGGCCATTCAAGAAATGCCTTCTCCGAAAACTGAAAAACAAGTCAGAGGATTTCTGGGACGTTTGAACTACATCTCCAGATTCATATTCCTCATGACCGCAACATGTGCGTCGATTTTCAAATTACTCAAAAAGAATCAGGACTGCGTTTGGACAGAAGACTGTCAAACAGCTTTCAATAGTATTAAGGAATACGTGTTGAACCCACCGATTCTATCACCTCCAGTGGAAGGAAGACCACTAATCATCTATCTAACAATCTTGGAATACTCAATGGGTTGTGTACCTGGCCAACAAGACGAAACGAAAAGAAAAGAGTCTGCCATTTACTATTTGAGCAAGAAATTCACGGACTATGAAACTCGCTACACTATGCTTGAGAAAACTTGTTGTGCTCTGGCTTGGGAAGCCAAACGTCTTCGCCAGTATATGATTCGTCACACAACATGGTTAATCTCCGAAATGGATCCAATCAAGTACGTCTTTGAAAAGCCTGATCTCACGGGAAGGATTGCCCATTGGCAGATGTTGTTATCAGAATATGACATAGAATACCGCGCTCAGAAAGCTGTTAAAGGAAGTATTTCAGCTGATTATTTGGCTCATCAACCGATTGAGGATCAGGAATCAATCAGGTTTGACTTCCCAGACGAAGATGTCATGTATTTAAAAATGAAAGACTGCGATGAACCGCTACCCAGTGAAGGGCCAGAACCAGGTTTCCAATGGGGACTTATCTTTGACGGAGCTGTCAATCATTACAGAAACGGAATTGGGGCAATCATCATAACACCTCAGGGTACCCACATTCCTTTCACTGCCCGACTTACGTTCAAGTGTACGAACAACGAGGCCGAATACGAAGCTTGTATCATGGGTCTCGAGGAAGCGGTTGATTTGAGGATCAAAAACTTGGACGTATATGGCGACTCAGCCCTGGTTATCAATCAGATTAAAGGAGATTGGAACACATACCAATCAGGATTGATTCCTTACAAAGACTACGCGAGAAGGTTGCTACCCTTCTTCAACAGAGTCGAGTTTCATCGCATCCCTCGTGATGAGAATCACATGGCTGATGCATTAGCCACTCTCTCTTCCATGATTAGTGTAGGTCAATGGAATGACATACCTAAGATCGACATAATGCGCCTTGACGGCCCGCTTACATCTTCACGATTAAAGCAGTCATAGACGACAAACCTTGGTATCATGATATCAAATGCTTCCTTCAGAAACAAGAGTACCCACCTGGGGCACTAAGGAAGGACAGGAAAACCCTCAGAAGGCTAGCAGGCAGTTTCTTCCTGAGCGGTGATACACTCTATAAGAGAAATTTTGACATGGTCTTGTTCCGATGCGTAGACAGACCAGAAGCAGACATGCTGATGAAAGAAATTCACGAAGGATCCTTTGGCACTCAAGCCAACAGACACACAATGGCGAGAAAAATTCTAAGAGCATGGTACTATTGGTTGACCATGGAATCTGACTGCTACAAGTACATGAGGAAGTGTCACAAGTGTCAGATATACTCTGATAAAATTCATGTACCGCCAACGCATCTCAAAGTTCTTTCTTCCCCGTGGCCTTTTTCCATATGGGGAATCGACATGATTAGCTTGATTGAGCCTAAGGCTTCAAATGGACATCAGTTCATCCTGGTAGCCATTGATTACTTCACCAAGTGGGTCGAATCAGTGTCGTACGCTAATGTAACCCGACAAGTGGTGGTCCGATTTATCAAAAATAATATCATCTGTCATTATGGTGTTCCGAGCCAGATCATTACTGATAATGGATCTAACTTGAACAATAAGATGGTGAAAGAGTTGTGCGCAGAGTTCAAGATCAAACACCATAACTCATCTCCCTACCGACCAAAGATGAACGGAGCGGTAGAAGCGGCTAACAAGAACATCAAGAAGATCGTTCAAAAGATGGTTGTAACCTACAAAGATTGGCACGAGATGCTACCCTTTGCTCTTCACGGTTATCGCACATCTGTATGCACTTCAACAAGGGCAACCCCTTTCTCTCTAGTATATGGCATGGAAGCAGTGCTTCCCATAGAAGTAGAGATCCCATCAATCCGAGTATTGATGGAAGCTAAGCTTGCAGAAGTTGAATGGTTTCAAAATCGACACGACGAACTGAATTTGATCGAAGAAAAGAGAATAACGGCATTATGTCACGGTCAGTTGTATCAATAAAGAATGAAGAGGGCATTTGACAAAAAGGTCCGACCTCGCGTCTTCAGGAAAGGAGACCTTGTGCTCAAAAAGATACAATCTTTTCTCACTGGTTCTCGGGGTAAATGGACTCCGAATTATGACGGCCCCTATGTGGTTAAAAAAGCTTTCTCAGGCGGTGCCGTGGGACTTGCAACCATGGATGGAGAGGAATTTGCCTACCCCACAAATGTTGATGTAGTCAAGAAATACTTCGCCTAAACTAAAAAAAAACAAACGTCTCGGTGGATTAAAAACCCGAAAGGGCGGTCCAGGAAAAAATTAGAGACAAAGTCAAAAAATCATCCCAGTGGATTGGAAATCTCAAAGTCCAATCCAGGCAAAAGTTAGGGATAATGGCAAGTAACTACGTCTGATCAGTTCAACTCCTCAGCAGTCATGCCATCCATCAGAAACTCCAGTCACGATCATCTTCGACAGAAGCTCAGGACGCCCCGAATTCAAAGTTGGTAGAAGGATAGTGGTCGTTATGTTTCAACATAGCCCTTTTCTCTGTAAATTACCATTTTTTAACTTTGTATATACTCTATGGAATCACGCGATTGGCTGGTTTCCATCCTATCAATAAAATTTGAGCCTTTGTGCTTTTGTTTGCAATTCTTATTTGTTTTACCTTTACAGAATGATATTTTTAACATGATCAACGATTCTTGAAACGAAACAAAAATGAATTTACTTGTTAAAATTGTTCTGCTTTTAAAAATAAAGATGGTAATTTCTTTTGACGGTTAAACATCGAAAGAACATCGATCGCTTCTCCAAAGGTGTTCGAGCCTCAAAGTGCAGAATCAAAGTACTCCTTCTAAACCAGTATGCCTGAATGAAGGATCAGCTATGTCATATGTGAATGCTCCATCTGACCTCTTCGGCCGAGTTCTCATCTCCTAAGCCCGACCAGCGTCGCTCCCAACAAGGACTGTTTCTCCTAAGTAAGGAAAATTGCTATCTTGAACCAGCGATATTTCTACATGCGCCACTGTGGCCGAGTATCCAGTCGTGTTCATCCGTTAGTTTGTATGTCGCGTCAGTTTTATCAGCATAAACATACATACATCATGCATTATTGATTTACATTCGCATTCATATTGCATCACTATCACTCTAGTCGGTCTTATCCCCTAGTGATAACAGTCCTCTCAATCGAGTTGTCAAGTTATTTCCTCGTCAGGAAAGGTTGCGTCTGAACAATCTCTCTCCTCCAGTTTATTTCTGGATCAGAATTGGCCCTTGACCACTTTGATAACTTGAACCTTTGAAAGACCAGAGAACCTTCAACCGATGTCACTCTTCGCCATTGAAGATGATATTTTTGTTTTCCCGGATTAAGTAAAATCCCTAGAGGAAGCCACTTAAGCAGAGATTCGGCAATACAGCAGTTTTTCTCCAGAAAAAAAAAACCGCTGATGAAAAGGTCATCAGCACCTCAAAATTGGATCACATTATATGGTGTTTCTCCGAGAAGATCCCGAGAAAAGTATGATGTAATATCCCCAAGCGTGAAAGCAGTCTCTCAAGAGACTCGTTTTCCCCAGTAGAGTCGGCAAATGGCGTCTCCAAACAGAGAAGTTTGTACACCTCTACAACTCATGCGAATGGGTTCCACAGCGAGTCTGACATCAAAAATTTTCTATCAAATGGCATCTCCCCATGAAAATTCGGCAAGAAGTTTGAGGAAAACCGCTACGAATAGCGTCCCTTGTCAAGAAAGTTTATTGACAAAAGAAACTGAGACCAGGTCCTTGGTAGGAAACTAGGATCGAGGGGAAGTTTACATCAGAAACTAAGACCAGGTCCTTGGTAGAAAACCAGGATCGGGGGGAAGTTTATTTCAGAAACTTAGACCAGTTCCTTGGTAGGAAACCAGGATCGAGGGGAAGTTTACATCAGAAACTTAGACCAGTTCCTTGGTAGGAAACCAGGATCGAGGGGGAGTTTACATCAGAAACTAAGACCAGTTCCTTGGTAGGAAACTAGGATCGAAGGGAAGTTTACATCAGAAACTAAGACCAGTTCCTTGGCAGGAAACCAGGATCGAGGGGAAGTTTTTACCTTTTCTAAGCATCATTGCTTAACAAAAGAGGATGAATGTGTAAGCTACCATTCATAATCACCATCAAAATTTTGGGTATTCCGATATTTAATCCTCTTGCACCCTGAATGCCCGAATACCTTCTCCATTCACACCTTCGGGTCCAAGAAGATTAAATAGGGGCATTTGTCATACCCTAAATTTTGACCACTAAGATTTCCCATCATTGTGCAAATCATCATCACAATATGGATGAACCATCTTGCCTCATCAGTCTCCCCAAAGATGGGTGAACACTTACTACAGTCAAAATTAGGGTTTCAAGCCCTCTCAGAGTTCTTAGACAAAGGATCAATCAAGAAATGACATGATCTTCAACTTTTCTAACCTCCCAAACATCTACAATGGATCAAGAGGACTCCCACTTTAAGGATTAAGCACAAGGCTGCTACATTCCAGGTGGATCAAGCCTCAAGATCGCTAGTGTCACCAAATTAGGGTTTGGTCGACCAGGGCCTCTAGATGGAAATTTTCCTCTGGGCATGAGCCAATGCTTCAAAGCATATCCTAAAATACTCCATGGAACCTCGTGGGCCCAAGCATCAAGTCAATTTGACCTCAGGGGATGCATACATCAAAAATCAGGAATTAGGGTTTCTTGACCTAATTCACCCCTAAGTTTACTTTTGGGACAAATCATGGGCCAAGACCTCAAGACATGATTTGAGGGCCTCCAACATACCACATTGATCCATTTGTAACAATGGATTGATCCAGGAAGCTTGAGCAGCAAGTCTCAATTTCAACAGTACCACAATTAGGGTTTCGCGAGAAAAATCAACTGTAGCTTTGACTTTTGACCAGGACATGCTCCCAAACCTTAGGACATGATTCAATACACCCTATAACACCTATGAAATCAATCCATCAAGTTTGATTTAGGTCAAGGACTTGATTTCATAGAGGATCGCACAGTTTGGAATTCATCTGACAAAAAGTCAACTGTGCACAAAAGTCAACTTTGACATTTTGAGATTTTTCACAAAAATGGTTTTTTAACCCTAAAATGATGTTAATGTATGATTTGAATCATCATTCATCAAGAAAAATCAAGAAAAGTGGGATAGCTTGTAAAAGGGGTAACCATAAAAACTTAGAAAATTTTCTAAGTTATGAACAAAGTGGCTAGGGTACCAACTTTGGAGGACCATAACTCCTAAACCACAAGGCCATTTTTCCCCATCCAAAGCTATATTTGGAGCTCTCATGGCCCTCTAAAAAAGCTTAGAACTGACCTCCTTCCAAATTCATCATTGATTTTGAGTTATGGAATTATCAAAATCACAAAAAGTGAAAATGTCACTTTTTTCCAACACTTAATGAAATTTTCACTAAGTCAGAATCTGCCTTCACTTTTTTCCAAATGTAGGGAGATTTTTCACTTGGATCCAAAAGGTATCAAAACCAAATATGATCAAACAGTTGTTGTATCACATGAGGGCTTTCCAAAATGGCCAAGAACATCACCAAATTCCACTTGGGCCATGAGATATGACAAGGGCAATATGCCTTGCTGAAAACTGCCAAGGCTAGGCAGAATTTTGCATTTTTGCTCGATTTGGAAAAATCAGCTAATTCCAAGCCTTGTCATCATCTTGGACACATCTGAGGATCAAGTCCAAAAGGGACAAACACTGAGCCAAGCCTCCAAAGTCCTTGGAACAAGAAGTAGCATGCCAAACCTAGAATTGCCTAAAAGAGGGACAAGACTCCAATTTTGGATTGGAGCATTCAATACATACACCAAGGTGGCATAGACTGACACATTTGCAACTGAATTCAGTCAAGACTTATCCAAGACCAAGGGAACCACAACCCTGTGCCCTAACCTCTAGTCAATGGCTAGAGGAGGCTTGGATTCCAAAGTGTAACCATTGGCCAAACCTCTGCTGCAGTTACCATTCACTATTGATCCCAAAAAAAACTTGCTCTACTATAAATAGAGTTCATTTGTGCTCAGTTTGAGTACACCAAAGCCATCAAACAGATGTTTTCCTCAAAATCCCTCTCTTTAGGCCAAAATGCCTTCTTTAGCAAGGTAACTCTGAGTTTTGAGTTAGAGAGCATTTCCATCACAACTCATGATCCTAACACCTCATAAACATCATATGTAGGTGATCCAAACTATCAAAAGTGACCTGTAACACCAAAATCACAAAGTCACCTCTCAAAACCTCAAAATAGACCTTTTGTGCATTTTTCAAGCCATGTCTTGATTCAGTCACTTTCCAAACCAGATAAAACCTCAAACACACTCCAAATAACATCCTTGAACTGTCCCAAATGGTTCCCCCCATCTGGAACACCATTTGAGAGAGTTGTTATTTTGGCCATTTTAACCCCTTTTGCAAGAAAGGGCCAGTTTGTGTTTTTGCAAGTTCCTGCTGATTCCAACCATCCTCAAAGCTTTTAAGAGATCATTTGAGAGTGTCCAAAGCATCAAACCATTTCTGGAACAAGAAGTTTAGCAGATTGCATAGAAAACTCCAAAAGCTCAAAAAAAGGTAAGCATCATGACTTGAACTTTCCAAAATATGCATTGCTTTGAAGTCCACTGATCATACACACCTCATACATGTTATATATGTTGTGTTTGAACCAATTCATCATGTAATTCATGCCTGCATCAAAGTGTAGCTTAGAAAAAGCAATTATAGGCCTTTTTCAAAACCACTATCGGATTTTGAGGAGGGAGTATGATCTGAAAAAAATACCACCACCATTGGATTCCTTGTGAAATTCTAGGCCAGATGCATATAAATTTTGTCTCAAACCATGGAGAAATGAGAAAGTTATGACCTTCACGTTTCTGACCCAAAACTTGTCATGCCTTGCCTTGGGTCAGGCCAAAAACAAGGCAAGCCTCGTATATTTGTGGTTTCACTTCAAGCAATGGATGTATCACCACCCCAGTGGTAAGGCACACGCCCTATAACCTTGAGGTCGTGGGTTCAAACCCCACCCATGCCATTTTGTGTTTTCTCACATTTTTGCTACTTTTTCCAATATTTTCATGTTTTATTAATTAATTGGAAAATTAATAACTCCTTCACTTTTAATTATTTTTTATTGGTTCTTTTTGCAAAAAATCACAAAAATGTTGAAATATTTTATTCCACAAAAGAATTAAGTTTATATTATTTATTTAATATAATTAGTATTTTTGGGAATAAATTCCTTTTTAATGTTTTTAAACATTTTAAAAGTGAATATTTACTTTGAAAATCAAAACCAAGTGAGTTTTAATTCACCTTGTGATTAATCCCTCATTTCTCAAACCTTAAACAAAAATCACAAATGGTTTATTCAAACTTATTTGGTATTTTATTTGATTTTCTTTAAATATTTACTTTTAAAGAATAACAAATTAGGGTTTCTTTGATTTTCACCCTCATCAAACAAATTCAAACACTCTTGGGCCTCTAATAGAGTGTAAGACCCAATCCTTTGTAAATACAAACCTATTTTTGGGCCTCACTTACTGTATAAGTCCCGTTGTATTTTAAAAAGTTCGACGCGATCATCGTCCGTTGAAAAACAAACCCTGGGCCTCTCCTCGAGCTATAAGACCCATTCAAAATTATTCTTGGGCCTCTATTAGAGTGTAAGACCCAACCCCCTTTTGAAAACCAAACCATTTTGGGCCTCAATGCATTGTATAAGACCCACCGCGTTTTCAAAAATCTCGGCGCGATCGCCATTTTCAAACAAATGACCCTGGGCGTCTCCTTGAGTTGTAAGCTCCACCACTTGCACAAAAATAAATATTTTGGGCCTCTATTAGATTGTAAGACCCAATCCCCTTTTAACCAAAACTTTCTGGGCCTCAGACATTGTATAAGTCCCCCTGCGTTAAAAGAAAACCTCGGCGCGATCGCCAATAAAAAAATACCAATCATCTGGGCCTACCCTCGTGTTGTAAGCCCCATTCTTTTTCTTTAAACACTTGGGCCTCTTGAGAGAGTGTAAGAGCCATCCTCTAGTACAGAAAACCTTTCTTGGGCCTCAGTCACTTGTATAAGTCCCTCTGTACAAAACGACAGTGCGATCACTGATAAACCTTGGGCCTCTCCTTGAGCTGTAAGCCCCAACATCTTTTCAAAATAATTTCTCCTTTAATTTTGAATATACTGTTGTTTTTAATCTTTCTTTGTTGAACAACTAACCAAACAACATGGAAGCTCTACAACCGAGTAAGTGTTTATATGCTTTCTTTATCCGCTTTCATATACATATAAATGTATTGTGGGGTTGTTTCACTGTAAGTCTTCTTTCATAAACCCATATCAACTGTGTAATACTAGTATAGATATTTAGAGTTTCCCCGACAACTACGTCTAGCACTAAGCTCTGTTAATCACTCTTAAATAGAAAACACTAGATCCCTATAGGATTACCAGACACAGTCTTCCCTCCTCTTGGGGTTAAACAATATGGAGACGTGAAAGGCAGCATTCTCGGTGAACCCTTTCTCAGGCTGTCACCCTTAATTGTCAAAGAAACTCTACTCCCCAGAGATGATCTTTTCTCTGTGAATGACATCTCTTTAGTTTCTTCCAAATTCTCGGACTTTCCTGGATTGATCTATTCTCTGTGAATAGCCTGTATTGAATTTCTCGGGGTTTGGGGACCCACAGGCTTCCTAAAAGCATCACCGCCTCCTATTGGGCGTTGTACAAGGACCCTACGGCTTCTTAGAAGTATTCACAGCCTCCTCTTAGGCTTCGTATAAGGATTCTTCCTTCGGGAAGAGAACCTCCTCTTGGGCTTCGTACAAATTGTCCCTCGGCTTCTTAAAAGTTTCCAGCCTCCTCTTGGGCTTCGTACAAATTGTCCCGACGACCTCCTAGAGGTATAGGAACATAAATTAGTCATCTTAATAGAACAGTCTTTCAAAGATTCTAGATCTTTCTACCGTGAATGTACTACTACTGTTTCTTTAAGCATAGTACAAAAGATAAAACTCTAGACTTGGACAGTCTAATCTCCTTGAGTCTCGAAGGCATTCTCAAGTAGGGAAAAACACCAGTAGACTCGGACAGTCTCCGATACCCTCTGGATTCCCCATTTCCTTAAAGAACAGGAAATAACCCTGATCCTCTGATCAATCCCAAAGCATAGCCTTACCTTTAATCAGTCTCTTTATAAGAACTGATTTTCTCTTTTAACCAACCTACTGGACCTGTCACTCAACTGAAGCAGCACTCCTTTTAGCCTCTATCTCGGGCTTCGTACGAGATACAAAACCACTCTCTTTTTTAGTATAAAAGACTCTCTTGTTGAGTCAATCTCCTTTTAACCTCCATCTCGGGCTTCGTACGAGATACAAAACACTCTCTTGTTGAGTATAAAATACTCTCTTGTTGAGTCAACCTTTAGCCTCTGTCTTGGGCTTCGTACAAGACACATCTAAAAGACTCTCTTGTTGAGTCAATCTCCTTTTAGCCTCCCTCTCGGGCTTCGTACGAGACACAAAAGCATCCTCTTGTTGGGTCAATAGCCTCCTCTTAGGCATTGTATAAGAAAAACCTCGGTTGAGTCAATCAACCTTTTAGCATCAAAACTGTGCCTCGTTCACAGGATACAAACATCAACAACTCCTTTCATCTAATTGTTGTAAGCGGCAAGCCTCTAGATTATTTACATCCACGCCAGTGTCCCTCTTTTAGCATGAGAAATTCCTAAGGAAAGATAGTATTGCTCTACACTGAGTTAAAGTCTTCTCCTTCCGGTTAAAACCCTCTATAAAGGAAATTATGGCATTGCTAGGATTCACATATCCCGGTTAAAGTAATCCTCCTTTATAGTCAGTCACCCAACAGTTGTGACAAACAGACCCCCTTTAGAGATGACAAATTCTCTCTAAAGACAACACCTTTTTAGCTTCACATCTTGGGCTTCGAACAAGATACAAATAGACCCTTCAGCTTCACATCTTGGGCTTTGAACAAGATATAAACCACCTTTTCAGCTTCGCGTCTTGGGCTTTGAACAAGACACCAAAACACCATTTCCTCCCATAGAATAGGAGGAACTACGATCGCTCTGATTTCCCTGTTTCGGTAAACGGGAATACGTAGGCATAAGATTGAAAGAAAAATCTTAGCGAGCACACTAATCCAAAGCCCCAAATCCCGTACCTTCACATCGAAAAGCATCAGTCCTAGCATCCTAACAAAATTCCCCATGAACATTCCCGGTGTTTCATTCTAAACAAAGTAAGAAGAAAGAGGCCCCATTACCATATAGCATTCGTAACCTAACAGACCGCTGTTTAAACTCATTATGCAAGCAGGGTAAATTGGAGACATCTATTTCCCTTCCTTAGTCAGCTCAATAGGATAAAAAATGAATCGACCTGTAGTAACCCCAGAGCGACGCTGCTTAAGAACCACGTCCAAAATCGCTCGCTACAGTCGTCTGGTTTATGCTATATTCTAATGGGATTTGTCTGCTTCTGGGTTTGTTCATGTTGGGTATGGATTTGTCTTGGACATGTTTGTCAATTTTTGGCTAAAAAGGGGGAGAAAAGTACAAGGGTTGAGTCTGTCATTGCAGTTGGTTTGCAAGGATGTTGGACAGAATGTTCTGACATTCTGATTGAATCTCAGTATTCCCATATGTTCTGAGTCCTTCTTTTATGTCCTGTGATCTGAGTTATGAACATAGTCGTTCCCTGTGTTCTGAGTTACCCAGTAGCAAAATTCCCCCCTCCCCCAGGTGAGGAATTATCGATTCATAAGGAAAGGGGGAATGTATGTCATCCTCTTCCTCATGTACACCAACGTGATTGGTGTCACATCAGTATTCCAATAATAACCACCACTCAGGGTGAAGAGACGTAAGAAGCACCCTGGGTTTATTGTCCAAAAGGAGTTTTAGCCAAAATTTGTCAAAAGGGGGAGATTGAAAGCTCCTGGGGTTTGACTAAATTTTGGTTAAAACTTAATGAAGAATGTTACAGACAAAGATGTCGAATACAATATTCTAACATCCAGATTCGACAAATATAGCAGGTTTTAAATCAGGTCCAAGAATTAAGGTAGCAATCAGAACGTGGATCAAGGAATCAGGCAATAAAAGATTGAAAGCCCAACGCAGCAGAAGGCTATAAAAGAAGACCATGACCTAGGCACAAAAAAGAGAGAGAATGACATAGACTTAGGAATCCTATTTTGTAAAGTAGGGTTTAGGTTTTGAGAATCGTAGGTTTCTCTTGTAAGTCTCCCTCTGTATCGATTTGATACATTGTGGTAGACATAGGTACTTGTACAGATTCAGAAACCCTTAGGTAATGAACCGTGTATGGTTCTTGGATGAAGCTTTTAAGCAAATCCAAGTTAACTTGTTAGTCAAGGATGCTTGACTGAACTTTGTATTGAAAGGGGTATCTTTCAATAGGATGATACAGTTATGGTGTAAGTAACTGTTAGATAATCACAGGTTGTGATTTAGGGAGTGAGATGGGTTTCTCTTATCTAGGATGAAGTTCTTAGATAAAGTCTTCATTTGGTAGTGATAGGTAAACGTGGGTGTTTACTGTAAACCAGTGGTTGTTTATGTAAAAATATACTACTGATAGTGGATTCTTCTTCCAGGCTTGGTATGCCCCCAGATGTAGGTGATTTGCACCGAACTGGGTTATCATATTATGTGTTGTTTATCATTCTGCAATTTACAGTTCAGTTTTGGTAACAATGTTGTAACAAATGTCGAAACATCTGTCATTCTACAGTTTCTGATATTCTGGATATCAGTTTGTGGTTTTGTTCCTTGTTTACTAATTATGCAGAACAATGTCTTGACATGTGTTAGGACATCTGCTATCTGCTATGCCAAAATTTCAATATATACTATAATCAAGCTTATTTTCAAGGATTCATACAAAATATGAAAGATCCTAAATCCATATAAGTCTTTTGAAAATAAATATAACACACAAACCATAAACTTCATAGTAAGTGTTTATCATTAAAAAATTACTAAAAAATTATCATTAAAACTTCATGCTATTAAAACATATAGATTAATATCGAAAAAAAACCATGAATTTCAAATATATGTTTCATGATCCAAAATAAATAAATAAATAACATTGATGTTTAGAGGACAAATCTCAACAAACTAAATATGAAGACTTGCTCTGATACCACTTGTTGGAATCAAATCAATAATAATTAATCATATATACATGTTCTACATAATATGTCATATACTTTAGTGTGGAATAGAATAGATAATACGAACATGTATCTAATTACAGGGTCTACGGCAGTATATGAGAGAAGAGATTGTATAAATACCTGGATCTATTGAGAAAGTTTTGTTGGCAGTAATCCTAAAAGGTAAAAGACGAACAACGAACACCTAGTGGCTTGTATGGTTCTTCCTCAACATGTACTCCTAATGTCTTGAATACTCTTCCGATGGGGAGAAGAGATAAATTTCTTGTGTACGGTATATTGGGGATCATAACCTATATATAGTGTGATGGCCAATTAGGGTTCCCATTATTCCCAAATGGATCATCCTGACATCCACTCATATTTGAGTCCATATCAAATTAATTAATTAATTACTAAATAGAAATATAAATAGCCTTTTAAATTTATTTGACCACTTAATCAATTAAGACTCTTAATTTGATAAATAACTAATATAATTAAAATATATATTCTCACATAATAATTATTGAATGTAATAATTAAATAATATTTAAATTATAAAATATTCCAACAACTCACACTCAATTTCACACACTCACAAAAATCTCACATGCTTTCAATCCTAACCTAATTCCCTAGCCTATATATACTAACTTCATTCACAATAATTAGCAGCCATCATTCCCCTTTGAAAACCAATCCATATCAGTCACAAAAAACCCAAAAATTCTAACTAGAGCTCTCTTTGCAGCAGCCATTAGAGTTTCACCTTGAAGCTCTAATTGTAGTCGAGTTAAGCCTTCATACCTCTTTCAATCAAACCTCATAGAAACATTAAACAAATATTCAAAAAAAGGAAAAGTGGAAGAAGTTGAGGAAGAAGAAGAAGAAGAAGAGAAGAACGTAAAGAAGCAAAAAGGGAGAGAAGAAAATACTTGAAGATTTTGGCAGAACCACTCTTTTTTGTTCTGGTATTTATTATTATTGCTTTTCTTTGCTTTTTTACTCGATTCATGTTGTTGAATGCTTTCTAACCCTTTTCCCCATGTTGTACTTGTCGATTTTTTTTGTAATTTGTCAAAATATAATGAAATTGGGGTTAGGGTTTCCGCTAGATTTAAGGTCTCGATCTGGGTTGTATGTTTTTTATTTGTTGATTTCGTTGTTGGATTCATGTTCAGGGGTTGATTTATGGGGGTTGGTGTTTAGGGTTTTCGATTTTTGTTAGATTTGGGGTTTTCTGGAAAAATTTGGATGAATACGGTGGTTGAGGCAGTGGTTTTATGGAAATCACGGTGGTTTGAGGAGCGGTGTAGGGTGCTGAGTAGAGAAATAGATAAAAAAGAGTTGCTGAAAAGAAAAATAGGAAGAGAGAAAAAAAAATTTGTAAAATGAGAGGGGCTTTAACCATCCCCACTCATATATTCTTTCCTCTGGCTTCCCTGATGGTGGCAAGTGACGCCTCTAGGGGCCATTGATTGGGTTTACCTCCCTTTTGACCCAAGGACTCCTGTACAGGAGTCCCCAGTGTATTGTGCATACACCTTCATACATCACCCTTTGTTTTGTTGACTCATGTTTAGTCAATTGATCCATCGGTTCTCATTAAGTCAACAAGCTGACTATGTCCATGGGCTTTAGCACGTTGGGCCTTAGCCCCTTTACTATTTGATGCAGTCGCAGGTGCACGACTGTTGCAAAGTAATAAAATAGATATCGAACCACAGAGACCGATGGTTTAATTATTGAATTCTTGTCCTACCGTTGTATATCTAGAGAAAATGAAAATAGGGATTTTGGTAAACAACTTAATAGAAAAAGCAATTAAATGAAAATAGCTTAACAGAAGAATTAGTTAAATCTCAATATGGGGCAAAAAAGACATGGGGTTATGATTCATACTCTAACACAATCCCACGATCCTTGTTACTTCTATTGCGATACTTTTTCATAAATTATAGAAAATGGATAAAATTGGGCACTACCTGCTTTCGCCGGTGCATTGCCCCTATTCGACAACGAATAATCTGTCGACTATTGCATCGCCCAGATTATTCCTCAACGAGTCCTTACTTTTTCCTAGATATATGTTTTCTCAAATTCTTCCAAGCATTTTTGTTATTTTGGACTAGGTTGTTTAAAAGTCTACGCTCTGGTTTCGACACATATCCTTTCAGACTACGGTCAATACCTGAGAACCACTTACTTTCGTAACAAAGTTGGAATGCATGAACTCATACTATAAAATCAGTTTAATTAACATTTTTATAATCGATATTAAAGGATCATAGAATAGGTTATGAAATCATCTCCATAACCCCTAGTCCCTAGAGAACTACTCACTCATGGTGAGGGCAAACATAATCAAAATGGTATTCATCATCAAACTCATATTTAATAATCACACATATGAACAATAGAGAAAGAATGAATAATAAAACATGAAATATGATTAAGCTTTGGTTAACAATTGTTCGCTTGAAGACTTGAGTTACAGAGAAAAATAGAACAAAAGATACATAGAAACTAGGAATGAAAATTGGACTCCTAAACTCATAACAGGCTATGAGTTTTATAGCAAAATAATGAAAGTGCATAAAATCTTTGGTCCAATGAGAATTATCCAGATTTGAGACAAATCAAATATTATCTAAGAGACACAATTAAGAGAGGATCAATCTAATTATGGAAACATTGCAAACTTGACAACTTTCTCTCTCCTCTCTGCTACGGCCCATGGCAGCTGCTACGGGTGGCCATACCAGGGCTTTATCCTTTGTACTGGGAGAGGCTAGGGGGCACCTAGGGTTTTTGTCTTCTACGGCCCATAGCAGCTGCTACGGTGGCCGTAGAGCCCTCTGGTTTTTGTATGGGAGAAATTTGCTTTTTGTTGTTTTGCCTCATTTTGCTTGCCTTTATCCTTCTTTATCTTGGATGTTCGTTAGACCCTGAAATTAGCAAGAAAGCATAAAACATGATAATTGAAGGTAAATCGAATGAAATACAATAAAATACTAAAGGAAAACAACTAGAAATAACGATTCATAGACCACTTATCACTATTCAATGCACGTTTTCTCCTCCTCACACCCCTTGTTGATGTGAGGGAAAGGAGTTGGGCATTCCCTTTTGGCCCAGGTGGCCCTTTTGGGGGCGTCACCCCCTTACCTGTGTTTTGCATCCCTCTTTTTTTTGTATTATTTATTTTTGTTATTTCTTTGAGTCAATCCCACTATGTTTTTCTTTTACCACAGCTTATATATGTCACACAACACTTTTATTTTCCTTTTTCTTTTATTAAATTAATTATTTTTATTTTTAATTTAGGTTAAGTAAATATGCTAACTAACTAATTAAATAAATCACCATTAAAATAATTTTTTTTTTAATAAAATAAAAAATGCTTGATCAACTTCAAGTAATTTTCAAGAAAAAACAAAAAAAAACACATTATTTTATTCAATTTCTCAACCATTTCACCATCAAATCGAAAACATTTTCAAAGAAATTTCAAGCAAATGAGAACCAAACAAGTGATCAACATCAAGTCCTTTTCCAAACTTAATCAAAAACGCTTTAAAATCTTTTCTCAAATAAATCGGATGAAAAAGGATTAATTGAGTGTAGGCCTTTTTCTTCCCCGAGTATTTGGATAATAGTTGTAGAGCTCGATTTTTGAATACTCGTCTTCCATATAAAATACGACAGCTAATTGAATTTAGTTCATTCTTTCGTGGATGAAAAAGGATTAATTGGGTGTAGGCCTCTTTTTTCCCCGAGTGTTTGGATACTAGCTATAGAGCTCACTTTTCAAATACTCATCTTTCGTTAAAGAACCTTGACTAAATTTGCCTCACATGTTTTATAATAAAATCGAATGAAAAAGGATTAATTGGGCGTAGACCTCTTTCTTCCCCGAGTATTTGGATACTAACTGTAGAGCTCGCTTTTTAAATACTCGTCATCCTCCTAAAAATAATCCAACCAATCAAACGTATCTCTTTACGCCTTAGCACGAACGAAAACCTTTCATAAACGAATGATATTTTGTCCTTTATGATGTGAAGTATGAACTAACGCTTTATTCCCCATATATGCAAGATGCAAGCAACATTTTTGCTCGAATGTGATTAAAACATGAATCTGATGGATTTCCAGATCATGTTTTATCTATTCTGCCGTGATGCTCAAACAAATGTTCACTTTTCCCATGTGTGGTAGTAAACAATGTGTTATAGCTCGAGCGCGACTCTAATATTGTTCGCTAAAATTGACTAACACACAAACATTTTTTACCCATAACTGTGTAGCTTTGAATTCCCATCGCACCAAAGGATAAGTAGGAACGAGATTCAACGTCTCGTCGAGCACCCTAATAAGAAATTTATTTTTAGTCATTTTATTTTTCCTTTCAAACTTTTAATAACAAGAAGAAAAATAAATAAAAGCTAAGACTCTTATTCACAAAACTAACTATATGGTTCCCATTGAGTACAACGGATGTGAGGGGTGCTAATACATATTCCCCTCGCATAACCGACTCCCAAACCCGAATTTGGTTGCGACGACCATTTTCTTTTTCTTTAAGGGTTTTATCAACATTTTCCCTTTCCTTTTGGAATTAATAAACTTAGGTGACGACTTTGTTGTATTTTGAGTGTTCATTACGCTTGAGTATTTTTTTACACCGTGGCAACACATGTAGCAATTCTCTAAAGATTTGGATCCTTTGATAAGTTAAGTATGTTATTTATCCATAATTATGCATTCCATACTATTGAGCTTGAAACATAAATATTGATTTCAAAGTTGATTTATGTGAATAAGATTAGTAGTGATACCATCAACAAGGAAAACATTGTCAAGGAAAGGAAGATCAGGATAGGCTAACTTCCATTTTCCAATCATTTTTCCTTTATCACCATCACCAAATGTATCATAGTTATTGGAAAACATTTTGATGTATTTTAGATAGTTTCTTTCTCCTATCATGTGTCTAGAGCAACCACTGTCAAATAACCAATCTTCACAAGAAGAGGCCTTGAGGGAGGTACAAGCAACATTAACCAAAATATTAGGCTTGGCACGCCAAACTTGTTGATGATGCATTTCAGACTTCTCATTCCAATGGGTGTACATTTGTTGGTGATGTGGTTGTCTACCATACAATTTATGAAATTACAATCAAATATGACCATGTCAACCACAATAATGAAAACCCAAAAGAGTGTGGTGTAGACAAAATTAGTGTGTTGGTAATTATGTTTGACAGGATGTTGAGACTTGTTTCCTGACATTGTGAACTCTATTTTTTGAATAGGAGTAACACAAATATTATAGGAATTGGATGGATCACTAGTATATCTAACACCTTTCATGTCTTTGATGTGATTAGTAAAAGTCACAATATTTTTTGCTTGATCAGATTCACTTTCTTCATTTATCTTATCATCAGGGACATTGTAGATTTTTCTTTGTTTCCTTATAAAACTTGGGCATTCTTCTTGAATATGTCCAAATCCTTTACATTCATGGGCTTGGATCCCTTTGCCTCTGTAAATGATTGAGGTTTTGTCTTTCACCATCTTTTCCTTTACGTTGAAAGTTACCACTCTTGAAATTTTGTTGTTGATTGTCTTTGACATTGGTAGAGACATTATTCCCATATCTCATGTCTAGTCTTCTCATGAGCTTTCTCGAGATCTTAGCAAACATGGCAATAGATTCAATGAGATTTTCTTCAGTATCATATTCTACTAGGTTTTCACAATCTTTAAAATTGTCTTCAGCTACAATCTTTAAAGGATTCTCAATACCACCAAGAATCGTTGGTTGATTAAGTGATCCTCTTTGGCATTCTCCATCTTGAACAGAATAAGAAACCTAAAACACACCCAAACAGAATAAGGTGCCCGCTCTAATGTCAATTGAAATTATTTTCTAGCAACGAAAAGATGTCAAACACAATGTTGGAACAATGTGTATAACAATAAATATGGGTAACATGAAGGATAAATGCAAAAACTAAATAACACGTTAATTGTTAATCGAGTTTTGTGCAAAGTCACCTACATTTGGAGGGAATTAACCCAATGAAAGAAAAATCACTCTTAATAGTCAGAAATACAAATAGTCTTATCTAAATGTACCACATTCAGAGCCACTTTCCTAATACTACCCGTGAAGTTTTGACCTAGTCACCCCGTTAAAGGAAATACACTCATAATAGCCAGAAGTACAATTGGTCTTATCTGAAGTCACCAAATTCAATACCGCTTTCCCAATACTACTTGTGAAATTTCGATCAGGGTTATATTTAAAATGGAGAAAACTCTCACATTCACTCGAACCCTTTCCTAAGTGTGTATTGAGATACAAAGATAAAATATAAAACTCTATTACAACTCCATGATCTACTCGGCTGAATTATACTCGATGCCCAAAAATAGAGTGTACAAAATACAAATATACAAACTCAACTAAAAGTGTCTATAGAATAGATATTTTCTCTTGAGATATGAGTCTTCAAAAAGGATATTTCCTTAAAGAGAAACACAAAGTCCAGATAGAAGCCTGGCAGGATTTGGATTTGAAAGTGCCTGAACCTCCAAAAAGTGCATGAGATCAATCCACAATAATGTTGGTTGTATTATGATTGATCAAATTTTGAATAAAATTTAATCTCTTAATTATAACAAATTCAATCTTGCTGAAAACATAATCAAAATAAATCTTTTCTAAAACCAAAAACGCACTATAACAGTCATATATCTGATTTGGTCATAAAAGGAAACAAATCTCAAAAGCGTGAGATATACTTCAATCAACCTTGTGCGTCAAGAAAATAGTTTGAGACAAGATGTCTCACATAATGTCGGACATTTTGCTTAACATGTTACTTTCCATGTATCTTCATAAATTCAATTATGAATTTTGATTAAATCAAATCCAATAATATCTTTACTTGATATAATTAATAATTTCAAACCTTCAAGTAAAAGATTCAGGATAAAATCTCTTCCAAAACAAAAATGTGTTATAAATCATCTTTAATAAAAGTATGGAGATCTTCTCATTAAATGCAAATCTCAATCTTATAATTAATTTAAATCAAATAAGATCTCTTCATGCAAGATTTATTTAATTAGACTATTTTCAATCAAAATCTTTCTAAACCACTGTAGAAAAATCTTGGACTGAACAAAATTGAACCAGATCTTGTAATAAACTCTAGATTCAAACATAAGTTCAAATGAGCCAAAATCAAACTTTCCACAAATAGTGCAATAGAGAAACACGTAGCTAAGATGTCCTAAACAACTTTTGAGACATCTTGCTTGACATTTTTCCTATAAAAATAATTCCATCCATATGCATTAACACATGTGTTTAGTATTATTGATAAATTCAGGTTTTTTTCATTAATTGCTTGCAAAAATAAGTTAATAAGTGCCTATGTATTTTTCCTGAGCTCAATTACTTTATCCTTAGTGAGGTCTCTACAAAAGTGAAATCTAACATCAATGTGTTTGTGTCTTCCATGCATGATGGGATTCATTGACTGATTGATTGAGGAACTATTATAATAAAAATGATATAGCTTTCCTTATGATTTATCTGTAAGTGACATAGGAAATTTCTTCAGCAAACTCCTGGATAGGTACAAGATACAATTGCTACAACCTTTACTTATATGGTGTACAAGGCCACTATGAGTTGTTTCTTTGAGGACCATGAGATTGCACCAGATCCAAATTTGAAATCATTCCCTAATATGATCTTTATATCATCATTATAACCTACATTATTTGAGTCAATCCATCTTTATAGCTATAAATTACTTGCATCTTTACTCTTTTATTGAATGTGAAGGCTCATGGACCATTTTAAGTACCTTAAGACTCTTTTGATTGCGACAACATGTATTTCACTAGGTATTTCCATGTATATATCCAACAATCATATTGAAAATACCATATGAGGTCTTATATGTAGAATATACAATCATTTGCTTATAGAAGGTATCATCTGAAACTTTTCCATTTTCATCTTTCACTAATTTTTATCCTAGAAGAATTAGATTGCATAGTTTGGTGCACCCCGGACAAAATCTTAGTTGCATACTTTTCTTTATCTATGAAAATCCCATGTTTATTTTGATTCACCTCCATTCCCAAAAAATACATCATTATTCCTAAATCAGACATACCAAACTATCCCTTCATAGAGTGTTTGAATTCATCAATCATTTGTCGGGCATTACCAATCTAAATGAGATCATCTACATACAAACTGGCAATGAGTATTATGCATTCTCTACCATGTTTAACAAAAATATATGTTCATAAGGACACTTTTAAATTTATAAACACAAAAGTAAGTATTTATCTTGTTATGTCAAGCTCTTGGAACTTGCCTCAAACCATAGAGGATTTTTCTCAATTAATATACCATGCTAGACCTACCTTTATGATAACCATAAGGTTAATTAATGTATACATCCTCGGCTAAGTCATCATGTGGGAAAGTAATTTACATCAAGCTGGAAAAGACACCATTTTTTCTAGTTGAAAATGCCATGATATTTCTTATGGTATCTCACCTAGCAAAAGGTGCAAACACCTCATTATAGTCAATACCATTTATTAGAGTACCCTTTACCACTAATATGGCTTTATGCTTATCAACTTCCCCCATTTATTTCTATTTTGTTTTGTATATCCATTTAAATTCAATGGTCTTCAAGTTTGCCAAAAGAATAGTGAGCTCCCAAGTGCCATTTTCTATGGATTCTATCTCGAGATTTATTGCTTTTCTCCTAATCTCTAACTTGACAGCTTATTTATAGGTTCTAGGATATTCATTTGACTTAACACTAGAAGATTATGTAATTGATCTTCTTCATCAGTCTCCTAGTAAATAACATAGTCATTAAGATGGCTTTGAGGCTTTATAACCATCTACGGTAGCTCATTAGAATCGTCATTTCTATCTTCAATTTGATTTCCTACTTCTCCCATACTTCCTTAACTTGCATATTTTTCCACTGGATCATTAATCTCAACCACAGTAGGCATCTCTAGTGGAGTAGCTTCACTTTTATCATCTATATTGGCATGAGGTTTTTCTAGTCTTACATGTTCATTCTTGTTCCAATCCCAACCTTTGATTCATCAAACACAACGTCTATGTTGACCAAGGGACTCCAAACACAAGATAAGGTGAATTGTGATATTCGTATTTCCGAAAAATGGGCTTATAAAAAACTTTGATTTAAAATCGTTTATGTTAGGCAAAATAAATAAATAGAGAAACATCAGCATAATAACAGAATCGAGAAGAGGCAGAGAAATAAATATCGGAAAAGATAAATAATAGAAAGTAAAATAGATAAGGAATAGAAATATCACAACAAAGATTTATCTTGGTTCGGCCTAAACAACTTGGCATACTCTAGTTCTCGAGATCTTCCCTTTGATATTTCCACTAAAAGAATCTTGAGATTTTACACGGGATTATCCCAACCAACCTTACAAAATAACTTGAGCTTTTGCACACAATCAACCCAAAAACCTTATACACAGAACTAGAGCTTTTACGCGGGCTTGGCTCAAAAACCTCAAACAATCAAAGATTTTACACATGCTTAGCTTAATAACCTTATCCCAAGATTTTTTACAAGTTTAGCTCATAACCTTAAAATCTATTATAAAGAAATTATAAGAGAACTAAACTCTCAAATAAATAATTACACCACAACACCAGTATAACACAACTCTCAGATGAAACTTTCCACTTTCTTGGCATTAAGATAACTATAGTGGAAAAATATTTAAAAATTAAGAATCTATGTGCTTGATGGTATAAGGTTGAGTAAAAGATACATCTAAAGTTTTGATGACAACAACAATGACTAAAGTTGGTGGCAATAGCTTTCAACCATGATGATGGAGTTCTAAAAAAACATATCATGCCTTATCAACAAAAAGGGAATCAATATCAAATTTCTTATATCATCAAAATAAATCTAGCAAAGAATCTTGAAGCCTAAAACTAAGTGTGAAAGCTCTCCAGGTCATGTTTGTTTGTTTGTCTGAGTGACCAGAGTATTGTAAGAGTAAGGAAGTAGCTTAGAAGTAATAAGGTAACTCACGCACAAACCTAAAAATATTTTCTCAAATGTTTTTATCTTGAAAATCATTTTTCCCTAAGCCAAGCCAAGTGATTAAAAATTTATCCAAATTATTTTTGAACTAACCAATCGATTGGCCAAACTTTTCTAAGCCAGACAATCGATTGAAGCATTAAGCCAGTCGATTGGAAAAGAGCTAATTGATTAACCAATAAAATATGATAGCACATTAATGACTTGTAACAGATCTATATCTAATATTTCCTAATTGGGCATGCTAATCGATTAAGAATGAGTTTGCCAATCGATTGGAGATTTGTGCCAATCGATTGCCTCATTAGATTAGCCTATAGATCATTTCCTTTTTTTGTTCCCAACTTCTATATAAAGGAGGCTAGTCTGCACATGTTCACACACCACTTTCCAACGACTTAACTTTTCCTTGGATTTTATCTCTCTAATTTTTCTCTCCCTCTCTCTCTAGAAAATATTTCTTTCATTTTAAATTTAAATTTCCTTAGTGCTTACAAGTGAAATTTTGCTTGTGAGGAAGAGTTGTGTAATTGTTCGTGTTGTTTGTTCAATTCTTGGGAGTGTGATACTCTTGAGAATATTGAGTTTTGTTTGTGAGATAAATCAGACATAAAATATTTTTTTTGGTTTATTGAGCTTTGCTGGAAAAAGTTTTACTTTGGTTATTGAGATCAGCCTGAAAATCTCTAACAATGTTCTAGCTTAGCTTGTGGTAAAAGTTATTTGTGGTTGGGGATAAGGCTGCGAAAATCTCAAGATCAGTTTTTATTAAGGTTTGTTGGCACAAACTATAAAATCTCAAAAAGTTTATATTCAAAATCTCAAGAAGACCTCTTGGGGACAAGACTAGGTCAGCGTTCGACTAAACCTGGATAACTCTCTAGTGGAATCTTTCTAACCCTTATTCTATTTATTTTTCTACCATTTACTATTTGTTTTATTTCCTCTGTAATTTACTCTTAAGAAACTACTAACACGATGTAAATCGAGAAAATTATAAAATTAATCACGAATTTTAAATACCTGAATTCACTCCCCCCCCCCCCCCCCCCCTCCCCCCTTTGTGCTTTAAGTCACTTGTCTAACAAGTGGCATCAGAGTCTAAATCCTATTAAGGACTAATCGCCTCAGGAGGAAAAATAACTTTAAGTTAATGACTAAACAAACCCTCGTCCTTTAATGGAGAAGGGTATAGTTTGTGGAAAGAGAAAATGAAGTTTTTCATAAAAGGTACGGATTGTAGTATTTGGAAGGATGTGAAAGGATGACCATTTATACCTATACACAATGTTGATGGTGTTATAGTAGACAAACATGAAAAGGATTGGTCCAAAGATGACAAAGAGAATGTGAAACTCGGTTTAAAAGAAGAAAAAAAACCATCACTACCGCTCTCGGTCTTGATGAATTTTTGCAAGTTTCTCACTGCGAAATTGCCAAAGAAATGTGAGACATCCTCCAAATTACCCATGAAGAACTATTAAGGTAAAGAAGGCAAGGTTGGGGACATTAAATCATGTGTAGGAACTCTTCAAAATGAAGCCTAAAGAGAAAATAATTCAAATGCAAACATGATGCACCCATATCGTGAGTCATATGAGAACTCTGAGAAAAACATTCTCAAATAAAGAAATAGTCATAAAAAAATTAGATTCCTAAATCATAGTTGGCAACCAAAAGTCATTGTGATTTGTGAATCTAAGGATTTGGCGACTATGGACACACATAATCTATTTGGTAAACTGTAGAAACATGAAATGAAACTCAAAAGACTTGCCATAGATGAAGAATGAGAAAAGAAAAATAAGAGTCTAGCACTTAAAGCTGAAGAATACGACTTTGTTGGTGACATGGCTCTCATATTAAAGAACTTCAAGAGATTTATGAAGAATGGGTAAAATAAAAAGGAAGAGAAAGAAAAGGATGAGGAAAAAACACCATTCATTCAAACATGCTACAATTGTGGAAGGAAAGGGCATATCAAACCATATTGTCCTCTATTCAAGAAAGCAAATCAAAAATTCAGAAAAAGAAGAAAGCTTATATCGCATGAGAATACAATGATATGGAATCCTCAGATGATCTATTTAAAATCTGTAAAAAAAAATAACAAATAAACTAAAACAAATTATTTTTTCATTTATGGACACTGTCTTCTCTCTTGAATCTAAAAACAAAACCCTTAAAAAGGAAATAGAACTCCTTAGAGAGAAACAAAAAGACTCCATTAAAAAAATTTCCACTTCAAACAAATATGATGAACCTGAAAAGTGAGATAACTCTAACAATATAAAATATAAAATTTGTGATCTTCAAAAACACTTGCCAAGTTCACCAAAGGAATAAACAATCTAGAATTCTTGTTAGGGAATCAAATAGATTCTTACAACAAAGCTGGATAAGGTTATGATCCAAAGAAAAATAGTAAAAACTTTGAGAACATATCTAATACCAAAACCACATCTCACTATAAAACCTCAAAATGCAAGTACTACAACAAAGATGGTCACAAAGCTAAAATATCATTTGACTCTAAAAATGCCTATATTTCTAAGACAAGGAAGAAAAAGAGTTATGAAGCTAACAAACAAGGACCCAAGATGATATGGGTACATAAGTTAAGAACTAACTTTTTCTCTACATGAACGTTTTACAATCTCAAATACCAAATGGTACCCTGATAGCAATTGTTCAAATCATATGACACATGACACAACCTTATTCTCCACCTTTTTTCCCAAAGAATGAGGATTCGTCTCCTATGAGGATAATAATAAGGGAAAGATTATAGGTTTTGGCATCATTGCTAAGTCCCCAAATCCAAGGATTAGGGAAGTTCTCTTGGTAAAATTACTTAAACATATTTTACTCAGCATAATTCAACTATGCGACAAAGGTAACAAGGTAACATTTTATTATTTTGGATGCAGGGTCATAAAATCAAAATCAAATGAAACTTTATTTACTAGTTCAAGAAGTGGAAATACCTACATAGTAAATTTAAATAAGTTCCCTTCAAGTGATGTATGTCTCCTAAGTAACTAGGATGAATCTTGGATATGGCATAGGAGAATAGCTCACATCCACATGGATCACTTGAACAAACTGGTCTGCAAGGATCTCGTAGACAGTCTTCCAAACTTACACTTTGAAAAGAAAGTATTATGTGATGTGTGACAAAAAGGGAAGAAATTGAGGGCCTCTTTTAAATCTAAAACTATAGTTTCTGCTAATAGGGCCTTGTAACTACTTCACATGGACCTTTTTGGTCCATCTAGAACCATAAGTCTAGGTGGAAATGTCTACGCCCTTGTGATTGTGGATGACTACTCTTACTATACCTGGACAATATTCTTATCTCAGAAAAGAGACATGTTTGCTACCTTTCGAAAAATAGCCAAGGTTATCCAGAACGAAAATTGTGTAAGCATCACATCTATAAGAAGTGATTGTGGCGGAGAATTCGAAAATAAGGACTTCAAAATTTTTTTGTAACGAGAATGGTATTCGGCAAACCTTTTTCACTCTATCAACTACCTAACAAAATGGGGTACTAGAGAGGAAAAATAGATCTCTATTAGAGCTTGCAAGGATGATGCTCAATGAAACTAATCATCCGAAATATATTTGGGATGATGTTATAAATATCGCTTGTTATGTTATGAATCATGTCCTAGTACGACCAATTCTAAAGAGGATGCCCTATGAACTATACAAAGGAAGAAAGTCGAATATCTCTCACCGACACGTTGTTGAGTGCAAATGCTTTATCCTTAACAACGGGAAAGATAACCTTGAAAAACTGACGCAAAAGCTGATGAAGGCATATTCATATGATATTCCACTTCGAGCAAAGCTTTTTGAATCTATAATATAAGAACTAAGACAACCAAAGAATAAATTCATGTCACCTTTGTTGAATCTAACCCCAAACCTCGAGAAGTAGAAGTTGTTGATTGTACAGGTATCTTAGAAAAGTTAAGTCTGGAAGATAATCAAGAACCAGACCAAGAACAAACTGAAAAAATCAAGCTACAGTAGAAGAATATGTTCATAATCAAATCCCAGACACTTCACAAGAACATCCAGATGTCCCAAAGGAATAGAGACTGGCAAAAGACCATTTAATTCCTAATGGCATTGGGTATATATCCAAGGGAGTCACCACTTGGCAGTCTCTCAATAAGGAATGTAACTTTATGAGTTTTGTTTCACAAATTGAGCCAACAGGAATCAATGAAGCTATAGTCGACGAAGACTGGTCTCTTGTTATTCAAGAAGAGGTAAATCAATTTGAACAAAACAATGTTTGGGAACTCGTTCCCAAAGATTTATCTAATCTAGTAATTGGTACCCAATAGGTCTTTCGCAAAAAGTTGGATGAAGATGGAAAATTTTAAAGAAATAGAGCCAAACTTGTTGCAAAAGGATACAATCAACAGGAAGGAATAAATGTTAGAACAAGATTTGGTTCTGCTGGTTATCTCTAAGTTTTGATAATAACAAGATAGTATTTATGTGAAAACAATTTTGGTACTCTAACGGTTTATTATTCTGAAGTTTTAACAAACAGGTTCTGACTCTGATAGAGACCATGTGCAACGTCATTCTGGTTTGACCAAAAGTCGCTTCTGCATCAAAGAAGCAAGTCGGCTTCTATACCTACTCACATTCAGAAAGATTTTAGAAGACAATATGTTACTGCTGCAATGCTCTCTTAGATTCGGCCTCTGAGCGTGACTCTTATGATTTACTTCTGAAGGTTTTCTAGCTTTTGAAGTTGTTCTCTTCTGAAAATTCTGAAGACAAGGTTCTTCTGAACAAAGTTTTGAAGATTCTGAAGAATTAAGATTCTGAAGACTAAGTGCTAAAGACTCTGAAGACAAGGTTCTGCTGAAAAAAGTTCTGAAGACTTAAGTTTCTGAAAACTAAGGGTTCTGAAGACTAAGTGCTAAAGATTCTGAAGACAAGGTTCTGGTGAACAAGATCTGAAGACTCTGAAGACCCAGTGATCAACTCTTATACGCATGCTTCAAACATCTCTATCTAGAAGCCCCTGATGTACAAGAGATATGATCAAAAGTTTACGAAGGAAATAGTACATAGTACATATTAAAACGTTCCATTCCACTACCCTGATTTTGTTGTACAAAGGACAACTTTTGTGTATCATTTTCATCCCTACGTAATGACATTCTTTCAAGTCGCCAGCTCACTCAAGGACATTCCTGATCTACCCTCCAACGGATCTTTTACTGGCTATATAAGGACTTGACAACTTGAAGAAATTTAAAAAGCAAGAAAATAGAGAAGAACAACAACACAACAACGAAAAATCATATTGTGCAAATTTTCTTTAAGTATTTTTAAGATATTCATTGTGTTTATATCTGCTTATGTAGAAGCATTACATTGTAAACATTTATCTTTCACAAACTGTTGTTTGTAATTCCTTAAGGGACCAGTTAGATCAGAATCCTTAAGAAGACTTAGACAGTTAGTCTTTGTGGTTGTTAGACACCAACAGTTGCTAGTGCCGATTGTAATCAGTTGATTACATTGGATTAAGTCCTTGGGTATAAGGTAAAATCACCTTGGCGGGTGGACTGGATTAGCTTGATAGTTTTCAAGTGAACTAGCATATATCGTGTGTCTTTCTCTCTTGTTTAGTTTCTTTGTGGTTTCTTTTTTAGTTTCATAAAAAGCTTTCATTTTAAAAAAAAAACCAATTCAACCCCCTATTTCTTGTGTTTTTCTTACACCTTCAATAAATTTCGATGAAACCTATGCCTCTGTAGCTATATTAGAAGCCATAGGGTTGTCACTAGCTTTCTCTTGCATCATGAATTTCAAATTATTTCAAATGGATGTAAAAATTGCTTTTCTAAATTGTCGCATCCAAGAGGAGGTATTTGTTGACCAACCTCTAGGTTTTATTAACCCAACTTTTCTAGACCATATTTTCAAGCTTATGAGGGCGTTATATGGCCTGAAACTAGATCCTAGAGTATGGTATGACAGTTTAAGTAATTTCTTGCTTGAAAACAGGTTCTAGAGATTACAAGTTGATAAAACTCTTTTAATCAAGAAAATTGATCATGATATTCTATTAGTTCAAATTTATGTCAATGATATTATCTTCAGTGCTACTAAAGAATCCTTGTGAAAGGAATTTTCTGAAATTATGCAGAATGAATTTGAAATGTCAATGATGGGAGATCTAGAGTAATTTCTAGGACTTCAAATTCCATCAAACTAAAAAGGGAATATTCATAAATCAAGCTAAATATTGTAAAGAGCTGTTGAAAAGACTTGATATGGAGAAGTCCAAAATAATAGCAACCTCAATGTCAACCACATTCTACCTAGATAAAGACTAAGATGGAAAACCAGCTGAAGAAAAAAAGTATTGAGGTATGATAGGCTATCTTCTTTATCTAACCGCATCCCGTCCTAATATAATGTTTGTTGTATGTAAGTGTGGATGTTTTCAAGCATCCCCGAAAGAATCACAACTTAGTGCGGTTGAACACATTATGAGATACCTCTCTGGGACACAACAAATGGGTTTATGGTACCCCAGGGGAGCGGATTGTGACTTAGTTGGATACTCCGACTCCGATTTTGCTAGGTGCAAATTGGATAAGAAAAGTACCAATGGTACATGTCACTTACTTGGGAACTCGCTTGTCTCATGGCATACCAAGAAACACGCAAATGTTGTGCTATCCACAGCTAAGGTAAAATACGTTGATGCAGGTAGTTGTTGCACTCAACTCATTTGGATGAAACAACAACTCAATGACTACGGTGTAAAACTTGGAGTTGTCCCGATAGTATGTGACAACACTAACGCCATAAAACTCACAAAAAACCCGACACTTCACTCTCAAGATAAACACATTAATGTTAGGCACCACTTTATTAGAGATCATGTTGAAAAAGGGGAATGTTTACTTGATTTTGTAAACTCATCTAATCAACTCACATATATTTTTACTAAACCCTTTCCTCAAGAAAACTTCTTTTTCATAAGAACCAATTTATGAATGTTAAACCAATCATGCATGGACTAAAATTTCTATGTGTGACATATGTGTATCTATGTGTTTTGCATATCTTATTTCATAGTTTTATCTACCTTTTTGGTTTTGATAAAGGGGGAGAAGTATAATCTCAGGGGGAGTAAAGTATAATATCTAATTAATTAAGGAGGGTTTAATAACTCCAAACACATATACGTTATTGCCTTTACCACCTCCCTGAGATATACATTGTCATCATCAAAAAGGGGGAGAATTTGGATCTATGTGCTTTCATGTATAAAGTAGAGCAGAAGATCCATATGAAGTTTTGATGATGACAACAATGACTAAAGTCAGTGGCAATAGATTTCAACTTTGAAGATGGAGTTCTAACGAAACATATCATGCCTCATCAGCAAAAAGAGACTCAAGATCAAAGTGCTTATATGACCAGAAGAAATCTAGCAAAGAATCTTGAAGCCTCAAACTAAGTGTGAAAGCTCGCCATGTCATGACTCTTTATCTGTCTGAGTAACCAAAGTATTGTAAAAGTAAGGAATTAGCTTAGAAGTACTAAGGAAACTCACACACACACACACACACACAAATATTTTCTCAAATGTTTTTATCTTGAAAATTATTTTTTTCCTAAGCCAAGTCGAATGATTAAAAAGTTGTCCAATCATTTTCCAAACTATTTTGGAATTAACCAATCGATTGGAAAGTTATGCTAATCGATTGGCAAGACTTTTCTGAGCCAGCCAACCGATTAGACCATTAAACCAATCGATTGGAGATGAGTTAATCGATTAACCAATAAATTATGACAGCACACATTAATGACTTGCAACAACTCTATATATAATATTTCCTGATTGGGCTTGCTAATCGATTAAGAATAAGTTGGCCAATCGATTAGAGCTTTGTGCCAATTGATTTCCTCATTAAATTAGCCCATGGATCATTTCCTTTTTTGTTGTTTCCAACTCTTATATAAAGGAGGCTCGCCTCCACTTGTTAACACACCAATTTCCAATAATTTACATTTTCCTTGGAATTTTTTTCTCCCTCTCTCTTTAAAAAATATTTCTTTCACTTTGAATTGTCTTTGTGCTTGCAAGTGAAACTTTGCTTGTGAGGAAGAATTTTGTAAGTAGTCATGTTGTTTGTTTAATTCTTGTAAGTGTGATACTCTTAAGAAGATTGAGTTTGGTTCGTGAGATAAACCCGTCATAAAATCTCTGCTTTGGTTTATTAAGCTCTGCCAGAAAATGTTCTACTTTGGTTATTAAGATCAACCTGAAAATATCTAAGAAAGTTCTAACTTAGCATGTGGTAAAATTTATTTGTGGTTGGAGATAAGCCTGTAAAAATCTCAAGATGAACTTGTATTAAGGTTCATGGGCATAACCTATAAAAGCTCAAAAAGTTTATAGTCAAAATCTCAAGAAGACCTCTTGGGGACAGGACTAGGCCAACGTATGGTCAAACCTAGATAACTCTCTGGAGCAATCTTTCTAACCCTTACTCTACTTAGTTTTCTTCAATTTACTATTTATTTTATTTCTGCTACAATTTGCTCTTAAGAAACTACTAACACAATCTTAATCGAGAAAAATGTAAAATTAATCACGAATTTTAAATACCACAATTCACCCCCCCCCCCCCCCCCCCCCTTCTCTCTTGTACTTGAAGACACTTGTCCAACAAAAATGAGGGGGAGAAAGATAGTTGAGAGTTTATACTCAAAAAACTAATGTATTTTGAAATGAGGAGAAGCCTCATTTATATAGGATAAATATGGTTCAAAAACGGAAACAATTCATGGAACTTTTTAATGATTTAATCAATTAAGAGCATATGTTAATTGATTAACCAAGCCAAAATAGAAAATTTTAAATTTTGACGTCACTTAATCAATTAGCAACCTCTTTAATCAATTAAGAGGTGTTACACTTTGATTAATCGAATGTATGGACCTTTTAATTAATTAACTAACTAGTGTACTGGCTTTCCAAATTGGTTAAACGAGCTTTTAATTAATTAAGCACTTTCCCATATCTGTTTTAAAAAGTTTTCTCAAAATATACAAGTGGTTTGAAATAATTTTGTGTGTGTGTGTGCATTGCCTTAGTACCTCAAATACTTACTCTTGTTCCATTAACAATTTATTGATCAAAATACGATAAAACGCTAAACGCAAGACTAGACGATCTTTCACACTTTCACATCTTCAAGTTCACACCTTCAAGATCACAACTTTAAACTTCAAGACTTCAAGTAAATTTCCTTGATTCAACCTTGTCTAGAACTTTCAACTGGTACTTGGTATATTTGACTGGTGAGGCTTGTGATGTCTCTTTCTTAATCGGATACCATCGTCGGGAACTATTAGAAGTGAGGGAGTAATCAAAACCTATTGACAATTTCATCAAAAGAACAATTTGAAAGTTGTCATCATCAAAACCAAAACTTTTTGACAATATTACCTACATAGATGGAATAAATAGAAATTAAGAAACAACTATTTATAAATCCAATTGCCTAGGCTGTGTAGGCCATCATTACTTGACCATAGACTCACGCCTACTAGCAGTTGGCGTATCATCCATTGCCCAGGATCGACGCATGCAGTATGATCAAGAGTTCACATCAACTGTGTTATCCCTAGACAAATTAATCATGGCTAAGCATTTAATACCCCTTGTGTTCCCCACGCTCGACGCTTGAGGGACTCGCCCCCAAGCCTTACCTGGTGGACTCTCCCCCCAAACCTTGCTTGAAGGACTCGCCAGAGAATCATAAAGGGGCTCACCATTCTCTAGAGTTAATCAGTTCGTTCTTATTAGGCCTCGTATTTTAGGGATTTTGGATTGTGATCACTTTAATTAGACCATAAAAAAGAACAACCCCTAGATTGATCAGACCAAGAAAGCCATAAAAGGGCCATAAGGTGAAACGGGTGAGTCTGTGGTTTGATCACCCGGATGGAACGCGGGTCGCCCAATATGAACTTGGGTCGCCTGACCCCATTCCATTGGTAATCATCCACTCCAAAATGTGCCTATGAGGTATCTTTGAATGGTCGGTTTGGTACCACTGATGGGTCATCATGAGGGGGAAGTATTCACATTTGGTCAAACACTCACCTAATGGTCAAAGACTCACCCAAACAACTGAGAGAGACACCACATATTCACCCAAAACCTTAAGATTTTAGGTGGATATGTGATGTGTCTCTCACAAAGGTGTTGCTCTAGAAAAGAAGTCCCACAAAGTAACAATGCTCCCTAGTTGAAAAAACACTTCCATCAGTGGTATCAGAGTCTGGTTCGAGTAAGGGACCGACTCCTTGTGTCGAAAGTCTTCCTGACATGGTAGTCAGGCAGCGTGTTCAGTTGAAGTGCCCATGATGAGATAAGGGTGTCTCTCAATGGTGGTACATGCATGTGGATGAAAGAGATTCAGCTTGAGGGGGAGCATAGTGGATGGACTCTTACTTGAGGGGGAGATTGTTGAGAAACAAGTGTGAGTTGTGTTGTGAACCAAGTGTGAGTTTTAAGTCTCACATTGCTTAGAAAAATGAAGGTTGAACACTTTATAAGTGAGAGGACCCATACACCTATCACATTAAGGTTTTGGGTGAATATGTGGTGTCTCTCTCACTTGTTTGTGTGAGTCTTTGACCTTTAAGTGAGTGTTTGACCCAATATAAATGTTTCTCTCTCATGATGACCCATCATCTATTACCCCCTTCGTATTCTCTGGGAGTTAAGGAAAGACTATTCCCCCATGATCCAGCTTGCAACTCATCGCACCCTTTTAGTTGGAGGATTCACTCACTAATTCTCACAAATTAGCATATATCACCTCATTGACATCGCTTTCAAAAAGAGGGTTGTCTTCATTGTACTTTCAGCAAATACATATATCCCTAGAATGTTAAACTAACACTTTGTTGGGAATTCACCACTTCTAGTCAACACTGGGAAATTCTTTGGAGGAATAGAGTTGTGAGATAGAAATATATTTCTTTTATTATATTGCTTCATCCATTTGGAATAGTATCAAACTTGTCATCCCTATAACTCAGAAGAATGCTCAATGGATCATATTGAAAAAGGTGATAATACAATTTTTTTGTTAGAACAATACTTAGAGAAACCTTTAGTCATTATCCTTAACATTGAGCAAGACAAGCATCCTCAACATCACTTAAAAGTTTGTAATTTCATTCATAATTAACATTGGAGATTTCCTCAATTCATCTTACATATGTATTATCTTTCTATCACCCAAATGATGCAAGATCTATAAATAAAAAAGATGCCACTATTCCAAATATATGATTGAAACAGCTTTGCTTAGCTGGGGTCTTGTGAATTGAGTTGTCACCAAAGCCTTTAGCGCTCTCCCTCTCTCCTTCAACATCTATACAATTATCAATTTGACCTTATTTTTCCTTTTTCGAAAGTATTATGTCAGTTCATAATTATCTTATATAGAGAAAGAAAAAGAAAAGGATACACAACCTTTTACCATAAACATTATCAACAAAAATAATCATGTACATAGAATCATGAAAAGAAAAAGAAAAATAACCCTTGCGTGAACGTGACAATCCAGAAATGCTATGCATACAAATAGGACCTTTTTGAAGCCTCTCTTATTCTTATACCAAATATTTTACAATTTACATACAAAATTTACATTTAATTAATGTACTTTATTATTAATATTTTGGTTGATATTTCATTTCATGCCCCTCAAAAAAACGATAAAAACGGAAAAAGTTGGTTAGGTGGAGGTTGGATGATAATCAGAAACTTTTGCTTGTTTTTGTGATATCTCTCTCTTTCTCTTTCTGGTTGTGGAAGGAAAAGAGAAGATGGCGTATAGAAGAAGGCAAGGCATATCAAGAGCTTCAACATTCAAAGAAGAAATCCATTCATCATTGGATGATGATCCTAAAGATTCTCATCAACAAAATGGCTCTACACCTTCCCTCTCTTCTTCTAATTCTTCTTCGCCTTCGCTCGCCGCTCAAGCCATTAAAGCCTCTGCCGCTCGTCGTCAGCCTGCTCTTTCATTTGCCTTTGACTCATCTCATCCTGATCATCAACGATCCATGGTATTCGGTTCTCGATTTCTCTTTTGTTAAATTTATCAGACATTTGTTTATATTATCGTTAAGGAATATGAATAGATAGATAGACAGATAGATAGATAGATTGATGCATCTTATATTGAATATAATGGTTTGAATGAATACATTGATGTAGAGTTTTGATGCATATGGAAATGACAACCACAAGACTGGTTTCTGGGGTGTTTTGGCTCATAAAGCGAAATCAATTCTGGATGAAAACAATCAAGATCTACAACAACATGACACCAAGCCACAAGGACTCAAATCACATTCATTTAATACATTTTCTAGCCCTTTTTCAACTCAGGTGATTGATTGATTACCTTAAGTAATACGATTCTTGTACATTTTATGATATAATGCTGCATAAATATATGTTTGTCATTTGCATTATTAGTTGAATATGAATCAACTTATTTGTGTGAGTTTTTGGTTTGGCATGGTTATTGAAGCCATTATATCAACCTCCTGAGTCTAATAAAAGAATGGACAATGCGTCGATTCGGAAGGGATTGGATGCAATCACTACTTCCCTCAATAATCTAGGTGACACCTTTGAGAAGGCATATGAGGTAACTCTATCTATCTATCTGTTAATGAGTCTATCTGAATTTCATGTGTTTGATAGTGCGCATTGATTTCCTCAGGATGGAAAAACAATGGTGGAGAGTAAGACAGCAGACCTGAGATCTCAAATCAGGCGAAAAGGTGACGGCACAAACCAAGCTTCAAGTATAAGGAATCCATGGCAGCAATCAGATCAGACACAGTCTCATTCTCACCATGAATCACAGCTCAAGGCATCACGCGACGTAAGGTGCCAACTTTGTAATCATGTGTAACGGTTGTAGCCTCGTTAGTTCTTGTAGTGAAGCCGTAGATGATATAGAACATCTTATAATGATTTTAGAATTGTTAATAGATTTTAACTTAGTAGAATCTGTTCTTTGTCCCTCTCATGTGATTAATTTAAATTTAGTTCACGTATGAAACATACATATTCTATTATCCAAGTTCTGGTTTAGAGAGAAACAAACATTAATATAATTGCTTTACATGTAAAATTTTACTGCAAAAAACTATAGCTTATGTAACCTAACAAGCTACATTTCATTTTGCTTTGATTTCAGGTGGCGTTGGCAACAGCAGCAAAAGCAAAATTACTTCTTCGTGAGCTAAAAACCGTTAAAGCGGATTTAGCATTTGCCAAAGCGCGTTGTGCTCAACTTGAAGAAGAAAATAAACTCCTCAGGGAACGAGAAGGAAGCGACAAGGGACTTATCCGTGATGATGATGATCTGGTATTGATTAGTTTGTTGTTTACCTATGTGTAATTTATATTTAGAAGCCAAAGAAATTTGAATGTGCCATATTAATATATGATCTCCTCAGATTCGGCTTCAAATGGAGACACTTTTAGCTGAAAAGTCTCGTTTGGCTAATGAGAACGAGACATATTCAAGGGAAAACCGTTTCTTGAGGGAGATTGTGGAGTATCATCAGCTGACAATGCAGGATGTGGTGCAACTTGATGAGGGAATGGAAGACGTCGCAGAACTTTATCCATCGCCTGTGAATGGAATCACTAGGTTGTTATCTGGCTCACCACAGTCGTTATCACCTACACCGACACCGCCTGATGAGGTTTCTCTAGGGTCAACAAAAGTAATGTTTCCTGTGCCAGAAGTAGACGATGATGAGAATACATCAGAAGAAAATGAGACTCCTACTAGTGTCTCAGCTTCTCAAAATGCAGCAAAATGATCATATTTTTTGGTTTATAGGGTTATAGTCTTAGATGAGATTCTCTTGTTTTGAGGAATATATGCATGTTTTGTAACATATATTCAATTCATTTATTTTACCTGATTGTAATCTGATTGTAATGTGAAGACTGAGGAACTAAGACCATGGGAGTATTTGATACTCATGTCTGTTTTGTGTGTAACTTTCCTGTCACTGTGAGGTGTTTTTCATGTGTATTGGCTGATCAAATTTTGTTGAACGGCCTATTACAAATATTAGAGGTTTTATTAACATTTCAAATGTATTCAAATGATAACAGGATCAGGTGTATTATGCTTGTGTAAAATGCTCCATCAAAGGAATGAAACAAGGTATAAATTAAGTTATGAATCACCTCAAAATTCTAAAATTTTACATTGCTCGGAACACATAAAGCCTTCTCAGGTATCTGCTTATTAAGGTTGTGATTCAGTGAAGCTAATCACTTTTAATTAATCGATGAAGAATATGTTTTAAGAAAACATTTATGCCAATTTCAAATCAATTCATTACTTCACAACGGGAAAAAAGACAAACTTATGCGATAAGCCCACGCATTTATGACAAACATTAAATCACATTTACAATTTTTTTTCTCATGCATATAGGTTGTAAAAACTGTACTGTTTTTTTTTCTTCAAGAATTAATTTTAAGAAGTTAAAATTATAGCTTTTAAATCCAAATATAATCGATACTAAAATTTATTATTCACCTCTTTTATATCAATATATTTTAATATAAATCATTTCCCATTCAACTCACTGAATTTCGTATAATTCATTCATTTAAAAATAATTTTTGTCAACACAAAATCAAACACTGCTGATTGAATCAAATCAGACAAATTTAATGGCAAATCTGCAATTACTTTTAATGGCCATATTGATCCAAGTTGAAGGTTGAGAAGTCGTTCATGTGAGACTCTATTGTGCCTTTGTGAGAAATCTAAGCATCAAGAATATCTAGACACTCCAGGCCAACGATATACCCATAAATAAAAATGGTATCACAGATTTATTAAATTTACTGAAATGTGAGATTTTTATACCCTGCCAGTGGAGGAAACAACTTTGTCTCGCAAACCACATTAAAAAAAAAACAATTAAATTTGCTAATTTCATTCACAATATGACAGAAAGAAGTTGAGAGAAATCGACCTTCATTCCTTTTAAATGAAGCCCCCGCATTTAATTATACATTCAATAAACTTCCTAGTTACAGAGCCATATAATACACTTAACCTCTTACAAGTACATTATATAGGTGACAAGTTAAATCCTATTTAGCTGCATTCATCTTCTCAGAGTGTCTCCAAAATGCCTCCAGTGAATTTTACATGTGTTGATGTATATTGATCAGGACTGCTGTTTTAAAAATAAAGCTTCAAAGCAGAAAAAACTTCCTGGCTTGTATCATGAGTTTAGAATAACTGAAAAAACAAACTTGTAGAGCCATCACCAAATGACCTGAGGTCTGCAGGTTTTACCAAAGCCCTGCACAATGGGCAGGTCCTTTCCCTCTCAAACCTGGCAAATAAGATGATCAGGAGTCAAAAATATCAAATGTTTTTAACAGCTGTAATTTTATATTTATTAATTCAGTTGAGTTTTGAAACATATCTTTTAAACTTGATTTTTCACGTTTTGTAAACTACCCAGGCAGTACTTTGCTAGTTTGTTTTAAAAGCACAGTACTTGCTAGTTTAACGGAAACGTAAATGAAAATTGTATATTCTTATGCAGACCATTACACAAAATAACAGCAAAGCAAGTCTCACCACTCTGATACACAGTCTTCGCAGAAAATGTGTTTACAACGAAGTAAGATTGGTGCATGCATCTTCTCTTGACAAATGGCACAAAGATCCCCGGCTGCAACAACCTGCCATAAGACAAATTACTTGCATGAACAACTTGCTGCTCCCTCCCATGTTTCATATAGAATGACAAAAAGTGGGATATGCATCTAAACATTAGACCTCAATGAACTGGATGCAGTATGATACAGTACCATAAGAGAGAGAGAAAAGAAGAAAGATGAAAATCTCATATATTGATCTTAGATTGAAAGAGTACAAAGGCATGGTATATATAGTAGCCTTAGATCTAACTAACTGTACAGCTGGCATATAGCTGTAACAGATCAATGACACGTTGCATAACAACTACTCTCTATTAGTCCCCCTTAGAAACTGAGGGTGTGTTTAATAAACTAAGTTTATTGAACACTCGCAGTTTATCACGCAGAGGTAAAAACTTGATGGCTGAGAGAGGTTTGGTCAACAAATCTGCCCACTGATCTTGGGCAGGAACATGCTCCACAATTAGGCTCTTAGAGATCACTTTCTCCCTTACAAAAAATATATCCAGTTCCATATGTTTTGTCCTGTTGTGCAAGACAGGATTGTGTGCAAGTGTCACAGTGCTGAGGTTATCACACAGCAATTTAGGAGTAAGAAATCTGCAGTGAAGTTCCTGCAGTAAAGATTGAACCCAGATTATTTCAGATGCTAACTGTGCCATACTCCTGTACTCAGCTTCAGCACTGGACCTTGCCACCAGCTGCTGTTTCTTGGACCACCAAGAGATGAGATTAGGACCTAGAAACAAGCAAGCTCCTGATGTTGACCTTCTGTCATCAGGGTCAGATGCCCAGTCAGCATCACAGAAACCAAGTAATGACAGAGGTTTGTGAGTTGCTGCAGGCTGAATCAGTAAACCATAGTGCAGAGTCCCACTGAGGTATCTCAGTATCCTTTTAACTGCTTTCCAATGTTCTTCCAAAGGATTTGACAGAAATTGGCACACCTTATTGACAGAAAAGGAGATCTCTGGCCTAGTGAGGGTAGCATACTGAAGGGCACCCACCACAGACCTGAACTGGGTGGGATCAGAGACAGGTTCAGAATCAAACCTAGAGAGTTTACTGGTAGAGACCATAGGCGTGGGCATGCCATTGGCATTGATCATGTTAACTTTGGCTAGCAAATCTGTCAAGTATTTGGCTTGGGATAGAAGCAAGGAGCCATTGGGCAGATGAGTTACTTCTATGCCAAGAAAATAATCCAAATTGCCAAGCTGTTTAAGTGAGAAATCAGAATTTAGCTGGGTGATTAGACCACTGATGAAGGCAGAAGAATTACCAGTGATGATTATATCATCAACATACACCAACACCATAATACTTAGGCTGCCAGTATGGAGAATAAAAAGGCTAGGATCACACTTGCTAGCATGAAAACCATGACTTAGGAGAGAGCCCTTGAGTTTATCAAACCAGGCTCTAGGAGCCTGCTTGAGGCCATAAATGGCTTTGTTTAATTTGCACACCAAAGTCTTGTCTGCAGCTTCAAAGCCAGGAGGCTGCTGCATGTAAACTTCCTCTACAAGTGTGCCATTTAAAAAGGCATTGTTCACATCAATTTGCTGTATAGACCACCCGTGAGTCACAGCAAGAGTGAGTACAGTCCTGACAGTTACCGGCTTGACCACAGGAGAAAATGTCTCTGTAAAATCACTGCCAGCCTGCTGATGAAACCCTTTGGCCACTAATATGGCCTTGTATTTGTTGATGGTTCCATCAGGGTTCTCCTTGACCCTAAATACCCACTTGCAGCCAATTGGCTTCCTAGAATCAGGTGGAGACACCAAGTTCCAGGTCTGATTCTTTAACAGTGCAGTGTACTCATCTTTCATGGCCTGAAGCCAATGAGGAGAGGCCAAGGCTTGTCCAACAGAATTAGGTGCCATATGAGTAAGTAAGAGGGTAGGTTTAAGTCTAGGTTTAGTAATACCACTTTTAGACCTTGTTTGCATGGAGTGAATATTGTGAGGATGAATGGAAGGGTTAGGCAGAAGAGGTACAGTATTGATGGAGGACTCAGAGGCAGGAGAAATAGTGGGAGCCTCTGCAATATCAGACTGCAGAGGAGTGACAGACAAAGAATTGACAGGTGTAGTATGAATGGGAGAAGAAGTAGCAGATTCTGCAGTTACTGAAGGTGAACCAGAGATAGGAGAAATAGCAGAGTTGGCAGGAGTAGGACTGAAATTGCTAAGTTCAGCAGAAGGTGTATGAGAGGGTGTAGTGGGAACAGAAGGAACATGAGTGATAGGCACAGCAGAAACAGCCCTAGTGACAGAGTTAGAAACATTAGGAACAAGAGGGAAGGACCAATAAGAAGGAGTAGAGGGGAGTGAAGAAGATTGATCAATGACAGGAGATGGAAAGAGAGTAGGATAGGGAAATTTAGACTCATTGAAAATGACATCTCTAGAGACATAAATCTTGCCAGTGGCAGATAGGCACTTGTAGCCCTTGTGAATGGTAGAATAACCAAGAAAAACACACTCTTGGGACCTAAAGTCCAATTTGTGAGAGTTGTAAGGGCGAAGAAAGGGAAAACAGGCACAACCAAAAACTCTTAAGTGAGCATAATCAGGAAACTTGTGAAACAGTTTGAAATAGGGAGTTTTATGCTCAAGAGACGCACTAGGAAGTCTGTTTATGAGATAAGTGGCTGTGATAAAGGCATGATCCCACATTTGAAGGGGCAAGGTAGAGTGAGCAAGCAAGGCTAAGCCTGTTTCAACTATGTGTCTATGCTTGCGCTCAACAATGCCATTCTGATGGTGGGTATGAGGACAAGTGAAACGATGCACAATGCCAAGATCATTGAGATATTTGGTGAGAAGTCTAAACTCACCACCTCCATCAGTTTGAACAACTTTGATTTTATGGTTGAACTGAAGTTCCACCATAGTTTTGAACTGAACAAACTGAGAGAAGGTATCAGACTTTAGCCTAAGAGGAAAGATCCAAGTGAACCTAGAAAAGGCATCTACACAAGTGAGAAAGTAGGTATAGGCACCTGAAGATTTAATAGGTGCAGGACCCCATAAATCACAAACCACTAATTCAAAAGGATGATTATAAACAGTAGTGGAGAGAGAAGTAGGAAGTCTGTGAGATTTGCCTAAGGAACAAGCAGAACAAAACTCTGCTGCAGACTTAGAAGGGAGAGATATGCAGCAGGTTTTGAGCACTTCAGCAAGAACTTGATGATGGGGATGACCCAACCTGGTATGCCACAAAGCATACTTACTGAGTGTAGGAACAGACTTAGCAGTAGAGTAAACAATAGGCAAATTAACAGCAGAAACATCATTTTTATTCATAGAAAAAGAAGGATTACAATCAGTAATAGTATGACTAATATCATTGGAATGAGAGACAGTATTACATGAAGCCCTAGGATTACAATTATTGAAATCTAAAGCTGAGCTAGAATGGAGACTAGACAAAGGCTTTGACACTTGAGAGGAAGGAATCTGAAACTTGTAAAGACCATCATCTCCAACAATACCATGAAGAAGCACCTCAGAAGAACCCTGAGATTTGACAAGACAAAAGGAAGGGTGAAATTCAAAGAAAACTTTGTTATCTTGTGCAAATTTACTTACACTGATGAGGTTTTTGGTGATGTGAGGAACAAGAAGTAAGTTGTGAAGTATGAGAGGTGTGTGAGACAGATGAGAGGAGGGAAATTTCATGGAACCTATAGAGTTAATGGACAAACCTTGGCCGTTTCCCATGAAGACTTGTTCAGAACCAGTCACAGATTGAGCATCAGGCACGTTGGAAGAGTCAGGTGTAACATGGTGTGAGGCACCTGAGTCAGGATACCACCATTGGTTGCTGAAGTTGGGATCAGAACTAGCCACAAAGGCTTGAGGAGGAGAAAGTCGTGGTGCAGCTGGTCTAGGTGAGGAATAACCAAAGACAGGAGCATACACAGGACGAGCATTCGCCAGAAATGGATTGAAGGGAGCTTGTTGCGGTGGAAACGGCTTTGAAGAGGACTGAGTGTACCTGTAGTAGCAAACAGAGGCATCGTGTCCACTTTTGCGACAGATTTGACACTGAGTTTTGCCAAAACGACCGCCGTTACGACCAAAACGACCGCCACCACGCCCTGAACGACCTCCTCTGTTGTAACCACTGCTTTCTGCGTGAGCATTAACGTGACTAGTACCAGTTGGAAAGGAGTCAGAAGCTTGCGAAACAGAGTCAGCAGGAGAAGAAGATTCAGACGACGGAACCTGCGTTAGATTGACAGAAGCAGGTTCAGTGAGAATCGCTTTCCTGTGTTTCTCCAATCGAGACTCATGAGCAAGAAGACTGGATTCAAGATCCTCCAACGTACTGAGATCTTCCTTACTATTGACAGCCGCAACAATCGAATCATACTCCTCAGGAAGCGCATCCAGCACAATCTCAATTAGATTACGAATCGGAACAGGATCTCCAACTGAAATCAACGATTCATTGATTTCGCGAACTCGCGCCATGAACGCTTCAATATTGAGATTACCTTTGGAAAGACGGCGAAGTTCAGATTGTAGCTGACGAGCCTTCGTCGTGAGCTGCACGGCGAAGTAGCGGTGAACTTCCGTCCAAACCTGCCACGCGTGAGTACAATCCACAAGTTTGGGAAGAAGCGAGTCAGAAATCGTGGAGAGAAGCCACGTGCAGACAAGAGCATCCTGTTGCTCCCAATCAAGATACGCATCAGTGACTTCACTAAGATTCGGATCAGAAGTCACCGGCGAACGCTGCGGAATCACCGGAACAGTGACAAAGCGTTGAAGCTTGTGGCCACGCACAACTCCATCGATTTGCTGCTTCCACTGTTTGAAATTTTTATCATCAAGCTTAACGGAGAGCTTGACGTGAGCGGAAGGAAAGGCGCCGTCGCTGCGAAACGGTGACGCCATGAATGAAGATTACTGGATCAGAAAAGAAGAAGCTCTAGATACCATGATACAGTACCATAAGAGAGAGAGAAAAGAAGAAAGATGAAAATCTCATATATTGATCTTAGATTGAAAGAGTACAAAGGCATGGTATATATAGTAGCCTTAGATCTAACTAACTGTACAGCTGGCATATAGCTGTAACAGATCAATGACACGTTGCATAACAACTACTCTCTATTACAGTAAAACTTTAATAGCAATAGTGTTAATTTCTACTGAAGTTTTATCTCAGCCCTACAGTCATAGGACAAAATCAAAACATTCCTCTGCTCATTTGAAAATTATGATGTTTAAATATTTGATTGATATGCTGGCAAAAATGGCATCTTAATATAGGTCAAATCAATTAACAATGAACACACTGGTTAAGAAATCTTCCAGAACCAGGCTTAACAAGGCGTCATATTGCTTCTGTTGTACACTTATAATGCTCAATAAGTGTTTCTTAAATCCAGATTTGAAACACCCACAACTAAGAAAATAATAATAATTCATTGTATAATATGATGGCCACCATTTCTCTTTTTTTTTTTTAAACACCACCCATAATAGTAGTTTTATTCTAAAGTGAACAAGTGGCTCAAGTGTTCCACTCCATTGTGCACAATTTATTTATTTATTGAATATTTGGGTTGAGCAGAAACACAGGTCTTATCACAGAGCTCTGCACATGATTATCCCATCTGTCGTCCATTACTAACTTCTATTTTTCGACTTTGACGGGTTGGTATCACTTTCCCTTACTGAGCCATCTCCGGAGCACCACAACTGCCCCTTCCCCCACTCTTATAGTTTCTAACTTATAAGGGGTTTTCTTTATCTATCCCAGATAAAAGCCCATCAAATTAATATTTGGTGTTTCAATCTAATTGGACGGATGTGCAGTTTTCTGCCATGTAGGAGCCAAGCTTATTATGGCAGTGGAATGAAGATGTTTGATTTTAGCGATGGGACGATTGAAGGCGGCAATGCAACCACTAACGTGGGGGACGTGTCCACGACGGTGCTGCTAGTCTAAGGGCAGTTGAAGGTGGGAACGCAAAGAAAGATGCAAATTATTGAGAGAAATACTGCCATTTTCATGACTGAGAGGACTTGGTGACACAGCAGCTCAGATGGAGGTTCAACAACCACGAGCTGAGCAAGCTATTGGAAAGAACTGGAAGGGATATAGTATGGGAAGTCCGCAATAAGATCCAATAGAACTACAGATAAGAGTAGTGAACGATGCACCCCTTACCGCACTCGTGCACGTTAGACACAGCCATAAAAGTAACCTAAAACTACAGATATTGGAAAATAGATTAGAAGTTTTATCAAGTATAGAGTAAATATAAATGGTGGGCTGGTGCCTCTGTTGCTGGTTTGGAATGACAATTTTCGTTTCATGGTTCAGTTGTAGTTATTGTTTTTTTTTTTTTGGAAATCTTGGTATCCGGCCTTGCGACCGACTAATCCAAGAGGGACCAGTGCCACCGTCCACTAGCGGGGGGCCCATTTAAAGCCGGAGCAAAGCTCCGTATGGACTGGCCCACACAAGGGTTGATTGCACCTAGTAGGATTCGAACCTGAGACCTTGAGAGGAGCACACTCTCAAGACCCAAGCCTCCACCACTAGGCCAACCCTTGGAGGTTTCTAAAAAACACTAGGGTTTCTAAAATAGTACATACTAGAGAAAAGTTTAAACTCACTCTCGATAACAGAATAGACAACCACCAAACCAAATTGGGAAAAAACACAACAGGACAGCAACTCAAATATTAGCAAACTGTCATTTAACAACTAAAAAAGGTAATTTGCAGAGATAATGGATAAACATTGAAACTTTAACAATTGATTGGCCAACAGCAAAATCAAGTGAAGGCATCCATAGTACCTGCTCTGATGTTGCATGAGCCCCATAGTGTACTTCTTTACGTGACAATGCCTTCACTGCAGCAAAGAAAGATTGCACCTGAAAAAGAAAACAACTAAACAGTTAAGAGAAGAACCACCAGATGTCAACACATGCCATACACATACAGTACTTCAATTATATATTTAAAAAATTAGTTTATTATGCATATAAAAATTTAAAGGACACTTCATTGTAACCCATCTGAAGACTTCATAGATTGAATCATTACCACAAATGATTAAGCAATGAGTAAATTAACATGTCCATGAGGGGTCATCAATGAGATATGTTTACATCATATAGACAAAAGTGTAACAAATCTTAATGTCTGGTGAGAGGGGAGCGTAATTTTATTCACACAAAAAAGTTAGTAACTTCCAAACATATTTTTACTAAAGATGAATTTATTTTTGACAAAGACCTATTTCTACAAATAAATTATATTTTCTGCTTGAACCATCCGCAAAAAAAAATAAATAAATAAATAAATAAAACAGAACTAATATTACATGGTTTAGTTTAACAAACAAATAAAACTAGTAAAGAAAAGAAGGTTAAAATAATGGAAGTATGCACAACCTGAATTTTGAAGTAGATGGATACTCTTCACGTGCTACACTCATACAATCATAAATATTGAAAGAATATCTCACCTTTTCAACAACAGATGTGAGCTTAAATGTTAGATACAATCCTGTCATCAGTGATGAAAAGAGGCTTCCATATTCTTTGTTCAGGAAGAAACGATACCAAACTGGTGTTGGCAATAAAGCTCGGTAAAGCAGGAGGAGGTATTCAACTAAAGTCAGCATTTGCCCCTGATAATAAAATGATGGTACAATCAGAAATGTAATGTGCAAGATACAGATCCTGAACTCATCAAAACTCTTGGGCATCTTATAAGAAATAGCAGAGGTGTAGGTAATAATATAACTTAGAAAAAGAAAAAAAAAACGCCTTCAGATACTCTTTTATTCCCAAAACATTAAACACTTGCACTAAATTTCCCTAGTGCTTCATAAAGTATTACCTCACCTGCTTACGATAATTGCGGCCTCTGCTATTCTTGTAATACATTAACAATATACACTTGAATATCATTGCAGCCTGGCGAGCCAAAGTATCTGAAATTTCAAAACAAAATTTGTAAATCAATGGAATTAATTATCCACTCATTGAATTTCAAACAGAGAATAAATAATTCCATAATGAGCAGCATGCAAGAATTTCCATCACTGTAGTAGCTTCAATATGTGAAACACCAATGCGCGTTGCTAGAAGAAAAAAAATCATTCAGAAACAAGTATCAATTGAGTACCCATGAAGAAAAAATCCAATGGCAACATAATAGTACAAACCTCTGCATTTATTAGAGGAAATTATAAGGAAAATTTAGAGTGAACTACAATACAATTGCACTTTCGGATAAACTTAACAGCAGGTTAGTTGTAAGTTGAAAGGAAAAAGTAATTAACAGGAGATTACTAGAACAAAACACAAGCATGAAATGCAGTAGAAACATGGCCAGTAATTAGGATGGAGCAACACACCATTCACCATGATGATGAAAATAGCATGCCAGAAAGGTGGTATTTCTTTGGGAGGAAGCATGACTAACGGATACATTAGATCATCATTCTGATACCACCAATAAACACCAACCACATGAAGTGCAAACGCAACAGAAATACCAATCAAAACAGGCATTTTCCTCTCTCCCTGCAGCCACCAAAGTAAAATAAAAAAAAATGTATCAAACAGCATAATATTTGCGTACATTAACAACACTTTTTCCACATCTCGTGGACAAAGAACACATAAGCACAAAGTCTCACCTTCAAAGCCGTTTGTTTCCGCAGAATGTCATTTGACTTGAAAAGAACAGCAGCAATCCAAATGGTAACAAAAAACCCTGCAACCATATAAAAACCACCAAAATAAAAGGTAAAAATCCAAGTTTCAATAACAAAAAGTACAAACACAAATTGATGATGACAGTAGTAAACAATAGTAGTAAATTGAGAATGAACCTTGTAAATGTTGTCGAATGAAAACCACCAAAAGAAGCAAAGAAAAGGGCAAGACTTGTTCAATCCACCTAGCAGCATGCTGAATATCATATCTCTGGTAAGAAGAATCCCTTCCATTAGCACCAACGCCATCCCCACCACCACCACCACCTGCTTCTGCATCAACATTTCCACTCCCGGACCTAGAAACACCCTCAACATCGCCATGTGAAGAGGAAGACGTCATCCCAGCCGCAGCAGCAGAGCCATCGTTCACGTTGACCACCAGTGGCGTAACCTCCTCTTCCCTGTGATTATCTTGCTCAGTAGCACCGATGATCCTAATTGAAACCTCGCCGTCATTGGGGACAGAATCAAGGTTAGGTTGGTGCTGGTTCGACCTCGGGGGTAGAATACCAGAATATTCCAGAAGCGCTGATAACGGTGCTTGAATTATGCTGGCTGCTGACGGGAATCCGTATCTTCTCGAACTCAACGATGAAGAAGATGCCGATGATGATCCGGCAACCGGAGAGCCTCTGAACATGTCCCCACTCCCTTCCATTGACGTCGAATCCCTAACCCTAACTCTGAATCATAAAAAACTGAGAATCGGAAAATAGCGTTGACGTTGACGGCGACGCTGATGATGGAATGAAAGGGGAAGATAATCGAAGATATAGAGACCTGTGAAGAGGATTCTGTGAGAAGAAATAGAATCAGAGGAAAAAAAGGGGTTAGGGTTTTGGGTTTGAAAGGGTGAAGAATGATGATAAAAGAAATTAGGGGTTGAAATTGAGGGTTATGAAGATTGGAGAGTAATGGAGAATTGGTGAAAGGGGTTTTTGTGATTGATTTTCTGTGTTTCTCGCAGACTCGCTCGCTCTCTGGTGGTGTGTTGTGGGAAGAATGGCGCCAGAGAGAGAGGAGAGAGAAAGAGAGCTACGGGACAAAGCACGAGAGATGAAAGAAAAGAGAAGCAACCATTTCGGATACTATACTTGCTTTGTTTTCTCATCCCCGAATTCATATTTTTTCCCATTTCATTTTTTACATCATGCATGTATAATATGATCACATACATGTACATTGACATTAACATGGACATAAAAATAAATAAAAAATGGTAATTTGGTATATGTTGTAAAAAAAATTACAAGTATATAATTCAATTATACAATAAACATATGTGTATTTGATTATTACATTTAAAAATAAAAGAAAACAGTTAAGAAACAATTATGAAACTGAATATAGTTAGGATGGTTAGAGAGCGCAATGGATCGACTCGATGAAGGATATCATAATAGAATTGTTCTCATTTCATTATTTAATCTTCTTTATTCTCAAACAATCAACATATATTTTCTATTTATAGTTGTTTATGCTTGGCTATATGGTTATGTTAGTTACACTACATTATACACGTATATGCTAATGATGAGATTATATGTTTCTTGCATCATAAGTTACTCTTCTAATACTCCTCCACAAGCTTATGGAGAGGCGAGAGCTACGACTTTTAGATTGATTTTAAGCTCTTGAAACGATGAAGTGCCAAGAGGTTTTGTAAGAGTATCTGCAACTTGCAACGAGTTTGAGACATGTTGAATCTGCATGCATCTGAAAATAAATGTTCTCGAATAAAGTGAATATCCAACTCAATATGTTTGGTGCGAGCATGAATAATGGGATTATGAAATATGAGTATTGCATTGAGATTATCACATAAAAGTGTATGATAAAGAAATGGAACATGAAGTTTTTTGAAAAGTTACTCTAACCACAACAAATTTGAAGTCGTGTACGCCAAGGCACGATACTTAACTTTTGAGCTTAATCGAGCCAAAAGATTTTGTTTCTTTGATCTCTATGAGACAATATTGTGACTAAAGAAGATGCATGAACCATAGGTATAACGCTTATCATCGGGATCACTAGCCCAATAAGAATCACTATAAGCACGAAAAGGGATCTTGCTAGATGAAGGTGTTTGCAATAGAAGAAACCCATGATTGATAGTACCACTTAGATACCTCATGATGTGTTTTACAACTGACCAGTGTGATTCTATATGAGAGGCCATAAATTGACCAGCTTTGTTAACACTGAATGCAATGTTTGGTCTGGTGAGTATCACATATTGAATAACTTTTACCATTGATCCATACAAGTGTGAATCAGGAAGAGAATAAGCACCATGTTTGTTGAGTCTGCAGTTTCTAAGCATTAGAGTGGTGACACTATTAGTATTGCTCATATTTGCTTTGGTAAGAATATCTCAAATGTATTTCTTCTAAGTGAGGAAGAGATTCTCTAAAGACATGTGTTTAATATCAATACCAAGAAAATCTTAAGGAATTACTAACTTCTTCATAGAAAAATTTGTCATAAAGTGATTCGATTAGTTTATGAACAAACATGGATGAGGAATCTATTATGAGAATGTCATCTACATACACCAAACCATAGATGATGACACCCTGATGAGAGTAAATGAAAAGAGAATAATCACATTTATCAGTAAATCCAAATTGGACAAGAGCTTGAGTCGAGTTCTCATACCATGCACAAGGGGCTTGTTTCAAGCCACCCAATGCTTTATGAAGTTTGCAGACAAGTGAAGATTCTTCCTGCTCAAAACCAAGAGTTTGGGACATATGCACTTCCTCGTGTAGAGATCCATTCAAAAATGCATTATTGATGTTAATTTGTTGTAACTCCCATTTGTAAGTGAGAGCTAAAGTGAGAATGACTCGAATGGTAATTGGTTTAACAACTAAAGATAAGGTTTCATTGAAGCTAAAACCAAAATGATGATGATATCCCTTTGAAACCAATTGTGCTTTGTTTTTATTCACAATCCCGTATATATTCTATTTGACTTTAAAGACCCACTTATAACCCACATGTTTCCTATGAGGTGAAAGAGTGGTTAATGTTCATGCCTAATTAGCCAAAAACGCCTCATACTCGAGTTTCATAACCTCTAGCCATTGTGATTGAGAAAGAGCTTGTTTCATTGATGTTGGTTTAATATGAGTAATAAAAGCCTTAGGCTTCGAGTGACCTGTCTTGGCTCTGAATAGGATGTTCATTGAACATATTTACTTAAGGAAGAGAATGGCTTGGAATAAATAGGGATAAAGACTCATACGAGCTATCAGGACTAAGAAAACTCTAAGACATAGGTTGGATGATGATAGAAAGACTAGACGTGACTTGAGAACTGACAATGTGAGAATCTGACTAAGATGGGTGAGTTATATGAGATATATGGTGACAATGACTAAGTGTAGATGTAGATTGAGACATAGGTGTCATAAGACTAGCTTGACCATGATTCAAACCACTATGAGAGAGGTTGGTAACAGTTCGCAAAGGAAGTAAGGCATTATCCACTAGATTAATGCCTGGTGTATAAGGAACTTTATACATTTGTATTTGAGGACAAGAAATAGATTTATGGTCACTAACCTGTTCACAAGGGATAGATGAATCAGAAGGGAAAAAGAATGAGAAGGGAAACAGATGTTCGTAAAATATGACATCTTTTAAAATATAGATCTTGCCAGTTTTACTCAAGCACCTGTAACCCCTGTGTTGGGATGAGATGCCTAAGAACACGCATTCTTGACTCATAAACTCCAATTTATGTTTATTGTAAGGTCGAGTAAATGGAAAACAAGAACAACCAAACACTTTAAGTGTGTCATATCTATGTAACTTGTAATACAAGGCATGATAAGGTGATTGAAATTTTGTGAGACCTGTTGATGGCAACCTTTTGATAACATGAATTGAGGTAGCAAAACTATGTTCCCAGTATGGTAAGGGAATAGAAGCATTAGACATCAAAGTGAGGACCATTTCTACAATATGCATGTGTTATCTTTCCATTGTACCATTTTGGTGAGAAGTGTGAGGACAACTAAGCCTATGAAAGATGCTTATTTAAGAATGCAATTATGAATGAATGACCTAAATGACTATGAGTATGCAGATGAATGTAGCAATAAGCTAGACAAAAATTTAAAAAAAAAATGAGGCGAATTTTGGGGTATGACAAATGGTCTTTCTAGTGTCTGTAATCTGGTTGATTGTAGTGGATTAAGTCCTTTTGAGAAAGCAAAATCACCTTGGCGGGAAGACTGAAGGTAACTTCGTTAACAGCGAACCAGGATAAAAATAACTTGTTCCTTTTATTATCCTTGTTCTTGTTTGTTGAAGTAGTTTGAGAAAAAGCTTTAATTTTTAGAAACCTAAGTCAAACCCCCATTTTCTTCTGTTTCTCGTTACCTTCACCATTGTTATGGACTTTCAACTTTAAAGATTAAGCATTAGAGGTAGACCAAAGTTACATTAGGGGAATCTAATGTTTATCCTTAAAGTTGTGTTTTTTTGTATCAAGTGGAAGAATCGTTTCTTGGATATGGATTTTGGTTGGCGTTGTTCACAAAGAGATACAAGTTTATATATACTTCATTGAAGACTTTGATTAAACCATGTGAAGGTTGTCACATAACAAAGTTTGGAGTTATCCAATTATTTGAGGCCAATGAAAATCATTAGACAAGTCTTCGTCAAGTTTGAGGGATGAATGATACAGAAAGGAAGCATGGAGCAGGTTATTGTAGATAGCATGGTTATTTGATAAAGTTTATTTAGGATCCTGTGTGTAGTAGTTGAGTATCTGCATCAACTGAAGCAATTATCATTTGATTCATGTGCAAGCTAATGTAGTGTGGGTATTAACGTTCAGTTGATGATTGTTCATTGTATACAAATACTTGTATATTAACTCTTGAAAATAGTGTAAGACATGATTATTTTTCCCAATGGTTTCAAACCATTGAAGGGTGGAGTAGGCATAGCGAGGACGATTTCCAAACCACTATATATCTTTGTGTACTCTCTCTCTCTTCCCTATCTTTTTTTAATTTTTGTCATTCATCATGCAATAGTTGAATCATAACATAATTTGCACCCATATCGTGAGTTATATGAGAACTATGGAAAAAATTCTCAAATGAGGAATTAGTCATAAAATTTCTTAGATGCCTAAACTGTAGTTAGTAACCCAAAGTCATTGTGATTTGTGAATCTAAGGATTTAACAACTATAGACACACACTCTCGTTGGTAAATTGCAGGAACACGAAATGGAACTCAAAAGGCTTGCCATAAATGAAGAAGGAGAAAAGAAAAACAAATGTCTAGCACTTAAAGTTGAGGAATCCGACTCTGATGGTGACATGGATCTCATAATGAATAACTTCAAGAGATTTATTAAGAATGATAAAAAGACAAATTAAAATCAAGAAAAAGACAAAGAAAAAATACCATTCATTCCAACATGCTTCAACTGTGGAAAGAAAGGGCACATTAAACCATATTGTCCCTTATTCAAGAAAGCAAATAAAAAATTTAGAAAATCTCAAAAAAAAAGAAGAAAGCCTATGTTGCATGGGAATACAATGATACGGAATCCTCGAATAATGAAGATGAAGAAAAGGACAACATCTACCTTATGGAAAATCATCAAGATGGTGAGGTAACATCTCAATCATCTTATCATGATCCATTTAGAATATGTAAGAAACTAACTAATGAAACAAACAAACTTGAACAAATTGTTTCCGCATCCAAGTATTTAAAACCCTTGAAAAAGAGCTATAAATACTTAAAAAGAAACAAAATGACTCAGTTCAAAGCTCTTTCTCTTTAAATAAAGGTGACAAACCTTACAAGTGCAATAAATGTGACAATTAAAAAAATGAAAATTGCGATCTTCAAAAATCACTTGTCAATTTCACCAAAGGAAGAGATAACTTACATATTTTGTCAGGGAATCAAAGTGCCTCTTACAAAAAATCCAATATAGGCTATGAACCAAAGAATAATAGTATAAATGTTTAAAATATTTGTAAGGCCACAACCATATCTCACTGTAAAATCTTAAAATGCAATTACTGTAATAAAGAATGACACATTGCCATATTTTGTTTCATCAAGAAGATTCGTGAAAGTAAAAAAGGGCACCCTAATTCATACTTTTATAACAAACGTTGTGAACACAGAGCAAATTTTTTGTCTAACCCTGAAAATGCTTATATCTCTAAAAAGAAGAAAAATGTTTATGAAACTAACAACCAAGGACCCAATATGATATGGGTACCCAAAGATAAGAACTAACACTTTGTTTGGAGGAATGATTTACAATCTCAAACACTAATTAGTGTCTTGATAACGACTATTTAAAACATATGAAAGGTGACAAATCCTTATTCTCCACTTTCTTCCATAAAGAATGAGAATTTGTTTCACATGGTGACATTAATAAGGAAAAATTATAGGTTTTGGCACCATTGGTAAGTTCCAAAATCCAACGATTGGGGAAGTTCTCTTGGTAAAAAAGGCTTAAGCATAATTTTCTCAACATAAGTCAATTAGGTGACAAAGGTAACAATGTAACCTTTGATTCTTCTGGTTGCAGGGCCATAAAATCTAAATCAAATGAAACCTTTTTTACAAGCTTGAGAAGCGAAAATACCTACACAGAAAATTTAAACAATATTTCTTCAAGTGATGTATGTCTCCTAAGTAATGAGGATAAATCCTGGCTACGGAATATGAGAAAACTCACATCCACATGGATCACTTGAACAAGTTGGGCTGCAAGGATCTCATAGACAGTCTAATAGACTTGCATTTTGAAAATAAGAGATTAAGTGATGTGTTCCAAAAGGGGAAGCAAGTAAGGGTCTCTTTAAAATATACAAATTTAATTTCTACCGATCGGCCCTAGCAACTACTTCACATAGACCTCTTTGGACCATCTAGAACCATAAGTTTATGTGGAAACATATATGCTCTTATGATTGTGGATGAATACTCTTGATATACGTAAACATTATTCTTATCTTTGAAAAGAGACACGTTTGTTGTCTTTCGAAAACTAGCCAAGGTTATCTAAAAAGAAAAATGTGTAAGCATTACATCCATCAGAAGTGACCATGGTGGAGAATTCCAAAATGAGGAATTCAATTTTTTTGTAATAAGAATGGTATTCAACACGCATTTTCCAGTCCATGAATTCTCTAACAAAATGGTGTAGTAGAGAGTAACAATAGATCTCTAGTAGAGCTTGTGAAGACGATGCTCAATGAGACAAATCTTCCTATATACTTTTGACAAATGCTGTGAGCACCACTTGGTATGTTATGAATTGTGTATTGATAAGACCAATTCTAAAGTGAACTCCCTGTGAAATATAAAAAGGAATAAAGTTGAATATCTTTGACTTACATGTTTTTGGTTGCGAATGCTTTATCCTTAACAACAAGAGAGATAACCTTGGAAAATTCGACGCAAAAGCTGATGAAGGCATATTCATAGGATATTCCACTTATATCAAAGACTTTAGAGTCTTTAATAAAAGAACATTAACAACTGAAGAATCAGTTCATGTTACCTTTGACGAATCTAACTATAAACATGTAAAAGTATAAGTTATTGATTGTGCGTGTATTATAGAAAGGACAAATCTAGAAGAAAATCAAGAACTAAACCAATAGCAAAATGAAAATCAAGTCACAGAGGAAGAACCTGTTCCAGATCAAATCTAAGACACTCTACCAAAACATCCATAATTTTTCAAAGCTATCCAGAATATGATTAGAGATATATTCAAGGGAGTCACCACACGTCAATTCCTTAATAAGGTATGTAACTTTGTGGATTTTGTTTCACAAATGGAGCCAATGGGAATAGATGAAGCTATCATCTATGAACATTGGTCTTTTTCCATGAAAGAAGAGTTAAATCAATTTAAACGAAACAATGTTTAATAACTTGTTCCCAAAGCTTCAACTAATTTAGTGATTGATACTCGACGGGTCTATCGTAACAAGTTGGACGAAGATGACAATGCTTTAAGAAAAAAATCCAGACTCATTGCGAAAGGATAAAATCAACAGGATATAATAGATTTCGGTGAAACCTATTCTCCTATAGATAGATTAGAAGCCATAAGGATGTTATTAGCCTTCTCATGCATCATGAGTTTTAATTATTACAAATGAATGTGAAAAGTGATTTTATAAATGGATACATCCAAAAGGATGTATATGTTGATAAACTTCCAGTTTTTATCAACCCAAACTTTCCAGATCATGTTTTCAAGCTTAAGAAATCACTATATAAACTAAAACAAGCTCATAGAGCTTGGTATGATCGTATGAGAATTTTTTTACTTGAAAACATGTTTCAAAGAGGACAAGTCGACAAAACTCTTTTTATCAAGAAAACTGAACATGCAATCTTAATAGTTCAAATCTATGTCGATGATATTATCTTCGGTGCTACTAAGGAATCCTTGTGCAATAAATTTTCTAAAATCATGCAGAATGAGTTTGAAATGTCAATGACGAGGGAGCTCAAATATTTTATAGGGCTTCAAATTCATCAAACTAAAGAAGGAACTTTCATAAATCAAGCTAAATATCATAAAGAGTTATAAAAAAGGGTTTCATGTGGAAATTCCAAAATAATAGCAACCCCAATGTCAACCTCATGCAATCTTGACAGGGACGAAAATGGAAAACCAGTTTAAGAAATCAAATATCTAGTTATGATAGTCTCTCTTCTCTACCTAATTGTATCTCATCCTGGCATATTGTTTGTTGTCTATATGTGTTCTCACTTTTAAGCATCCTTGAAAGAATCACATCTTAATGCGGTCAAAAACATAATAAGATATCTCTCTGACACACAACAAATGGGTTTCTGGTACCCCAAGGGAGCAGATTCTAACTTACTTGGGTACCCCAACTTCAACTTTACTGTGTGCAGATTGGATCGGAAAAATACATGTGGAATGTGTCACTTACTTGGGAACTCGCTTGTCACATGGAATAGCAAGAAACAAGAAAGTGTCACACTACCCACAATCGAGGCATAATATGGTGTTGTATGTAGTTATTGCACTCAACTTATTTGGATGAAACAATAACTTAGTGACTAAGGTGTAAATCTTGGAGCTATCCTAATAAGACGTGACAACACTAGTGCCATAAGCCCCACAAAACACCCGATTCTTCACTTTCGGGATAAACACATTGAAGTAAGGCACCACTTTATTAGAGATCATGTTGAAATAGGGGAATTTATACTTGAATTCCTATAGAAAATCATTTTTTCATTAGAACTGAACTAGGAAAGTTAAACAAATCATGCATGGATTAATATGCCTATTTGCAATGTGATCTATGTGTTTATTTTTGCATAATTTACTTCTCAAATGTAACATTTTATCAACCTTTTTTATTTTGACAAATGGGAGAGGTATACTCATAGGGTGAGTAGAGTATACTCTCTACTTAATTGTGGGGAAGTTTAACCACTCCAAATATATTTGTCTGTGTTTTGTTTTACCACCTCCCCTAAAAGATGCATTATCATCATAAAAAAAAAAGGGAATATTAATCTATGTGCTTGCATGTAACACTCCGATTTTAAATTAATATTTTATTTAATTATTGGAGTGTTTATGTGTGTAGTGTTTGATCTATTTAAATTATTTTGGATTATTTGTGTTATTTTGGTGTTTGGGAGATTTAGGGGTATTCTAATAATTTAATAATTACTGGAAATATAGAGTTTAGAAATAAAATAAAATTTATTTAAATTATTAGAGATAATTAGATTATTTTAATTATTTAGTAATAATGGAAAAATTAGAATTATTAGAAATAATTCATAATATTATGAATTTTCATTAAATATTTATTTAAGTGTAATTTTTATTTAAATCAAATAAAAGTGTTACATTTATTTGGAAAATATTATTTTAACGAATAAAATAAAAATTGAGATTTCACGTTAGAAATTATCAGAATTATAGGGGGTGAGTGAGGGGGTCTGGAGCCCAATTGTGATATTTTAGGTTAATATAAATTCTAACGCAGGGGGCTGAGTTAGGGTATGAGAACAAAATTTAAAAAATTGGGAAGTGGTTGTTAGTAAGGATTTGGAATATGTAGAGCTTTGGGAAGCGATTGTAGAAAAATGAAAGCTTCAATTTTGAGGCGATGGGGAATTACTTTACCTATGAGTGATAATTAGGCAACCAGAATGGTGAGGGGACCTTACCCTCCCATCAGCTCCATGAGTGATTCGTGTACTTCTTCAACTTTCTGTAATTTATGTAATATGATTGTCCAAATAGAGTTTGAGCAAAACCCCATTGACATCAATCAAATAAATATTTTTATTTTTATATCTTACTGTGGTGACAAAATGGGATTTGAGATAAATCTCATATGGTCACCATAATATGGTTTGTTATTGATGATTCAATATGAGTTTGTGTATTCCTGCGATGGAATTGTTGTTCGTTATGAGTAGCTTGTGAAATTCAAATATTTTAGATCTATGATATTTTCCAATTTTCTCAATTTTTGTAAAACTTTGCGATATATAATTTTCCCAAGTTTTCCAAAAAAGTAAAGAAAAAAAATTCAAAAAATTGGCGTTTTGACACAAAATCGAAAAATTAGATTTTTAAAAGAAGAAGGGGTGCCACGATTGCGAGATCGCAAGGGGGCCGCACTGCGATGACGACTACTGATGTTTGGAAAGGCCGCACAGAGGCGGGAACCACAGCACCGTAAGCTTGCGGGTCGGCGGCGACCAGTCGGACGCGGGTGGCGGAGTCAGTTCGGGCTTGACGGAGGGTTCAGGCGAGTCGGAGCGTATTTTGATCATTTCGAGTTTGGGGAGTTTTTCACTGATTTTTGAGTAATTTTTAATATTAGTGAATTTTTTGTTACCTCTGGGTCAATTTTGAATAGTTTGAGTTAAATTGTAGGTCCTTAGGATTAGTAGATTTATCACTTGTGAAGAGTTGTCAGTAGGACAATTGTGAGTACGCTAGGGTACCTTAGAGTTATTATTGAGTTATAAATAATATAATAACTTGTTGAGATGTTTTGATTATTTTGGTTGATTTTGGAGTTGTTGAGTAATTATTTAAATAAATAATTAATTAAATAACATATATTTACTCAATTTGAGATGTGATATAATTATTTAAATAAATTATATTTTTGAGATGAGTAATTCGTTGCAATTACAATGAGGCCTGATTATTGTCAAGCTTATGGTTCAAGAGTGTAACCTATTTGGAGTATGATTTTGATGATTCCTTGAGTTGCATGTATGTTTGCTATACATGATCATGCATGCATATATTTTGAAGATAGGTAGGACTTTGATCCAATGAGACCAAGTTCAGAGAGGAACCATGACAGTCTCATGTCTGAAAAGGGACACATTTCAGAGAGGAATCGAAGATAGGGGCAATCAGTAACATACCTTTGATCCTAAAAACCCGGTACCACATGCATATTGAATGAGAAGTTGGTGCATTAGCATTTGCAATATAAATTGGAATGTGGTGGTGTTTTGTGAGAATAATACACTTGTTATTGTTTCGTTTACCATCTTGTTGTTAATGTTCACCATTAACATTTATAAGGTGCATTCTCATCTCTTTCTTATTTGTTTTGTGTGGCTTTTGGAATGTTTTAGAGATACTTAACAAGAGTAATTACTTGTGAGGTGGAAGATGGTCTTGCAGATTTCTTTCTTATTCATATATTTATGCTTATAGATGGATATTGCTCTGATTCTGTACTTCAGGGGATGCGACGTATTTGTTTTATGTTGATGTTAGATTTTTATTTCCTTGAGTATTTCCTTTGAATAACTATTTGAAGTTATGCCATATTTTGACTTCTGTTGCGAGTTTGTTAACTTTAATAGATTAAAGTGTGCATGTTTTGGCTGAGTAACATCCTATAGTGTGAATTTCTCTTTTATATTAAGTGTCGGGGGTTTTGGGTGTTACATAGTTGTATCAGAGCAGGTCGGTCTGTCCGACTAGGTTTTGTGATTTTTATCTATTTTATAGTATGTGATAAGTATGTGAACACATACGATGCAATGTTTCTTCTAATGGTTATTTGCTAATATGTAGAGAAATAGATGGAATAAATGGTCGTGAAATCGCTGATGCTCTGGAAGCTATGACTTATGTGATTGGATAGACTTTGCAAGCTCAGTAGAATCCACGGGATGAAGTTGTTGAATCTTGTGGGATGAGCAGGTTTTAGAGAAACTATTTGCCAACCTTCAAGGGAAGGTATGATACAAATGGTGTTTAGGCTTGGTTGCAAAAAATTATGAAAATCTTCAGAGTGATGGCTTCCATAAATGCTTAGAAGATTCTATATGTCCTCATATGCTGTTAGAGGAGGCCGAATACTAGTGGGATAATGCATGACAGAGAATGGAAGCTAGTGGTACTGAGATTACTTGGGTTGTGTTCAGATATGCATTCCTGAAGAAATAGTTCCCAGTTGACATTCGTAGCAAGAAGGATATCGAGTTCTTTGAGCTTAAGCAAGGGAACATGATTGTGCTAAATTCAGAGAATTGCCCAGATTCTACCCTCATTACAATGAGATAGAAGATGAAGGGTCCAAATGCATTAAATTTGAAAGTGGACTTATCCCAGAGATCAAACAGTTTATCAGATATTTAGAAAATCGTCAATTCTTGGTGATAGTTAACAAGTGTCGTGTTTATGATGAAGATAACCATGTGAGATCTGCCTATTACAAAAGTGTCAGTGATGAGAAGAGTGGTAATCAGAACCGCGGAAAGCTATATGTCATTCTATATGGTAAGGGTAAACAAAAGTTTCAGCAGAAGAATAATGGTGGGAAGATTCAAAGTGGGGGAGGTGTTTCTGCTTCTATTAAGTGTTTCAAATGTAGGGTGCTTGATCATCGCGCTTTAGAGTGTACTGCAATGGCATGCTTCAAATATGGAAAGGCAGGACATAGAGTTGCTGAATGCAATAGTGTTATTGTGGTTTATTTCAACTGTGGGGAGACTGGTCATATTAGTAAATAGTGTCAGAAACCCTAGAAGACACAGGATTGGAAAGCTGGTGGAAAAGTGTTTACTCTCAGTGGTGCAGATGCCTCAAAGTCCGATAATCTTATTCGAGGTACATGTTTTATTAATAGTATTCCTTTTATTACTATCATTGCCACAAGTGTGTCACATTCCTTTATATCTACTGATTGTGTGAAAGGATTGAACCTTGTGGTGTCCTCTATGGGTGAGAGTATGGTCATTGATACTCCAACTAATGGGTTGATGACTAATTCTTTGGTTTATTTGAATTTCCCTTTTAAAATATATGGTAGGTACTTTGGTATTGACTTAGTCTGCTTACCGTTGAGTCAACTTGATACTATCCTAGGGATGAACTAGTTGGAGTTCAACCGTATTTATATCAACTTTTATAATAAAACTGTGTTATTTCCTGAAATCGTGGAAGAGAAATATCCTTTGTTTATATCTGCCAATCATATGAACGAATTCTTGAAAGATGAAGCTCAAGTGTTTGCCATGTTTGATTCTTTGCAAGTTAGAAGTAAGGCATCAATGGTTGACCTACATGTGGTATGCGATTTTCCAAAAGTATTTCCATATGATATTATGGATCTATTGCCAAAGAGAGAAGTTAAGTTCACCATAAATTTAGTACCCGATACTAGACCTGTGTTGATGGCACCTTACAAAATTTATCCAGCTGAATTGGGTGAACTGAAGAAACAATTAGAAGATCTGCTTGAGAAGAAGTTTTTCAAACCAAGTTGTAGCGAGTGATTTTTGGATGTGGTTGCGAAGCACAATCGCTCTAGTACTACATCTCGATTCATTTTTTATCCTATTGAAGCTGATGAAGGAAGGGAAATAGATGTCTCCAACTAACCCTGCTTGCATACTAAGGTTAAACAGTCAAAACTGTTGGTTTACAGATGATACAAAGATTCGGGGTCTCTCCTAGGTTATTTTGTTAAACAAAAGTGTTTTAGGCTATCAGTTGGAATGTTAGGACGGATGTATGAAAGTATGGGATTTTGGGTTTTTGTTTAGGGTGCTCGCTAAGATTTTTCTTTCAATTTTATGCCTACGTATTCCCGTTTACCGAAACAGGGAAATCAGAGCGATCATAGTTCCTCTTATTCTATGGGAGGAAATGGTGTTTTGGTGTCTTGTTCAAAGCCCAAGATGTGAAGCTAAAGGTAGTTTGTATATTGTTCAAAGCCCAAGATATGAAGCTAAAAGGGTTTGACCTTAGAGAGAATTTGTCATCTCTAAAGAGGGGTTTGTATGTCACAACTGTTTATAAAAGAGAATTACTTTAACCGGGATTTGTGAATCCGGCAATGCCATAATTTCCTTTATAGAGGATTTCCAACCTGAAGGAGAAGACTTTAACTCAGTTTAGAGCAATGTCATCTTTCCTTAGGAATTTCTCATGCTAAAAGAGGGACAGTGGCGTGGATGTAAATAATCTAGAGGCTTGCGGCTTACAGCGATTAGATGAAGGGGAAGGAGTTGTTGATGTTTGCGTACTGTGAATGAGGCACAGCTTTGATGCTAAAAGGTTGATTGGATTAACCAGTGGTTTTCTTATACAAAGCCTAAGAGGAGGCTAATATGTGTCTCGTACAAAGCCCGAGAGAGAGGCTGAAAGGTTTTGACTCAACGAGGGAGTCTTTTGGTATCTCGTATAAAGCCCGAGATGGAGGCTATTTGACTCAATAAGAGAGTTTTTTGTATTTCGTACAAAGCCCGAGATGGAGGCTAAAGATGGTGACTCACCAAGAGAATCTTTTATACTCAACAAGAGAGTGCTTTTGTATCTCGTACGAAGCCCGAGATGGAGGCTATTTGTTAGCTCCGCTGGGGAGAATCATTGTATAAAGCCCAAGAGAGAGGCTATGATGCTGTTTCAGTTGAGTGACAGGTCCAATATGCTGATTTAAAGAGAAAATCAGTTCTTATATGAGTAATGTTTGCACTCATGGATTTGTTTCGAGGATCGGGGTTATTTCCTGTTCTTTAAGGAAATGGGAAATCCAAAGGGTATTGAGACTGTCCGAGTCTACGGGGTTCCTTCATATTCTTGAAGGGTGCTTGAGAATGTCTTTGAGACTCAAGGAAATTAGACTGTCCAAGTCTAGAATTTCATCTTTTGTACTATGCTTTGAGAAACAGTAGTAGACTCTTGGAAAGACCGTTCTATTAAGATGACTGATTTCTATTTCTATACCTTTAGGAGGTCGTCGGGACAATTTGTACGAAGCCCAAGAGGAGGCTGGAAACTTTTAAGAAGCCGAGTGGTCCTTGTATGAAGCCCAAGAGGAGGCTATCATTCCCGGAGGAAGAAATCATTTATACGAAGCCTAAGAGGAGGCTGTGAATACTTCTAAGAAGCCGACGGGCCCTTGTACAACGCCCAAGAGGAGGCGGGGATGCTTTTAGGAAGCCTGTGGGTCCCCAAACCCCGAGAAATTCAAGACAGGTCATTCACAAAGAATAAATCAAGCCAGGAAAGTTCGAGAATTTGGAAGAAACTCAAGAGATGCCATTCACGGAGAAGAGATCATCTTTGGGGAATAGAGTTTCTTGACAAATGCTTTTAAGAAGCCTGTGGGTCCCCAAACCCCGAGAAATTCAAGACAGGCTATTCACAAAGAATAGATCAAGCCAGGAAAGTTTGAGAATTTGGAAGAAACTCAAGAGATGTAATTCACGGAGAAGAGATCATCTATGGGGAATAGAGTTTCTTGACAATTCCTACGAGTGACAGTCTATGAAAGGGTTCACCGAGAATGCTGCCTTTCATGTCTCCTTATTGTTTAACCCCAAGAGGAGGGAAGACTGTGTCTGGTAATCCTATGGGGATCTAGTTTTTACTATTTAAGAGTGATCAACGGGCTTAATGCTAGACGTAGTTGTCGGGGAAACTCAATATATATACTATTATTACACAGTTGATATGAGTTTATGAAAGAAGACTTACAGCGAAACAGCCCCACAATACATTTATATGTATATGAAAGCGGTAAATGAAAGCGTATAAACACTTACTCGGTTGTAGAGCTTCCATGCTGTTTGGTTAGTTGTTCAACAAAGAAAGATTGAAAACAACAGTATATTTCAAAATCAAAGGAGAAAGTGATTTGAAAAAGAAATATTTGGGGCTTACAGCTCAAGGAGAGGCCCAAGGTTTTATCAGTGAGCGCATTGTTGAATTTGTACATAGGGACTTATACGAGTGACTGAGGCCCAAAAATTGTTTGTTGTACAAAGGGATGGGTCTTACACTCTCTCAAGAGGCCCAAAAAGTTTAAAGAAAAAGAGTGGGACTTATAACACGAGGGTAGGCCCAGATGATTTTTGGTTTAAAATGGCGATCGCGCCGAGATTTTCTTTTAACGCAAAGGGGCTTATACAATATCTGAGACCCAAAGTTGTTTTGGTTAAAAGGGGATTGGGTCTTACACTTTAATAGAGACCCAAAAGTTTTGAAATGGGTCTTACTACTCGAGGGTAGGCCCAGAGTTTGTTTTTCAACGGACGATGATCGCGCTGAACTTTTTGAAATACAACGGGACTTATACAATAAGTGAGGCCCAAAAAGGTTGTATTTACAAAGGGTCGGGTCTTACACTCTAATAGAGGTCCAAAGTGTTTTGAAAATGATTTATGAGGGTTGAATTAATCAAAAACCCCAATTTGTTTTCAAAATGTGTTTTAATTGAATAAAAATTCAATTAAAATGATCAAAATTGTTTAACATATGGAAAACAAATTGTGATCTTGGATTAATGCTTCAAAAATTAAGTATGGACCTACAAAATAATTAGAAGGCATTAAAAGTTGCAAAATCAAGGTGGAAAAAATATTCAAAATGTCAAAAAATAATTAAAATATTAATTCTTTGCAAAAATATCAATTATATGAAATAAATAATATTTTTGGGTTTTTTTGTAAAAATAAAATATTTTAACATTTTTGTGAATTATTAAAAAAAGAATCAACTCAAAATCATTAAAACTCAGAGAGAAATTAATTTTTGAATCAATTAAATAAAATCACAAAATTCAAATATTTGAATTTGAGAGAAATGGCGCCAAGAACAGCTGAAGAACACGCGCGTTTTTCAGCTTTGCCCAGATTTGCATTTTCTATCCAATCTCACTGAATACTTGATCATACCATGCAATCCACATACCAATCAACTCGTTTCAACCTCACGATCATGTCTATGGCAATTAATTTCATTTAAATTAAGCATAAAACAAGAAATCACGAAAAATCATCAAGAACCCTAAATTCTGCATGAAGGCTGGGATTTTTGATACACGATTCAAACAAAGCAATTACTTGAGGGGAAACATTCCATGCATGATTATGAACATTTGGCAAAAGTATTGTGCGAGGAAATATGCATAGATTGAGAGATGACCAAGTTTAGGCTTACCTCTAGGTCGTGACAGCAAGAGCAAATTGATTTATGAGTAGGAGGTGTTACAGATGAATTGTGATGATCTGAACAGCTTCCCTACACCCTATGGAGTGTGTTTGAATGCTTGGACTTGATGGAAATTGGCTGGATCACTTCATGGCATCTCAACTGCAACTTGGTTAAAACCTTGAGCAATTGACTGGTGATTATGAGAAATCAGTGTTCCAGATGTTGTTTAAGTGTTTGATCAGCTCACATATGATGTATATGAGGTGTGTGTGTGATTGGTTTGAGTGGAATTGCTCTCTAATGAAAAACCCGATAGTGACCTGCTAAGAAAGGCATTTTTGAGAATGAGAAGTGGATTTTGAGAAAGGCAAGTGTTGTAGGCCTTTGGTGTACTTAAACTGATCACAATTGAGTTCTATTTATAGTATAGCAAGTTTGTTTTGCAAGGAATAGTGAATGGCAACTGCTGAGTAGGTTTGGCCAATGTTGGCAAATGAAAATCCAAGTCTCCTCTAGCCATTGACTAGAGGTTAGGACACAGGCTGCTGGTCCCCTTGGTCTTGGATAAGTCTTGACTGAATTCAGTTGCTAATGGCTCAGACCATGCCACCTTGGTGCTTCCATTGAATGCTCCAATCCAAAATTGGAGTCTTGTCCCTATTTTGGGCAATTCTAGGTTTAGCATGTTATTTCTTGTTCCAAGGACTTTGGAGGCTTGGCTCAGTGATTGTCCCCTTTAGATTCAATCCTCAGATGTGTCCAAGGTGATGACAAGGCTTGGAATTGGCTGATTTTGGTAAATCGACCAAAAGTGCAAAAATCTGCCTTGCCTTGGCAGATTTCAACAAGGCAACTTGCCAATGTCACATCTCATGGCTCAAGTTGAATTTAGTGATGTTCTTGGCCATTTTAGAAAGCTCTTATATGATACAACAACTGTTTGATCATATTTTGTTTTGATACTTTTTGGATCCAAGTGAAAAATGTCCCTACATTTGGAAAAAAGGAAGGCAAAATCTGACTTAGTGAAATTTTCACTAAGTGTTGGAACAAAGTGACTTTTCTTGATTTTGATCACTCCATAACTCAAAATCCATGAGGAATTTGGACATAGGTCAGTATGAAGCTTTTGTAGAGGGCAATGAGATCTACAAATCAAGCTTTGGATGGAAAAAAATGGCTTTGTGGTTTAGGAGTTATGATCCTCCAAAGTTGGTACCTTTGTCACTTTTTTTCATAACTTAGAAAATTTTCTAAGTTTTTATGGTTACCCCTTTTACAAGTTATCCCATTTTTTTTCTTGATGAATGATTATTCAAATCATACATTAACATCATTTTAGGGTTAAAAATCCATTTTTGTGAAAAATCTCAAAAAGTCAAAGTTGACTTTTGTGCACAGTTGGCTTTTTGTCTGACGAATTCTAAACTGTGTAATTCTTCAGGAAATCATGTCCTTGACCTAAATAAAATTTGATGGACATGTTCCATGGGTGTTATAGGGTATGTTGAATCATGTCTTAGGGCTTGGGAGCATGTCCTGGTTAAAAGTCAAAGTTATAGTTGACTTTTCTCGCGAAACCCTAATTGTGGCTCTGATGGAATTGAGACTTGTTGCTCAAGCTTCTTGGATCAATCCATTATTGTAAATGGATCAATGTGGTATGTTAGAGATCCTCAAATCATGTCTTGAGGTCTTGGTTCATGATTTGTCCCAAAAATCAACTTAGGGGTGAATTAGGTCAAGAAACCCTAATTCCTGATTTTTGATGAATGCATCCCCTGAGGCAAGATTGACTTAATGATTGGGTTTATGAGGTTCCATGGAGCATATTAGGTTATGTTTTGGATCTTTGGCTTATGCCCAGATGAAAATTTCCATCTGGAGGCCCTGGTCGACCAAAACCATAATTTGGTGACACTGTCGATCTTGAAGCTTGATCCATTTAAAAGGGAGCAACCTTGTGCTTAATCCTTGAAGTGAGAGTCTTCTTGATCCATTGTGGATGTTTGAGAGGTTAGACAAGTTGAAGATCATGTCATTTCTTGATTGATCATTTGTCTAAGAGCTCAGAGTGGGCTTGAAACCCTAATTTTGATTGTGGTGAATGTTCAATAATTACTTGAGGAGATTGATGAGGCATAAAAGTACATCCATATTGTGATTAGGATTTACACAATGATGGGAAATCTTAGTGGTCAAAATTTAGGGTATGACAGATGCCCCTATTTAATCTTCTTGGACCCGAAGGTGTGAACGGCGAAGGTATTCAGCCATTCGAGGTGCAAGAGGATTAAATATCGGAATATCCGAAATTTTGACGGCGTCTATGAATGGTAATTCACGCATTCATCTTCTTTCGCTAAGCAATGATACTTAGAAAAGGTAAACCTCCCCTCGATCCTGGTCTTCAGCCAAGGAACTGGACTCAGTTTTCTTTTGAAATAAACCTACCCTCGATCCTGGTTTCCTACCAAGGAACTAGTCTTAGTTTCTGATGTAAACTTCCCCTCGATCCTGGTTTCCTACCAAGGAACTGGTCTTAGTTTCTTTTGTCAATAAACTTAATTGACAAGGGACGCTAGGCGTAGCGGTTTTCTTTAAACTTCTCACCGAATTTTCCTCGGGAGATGCCATTTGATGGAAAAAGTTTCGATGCCAGACTTGCTGGGGAACCCAGTCGTCTGAGTCGTAGAGGTGTACAAACTTCTCTGTTGGAGATGCCATTTGTTGACTCTATTTGGGGAATGCGAGTCCCTTGAGAGACTGCTTTCACGCTTGGGGATACTACATCATACTTTTCTCGGGATCTTTCCGGAGAAATGCCATATGATGGGATCCAATTTTGAGGTGCCGATGACCTTTTCATCAGTGGTTTTTTCAGAGAAAAATTGTTGTACCACTGAATCTCTGATTAAGAGGCTTTCTATAGGGATTTTCCTTAATCCGGGAAAGCAAGGATATCATCTTCAATGGCGAAGAGTGATGTTGACTGAAGGTTCTCTGGTTTTTCAGAGGTTCAAGTTATCAAAGTGGTTGAGGAGCCAACTTCCATCCATAAATAAACTGGAAGAGATGGATTATTCAGGCGCAGCATTTCCCGACGAGGAAAGAAACGACAACTCGATTGAGAGGACTTTTATCACTTTCCATGACTTTTTGTTTTGAACCATGAACATTCATCCGTGTTTTCTAGTTCTGATTAGCATAGAATAGGGTGTTTTGTTTTGGTAATTTTGATTGGGATGAAACAAAGGGACCTATGCCATGCCCTGAGGTCATTTTCTAGTTCCAAGTGATAGCATTAGAATAGGGTTGGAGGATTGGCCAGCAGCGTTTTAGTTCTCTTGTAGTGAAGATTTTAATGATCAACTGATATTAAGTGGTTCACATGATTGACATTAGTGGGCATTGGCTGGTGAAGCATTTTTGAACACGCGAAGGTTTATATGGTATTAGAGTTATGTTTATTACCGGATGTAACAACCACCCCAGTGGCAAAGCACACACATACACACTCGCCTTTGACCCTTAGGACGGGGGTTCGAATCCCCCTCGCCCCGTCCTTTTATTTTAATTTTCCAAAGCGCTTTGTTTTCACATATATTGTATGGTTGCCATAACATGTTAAGGCATGTGCATTGGCTAAAGTGGCGAGTGTTTTGGGCTGTACACACCAAGTCACGGGTTCAAACCCCATGGGGATCATTTCCCCTATTTTTTTAGCACTTGTTCATTTTATATATTTTTAATTTATGCTTTAATTTCAAAATTTCATAACTTGATCATTTCTTATCCTTTTTTGCTCATTCTTTTTGCAAATAACTCTTTAAAATGTCCACTTTTTGAATATAAAAAGAAATCGGTAAAAGTAAATATTTTTGAGGTATTTTATCATGTTGGAAGTATAAGACTTTTAGGGTTTCCATTATGAATACTCTTTACTTCTTTGATCCTTTTTATCATGTTACCTTGTATGGTGTTGTGAGCTTGATTTCACTTTGATATCTTGTTGTTTAATGTTTTATTCTCATATAAATATCTTTGCAAACATTCTTGCCCATGAGAACTGTTAGTCTCCCCTTATTCCAAAGGAAAGTCTTTATATTGACCGCAAGGTCATAGATAGCTTGTTCCCTTTTAACTTAGCCTTCCCAAGAGATAGCCATTAATCTCTCATAACTCTTAAACCTTTCAATCCCTTCAAAAGAGATAGCCATTAATCTCTTCTCCTTCACGACGGTCTAACCCTTCACAATCCTTTCACAAGAGATAACCATTAATCTCTTTCTCCTAAACAATCAACCCTCATAAGCTTTGCTTTCAAGCTTCTCAACCTACTTTCCCTTAGAGCTTTGACCACAGTCAAGAGCTTCTCACGCCCATTGTGGGGAACTACGAATGCTCTGATTCCATTCCCGTCAGGATACGTAGGCACGAGATGCGATGTCTTGGCGAGCATACTTAGTGTATATACCTAATAAGTGCAAAATGTACCTATTTTTGTATATAAGTTTTGTTGCACTTATTTATACTTTTTGTTAAAATCGTTCGAATAAACCCCACTTTGTATGTAAATGTGTATTTTTAGTGTATTTGTGTACCGTTTGATAGTTTTCTACTCATTTTGTAGGTATTAAGGTGTATTTGGAGCATGAGCAATAAAGTGCCGAAGACACGACTTCAAACGCGCAATTTTGAGCAACTCATCAACGAATAAGGCTCAAAATGAGGATAATAAAAACCACCAATTTGGTTGATATTTATTCATTGTTAGATAGGAAATTGAATAAGCTTTCCAACGCTTCGAACCGGGCGAAAAACGGAGTTACGGTTCACAAGTTATGGCTGAAACATTTTTCAAGGCAGCAGGTTGCGCGCTGAGCGCGCTTGTAAGGCGGTTTAACTTTAAAAAGAGCGCGCTGAGCGCGGTCTGCGATGATGACAGCAATAAATATGGGTAAAAAACACATTTTTAGGGATGGTTTTGGGTATTTTTTGCTCCCAACTCCATCAAACTTCATTTTTCTTGTAGATTAGCTTAGAAAACATCATTGGAGCTTGCATTTGGATGATCCGGAGTCGAATCTCTCGTCGATTGGTGTTGACATACCAAGAAATGTTTGGTTCCTCTTCTCTTTTCTCTTTGTAATTTCTTTTTGTTGGGTATTGTATAGTTACTATGAACATATGTATCTTTGTTGATCTTAATATTATATGAAATTTGCTTTACAAATCATTATCGATGTCTTCCTTGATCTTTTTGCATTTATGTTTGGATTTGTGCTGTGTTAGAGATAAACATCACGAATCTTGATTAGGGATGAATATCTATTGTCTAGATGCTAGATATAGATTTAGATGATAATCTTTTGGGTGTCGGAACTTAATATCTTCCGTGTTTTGAGGCGTCGGGCGCGAGAGTGACGACGAGAGTAATACGGTTGTCTCTCAGCTCAGTGTGCCAGAGATGGACACTGTTGTGAGTGATGCTGGATGATTTTGACGAGTATTACAGGTGGAGTATAATTGGTCGGTAAATTTATGTTTGTGACGAGTGGATTATATGTATGCTTGATAAGTTCGTCTTGTTGAAGAATGAATTGTTTTTATGTTTTTATTTACTTTTCCGCATTTACGCTTTAAACCATTTAAACCCAAACTCATTAGCAATTAAATTGTCGAACGGCAGTTCAGTAGCACCGATCTCTGTGGACACGATAAATTCCCAGAAAAATACTTCCAAATCTTTTTGCTTGCTTGCCGCTATACCGCAACCAACAAAATGGCGTCGTCGCCGGGGATTGGTGTTTTTATTGGATCGCATTGCGATAGTTTCTTTGTTTTTGAGTTTTGTAGATATCGTATATATTGTCTATTTTCACTTGTTTATATTGATACTTGTATATGTTTACCATATTTGTGAATTTTACATGTTTTGCATAATTGTGAATTTAGTGTATATGTTTGTTTCTCTTCACGATTGCTAAGTGTTTGGTTAGGTTTCGTCGTCGGTGAGCACTAACCGTGTAAAGAGGCAACTTGGAGAAGTGTGTCTAAATAATAGGCGTCGAGCTTACGACGTAAAACAAGCATGTTTTATCGTTTTTTGTTCCGTTATTACTTTTTCATTGCATATGAGATTGTGTAGGTGTTAAGTGGAGGCCTACACCAGAACTTTGTTGTTGTACTGATTTTTCTGGTTCTGGTGTAGCGCGCTTAGCGCGGGCCTGCACGCTCAGCGCGCTCTGCTGTGCTGAACCAGTGAATTCTTTTAATTGTTCACTTGGTTCCCCCTTCTTCCCACTTCCACCAAGGCCTTATATATTAGTAATTATTAGTAATTTTTCTAATTCTTTTGTTGTTGTTTGTACTCAAATTTTGGCTCGATTGCTTGAAGTCGCATTCAGTGATTTTCCGATTTTGAGTGTTTCAACTTGCGAATGCATAGTAATGATAGTGTTTGAAGTTTTGTACACGTTCAAGGTATGTGTTTATCGATTTCTTGACTTTAGCATATTCATGATACTTAGGCTTTTTACAAACTTTCATGCCATTTATTCTTTTATATACTTGTTCGTATGTGAATCACTTTAGTTCCCAACCTTTTTGTGAGGAGGCCTTCCATTGTTCATATATGCACGATGTACCAATATTCTTGTTTTAACTGGATTTTATTATGCTTAATCTGTTGGTTATGTTGTGTATATGAATGCATGAAAAGGATCAAGGCAATTGTTTCATTTTGAGCACAACTACCTTAGCCAAATAGTTAATTCACCTTGTGAGTGTGTGAGAATTTGTAACCCCTTTGAGCTTTTTGATCCATGTTTTTATTTGAACTTAATGCTTGTTTATGAGTATTTAGTTCACTTATTTTTGATGGATTTTGTTTTTTTTCTTGGACCTCAACTTTGTGTTGTTGTATGAATTTTTACCTTGCCTTAGAAAGTAGGGAGTATTCACATGATGATGTGGTTGAATTCAAGTTGGGGAGAGAATGATTGTGTATTCATTAGTTGGATTCTATGAGGATTGAAAAAGAAAAGAAAAAAGAGAAAAATATGACAAAGAAAAGAAAAGAAAGAAAAAAGAAAGAAAAAATAAAATCCTTGAAAAAGGAAACAAAAAGAGTTTCAATAATTGTGCTAAATAAGTAGTGTTGTTGTGTAACACTTGGGTTTGTGGAAGAAGTTTAATTGAAATTTTGTGTTTGAACTTTTGTGAGTTGATCACTCCCTTAGGTTTAGGCAAGTTTTTGTTTTGATTAGCTTTAGGAATTGCCCCTTGTTTGTTTACCCGACCACATTACAACCTTGAAAAGTCCTTGTGATTCTTGCCTTTGTATGTTCAATGTGAATTTTTGGATGGATGCATAATTTAGTCTTTTGTTTGCAAGATTGTTGTGTGAGTGAAAATACCTCATTTTATGTTTTTCATCTACCGATGATTGTTTTTGCTATGTGTGATTCACATTTGAACTTGTGTTGTTTTAGGATGTTTGGCATGATTTTTGTATTTTGCATTTGTTTCGTGATTATGTTATCGCTGTAGTTTAGTGGTAAGTATTTACTTTGTGTGTACCATTTTTCGATTGAACCATTGCATTTGTTTTCCGTTTTCAAAACTTGTTGATTCATGATTCTTTGGTTATTGCTTTTGTGTTTTTAAGTTTGTTGGCTTTGTTTGAGGACAAACAATTATGTAAGTTGGGGAGAGCTGATAAGTGCAAAATGTACCTATTTTTGTATATAAGTTTTGTTGCACTTATTTATACTTTTTGTTAAAATTGTTCGAATAAACCCCACTTTGTATGTAAATGTGTATATTTAGTGTATAATCAAGTTTTAGTGTATTTGTGCACCGTTTGATAGTTTTCTACTCATTTTGTAGGTATTAAGGTGTATTTGGAGCATGAGCAATAAAGTGTCGAAGACACGACTTCAAACGCGCGATTTTGAGCAACTCATCAACGAATAAGGCTCAAAATGAGGATAATAAAAATCACCAATTTGGTTGATATTTATTCATTGTTAGATAGGAAATTGAATAAGCTTTCCAACGCTTCGAACCGGGCGAAAAACGGAGTTACGGTTCACAAGTTATGGCTGAAACATTTTTCAAGGCAGCAGGTTGCGCGCTGAGCGCGCTTGTAAGGCGGTTTAACTTTAAAAAGAGCGCGCTGAGCGCGGTCCGCGATGATGACAGCAATAAATATGGGTAAAAAACACATTTTTAGGGATGGTTTTGGGTATTTTTTGCTCCCAACTCCATCAAACTTCATTTTTCTTGTAGATTAGCTTAGAAAACATCATTGGAGCTTGCATTTGGATGATCCGGAGTCGAATCTCTCGTCGATTGGTGTTGACAAACCAAGAAATGTTTGGTTCCTCTTCTCTCTTCTCTTTGTAATTTCTTTTTGTTGGGTATTGTATAGTTACTATGAACATATGTATCTTTGTTGATCTTAATATTATATGAAATTTGCTTTACAAATCATTATCGATGTCTTCCTTGATCTTTTTGCATTTATGTTTGGATTTGTGTTGTGTTAGAGATAAACCTCACTAATCTTGATTAGGGATGAATATCTATTGTCTAGAGGCTAGAGATAGATTTAGATGATAATCTTTTGGGTGTCGGAACTTAATGTCTTCCGTGTTTCGAGGCGTCGTGCGCGAGAGTGACGACGAGAGTAATACGGTTGTCTCTCAGCTCAGTGTGCCAGAGATGGACACTGTTGTGAGTGATACTGGATGATTTTGACGAGTATTGCAGGTGGAGTATAATTGGTCGGTAAATTTATGTTTGTGACGAGTGGATTATATGTATGCTTGATAAGTTTGTCTTGTTGAAGAATGAATTGTTTTTATGTTTTTATTTACTTTTCCGCATTTACGCTTTAAACCATTTAAACCCAAACTCATTAACAATTAAATTGTCGAACGGCAGTTCAGTAGCACCGATATCTGTGGACACGATAAATTCCCAGAAAAATACTTCCAAATCTTTTTGCTTGTTTGCCCTATACCGCATCCAACAATACCCTAGGTCCTTTACCTTAGCACATTTCCTTTAACAAGCAAACTTTAACATAACACAAACAAACAAGAGGTTCCCGTAGAGTACTACGGATACTTAGGGTGCTAACACCTTCCCTTAGTATAACTAACCCCCGAACCTTAGATCTCTTAGTTGTGTCTCTACATAGCGCACTTAGGGTTTTTTCGGTCTTTACCCTTTCCTTTGGATAAATAAAAGCTCGGTGGTAAATTTCAAGTTTTGTGATTCAAGTTAATTAATAGCTTGATATCCGATTCTCACCGCAACAGAAAATGGCGACTCTGCTGGGGACATCCTCTAAGAGGGTTAAGCCTATCTTATTTGTCTTTGTGTTATTTATATGTTTGCTTGCTTGTACATTTGTATATTTATGTCTGTATATATATGCCTGTTGTGCTTGGGTTTTCTGTATGCAAGGTTGCTACTTTGAGTGGTGAGGATAAGTCCTAACCCGGACTTGAGTGTGCTTATTATAGGATGATGGTATATTCAAGGAGGCTTTGAGGGAGTCGATTCCTGAAAAAGTTGACTTGAGACACCATCACTCAGTGAGGCCCTCTTGAGAGTATAGTCAAGTTGAACGAGTTTATTCGTGAAAACGTGCTACTCCCGACATAGGTGCCATCGATACTGAGAACCGTAGTTATGTTTAACCCCACTTGGCCTTTTAGGATGTAGTGCGGTGACCATGAGGGAGTCTATTTCTAAAATGGTTGTTACGCGATACTACACTCAGACGAGATTCTCTTGAGAATATTATTGACTACTGAGTTATTCGGGAAATCGATAATATCCGAAAGATGGGTTGTCGACTCTGAGAAATTCTTAGAACCCTGTTCTATGGATACAATAACCCTAGTACACACCCTATAGTTAGTTCTTTATCCAGACTACATGCCGTGATCTCGAACCTTTGATCCTGTTGCATGTGTTTTGCATCCTGTGTTGCATCGCATTGCATATCATTTGCATCTTTGCATGATTCATTGCATATGTTTGCCTGTCTAGTTACTCATTTCCAGTGGTCTCTATCTTCCAGTGTCACCTGTGATTCGTCAAGCTGATTCCTCGACACCGATACCGGACTAGAGCTAACTACCGACGCAAAATGTCAGAGCAAGAGGCACACAATGCTGAGGTCCGAATGGAAATCGATGAGCTTAAATCGAGCATGACTAAACTAACTGAGATGCTTCAAGTTTTGATTGATATAGGAGAACCTCCCCAAAGAACTGTCATCCAAGAAGTTTCAAGTGTTGATCCTCCACCGGTTCAAATACCACCTTCAACTTAGCCCGAGTTTGGTTTGCCACACAACTATTCTCCGCCGATTGTATCTACTGCTATGCCTGTATTTCAAGCTCCTGTTTTCGCCAAGCCCAGACCTGCAGTCCATGCCGTTCCACAGACTATTCGAGCTTCTTTTGAGAATCCCCTCTTTGAGTACAATGCTGCCACTGCTCAGGGTGAAGAGCCTGGAGACTTTGTTGAACCTGAAGTTATCCGTGAGCAGTTTCAGACTTTAGACAAAAGACTCAAAGTCGTTGAGGGTAACGACTTCTTTAATATGGATGCATACAACATGTACTTAGTGTCTGATCTTGTTATGCCTGCTAAGTTCAAAAATCCAGAATTCGTGAAGTACAATGGCCATTCTTGTCCAAGGGCTCATTTGGTCATGTATCTCCGCAGGATGACTGCTTACACCAAAAATCAGAAGCTGTTTATCCACTATTTTCAAGATAGCTTGAGTGAAGCATCACTTAAATGGTATATGGGTCTCAAGCAAAGCTCTATCCAATGCTTCCAAGATCTTGTAAATGCCTTCATGAAGCAATATAAGTATAACCTTGACATGGCTCCTGATCGCCGCCAACTGCAAAACATGACTCAACATGAGAAAGAATCTTTAAGGAGTATGCTCAACGCTGGAGGGAGTTAGCTTCCCAAGTTGAACCTCCTTTGGCTGAGAAAGAGTTGACTGGAATGTTCATGGATACCTTGTCCCTAATCTATTAGGAAAAGATGATTGTAAGTGTTTCCTCCAATTTCACTGATTTGGTTATTATCAGCCAAAGACTCGACGAAGGTCTTAAGAAGGGAAAAGTATCCAAGGCTGCGGAATCTTCCAATGCTGTGAAGAAATCCTATGGGAACTTTTAGAAGAAAAGGGAAGATCAGACTAACGCCGTAATGGTTAAAGTGAGAAGGCCTCGTCCCCAACCTCAGTATGATATTCACCCTAATGTTGCTGTTGTCACTCCCGTGGTTACTGCTCCACGACCAGCTCAAGCTTCCCAACGTCCAACTGTAGGACAAAGCCAGTACCGTAATAGGAATCAATTTGATCATATTCCCATGACTTACACCGAGCTCTATCCTGGTTTGGTTCAACAAGGTTTGATTACCATAAGGCCTTTGCCTCCTCCTCCAAATCCTCTTCCAACCGGCTATAGGGCTGATCTTCATTGTGAATACCATCAAGGTGGTGTCGGCCATAACTTGGAAGGTTGCTTTGCCTTGAAGGCTAAGATACAAGAGCTTATGAGAAACAAAATCCTCTCCTTTAAGGACAATCCCAAAGTTCAGAAAAACCCTCTGCCAGGGCACGCCAAGTGAAGCTTCAGTCGACTTCAGCCCAACTACTTCTTAAAGACAGGACAACTCATCCTTGTGTTTGATTAGTCATTAGGCCTTGTTTCTTGTTGTTTGCATCTTCCTTATTTTGTAATAGATGTTTGCTTTCAAATTATGTTTGTACTTTCAAAATTAATGAAATGAGCATTACAACTTTCAATTCACTTCATTCATGTTTGCTATTTACTTCTTAATGCTTTCTCTTTCAAGAAAAATAAAAAATTCTCTTGTCCACTTTCTTTTTGATTGGAGGGAGGATGACGAAACTTTATACTCATAATTATTGTTAGTATGCTTTCAAATCAAGACTTTGCTGACGATGTAAGGCATTGTTTCAATCCCCAAACACTGGAGACATAAGGAAGATAACCCCTCTTTAACCCCTTTCGAGCCTTGAAGTAGGAGTTTCTTTTCTTTACAAATAAAACCCCACAATTTTAACCTGGGGCAGGGTAGTTCTCAGTTAACTTAATTGTGCATTCAAATACAAGAGTTTCATGCAAGTCGCCTTTCAAGAAAAGTTTACATTCACTATTTTCCTTCGCACACAGCAAGCAAGTGTCGAAGATGTCTTTTAAGTCAAACGCCAATGATGGTTCACTGTAATCATTAAGCCAGACAGTCACTAAAAAAAAGAGTGAAAAAAATAATAATAATAAAATAAAAGTATGTTAAGTCAAAACCTATGAAGGAGACTTAGGCAAAAAAAATTGGGGCATCCCGCTGGCTGTAAGCTCAAATGACACAGTTCAGGCGAAAGTTAGGGATAACAAAAATCAATCAAGAGGTTACCAAAATTCTCAAAGACAAAACGAGTTGACTGAGGTCCTCATCAAGAACAACAAATTATTGTAAGAAGCAGTGACTGCCATCTCAAGTCCCTTGATTTCTGAACCATCATCATTACTATCATCGGTGTAATTCCTAACCTATGAGAACCTGAGTGTATAGTTTGAGTTAATTGAGCATAGGACTGGAGTTCATCACGTAGATTGGGTGGGAACAAATAAACTTTGAGCCTCTATCTTTTGTTTCTTAAACCGTGAACCAGACCACGTTATAACCCTCAAAAGACTTAACTGAAGCAACGTTATTTTGAAAGGATACTACAACGAGGTTGCAAAAACTAACTCCCAAAGATCTTTACAGATCATCTGTTTTGGCATCACGCCTTTTGCTTAAACTTCTCATTTTGGTGTCTTGAACCGTCGTGTTCAGCCCAGTGACCCATATGCTTTTCCTCTTTCAAAAATGATTGATTTCAAAAGTTGCATGAACTTTGCATTTACCTTGTTTGTATAAATACTTTTGTTTACAAACTAGCTTTCTTTTCAAGGAATTTTCAAACATTTAAGAAACTTGGTCGGTGATCCTATCAGGGGCAAGTTCCCTCCATATCCTATTGAGAATCAGTTCAAGATTTATGGTTTAATGTCGATTTCTCAGAATTGGTTTATACAGAAGATTTTTTAAAGGCTCATGCTAGGGCAAGCTTTCCCAGTGTACAGTAAAACAATCATCTTTCAAGACTCATGTTGGGGTAAGCTTTCTAAGAGCACCATTAAGCAGTCATTTCAGAATCAGACAAGCCGAAGCAATTATCAGCTCATCTACAATAGTTAGCTAATCTGGGGCAATTAACTTGAGGAATCCCCATGCAACTTTCCATCCTTCCTACAAGGATCATCATTTGATACGGTTTACCAGTGTGGCAGAGATGTGTCCGACAATAGCATCTCTAGTCCCCAGACAGAATGACAGTGATCTCCGTGTTGAGGAATCAGTATTCTAGTCATGTCTTCCCCCCAAAAAGAGTCGAGCTGTGTCGTCAGCATCTGCATTTACATTTGATCATATATCATCTACGTAATTCATATACATATGCATATCATGAGTGTTTCATCCTCATTTGCATTTCTATTGAGGTCGTGTCGTTATCCACGTCTTACCTTGTGGTTAAAGTCCAACTTACTTGGCGCCTACCAAAACGTTACTTGTCCTTTCATTCAGTGTCATTCCTGAATGTTATCATTTCCTTGTGCATCTAATCCTGTTGATAGATGTTTATCTTCTTTCATTCCAGTGCTATTCCTGAATCTTTATATTCTCTCACTCCATTGCCATTCCTGGATGTCCGTCTCTTATGATTTCCAGTATATCTTATTCCTCTTGTTTCTCCCAGTGATATTCCTGGGAAGTTTGGCCTCTCTTTTGTAATCCCCATCAAATATGCTTGGATATCTTTCAGTGTCATTTCTGAAAGTCTTACATGTTCATTCAGTGCCATTCCTGGATGAGTTTTCTCCTTTGCATTCAGTGCCATTCCTGGATGTCTTTCTCACTATCATTCGATACCCCTCCTGAATATATTGATTTACTTTCACTTTCAGTACCATTCCTGAAAGTTCACAGTCATTCAATGCTTTCTTGGATATTATGATTCCTTTTATCCAATGCTTTCTTGGATCTCACCTTTTGTCTCATTTACATCTGATGCATTCTCAGATATTGTGAGTCATACCTCTCACCCAAAGCCATTATTGGATGTCTGGTTTCTTTACCATCCGATGCCTTTCCGGATGTGTCTCTCTTTCTGATGTTTTTTCAGATCGAGTCTTTGTTCACTTTTATCTAAAGCCATTATTAGATATTGTGAGTCATACCTCTCATTCAAAGCCATTATTGGATGTCTGGTTTCTCTATCATCTGATTCCTTTCCGGATGTGTCTCTCTTTCTGATATTTTACCAGATTGACTCTTTGTTCACTTTTATCTAAAGCCATTATTAGATATTATGAGTCATACCTCTCATTCAAAGCCATTATTGGATGTCTGGTTTCTTTACCATCCGATGCCTTTCTGGATGTGTGTCTCTTTCTAATATTTTACCAGATCGAGTCTTTGTTCACTTTTATCTAAAGCCATTATTAGATATTGTGATTTGTACCTTTCGTTCAAAGCCATTATTGAATGTCTGATGTCCTTTTATCCAATGCCTTTTTGGATTGCCCTTCTTTGCTCATCTTTATCTAAAGCCATTATTAGATATTGTGATTGGTACCTTTTGTTCAAAGCCATTATTGAATGTCTGGTGTCCTTTTATCCAATGCCTTCTTGGATTACCCTTCTTTGCTCACCTTCATCTAAAGCCATTATTAGATATTGTGAGTTATACCTTTCATTCAAAGCCATTATTGGGTGACTGGTTTCTTTGCATTCAATGCCATTCTTGAATGTAGTCTCTGTTCACATTCATCTGATGCCATTCTCAGATATTACGATTCGTACCCTTCCATTCAAAGCCATTATTGAATGTCTGATGTCCTTTTATTCAATTCCATATAGTCTTGTTTGCTCACCTTTATCTAAAGCCAATATTAGATATTGTGACTTGTACCTTTCATTCAAAGCCATTATTAGATGTCTGGTTTCTTTTGCCATCTGATGTTTTTCTGGGTGTGCCTTTCTCTGTCTTTTCTTGAAGATCCCGTTTGAACTCTTCAGTATAAGAAAATCCCATAAAATCTTTTGTTGATGTTTATCCTTATTGATCCCCAGTAGAGATCATGTCTTTCTGGTTCCATGCCCAGTAAAGAGTGTGCTTTTATTTTCCCTAGTGTTTCCTCAGAGTCTTCCCGTTGAGTCTCTTTTGTTGGTCGGTCTGTATCCCCAATGAGTCTTTCTCGTGGATACTAACCTTATCCTTCCCCAATAGGCTCATCTGTGGTGGTTTGCTCTTTATTTCTAGTATCTTGTTTGTCTGCATTCTTACACTATCATGACATCATATCATCATACTAGAAGTTCATGGCATGTCAGCATTTGCATGTCTGCTGTTTGTCCCTAGCATCTGCATTCCATCTAAGGGCAAAATTTTTGGTTTGCTATATTTAAATACCTTTCACCTTGATGCCCCGAGGATCTCCATTCCTCGCGTCATCCGGTAAAGCTATTTAAATAGGGGCAACTGTTGTACCCCAAATTTTACCCCTTAGATGTCATAACATTTTGCATTGACATTTAGGATCAATCATCTATGCATTGTTAACTAACCACTTCATTTTGCAAGTTTTGTTTTTTTTTTTCTGTGGAAAGCTAGGACTTATACCAAGAGGAGGACAAAGTCTCCTAAAGAGGAGAAGGCTCCCAAATGTAACTATTGAGCTCATCTATATCCTAAATGTTTCAATCAACAAGAATTCAAGTGTGACTGACTTTCATCACAAGTAGCTTGAGCCACAAGTTCACCCTGCCTCCAATTAGGGTTTTGTTATGACAAGTCAACCATTGCCTTTGGTATTAGGTCAAGAGTTATTCTCAAGCCCTGGGACGTGACTCCATGCGATAGTAGACATCCCTGGAGACCCTCTATGAGCCTTATATGTGATTGAAGAAGCAAGATCATCAGAGATCATTCAAGTGCATTCACAGTTGAAATTAGGGTTTTGACTGAAGCCCTAATCCTTGAGACTTTGATCCAGAATGAAACATCCAAGGCCTCAATCCATCATAATATGTCTCATTGATGACTTAAGATGTGAAAGATCAAGTTTCAAGAAGTTTCTTGCACAGGAAGCAAAGTTTGGTTCATGAAACTTTTTAAATGTGGAGATTTCACTACTTGTGTAAAATTTGAAACAGTCATAACTTTCAAACCACACATCCAAATTGAGTGACTCAAAGCTCAAATGGAAGATATTTCCATGATCTTCAAAACATATTAGAGGATCCTCTTTCAAAAAGTGCATGGTTTTTAAGTTACAAGACTTGGAAGATAAATCACCCTTTGGGACTTAGTGAAATTTCAACTTTTTCACCATTGTTTGCACATAACTTCAACTCAACGTTTCATGTAGTTCCAAGCCTCAAATAAAAAATCCTTGAACATGAAAGTTGTAGAGGGCATTGAGGGCTTTCCAAAAAATACTAGAACTCCTCCATCCATTGAGTGAGCTGTGAGATTCGGAGCTCCAAAGTTAGGGGTTTCATTTCTTAAAACTCAAGAAACCAATTTTGGCATAATGGCTCAAAACCTTCTCTAACCACCAAAAATCCATGTTTATGAGTTCTAATGATGGATTCAAGTTTGAATTAAGCTTTGCCATGGAAATTCAACATGGTTTGCATTAAAATATTGTTTTGTGTCATGTTTATGCAAGTTGTAGCAAGAGAGAGAAACTTTCAAAGGAAACCAACATTGTTTATTCATGGAGCTTTGGACCAATCACTTCTCACCAGTCTGATCAGACATAACCACATCAGCTAGCAGTGATCTTTGGAGATTTTGGTTCAGCAAGCATGGTATTTCACACGATGGAAAAAGGCAATGTTGGTACTTTGTTCAATTTTGGCCATGCCTTGAATCCTCTTGCTTCCCCTATAAATAGCAGCCTGATTTCCATGCATTGGACACTAATATAGTTCATAGAACACTCTAAAAATCTCTGAGTTGAGCTTGGCAAGTGAGAAGGAGAAAAAGAAGTGCATTGCAGGCTGTTATTGATTTGAGAAGTTCACATTTTGAGGGTGTAGTGGACATATTCCACTAGGTACTGTTCATTCTTTTACTCTTGTTATATTCCTACTGACATATCATACATGCTTGCAATTGAAGTAATCTTGATTTAGCTTTGAATGTGATTGTGTGATGCGTGAAACTAGCAGCTGTTGGTTGAAAGTGTGTGTGTATCAAACAGTGTAGAAACCCAAAAATACACCCTTCATGCTGCTTGTGTGTAAATTTATTTTGTTGAATATATTCTTGGTTGTTGAGCATGTTTGGGTGAATGAAAGTTTGTTACTGAGTACCATTGTTTTGGATCTGTTTTGATAAATATCCATTATTTGTCTCAAATTCACATCCTGTTATGTATAAACCATGTCATGCCATGTAAATTTTGTTTTGACCCAAGTTGATCTTAAATATAGAACTAATGTGTGGAACTGCTAAAGGCTATTGTCTTACATTGATACCATGCTGAAATGAGGAATTGTCTTTCTTGCCATGAAGATAGGTTGTTTCATTTGTTTTCTAAGTTGTGCTTACCCAATCATGTTCATATTGCTGTCATTATTAACTTGTGTTACAAAACCATAAAGTCTGTAGAATTTGCCATGAGTCCATGAACATGTACTATCCTGCTGAATCTGTTGTTCAAGACATGTATACAAATTTTCAATTACTCCTTAATGTAAGAATGTTACTAAGCTTTGTCCCCCACTTTGGTGTGCATAAATCCCTTGCTTTGAGAAGTAACCAGACTGTATGAACCATTGCATTATTTTGGTGCTCAACTGGTATGTGCCAACTATTGTTGTTCTCTTGAAATGTTGGTTTGTTGCCCTGCTTAACATTCAGATGGCATGTATATACTAATGTCATATAAATTGTTTCCTGAAACCTGTTTTTGTTATCATTGTCCATTTGCCTGAGCTATTACTTGGTAAGACATGTTTAATAATGATGTATGATCACCTTCCTAATGTATCCATGCTTCATGATGAGCTTGAGTGTTTAAGTGTTAAAAAGCAGGTTTAGAAGGTTTGGAGTAGCATATCTGTTTGACCAGATTTGTTGATGTCTTTCTGTTTGTGCCATATCCTAATCATGCTTATTGCTGGTACATTTTAAGTTTGTTTACTGGTATATGTCCTCTTGTCACCATCTATAAAATGTCATTGCTTTGCACCTTCATGATATGGTGTTATTGAATCAGTCCTTGACCCTATGATGTTTTCATGTGTAAATACTAAGGAATAATGTTCAAAAGTTGTTCAGGTTTGTGATGGCATGCTAAATATGTTATTTCTTTGATTACATGTCTATATGTGACCTTGGTGCCATATACCAAGGCCTTCCTTTAACAGTCCAACCCTTGTGTAATTGATAATGTGTGAAGCTAATAGTTTGTGTTTACACACTGCTAACATATTAGAGGAACAACAGGCAGTGTCATATGATAACTTGTTAATGTCTGTTCACACCCCTTCAATACCTGATACTATGTTATTTATATGGCAAGCTCTGATAACATGTATGTTGTATCTCCATTGTTTAGAATCTGTTAAAGGATGATAGTATGAGCAATAATACGTATGGTTTGTAACTTATGAATACTATGTCAGAGCATGTTAACACAACTTGGTTTGTCTCTATCATGTTGCCATGTACAGGCTTGAATGAATTTGATTGTTCTGTTCACATGGCAGCAAGATCTTTTGGTTTGTACATACTAGCAGAGTTTTGTTTACATCTTCCGTTATATGACTTTCATGTCCATTAATGCACCTCTTCCAGTTCACTTTCCATGACTTTTTGTTTTGAACCATGAACATTCATCCGTGTTTTCTAGTTCTGATTAGCATAGAATAGGGTGTTTTGTTTTGGTAATTTTGATTAGGATGAAACAAAGGGACCTATGCCATGCCTTGAGGTCATTTTGCTAGTTCCAAGTGATAGCATTAGAATAGGGTTGGAGGATTGGCCAGCAGCGTTTTAGTTCTCTTGTAGTGAAGATTTTAATGATCAATTGATATTAAGTGGTTCACATGATTGGCATTAGTGGGCATTGGCTGGTGAAGCATTTTTGAACACGCGAAGGTTTATATGGTATTAGAGTTGTGTTTATTACCGAATGTAACAGTCACCCCAGTGGCAAAGCACACACATACACACTCGCCTTTGACCCTTAGGACGGGGGTTCAAATCCCCCTCGCCCCCGTCCTTTTATTATAATTTTCCAAAGCGCTTTGTTTTCACATATATTGTATGGTTGCCATAACATGTTAAGGCATGTGCATTGGCTGAAGTGGCGAGTGTTTTGGGCTGTACACACCAGGTCACGGGTTCAAACCCCATGGGGATCATTTCCCCTATTTTTTTAGCACTTGTTCATTTTATATATTTTTAATTTATGCTTTAATTTCAAAAATTCATAACTTGATCATTTCTTATCCTTTTTTGCTCATTCTTTTAGCAAATAACTCTTTAAAATGTCCACTTTTTGAATATAAAAAGAAATCGGTAAAAGTAAATATTTTTGAGGTATTTTATCATGTTGGAAGTAGAAGACTTTTAGGGTTTCCATTATGAATACTCTTTACTTCTTTGATCCTTTTTATCATGTTACCTTGCCCATTTTGATATAGGGATGCCTAATGCATATGGTTTTAACCTTGTATGGTGTTGTGAACTTGATTTCACTTTGATATCTTGTTGTTTAATGTTTTGTTCTCATATAAATATCTTTACAAACATTCTTGCCCATGAGAACTGTTAGTCTCCCCTTATTCCAAAGGAAAGTCTTTCTATTGACCGCAAGGTCATAGATAACTCGTTCACTTTTAACTTAGCCTTCCCAAGAGATAGTCATTAATCTCTCATAACTCTTAAACCTTTCAATACCTTCACAAGAGATAGCCATTAATCTCTTCTCCTTCACGACGTTCTAACCCTTCACAATCCTTTCACAAGAGATAACCATTAATCTCTTTCTCCTAAACAATCAATCCTCATAAGCTTTGCTTTTAAGCTTCTCAACCTACTTTCCCTTGGAGCTTTGACCACAGTCAAGAGATCCTCACCCCCATTGTGGGGAACTACGAATGCTCTGATTCCATTTCCCTCAGGATACATAGGCACGAGATGCGATGTCTTGGTGAGCATACTTAGTGTATATACCCTAGGTCCTTTACCTTAGCACATTTCCTTTAACAAGCAAACTTTAACATAACACAAACAAACAAGAGGTTCCTGTAGAGTACTACAGATACTTAGGGTGCTAATACCTTCCCTTAGTATAACCAACCCCCGAACCTTAGATCTCTTAGTTGTGTCTCTACATAGCGCACTTAGGGTTTTTTCGGTCTTTACCCTTTCCTTTGGATAAATAAAAGCTCGGTGATGAATTTCAAGTTTTGTGATTCAAGTTAATTAATAGCTTGATATCCGATTCTCACTGCAACACAGTGATGTAGTTCAGTGTGTCTAATGCCCATGGTGTATTTATGGAGTATATGAATAGGAACTTTCATCCGTACTTGGATCACTTTGTTGTAGTGTTTATTGATAATATTCTGATGTATTCTAAATTGAATGAAGATCATACTGAACATCTTCGAGTTGTGTTTTAAGTTTATAAAGAGAATAAATTGTGTGCCAAGTTATCCAAATGTGAGTTGTGGTTGTGAGAAGTGACCTTTCTTGGTCATGTGATTTATAAGGGTGGGATAACAATGGATCCATCTAAGGTAGACGAAGTGCTACAATGGGAGGCTTCCAAGTCAGTTACAGAAATCAGAAGTTTTCTGGGGTTAGTTGGTTACTACAAAGATTTATCGAAGGTTTTTCAAAGTTAGATCTACCTTTGACCCAGTTGACCTGAAAGGGTCAAGTTTTGTGGGGGATGTCCTGTGTGAAGAAAAATTATGAGAATTGAAGAAGTTGACAACAACACCAATTTTGATATTACTGACCCGACAAAACTTTTTGCAGTGTATTGTGATGCATCTAAGAGGGGTTTAGGTGGAGTACTAATGCAGAATGGACATGTGAATATTCATGAGAGGAATTACCTTAACCATGATTTAGAGTTGGCAACTGTAGTATTTATGTTAAAGATATGGAGACCTTATTTATATGGCTCTAGGTTCGAAGTATTTAGTAATCATAAGAGTTTGAGAGATATGTTTGATCAGAAGGAGCTATATATGAGACAGAGAATATGGTTAGAGTTTTTGAAGGACCATGACTTTGGTTTGAATTACCATCACGGTAAAGCCAATGTTGTAGCAAATTCTTTGAGTCGGAAGTCCTTGCACATGTCAACATTAATGGTTAGAGAGTTGGATTTGATCAAGCAATTCAGAGACTTGAGCTTGGTGTGCAGGGTGACTACTAATAGTGTGAGATTAGGCATGCTGAAGTTGAACAATGGTTTTCTTAATGAGATCAGAGAGAGTCAGATGCTGGATGTAGCTTTGGTTGTTCGTTTGTCATCAATTAACCAAAGTGAATATGAAGACTTCCGAGTTGACGATAATGAGATCTTAAAGTTTCAGAATAAGGTTTGTGTACCTAATATGCCAGAACTTAAGAAGACAAGTTTAGAGGAAAGCCACAAAAGCAGTTTGAGTATTCATCTCAGGGCTACTAAAATGTACCAAGATCTCAAGAAGATGTTTTGGTGGCTAGGGATGACGAGAGATATTGCGTAGTTTATTTACGCGTGTTTGACTTGCCAGGAGTCGAAGATTGAATAATAGAAGTTGTATGGACTGATATTACCGTTGGATATTCCTGAATGGAAGTGGTATAATATCTCGATGGATTTTGTGACTGTTTTTCTGAATACTCGTAGAGGGAGCAATTTGATATGAGTGATTATGGATATACTGACTAAATTGACATATTTCATCCTGATTAAGATCAGTTTTTCATTGTAGAAGCTGGTTGAGATCTATATTAGTGTGATTGTGAAACTGCATGGTATTCCGTCGAGTATTATTTCTGATAGGGACTAGATATTCACGTATAAATTTTGAGAGACTTTGGAGGAGGCTTTAGGTACTAGATTGAGGTTGAGTTCTGCCTATCATCTGCAAATAGATGGTCAGACTGGGAGAACTATCCATTCTCTATATGACTTATTGAGGGCTTGCATCTCAGAGCAAGGAGGTGCTTGGGACAATTATACGTCATCGATCAAACTTACATACAATAACAACTACCATTCTAGTATTAGAATGACACCATTGGAAACTTTGTATGGTAGGAGGTGTAAGACTCCTCTGTGTTGGTATGAGTTTGGAGAGAGTGTTGTACTTGGACCAGAGAATGTTCAACAGACTAATAAGAAGGTGAAGATGATCCAAGAGAATATGAAAGCATCACATAGCAGGCAAAATAGTTATCATGATAAGCGGAGGAAGGCTCTTGAGTTCCGATAAGGTGATCATGTGTTTTTGAGAGTCACTTATGTGATTGGTGTTGGACGTGCGCTGAAGTCTAAGAAGCGTACTCCTCGTTTCATTGATCAGAACTAGATTACCCAACTAGTTGGATCTATTGCCTATAGAGTGACATTGCCACCATCACTTTCGAATCTGCATGATGTTTTTCATGTATCCAAACTTAGTAAGTATATTTCTGATCTACCTCATATAATCCAAATGGAAGATGTTCAAGTGAGGGATAACCTAATTATTGAGGCATCACCTATGAGGAATAAGGATCGAGAAGTGAAGCAACTCAGAGGTAAAAAGATTGCTTTGGTGAAGGTTGTTTGGGGAGGATATGCTAAAAGAAGCATGACGTGGGAACTGAAGAGTCGGGTGAAGGAATCTTATCTGAATATGTTTTCGCTAGGTAATTTTCGAGGGAGAAAATCTTTTTAACTGAGGGAGAGTTGTAACACCCTAATTTTAATTTAATATTTTAATTAATTATCAGAGTGTTTATTTTTGTGATGTTTGATTTATTTAAATTATTCTGCATTATTTGTGTTATTTTAGTGTTTGGGGAATTTATGGGTATTTTAGTAATTTAATAATTACTGGAAATATAGAGTTTCTGAGCGAAGAAATAAAATAAAATATATTTAAATTATCAGAGATAATTAGATAATTTTAATTATTTAGTAATAATTAAAGTAGGGTTACATATGTAATAGGTCCCTTAAAATATCCAAACTTTCAAGTTTGGTCCCTCAAAAAATTTCCTTCAAACTTTGGTCCTCTGAAAGTTTTCCGTCCCTAACTCTAGTCCCTCCCGTTAGTTTCCACTAACGGAGGATGATGTGGCGTGCCACATGTGTAAAAATCACTTGCCAACTGTGTATTATTATTATGCCAAGTCAGAAATGTTTTTCCCTTCTATTTCTCCTCCACCTTCCTTTTCAACGATTAAAACCCTAATCATCTTCATCACTTTGTGCGTTGTAGCTTCTTCATCTCTGCTCTTTTCTCCTTCCTAATCCTCCTCCTTCTTCATCATGTCCACGTCATCTAGGTTCAACAAGGTTGTCTCACATCATTCCAAGAGTGTTACCAATAGTGAAGGAAAAAAGTGTGGATGCAAGGGTACTTTGATTTCCTACATGTGCAAGAAGGGAAAGAATCAAGGTAGATTGTTTTGGAGATGTCCTTTTTGGAAGAATGAGGGTACTTGCAATATGTTTCTTTGGGGTGATGAAATTGCAGAAGGGAAGGAAGATCTGGATGTTGAATGGAGCAAGGATGAGAGGGATATGCAAATTGTGGAAACCTTTAAGGAGTTTTACGATTCATTAATGAAGAAGAACAATAGGTTGAAGATGAAGCTCAAGGCAGAGGAATTTTATGGAAATTTGAAGACTGTTTGTGTTATAATTTCAGTATTGGTCAACATGTATTTTGTTATTATGTGTAATTGTTGAATTGACTGAATGATATGTATTGTTGTTTTGTTATGAACAAATTGGTTAGGAACATGTAATGTTGTCTTAATGATATGCAATGTTGTTTTGTTATGAACAATTCTTCAATAAGTATTGTTGTTCTGTTATGATTTGGTTAAGTTATTTGGTTAAGTTTGATAAAATTGTTTAACACATAATTTTGTCTAAATGATGTCTAATGTTGTTTTGTTATGAACAATTGTTCAATATGTAATGTTGTTTTGTAATGATATGATTGACTTTATCTTAAAACATTGTATTGTGTTGCAATAACATAACAGTGACAATATACCAAAAGAGTTGTATACCAAAATGACCTATAATAAAGTGACCATAAAATGACATAACAGTGACAATATACCAAAATACTTGTTATAATTGCATACCAAAAAAGTATGTTGGTCCAAAAGACCTCACCAGTACATTACACCAGAATAAGAAATAGTATTTTGGGCCTAAAGACCTCATCAGTACATTACATCACAATTGTAAATTCATAAATTCAACAAAACATCATATCAGTTGATCATAAACATCAGTTACACAAAACTAGTATGCCCTTCATTGTGTTTGACCTTTGCCAATGCTGCAGTCATCTTCAGGTATAACCACTAGATTATCAGGTTTTTTCTTGGGTCCGGTATGTTCTTAGTCTTCAGTGACTTTAATCTCTCACTATGTCTTTTTTCAGCCAAGCCATTATCTTGTGTTTTCTACCTGCTTTGTGCCCTAAACTTTAGTGGTTCACTGCTGCTTGGCCTAGACAAATTTGTTCTTATTCCAGGTAGTTTGAAAGGAGTGTTCCTACACATTTTAGGTTGCCTCCCAAAGAAAACTTTGGGACCACCTTGCCTTGGCTGAGATGTCTTGAGAGGTGACTTGTCAACTCTCAGTGGTTGAATGTCCAAGACATCAGCACCTGTTAGTACAACAATAATAGTCTCATCCAATGTTGTTGAGTTTTCCACGACAGTACCCTCAGGTTCATCTAGATCCCTTGGCTCACTTGCATCCTTGACAATAGGGGCATCATCCAATTTAACAGACTTTTGCTCACTTGCCACATTTTGATCAGTTGCTTCCTTCACACCATTTACGGTTGCTTTATTTTGATCAATCGCCACATCCACATTCTTCATATTTGCCTCATCTTGATCACTTACCACATCCACATTCTTTACATTTGCCTCATTTTGATCATTTACAGTTGCTTCATTTTCAGCACTTGACACATTTTTATTCTTCACAATTGCTTCCTTCTTAGTATGATCATTTGCTTTATTTTGATCACAAGCCACATGGGCATTCCTCACACTTGCTTCCTCCACAACGAGACTTGTTTTCTTCAAAGTTGATTCCTCCACATTGACACTTTTTCTATTCATAGTTGCTTTTCCTTTAACAGTAGCCTTTGAGGTATTTCCATCCTTGACAGATCTTACTTTACCTGTTCCCACCTTTTGACTTGTCTCATTGGTCTTTACTTTCTTTGGTTCCTTGTTTGTTGAACCCTTAGGCCTCCCCTGCAATATACAAGTATGGAAAAGTTCAGTATTAACATATTAACCACAGTATGACACATTTAAAACATGTACATAAGTTGCATATCTATCATAGTGGAACCCTTGCCCTTTTTTTTTATGCATCATTAGTTTGACTTGCTTGTGTAGGTATTTGCTGAGTTGCTTCTGTAGGGTTTTCTTGACTGACTTGAATAACCTTTGTTTTAGCTTCCACTTCTTGCTTCCATTTCTTGCATGTCCTTTTGTTATGGCCTAGTTGAAAACAGAATCTGCACCTATGGTTTGTGTTAGTTCTTTGCCATTTATTTTGGCTCTCTTCATCAGGTTCCCTCATTCTCAGTTTCTTAGGCCTACCTGGGCCACGTTTAAACCTAGGTGGTAGCATTGCCTCATTCTCAGTTCTAGGCCACTTGTTATGTCTATTTAGTGGGGTAATTACCTTACTGTAGCATGCTTGATAAGTGCTCTTGTGATAGCATTTATGAACATACTTTACAGGGTCATCTACCTTCCTATAGATGGCAGCCACAACATGTCTAGAGGGAATACATACAAGTTCCCAGAAGTTACAAGAGCAAGTTTGTTTTTCTAGATCTACCACAAAACTATCAGTAAACAACACATGAGTCACTTGAAATGTTAACCTACCAGCATATGTAGTTGTCCAACTAGCACTCTTCTCTATTTCCCTATCCAATCTCCTTAAGGGTTTTGTCATTATGTTTCCCTTATAACCCTCGACATTTTCCTTAAGAGTAGCAAACCTCCCCATCAAATAATTCCTAATCCACTCAAACATTGTAATGATGGGTTTGTCTCTTTGTAATAATATGGTCGCATTAAAGGACTCACTCAAATTGTTCATTAAGACATCACATTTTGAAAATATTGGAAAAGCATGCTTACACCATTTTTTTTGAATTGCCTCAATCCACTCACAGGCATCCAAGATGATATCCTTAATCATGAGCATCTTTGCTTCATGAGCTTCATAGTAGGTAGCTTTGGCAGCAGCCATCATAAGGTCTCTGAACAAGGTCCCACCTCCAAATTTCTTTTTGAAATTTGCATATAGATGCCTTAGACAGAACCTATGTTCATATGCTAGATACTCTTCTTCAAAAACCTGCACTTGGCCATAATCAAGAAAAATAACAACTTCATTCACACAATGTAATGTATGCAATAAAATAGGATCCATCAATATAATAGGATTACCTTTTGTTGGTCAGATATAAAACACCACCTTTCATCTCCTATATCTTCAATTAACAACTTCATAAACCAGCTCCAAGAATCCCTTGTCTCCATCTCAACCACAACAAAGGCAATAGGTAGGTATTGGTCATTGAGGTCTCTCCCAACAGCAATCAAAAGAATACCACCATATTTATGCTTCAAATGGCATCCATCCAAGCCAATGAAATGTCTACATGTTCTTGTCAATGCTTTCTTAGTGCCATCAAAGGACATATAACATCTCTCAAATCTTGGTTTCAACCCTTCACCTGGAGAACTTGTATTGATTTTAAATGTATTACCAGCTGAAGCCCTTTTCAATTCAGCACCATAAGACCATATGAGGCTATACAGTTTGCTTGAGTCACCTTCAACAATGGCTCTTGCTATCTGTCTAGCCTTAAATGCCCCACATCCTGGGATTTCTGTTGTATACATTTTCCTTACATCAACTACTACCTCAGTTAACCTCATCTTAGGATTATTTTTCAAGCCATCAACAATTACTTTAGCAACCCACTCAGCTCTAGAATTTCTGTTAAAGAATTGTCTGCCACACTTGTGTTTTGCAAACAAAGTTTTTATCATAAAAGTGGTTGAGGTCTGTACCCTACTACACAACACTGTATAATCACATTTCTTCTTGTCTTTGCACACAACCCTACATCTATTTTTATCATTTTTTTCAAACTTTACCTCCCTACCATTCAACACACTGTGTTCTAATATGGCATCCTTGAACTGCCTTAAAGATGAAAACTTCATCCCAACTACACAATAAATCTTCCTCATTATACCTCAAAACACAAGGCCTTTCATCACAACTATCATCATCCCCACCACTGTCCAGCTCATCAGTCAAGTATTCATCCTCAATAACATGTTCCTTTCCCATCTCTTCAGTTATAAATACCTTCTTCTCTTGTTGAGTATTGACCTCTTCAGTTGCAACATCTTCATTTTTATGTTCCCCATCAGCCCTATTCAGAAACACCTCATCAAGGCCTTCCTCAACACCAGCCATTATCTTCTCCTCACTATCTTCAAAATGAACATCTTCTACAGAATCTTCATTAGACTCTTCACTTGATGCACTCATATTGTCAGCATTTTCCTCACATTTAGCTCCATTTCCTTTCTCTCTAATCCTATCCATAAATGTGTCTTCTCCTTTAACCTTAGCCTCACAATAAATCTCAACATCACACTCATATCCTATGGCATACATGGCTAACTCAAGCACATCTCCATCATCCTTAAATACTTTTAAGTCATTTTCAAGTAATCCTTCCTCGTGCTTCCACCACATCTTAACAGAAGTGTGATCAAACTCAGGTTCCAGCTCCTTACTAAGTCACAAGCCTCAAAGAAGCTCCAATACTCAGGATCCTGACCCTTAAACACATACACTTCCCCACCCTCGTATTTTAGGTTAGTGTCTTTTACAAAAGAGCCCTTTATGTAAAAAACAGCCGTGAACTTATCCATTACCCTGTAGACAAAAGTTAACATAACTTTAATTTTAACATTTCTGGACAAACCAAACTAAACCTAATATTTACTAACCGTAACGTTTACTAACCGCAACGTTTACTAACACTAACAATCAAAAACAAAAATTGAAGTCATGGGACCACTATTGCAAACATCTATTAAAGAAAGAAAACAAACATGACACCACTATTGCAATCAACAACAAGAACAAAAGTTATGGGACCACTACTGCATACATATCATTAAAGAATAGAAAAAAGGGAACAATGGCAGACAAAGACACTTACCTGGGACCACTGATGCGAAACGAACGATGACTCTTTAGGACCACTTCGCACGGTTGATTTCTTCCTTGAACACAGTGACACCAAGTTGACAAAGGAGAGATTTCTTCTGCTAGGGCACAACGACTATAAAACTGAAATGAAACACAAGTCTCTATTTCCACGTTTTCTATTTTACACAAGATGTCTCTTCAGCTACCTTTGAAACATTTTATATTTTACAGAATTTACAGCGTGGCAAAATAAAAACACATAAACAAACAAAACGTTACACATGGCACGCCACATCATCCTCTGTTAGTGGAAACTAACGGGAGAGACTAGAGTTAGGGACGAAAAACTTTCAGAGGACCAAAGTTTGAAGGAAATTTGTTGAGGGACCAAACTTGAAAAAGTTGGGATATTTGTAGGGACTAAAAACTTATTTAACCCATTAAAGTAATTAGAATTATTAGAAATAGTTCATAATATTATGGATTTTTATTAAATATTCATTTAAGTGCAATTTTTATTTAAATCAAATAAAAATGTTACATTTATTTGGAAAGTATTATTTTATAGAATAAAACAAAAATTGAGATTTCACGTTAGAAATTATCTGAATTAGAAGGGATGTGTGATTGAGGGGTGTGAAACCCAATTGTGATATTTTAGGTTAATATAAATTCTAACATGAGGAGTTGAGCTTGGGTACGGGAAAAAATAAAAAAAAATTGGAAGCGATCGATCGTGAGGATTTGGAATACGCAGAGCTTTGAAAAACAATCGTAGGAAAGTGAAATCTTCAATTTTGAGGTTGGGGGAATTGCTTTACCTATGAGTGATAATTAGGCAGCCGGGATGGTGAGGGGTCCTTACCCTCCCATCAGCGCCATGAATGATCATGTACTTTCTTCAATTTTCTATAATTTATGTAATATGTTTGGCCAAATACAGTTTGAGCGAAACCCCATTGGCATCAATCAAATAAATATTTTTATTTCTATATGTCATTGTGGTGACCAAATGGGATTTGGGATAAATCCACTATGGTAACCGTAATATGGTTTGTTATTGATGATGCAATATGAGTTTGTATATTTTGGTGATGAAATTGTTGTTCGTTATGATTAGCTTGTGAAATTGAGATATTTTAGATATATGATTTTTGTCAATTTCTCCAATTTTTGTAAAACTGTGGGATATGTAATTTTTCCCAAATTATCCAAAAAAGTAAAAAAAAAACTTATTTTCCGAAAAACCGGGCCTTTTGACACAAAATCGAAAAATCATATTTTTAATAAGAGGACCGACTGAGTCACTTTGCGTTGACAGGCGATTAACCCGACGTGATAGCGGCAGACGATGTTCGGAAGAGCCGTGCGACGACAGGTGCCGCAACAATGCAGTACGACCGCGTGTCGGCGATGTCGGTAGGTCAGTCGCGGATGGCATCGGCAGTTCGGGCCTGGCGTGAGTCCGAGTGGGTTTGAGCGTTTTTCTATAATTTTGAGTTCGGGGAGTTTTCACTGATTTTTGAGCAATTTTTGACATCAATGACTTTTTTGTTACCTTTGGGTCAATTTTGAGTTGTTTGAGTTAAATTGTTGGCCCTTATGAATAATAGAGTTATCATATGTGAATAATTGTCAGTAAGACAATTTTGATGACTTTAGGGTGCCTTTGAGTACCTTAGAGTTGCTATTGAGTTATAAATAATATAATAACTTGTTGAGATGTTTTGGTTGATTTTGGAGTTGTTGAGTAATAACATACTCTTACTTAATTTGAGATGTGATATAATTATTTATATAAGTTATATTTTTGAGATGAGTAATCCGATGGGATTACAGTCAAGCCTGATTATTGGCAAACTTATGTTTCAAGAGTGGAACCTATTTGGAGTATGATTTTGAGATGATTTTGATGATTGTTTGCTATACATGATCATGCATGCATATATTTTGGAGATAGGTAGGACTTTGGTTCATTGAGGTCAGGTTCATAGAGGAAACATGACTGTCTCATGTCTAGATAGGGATACAGTTCAAAGAAGAACCAGAGACAGGAGCAATCAGTAACATAAATTTGATCCCAAAAACCTGATACCAACATGCATATTAAAGGAGAAGTTTGTGCATTAGCATTTGCATTATGAATTGGAATGTGATTGTGTTTTGTGATAATAAAAATACTTGTTACTATTTCGTTTACCATCCTGCTGTTAATTTTCACCATTATAATTTGTAATGTGTATTGTCACTCCTTTCTTGTTTGTTTTGTGTGGCTTTTGGAATGTTGTACAAATACTCGACAAGAGTAATTACTTGTGAGTTGGAAGATGGCACTGCAGTTTTATTTCTTATTTATTTATTTACGCTTTTAGTTTGACATTGCTATAATTTTGTAACATCGGGGGATGAGACGTATTTGTTTTGGGTTGATGTTGGATTTTATTTTCCTTGAGTATTTCCTTTGAATAAATATTTGAAGTTATGTTATATTTTGAGTTCCGCTGCGAGTTTATTAACTTTAACAGATGAAAGTATGTATGTTTTGGTTGAGTAACATCATATAGTATGGATTTCTATTTTATATTAAGGGTCAGGGTTTAAAATGTTACATTGCACGTATGGTGAACATCATATAGCTTTCAACACTCTGATGATGGTGTACCAACTAGAAAACATATTAAAGCCTCATCAAGAAAAGATAATTAAGATTGAAATGCTTATATGATTGATGCATCCGACAAAGAATCTTGAAGCCTGAACTAAAGTGTGAAAGCTCATTAAGTTATGTTTTTCTGAGTGCCACACACACACACACGCATATACGCACGCACGCGCGCACACACACACACACGCACACACACACACACGCACGTGCACACACACACACAAACCTTAAAAAACCTTTTCAAACTTTTTTATCTTGAAAATTGTTTTCCAGGTCAAGCCAAGTGATTAAGAAGCAGTTCAATATCTTTCTAAATCTTTTTTGAACAAACCAATTGATTGGATACTTAAGCCAATCGATAGGCAAAAATATTATGAGTCATCCAATCGATTAGAGCATTAAGCCAGTTGATTGGAGATAGCCTAAATGATTAACCAAATGATTAGGATAACACCTTAATGACTTGTAACAATTATATATCAAATATTTCCATGTTGGCAAGGCAATCAATTAGAAATGACTAATCTATATGACCGAACCTTAAGCTAATCGATTGGCTGATTAATTCAACCCATGGATTATTTCCTTTCCAGTTTTTCTAACTCCTATATAAAGAAGACCTGCCTCCTCTTTATTTCACGCTACTTTCCAAGGCTTTTACATTTTATTTGAAATTTATCTCTCTATTTTCTCTCTTTCTATCACTAAGAAATATTTCTTTTTACTTAAAGTTGGCATAGTGCTTCCAAGTGAAACTTTTCTTGTGAGGAAGAGTTTGTAAGTGGTTGTGTTGTTAGTTTAAATCTTGATAGTGTGATACTCGTAGATTGAGTTTGATTTGTGAAATAAACCAGTCATAATATCTATATATTAGTTTACTGAGCTTTGGCAAAAATAATTATGTTTTTGGTTATTGAGATCAGACTGAAAATCCCTAAGAAGGTTTGTTAGTAAACATGTGCTATCTTTGGCTGGGGATAAGTCTATAAAAATCTCAATATCAGATTGTATAAATGTTTGTGGGCATAATCTTCAAAAACTCAAAGTTTATAGTCAAATTCTCAAGAAGATCTCTTGGGGACAAGACTAGGCCAATGTTCGACCAAACCTGTATAAATCTCTAGCGCAATCTATCTAACCGTATCCTTTTAATTTTCACTACTATTTACTCTTAAGAAACTACTAACACAATTTTAAGTTTAATCAAGAAAAATTTAAAAGTAATCATGAATATTAAATACACAATTCACCCATTCTTATGCTTGAACTCACTTGTCCAATATTAATCACTACCATATCTAAACTTTACACAACAAATCGCCATAAACAAAATAAACCTAACAACACATGATTTATAAGAAAGCAGTAAAAACCTAAAACATGAAACTATAAATAAAATTCAAAGGAGTCAGGGAAAAAGAAGATTGCACTAGGGTTTATACTGATTTAACTTATTCATCCTTGCTTTGCACCAAATATGGTCTTCAATGGAAGACCCTTGAAAATTCATAGTCTTCACTATTTTGACAATTTTACAACACGCGTTTTCTAAAATTATGGAGCAAAATCATGAAATTTAAAACATAAAGTAACAACTTCAATTTGAATCTTTAGTTCTTCCATTGTACAGAGCTGGTGTAGATGAAATCTCAACACCTTCACTCATACTTTATTGTCCTCTTACTCATATAAAAAAGTTTCTCCAAGCACCCTTCTGCAGCAGTCTTTACTCGATCCTACCGGTACCTTGTCGGTGCTCTTCACTTATCTGTATAAACGAAAACTCTGAACTTTGTTCGATATAAACCTTTACTCAGTTCTATCGATGTCTTAAATGGAGAATAAATCCTTTCTTTTGGCTCGTGCTGGATTGTCAATTAGCAACAATAACATGCAATATTAATCTTGACCTACGACTCAAAAACTTCACAAAGATCAATGATTATAGATGCTCCTCTATTATAAATCTCACTTTCTCTAAGAATCGAGAAGCAACTAACTCATGGTATCTTACTAGAGGTTGAAGATGAATGCAAATTCAATTGAATATTTTTATTTGGTGTACTTTGAATGTTAAAAAATCTATTTTGAAAGACTCTCAAAGTTATGATGTTACCACACCTTTTTTTATATAAAAGACACAAGTGATTTGTATACGTGCTTGAGATAAAGTACTAGAAGTGAGTAAAAACACCCATTTGATTTGAGTTAAATTTAATGATTATGATTCAAGTTAAATGAGGGGATGAATTTGAATCAAGAACTTAAAACCAAAAATTTGACAATTTGATTCAAATTAGTGACTTGAATAAATGAAGTCTCTTATTTTAATGACACTGAAAAAATTGAAGCCCTGATTTTGAGATGAATTTTTTTATTCGAATAAGACTGTAGCTTGATTTAAATCAAGTTTGCTTTTGATTCAAGTTAGTGAGTCTTTTGATTCGAATCATATTGGCAGGGGCAAATCGTGTTTTCACATTCATTTATTTATTCAAATCATGCATAACCATGTCTCGATTCTCAATTAAAAAAGTTGTTATTGTAAGAAAAATGATGTGGTACAATTGCCAATCTTCATCAGGAACATGAATCTTATGGTTACTCACGTGTATAGAGAAGACAATGTTTCTGCTGACTCCTTTTTCATCCTTGGGCTAAGTTTACTTAATAACACTTTTTTGGGACGAGATGCCCCATATCATTTGTAAAGTCTTATTAGTAACAAGTTAAGTCTCCCCTTAGAGAATGAACTTTTAGAAACTCTTCCAAAATAAAATCACTTAAAGAATGAATTTTTCAGCCTCATGTATTTCTTGTCCGTGACGGGCTTTCCCATGGTGTGACACATCTTTGTCGTGAATTTATTTATTGATTTTTCATGTGTTTATTACCTCTGAAGTGATTGTAAATCAGTGGTATATAATTTTTAGGTAAAATGAGTGGTATTTTATCACGACCTTATATGTGTTTTAGTTATTCATTTATACCAATGAAAAAATAATCAAATTATTAAATTTATTGTATCTTATGATCTAAATAATGACATGTTGTCTAAAAGACCACAAACTTTTGTAAGAAAACAAAAACTATAGTTTAGACGAAATTTTTAGAGAGATTAAAAATAAAAGTTGATGTGTTTAGAAGAATCAAAAATATATTTGATCCTACTATATAATTATACAATTTCTAATTAAATAACTCACAAAAACCAAATTAAATTGTGTATTGAAAACTTTTTTATTTATTTTTTATTTTAAGAAATTAAAGAACGCAATAGTTGAAGACGAATTATCAAACTACTAACTTTTAAGTTTGTTTAATAATTTGTATCACTCATCATACAACAATAGTCAATTACAATTTTTTTATCAATAAATGTAATTCTTTAATAAAAAACTAATATATATTAAGATACAAATATAATTTCATTTTTTTTTATGATTAATATTGACTATAGAAGAAAATCACAAATTTTTGCACTATGATAACTTAGACATTTATTCTATCAAAAGAAAAAGTGACACTTCTTTTATATTTATGATCAATTTGTTTTACATACCTAATAATTTTGTCGGTATATATACACTTAAAAGCCACTTAAATGTACTTGAATATACATATAATTACTTAAACAAGTTAAAACCATTTTTAATAACACCAAAGCTTTAAAACAAATAACATTTTATATTAAGAAACAAAAACACTTTCTTTCTGTTTCCCATCATTTCACTTTCTTTCTCTCTTTTTTCACACATGGCCTTTCTGTCTTTTATTATCATCATCTCTATTTCCTTGCTGTGTTTGGTTGGTGAGCCCCCACAGTGTTTTTCTAAACCTCTAAACTCCTAACCTATCTCTCTATTTCCTCTCTTTTCTCTCACTCATTCACTCACTTTCACATCAAAAAGTCACAAAAAACAGCTTTCATTTTTACACAAAAATAGTCTTTTTTTCTCTTCCATTACAAAACATTAACTAGGATTTGACTTCTAATGTCTGTCTCACTCATTGGCCACTAGATTTTTCTTAGCCACAAGGAGTGATGATTTTCTTGAAGATTATTGGTGTTTACACTAAGAAGCTTTCTTGTTTTGTTGGTTGAGACTCAAAGTTTGAAGCTTTGGTAGTGTTTTGGTTTTTTCAGTTCAAGTAAATTTGTGACAGCTGTTGAAACTCCTCAAATAAAGACAGGTTTTTTAAGGTAATAATTGTCTTTGTTTGTCTTGTTTCTTGTGAATATCATTTGAAATCCAAAAGGGTCATGGATCTACCTCATAGAATCTCAATTTGATCGTAGGTTTATTGTTAGCAAGATTTGTTTGTTGAGAGAGAGATAGGGAGAATGAAATGCATAGAAGGGTAGAACTAGAAAAAGTTTGCCATGTTTTGAGTGAGTTTTTACCACTTTGGCCTTGTTGCTTTTTGCAAGGAGTCTTGAGAGGAAAGATTTTCATTTTGCAACGGTTGAAATCTTCAAAGCTGCTTTAATAACACCAAAAACCCCAAGTGAATATTTTTCTTTAACAAAGCCAAACGTGCCTCCAAGTTTCAATTTTTTAAGTGACCCTTTTGAAGAATTTCATTGCATTTCCTTCTGTTGCAATTTGTGGTATGATATAATATAGCATTGGAGTTATAATACCCTTGAGCTGAATTGTCAAAATTGTCCAAGTGTGTCTATCCATGAAGGTTCCTTTTGCAAGCATAGTGATGCTTGTTTTGCTTCTTTGCTTTGTATCACTTCCTCATGTTAGAGCTCAATCTTCTTCAAATAGTGAAGCAAAAGCTTTGGATGTTGTTCTCCAACAATATGCTTACAAGTCTTTGGTGAACCCTAAAACAGGTACTATTTACAATGCAACTCAACTTCCTTCAAATTTAATTGGAGTTAAGGTTTCGGCATTAAGATTAAGAAGTGGAAGTTTAAGGAGAAAAGGGTTTCATATGTACAATGAGTTTGATATTCCAAATGGACTAATTGTGAAACCTTATGTTGAAAGGTTGGTTTTTGTGTATCAAAATCTCGGTAATTTGTCCAACAAGTATTACCCTTTGCCTGATTACACTTACTTGACACCAGTTTTAGGACTATTAGCTTACGACGCTTTAAATTTGTCGGCTACAAATTTACCAGAACTCAAAATAAATCTTTCTGGTGACCCTATATCGGTCAAGTTCCAAGATGTTAAATCAGCTCCTCGTGATAGTGTTGCGAAATGTGTTTGGTTTGATTTGAAGGGTGATTCCAATTTCAGCAATGTAAAAGGCGGTAACACATGTTTTACTTCGCAACAAGGTCATTTCTCTATAGTTGTTAAGTCTGGTGGTCCTCTAGGGCCGAAAGATCGAGGAGAGGGTGGTGAGAAGAAGAGTAATAAAAAGGTGTGGATTATTGTTGGTTCGGTTGTTGGGGGACTAGTTTTGCTGGTGTTGTTTTCATTTCTAGCTTTGTGTATAAACAATTACAAAAAGAAGAAGAAAATGCAAGGCATGGAAAGAGCTGCAGATTCAGGAGAAACTCTTCAAATGGCTTCTGTTGGAGATACTAAAGCACCTGCTGCATCGGTTACAAGAACGCAACCAACGCTTGAACATGAATATGCACCTTGACATTATACTTTTTCGCACAATATTTAGTGTTCTGGTCCTTTCATATTCAAGTTAATTTACTGCAATCCGAAATTCTTCTAATCACCCTTTTAGATTTTGATTGTCTGCGGTCACAATCTTACACATTCACGTAGTCATCTCACCAGAGGACGTTGGATCGAGATCAGGTAGTGCATAAAGCAAGCGGGTTCTATTTGTTCTTAGACTCGAAAACACCAAGCTTAAAATCTACAACGACAAATCTCGATCCAATGACCACCAATGTGATGACTGCGTGAAATTGCTGACTTGAGGTAATCGAAATGCTTTTTCTTTTGGTACAACTTTCTTTCCATGTTTGTTTCACATAGGAATTTTTGTGTACATCTGTAATGCTTTTAGTTTGTTTCATGATTCATTGTGGTGGTAATTTAGCAGTCCTAAAAGTGTTGATAATGCCATGAATTCAGTCATGCTCCATTGAAAATGAATAAAAACTTCAACTACTACTTGTGATTATTTAATTTGTTATTACTTTCTGTCTTCACATGGTTGAAAATTTAATAGCTTGATATAAATGTTGTGGTCACACTGGCTTTCAGTTTCCATCACTTCTTTTTACACTGGCTTTTTAGTGTTCACATTTACTCATACATACAACATATCAAACAAAAAATACAATTTTCTTTTAAACTTAGTATCCGACCTTTAAACCGACTAATCAAAGGAGATTAATTCTACCACTCACTAGCGGGGGTTCATTTAAAGACACAGCAAAATTCTGTATAGACTGGCTTAATACAAAGATTGTTAGCACGAGATTTAAAGACAGAGCAAAACTCTGTATGGACTGACTTAACACAAAGATTGTTAGCACCTAGCAGAATTCGAACATTAGAAGAGCACACAAAATTTTTATGGCTAGTTGTGACAAATTTTCATCGATAACCTCTTAAGCGCATAACATGCCTAAGAGTTAGAAATCGAACTCATGACCGGTTGTTTAAGGTGTCTGGATCTTTAAGCACTTTGGCCAACCATATGTTGCTAATTTTTAAGGAGATAAAGATTAATGGCTTAGAATTAGAATAGAAAAACAAAGTACTTATTGAAGGAGCCTCTCCTAATCATTGCTTACATTTGTTTTTATTTAGTTTCCAAACACAAAGACAAAAGAAAGTATATAAACAAATAACAACACTTTGTGCTGTTGTGTGCTGGCAATTCAGTGGTCATCTATATACAACTGAAAAGTGAAAAGGACATTGTAATTGTAATTATAATTATAATGCAGGCAACAATGTCAGAACAGAAAGTAAAACTTCATAGTTTTGACAGCAAATACTTCTTCTCAAAATTGGATCCTTTACTACTACAACAGCACAATATTGCAACTTCTTCTAGACATTGGATTCTCTAGAGAAAGAACAAAAAACTTTTTTTCAGCACACGGGAAAGAATACTATTCTAGTGCCATATAACTTTTCAGCTGTTAAGCCATTAAAACACTCTCAAATGCAAACAATATTTAATGCTAGTTCTTCTTTTTCAACTGATATATAGCATATGAAATTTGTAGAGTATGCAATGATGCATCTTAATAATGATGTAGACTTCTAAGCTACTACATTCCTTTAATAAAATAGAACTATAGTTTTGTATGAGTCAACTACTCAATCTTTATATATAATAATAAGGGAACAAAACAAAGATGATAGATGTTTTTAGCTGCACGGGTGAGGTAAGTGATGAAGTGAGGCATCACATTCACAGCTCAGTTCCACCAGCACTGGTCAATCATTTTTATGTCTTTTAGCTCTAGTATACACAACTTTTATCCTAAATTTCTTTTTTATTTCTATTCATTCTATATTGCTTAAGTTTTGAGACCATAACTCCATTCATTAAAGGCCATAATATGTCAAATCAAAATTCAAGAAGATATATCTGTTGTCAAAAAGGAGTTATTGATTGGTAAAATGTCGATATTAAAAAATTGACATCAAAATAAGCATGCACACTGTTGAAATTAATCCAAATTTTTTTGGAAATTCTTATTCAATCTTGATCTCAAAATTGTTAACAAAACACGCAATGACAACGAAAGAAAAGTGTTAAGAAAGAAAAGAAAGAGAAACGTTGGAGAAGAAGATGAACAATTTTCTGCATAGAAGTCTCTGCCTATAAATTGTAGAAAATCTATTATTTCACTTGCAACTGCAAACTGTGAATACAATTTCTCAATTCTAAGCTTGTTACAAAAAATAAGAGTTTTTCCCTATTTATAGATTTAGGTTAGCTTGCATCTGCCTATAAATTCTGGAAAATCTATTTTTCACTTGCAACTGCAAACTGTAAATATGTTTTTTCCTATTTATAGATTTAGGTTAGCTTGCACCCAAGCCAAGACTCAAAACTATAAAACCCAAAATAGTTAACATTACTAACTTGAATATATATATAATTACTTAAACAAGTTAAAACCATTTTTAATAAAACTCAAAACTATTCAACATTTTGCTCAGTAACTTCATGCCCCCTTTAATATTCAATATTTTGATCAGTACCTTCATGTTCCTCTTAATATTAAATATTTTAATCAGCAACTTCGTGTTTCCGTTAATATTCAATTTTTCTATCAATAGCTTCAAATTGCCGTTAATATTCAATATATTGATCGGTAACTTCGTGTTCCCGTGCCTTCGCACGGGTACCCGTCGGTGACGCGCATTTGTTTTCATTTAAAATTTGAAAAACAAATAGAAATAATAAAAATCAGTAAATATAAAAAACATCATTTATATTTTTTAAAAAAATAGAACCAATACCCGCGAACATCGATGGATAATTTTTATAAAAAAATTTATGCAATAATTTAGTTTTATAAATAGCAAATAATATCATAGTATTTGCAAATATTATTTTAACTATATAAATAAATATTATTAACATAAATAAACATATTTTATTTAAGTATTATTACAAATATATATTTCGTAGGATACTCATATCAGTACTCGTGTGTTCGCCTGAGTACTGGTGTGTTATGCGCATTTGTTTTTTTTTTAAAAGATTAATAAAAATTAGCAAATATAAAAAATATAATTTATATTTAAAAAAAAGATAGAATCAATACCTGCGGGTATCGATTGGTATTTGTTATAAAAATATTTATGCAATGATTTAGTTTTATAAATATAAAAAAATAACATAGTATTTGAAAATATTATTTTAATTATATAAATAAATATTAGTAACATAAATAAATACATTTTATATAATTATTATTACAAATATCTATTTTGTGGGATACCCATAACACGACCACTAACATTTAATATTTTATGTATGGTTAAATATAAAATCCTAAAATTTTAAATATATTTACCATTATTTACCAAAATATATTTCTTAGTAATACATTGAAGTCATTTTTAAATATAAAAATGTCAATATTAAATGTATTTATATCATAATGATATTTTAGTACTAATCATATCATACAATCACACATATTAATTACTATAAATACTATTTAATATAGATACCTATTTATGATTTAACAAATATTGAATTGACAATAAAATAAAATTTTATAATTAAAATAATATAAAAATGTAATAAATAACAAATATTTATTTATACAAAATTATTTAGAACTACACAAACAATATTGATCACTAATCATTAGATAATCTAATAAGAAACAAAAACATAAGCACCAATATATATAAACCAAACATAATTTAATGGTATATTTTTCTCGTATATAAATATTATTTTTCATTTTTATTATAAAAAATATATATTATTTTTGTTTTGATATTATTTATAAAAATATTTGGATCAATAAAAAATTTATTACCATTTAAAAAAATTCATTTATTAATTAAAAAATATTTTAAATTAATTTATAAAAAAGTATATATATATATTAATTTAGTAACATAAAAAAATTTAAAAATAATTAATTTAGTTTTATTAAAAAAACTCATTACTATTTTCTTAAAAAATATTGTATCTTAAATTAAAAATAATTTCAAATTAAAAATATTAATAACATTAAAATTAAAAAAACAACACATTTTTCTTGTATTTGAATTGATACATTGTTTTATAAATATTTACTTTTATTGCACAATACTGTAATAATTATTGTAATAATGATAGTATACTACAAACGATGCAAAAAATACCAACATTATAGCATAAGTTGAAAATTTAATATCAGTTATTATTTATCTATTTTTGTCAAGCTCATTTATTTATCTTTGATACATAATAAAATGTATTGAATCTTTAATGTTTCACTAACTGAATCTTTAATTTTAATTTTATTTTACAAATAATTTAATTATATTTTATAATCAATATAATACATTATGTCAAAAACATAAGAATGAATATAATACAATATTAAAATATGCACTATCATTTTTGTTATAAGCACTTTTATTTTGCTTCAAGTATTTGAGAGATTGTGATAAAGTATATAAAAGTATCTAAATTTCTATTAATGTTAGTGAATAATAAAAAATTAAATGACAATTAAATTAATTGACATTAATTAACTACGATAAAATAAAAAAAGTATTCAAATTTCTATTGATGTTATAGAATCAAACTGTTTTAAGTATTAAATCAAATTTTGTAGCTATTATCCTTATACTTTAATATTAAAGTCAAAAAATAATGGAAAGGTTTGCATTAAATTAATTAAAATATTCAAAATTAATAAGATATACGAAGAGAATCAAACTGCTAACTTTGTTTTCTAAAATGAATTTAAATGTTTAACTCCCGTTAAATGAAATTTACTTGAAAGGTTTATTAGATAAAATAAATTTAAAGATAAAATAGATACAGGAAGAGAATTTTAATATTTAACAATTAATATACTTAAATAATTTATTGTATTTCTTATTTTTTAGAAAAAAAAAAATTTAATTCCGTTATAAATAAGGTTGGGGCAGTAAATAATATTGCCTTTGTTCCTATATAAGACATTATTTATTAAATTACAGGAATTAAAAAAATGATATGTATCAACATTAATAGGAATTAATAATTTTTCAAATTTAACATGCAGTTGATTTTTTTTTTTTTCTTAAAAAGTTGAAAATTTGAAAGGTACATTTAAATATTTTAAGACTAGTAATACATTGGTTCAAGTTTTCCAAAAGCTACGACGTCCTTTGGAGAACTTCAATTGTAACACTGCAACCGCAACTGTAACACTGCACCCGCTTTTAACGCAACGACTACAACGACAACAATCACAATTGTAACGTCAGCAACAGAAGCAATCACAATTGTAATGTCGCAGCCGTAATGTTTGTAATGCTGCAATTGCAACGACAACAATCACATTTGTAATGTCGCTACCATAATTACTATAATATCACAACCACACTTGTCTTTCCCACACTGCAAATCATCAAAAACACTACAATGTTAAAAAAATAAAGAATCAATAGATACAACAAATAATTCAACACATAAATCAACTTTACACTACCAAGGTTGCAAACTATCCATCTAAACCAAACAACTCTATATATTAAATTACTTTAAATATGATTCTTGCAATCCAAGAGGAATGAACAAATATACTGAAATATCAGAATTGTGATAAATTTCAAAAACTACCTCAAACATCACAAGAGTAGACTCAATCACACGTTCACTGATCGATGCATTTGTCGTGGCAGCAGTTGCACTTTGATAGTCCAGTAACCCATCATCCTGTATGGCACCTAATTTTCTAGATTAGTTTCCTCATATTCATTTAAAAAAATATCAGTTTTTTAAAGTATTTTACATGCACAGTAGACATTATAGCAAGTTCTACATATCAAAAAGCAATATATGTTTTGTATTAACTTTTGACATGAAAACTTCAATTATATTAATAAATCACAACCAATCAAGTACGTACCAGCAAAGGCATTCCTTTTTGGACTTTCCCGAATCAATATATGTTTTGTATTCACTTTTGATATGAAAACTTCAATTATATCGGTAAATCACAACCAATGAAATACTTACCGACAAATCTGAAGCATTCCTTTTTCTCCCCTAACGCTACAACAAAAGAAGTGGTAAAAGTATCGGCAGCTCCGATTGTATCGATGACTGTTTTAGCAAAAATGGCTGGTTCTTGAATTGATTCTTCTTCTCCTACTTGCAAGGAATGAATACACATATAAAGCATTCAATATAAATCTCAAATTTAATCATAAAAGCAGAGACCAGCTGTGACTGAGTATTTAGACCAAGATCTGCCAACAACATTGCTTCAGCCAATTACTGCATATTTAAACCAAGAGCTAATTAAATTCTTTCAAAATGTATGCCAAAATACAAACTAAAAATAATAATGACTACACAGTTCTTGCCAAAATACCAGTTACTACATACTTCTTTACACCACGAACCTTCTTGACCTTGTTCTTCCTCTCCTTCATTTGGTTCCTTGACTTCTCAACCTTAGTATCAAGCCCATTCTACAAAATTCAAAATGAACACAAATTATAATTCCCAACAATACCAAAAAACTTGTTGATGTTAAGTTTACATAACATAACAAAATTCAAAATGAACACAAATTATCATCAAACCTTAATGAGTGACAGTAATGGAAGTATGATGCAAATTCTGTTGGATAACTCTAACACAAGGCCTGGAATAAGCAGTAAATTCTTAGTATAGGTCACGAAGGAGCAGATAAGCACTAAAAAGAGTGCATAACAATTTAACTTGCATAAGTCCAAATAGTTACTGCCAATAAATATCAATATAATTGTCAAATAACCAAGTCACAGTAGCATCAAGAAATTCATAATAGTTAGTACAAATCAGTATCAAAATGCAATCACTTTTAGAAGGAAATCGCTTATTTTAAAACTCTAGTAAGTAAAGTATTAAGAAGATATATTGACAGAAACAACCTAAGCTGATTTACATAAAACCTTACCTGAATTGACATAAGTTGTAGAACGTTATTAAGAACCTTTATCTCATTGTACTTCTGCTCAATTTCAAGAACCTTATAACTTGCTTCATCATTGATCTACAAAAGTTCACAAATTCAGCGTCAAAACAACAATCAAACAACAATTCCCCATTCAATAATTGGAACCATAATTTCCAATAACACAATTCAAATCACACTATGTAAGCATAAATTGCAGAGATCAAAACATTTTCTAATTCAAAATCTTCAATTGAATCAATATACAAGAAATTAGTATATAATTAAACAATAAGGAGAGAAAAAAGCAGTTATGAAAGGTATGACGAAACCTTTTCGAGGTTGTCTTGGATCTCTTGCAACTTCTCGATAGAAAGGATGAGTTCGTCGTCAACATCTTCAGGATTCTCGGAAACTTTCTGCTTTTTGACCTATCTCATACCGTCTTCGCCTCTTTCTACAAACTTTCCAATCATAGCATGAATCTTCTTCTGCGCATCTTCCTTCATGTTACACAACTCTAATACCTGCTTCACGAAAGGCCTTCTGTAACAGATCTGGATTTAGAGTTCAGTTGTCCAAACAAAGGAAATGAATACATTATTATACTTACAAAACAAATCGAAAGTTTCTAACAATCTGTAACAGACCTGGATTTAGAAAACCTTCAAGATTTTAGAAACATAGCTTTGACAATTTCACCTTCTTCTCCGTTCTCTCTGCTCCATCAACCCTAATAAAATCAACAACAATAACAAATTGAATAACAGATCAAAAAAAATTCCAGTTCCATAATTGCAAAGTAGATTTGAACATGAACGTACATGGTAGAAAAAAAAAGAATGATATTATACGGCTTTGAACCCGATATTGTTGATAACAGATTTGGATTTATTTTTTTTACCGTTCATCATTACGATTTGTAAATCAATGTCGCAGAGCATCGATTGTTTTATTTGATTTCTATAGGTAAAAAAGGAAGAAAGAAGAAGACGAGGAAGAAGGAAGAAGAAGAGAGACAGAAAGAGAGAAATCACTATGAGAAAGAGAGAGAAATCAGAGTGAGAAAGAGAGAGACATAATGGATGTGGGAGAAAGAGAAAGAGTGAAAGGAAGAAGAGTGAAGATGGTTGATACTTTGGAAAAAGAAAAAAAGTAAAACGAAAGTGGTGTTAACTACGTGACACGTGTCCAGAAGGGCAAAAGAGTATTTTTAGTGTTACCAAATTTCTTATATGGTAGATAGACCTAAGTCGAAATCCTGTGTGAAGGAACCTCCTTCGACACTTCGACACAAGGAATTACAACTCAACACACCACCTAATTCATTGTGTCTAAGCTGTCTACACTCATCATGGCTCTTAGTCTTCTGAAAACTTCGACCTGCATTCCCTTCGTAATGATATATGCAATCTGATTCTCAGTTCTGCAGTGTTCCAGGTTCATCTTCCCTTCTGCTACCTGCTCTCGAAGATAATGGAACCTCATTTTGATGTGCTTGCTTCGACCGTGTGCTATTGGATTCTTCGCCAAGTTGATAGCTGACATGCTGTCGATCTTCATGGTAATTGCTCCATGACTCTTCCCTGTAATCTCTTTGACCAAGTTTACCATCCAGGTTGCTTGACATGCACAAAGAGAAGCAGCTATATATTCTGCTTCGCATGATAACAATGCCACTACTGGCTCCTTTCTCAAACTCCAAGCAACTGGTGCACCACCTAACATAAACACATATCCAGCTTTGGATTTTCTATCCTCAACATCACTACAGAAGCTAGAGTCGGTGTATCCCCCTAACTTGCATTATTTCTCTTCATCAGCTGCAGGAAACAAAATGCCATAGTCGAGAGTCTCTTTCAGATACCTCAGTATCCTCTTCATTGCTGCTAGGTGTGATACCTTTGGCTTCTGCCTAAATCTACTTACCATACCCACATTGCATACTAAGTCAGACCTTGTGTGACAAAGGTATCTAAGTGACCCAATAAGTCTTTTGTATTAGGTTGGGTCGACATCATCTTCATATGAATCCTTCGACAGTTACAGTCTGGTCTCAGCTGGAGTCGAAGTTGGGTTGCAATCTTGCATCTCAAATCTCTTGAGTATTTCGCCTGCATATCTTATTTGGTGCATCATCAAACCTCTACTAGTCTTGTAGAATTCGATGCCAAGGAAATATGAGAGATTTTCCAAGTCTGACATTTCAAACTCCTCACTTAAGTCATGTTTGAAATCTTTGATCTCTTTCTTGCAACTCCCTGTTATCAACAAATCATCGACATAGAGGCATAGTATAAGCAATTCATTATTGCTTCTCCTTACATACACTCCATGCTCAGTCGTACATTTCACAAATTCCTTCTCCCTTAAGAAGCTGTCAATTTTCTTATTCCAAGCTCTTGGAGCTTGCTTAAGTCCATACAGGGCTTTATGCAGCCTGTACATCTTTCCTTCTTTGCCTCGTTTCACATACCCAGCTGGTTGTGCGACATAAACTTCTTCATCTAAGGGGCCATTAAGGAATGCACACTTCACGTCCATATGACATGTGTGCCAATTGTTCATATTTGCTAGACCAACAACCAACCTGATTGTTTCGATCCTAGCAACAGGTGCGAATACTTCATCGAAGTCAATTTCTTCCTTCTGAAGAAATCCTTTCGCCATAAGTCTCGCCTTGTGTCGAGTTACTTCTCCTCTAGGATTCACCTTCACCTTGTAAACCCACTTCACATCAATTGCCTTCTTGCCTTAAGGCAATTCAACAAGTGACCAGGTGTTGTTGACTTCGATGGACTCTAACTCCTCATTCATTGCTTTCACCCACTTCGAATCTTTCAATGCCTCAGTTGCATTGACTGGTTCGACATCTGCATAGAAAGCATAATGTACCAGCTCACCCTCTTCATCAACCACATCATCTGATGTAATTACACATTCTTGCAACCTTGCAGGCATGTGTCTTGTTTGCCGAGGTCTGCGTGGGCCTGCTTCATCTCTGACTTGTTCCTGTCGAACTTTTCTTTCGACTTCAGTGGCTGGTTCTTCACAAGAGATTCTCACTGAATCGTTCTTGACATTATCAGTCCAATCCCATTCTTTAAGCTTATCTATGATCACGTCCCTGCTGATCACTACCTACTTATTCACTGGGTCGAACAACTTGTAACCTCCAGTCGAATGATATCATATCTAGATCATCTGATTTGACTTGTCATCAAGCTTCCTTCTCAACTGATCTGACACATGTCTATGTGCTATAGATCCAAACACCTTCAAGTGACTGAGGCTAGGCTTGACGCCAGACCAACATTCTTCTGGCGTGATTCCTTCAAGCTTCTTCGTCGGACATCTGTTCAAAATATATGTTGCTGTCGAAAATGCTTCTCCCCATAATTCTTTGGGTAGATGCTTTCCATTCAACATACTTCTCACCATGTTCATGATGGTTCTGTTCTTTCATTCATCAATTCCATTTTGCTGTGGAGTGTAGGGTGGCACCACCTCATGCACAATCCCTTCTTTTTCACATAATGCATCGAACTCTTTCGAAACATACTCTCCACCACCACCGGCCCTCAGAATTTTCAACTTTCGACCACTTTGTCTTTCGACCATGGATTTGAATCTGGAAAATACATCGATCACATCACTTTTCTTCTTGACGAGGTAAGTCCACAACTTTCAATTGTAATCATCTATGAACGTGACAAAGTATCTGTTGCCACCAATCGAATCCACCTGGATTGGATCACATACATCAGAGTATATGACTTCCAGAATTGCCTTTGACTTCCTTTCTGCATCCTTGCTGAAGCTATTCTTGTGTTGTTTCGACTAAACACACTCTTCACAGACTTCACTTGGAGTGTCGATTTCTGGTAATCCTGAAACCATATTTCTTCTCTTTAGCTCTCTGATGTCATTGAAGTTGAGATGGCCTAGTTGAAAAATCCATAACCACTCATCTCTGCTGGCTGCAGTTGCTAGGCACTTGTGCTCCATCACTTTGAGTTCAATCTTGAAGGTCCTATTATGAGACATTGGAGCCTTCAAGATCAACCTACCACCTGCGTCGGGGACTCTCATCATCTTGTCTTCGACAACTACCTTGTAGTTTTTTCGACCAGCTGGCCTATACTGAGCAAATTACTCTTCATGCCTGGTATGTACAACATATTGGAAATTGTTGACCTCTTGCCGTCTCTCCTCATAATCAGAACATCACCAACACCTTCAGCTACTAGAGTGTTGTCATTTGCAAACTTCACTGTGTTCTTCGATGAGGGCTTCATGTTGACAAACCAATCTTTCCTTCCAGTCATGTGTGATGAGCATCCTGAGTCCAAGTACCACTGATCTTGGAATCTTTCTTCATCTCTTGTTGTGACCATCAGCAACATCTCTTCTTCTTCATGTTTCGCCAGCTTTGCATCAGTTTCTTGATTTTTCTTCTTTTCTGGACAGTCACTAAAATAGTGGCCATACTTCTGACTATTGAAACACTGAATGTGACTTTTGTCAGATTTTTGACCACCACCTCTTCCTCTACCTGCAGCACCACCTCTTTGGTTGCCTTGATTCCAGGGTTTTCTCTGATTCGACCAGTTTCCTCCTCTACCTTTGTTGCTATTCAAGCTTCCTTTGCCTTTCCTTTCTTTTTCTGACTGCGCCTGCAAAGCCATATCACTCTTCGACTTTCCTGCAACTCTTTTAGCCATCCTTTATTCATGAGACTCAAGCGTCCCTTGAAGCTCTTCCTTCGTCAATACTGAAAAACCTTTCGACTCTTCTATGGCTACTACCACATGGTCGAACTTTGAAGCCAATGACCTCAAGATCTTTGCAACGACTGATCTTGATGTCAACACCTCTCCACATACCTTGATTTGATTCACCAGCTTTGTAACTCTGGTGAAGAAATCTGTTATGCTTTCATTGTCTTCCATTTGAAGCAACTCATAGGTTCTCTTGTGAGTTTGTAACCTCACCTCTTTCACCTTTTCTGCGCCTCAAAACGACTTTTCAAGAATCTCCCACACTTCCTTCGCCGACTCTACATTACTAACCTTTTCAAAGATATCTGGATCGGTACACTAATGGATTATAAAGAGAGCTTTATAATCTTTCTTCTTCAATTCTTTGTGTGCAGCTTTTTCTTGATCTGTCGCGTTCTCTACAAGCGGTGCTACTCCTTCCTTCACAAGATCCCAAAGATCTTGATAACAGAAAACTACCTTTATCTGCTTGCACCAATTCTCATAGTTATCTTTCTTGAGAATCGGAAGGCTCGCCGGAAAATGCCCGTTCGGATGATTCATCGCCATCACGATTTTCCTTCCTTGAATCGCAATCGGAGCTTTAGATACCAGATGTTGGAATTAACCCAAAACCTTTAGGGAATTCCTATTCAATCTTGATCTCAAGATTGTTAACAAAACACGCAATGGAAACGAAAGAAAAGGGTTAAGAAAGAAAAGAAAGAGAAACGTTGGAGAAGAAGATGAACAATTTTCTGCAGAGAATTCTCTGCCCACAAACTCTGGAAAATCTATTATTTCACTTGGAACTGCAAACTGTGAATACAATTTCTCAATTCTAAGCTTGTTACAAAAAAAGGGTTTCTCCCTATTTATAGATTTAGGTTAGCTTGCACCCAAGCCAAGGCCCAAAACTATAAAAGCCCAAAATAGTTAACATTACTAAAATAGGCCTAAGCCGAAATCCTGTGTGAAGGAACCTCCTTCGACACTTCGACACAAGGAATTACAAGTCAACACACACGATTTTAAAATTACATGAATATTTTTCAACCGATTGTAAATTAGATGAGTATAAAAAAATACGAGTAAACCAAATCTTTCTCAAGTCTAATGAGAGTTATTATAGTAGTCAAGATTTTTGACACAATTAAAACATAGGAGGACTAGACGATTGGGCAGTATAACCATGTCACGTGTTGATAGCGGTACTATTTGACGAGAATAAAGATTACACAAACACGATTTAAGGAAGTTGTGCACTTAGAGTAGGATCAACCGAATATGTTGAGAAACAAAAGATAATAAATTGAATGTGGGGTACTACATATCTCAAAGTAGAAGGAAAATTAAAACATTACATGTGTAAATAACCAAATAAGCAAGCATTTCTGCAAGCCACGATTCTATGACCAATAGAATAATTTTCTTTACAAATACAATTTGTTTAAGACATTCCATCAATTAAACTATTTTACGCACTTTATCTCTTTGATTTTGTCGTAACCCGAAATTTGACCCCCCCCTTTTGCCTTTTGCATAAGCATGTGCATTCGCATTGCTGGCATAAGCACCCGCATCTTTTCCTCTATGATTCTTGATGCAGGAATATTTCAGGTTTTTTAAACCCGATTAATTGCATCCTTATAAGATCACCACATCCTCAAAACAAGCACAAAATATTGGTTTCCATGATTATTCATCAAAGCAAAAGGTGGAAAATCGAAATCGGGGATTCAACACTTGTTCCTAAGCAATCTGGGCAAATTTTTCCTAGAGTAACCGGTTACCACATATAGGGTAACCGATTACTCTGCACAGATTTGCAGATTTTGCTGCATTTTTGGGACAACGACTTTGCACTCTCTTTGTTCTTGGATTCTACATGGTTCTAGCATTGCGTGGAACTCTCTTTGCACTCTCTTTGTTCTTGGATTCTACATGGTTCTAGCATTGTGTGGAACATTCTAGACAGTTCAAGACCATTCAAGATATTCCACTTACATTTATTCCAGTGCATCACTTTAAATTAAGTGCACCATGTTCCTTAATTTCCAAGCATGTGAGTCATTGATTTGGATTTACATTGGGATTGTTCCACCGAGTTAACTACCTAACTAACTGAGTTAACCGCTGACTCGGTGAGTCAAGTGTAACTAACTTCCAACCTAGATCCAAAGCTAAGTCCAAAGCACATTCCAAACCTATCAACTCCAACCCAAAACTCTATATAAATAAACCTTCAATCATTTTTCAAGGACTCTCAACCATTTCACACATTTCTCACACTTCACTCTCAATTCTCCTACATTTTCTCTGAATTTTTCTGCAACTTCTTCATCTTCATCTCTATTTTCTTCCCAAACCTCACTATAGCTCTTCACCATTGAAGAATGTAAGTTCCTGGATTGGCTGGAATTTTGGTAAAACAATAAGGTGTTCAATGCTGATGTCATGGTGTTGATGTTGCAGCATTGAGTCTTAGTACTGGGCTGTACTAAGTTGTGAAGGTTAACTATGTTTGATGTCATGGGCTTGATGTCATAACATTGCGCTTAACACTGGGCTGTGTTAAGGTTGCTAGTTGCTGAAGTGGATGTCTGATGTCACATAGGTGATGTTGTAACATCAGACCTGCAGAACTGAAGCTAATGACAACATGGGCTTGTTGTTATTAGGGCCGCGTATTAGCTGGAATTGTGGAGAGTGTTGACTCGTTGGATGAGAATATCTTGGGCTAGATATTTTCTGTTACATGGGAGATTTGATTGCAGGTTTGTTGGAGAATTAAAAGGTGGAAGATTTAAAAAGATTTTGGGGATAAAATCTGTTTTAAAAGATTCAGCTTTTAATTAACAAATCTGATCAAATATTGTGACAAATCCAATCCAAATTCAAGGAGCTATATAAAGCGCACAAGACCAAGGAAGAAGGTACAGAAAATAGATTGAAGATCAAGAGCTGGAGGCTTAGAGTCTAGGGTTTGTTTAGAGTACTTGTAATCACACTATTCTAGGTTGAATAGGTGTTGAATTTTCTGTCCTCTCTAGAAGCTGTGAAGCAATAGAGAGTTATTGATTGATCGAAGCTAGGAAGCAAGATCAAGGGATCTCAAAGAGGTTGTTCTTTGAGTGTTTTAGGGGATTGAGTAGTGTTCTCATATCTAAGTGGTTTCTTAGGTAGAAAGTCACTAGTAGAGTATAAGTTTAGGAGATTGTCAACTGGTGTGTTGAGTCTGTAAATTATATCTACAAGTAGTGAATTTCATCCCTGGCTTGGTAGCCCCCAGACGTAGGTAGTTAGACCGAACTGGGTGAACAATTCCTTGTGTTTTCCTGTTGCTTATTCTGTCCATTATTGCAGAGTGTGTTGTTGTGACATCGCACCTTAACATCACACGTCTGGTACCAGAATTTCAATTGGTATCAGAGCAGGCATCCTGTCTGTCTCTGGGTGAGATCTAGGGAAGTTACTTTCTGGTGAAAGATGGACAAAGAGGTTGGAGGATTTGTCAACAGACCCCCTATATTGGATGGCTCAAACTATGAGTATTGGAAGCCTAGAATGACTACCTTTTTAAAGTCATTAGACAGCAGAGCTTGGAAGGCTGTCATTAAAGAGTGGAAAGCTCCTGTTGTGTGTGAAAAAGATGATGCTGGCAAGGATAAAGAAGGCACCTCTAAGCGAAAGCCTGAAGAAGAATGGTCCAAGGAAGAAGATGAGCTTGCCCTTGGGAATTCAAAAGCCCTAAATGCTATCTTCAATGGGGTTGACAAGAACATATTCAGGCTGATCAACTCATGTGAAACTGCTAAGGCTGCTTGGGATATTTTGAAGGCTACTCATGAAGGTACATCTAGAGTGAAGATGTCAAGACTTCAGCTTTTAACATCTAAGTTTGAAAGCTTGAAGATGAAGGAAGAGGAAACTATTCATGACTTCCACATGAGTGTTCTTGAGCTGTCAAATGCATCCAGTGCTCTTGGTGAGAAGATGACAGAAGAGAAGCTGGTAAGAAAGATTCTTAGGTCCCTCCCTAAGAAGTATAAGATGAAGGTAACAACCATTGAAGAATCTCAAGACATCAGCAAGATGAGAGTTGATGAGCTTATTGGATCTCTTCAAACATTTGAACTTGGGCTGAATGAGGAAGAACCAGAAAAGAAGCCCAAGAGTATAGCCTTAGTCTCCACTCCTGCAGCAGCTAAAGATTATGAGTCCCAGGAGGATCTGCCTCAGGCTATAGTTATGTTAGGAAGACAGTTCAATAAAGTGTTCAAGAAGATGAACTATAGACCTAGTGTCAAGAACATCTCTTCTGACATCAGCAAGTCAAAAGAGAAAGATGAAGAGAAGATTGCACAAGATAAAGGAGTTCAGTGCTTTGAATGTGAAGGATATGGACATGTCAAGAAAGAGTGTCCCACATTCTTGAAGAAGCAGAATAAATGCTTGACAATTTCCTGGTCTGACTCTGACAGTGAAAGTGAAAGTGAGTCAGCAAAGCATGTTGCAGCTTTGACAGGAATTGTTGAATCTGATGATGATAGTGATGGAGAAGTCACTTATGATGAGCTAGCTTCAACCTACAGAGAGCTGTGTTTTAAGAGTGCTGAAGTCTGTCAAGAAAACAAGTGCCACAAGCAACAGATAGCTCAGCTTGAGGATGATAAAGCTGAATTGGAGAAAGAAGTCCTATGTGTCAAAGCTCATCTTGAGCATATGACTAAAACTGTTAGAATGTTGAACAGTGGTACAACCACTCTTGACAAGATACTCCAGTCAGAAAAAGTTGCTGGAGACAAAGCTGGGATAGGATATGTGGCCGAAGACAAAGGTACCTCAGAAACAAGTACTTCAGGTCTAAAGAAGGAAGAGTCACAAACTGTGCCTCAACATCAGCCAAAGAGGCAGAATCTTACTCCCAAGGAAGCTGATGTTTCACAACCTAAGAAGATTGAGGAGAAGACTGGTCATAATCAGAAGAGAAAGCAGCCTCAAGGTGCTAGACAGTATATGCCTCCCCAATATCATAGGAGCATGAAGGCTGCAAGGTACAAACAGAACATGTCAGAGCAGATGTCTCAACATCAGGAAAACTGGTATGGATATGGTTTCAACAATGCTGTACCTTACAATTATAGGAGGAGGAAGCCTCATCACCATGGGAGACAGCCTAGAAGACAGCATCGTCAGTTCAGGAGACAGTCTACCTATGGTAAAAGACATCAGCACGATAGAAGACAAGCTAACTCTGGAAGGAGAAGACAACATTATGAGTGGCAGCCACAGCTTTATCATCAAGGTGGGAGAAGGTTTAACCACTTCAGAGATGATAGAATCAGATGTTTCTATTGTGGAAGGTATGGACATATGCAATACTCTTGTTACAAGCTGCATGGATACCCTCAGCCTCAAAACAGAGGGAGAAAGCACAAGCCCAAACTTGTTAAATAATGGGTACCTAAGGAGAAGGGGAAGTGCTTATTGGCTCAGTTGTCTGACAAAGAAGCAGAAGAAGGAACTTGGTACTTTGACAGTGGATGTTCAAAGCACATGACTGGATCCAAGGAGCATTTGGTGGAGATCATGTATGGGCATGCTAACAAGGTTGTTTTTGGTAATGGAGAAGAAGGAGTAGTAGAGGGAGTTGGAAGAATGAAAAATCTTGATGGACTCACTCTTGATAGTGTGATGCTTGTCCAAGGGTTGGATGCTAATCTGATCAGCATAAGTCAGCTATGTGATGAAGGGTACAAAGTCTGCTACTCAAAGGATGAGTGTCTGGTGACAAATGAGAAGGATGAAGTGATCATGAAAGGAGTCAGAACCAGAAATAATTGCTATCAGTGGAGTTCCTTTGAAAGTGGTTCAACTAATGATGTTATAACATCAGAATGTGACATCAGGATGCTGAAAAGTGATTCAAAGTTAATGAGTCCTGATTCAAAATGTGTAAAAGGAAAGGATTTATGGAGGGAACAAGTCATTGCTAATTCATATCAAGCTCTCAGCCTCAGAACCCCCTTTGACGGTACAGCAACATCTCGACTCTCCGAATCCCCATTCTCTCAACGAATCAACGTTCTCGTCTCCAAGAATCAACCTTCTATAGCTGGAGTCATGGCTTCTACAACCAAGATTCAGAGTTCCGCAAAAGGAAAAGCTAGGGTTTGCACAGACGAAGGGTCAGCAGTCAAGCCTATGGACATTGAGCCCCTCTCCACCATCTATCCTGAATCAGGTACTGTAAGACCTGCTAAACTAACTCCCAAGAGACCTACCACTGTCTTTAAGGATTCCGAAACCATGAAAGTTGTTACAAGTGTGTTATTTGGAGACAAACTTAGAGCTATCAATCTGTTTCCACAAACTGCTGAGGAAAGGATAGAGGGTAAACGGGGTACAAGGGAAAGGAGTGACATGCAGCCTACTGATACAGATCTTCACAGATTAGCAGTATCCGCAATCGAAGATTCTGAAATGGAGGCAGATAATACTCATGTTGAAAGGGATGTCAGAACATCGCCTAGTAGGGAGGATGAGACTGCTCCTAGAGGAGAAAAGAGCACTGATGTGATTAATGTTGAAGACTTATCTGATGATGAAGTCATCGGAAGAGCTGTGCCTGGTTTGGAAAAAAGACTAAAAACAAGGAAAGAAAAGGAGAGAGCTTCAGGTGATAAAAAGAAAAGGGGTGGAGTTGGGTCAACTAAAGCTTGGAGCAAGGTTGAGGTGACTCCAAGAAAGAGGAAGATTGTGGAACAATCTGAGTCTGAGGATGAAGCTGAGGAAGATGTTCATGACATCACACCAGTCAGAAAGACTATTTTAAAGAGAATTTCTGAGAATGTCCCTGAAGTTCCAGTGGACAACATATCTTTCTACTATATGAGCAGTGCTTCATTATGGAAGTTTGTGTGCCAAAGAAGGTTAGCTCTAGAAAGGGAGCTTGGAAAAGATGTCTTGTAGATGAAAGAAATTATGGACCTGATTCATGGTGCTGGTCTACTAAAAACTGTGGCCAGATTTCCCAAGTGCTATAGTGGACTTGTTAAGGAATTCGTTGTCAACATTCCCACAGACATTTCTGACAATAGAAGTGTGAACTACAGGAAGGTGTTTGTTAGGGGACAGTGCATTGACTTCTCTCCTAGTACTGTCAATAGGTACCTAGGAAGAGTTGAGGAAGAGGAGTGTGAGCTGGAGGTAACTGACAATGAGGTGTGTAGAGAGATCACTGCCACTCAAGTTAAGGTGTGGCCTCTGAAGAATAAGTTGACAGCTAGCAAACTCAGCATCAAGTATGCTATTTTGCACAGAATTGGTGCTGCTAACTGGGTACCTACTAACCATAAAACCACCATAACTGTGGGTTTAGGAAGGTTCATCTATGCTGTGGGGAAAAAGGTCAAGTTCAACTATGGAAGCTATATATTCGATCAAGTGGTGAAACATGGTGCTACCAATGCTATCAAAATGCCTATATCATTCCCTTCCCTTATCTGTGGAATGATCTTGGAACAACATCCTGGAATCTTAACCAGTTCTGAGGTTGCTTGTAAGAGGGAATCAGCTCTATCTTTGCATCCCAAACTGTTTGCTGGGAGTCATGTTCCAGACATTGTTGCAACATCAAGTGCTGAAGTTAAGAAGGGCAGTACCAAATCTGAGCTGATTGAAGAATTAAAGGCAACCTGCAAGGATCTTGACATGGTTATCAGCACCAGCACTGTCAGGAAATTGAAGATTGAGCAAATGATCATCAACTTGTAACAGGAGAAAGATAATGGGAATGGAGATACAGATGAAGGTAATGAGGATGCAGATGAAACCAGCTCGGATGAGGACTGAATTCCATCTGCTGTTTGTTAGTAGTTTAGTTTTCTTGTTTTGTTGTTTTGCACTAAATGTGCTTGCTTTGTAATTTGAATATTGTGCTGGTTTATGCACCTACGTTTTGTTCTATGATTTGTTTTGCCTGTTTGCTGACTGTGAGGCTAACAATGAGGGCTAGTTTAGGACTAACTTTATTGGGATAATTGTCTAATTATGGCTAAAAAGGGGGAGAGTTAAAAATTGCCATGAGGAGAAGAGTAGTTGCTGCTAAAAGAATAAAAATAAAAGGTGTTTAGTTGAAAAGTAATGATGCAGCTGTGAAGGGGGAGTATAGACAACATAGTTGTGGAGCTGCTAGTGAAGAATTCATAGCAATTAGAGAGTGCAGTAAAGCAGACATCAAGGGGGAGATGTGCTGCACATTGTGAGCTACTGAACAGCTGTGATGCTGGTTCAAGTTTTTGAGGGGAGCACCAATTGGCTGTTGTCAATAATGAAGATGGTGCTGCAGCAGATCAAGTAATGAAGACTATATGAAGATTGTCAAACTGCTGCAAGTTAAAGTTTCAAAATATTGAAGATATTCCGCTGCTGAAGTCTCTGAAGATGCAGAGATTGTTTTAGCCAAAATTAGCCAAAGGGGGAGATTGTAAGTTCCTGGATTGGCTGGAATTTTGGTAAAATAACAAGGTGTTCAATGCTGATGTCATGGTGTTGATGTTGCAGCATTGAGTCTTAGTACTGGGCTGTACTAAGTTGTGAAGGTTAACTATGTTTGATGTCATGGGCTTGATGTCATAACATTGCGCTTAACACTGGGCTGTGTTAAGGTTGCTAGTTGCTGAAGTGGATGTCTGATGTCACATAGGTGATGTTGTAACATCAGACCTGCAGAACTGAAGCTAATGACAGCATGGGCTTGTTGTTATTAGGGTCGCGTATTAGCTGGAATTGTGGAGAGTGTTGACTCGTTGGATGAGAATATCTTGGGCTAGATATTTTCTGTTACATAGGATATTTGATTGCAGGTTTGTTGGAGAATTAAAAGGTGGAAGATTTAAAAAGATTTTGGGGATAAAATCTGTTTTAAAAGATTCAGCTTTTAATTAACAAATCTGATCAAATATTGTGACAAATCCAATCCAAATTCAAGGAGCTATATAAAGCGCACAAGACCAAGGAAGAAGGTACAGAAAACAGATTGAAGATCAAGAGCTGGAGGCTTAGAGTCTAGGGTTTGTTTAGAGTACTTGTAATCACACTATTCTAGGTTGAATAGGTGTTGAATTTTCTGTCCTCTCTAGAAGCTGTGAAGCAATAGAGAGTTATTGATTGATCGAAGCTAGGAAGCAAGATCAAGGGATCTCAAAGAGGTTGTTCTTTGAGTGTTTTAGGGGATTGAGTAGTGTTCTCATATCTAAGTGGTTTCTTAGGTAGAAAGTCACTAGTAGAGTATAAGTTTAGGAGATTGTCAACTGGTGTGTTGAGTCTGTAAATTATATCTACAAGTAGTGAATTTCATCCCTGGCTTGGTAGCCCCAGACGTAGGTAGTTAGACCGAACTGGGTGAACAATTCCTTGTGTTTTCCTGTTGCTTATTCTGTCCATTATTGCAGAGTGTGTTGTTGTGACATCGCACCTTAACATCACACGTCTGGTACCAGAATTTCAAAGAATAATCACTTTCACCTTGGAAGTGATTATTTCTTGAGCTTAACCTTCATCACCTTGCAATTATACTTGATTTTCTGGAGTTTTATTGGTGTTTGGATTCATCTCAAGTGTTTTCTTCAAGATTCTATGGTGTGAATTCATATTTTGGAGATTCGCCGCAATTTGTTCGGCTTCGATACGATTCGGCTACAATTGAAGATTCCTCTGGTTTTCTTTGACTATCTTCATCAAGATTCATTTGCAACAACATCCAAGGTATATCTCAGCCTTGTAGGTTGGTCTTTCTTTGCACATTCAACTATTTCGAACGTTTTCGTATCACTCGCGATGTAGTTTCGATGCACTTTTGTGTGAATTGATTATACCATAATTTGATCCACGATCTTGATGATTTAATTGATTCTGTTGCTGGTTTTTTGATGTTGTTAAGCTTGATTTTCGTGCACAAATTCATATCATAGCATGTGGTAATTTGGACAAGTGATTTAGGTGCTGAAAGTGCTTTTTGAAAAGCTATTTTTGCCACTGTTACAGTGGTAACCGATTACTCAAAAGAGAGTAACCGGTTACTGTAACACCCCCAATCTACACCCCGAGTAATTAAAGCGATAACAAAAGATCAGAGTATAATTAAAACATTCATGGTATAGACGGGAGCGTCACATCAAAGTAATGAAATATAACAACCTGCTCATATAGATATGCAACAATCAGGTAGCAACATAAACAGAGGAATTCAGTTCCTAAGACTCACAATTCAGATACAGAATAAAACCGGAAAATCTGCAACTGAAATATCATATATAAGCATAAAAGTTTGTCTGTCATATACAGAGTCATACATGTAAAATCCAAAAAGATATATACACATAATCACATAACGATCTCCCCGACTACCCGGTGCCACATATCAGAGCCGACCGACAAAAGAATGAAGACATAATCTTCACAAAAAGACCTCCAGCATCTAATCTGCAATGCCTCATAGAGAATTCAAAACAACAGAAGGATGAGAAACACAATTATCATATAATTGCATACAATTATGTAATAACATAAGATACACATGCAAAAACATTCTCATCACAACGTATACCATAATTCAAATACAAAACAAAACAAGTCATAATTCATGCATCCATCACAAAGGCATATCAATCATGCTCAATACATTTATCACCAATATATATCAACTCATCAATCCCATTCACAATTTCTCACACATAATCAATCCATTTATGACTTATGCAAATGCACAGAGACCGACACAACGACTCTACGCATACGGTACCATTCCATCCATCATTCTCATCATCATTAATTCACTCAGGAATTATTGGAATCATCGCTTGTTACTTAGTGTAACTCCCCATCGGGAAAACAATGTTCCCCGTCGCTTTAGGTCCTCTTTGTATAAGGCTCACGACGTTTATGGATCGTTTTAGGTCCTCTTTGTATAAAGCACACGATCCGATCACTTTAGGTCCTCTTTGTATAAGGCACATGATCGTCTATAACGTCGCTTTAGAGCCTCTTTGTATAAGGCACACGACCGTTACAGCAGATTCCCTCTGGAATAGTTTCGTCGCTCACACCCCACAAGGGCACACGACATCATAAGGTGCATATCATGATGTGTCACACACCCCAATCTATACCCCCAATTAATTAAAACAGTAAAAGAAAATTCAAAATTTCGTCAGAGTATATTTAAATTATCATGGCATAGACTGAGGGGTCACATCAAATTAAAACAATTCATATAACACCTGCTCATATAGATATGCAACAGTAGGGTAGCAATCAACAGAGGAACTTAGTTCCTTACACCCACATTTCAAAATTTAGAATAAAAGCGGAAAATCTAAAGCTGAATAACGTACATATATATCACATGAAAAGTTTGTCATACATCAAGTTGTACATGCACAAGCCAAAAGATATATATACAGAATACACAATAATCCTTAACAGCCTCCCTAACTACCCGGTGTCACATATCAGAGCTGACCGACAAAAGAATGAAGACGCAAAGCTTCACAAAAATACCTCCAGCAACTCTAATCTGCAATGCCTCATAGAGCATTATAAAACAGCAGAAGGGTGAGAAAAACAACCATAATATAATTGCATACAATTATATATATAACACAAAAATACACAAATATACGATTCTCACCACAACTCACGCCATAATTCAAACACAAGGCATTACAAGGTATAATACATATTTCTATCACCAACACATATCCATATATCAATTTATCCACATATCCACACATAATTAACCATAAATGATTTATGCAAATGCAAGAGACCGACACAACGACTCTATGCATATGCACATGCGGTACCGACTTCCATTGTTTCTCATCACTAGTTCACTCAGGAACTCTGCTGGAATCATCGCTCGTTACATCACTGTAACTCCCCGTCGGGCATACTTTGTTCCCCGTCGCTCACACCTCTTTGTATAAGGCACACGACGTTTATGGATCACTCACACCTCTTTGTATAAGGCACACGACCCGATCACTCACACCCCATATGGGCACACGATCGTCTATAATCATCGCTCACACCTCTTTGTATAAGGAACACGACGTTATAGCGAATTCCCTCTGGAATCCAAACCATCACTCAGGACGTCTCAACAATGTATTATCATGATGCTTGACATACAATGACCCATGACATTTAATATGCACACATAATGACATTCATTTACATCGACAAAACCACACTTTGCACTTATGCCCAAAACAATGCATTTAATTTCCATACGGCCATAAATCATCACAACACCATCTAAACACCTACATTTACTTCATACAACAACACCTTGCATAATACACATCAATTACGCATCACTACAACGACAAAAGTCGACCACCGACACTATTCCCGATTTTCTGACATAATTAAATCGGCTAACAATTCCAAAATCATCATAATAAGAAAGTAGAGTTCAATAGCTACATAACGATACTAAGAATGTAAAAATCGGATAAACGGAACTCAAGTTACGAAAGAAAACGAAAAACGATATTTTGAAAAGTCCCTTTTTGCAAATGTCCTGTCCATACGCGTACTGCCCTGAGCCATACGCGTATGGGCAGAGACTCATTTTTCCCCAATTCCACGTTAAAATGTCCGTACGCGTAATGACCAAAACCATACGCGTATTGCCCTGAAATGCTACGCGTATCATACGCAAATGGGCAGATGTCCGAGTGAAATACCATCTCATACGCGTATTGGCCCATGACTCGCCCACCATACGCGTATTGCCAAGGTCCATACGCGTATGAACATGCCCCATACGCGTATGACCTGGAAAAACCAGAAAAAAATTCTGCAGAACGTGGTTCTGCGTTTTCTCACCCAAATTACTCCAATTTTCACCTACACCCAGAAAAATTACCAATACAATATCTAATGACAAGTATCTATCTTATACCAGCAATAATGAACACTAACAACATAATTTCCAACACATTTAGTCAATTTCTAATCAATTTTACCAAAAATGGGTTTTACTAAATTTCTTCATTTCAATCCAATAAACATCACAAATACACATACATAATCATACACAATCATACCATAATTGAGTTTCACACCCTTACCCGATTAAACCGATTCTAGGAGTTGATTTTTCTTGGTTTCCCAAGCTTTTCTCACTATTTCTCTTCTTCTTCTCTTTTCTCCTCTTTTTCTTTCTTTCCCCTTTCTTTCTTTCTATTTTTCTCTCTTTCTATTTTCTATTTTTCTTACTTAATGAAAAATATCCTAAAATGATCAAAATACCCCCACACTCAAACATCTCGCAAACGTTCCCAAAATCCGATAAAATATCACAACATTGAAAAATAACATATTTTCAGATAAAAGTCTGAAAGAAAATAAAATAATAATAAAATAATCAAACAACTCGATTAAATAAAACGCACACAAAACTGGGTCGTTACAACTCTCCCCCACTTAGAAATTTTCGTCCTCGAAAATATTACCTGAGACGAACAAATCTGGATACGACTCCCGCATCCGACTCTCCAACTCCCAAGTCAAATTGCCCTCAGCAGCGCCTCCCCACGCCACTTTCACAAGTGCAATGTCCTTGCCCCTCAACCTCTTCACCTCGCGATCCAAAACCCTAACTGGTACTGCCTCGACCGTAAGGTTCTCCCTTACTTCAACCTCATCCATCGGAATCACATGCGACGAATCTGGAACATACTTCCAAAGCTGTGAAACATGAAACACATCATGCAAATTCGACAGATTCGGCGACAACGCCACCCTATAAGCCACAACACCACTCTCGCGGATATCTGGTAAGGACCAATAAACCGAGAAGTAAGTTTCTTCGATTTCAATGCACGACCCACACCTGTTACCGGCGTAACCCTCAGAAATACATGATCGCCCTCCTGAAACTCAAGATCCTTCCGTCTCCGATCATGATAACTCTTTTGTCTACTCTGAGAAGCTTTCATCTTCTCACGAATAAACTTCACTTTCTCCGTCGTCTGTTGTACTAACTCCGGTCCAACTACCGTTCTCTCACCAGATTCGTGCCAACACAACGGTGTCCGACACCTTCGTCCATACAATGCTTCAAACGGTGCCATTCCAATACTAGAATAAAAATTGTTATTATACGTAAACTCAATCAATGCAAGATAATTATCCCACGCACCACCTTGTTCCAAAATACAAGCTCTCAACAAATCCTCCAAAGACTGAATCGTCCTCTCCTTCTGACCATCCGTCTGCGGATGATAAGCCGAACTCAATCTCAATTTAGAACCCAACGCCTTCTGTAAACTTTCCCAAAATCTCGAGGTAAATCTAGGATCTCGATCAGAAACAATACTCAATGGAACCCCATGTAATTTCACAATCACACTGATGTAAATCTCAGCTAACCGCTCCAAAGTAAAACTGATATCAATCAGAATAAAATGAGCCGATTTAGTCAGCCTATCTACAATCACCCAAATAGCATTATGCCCTCACTGAGTATTCGGTAACCATGTTACAAAATCCATGGAAATACTATCCCACTTCCATTCCGAAATATCCAACGATTGCAACAAACCACTATGCCTCAGATGTTCCACCTTCGATTTCTGACAAGTCAAACATGCATAAACAAACTGAGCCACATCTCTTTTCAATCCAGACCACCAGAAAATCTTCTTCAAATCTTGGTACATCTTATTCGCTCCCGGATGTATACTCAAATTAATCTGGTGTCCTTCCTCCAAAATCATATTTTTCAACTCCGCATCATCAGGAATACAAATCCTACCTCTGAACCTCAAAACACCATTAATATCCACTTGAAAATCACTATTCGCATCTTTGCCTCCAACCAACATCAAATCCACAAGTTTCAGATCCAACTTCTGTTTCTCACAAACAGTCATCAGAAAATCATTAGTAATCGTTAGCATACCAAGCCTAACGCTATCCGACGTCACTTCACAAACCAAACTCAAATCTCTAAATGATTCCAAAAGTTCCCACTCCTTAACCATTAAAGCGGACATATGTAACGATTTCCAGCTCAATGCATCGGCTACCACATTAGCTTTACCAGGATGGTAATTCAAGCCAAAGTCGTAGTCCTTCAAGAATTCCAACCATCTACGTTGCCTCATATTTAGGTTTTTCTGATCAAACAAATATTTCAAACTTTTATGATCACTAAAGACTTCAAACCTTGCACCGTAGAGATAATGCCTCCAAATCTTCAACACAAAAACCACAGCCGCTAATTCAAGATCATGAGTAGGATAATTCTTCTCATGAACTCTTAACTGCCTTGAAGCATAAGCCACTACCTTACCTGCCTGCATCAGAACACCACCTAGACCAATCAAAGAAGCATCACAATAAACCACAAATGGTTCATTAGGATTCGGCAAAATCAAAATCGGAGTTGTCATCAATCTTCTCTTCAGCTCATTAAAACTTTCCTCGCACCGAATGTCCCAAATGAACGCTTGCCCTTTACAAGTCAACTGGGTCAAAGGAAGTGCTAGTTTCGAAAAACCTTCAATGAACCTCCGATAATAACCGACCAAACCCAAAAAGCTTCAAATTTCAGTAACAGATCTCAGAGCCTCCCATTGTAGAACTGCTTCTACTTTAGATGGATCCACAACAATACCATTACCTGAAATTACGTGTCCAAGAAAACTCACCTCCGACAACCAGAATTCACACTTGGATAAGTTGGCAAAAAGCTTCCTTTCCTTCAAAACCTGTAAAATAATACGCAAATGTTCTGCATGCTTCTCCCGAGACTTAGAATAAATTAAGATATCATCAATAAACACCACCACAAAACGATCCAGATGCTCGTGAAAAATACGATTCATGTATTCCATAAACACACCTGGCGCATTAGAAACCCCGAACGACATCACAGAATATTCATAATGACCGTATCGTGTCCTAAAAGCCGTATTCTGAATGTCTTCCTCCTTCACCCTTATCTGATGATACCCTGACCTCAAGTCAATCTTACTAAACACACACGCACCAACTAACTGATCCATCAGATCATCAATTCTTGGAAGAGGATATTTATTCTTGATCGTCACCTTATTCAACTGGCGATAATCAATACATAATCGCATACTTCCATCCTTCTTTTTCACCAATAAAACTGGAGCACCCCAAGGAGAAACACTCGGTCTCACGAACCTCTTTTCCAACAACTCATTCAACTGTTTCTTTAACTCCACCAACTCAGATGCCGACATACGATAAGGTGCCATAGAAACAAGTCTAGTACCAGGAACTAGATCTATAGAAAACTCCACCTCTCTCTCTGGCAGCAAGTCTGAAATATCCTCAGGAAACACTTCCGGAAATACACACACAACAGGAAACACATCAAGTGAAACTTGACTATCCACAGTTAAAGATGCAAACAAACCAAACAACTGAGCTTCATCCGCCAAAAGTTTCTTCAACTCTTTGGTAGATAAGAAACTCGAGTCTTCGTCTTCCTCAAGAGAAGGAAACCTTACTAACTTATGATAACAATCAATGTGAACTCGATTGAATTGCAACCAATTCATACCCAGAACCACATCTAAACCCTCCAATGGTAAACACACCAAATCCATCTCAAAGTCTTTACCATAAATGGTCAAAGGACATCTTAGACAAACCAAGGAAGTAGTTACTGACCCCATTGCTGAAGTATCAATAACCATTTCACCACCCATCACAGATAACACAAGATTCAAACGCTTCGCACACTCAGACGAAATAAATGAATGAGTCGCTCCAGTATCAATAATAGCAATCAAAGGAGTACTATTAATAAAATAAGTACCTCTGATCAGACGATCTGCACTCGAAGTCTGAGTCCCCAATAATGCAAACACCTTCCCACTAGCTGGAGCTTGCTTCATTTTCGAACACTTTGTACTAACATGTCCCAGCTCACCACAATTAAAGCACTTCACCACGTTCTTTTTACAATCAGCTGCAATGTGTCCTATACCTCCATAGTTAGAACACTTTCTAAAATCTTTCCTGCACTCAAACTGACGATGCCCCACTTCCCCACACCTATAACATCTCATAGGACCAGACATTCCTCCTCCACTTGACCTTTTCTCAAAATTCCCTCTTTGTTTACCTTTATCAGCTGGTGTCACATACGGACCACCACAGAACTGTTGCTTCCCTTTTCTCTCGCTCACACTCTTGTAATGAGTAGAACGAGCCTTACTGTATTCTTCATAAATCCTACAACAATCTACCAAATCAGAACACCTCCGAATCCTCTGATATCCAATCGCCTGCTTTATCTCAGGATGCAAGCTATTCTCAAACTTAACACACTTAGAAAATTCAGCAGTCGCTTCAGCATAATGAGGATAAAACTGCACAAGTTCCACAAACTTAGCAGTATAATCGACAACAGACATATTACCTTGTTTTAGTTCCAGAAACTCAATTTCCTTCTTTCCTCTCACATCTTCAGGAAAATACCTCCTCAGAAACTCCATACTAAACACAGCCCAAGTAATCTCCTCCTCTGCAGCTTCCAACACACGTCGAGTACTAACCCACAAATCATCAACTTCTTCCAATAACATGTGAGTACCCAGTCTCACCTTCTGATCTTCATCACAATCCATTACTCGGAAGATCCTTTCAATCTCTTTCAGCCAAATCTATGCACCATCCGGATCATATATTCCTTTGAAGACAGGCGGTTTGTTCTTCCTGAACTCATCATTACCTGCAGCATGAGGTGCACCCTGCACAGCACGAGCCATAGCTTGCATAGCCGCAGCCAAAGCAGCATCATTCCTACCAGCCATATTCTGTTCATTTCCAATAACAGAAACTATGGTTAAACAAACAACTCATCCAACCACAACGACCAACAAGGACTGACACAACTGACACGGACTGACACAAACTGGCTCTGATACCACTTAATGTCACACCCCCAATCTATACCCCCAATTAATTAAAACAGTAAAAGAAAATTCAAAATTTCGTCAGAGTATATTTAAATTATCATGGCATAGACCGAGGGGTCACATCAAATTAAAACAATTCATATAACACCTGCTCATATAGATATGCAACAGTGGGGTAGCAATCAACAGAGGAACATATTTCCTTACACACACATTTCAGAATTTAGAATAAAAGCAGAAAATCTAAAGCTGAATAACGTACATATATGTCACATGAAAAGTTTGTCATACATCAAGCTGTACATGCACAAGCCAAAAGATATATATACAGAATACACAATAATCCCTAACGGCATCCCTAACTACCCGGTGTCACATATCAGAGCCGACCGACAAAAGAATGAAGACGCAAAGCTTCACAAAAATACCTCCAGCAACTCTAATCTGCAATGCCTCATAGAGTATTATAAAACAGCAGAAGGGTGAGAAAAACAACCATAATATAATTGCATACAATTATATATATAACACAAAAATACACAAATATACGATTCTCACCACAACTCACGCCATAATTCAAACACAAGGCATTACAAGGCATAATACATATTTCCATCACCAACACATATCCATATATCAATTTATCCACAAATCCACACATAATCAACCATAAATGATTTATGCAAATGCAAGAGACCGACACAATGACTCTATGCATATGCACATGCGGTACCGACTTCCATTGTTTCTCATCACTAGTTCACTCAGGAACTCTGCTGGAATCATCGCTCGTTACATCACTGTAACTCCCCGTCAGGCATACTTTGTTCCCCGTCGCTCACACCTCTTTGTATAAGGCACACGACGTTTATGGATCGCTCACACCTCTTTGTATAAGGCACACGACCCGATCGCTCACACCCTATACGGGCACACGATCGTCTATAATCATCGCTCACACCTCTTTGTATAAGGCACACGACGTTATAGCGAATTCCCTCTGGAATCCAAACCGTCACTCAGGACGTCTCAACAATGTATTATCATGATGCTTGACATACAATGACCCATGACATTTAATATGCACACATAATGACATTCATTTACATCGACAAAACCATACTTTGCACTTATGCCCAAAACAATGCATTTAATTTCCATACGGCCACAAATCATCACAACACCATCTAAACACCTACATTTACTTCATACAACAACACCTTGCATAATACACATCAATTACGCATCACTACAACGACAAAAGTCGATGACCGACACTATTCCTAATTTTCCGACATAATTAAATTGGTTAACAATTCCAAAATCATCATAATAAGAAAGTAGAGTTCAATAGCTACGTAACGATACCAAGAATGTAAAAATCGGACAAACGGAACTCAAGTTACGAAAGAAAACGAAAAACGATATTTTGAAAAGTCCCATTTTGCAAATGTCCTGTCCATACGCGTACTGCCCTGAGCCATACGCGTATGGGCAGAGACTCATTTTTCCCCAATTCCACGTTAAAATGTCCGTACGCGTAATGACCAAAACCATACGCGTATTGCCCTGAAATGCTACGCGTATCATACGCAAATGGGCAGATGGCCGAGTGAAATACCATCTCATACGCGTATTGGCCCATGACTCGCCCACCATACGCATATTGCCAAGGTCCATACGCGTATGAACATGCCCCATACGCGTATGACCTGGAAAAACCAGAAAAAAATTCTGCAGAACGTGGTTCTGCGTTTTCTCACCCAAATTACTCCAATTTTCACCTACACCCAGAAAAATTACCAATACAATATCTAATAACAAGTATCTATCTTATACCAGCAATAATGAACACTAACAACATAATTTCCAACACATTTAGTCAATTTCTAATCAATTTTACCAAAAATGGGTTTTACTAAATTTCTTCATTTCAATCCAACAAACATCACAAATACACATACATAATCATACACAATCATACCATAATTGAGTTTCGCACCCTTACCCGATTAAACCGATTCTAGGAGTTAATTTTTCTTGATTTCCCAAGCTTTTTTCACTATTTCTCTTCTTCTTCTCTTTTCTCCTCTTTTTCTTTCTTTCCCCTTTCTTTCTTTCTATTTTTCTTTCTTTCTATTTTCTATTTTTCTTACTTAATGAAAAATATCCTAAAATGACCAAAATACCCCCACACTCAAACATCTCGCAAACGTTCTCAAAACCCGATAAAATATCACAACATTGAAAAATAACATATTTTCAGATAAAAGTCGGAAAGAAAATAAAATAATAATAAAATAATCAAACGACTCGATTAAATAAAACACACACAAAACTGGGTCGTTACATGATGCATGGCATACTAATGACTCAAGACAATCAAATGCATATACATATATAACCATGTGAACCATCTCAACATCAATAATCATGCATTGCAATCAAACCCAAAACAAGACATTTATTTTCCATAAGGCCACATACCATCATCACAACCTCTCATCATCTATATTCACATCATATAACATCACACAAGCTATACGTTATATATCAAAAGCATATCGCATGATAACACATCAATCACACACACTTACGACGGTAAAAGTCGACAAAACGACACGTTTCCAAATTCTCGACACAATTAAATCGGCCACTAATCTCAAAAACATTTTTATAAGAAAGAACATCTCATTAGCTTTCCAATGCATCCGACCGTGCCTCAATCCGAGTTACGAATCAAAAGTTATGAAGGATACAAGATAGAAAAATCTGTCACGTTCGCTCTAGGGTTCGCTAGGCGAACACTCAGCGAACAAAGTCAGTAGAAAAAGGGCATAAAGTTTGCTAAGTGAGCTATGGGCGAACATTCCCCTTCCGTTCGCTCCCGGGGTCGCTAGACGAACCCTCGACCAAACGTTCGCTTTCGCCAGGTTTGCTAGGCGAACAATGTAAAATTCAGAAATTCGCAGCAGTGTGAAACCAGGAACATTTGGGTCCAAACTCCCAATTCTTCACCCAAATCTCTTCCAATTCATACCATAACAACCAAAACATGTTCCAACATAATCAACAAGTATTCCCATGCATTTATATCGCATTTCAACCGTGAAAACATCGATTTCTATTCATTTTTCTCATTTCAACCTAGAATTGAAAAACTATGAAAAACAAGTAAACATTTAAACACACACATACATATTCATACACAAGCATATAATAATCGAGTTTCGCACCCTTACCCGATTAACCGTGCTTTGAAGTGTCGGTTGAATCGATTTCTTAAGCTTTAAGTTTTCCTCTTTTTTTTCTTCTCTTCTCACTTCTCTTTCTCTCTATTTTTCTAAAGCTTATTTTTCTCTCTTTCTAATCTCTATGTTTCTATTTTAAGAAAAACAATAATATCTAACCAAGCAAAATGACCAAAATACCCCTACACTCAATTTTCTCGCAAACGCTCCCAAAACGCGATAAAACATAATAACGATAAACATAACATATTTACCAAATAAAAACCAAGACTAAAATAATATAAAAACAAAAATAATTAAATTGACTCAATTAAATAAGTCTAACAAAAACTGGGGCGTTACAACTCTCCCCCACTTAGAAATTTTCGTCCTCGAAAATATTACCTGAGACGAACAACTCCGGATACGATTCCCGCATCCGACTCTCCAACTCCCAAGTCAAATTGCCCTCAGCAGCGCCTCCCCACGCTACTTTCACAAGCGCAATATCTTTGCCTCTTAACCGCTTCAACTCGCGATCCAAAACCCTCATCGGTAATGCCTTAACCATAAGGTTCTCCCTTACCTCAACCTCATCCATCGAAATCACATGCGAAGGATCCGGAACATACTTCCGAAGCTGTGAAACATGGAACACATCATGTAAATTTGAAAGATTCGGTGGCAACGCCACCCGATAAGCCACAACACCCACTCTCGCGAATATCTGATAAGGACCAATAAACCGAGAAGTAAGTTTCTTCGACTTCAATGCACGTCCAACACCCGTCACCGGTGCAACTCTCAAAAATACATGATCGCCTTCTCGAAACTCAAGATCTTTCCTCCTTCGATCATGATAACTCTTCTGCCTACTCTGAGAAGCCTTCATCTTCTCACGAATAAGTTTCACCTTTTCCGTAGTTTGTTGAACTAACTCCGGTCCAACCACTGAACTCTCACCAGATTCATGCCAACACAAAGGTGTTCGACATCTTCTTCCATAAAACGCTTCAAAAGGTGCTATTCCAATACTCGAATGGAAACTGTTGTTATATGTTAACTCAACCAATGAAAGATAACTATCCCAAGCACCACCTTGCTCAAGAACACAAGCTCTCAACAAATTTTCCAATGACTGAATAGTTCTCTCGGTCTAACCATCTGTCTGAGGATGATAAGCAGAACTCAATCTCAACTTGGAACCTAACGCCTTTTGCAAACTATCCCAAAATCTGGAAGTAAACCTCGGATCTCGATCTGAAACAATACACAACGGAACACCATGTAATCTCACAATCACACGGATATAAATCTCAGCCAACCTCTCCAAAGAAAAACTGATGTCAATCGGAATGAAATGCGTCGATTTAGTCAGCCTATCCACAATCACCCAAATGGAATTATATCCCCTCTGAGTATTCTGATACCCTGTCACAAAATCCATAGAAATGCTGTCCCATTTCCACTCGGGAATATCCAACGGTTGCAATAATCCACTAGGCTTCTGATGTTCTACCTTTGACTTCTGACATGTCAAACACGCATAAACAAACTGAGCCACATCCCTCTTCAATCCGGACCACCAAAAGATCTTCTTCAAATCTTGATACATTTTATTAGCTCCCGGATGTATACTCAAACTACTTCGGTGTCCTTCCTCTAAAATCATCTTTTTCAATTCTGAATCATCAGGAATACAAATTCTACCACGGAATCTCAAAACACCCTGATCATCCACTTTAAAGTCACCATTCACACCTTTATCTCCAACTGTTATCAAATCAACAAATTTCACATCCAGCCTCTATTTCTCGCTAACGGTCAACAGAAAATCATTAGTGAACTTTAACATACCAAGCCTCACGCTATCAGATGTCAATTCACACACCAAACTCAAATCTCTAAATTCTTCCAAAAGTTCCCACTCTTTAACCATTAAAGCAGACATATGCAAAGATTTCCAGCTTAACGCATCGCTACCACATTAGCTTTACTAGGATGGTAATTCAAGCTAAAATCATAGTCCTTCAAAAATTCCAACCATCTCCGTTGCCTTATTGTAGCGAGCAATTTTGGACGTGGTTCTTAAGCACTGTCGCTCTGGGGTACTACAGGTCGATTCATTTTTTATCATATTGAAGCTGATGAAGGAAGGGAAATAGATGTCTCCAACTAACCCTGCTTGCATACTGAGTTTAAACAACGGTCTGTTAGGTTACGGATGCTATGTAGAAGTGGGGCCTCTTTCTGCTTATTTTGTTAAGACTGAAATGACGGGACTATGCTATTAGTAGGATGTTAGGACTGATGCTTTTCGATTGATGTATGAAGGTATGGGATTTTGGGTTTTTGATTAGTGTGCTCGCTAAGATTTCTCTTTCAATCTTATGCCTATGCATTCCCGTTTACCGAAACAAGGAAATCAGAGCGATCGTAGTTCCTCCTATTCTATGGGAGGAAATGGTGTTTTGGTGTCTTGTTCAAAGCCCAAGACATGAAGCTAAAGGTGGTTTGTATCTTGTTCAAAGCCCAAGATGTGAAGCTGAAGGGTCTATTTGTATCTTGTTCGAAGCCCAAGATATGAAGCTAAAGGGTTTTGACTTTAGAGAGAATTTATCATCTCTAAAGAGGGGTATTGTTTGTCACAACTATTGGGTGACTGATTTTAAAGGAGAATTACTTTAACTGGGATGTGTGAATCCAGCAATGCCATAATTTCCTTTATAGGGGATTTTTAACCTGAAGGAGAAGACTTTAACTCAGTGTAGAGCAATGCTATCTTTCCTTAGGAATTTCTCATGCTAAAAGATGGACAGTGGCGTGGATGTAAATAATCCAGAGGCTTGCCACTTACAACAATTAGATGAGGGGGAAAAGGAGTTGTTGATGTTTGTATACTGTGAACGAGGCACATATTGATGCTAAAAGGTTGATTGACTCAACCAAGGTTTTCCTTATACAAAGCCTAAGAGGAGGCTATTGGCCCAACAAGAGGGTGTTTTTATGTGTCCCGTATGAAGCCCGAGAGAGAGGCTAAAAGGGTTGACTCAACAAGAGAGTGCTTTTGTATGTGTCTTGTACGAAGCCCAAGATGGAGGCTAAAGGTTGTTTGAATCAACAAGAGAGTCTTTTATACTCAACAAGAGAGTGTTTTTGTATCTCGTACGAAGCCCGAGATGGAGGCTAAAGGTGTTTAACTCAACAAGAGAGTCTTTTATACTCAACAAGAGAGTGATTTTGTATCTCGTACGAAGCTCGAGATGGAGGCTGAAGGTGTTTGACTCAACAAGAGAGTGATTTTGTATCTCGTACGAAGCTCGAGATGGAGGCTAAAGGGGTTTGACTCAACAAGAGGAGGCGGGGATGCTTTTAGGAAGCCTGTGGATCCTTGATCTAAGCCCAAGAGGAGGCTGATGAACAGTTCCAGAAGGGGTTTCACTTGGAACATTGGCCTTCTGTATATGAACTGTTCAAGGGGGGAGATTTCTTAAATCTAGTTATCTAAAATTGTTGTAAAAGAAAATTCTCATGGTTTAGGTTATGTTGAAATATCCGGTATAACATCGGATGTAGGGAGACGAGGTTTTGTCTAGTTCTAGACGTAGTTGCCGGGGAAAATCTAAATATCTATACTATTATTACACAGACGATATGAGTTTATGAAAGAAGACTTATAGTGAAACAGCCCCACAGTACAATTATATACATATGAAAGCGGGTAAACACTTACTCGGTTGTAGAGCTTCCATGATGTTTGGTTAGTTTGTTCAACAAAGAAAACTTTGATAACAATATTATATTCAAAATCAAAGGAGAAAGTGCTTTTGAAAGGAAAATTGGGGATTACAGCTCAAGGAGAGGCCCAGCGTTTTATCAGTGATCGCACTGTCGTTTTGTACAGGGACTTATACAAGTGACTGAGGCCCAAAAAAGGTTTTCTGTACAAAGGGATGGGTCTTACACTCTCTCAAGAGGCCCAAAATGATTGAAAGAAAAAAGAATGGGGCTTATAACACGAGGGTAGGCCCAGATGATTCTTTTGAACTGATGATCGCGCCGAGCTTTTCTTTTAACGCAAAGGGACTTATACAATATCTGAGGCCCAAAATTATTTTGGTTAAAAGGAGATTGGGTCTTACACTCTATTAGAGGCCCAAAAATGATTTTGAATGGGTCTTATAGCTCGAAGAGAGGTCCAGATGGTTTGTTTAAACGGGCGATGATCGCGCCGAACTTTTGAAATACAACGGGACTTATACAATAAGTGAGGCCCAAAATAGGTTTGTATTTACAAAGGATTGGGTCTTACACTCTATTAGAGGCCCATGAGTGTTTGGAAAAGTTTGTTAGGGAGAAAATCAATAAAACCCTAATTTCATTTTTTTAAAGGCATTTTTCAAAGAAAAATCAAGTAAAAAATGATAAAAATATCAAATAAAATCATTAATCATGTTATAAACAATGATTAAGGTTTATAAAAAAGTATTTTATCCACATGAATATTTAAAATCATTTTGGTTTTAAAAATCAAGAAAAAGAAATCATTTTAAAAGCATTTAAAACAATTTAAAACAATATTTTTGAATATATTAAAAATATATCAAATAATAATATTTTTTTGTGATTTTTTGTGGATTAAAATATTATGGAGTATGAATAAGAAGTGTGCAAAACAAAATTGGAAAATGATGATTATTGCTATGTAAAAGAATTGGTTGAGTTTTGAAAATAAAGTAAGAAAAAGAGGAAAGATGTCACAATATCACATTCGACATCTTTCACGAGTTTTGAAGATAAGAGAAAAAGGAAAGATATCACAACATCATATTCGACATCTTAAAAAAATCAGAACTGAAACTTTAGTTTCAACATCTTTTTTATCAAACTTCAAACATTCATAACTCTCTCAATTTTTAACGAAATTAAAATCCGTAAGAACCTATCTTGACCGATTTTTCGCAAGGAATCCAATGTTATTACTCATGCACACTGAAACTTAATGTACAGAACACACAAAGTAAAATACCAGAACTGCACATGTAGTTTTCGACATCTTTTGTCGTCAAACTTCCAACACGCATAACTCTCTCAATTTTTAACGAAATTAAAATCCGTAAGAACCTATCTTGACCGATTTTTCGCAAGGAATCCAATGGTATTACTCATGCACACTGAAACCTAATGTACAGAACATACAAAGCAAAAAACCAGAACTGCATGATGATTTTAAAACAACAAAAACTCCACATATAAACATGTTAAAGTGCAAACAGTAGGAGGATCACATCATACACATTAAGGACTACATTTTTGCTTCAAGAATTGTTCAATATGATGCATGTATGTGGACAACAAAGGAAAGCATGATTCAAAGAATTCAAGTTGTGAATTTTACCTCTTTTTTTGGAGATTTTGTGCAACCTACCAAGTGCTTTGTTCCAGAAATGATTTGATGCTTTGGACACCCTCAAATGACCTCTTAGAAGCTTTTAGGATGGTTGGAATCAGCTGGAAACCTCTGGAGCAAGTTGGAGCTCTTTCTTGCAAAATTGGCAAAAGTGGCCAAAATGCCAACTCTCTCAAATGGTGTTCCAGATGGGGGGAACCATTTGGGACAGTTCAAGGATGATATTTGGAGGGTGTTTGAGGTTTTATTTGGTTTGGAAAGTGACTGAATCAAGACATGGCTTGAAAAATGCAAAAAAGTCCAATTTTTGAGGTTTTGAGAGGTGACTTTGTGATTTTGGTGTTATAGGTCACTTGTGAGAGTTTGGACAACTTAGATATGATATATTGGATGTGTTTGGATCATGAGCTGTGATGGAAATGCTCTCTAACTCAAAAACTCAGAATTACCTTGCTAAAGAAGGCATTTTGGAGTGAAAGAAGTGATTTTGAGGAAATCATCTGTTTGATGGATTTGGTGTACTCAAACTGAGCACAAATGAGCTCTATTTATAGTAGAGCAAGTTTGTTTTGCAAGAAACAGTGAATGGTGGCTGCAGCAGAGGTGTGGCAAATGTTGGCCAATGAGAATCCAAGTCTCCTCTAGCCATTGACTAGAGGTTAGGGCATAGGCTGCTGGTTCCCTAGTTATTGGAGGAATCTTGACTGAATTCAGTTAGAGGAAGCTCAGTTCATGCCACCTCTAAGCATCCATTAAATGCTCCAAACCAAAATTGGAGTCTTGTCCCTCTTTTAGGGTTTTCTAGGTTTGGCATGCTACTTTTGGTTCCAAGGACTTTGGAGGCTTGGAGATCAGATCATCCCCCTTGGATTTGATCCTCAGATGTGTTCAAAATGATGACAAGGCTTAAAAATTCGTGTGGCACAAGAAATGTGCAAATCTATCCTGAAACCTGTCTTAAAAATCAGATGTAGCAAGCCTTGTTGTAAAATCCATAACTTCTTGCTCAAGAATGATAAATGGCTGTTACAGGACTTTATGGAAAGCTGAGATGACATACTTCAACTTTGATTTTTGAACCTAGACTTGGTTCAACTTGGATCATGGAGAAAAACATCCTTGAAGTTGGGACATTCTTGCTGGAAAAATATTAATGATGTCATATGAAATGTTGAAACATTTGACAACCTTGAACATTAACAATTCCAAACTCTAATCACTTATATCTTTTAATCCACTATGATATTTTGAGTTGAAGTGAATTGCACCTTTGATGCTTGTCCTGCATGGTGACAAAGCTTGAAAATTGTGCGGCACAAGAAAAAGTGCACAAAATCTGTCCTAAAAAACAGCTGCAACAAGCCTTACTGTAAAGTCCATAACTTCCTGCTCGAGTATGATAAATGGACGTTCTACAACTTTCTGGAAAGATGAGATAACGTACTTCAACTTTGATGTTCAAGGTTTGTGAAGATAAGACTTGTAAAGTTATAAAAAATGACCTTGAACTTGTGTGATCAAATCTGTCCTAAAAGTTGTCATGAAAATTTTGTTTTATCAATGCCTTTTGCAGAGACCATAACTTTCTGCTCGAGAATGATAAATGAGCTTTCTAGGACTTTCTGGAAAGGTGAGATTACGTACTTCAAATTTGATGTAAAAATATTAATGATGTCCTATGAAATGTCGGGACATTTGACATTAAGAATTCCCAACTTTGATCACTTATATCTTTCAATCCTTATGATATTTTGAGTTGATTCCTTCTACAATTTTGAAGTATCAAATACCCTCTTTAAAAGTAGCCCTTAAGCAAAATCAATGGATGCTTGGATCAATAGTTACAACCTTGAAAAGTTGTGCACTTGAACATGATTTTAACTTAGAAAAAATTTCTAAGTTTCTTTCAATTTGATCAATTTTGCAATTTTGCATGATTTCTTGATTTAAATTTGATCAAATTAAATCATCCATCATATTTTTTTGAGTAATGGCTTGTGAAGCTCAAAGTTGACCAAAAGTCAAACTTTGACTTTCTGCGTTAGTTGACTTTGTATTAGATGAACTTGAGGCTTGATCCACTTGAAATGTTGCACTCTTGTGCTTAATTATTGAAGTGGGAGTCCTTTAGATCCATTGTAGAGGTTTGAGAGGTTAGACAAGTTGAAGATCATGTCATTTCTTGATTGATCCATTGTCTAAGGCTCAAAGAGGGCTTGAAACCCTAATTTTTGTTTGTAGTGAGTGTTCACCCATCTTTGGGGAGACTAATGGTTCATCCATATGGTGATGATGATTTGCACAATGATGGGAAATCTTAGTGGTCAAAATTTGGGGTATGACACTCATATTCAACTCTTTCTGATCAAACAAGTATTTTAAACTCTTATGATCACTAAAGACTTAGAATCTTGCACCGTAGAGATAATGTCTTCAAATTTTCAATACAAAAACCACCGCAGCTAATTCCAAATCATGAGTAGGATAATTCTTCTCATGAACCCTCAATTATCTCGAAGCATAAGCCACAACCTTACCTTCTTGCATCAACGCTTCACCTAAACTAATCAAAGACGCATCGGAATACACCACAAACGGTTCACTAGGATTCGGTAAGATCAAAATCGGAGCTGTAGTCAATCTTCTCTTCAGCTCACTAAAACTCTCCTCACACTGAATATCCCAAATAAACGCTTTACCTTTACAAGTCAACTGGGTCAATGGAAGTGCTAACTTGGAAAAGCCTTCAATGAATATTCGATAATATCCAGCTAAACCCAAAAAGCTTCTAATTTTAGTAACAGATCTAGGAGCCTCCCGTTGTAGAACTGCATCTACTTTGGATGGATCCACAACAATACCATTACCTGAAATCACATGCCCAAGAAAACTCACTTCTGACAACCAGAACTCACACTTGGACAACTTGGCATAAAGTTTCTTTCCCTTCAAAATTTGCAATACAATACGCAAATGTTTCGCATGTTCCTCCTGAGACTTAGAATAAATCAAGATGTCATCAATAAACACAACAACAAATTGATCCAAATGCTCATGGAATATGCGATTCATATACTCCATAAACACTCCCGGCGCATTAGAAACCCCGAACGACATCACGAAATATTTGTAATGTCCGTATCGTGTCCTAAAAGCCGTCTTCTGAATATCTTCCTCCTTCACTCTAATCTGATGATAACCTGACCTCAAATCAATTTTACTAAACACACACGCACCTACCAACTAGTCCATCAAATCATCAATTCTCGAAAGAGGATACTTATTCTTAATCGTCACCTTATTCAGTTGGCGATAATCAATACACAATCGCATACTTCCATCTTTCTTCTTCACCAATAAAACTGGAGCACCCCAAGGAGATACACTCGGCCTCACAAACCTCTTTTCTAACAATTCATTCAACTGCTTCTTCAACTCAACCAACTCGGATGCCGACATACGATATGGTGCCACATAAGGACCACCACGAAACGATTGCTTTCCTTTCCTTTCGTTCACACTCTTATAATGAGTAGAACGAGCTTTGCTATCCTCCTCATAAATTCTACAACAATCCATCAAATCTGAAAACCTCCTAATTCTTTGATGACCAATTGCCTGTTTGATCTCGGGACGCAACCCGTTCTCAAACTTCACACATTTGGAAAACTCCGCAGTTGCTTAAGCATAATGTGGATAAAACTGAACAAGCTCCACAAACTTAGCAGTGTAATCAGTAACAGACATGTTACCCTATTTCAACTCCAAGAACTCTGTTTATTTCTTTCCTCTAACATCTTCAGGAAAATACTTCCTCAAAAACTCACTGCTAAACAAAGCCCAAGTGACAACTTCACCTGTAGCTTCCCACACATGACGCGTACTAACCCACTAAACATCAGCCTCCTCCTTTAACATGTGAGTACCCAGTCTCACCTTCTGTTCCTCAGCACAATCCATCACTCGAAAGATTCTTTCAATCTCCTTAAGCCAAATCTGAGCACCATCAGGATCATATCTTCCTTTGAAGATAGGCGGTTTGTTCTTCCTGAACTCATCATTCCCACCATAATTAGGTGTATTCCGCACAGCCTGAGCCATAGCTTGCATAACAGCAGCAAGAGCAACATCATTTCTACCAGCCATATTCTGTTCATATCCAATAACAGTAACTATGGTTAAACAATCAGCTCGCCAGAACACAATTGTCGCACAACAAATAACTTAGTCAAAATGACCGACACGGACTGGCTCTGATACCACTTAATGTGACACCCCCAATCTATACCCGAGTAATTAAAGCGATAACAAAAGATCAGAGTATAATTAAAACATTCATGGTATAGACGGGAGCGTCACATCAAAGTAATGAAATATAACAACCTGCTTATATAGATATGCAACAATCAGGTAGCAACATAAACAGAGGAACTCAGTTCCTAACACCCACAATTCAGATACATAATAAAAGCGGAAAATCTGCAACTGAAATCTCATATATAAAAATAAAAGTTTGTCTGTCATATACAGAGTCATACATGTAAAATCCAAAAAGATATATATATATATATACACATAATCACATAACGATCTCCCCGACTACCCAGTGCCACATATCAAAGCCGACCGACAAAAGAATGAAGACATAATCTTCACAAAAAGACCTCCAGCATCTAATCTGCAATGCCTCATAGAGCATTCAAAACAGCAGAAGGGTGAGAAACACAATTATAATATAATTGCATACAATTATGTAATAACATAAGATGCGCATGCAAAAACATTCTCACCACAACGTATACCATAATTCAAATACAAAACAAAACAAGTCATAATTCATGCATCCATCACAAAGGCATATCAATCATGCTCAATACATTTATCACCAATGTATATCAACTCATCAATCCCATTCATAATTTCCCACACATAATCAATCCATTCATGACTTATGCAAATGCACAGAGACCGACACAACGACTCTATGCATGCGGTACCATTCCATCCATCATTCTCATCATCATTAATTCACTCAGGAATTATTGGAATAATCGCTTGTTACTTAGTGTAACTCCCCGTCAGGCAAACAATGTTCCCCATCGCTTTAGGTCCTCTTTGTATAAGGCTCACGACGTTTATGGATCGCTTTAGGTCCTCTTTGTATAGGGCACATGATCCGATCACTTTAGGTCCTCTTTGTATAAGGCACACGATCGTCTATAACGTCGCTTTAGGTCCTCTTTGTATAAGGCACACGACCGTTATAGCAGATTCCCTCTGGAATTGTTTCGTCGCTCACACCCCACAAGGGCACACGACATCACAAGGTGCATATCATGATGCATGGCACACTAATGACTCATGACAATCAAATGCATATACATATATAACCATGTGAACCATCTCAACATCAATAATCATGCATTGCAATCAAACCCAAAACAAGGCATTTATTTGCCATAAGGCCACAAACCATCATCACAACCTCTCATCATATATATTCACATCATATAACAGCACACAAGCTATACGTTATATATCAAAAGCATATCGCATGATAACACATCAATCGCACACACTTACGACGGTAAAAGTCGACAAAACGACACGTTTCCAAATTCCCGACATAATTAAATCGGCCACTAATATCAAAAATATTTTTATAAGAAAGAACATCTCATTAGCTTTCCAACGCATCCGACCGTGCCTCAATCCGAGTTACGAATCAAAAGTTATGAAGGATACAAGTTAGAAAAATCTGTCACGTTCGCTCCAGGGTTCGCTAGGTGAACACTCAGCGAACCAAGTCAGTAGAAAAAGGGCATAAAGTTCACTAAGCGAGCTATGGGTGAACATTCCTGTTAGTTCTTTAATTTTTAGGGTTGGCATTAATTTTGTAAAACAAATAATAGCAGCAATATGTTAGATAGGATATTTTATCTTGCTAAAGAAGAACAGGTTGAGCAAGAAGTCCTATTGTGCAATGGAACATGTTGAGTTGAAGTGGTTTCAACATCTGGAACAACATGTCGTATTAAGATGTCCCATGAAGGTCCATTTGACATCACACCAGAACTAAAGTGAATTAAAGAGTCTGTTATATCTTAACAGATGCAGAATATTCAGGGAATAATATGCAAATTCTATGTGGCGCTGAATTAAAAGTTCTGAAGATTCAAATATGAAATTGAGAAGAATATTGAAAAATATACACTTTCTAAATATGGAGATATTTTAGGAAGTTAAAGATTGAAGACCTATTATGTAGCAGAAGTTTCTGCTGATCTGTAGCAGTCTATTTGCTGCGTTTTTGAAGGCCCAAATCCAGTTGGGAATAGGTTATATATAGATGCATTATAACCTAGAATTGTAACTCAACCAAAGATGTAAAAATTCTGTTATTAGGGTTGGTTCCTGTACCACTCGACATGTGAGTTGGACAGTTTGTAAGTGTGATCCTCGAAGCTGTTAAGTAAGAGGAGTATTGTTCTTGGAGGAAGCTTTTAAGTAACTCTAAGTTGTGTCTTGGAAGTGTGTCTTCCTTGTTGAATTGTTGTATAGGTAAAGAGCCGTTGATGCAGTGGCGAAGTGTTGACTGCTAGACATCATTGCGATGATTGGGAGTGAGAAGGGTTTCTCATATCTAGAGAGGATCTAGGTAGAAGGGTCATTGGGTAGTGATTAAGTGATAAGCTATAAACGGGGAGTTTAGCTTTGAATTGATACTGCTGATAGTGGACTTCATCCCTGGCTTGGTAGCCCCCAGAGTAGGTGTGTTAGACCGAACTGGGTTAACAATTCTGTGTGTTTTGTTTTCATTTTTTTGTACCGTGCTTATTGTTATATACCTTGCCATGTGAGTTCATGTCAGACCAGATGTCAAATGACATGCTATAGGACATCTGAACTTTGCACATGTACCAGAATTTCAATTGGTATCAGAGCAGGTCATTCTGTTCTGTATCTGGATGAGATCCGAGGGAAGATACTTTCTGGTTCATGGTCAAGGTAGAAGCTTTCTACTGAAAAGTTGTTTGGACTTATAGAAGTTCATATAGTTGTGAGAATGGTCCCTAGAAGTGGAGGATGGACTGTTCGTGACAGGCAGTGGCATGTGCTGAAGGCTTGGAGTTTTGGTTGAATAACTGCTGTGTTGTGGTTATGTTAGGTTTGATTTATTTTCTAACCTGTGGTATTGTGGTGTCACCTGGATTATGATGCCAGGGCTGATATGTGACACCTGAAGGTTTTGAGGAATTTGTATTTTGATCCGCTGCATATCTATCTGAAAAACTCCTGAGGTTGCAACTGAGAAGGTTATTCTTCTCTGATTGTATATCCTATGGTGATGGGATATATGCAAGATTGTTTCAACTTACTTTGCCAATGATACTTGAAGATTATTGTTCAAGTCCACTCATAAAGGCATTGATAAGTGAAGTTGTAAGAAAGAGATCTGAAGATAGTGAGAAGTAATTTACTTTTGCTCTTTTCCTAAGAAGGCTAATCTCCAGTCTTTAATCTCTTGATGTATTCCTTGGAATGATGTCCTATCTTGTGTTAGAACATCACGTCAGAATTGTGGAGAATTATGTTGTGTAAAGGAATGGCATTACAGATGCTCTGGGTGCTAAACTAATGTGGTTTGATCACATGGGTTTAGAACCTACTCCTAATCTGGAAGAGGAGACATCTGGGTGGTATGTCTAAGAAGTTTCTGGCCCTGGAACTTACCTTAGATTTGTGAGTTGGTCAAGGTGTGATCAACATGTTATCTACTCCTGAGGTCAGTTTATTTTTGGTCCTTGCTACAGGAGTGGAGAACCTGAGATTCAAGAAGTAGTATCTCTAGCAGACTTCTTGGACATGAAGGTAAAGACACTCATCAACTGATCAGGAGTATTCCAAATTATCATATGGGAGAATGATAGGGAATGATTGCCTTTGGAGAGTTGGATGAGAGAATACTGTTCTTGTGTTCTTATGATCTTCTGTGATGTGATGGGTTATGATGGTTGTCTCTGGTCCCGAGGCTTAAAGGGGGAAGCTTGGAGATTCTGTTTTGGAATGTGGTGTTTTTCTTAGTGCAGCTGGACTCTGTTCATGATGTCAAGACTGATGTCGTAACATCTGTTCAGAATGTTATGTTTTTTGTCTCCTGAGATCACAAGCCTCTACCTGATTTATGTACTGATGTGAGGGTCAAGCAGTAGGTGAATGTGTTCAGCAGGTGTGTTGAACAGAGGGTGCGCTCTTGAAGACATGAAGATGAGTCTCATGTTCTCCATTCATTTAAGGTGTTCATCTTGCAAAGGAGTACTGGTGGTCTTAGATAGAGAAAAGTTGATCAGATTAGGATCATGTGAGTATTGGTACAAGGGATGATTGTGTTCAACTTGTGAGTTGAACAAAGAGTGAGCTCTTGAAGACATGAAGATGCGTCTTATGTTTTCCATTCGTCAAGGTACGAAGAAGCACATGTTATTCTTGAAAAGGGGAGAGTGTTACAATCTTATGCAGCTGGACATGTGATGTTAAGGAGGAGATTGATATTTCTGCAGCTTTTGTTGTTGGCACTTATTTTGAAGCAAATTTGAGGATCAAGTGTGCTGGGACGTGTCTTGTGCAGTTGTGATCTTTATTGCATATGTTTAGTTTAAAGGAAACAAAATTGAAACAGAATTTTATTGCACTGCTGAAAGCATACAAGATTAGAAAAAGCAACAAACAAAGAGTCTAAAGATTATCCCAACCCCCGGAATCAAGAAATATTTTCCAATCTTCGTCCCATTCATCATCAGAAGCTTGAAGTTGCACTGGAGACTTTTTGATGGCTTTCATCCTTGTCTCTGATGTTTTTCTTGTTCTTGTTGCTCCTGAAGTTGCCCCAGCTGTGGACAGTGTTTTGTTCTTCAACTTCTGTGGATCTGGTTTCTTGACTTCCTGCATCCTTGTTAGACTGACTCATGGTTCTATCTGTGATGTGCTATTAGAAGCAAGGAGGCTTGGTTTTTATACTGCATAAAGAGTCTTTGTTTGTATCGCCTGACCATTCAAAGTGGTCTTTGGTTTGGGAACTTGTTTTTCTTGGGACCTTGTCACTTTGGATGTCAGAATTTCGTGTTTGGTGCCTTGGTAGGTTAAGAGGTTGTCCAATGGTGGCTAAAAATGGGGAGAGTTAGCCTAGGTGTTGTCTAGTTGTCTGGTGTGATTCTTTTGAGTTTGTTTTCGGTACAGCTACTGATGCTGGTTGTGACCAGGTGGTTGTAATTACCTGAATAAAATGTAGAAGGTGTGTTCTTTTATCTTATGCTGATGTCCTACATATTGTTACAACATCATTGTTTGGTGTGTATCCTGGATGAAGGTCTGGGACTGTGCTTGTGGAGTTGGAAGAAGCAGCATTATTATCTGAAGTGGCAGTTCTGACATAATGTGGATTGGAATGGGCAGATTCTGATCCTGATGTTAAGTAGCTTGGTCTGGCAATACATGACTACTTTCATGATGAAGACTTCATTAGGTGCTTGTGAATGTAAAGACAGAAGGTTGTTGTCAGTAGTATGATCTGATCAGAATGGATGAAGATAAGGAGGTTTCTTCTAATACAAGTAAAAGGTGGTGGCAGTCCTTATCTTGTGTTGCAAGTAATCTAAAGACATTTGTTATGGAATATGTGAGAAATTCCAAATCAAGTGGGGTTTTATGTTGGACTTGGCAGGCCATGTATCTGAAATAAACATGGTGAGATCATGCTCAATAAATACAAGAAGTGGCAGTTTTTAATGTTGAGAATGTGGCAATATCGTTGTGCTATCATTTGGTGACAAGTGTTCATCTTCATAAGGAGCATTGGTTGTTCATGTCAGGGGGAGTTAAGGCTGCTGTCTATGGTCTATTACAGCAAGGGTGCAGATTTTTGTGAAGCTTGCGTGCTGTCCAAGTTTGTGCAGAGTGATGTCAAACAACATGATGGGACATGTACTACTGAGTGTGGTTGGGTGTTCCTAAGGCTGGTGTGCTATCCTAGGTGCGTGAAGCTAGTGCTTATGCAGGAGGAGTTTGAAGAGCAGAATTGTTGTATCTGGGAGAATTTTTTTTTTTCTCTGCTGTTCTGAAGGAATCTAGAAGGGATTGTGAGTTGTGCTGATCGATAGAAGTCGTCTCAGAATCCAACAGAAAATAAAATGAGGTTGTGTTTTGGAATGTATAATTTTCTGTGGAGTCTTGGGTTGATAATGTTGTGAGCAAGCAGACATTGTCTGATAAGATGTCAGAACATGGTAAAGGACATGTTTTTCTTGAGCCAAACAAGGAATTACTCTGGACGGTGGTGTAAGGATAAGGTGAAACACGTGTCTTTGCCTATGCATGGAACGTTATTGGCACAATTTATGGTAAGAATCAGTTGAGAAGCAATAAAGGCGGTCAAGACTGTTTTGGAAGGTAGACATTGAATTTGGATGGAGGTTTTAGTACCTAAAATAGCGTTTCTTTGACCAAGAACTTTGACATATTCAAAGCTCGGTAATTCCAAAGTAACTGATCAGCTATTTATAGGGGTTATTCTTTTCTCCTTCAGCCAGTGAGTGTTCTTGTTTCATAAGTCTTATGGAGTTTGTTCGTCTTTGGGTGAGCACTACTTGGGTCTGGTTCTGTGAGGGCTTTCTTTGCCAATTTTTGGCTAAAAAGGGGGAGAAAGGGTTTGCTAAATGGTTTGCGCAGATGCTTGTCAGGAGTCTGCAGTTCCAGATGTGTTTCAGAGATGTCAAAAAGGGTGTCCTATCCTTAAGTTGGTGTTGAGTCTTTGTGACTTGTGTCCTGAGTTATGAACACAGTTGTGACTTGTGTTCTGAGTTACCTGGGTTGGTAGAGTGGCACGTCTTAAGTTTCATCTTATGCCACAGGTCGACTAGGGGCGTCTGATCAAATAAGGTGTGCAGAAATCTCTTATGCCACCATTGGTCTTTTATGTCAAGACAGGCGTTTCTTTTCTGGAGGAGTCTTCTACATTTGTTCTGGGTCTGTCCTAGAAGGAAAAAGAAATGTGTTGCATTGAGGGGGAGTGTCAGATATCTTCTTCCTCATGTGCACCAAATGACTTCAGGACTTTCTACTTCTTATGTCCTAATGTGCTGCCTGAAGTTGTTGTGCTGTGGTGCTCGGAGGTGATGTTATGGAGCTCATAGAGTATGTTGGAAAGAGTAGTCAAACATGATGTCCTAACATCATTCAAGATTTCCCAAGAAGATGATTCTCCATGGTTGCAGTACACAGTAGCTACTGATGGTTACTGTTAGGTTCAGTAGTTGCTGATGACTACAGACAGTAGTATAGGGTTGTAATTGCTGTTGTAATCTGAGTGTTAATGTTTATATATTTGTTTTAGCCAAAATTTGCCAAAGGGGGAGAATGTTAGTTCTTTAATTTTTAGGGTTGGTATTAATTTTGTAAAACAAATAATAGCAGCAATATGTTAGATAGGATATTTTATCTTGCTAAAGAAGAACAGGTTGAGCAAGAAGTCCTATTGTGCAATGGAACATGTTGAGTTGAAGTGGTTTCAACATCTGGAACAACATGTCGTATTAAGATGTCCCATGAAGGTCCATTTGACATCGCACCAGAACTGAAGTGAATTAAAGAGTCTCTTATGTCTTAACAGATGCAGAATATTCAGGGAATAATATGAAAATTCTATGTGGCGCTGAATTAAAAGTTCTGAAGATTCAAATTTGAAATTGAGAAGAATATTGAAAAATATACACTTTCTAAATATGGAGATATTTTAGGAAGTTAAAGATTGAAGACCTATTATGTAGCAGAAGTTTCTGCTGATCTATAGCAGTCTATTTGCTGCGTTTTTGAAGGCCCAAATCCAGTTGGGAATAGGTTATATATAGATGCATTGTAACCTAGAATTGTAACTCAACCAAAGATGTAAAAATTCTGTTATTAGGGTTGGTTCCTGTACCACTCGACATGTGAGTTGGACAGTTTGTAAGTGTGATCCTCGAAGCTGTTAAGTAAGAGGAGTATTGTTCTTGGAGGAAGCTTTTAAGTAACTCTAAGTTGTGTCTTGGAAGTGTGTCTTCCTTGTTGAATTGTTGTATAGGTAAAGAGCCGTTGATGCAGTGGCGGAGTGTTGACTGCTAGACATCATTGCGATGATTGGGAGTGAGAAGGGTTTCTCATATCTAGAGAGGATCTAGGTAGAAGGGTCATTGGGTAGTGATTAAGTGATAAGCTGTAAACGGGGAGTTTAGATTTGAATTGATACTGCTGATAGTGGACTTCATCCCTGGCTTGGTAGCCCCCAGAGTAGGTGTGTTAGACCGAACTGGGTTAACAATTCTGTGTGTTTTGTTTTCATTTTTTTGTACCGTGCTTATTGTTATATACCTTGCCATGTGAGTTCATGTTAGACCAGATGTCGAATGACATGCTATAGGACATCTGAACTCTGCACATGTACCAGATTTTCAATTCCCCTTCCGTTCGCTCCCGGGGTCGCTAGGCGAACCCTCGACCAAACGTTTGCTTTCGCCTTCGCCAGGTTCGCTAGGCGAACAGTGCAAAATTAAGAAATTCGCAGCAGTGCGAAGCCAGAAACATTTGGGTCCAAACTTCCAATTCTTCACCCAAACCTTTTCCAATTCATACCATAACAACCAAAACATGTTCCAACATAATCAACAAGTATTCCCATGCATTTATATCGCATTTCAACCGTAAAAACATCGATTTCTATTCATTTTTCTCACTTCAAGCTAGAATTGAAAAACTATGAAAAACAAGTAAACATTCAAACACACACATACATATTCATACACAAGCATATAATAACCGAGTTTCGCACCCTTACCCGATTAATCGTGCTTTGAACTGTCGGTTGAATCGATTTCTTAAGCTTTAAGTTTTCCTCTTTTTTTTCTTCTCTTCTCACTTCTCTTTCTCTCTATTTTTCTAAAGCTTCCTTTTCTCTCTTTCTAATCTCTATGTTTCTATTTTAAGAAAAGCAATAATATCTAACCAAGCAAAATGACCAAAATACCCCTACACTCAATTTTCTCGCAAACGCTCCCAAAACGCGATAAAACATAATAACGATAAACATAACATATTTACCAAATAAAAACCAAGACTAAAATAATATAAAAACAAAAATAATTAAATCGACTCAATTAAATAAATCTAACAAAAACCGGGGCGTTACAGTTACCTTACCAAAATTTACACTAGCGCTGCTTTTTTCAAGTAAGTAACCGATTACTCAAAAGAGAGTAACCGATTACTCTGCACAATTTTCACCTGTTCTACCTTTTTTCAAGTAAGTAACCGATTACCTGCTTTAAGCTAATCGATTACCACTGTAACAGAATGCCACTTTTTGGTGTTTTTCAAGCTTGTTTGCCATACTTTCCTCTTCCATGGATTGATATGTTTGATTTTTATGGATGTTTTAGATGCTGTTTAGGTTCAGTTTGAGGCATAATTGTGTATTTTTCGATGCTTGATTTTTCGATTCTATAACTGTGCTCGTTCTTGGCATTGTTTGAACATGATCATTTTTGCATAATTTTATCCATAATGGCATGATTTGTGATGCATATTGAATGTCATTTGGTACTGTTTTGCACTTTCATTCGTGTTTGAATTAAGTTTGTTCTTCAAAGAATAAGCTTAATCTTGTATAATCAATAATGCACCCTTTGCTTTAATAATTTTTCAATTCATTTTGGAAAATTATTAGCATATTCCTTCATTTTGATTAATTAATAGAAATTTCGTTTCGATTATTAATCTTCCCGTTGGCGCTTCTCTTTAGGCCTCCTTTAGAGCTTTCTCTCTCTCTCTCTCTCTCTCTCTCTCTCTCTCTCTCTCTCTCTCTCTCCCCCCCCTCTCTCTCTCTCTCTCTCTCTCTCTCGAAGTCGGAGTTTTCACGCGACACTGGAGCACTGTATAACTTGGAGCTGTTACGATGTCTGTTTCACTTCTGCACTACACCCTGTGTGTTAGAGAAGGAATGAGAATGGAGAATTCCTACTCTCATTCTGACTACTTCAGGTAGGGGAAGAATGACCCTGTGCCTGACTTAGTCATCTCTATCTCCAGGCGGTAGCGTATCTCATCCCCAGCTGAGTCGATCCTTGATCACTCTTGCTCCTTTCGATCTCTTTTTTATCAATATTCTTGTGGTCAATCATTGCCTTTTGATTCCCCAGAAGAGTCTCAATCCTTTTTTCTTCGGTTAATCATAGTCTTTCTATTCACGCCGAATTCCCGGCGGTTAGCAACCTTCTCTTGGTTCAAATACCCTTTCGTTGGTCGTGTACTGTTTGTTCAATCCGTACCGACATCCCCTTTGGGTCGTAACCTTTGCTTGGTTCCATACCCGTCTTTTGGGTCACAACCTTCGCTTGGTTATGCACCCATTCTTTTGGTTGATCACAGTCTATCTGTTAAAACCTCTCTCCACACAGAGTTTTAATCTTTTTTTCTTCGGTTAACCACTGCCAGTCAGTTAACATACCGGATCCTTTTCTCTTGGTTTTGACACCATACTTTGTTTGTTTCCCCAGCAGGGTCTCTAACCCTTTGATCCCCAGCCCAATCCTTTGTTCTCTTACCTCCCTAGTGGAGTTCCTTCTATTCTTTTTGCTCCTTTATCTTCTTGGTTTCAACACCACTCTTGCACTTTATTCTCAGCACAATCATTATCTTTTCCTTTGCATTTCTTTCTTAGTTTTGACACCAATTCTTTTGCATCCCCAGCGGGATATTCCCTACTTCTTTCGCTCTTGGTTTTGACACCACTTTCCTTTTCCTTTTTTCGTCTTAGTTCCACAAACTACGGAAGCTCTGATTCTGCACTATTTTGAATGTAAGATACATAGGCACAAGATTGCAATGATCTTGGCGAGCACACTTTCACTTTCTTCCTTCTTCTTCTCTTTTCTCTGGTTCCTTGAACTACGGTGCTCTGATTTCCTCATTGCACTATGAGGGTATGTAGGCACAAGGGCCCTAATCCTCCACGAGCACTCTTTTTTTCTTACTTTCTTTCTCTCTTCTTTCTTTTCTTTTTCTTCTCTCTCTCATCTTCTTTTAGCTAGAAGCCTTTAGATAGATAACCCATCCAAGCCTAGAAGCAAGCGAAATGGTTCCCGTCGAGTACGACGGATGCGTAAGGTGCTAGTACCTTCCTTTCGTATAACCGACCCCCTGACCCATTTCTCTTCCCCTTGGGTTTTATCGATATTTTCCCTGTCCTCTGGGACTAAATAAAGTTTGGCGGCGACTCTGTTGTATCTTTGAGTGTACGATTCACTCAGTTATAATCCAGCCATCTTCAGATTTACCTTTTAATGTATTTCTTAGGTCAATAGTCTAACATCCCTATACATCTTACTTAATGCTAGCACAAATAGTTAAAGAACCCCAAATTAAGAAGCAAACTTCTTTCCTCGACGTAATCTCTTGAAGACAATGAAATCACTGTTGAAATTAATTAGTGGATCCTCAACTAACTTTTACACTTCAACAACAAATTAAGTATACCTGGTAGGAAACTAATATTGCTAAAAAATACATTCACCTGATCAGGACTAAGATTGGCGTCTGGAATGAATCTTAGCAACATGGATCAACCATGAACGAAGAAGTTGGGCTAACAACGACTTCATGGAACTCCATAAAAACTAGAAATGCCTACATTTTTTCTCTTCCAACTGCTTTTTAAGGTGTGTCGGTTATCCACTAGACGGGTCAGTAGTATTGACAATGCTTTTTATCAGATAACAATTGCACATGGGAATACATGATGTCATGTATCAGGTCTCTCAATAACTTACTGACATTGTAACATTTATGATTTATAGCGAAGTACAAAAACCAAAGAGTTTAAGACCAAAAAAGTCAACTCATATGATAATTGTGTCATGACTACCATATATAGAATTGACTTTCCTTTGATTGGTTTGAGGACCCTAGATTGTTTGTTGGTTATATTGACGAACAACCATGAATTATAAATCCACTTTATTAATGCAATATACTAAAGAGAATATGCAGCAGAAAATCAGAGTAAAGAAAATATGCAAAAACTAAAGAGATAAGGGAAGGGAGAATGACACCTATAGAGGTTAGTCTAAAAGATGTGACCCATCTCTTTTCCAAAAATTAATCTTGAGAGTTTCCAATAATGTTTATGAGCTTTTATAAGGTTAAGCTCATGAACCCCCTTATACAAGGAAAAATGAAGTTTCAGATTTACATCTAACCAAAGAGTTAACAATGGAATAAAGGGGGTTACTCTTCACACTAAACATGAACAAAACTTCGTGCGGTTAGTCTTCTAGCTAAACCTAGATTTTGTACAGACTTATCTTGAACTAAGGAGGAATTTTAAACTGGCTATCCTCCAAATCAAACCGAGGTTTTATAATGAGCTAACCACGAACCAAACCGAGATTTTACACCAGGTTGACCTCAAACTAATTTGAGCTTTTACACTGGGCTGAGCTCAAGAACCGATAATAATATTTTTCACTAGTTATCTTCAAGAACCCGTAAAGAAAGTTTTTACTTAAGTAGCTCTACTCACAAACCAAACAAATACTTAACACTAAATTCCCCCCAAAAGAGATTTATTGAGTTTAGCTACAAACCCAAATAACACTTCTTAAGGAAGAAAGATTCACTTAAGAGGAATACGAACTCTTGGATTTATAATATTGCCCTTTTTAGAAAAATTTCCTCATTTAAACTCAAGAATCTTTCTCAAAGTACTATGGCCAAATGTTTTCAAGAAAGATGAAAGACTTAGAAGAAGAAGGGAGAAAAGAGAGAAATCTGTAAACCGAATTATGAAATTAGGATTGAGTGAAGGTTTTTTGTTTACATCATACAAGACCCTTTATATAGGCAAATATAGCCCAGTCCCAAACTATACAAACTAACCTAAGCCTAAAACATAGAAATGTAAAATACAAAATCACAAGTTACATTTCAACACTATTATATGTTGTATTCGACTCTGTCGAATACAACTGACTACTACAACTTTAACTAGCTGCTTCGACCCAGTCTAATGATAGCTCTTGATCAAAACATCAAATTACAACTTCTAACACACTACCTAGTTCATGTTCTTGAGACTTCTCATCCTGATACTTCTCTTCAATTCGTCGAACCTGACTATGTAAGCTTGTTGCACTTTTGTCTTGCAATGCTCAAGTTCAAGCTTTCCTTTGTTAACTCGGTCCCTCAGAAAATGACATCTCATATCTATATTCTTACTTTGATCATGACACACCAGATGGTTTGGCAGGCCAATAGCTGACTTGTTGTCGACAAACAACTTCATTTTTCTAGGTTCCATTAATTTGAGCTCTTCAAGCAAAATTTATATCCATGATGCATATGATGCAGACACCTACTCAGCTTCACATGATGACAAAGCCACAATGCTTTGCTTCCTTGAGCTCCATGAGATTGGAGTTCCTTCGATCATGAATATGTAACCTGCAATACTCTTCTTTTCGTCTTGATCTCCACTGAAATCTGAATCGGTGTAGCCATATACTTCTACATCTGTGCTGGTGTTCGTCTTCCTTGACATCAGCACACCATGATCAATCGTACCCTTAATGTATCTCAACACCCTCTTAACTGCAGTGAGATGAAATTCTTGGGGTTTCTACATGAATCTACTTAATAATCCGACACTTTGATAAATTTGTGGCCTGGTATTACAAAGATACCTCAAGAATCCAATGATTTTTTTATACAGTGTCGCACTTACAAACTCATCATTTGTCTTCTTCCTTAACTTTGCTCCAGTTTCTAATGGCGTAGCAGCTGCATTACAGTTTCCCATCTTGAATCTCTTCAAGATATCTTGGGCATACTTCTTTTGATGCAGGAACACTCATTCACTTGTGTCTTTAAACTCAATCCCTAAGAAATATGACAAATTCCCTAGGTCAGATATTTCAAACTCTTGCATCAACTTTGACTTGACTTTTCTGATCTCTGTTTCATCTACACTTGTAATCAACAAATCATTTACATACAAACATATGATGATTCGACTGACCCTATCTGCATCATTGGCATACACTCTATGTTCAAAGGCACTTTGTGAAACCTGCTTCGATCAAGAAGCTATTTATTCTCTTATTCCAAGCTCTTGGAGCTTGCTTCAAACCATAGAGAGCCTTCCTCAATCTATACACCTTTGAATCATGCCCTTTGATTTCGAATCCTGGTGGTTGACTGACATAGACTTCTTCTTCTAGAGGTATATTAAAAAATGTTGATTTTACATTCAACTGATGTATCTTCCACCCTCTGTATGTTATTATCGACACAACAATTTTTATTGTTTCCAATATCACTATAGGTGCATACATTTCGTCGAAATAAATACCAGATTTTTACAAAAAACATCTTGCCACTAGTCTTGTCTTATGCTTGGAAAATTTTCCATTAGACCTTTGTTTAGCTTATAAACCCACTTCACATTAATTGGCTTCTTTACTAACTTTTCAATAAGCTCCCAAGTCTTGTTCTTCTCAATTGACCTGAGTTCTTCTTTCATGTCTGCTAACCAATTTAAATCATTCATTTCTTGACCCAAGTTGACTGGTCCTGCTTCCGCCATCATCATTGCTTCTTTTATTAAGTCACCATCTGCATCGACTGTTTGATATGGAAATCTCTCATGTCCAGCTAGCCTTATCGACTCAGTTCTTGTTCTAGTCGATCTTCTAGCATTTCACTCGGGTGGCTCCTCAATTCAATTTGTTGGGAATTTAGTTTGTTGCTCTTCTTCCAACACAGTTGTGACTGTATCTAACTTCTATCAAACTGACCCATGACTCCAATCCCACCCTTTGCTTTCATCCACTAGAAAATCTCGACTGATAACTAGTTTATCATCATTTGGTGAATACAACATGTATGCACCAGTCAAATGATAAGCTATGAGCACCTATTCGAATCGTAGTTAGGGGGGTTTGTTATCGTCTCCACTGGGATTGAGGATATTTTGATGCCTGCCTTTCAACAGTTTATCATTTTGAGAATAAGGGTTTTCAAAGTTTTGTTCATAAAATTGTCACGTTTTTAGTAGCAAAGCTTATAAATTCTAAAGATTTTTGTTAACAAAGTATATCAAAAGTAGTTTTCATCTACCCTAACTTATACGTATTCTTTCAATCTTGCATGTGAAGTCGGATCCGATTAATATCATCACATATTCTCTCAACACTGTCTATGTCTAGAGCGGCGTCATGAGAAATACCATATTCATCATTACACAATTTCTCCATATAACAACCAATATAGTAAGCTTTAAGTTCTACAAAAAACAACTATCGCCCATAGACCGATTTCTCCAATCTATAAACCGATAGATGAATATTTTAGGTCAAGTTTTACAATATCTATGTCTAGAGTTTTACAAAATAAGAATGGATCATTAAGAACAAAAATATTCATCATATATTAATGGGTTAATAGCCATTTTTCCCCCTGCCATATAGGCGATGTTCGAAAAACCCCCCTGTAAAAAAAAACTTGCAAAAAAAACTCTAACATTTGAAGATTCTCTCAATTTTGACCTTCATCACATCCAGTCACCAAAAACCTGCCATTTTGACCCCTGCCATTTTGGCAGCGTTTTTATTTTGACCCCTGCCATTTTGGCAGCGTTTTTATTTTGACCCCTACCACATCAGCTTTTTTGGTGACTGGATGTGATGAAGGTCAAAATTGAGAGAATCTTCAAATGTTAAGGTTTTTTTTGCAAGTTTTTTTTTTACAGGGGGATTTTTCGAACATCGCCTATATGGCAGGGGGCAAAATGACTATTAACCCTATTAATTATCACTTGTTCACATACAAGGCCAATAAAAAGAAATACATACAAGCAAATGGTAGACTACCTCTACCTTTGATACAAAGGAAATTAGCTACCCATAACCACGGTAGCTTGCTTTACAAGTTTTGGAAGAAGATGAATGAGCATCCACGTCGAAGAATCGAACTTGGATGCGAATCCAGCTTCTATTTTCAAAATATCACCTTTTGGTGAAGAAATTTGAGAAAATGAAATTCTTGTGTGTAAAAATGGGTTATGATCCCCAAAAATAGTGAAAAGTATTTATATAGTACTTTTAGAATCTGTCACGTTCGCACTGCGAACCATTTCTTCGCCCAGCGAACACCTTTTTAGGCACCTGATGTGCCTCTGAACAGTTAAACCGCCCCTGAGAAATATCTGAAGTTGGCTGTGCGAGCAATTCTTCGCACTGCGAACTACCTCACTACAAGTTCACACAGCGAACTTAGGGTCCTTTAGCTACTGACTTCAGTATGGGATGGTTCGTTAGCCCTTCGCTTAGACTTCACCACAACGAACATTCACTGTTTATTCACCCAGCGAACTTACTGCCATTTTCTTACTGCCATCTTTCTGAGATGGTCGCTGGGACTTTGCCATGAGTTCGCATAGCGAACATTCGCTGGCACTCCTCGCTAGCTGTTTGCACAACGAACATACTGAAATCCTTCTCTTCCTTTGGCTTCCTTGCCAATTGCTTGTGTCTTACACTTTGATGTTTTTATGCCTAATTTCTGCACAATAACACACAAATCTAAGCAACCAAAGGTATTTTCAAATTTTTGAAGAATAACATGATATCATGGAGTAAATCCAACAAAACAACACAAAAGAGTTGAACGCCAATAATTAATGATCAATTTAAAGCAAGTTTGACATTCAACAAACTCTCCCCAACTAGATCTTTGTCTGTCCTCAAGCAAAGTATGTTTCTCATTGAAACACAAGAGGATTTGCTCGAGCATTTAATTCAACCAAAATTGGATTTATGGCTCAAATAAATAAATAAATGCATACAAGCAATGGTTACAACTTCCTAGAATCGAACAATGCAAAAGAATTTAGTTCTTAAACAAATATCATGCAATGCTTCAAGTAGCAACTAAATTCTCATGCTCGAATCACCCTAACACTCCTCTTCGAATAAGAATTGAAGAAATTAACGCATTTGCAACCGTGGGGCAATTTCACTCACCTGACAAATGATGCAAATACAAACCAATTCATACATTCATCTAAACAATCATCAAAGAAATTATGGAAGCAAAAAGATCACTAAGGTATTTAAAGGTTGTAGCTTGGTTAGGTTCACAACAAATGGACATTTATAAGGCCATTGATTCAAAGTTGCCAATGCAAAAGAAACATTCACTATACAAGGTTTTGTACACATTACAACTTCATCCAACACTTTCTTTTCTCTATTGCTCACCCTTCCAACACCTTTTTGCACATTATTTCATTATCTATTTTTCTCTTTCAAACAAGCATTCTTTTTCTTTTGCTTTTCACATTCATATTCACAAATTTTCTTTTCATGCTTGTTTGAAATTTTTCAAAATTTTGAGTAACCTACCACTTTTCTTTTCACTCTCCCCAACTTGGTTTCAACCAAAACACAAGTGAATGTTACTTGTTTTTTACGGCAAGGAAGACAATTTAGCACAATTTCAAAGGTTCAAGATTTTTTTTAGAATCCTACACAATTCAATGATGAACTATCTTTCAAATTATTTACAAATACCAAGTTCATCACTAAACTACGATCTAAACTATTAAGCTCGAAGGGGTTAGGAAATTATCACTACTCACGGGTAAGTTACTTTTGGATATGATTGTGCTCATTATCAACAAATGCATTGATCATATCTAATGCTTCCACAAAATCAAAATAATCACAAGATTAAGCATGAATCAAATGTATTCAACAAGATTTATCAGTCATCCTATGCATTTAGTAAACAATGGAGGTTTCTCACAAATTTGTGGCTATTGGAACCTAAGTGACACAAGCATTCAAACAAAGTTGCAAAAATGAAACAAAATTACATTTTGCACAAAGAAAAGAAATTCTTAAACATTCTAGCATTCTAAAAAGAGGTAACCATGTACCTTGCCAACATTTACATGATCAAATACTATCATCACCATCTAAACTTGGGAGAATCTTCATTGGATACTTTTAGCAATTAGCAACCAATCTAGAAGTTCTCACATTTCAACACCATAAAAGGGAACACATTAAATTCAACGAAAGCATATCAACAATAAAAACTACAAGATACTGACCCTTCCTTTTTGAAAAATGCCTGCCCTCAGGTCTACTACAGAAAAGGCAATGCAACAGTATTACACAAAAAACCTTACTCAAGTGTTGTAGCATAACTTCTCATCATTTCAGCATGTGTCATGTTCGCACTGCGAACAGATATTCGCCTAGCGAACTAATTCACCCCAGGTTCGCAAAGCGAACAGAGGGCGAACATGATAGTAATTCAAAAGTCTGGTTTTTATCAACTTACGATTTATTACAACACTCTTTCACCATAACATGCTAACATAATGCCGTAAGAAAATCAGAAATACTCATAATGTTGGGGTGCCTCCCAACAAGCGCTTTGTTTAATGTCGTTTGAGATCGACGTTTGAAAGCGACTGAAGGATCTCCAAAAGAGATAATTCCTGCATCAGTGATCGTCAACTTCGTGGCTAAGCACAATTCCTTCCGTAATCATGAAGTTGCACATTTCCCAATTAAGCACAAGATTATTTTTCACACACCTTTCTAACACAATGTCCAAATTTTTTAAACAAAGATCGAATGACGACCCAAAAACTAAAACGTCATCCATAAAAACTTCAATGGATTTTTCAATCAAGTCAGAAAATATGGCTTGCATACACCGCTGAAAAGTAGCCGACGCATTACATAACCCAAAAGACACCCTCCTATAAGCAAAGACCCCAAAAGGACATGTAAAAGCAGTTTTCTCATGATCCTCCGAGTTCACAATAATTTTATTGTAACCTGAATAACCATCAAGAAAACAATAGAATTTATGACCGGAAAGCCTCTCAAGCATTTGGTCCATGAAAGGTAAGGGAAAGTGGTCTTTCCTCGTAGCTTTGTTTAGCCTACGATAATCGATACACATTCTCCAATCGGTCACGGTTCTTGTTGGAATTAATTCATTCTTTTCATTCTGAATCACCGTCATCCCACCTTTCTTTGGTACCACTTGCACCGAACTAACCCACAGACTATCAAAAATAGGATAAATCATTCCAGCCTCAAGCATCTTCACCACTTATTTCTGAACCACTTCTTTCATGGTAGGCTTTAAGCGGCGTTGAGGTTGAGCCACCGACTTAAAATCATCCTCCATTAAGATCCTATGCATGTAATAGGAAGGGCTTATTCCTTTTAAATTAGAAAAAGTTCATCCCATAACATTTTTATTTTTCTTCAATACTACAATTAATTTTTCTTCCTCCTCCATGGTTAGCTCGTTACTTATTATTTTGGACTGGGCCAGAGGCTTCCCCACTGTCGGGAATGGCCTAATCCATCTCTCTCGTCGGGGAGGGCCCAATGAAGGCCCAACTCATCAAGGCATACGGGGAGCATCCACACGTCTCCCCCATGGTCTCCACGTGCCCTTCACGCGGGGACACGTCATCAGGTAACTACCAGTATCCAAAAGGACTGGTCACCCACCTTCCGAAGATCACGGGGCAGTTGACCCAGGGAAAACCACGTGCTGATCTTCCTTACACCATGTAGACCCTGGCAGTTACTCGTATTGGGCCTAGTGATCCAACCCTATGCAAAGTAGCCATTGGCCCAGCACTGGGGGCTCACTATAAATGCCCTCTTTCACTAGAGGGTTAGGTATTCTGAATTCTACACCTTCTTTCTGTACTTGCCTTCTCTCTTTTGCTAAAATTGACTTTAGCATCGGAGTGCCTTGCAAGTACACCCCCTCCTTTTCTCCACCACCAGAGAATTAGGAGCTCACGACGTGTGCTGGCTGCTGATCCTGTTCTGATGCGGTAAGATCAGTGGCGATGACTGTGGGGACCCTTGCTTCCATGTTCTTTCTTCCATAGAAACTCAAGAACCAAAGCATACCTCAATTTTCTTTGATCATGGCCAGCCCACGCACTGATGACAACATCCATGAAACTGCTTTCACAACTCTCACCAACATCGATAATCACAATCTCAACGTGACCGTCCACGTCGAGGAAGGCAACGCTAGGGACGGGCGCCTCTCCCTCCCTTGACGATGCAGCCGTCAACTCCGTCTAACGCTTCGACAACCCGACTGTCTTCCATCCGATCCATGTGCCGCCCAACGCCGACCCAACCATGGTGGCTCTGTTCACGGCTATTAATTAGACAAACCTGATGATCTTCCAACAGAACGAGCGGATCAGGATGTTGGAGAAAGAGCGACAATCGCGCTCTCCCCCGCGAAGACATCGTCGCCCCGTTTCTCGCAGTCCTTCCCCCGCGACATTGAGAAACCCATCCTTCCCCTCCCTCATGGAGGCCACAGCAAGATGAGTTCTGGAGTGCATCTCAGTGACAAGCTGGGCGTCGTCTGTGACTAGAAAGGCCTTAGCCCGTGGCCACCAAGAAGCGTGACCGTTCTCCTCCCCGGAAGGAACGACACTCCCTGAATCATAAGAGAAACAAAGCTAATGAGTACATGGAGAAATCGAAGAGTCGGCCAAGGAGTCCTCCCCACCGAGGCAGGAGCCCTCGGTACGACTGGTCCTCATAACATTCACCCATTAGGAGCGACGAAGATGAACCCCGCCTATCCAAGGACATTATGGAAACTCACCTGCCCGTCGCGATGGAGAAGCCCCTGACCCTGGCCACCTACGATGGTACAACCTATCCGGACGACCATATTGAAAGCATCGATGCGATGCCCGACTACCAGAACGTCCGAGGGGCCATAAAGTGCAGGATCTTTCTCGCGAACCTGAGGGAGGGCGCAATGGCGTGGTATAAAAGCATCGAGCCTGAGTCCATCACCTTCTGGAGAGAGCTGAAGAGGCAGCTCTCCAGACACTTCACCGCTTCCCAACACCACCCGAAGAAGGAAGCATCCATGGAAGCCATCATTCAGGGGAAGGAAGAATCTCTCTAGGACAACATAGAGAAATTCAACCAAGAAGCTGTCCAGGTATCTACCTCAGATGATATAAAGAGATATCTGATTGAGCGAGGACTACGACCTCGCATTGAGTTCGCCAAGGCAGTCGACATCGAGAGGCCCAACATGCTAGACGCGTTCCTGTACAAAGCCCAAGCCTACATCCAGTACGAGAAGAAGGAGGCCGCCAACTGCGCCCGTAACTCGCGGAACCAGGAGAGTGCTAGGAACTCCAGGCACGCAGATTCTGCTGCTCCCTGATGAGGTGGGGAGAAAAGAAGAGATGAACGACCCCTAGACTCCCGGGAGCAAAGGGGGCCAGCAGGCCGCTTCACCGAGTATACGCTACTCACAGCTCCCCACGAGCGCATTCTGGCTGAGTGCATCAACTCGGAGTTCCAACAAGGCGGTGTTCGCTTCCCGAAGCCGACACCCCCTAAGTCCAACATCGACAAGTCCAAGTACTGCCAGTTCTACAGGAGCCATGAGAATGTCACAAAAGATTGCATCCATCTCAAGGAAGCCATCGAAATCCTAATCAAGGAAGGACACTTGAAGCAGTATAATAGGAGGAGCGAAACCCCTCGACAGGAGGCCTGCGAGACAAAGAGGGCCTAGGAGGCGACCCCATCCTCTGGCGATAACGAGCTATAAGTCGCTCTGTACGTCTCCCGGCCAGAGGACTTCTCCCTTCCATGCGAGCCCAACATGCTCGTGTCCGCTCGTAGCCAGTGGGAAAGATTTCCCACCGCCATGGTCATATCCGGCAGAGGGTTCAACAAGGTCTCCATGGGGTCGGTGAAGCAAAAGTTCAACGAGCTGATAGAGGCGAGTTCAGCGCAGAACGTTACCTTCGACAAGGTCCAGGGGAGATCGAGCCCCATCACCTTCTACCTCGAAGAGTTACCGGGTGACACCCCTAATTCCAACATCCCTCTCCTGATCAGGGCACAAATGGCGAACTTCGACATCCGCCGCATCCTAGTCGACTAGGGTAGCTCAGTGGACGTAATGTATGCCCACCTATTCACCACCCTCCAGCTCGATGAGACCCATCTGACCCCGTACATCGGCTCTGATTTGCAGGGCTTCAACGACACCACCACAAGACCGTGGGGCTATGTAGAGCTACTAGTCACCTTTGGGAACGAGGAGACTGCCCGGCAGGTCAAGGCCCGCTTCCTGGTGATAGAGTGACCCTCTCTATACCAGTTCATTCTAGGAAGGACAACCCTGGCCGAACTAACAGATGTGACATCTACAGTCCACCTGAAGTTAAAGTACTACACGACCAGGGGTCGCATCGTCACCCTCCATGGGGACATCGAGGCCGTCAGAAGATGTTTCGAGGCAGCTACCAAGGGGATGAACTCGATTAACATTAAGTTCAAGAACGCAGGAAATCCCGCCAAGGCCGAGGAGCAGAAACCACTCGCGCGCGTCAACGCGGTCGACCTCGACAACCGCTTCCCCAACAAGTAGGAGCAGAACGAGGCAGCAGATCACACCCCTCCAGCAAAGAGTAGCTACATGCAACCTTTTTATCCCGTACGCCCCATTCTAGATGGTGATTTCGAGCTCATCATGCTCGGTGACGACCTAGACAAGAGCGTGAAGATCGGTAGCGGACTCCCCGACTGGCAAGGATGCAGCTGAAGGCCTGCCTCAGGGAGAATACTGACCTGTTCACGTAGAACGCCTCAGAGATGCCTGGCCTCGACCCCGACGTGGCATGTCACCAACTCACCATAGATCCGGCTGCTAGGGCCATAGTTCAACGTAGGCATAGGCAGTCTCCCGAGAAAGCGGAGGCTGCTGAAAAAGCTGTAAAAGACCTCTTAGAGGCAAATTTTATTTCGGAAGCCCAATACGCAACCTGGTTGTCCAATGCTGTACTAGTTAAGAAGTATAATGGAAAATGGAGAATGTGTGTTGATTATGCCGATCTTAATCGGGAATGTCTCAAAGATGCATATCCATTGCCTAACATCGACAAACTGGTCAACAATTCTGCAGGTTTTAAATTACTATCATTCATGGAAGCATACTCGGGATACAATCAAATCCCCATGGCGAAGGCCGACAAGCAATACACGACTTTCATGACCGAGTCGGGCAAATATTACTACAACGTAATACCCTTCGGTCTGAAAAATGCCAGCACAACCTACCAGCGGATGATGAACAAAGTCTTCTGGGGCGAGATCGGAGACATGCTTAAGGTCTACATGGACGACATGATCGTGAAATCATGAGAAGAAATTGACCACACCGCCCATCTCAGAAGGGTCTTCGACTTGGCGAGGAGATGCAGAATGAGATTCAACCCTGAGAAGTGCATCTTCGGTGTCTGAGCAGGCAAATTCCTCAGTTTCTATCTGACAGAACGACTAATCGAGGCGAACCCCGACAAGTGCAAAGCATTCTCTGAGTTCCCAACGCCAAACTCGAAGAAATCGATCCAATCCCTAAACAGGATGCTCGCCTTGTTGTCCCGCTTCATGGCCAAGTCTGCCCAACACGCACTCCTGTTTTTCAAGCTCCTGCGTAAAGAGGCCACGTTCGAGTGGACCGAGGAGTGCAAGGAAGACCTCCTCCACCTCAATTAAGTCCTCTCGCAGCCCCCGGTCCTCTCACGGCCAGAGAACGGGGAGACTTTATATTTATACCTCGCCGTCGCAACCGAGGCCGTTAGCGCGACTCTTATCCGCGAAACCCCGAGGGACAGAGGCCAATATACTTCACCAGAAAATCTATCCAGAGCCTCAAGCTCAGGTACCAACAGATCGAGAAGGTCACTCTAGCCCTCATCAATGCGTCCAGAAGGCTGCGACACTACTTTCTGCCCCACACGATCGTGGTGAGGACAAACCAACCCGTGAAGCAGCTGCTCAGCCGTCCCGACATGGCGGGTAGGATTCTCAAGTTTTCTCTTGAGCTCTCTGAGTTCGACGTCTAGTACGAGAGTAGGAAGGCCCTGAAGGCTCAAGTTCTAGACGACTTCTTCGCGGAAATGACCGCCCCGATCTCCTCGACCGACAGATCCTGTAAGTGGATAATCTATGTCGATGGGGCCTCCAACTCGACAGGAAGTGGAATGGGCATCATTCTGGAGAATGAAGAAGGAATCTTGATCGAGGTCTCCCTCGCCCTCTCCTTCCTGACATCGAACAACCAGGCCGAGTACGAGGCCTTCCTCGCCGGACTACGCCTGGTCGAGACCTCAGCGCGAAGGAGTTAAAGATATTTACCGACTCCCAGTTCGTAGGCTCTCAGGTGCGGAGAGAGTACCAGGAAAAGAACAATAACCTCGTCGATTACTTAGCCTTGGTGAAAGAGAGGATGAAGAAATTTGATTCTACATAAGTGAAACACGTTCCACGTGAACACAATACCATGGCAGACATCCTGTCGAAGCTGACGAGTACGAAGAAGAAAGGCGGGAATAAGTCCGTCATCCAAAATGTACTCTCTCAACCAAGCATCGAGAAACCCACCTCGACCGTCAACGTAAACGCCATCAGCAACAACAACTGCTGGATGACCCTGGTATACACGTACCTCGGCATGAGGTAATTAATCGACGACTCCAAGGAGGCTAGCATGGTTAGACGTCGAGCTTACTCGTACGTCTTGATCGAGGACAAATTGTACCAATGGGGATTCTCTATTCTCCTCCTTAAATGTGTCGAGGAGTCCAAGATCCCTAACATACTCCAGAAGATCCACGAAGGGATCAATACATAACACCACTGTTAGTTCCTGGATTGGCTGGAATTTTGGTAAAACAAGGTATGTTCAATGTTGATGTCAAGATGCTGATGTTGCAACATTGAAGTCTTAACACTGGGCTGTGTTAAGAAATTAATTGCTGAAGTTGGATGTCTGATGTCACATAGGTGATGTTGTGACATTAGATCTGCAGAATTAATAACATCAGGTTGTGATGTTGTTAGGGTTACGTGTTAGCTGGAATTGTGGAGAGCAAGCTGTCTCATTGGATGCGAATATCTTGGGATAGATATTTGCTGCTGCATAGGAGATCTGGTGCAGATTTGTAGGAGATTTAAAAGGTTGAAGATTTAAAAATATTTTAGGAGAAAATCTGTTTTAAATATTCAGTTTTAAATAACAAATCTGGGAGATATTGTAGCAAGTCCAAGACCAATTCAAGGAGCTATATAAAGCGCACCAGCACTAGAGAAAAGGGACGAAGAAAAGTGAGCCAAAGACTGAGAGTCGTGTTGTGTCTTCGTGCATGTTTTGTAAGCCATTCGAGAGTGAATTGGCATTGTGATTTTGAGTTGTTCTTGATCAAAGCTGTGAAGCAGAATCAAGTAGTGATATTCAAAGTGTGTAATCTTTGAAGTGTTTTAGGGATTGAGTAGTGTTCTCATATCAAAGTGGGTTCTTAGGTAGAAAGTCACTAGTAGAGATTAAGTTTAGGAGATTGTCAACTGGGCTGTTGAGTCTGTAAATTAATTCTACAAGTAGTGAATTTCATCCCTGGCTTGGTAGCCCCCAGACGTAGGTTGTTAGACCGAACTGGGTGAACAATTCTTTGTGTTGCTTTGTTACTGTTATTGTTGTCCATTGTGCAGAGTGTGTTGTTGTGACATCGCACCTTAACATCACACGTCTGATACCAGAATTTCAATTGGTATCAGAGCAGGCATCCTATCTGTCTCTGGGTGAGATCTAGGGAAGTTACTTTCTGGTGTAAAGATGGACAAAGTAGTTGGAGGATTCGTCAACAGACCCCCTATTTTGGATGGATCCAATTATGACTATTGGAAGCCAAGAATGACCACTTTCTTAAAATCCTTGGACAACAGAGCTTGGAAGGCTGTTATTAAAGAATGGAAAGCACCTGTTGTGTGTGAGAAAGATGATGCTGGCAAAGATAAAGAAGGCACCTCAAAGCCAAAGCCTGAAGAAGAATGGACCAAGGAAGAAGATGAGCTTGCCCTTGGAAATTCCAAAGCTCTAAATGCAATCTTCAATGGAGTGGATAAGAATATCTTCAGGTTAATCAATACCTGTGAAGTTGCTAAGGAAGCGTGGGATATTTTGCAGGCTACACATGAAGGAACATCTAGAGTTAAGATGTCAAGACTTCAGTTTTTAACATCAAAATTTGAAGGCCTGAAGATAAAGGAAGATGAGACTATTCATGACTTTCACATGAGTGTTCTTGAGCTGGCCAATGCATCTAGTGCTCTTGAAGAGAAAATGTCTGAAGAAAAGCTTGTAAGAAAGATTCTTAGGTCCCTTCCTAAGAGGTACAAGATGAAGGTTACTGCCATAGAAGAATCACAAGACATCAGCAAGATGAGAGTAGATGAGCTCATTGGATCTCTTCAAACTTTTGAGCTTGGGTTGAATGAGGAAGAACCAGAAAAGAAGCCAAAGAGTATAGCCCTGGTGTCAAATGGTGAAGAAGAGAAAGGGAAGAGTTATGAATCTCAGGAGGATCTATCTCAGGCCATAGTTATGTTGGGAAGACAGTTCACCAAAGTGTTCAAGAGAATGAACAATAACTCAAGGCCTAATGTCAAGAACATGACTTCTGACACCAGCAAGAAGGATGAAGAGAAAACTACCCAAGATAAAGGAGTTCAGTGCTTTGAGTGTGAAGGGTATGGACATGTCAAGAAAGAATGTCCCACCTTCTTGAAAAAGCAGAAGAAGGGCATGACAGTTTCTTGGTCTGACTCTGATAGTGAAAGTGAAGGTGAGTCAGCAAAGCATGTTAGAGCTTTAACAGGAGCTGTTGTTTCTGATGATGATGGAGAAATAACTTATGAGGAGTTAGCATCTACCTATCAAGAGCTGTGTTTAAAAAGTGCTGAGATTTGTCAAGAAAACAAGTGCCACAAGCAACAGATTGCTCAGCTAGAGAATGAAAAAGCTGACCTGGAAAATGAAGTTGTACTAGTCAGAGCTCACCTTGATCAAATGACCAAGTCTGTTAGGATGCTGAGCTGTGGAATAGACACACTTGATAAGATCCTTCAGACAGAAAAAGCTGCTGGAGACAAAGCTGGGATAGGTTATATGGCTGAGGATAAGGGAACTTCAGAAGAAAGCACTTCAGGTTCAAAGAAGGAAGTGTCACAACTTTTGTCTCAACATCAGCCAAAGAAGCAGGATCCTACACCTAAGAAAGCTGATGTTTCACAATCTAAGAAGATTGGTCCTAATCATAAGAGAAAGCAACCTCAAGGAGCTAGTCAGTATATGCCTCCCCAATATCACCAGAGCATGCAAGCTGCCAGGTTCAAGCAGAACATGTCTCATAAGTTGTCTCAACATCAAGGAAACTGGTATGGATGTGAATATGGATACAACAATGCCGTGCCTCATTACTATGGAAGAAGGAAGCCTCATCACCATAGGAGACAACCTAGAAGACAACACCAGTACAGAAGAAGATATTCCAACTATGGAAGAAGAAGACATTATGGGTGGTAGCCATAACATTATCATCAAAGTGGAGAAAGATTTAACCACTTTAGAGATGACAGAGTTAGATGCTTCTATTGTGGCAGGGTTGGACATATGCAGTACTCTTGTTTCAAGCTCCATGGTTATCCAAATCCAGTTCCTCAAACCAGACAGAAGGAGGTCAGGCCCAAAGTTGTTAAACAATGGGTTCCTAAGGAGAAGGTGAAATGTCTTTTAGCCCACACTTCAGATAGACAGTTTGATAAGGATACTTGGTACTTTGACAGTGGATGCTCAAAGCACATGACTGGATCCAAAGCTAAATTGGAAGATACTGTTGCTTGCTCTGCAAATGATGTAATCTTTGGAAATGGAGATACAAGAGTGGTTACAGGAGTTGGAAGAGTAAAATGTGGAGGTGGACCTGAAATTGACAATGTTTTTCTTGTCAATGGTCTGAATGCTAATTTGATCAGCATAAGCCAACTGTGTGATGACGGGTATAAAGTTAGCTACACCAAAGATGAGTGTGTGGTAACTGATGAGCATAATCAGGTTGTTTTGAAGGGTGCTAGATCCAAGGATAATTGTTATCAATGGATACCAAAAGAGGTCAGCACATATGGTGATGTTATGGTTGTTGTTGGAACATCAGATGGTGACATCAAGTGTGAAAGTATGGTGAAAAGTCAATCTGGGTTAATGACTTATGGTGCTGTTACTCCTAAGTTGGATGATGTGTTAAAAGCCAACTTGAGTAGTCAGTTATGTGAGCAAGATAAAGGAGTCAACAATGCTGATGGAAGGACCAAAAGTTGTGACCTTAAGAAGTGTTAGGAGCTGAGTACTTGCAAGGCCAAGAAAGATGACAACCTGACTAATGACTCCTATAGTTCAGAAGAAAAATTTCACAAGTTGACAATCCTTAGGTTGGAAGATGCAGATGTTAGAGCTGATGATAAAACATCTCAAGTCAAGAAAGGTACCTCTAGCCTTAAAATAAAGAAGAGTGATGATAAACTGATTGAAAAAGTGGTTCCTGGGGTTGCTAAACGACTGAAATCAAGGAAGAGGAAAGCTATTGAGTCACCTCCAAAGATGAGAACTGATAAGTAGAAGATCTATGGGGATGATACTACAAGATCCTGGAGTAAAGTGTCAAGTTCTCCCAGAAAGAAGAAGACCAGAGATAAGTCTGATGGTAATGTTCAGGATATCATTCATGTGAAGAAGGCTGTTGTTAGAACTTCTGATAAAACTCAAAAGGCTTCGTTTGATAACATTCCTTTAAAAGGGTGGATGTTTGTTTTTCAAAAAGGGCTTAATCTGGAGAAAGAATTTGACAAAGATATTCTGGATATGGTGGAGTTTGCTAGGATATGGTTCAGAGAGGGTGTGGGAACTTGTGGTATTCCGGTGTGTATGAATAAGTTGCTCTGACTGTGTTTTATTGGGAGCTTCTTGAAGGACTTCTTTGTGCAATGAGTCCTTTGAATGGTGATGAGAAGCTGATGTCCCAAAAGATGTTATACCATCATGTTTGCTGGTGGTTATATATGGAAGATGATTAAGATTGGACATGTGGATGGATGCTCTAGCATTTTTGGTCAGAAGAGGTGGAGATTATGGTCATGTGTTTAGTAGTTTGTTCTGGCAAAGTGTAACACCCCATTTTCTACCCAACGTTTATTAAAAATCAGAGTGCAAAATTTTCAACATAAAACAAATGAGATGTCACATTTTCAACTTGAACAACAAAACCAATAACATAAACCTGTATTTTTTTTTTAAAAATAGATACATAGCATTCGGCCTTCACAACTTATAAATCATATTCACCTTAATCAACTAGATCAAAACTTCATTTTATAATTATTCAAGAATTATTGTAATAACAACAATTAGGAACAACAACATAAACAAAACATTTCCCCCCGAGTGCTACGTATCAGAGCATGACACCAACTTGAACTAACAGCGACTAAGACTTCAAACCTTCACAGCTATTCTTGAGTACCTGCTCAGTTACCCATAATAGGTAACATCATTACAGAAGGGGTGAGATATCGAATAATATAAACAAAAGTATGATAATTAATATACTAGATTAGAATCATATAAATTTCACCGCTTCGCACAACTATCATACGACAACTATTAATAAACAACTTATTAGCAACCATAACTTATAACCAACATCAACTCAAATCAGCACAACCTGTTAACAGCAACAAATATTAAACCAACTAACAACATAATAACCAACACCAACTTAATCACAAAAGCAACTTATAACAACATCACTTATAACAATAACAACTTATAGCACCACAGCAACAACTTATAACTTCAGCACACAACAACAACAACGACAACAACGTCTTAAACATACAAACCGAATGTGACTCAAACTATGCAAATGCATGTGGTACCATTTGGAGTAAACTCCCAACTTAAACATATGCCAGGTTATCGAGGCATTTTCAACTTAATCGGATGCCATCAAGGCCAACTTAAACAGGTGCCATCAAGGCCAACTTAATCAATGCAAATGTATGCATGCAACAATAACCACAACGTCACAACAACAACAACGCAATAACAACAACGAGAACAACAACTTAAACATGCACCACTTGCATTAACTTAATCCAACATTGGTCGTTCGACCTACAACTTTATCAACAACATATTCAACATCACATCACCGACATCACCACATCAACAACGTATTCAACATCAACATAAAACATTGGTCATAAGACCTACAACTTAACAGTGCCCATAAACCGGGACAATTCAACCTATTTAACTGTACCTGCAAATCAACTTAATCGACATAATTACCACAAAACAAACCAACCAAGAATACCTACTAATTTATATTAGTTATCCCGCCAAATTTCATTAAATTCCGGACAACTAATTTTCCGCTTAATTTGGCTAATCGGGACTGTTTTATAAATATTATACTGCTACTTAAATGGTCTACTATTACTTCTAAGTCCCCACATTATTGCTATTCCTCTGCATTATTAATCGGTTAACATTATTGAGGCAGATTGCACGATAACACCTCAATCGCACACATTCACGACGGTAAAAATCAACACAATGATACGGTTTCAATTTTCTGCTATAATTGAACTAGATACAGACCTCAAAACTATTTTTCCTAGAAAGAACATCTCGTTAGCTTTCCAATGCTTCGAACGGGGGTCAAAACTGACTTACGGATCAAAAGATATGAATTTTCCAAACTTTCAGAAACCAGAATTTTTCTGCATAACAGCCCTACGGGATTTTACATTTTCGTCAGAAAATCTGACCGATTCAATTATTTTCTTTGAAACAAACACCTACTCATTCATACCAAACATATAGTAGTGATTTGGAACCATCAAACGTGAATTCTACGACTTTCGATTTCAATCCGAATCTTAAACCTCTAAATCTCCAAAAATGCAAAAACTTACAAAATCAACCAAATTCGATGAAACAAGCATACTCGATCATGGCCTAACATTTCTCGACACAACTACGCAATCTATTTCGACTTTTGTCCGTGAAACATCGCTTTCTATCGATTTAACCAAATTCCATCCTAAGTTTAACACTATAGAACAATAACCAAACAATCTAGCAAACATCAAATTCCACAAAAACAAAACCAATTCATCAATACACTTCAACACATTCAGTAGAAAATTATATAAATTCCAATCCCACGTATCAATTATCATATACCCAGTTATAAAATTCGAACCCCACCCTTACCTTAGATTGATGGCCGCTCGAATTTCCGATCGACTTTTCCGACTTGGCTCCGACGGCAATTCTCCCGTATCCCCTCTGCAAAACTCTAAGCCTAACTGCTTCTCTCTTCGCTCTGCCTCTTTTCCTCTCCTCTTGCATCCATGGAGATTAGAAATATGAACATGCTGCCATTGAGTTCCTATCTTGACCAAAATTCAGTCTCCATCATCATCAATCCCGTAACTACTATTTGACCCACTTCCAGCATGAACTCCTAAACTTCAAATGCGTTTTTCTCCTTTAATACCGAACTTATTGACACGAAATCATATATCAAATTGAAGGGAATTTTGTAAGCTTTCCAGAAATTCAAGAATCGCTTTAATCGGAATTACAAGTAAAAAGTTATCACCTGTTTAGTGGAGGCTGTACCATAAGTGCGAAAATAGAGATATGATCATGAGTTCTTCTTTCTCCTTCTTTGCTTCCAAGCTATTTTCTCTCCTCTAAAACCGTTATTCTTCTCCAAGACTTTTTCCTCTGTAACTTCCACGATCAATTTCTCCAAAACTTCCTCTTGCAACTTTTCACGTACAACATGTTTTACTCCTTCTCTCAACTCTTATTTTTCTCCACTAATCAAAACCTAATTCCCTTTTTTTTTTCTCAACCAACCCAATTAATAATAATACTAATAATAATAATACTATTATTTTATTATTCTTATTGGGCCTACTATCTTCACCCCCCCAATCTTACTACACACAACCATAAAATAAGCCAACTTAAATAAAATACGCTTATATTCCATACTATTAATTCTAATATTATTTCTCTCGACTAAATCGACTAATTACCGACTATCAAATAAATCGTCCAAACCACCAAATCAACATATTTAATCATAGACGGAAAATATCCAATATTATTTCCACAACTTAAATCAATTCAACTCGAACCAACTTAGAAACATCAACATAATATTCCGATATTCCGGAATCAACTTAAATCGACACAAATACTCAAATCAACGCGAATCAACGCAACATACTACAATTATATTTAATTAAATACTTAATTAAATAAACGGGCGTTACACAAAGCATGACTACTATCTTTGAAGAATTCACCAGTTTCAACAACTACTGGTGGATGTAAGGATAGAGGAATTGTGGTCTCTTGAAGAGACTGGATCTCAGTAAAGCTTATAAGTAAGCTGATAATTTGTGGAGTTTGTGACACAGTGTTGAGATTGGATTACTTTGCTGATAGTAAATCCAGTGGTGGAGCATATGTAATACCATGGTGTGTCAAGAGTGTCCTAACTGATGTTAGAACATTTTCTGTGTTGGTTATCCTTGGTGAAGGATGTCTTGTTCTGGATCTGAAGCTTGGTGCATACATTATACCTAAGGAGCGTCTACATAGTCATACGGGAGAATGATGAAGTAGAAAGTTTGCCTTGGATGGAGAATGTAGAGAAGACTGAAGTTGACCAGGAAGTCTGAAGATGAAGATTATGATAGGGAATGACTGTCTGTGGAAAAAGGGACAGTGGTACCAAAATGAATGTGCTCAGCAAATGTGCTCAAACGTTCATATTCATCTAGAGCATTAGTTATCCTTGCCAGGGGGAGTACTTATCTATGGTGTTTGCTACAAGGAGCATATATTATGAAGCTTGCGTGCTGATCAAGCTTGTGGAGATTGGTTACCTCTTATGAGAATATAAGAATTGTACAGGGTGTCATAGGACTTACTTGTTGAGGTTTGTCAAATTGTGGCTAAAAAGGGGGAGAAATAGCCAAGAGATCCAAGAGTATCAAAGAGTACAAAGGTCAGTGCTAGCTGATTGCTGATGTTAGAAGTGCAGAAATTAAGGGGGAGTAATGAGAAATTAACTAATTGACAGCTGCTATGCTGGTTGTTGCATTAAGGGGGAGTGCTCATTGCTGCTAATAATGAAATATGTGCAGCTGTTTAAAGATTGTAGTTGAAGCAAAATGAATTGAAGATACAACAGAGTTTGCAGAATTGGTTATGCTGAAGTGTTTGTGTGAGCAGCAGAGTTTTGAAGAAAAGATGGTACTAGCAGAGTCTTGAAGAAAAGATGGTTCTGCTGATGCTGCTGCTTGGAGTTTCAAGATTAAAGTGTTTCCGCTGCTGAAGTCTCTGAAGATGCAGAGTGCAGAGATTGTTTTAGCCAAAATTAGCCAAAGGGGGAGATTGTTAGTTCCTGGATTGGCTGGAATTTTGGTAAAACAAGGTATGTTCAATGTTGATGTCAAGGTGCTGATGTTGCAACATTGAAGTCTTAACACTGGGCTGTGTTAAGAAATTAATTGCTGAAGTTGGATGTCTGATGTCACATAGGTGATGTTGTGACATTAGATATGCAGAATTAATAACATCAGGTTGTGATGTTGTTAGGGTTGCGTGTTAGCTGGAATTGTGGAGAGCAAGCTGTCTCATTGGATGCGAATATCTTGGGATAGATATTTGCTGCTGCATAGGAGATCTGGTGCAGATTTGTAGGAGATTTAAAAGGTTGAAGATTTAAAAAGATTTTAGGAGAAAATCTGTTTTAAATATTCAATTTTAAATAACAAATCTGGGAGATATTGTAGCAAGTCCAAGACCAATTCAATGAGCTATATAAAGCGCACCAGCACTAGAGAAAAGGGACGAAGAAAAGTGAGCCAAAGACTGAGAGTCGTGTTGTGTCTTCGTGCATGTTTTGTAAGCCATTCGAGAGTGAATTGGCATTGTGATTTTGAGTTGTTCTTGATCAAAGCTGTGAAGCAGAATCAAGTAGTGATATTCAAAGTGTGTAATCTTTGAAGTGTTTTAGGGATTGAGTAGTGTTCTCATATCTAAGTGGGTTCTTAGGTAGAAAGTCACTAGTAGAGATTAAGTTTAGGAGATTGTCAACTGGGCTGTTGAGTCTGTAAATTAATTCTAAAAGTAGTGAATTTCATCCCTGGCTTGGTAGCCCCCAGACGTAGGTTGTTAGACCGAACTGGGTGAACAATTCTTTGTGTTGCTTTGTTACTGTTATTGCTATCCATTGTGCAGAGTGTGTTGTTGTGACATCGCACCTTAACATCACACGTCTGATACCAGAACTTCAACCTCGACGGGCGATCCCTCGCCCGTAAGGCTATGCGGGCAGGATACTATTGGCTCGCCATGCAACAGGATGCCAAGGAGCACATCAAGAAGTGCGACAAGTGTCAACGACACGGGGACATGCACCTGGCCCCACCCAACGAGCACAAAATGCTCTCGTCCCCCTGGCCTTTCTCCTGGTGGGGAATGGACATCCTTAGACCCTTCACCATAGGGTCATACCAAAACAAATATTTAGTAGTCAACGTCGATTACTTTATGATGTGGATAGAGGCTGAAGCCATCACCAAAATCACGACGCACAACATACTTTGTTTCTACAAAAGGAACATACTTGCCCGGTTCGTCGTACCCCAAGCAATCGCCACCGACAACGAGACACAATTCACCGACAAGAACTTCCAAGACTTCGTTACCAAGTTGGGCACGAAGCAACATTTTACATCTGTCAAGCACCCGCAAACTAATGGGCAGGCCGAAGCTGCGAATAGAGTGATCTTGCAAGGCCTGAAACGAAGACTAGGCAAAGCCAAGAAGAGATGGGTCGAAGAGCTACACAGCGTGCTATGGGCCTACAAAGCAACCCCACACTCAATAACCGGGGAGACCCCATTCCGACTGACCTACGGAACCGAGGCGGCGATTCTGGTAGAAATAAGGGAACCCTCTAGGAGGACCGAGTCCCCCCTCGACGAGGAGACAAACGATGAGGCCATAAGGGAGGAGCTCGACCTGGTCGAAGAAATCCGGTCGGGGGCATACCTCCGCGAAGCCATGCTCAATAAAACATAAATTTGCGGCATGACAACAAAATCATCAAACGCGAATTCAAGGTAGGCATCCTAGTCCTACGAAGGAACCATAAAGATTTGCCCGAAGGCAATCCCGCCGCGAACTAGGAGGGGCCCTATTGCGTCCGTGTGAGAACGGGAAACAAAGCCTACTACCTCAAAAACCTGCACGAGGAGGAACTTGCTCGACCATGGAACGTTGAAAAGCTTAAACAGTACTATAGTTAAACACTGCCTGCGATGCACTTGGTTCTACCACGACGAAGTGTGTCCCGACCACAAGAGCATGCTAGGGTACAAGTTTGACTCCTAAGCTCGAGACAAAAAGATAAGAGCTTGCTCTTGTATGTACAAGCGAACTCTTGATCCGACGGGGATGCCTCAACCGAGCTCCACCGTAGTCGTACCAATTAGGCAGAACGCCCAGCTCACGATGGGAAGTTCACACCACAAAGTAAAGACCTCGATCGAGCTCTTAGCTTTGTCGACGGTCAGAACCCCACTCCGACCACTCGGCCAGTTCTCCACACTATCGAGGACCAACTACGTCGAGCAAATGCCCCAATTACTTAATGAAAACAAACAAGTACAATATTGCATATTCACGAGGAAAGAAAGTACTTGACATATAACAGCACACACAAAATGCAAACATACTAAACAAAAAAAAGAAACAATGCATTAAAGTGGGCAAATCGCATTGTTCAAACATCACAAGTTAAAGCGAACAGGCCAGACAATATCAAAACCCATGGCACGTAGGCCAGGTGAAGTCAAATTACAAAATTACAGCAAGCAGGCAGAACAAAAACAAAAATCAAATGTGGCGCGCAAGCCAAACAACTAAAAAAGAATCAAACAACGACCTCCTCCTCAGGACGCTTTCGGACACATTGGAAGCAATGACTCGGCCGTCGACCACCTGGTAGAATGAACTGATCCCATCAGTCACTTACGGGACCCCGGAGTTGACAATCTGAAGCTGCTCCACCGCCATGTTAAAACCCAACTCGAGGGTGCCCAGGCAATCTTGCTCGAGCAACCTGATCCAAGACACTAAATCGCCCTGGGTAGCCAGGAGTTTCTCTTCGGCGCTTTCATCCTCGACAGGGTGTACAACGGACTCCAAGTCTGTGACCTTAGCCTGGAGTTGGTCCCTCTCCTCCTCAGTCTTCCTTAATCGTTCCTATAACGCGTTCATGTCTTTGAGGAGGAGCACATGGGCCTCGAACTTTGATTAGTAGTCGAGAAGGTTGGTCTCCGCCTTGTCTATTTCCTCCACCAGGAGCGCATTCTCGTCCCGCAGCTTCTTCAGCTCGGAGGAGGGTCTGGTTTCATCATTAAGGACCAAGGCCGTCTCAAAGACCCTCATCATGGCTGCCATATCCTTGCACAGAGCCTTCCTCCTGCTCACCCTGTCGACCCCCATAATGGCTTTGGACTCTGCCGCGGGCACGGTTAGTGGTTTATCCCCGCTGAAGAGCTCCCAATGAAGGTGGCAGGGAGGCAACATGAATCTTTCCCCGAGAACACCCTCCAGGAGGTCGACGGGACCGTACTCCTCGCTACGTTGCCTTTTGGCCGGAGGGTCCTGTGGGACCGGGGACAGACTAACCCGAGGAGAAGAAGAACCCCCAGACTGCTAGTCAGCCTGCACCATCTGTTGGACTTGGGTAACGCGGCTCTTGATAGCTTTCTTGGCGCCCTTGGTCGCCGCGAGCTTCATCACTTGTTCTTGGATGCTCGACATCTAGCCTTCAATAGAGAAAAAGAAAACAAGTCAATATAACAAAGAAAAATAAGCGGGCACACGATTAAAGAAAACACGCTACCTAAGAACCTCAGTGCCTCCTCGCTAGACCCGCATTCGAGAAGGGCCTTGGTGTTGATTAGTCGAGCCTTGCGGCGAACCTCACCGCGCTCATCAAGAATGAAACTCTTGTCCTTGTTAACACACTTAACAGCAGTGAAAATGGAGATGAACTTGATTATCTTCCCATAAGCAGCCTGGTCCTCGGAGTTCAGAGCGTCGGGCTTGACAATGTAGTTGTCCGTACCCTTGTCGAAGTGACCCTCCTCCCACTCAAGGGGGAACTTCGACTCTAAAGCCTCCACTCATTGCCCGTCCTCCTCCCTAACCACGAGGTCGTACAGGGAGTCAACAACCGCATGCGACACAGGCTTTACGATGAAGTACATGTCCTTAAAGGTATGGACAGAATCCTGGTACGCCCGGAACAACCTCCTCGGTTACTTCAGGGATACCCAACTATATCGGCCTTGGGAGGACAATTGTTTTAGGTGGAAGGTACAGAAGAAAAAGGGGAGTGTGGCCCCAATGCAAAGGTATTGACACACAAGCTCGAACGCTCGCACGAACGCAAGGGTGTTGGGGTGAAGCTGTGAAGGCACCAGACGTAACCACTGGAACACTCTCTTCTGGAAGTCACTAAAAGGCAGACGAAACACCGCTTCCCGAAATGCGAACTCGTGTATTGGGAACCACATCCCTTTGAAAGATGAGCATACCCGATGCATCTCCCTAGGCTATTATACCATCCAATTAGGGGAGGCGTCCTCGGTAAGGTTCTCAACAATCGCAAAGGCGTCCGACCCATCGAGGCCAAAGTGCGACGCAATATTGAGGGGTTCCTGCCCAGCCCAATCCGAAGTCATACGGGTCTTCTTGACTTCCCCCTGCTCGACAACCACGTCGTGCTCAATGTCATCACCAATCATAATTACTCCCTCGGTCATTGCAGCCATTTTACCTGAAAAGCAGAGGAAACCGGTGAATTCGACATCAAGATCAAATCCACCCTTCCACCACAAATCAATTGAAAGGGCGAAGAGTCGCTCGAAAAACTCCCCCAACTAAAACTCTCACTGAGGATAACTCATATCCGCGAGGAGACTCTCCTTGACGCAAAGTGAGGGACCTCCCTCCTCGGGAGAGAAACTCCTCAACGCGTAGAATCCATCCAGCCCGGCATGGGAAGTCTCCTCGGCGAGAGACGTCCCAGCGATGCTCACGCGTTCGCGGGGAGAAAGGACTCCCCGAGACCTTCATCGAAAGCCCCATGAAGTTTTCCAGAATCCTCATGAACTCCCCGACATCTTCATCGAAAAACTCATGAGTCCGCTGGAAACTTCATAGTTCTGCCGAAAACTTCATGGTTCCGCTAGAAAGTTTATGAGTTCGTCGGGAACTTCATCAATTTGCTGGAAACCTCATGGGCTCGACAAAGTATCACTGGAAATTATGCAGAATATGGAAAAAGGGCCAGAGATTTAATTGAGTGACGGAGGTTTTGGGCGGCGAAGAAAGGCTGACGGCAGCAGATGAACTTTGAAGAGTAGAGAGAGAGCTGTGAGGGACTTGGAAGATTTTCAGAGTAAGAATAGATGGGAGCTTGCAAATAATATGACTTCCCCTATTAATAAACCCTAGTGCGGGAAGCGATGCATCACTAGGCACTCAATTACCTCTACTCATAGCCGCCTTAGGCAATTATTGTTCTTGACACGTGGCCCCAAAGGACACCACATGTGTCCCTTCATATCCCTCTCCTGCTCGAGATCATACGTGCCCGTTCCCTTCCACTTTCATCACTCCGTCGGCCATAATCCCCGACCTCTACGCGGCCGGAACGTTTCCCCGGGAGAAGCAGGAAAAAAGCCTTGATTGTAGCTTACGGACATGTCTCCCCGCGAACACATGTCTACGCCACAAACACTTGGTCGAACATGTCGACGGTCCCTGTCGAGCGGCCCCTACTCATGGGCACACGAATTGTCCCACGAGCTCAGTGCTTGGGACACGCACGATGCTTCTCTGGGCGATCACAATTTCCTCTTATCGACGCTAGAGTGGACTCCTAAGTCATCACTCCTTTGCTTTCGAGCAACGACTTGGGGGGCTCCTGTTCTGGACTGGGCCAGAGGCTGCCCCACTATCGGGCAAGACCCAATCTATCTCCCTCGTCGAGGAGGTCCCAATGAAGGCCCAACTCATCAAGGCATATGGGGAGCGCCCACGTGTCTCCCCCACGGTCTCCACGTGCCCCTCACGCGGGGACACGTCATCAGGCAACTACTCGTATCTGAAAGAACCTGTCACCCACCTTTCAAAGATCACGGGTCAGTTGACCCAGGGAGAAGACCACGTGCTGATCTTTCCTACGCCACGTAGACCCTGGAAGTTACTCGTATTGGGCCTAGTGATCCAACCCAATACAAAGTAACCGTTGGCCCAGCGTTGAGGGCTCACTATAAATACCCTCTTTCACTAGAGGTTCAGGTATTCTGAATTCTACACCTTCTTTCTGTACTTGCCTTCTCTATTTTGCTGAAACTGACTTTAGCATCAGAGTGCCTTGCAGGTACACCCCCTCCTTTTCTCCACCACCGACGAATTAAGAGCTCACGGCGTGTGTTGGCTGCTGATCCTTTTCTGATCCGGTTTGCACCCCTCATCATCAAGAAACACAAACTTTAAATTAGGAGGCAAAATTTTCAACTCAATTTTTGTGTCCCTCACCTTTCCTTTTTTCAATTCTTCCTCGAGTTCTTCCAAGGGAAGAACTTCTTCTAAAGCTTCAAGTTCCCGTAAACACTTTTCAATCTCATTTTCTTCACTCTCATTAAGACTAAGCAAAGTACGAGTAAGAACTTTTTCCAAGGGGGTAGCAACATGAACTTCTCTTTTCACCTCTTCAATCACTTCCTCAATAACATCAAGACGAAAACAATCATTTTTTCTTCCAAATGCTTCATGGCTTCAAAGATATTAAAGCAAACTTCTTCATCTTGTACTCCCACTTTCATTAGACCATCATCCATATCAATCACCATTCTTGCTGTTTTCATGAAAGGCCTTCCAAGAATCAAATGAGCGTCATCATCTTTGTCCATGTCTATCACCACAAAGTTAATGGGGAACAAAAACTTATCAACTTTCACCAATACATCCTTCGCTACACCTTAAGGAGGGGTATTAGATTTATCAGCTAATTGTAAAGTCATATTAGTAGCCCTTAACTCTATGTCTCCCAATCTTTTAACTATTGACAACAATATCAAATTGATGCTAGATCCCAATGTTAGACGGTGTGGCTAGTGATCGAGAGGGGGGGTGAATAGATCACCGCTTGTAAAATACGGTTTTAAAAACCTTAACAGAGTTTTTGAAATATAGCGGAAAGTTTTGGTCCCGAATCGACTTCCGTCTATTCTGAACCGCTACCAAAAAGACCAGACACGCAAGTATGATGCTGGATTTGAATTGATTGATAGAAAACGTTAACACAGAAATTTCTCGCACTAAATGCACTTATCACAAATTCTGATTCCAATGAGTAAATCACAACAAACCGTTTTGTCAAACACTTGGCGTGTATGTGTTCTATGATAAACAATAGTGATGTTTCAATAAAAGGTTTTCTTGCCACTATTGTATCACGACACGTAAAACGTACTGCGCCAATTTGTATCACAAAACAGTTAACGAAAACGTAAAGGGAGATAGAGATAGAATACGATACGCAGAGATTTGTTAAGGAAGTTCCCCACTGTCGTCCTCGCGTGTGGGTACGTCTCCCTCTCAATTTCAAAAGAAATTGAGACCTTTTCTTATCAATAGTTGCTGAATTCGTTCTTACAAAGGTTACAATACCAAGACAGAATTCTAAATCCCTAGAACTTCTTCTTCTCGTATAGAACCTCGACTTGATCAGAGCTGGATCAAGAATTCCCCGCAAGACTTGCAAACGATTCACCGGTTCCACGACCTGTTTGCGAAACAACCCCGTTTCCAAACCCTACGCTGCGGCTGAATCCGTTCTGCAATCGTGACTAACAAACCCGCAAGAACAGTCCCGTTCTTGAAGGACAAACCAGTAGGTTTTTCCTCGAAACCCCCTTCACTCTTCAACCCAGCTAGATCCTTGATCGTTCCACTGACTCCACAGCTAGATCGTTGATCGTACCACTGAACGTTATCTCGTTGATCCTTCAATCCGAAGAACAAGAATGATTGTGTGTAATTGTTCTTGAATTGAAGAGATTGAGAAGATGATGAAGACGAAGTATCTTTCAGGTTTCTGAATGCTCAATCAATTGCTGCTACAAAGACCTCTATGACTTGTGTATTTTGCAATTTTCACTTGTGAATTCATGCTTAAGCCAATACCTGCCACTTTGTATTTATACTAAACAAGACAGAACTGTTAGAATAAAAATTATGCAGAAAAACAGACTTTGGGATCGATGCCAGACACGTATGGATCGATGCCAGACAGTTTTTAACTGTTAGGGATTGATCCCAAAATCTATGAATCGATCCCTACTGAAGGTGAACTGAAAAACAGAATTTCCATTAAATCAGGGATCGATGCCAGACACGTATGGATCGATGCCAGACAGTTTTTAACTGTTAGGGATTGATCCCAAAATCCATGAATCGATCCCTACTGAAGGTGAACTGAAAAACAGAATTTCCATTAAATCAGGGATCGATACCAGACACGTATGGATCGATGCCAACTGAACAAATTTAATTCTTTTGATTCAAACCTTATAAAAAGTGTTTCTAACAATCATCTAGTATTGAATAAAGACAAACGCAAAGGCAAAAATCACACATATTCACATGTAGAATGAAGCACAACAAATCATACGCGCAATTTGCAATCATACAAAACAAAACCAAAATAAAGGATTGTCTCACACCCAAATTGATCAAACCATTGCCAACATAGGTATTTCCAATTGTGTCCGGTAATGTAACTCTTCCCGGGTCACTTTGCTTCCTAGGAAGAGTCCTTTGAATAATTGCACTACAACTAGCATCAACAACTACAGCTTCTTGGTCCGTATACCGTTTCTTCTTAGTGATGATATCCTTCATAAATTTTGCATAAGTAGCATTTGCTCCAATGCCTCGACAAATGGAATATTGATTTGCAATTGATTAAAAATATCCATAAACCGAGCATATTGCCTTGCGTTGTCCCTTTTTGTAGGACTATGAGGATAAGGCAAATTTTGAATGGAGATGTTCACTTTCTCCTTTCCCTTCCTATCATTGTTCTTTTTCTCTTCTCTCCATTTCTTTTCAACTACATCATCCTTCTCATTGTTTTCAACTTCCTCCTCAACAATTTCATTATCCTTTTCAACTACAACCTAATTTTCAACTTCTTTCTCACCAATGCCCAAATTAATCTTCCTCCCACTCCTAGTAAGGATAGATTCACATACCTCATTAGGATCCACTTGTAGACTGGCCGGAAATGCTTCTTTTTGCTTGTCGGCAAGTTGCTTAGACAATTACCCAATTTGTGCCTCAAGATTCCTAATAGAGGAATTAGTGCTCTTTTGGTTAGACATTGAGAGTTGCATGAATTGATTGAGAGTTTCTTCAATCCTAGAGCCTCCTCCTTGGTTTTGTTATGGTTGGTTGTAATTTTGGTAAGGTTGATAGTTTGAAGAACTCGACTCTTGCCTCCACCCCTGTTGGTAACCTTGGATATTACCTCTCGGTTAGTAGCCTTGGTTATTGTTTTGATAAGGTGGTCTTGGTTGAAAGCCTTAATTTTGGTTTCCCGCATAGTTGGCTTCTTCAATGACCGGTGGACAATACCCGGTAGGATGATCGCCTTTACACAGCTCATAACTTGATACATGTTGATTTTGGTTGGGAACTTGCATCTCTTTGATTTGTTGTGGGAGCTTTGACATTTTCTTTGTCAACAACTCCACTTGTTACGAGAGTAATTTTGAAATTCTGGTATGACAGATCCCAGATGTCCTACAGGATGTCGAGACATCTGGTCTGTTACTGATAACATGGCAAGTTATAAACAATAACAGTACTAAAAAGCATAAACAACACACAAGGATTGTTCACCCAGTTCGGTCTAACAACCTACATCTGGGGGCATACCAAGCTAGGAAGGAAGTTCACTATCAACAGTATCAATTCATAGACCATACAATCAACACACCCGTTGATGATCTACTCACTTAATCACTACCCAATGACCCTTCTACCTAAGTCCATCCTAGATAAGAGACTCCATCTCACTTCCAATCATCGCAATGATGTCTAGCAGTCAACACCTCAGCCAATGCATCAACAGCTTGATTTACAACAACTCTTCAAACACATAAACATAGAAGACACACTTTAAAGACAATACTCAGCCAAGACTCTTGACTAAGAACACCATCTTGAAGTTGCTTAAAAGCTTCCTCCAAGAACAATACATCTCTTACCTATAGGCTTCGAGATAAACACGATGACTATCCCACAAACCGGGTGGTTCATCGAACAACACAGTCCTTATAATTTACATGATGGCTAGCTTGTTATTTCTAGGTTACAAAGACCCTATTTATAACCTATACCCAACTGGATTTGGGCTTCAAATCACAGCATAACAGCTGCTACAAATCTGCAAAAAATTCTCCTACGAATTAGGTCTTCAATCAAATCTTCATGCTTTAAATCAGCTGCAGAATTTTCTCCACATAAATAGGAACAAATCTCCAAGTAGTTTCCTAAAAAGTCTCCAAGATCCTTTTTATGAAATCCAATTAAATATGCACTTTGTTCCTAATAAATCTCCTTGACCTGCGTATAATGATGAGGTATATCCAAAAAGATCTCATCAAATCAAATCAAATCCGTCAAGAGATATACAATAGCAGCAACTGCTGTATCAGACAATGATGTTATGACATCTCCTTTGACATCTTTATTAACCATCACATGACAGCAAAACAACAACACCTTAAAACAACCATGCACTCATATCAGCTTAGTGTAGCACAACATGTCAAGACATCACACTTGACATCTCCACAACCTGCAACTAATCTAATATGACAGATACTGAACATAACTAGTTAGTGCAGAACATCATGTCAAGACATCCTCCTTGACATTTCACAACCTGCAACTAAACTATTATGGCAGATACACAAAACAACATGTTAAAACAACTTAAGTGACATAAAGCTATCATATAGGTTTTAACAAAATTTAGCCAACATAAATACTGCATAGCTGCAGAACTAACAAACTCCCCCTTTGGCAAATTTTGGCTAAAACCATCATATCATATCAAATATATCAGCAGCAGAAGATAGTCACACACATCAGTAGCAGATAAAACAATTATCAGCACTGCAACACCTACACAAGCAAATCAACACTCAATCTTCATCTGCACACATACACAACCTCACACAGCCACTCACACTGACTCAGAGAAGTTAGAACATCATATAGAACATCATATGTCAGCAGCACACTCATCTCCCCCTGACTCCAGCCAGCTCCCCCTGACACCAGAACAATATCCATACACCCTTTGGATAACACAACCAGCTCCTCCTCCAGGAAACAACCAAGGACACTGGCAACTACTACTTACTTCTCCCCCTTTTTAGCCATAATATGCCAAACCAAGCAACTATGCATTTAAGGGAAATCAACCAGAAGCGGGAAAAAAAACAGTAGTATTACTCCCCCTGACGTGGATAACTAGTGCTCCTGAATGGAAAATGTAACGCCCCGAATTTAATTAATTAGCTAATTAAATTATCGAAGGATTTTATTATTGGATTTAGACGAAGTTTGAGAATTAATCGAGTAATTGGGTGTTATCGGTATTATTTTAAGAGGCTAATTGGATTGATATGTTGATCGGAATTATTAAGTTAAAGTTGGATTAATAGTCGGTTAATCGAAAAATTAATAAGTTGATTATGCTGAAGGAGTAATATTAGTAATAATATTATTATTTATTTGGGTTAGTTGTGGTGTGGTATGTAGCAATGTGGAGGTGTGGATTAGTTGGCCCATTAAATCAAATAATAGTATTATTATTATTATTATTAATATTTGGAACAAAGAGAAAAAAAAAACACAAGGGTTTGTGAAGAGAGAAAAGTTGCTGTACGTGGGAGAAAGAGGAGAAACCAAGGGTTTGTGGATTAAGCCGCCGGAAGAGGAAATTGCAGACCGAAAAGTCGAATCGGAGTTCGACCGGAAATAAGGAATTCGATCGGGAAATTCGAACTACCGTTAAATCCAGGTAAGGGTGGGTTTTTACTCATTATTGGGGTTATTGGGTGATGATTATTGGGTAGAAATAGGGTTAGATTTAAATCCCAAAAATTTTTCTATGAAATTGAAATTAATTAGGTTAATGTTAATTTCTGAGATTATTAATTTTTGGATGTTTAGAATTGATTTTTAGTAATATTTTAGAGACCTATTAATAATTAAAGTGTAGTAATGGAACTAGTGATTTTGTGAATCCTTACCGCTTCGAAACAGTAACACAGGAAATAGGAATTGTGAACACTGTATATATATTTATTAACTCAGAAATTCGATGCTACTATTTTCTTAATATTGGCAATGAATTAGGTGGCCCACCTTTAATTAATGGAAATGAGGTAGTGTGGATCCATCCATCCCATTTTGATGCAGCGAAATAATTTATTGAGAGAGTAGAGAGATAAAGGTAGTTGTTGAGAGAATATGAATTGTCTGAAGGAGATAAAAAAAGTGATTTGCGGAATTTGATTTTTCATTCCTATTGAAGAGTGATGATGAGAATATATAGAATGAGATTGTATAACAGATTTGGAGAGGCTGGGCAATGGTAGATAGAGATGTTATGGCACAGTTAAACTTGGTTAGCTTAAGGAAGAAAGTTGGTTAGATATTTAACATAGTTAAGTTTTTATGTTAAAATTAGTTAGACTGAATGAGAAGTTAGTTAGTTGTATGTTACAATGAATTTAAATTAGTTGTCTGGAATTTAACGAAAATTATCGAGGTAGTTCGTAATAATTAGTAGGCATTGTGGTTGATTTATTTTGTTGAAAAGATGCTGGAAGTTGAAAACAGTAGGAATTTTAGTCGCCCGGTAGAATTAAGCGGTATATTTAGTTGCTCGGAATCGAACCAAAATTTACGAGGTAGTTCGTGTATGCAAGTAGATAATTATGGTTGGATTATTTTGTGGTAATTATGTCGATTAAGTTGATTTGCAGGTACAGCTGGATAAACATTATATTAGTTTTATATTATGGTTTCTCTACAAAATCCACTAAGTGATTTAATAGTAGTATCATAATTAATAATATACATGTACTAACCACCTTATTTTGGTTGCTTTTAGTAGGTAATAGAATATTTTTATTTAAAGAATTGGTACGTGTCTTTAATAGTAGACCATTTAAGTAGCAGTACAATATTTACAAAACAGTCCCGATTAGCCAAATTAAGCGGAAAATTAGTTGTCCGGAATTTAATGAAAATTGGCGGGATAACTAATATAAATTAGTAGGTATTATTGGTTGGTTTGTTTTGTGGTAATTATGTCGATTAAGTTGATTTGCAGGTACAGTTGAATAGGTTGAATTGTCCCGGTTTATGGGCACTGTTAAGTTGTAGGTTTTATGACCAATGTTTTATGTTGATGTTGAATACGTTGTTGATGTGGTGATGTTGGTGATGTGATGTTGAATATGTTGTTGATTAAGTTATAGGTCGAACGACCAATGTTGGATTAAGTTGATGCAAGTGGTGCATGTTTAAGTTGTTGTTCTCGTTGTTGTTATTGCGTTGTTGTTGTTGTGACGTTGTGGTTATTGTTGCATGCATACATTTGCATTGATTAAGTTGGCCTTGATGGTACCTGTTTAAGTTGGCCTTGACGGCATCCGATTAAGTTGAAAATGCCTCGATAACCTGGCATATGTTTAAGTTGGGAGTTTACTCCAAATGGTACCACATGCATTTGCATAGTTTGAGTCACATTCGGTTTGTATGTTTAAGACGTTGTTGTCGTTATTGTTGTTGTTGCTGAAGTTATAAGTTGTTGCTGTGGTGCTATAAGTTGTTATTGTTATAAGTGATGTTGTTATAAGTTGCTTTTGTGATTAAGTTGGTGTTGGTTATTATGTTGTTAGTTGGTTTAATATTTGTTGCTGTTAACAGGTTGTGCTGATTTGAGTTGCTGTTGGTTATAAGTTATGGTTGCTATTAAGTTGTTTATTAATAGTTGTCGTATGATAGTTGTACGAAGCGGTGAAATTTATATGATTCTAATCTAGTATATTAATTATCATACTTTTGTTTATATTATTCGATATCTCACCCCTTCTGCTGATATTTCCCCTACCATGGGAAATGGGCAGGTACTCAAGGATAGCTGTGGAAGTTGAAGTGATTATTCTGAAGTCTTTAGTGGCTGTTAGTTCGGGTTGGTGTCATGCTCTGATACGTAGTACTCGGGGGGATGTTTTGTTTATGTTGTTGTTCCTAATTGTTGTTATTACAATAATTCTTGAATAATTATAAATTGAAGTTTTGATCTAGTTGAATAAAGTGAATATGGTTTATAAGTTGTGAAAGCTGAATGCTATGTATCTATTTTAAAAAGAAATACAGGTTTATGTTATTGGTTTTGTTGTTCAAGTTGAAAATGTGACATCTCATTTGTTTTATGTTAAAAATTTTGCACTCTGATTTTTAATAAACGTTGGGTAGAAAATGGGGTGTTACATTAGTGGTATCAGAGTAGGTCGGTCTGTCCGGCCAGAGTTGTCTGATTGTTGTTTATCCCTCAGTACGCGACAAGTGTGTACAACACTGTCGGTACTTGTTGTTTTCTAGTTGTTTGTTGCAGGAGTTGGTTTGAAGCTAAGTGGGGGAGAAGCCGTGCTTCTCGGTCTTGTATCGGTCGTAAGTTGTTGATACAATGTACCGCTTGAGGAGACAGTGCAAGTATTGTTGGAGCTTGTTGACATGGATTCAAGGTTTGGTTGTTTAACAAGTTGGAGCGTCTGTAGGAAGAGAATGTTCAAAAATCGTTGATGTTTACTCCTCGAAGGATGAGGAGTAGTGTGGCAGTTGTTGACCTGCAAGTATGGTACAAATTCCTGATGTTTCTGGAGGTAGCTATTAAGTAACAAGGATGATTGTTATAAGATGGAATTTAGAAAGTTGTTAGATTCGGCGTTGTTGATGGACTATAAAGTTGTTGTTTAAGTGGCTTTGTGTAAGATGCTGACGAGGGAACACTGAGTAAGTGACGGATTGTTGTGGAATATTAGTGAGTAATTATATGAGTAGTAGAAGCTGTTGGAATTATTGGAATGCTTGGAAATGCGAAGAGTATAATTCCAAGAATAGGAAGTGTTGGTGATGGTGTATTAGTATGTAACTACAATACGTAGATGTTGGCATGTTCAGATGATTTTTGGAAATGGTGGAATTATGGGGCTTTTAGTGGATTAAGTACAAGTTGGAAAATGACACTATTGCAGTTAGCAATGATGGTTATACTCCATTATGATGGTCGGATATCTATTGACAAATTGAGGACTTGATCACCCTTAATCTCTTGTTATTAGTAGACAGAATCGTGTTGGATGTTATAGACTTATCTTGCTATCTTAATGGTGCTCAAAGTGATGGATGCTAAAGAAAGTCTGAAACTTGGGTGAAGCTTGTGAACCATATAAGTTGATAGAAACTCTAATAAGGACGGTGAATTAAGATGGAGGATCAGAGTTGCGCAGCTAAAGCGTGATGTGCCAGAGTGTTGTGTTTTCTTGTGAATAGCGCTGATTGTAATAGGATATTCTTGTAAGTTGTTGGTTGATGATGATTTGTGTGGCTATTAGTCAAATTATGTTATTAAGTTGGCATTATAATAATTTGGTTGTTGTTGCGGTAATATTGTTGTTGGTTACCGTAGATGATAAGTAATACTTTATAGCATGAGGAAGTTGATCAAGTTGGCTATATTAATGTTAAGATAAGAGTAATACGGCGAGACGAATGAAGTTGTTGGTGCTTCATAAATGAAGTGCACCTGAGTATGGAGATAAGAATCGTATGTATGTTTTTGTGTTGATTATGTTGCTGCGGTAATGATGCGATGTTGTAGAGTCCAGTATAGGCAAGTGAAGGTTGTTACTATGTTGTAAGGTGATTGTTTCAAGATATTGCTAGAATGGTTGGCGAATAGTAACGGTTATGTTGCAAGAGTAATTGAAGTATCGGAGTATACGTATTGGGTTTAAACCGTGATTGAGTTGTTGTTAAATCGAAAGATTAAAATACGAATGTTGTGTTAAGGATGGTTGTGTCGGATAGATTTTCGAGGACGAAAATGTCCTAAGTGGAGGAGAGTTGTAACGCCCCGAATTTAATTAATTAGTTAATTAAATTATCGAAGGATTTTATTATTGGATTTAGACGAAGTTTGAGAATTAATCGAGTAATTGGGTGTTATTGGTATTATTTTAAGAGGCTAATTGGATTGCTATGTCGATCGGAATTATTAAGTTAAAGTCGGATTAATAGTCGGTTAATCGAAAAATTAATAAGTTGATTATACTGAAGGAGTAATATTAGTAATAATATTATTATTTATTTGGGTTAGTTGTGGTGTGGTATGTAGCAATGTGGAGGTGTGGATTAGTATAGTATTATTATTATTATTAATATTTGGAACAAAGAGAAAAAAAAAACACAAGGGTTTGTGAAGAGAGAAAAGTTGTTGTACGTGGGAGAAAGAGGAGAAACCAAGGGTTTGTGGATTAAGCCGCCGGAAGAGGAAATTGCAGACCGGAAAACCGAATTGGAGTTCGACCGAAAATAAGGAATTCGATCGGAAAATTCGAACTACCGTTAAATCCAGGTAAGGGTGGGTTTTTACTCATTATTGGGGTTATTGGGTGATGATTATTGGTTAGAAATAGGGTTAGATTTAAATCCCAAAAAATTTTCTATGAAATTGAAATTAATTAGGTTAATGTTAATTTCTGAGATTATTAATTTTTGGATGTTTAAAATTAATTTTTAGTAATATTTTAGAGACCTATTAATAATTAAAGTGCAGTAATGGAACTAGTGATTTTGAGAATCCTTACCGCTTCGAAACAGTAACACAGGAAATAGGAATTGTGAACACTGTATATATATTTATTAACTCAGAAATTCGATTCTACTGTTTTCTTAATATTGGCAATGAATTAGGTGGCCCACCTTTAATTAATGGAAATGAGGTAGTGTGGATCCATCCATCCCATTTTGATGCAGCGAAATAATTTATTGAGAGAGTAGAGAGATAAAGGTAGTTGTTGAGAGAATATGAATTGTTTGAAGGAGATAAAAAAAGTGATTTGCGGAATTTGATTTTTCATTCCTATTGAAGAGTGATGATGAGAATATATAGAATGAGATTGTATAACAGATTTGGAGAGGCTGGGCAATGGTAGATAGAGATGTTATGGCACAGTTAAACTTGGTTAGCTTAAGGAAGAAAGTTGGTTAGATATTTAACATAGTTAAGTTTTTATGTTAAAATTAGTTAGACTGAATGAGAAGTTAGTTAGTTGTATGTTACAATGAATTTAAATTAGTTGTCCGGAATTTAACGAAAATTATCGAGGTAGTTCGTAATAATTAGTAGGCATTGTGGTTGATTTATTTTGTTGAAAAGATGCTGGAAGTTGAAAACAGTAGGAATTTTAGTCGCCCGGTAGAATTAAGCGGTATATTTAGTTGCTCGGAATCGAACCAAAATTTACGAGGTAGTTCGTGTATGCAAGTAGATAATTGTGGTTGGATTATTTTGTGGTAATTATGTCGATTAAGTTGATTTGCAGGTACAACTGGATAAACATTATATTAGTTTTATATTATGGTTTCTCTACAAAATCCACTAAGTGATTTAATAGTAGTATCATAATTAATAATATACATGTACTAACCACCTTATTTTGGTTGCTTTTAGTAGGTAATAGAATATTTTTATTTAAAGAATTGGTACGTGTCTTTAATAGTAGACCATTTAAGTAGCAGTACAATATTTACAAAACAGTCCCGATTAGCCAAATTAAGCGGAAAATTAGTTGTCCGGAATTTAATGAAAATTGGCGGGATAACTAATATAAATTAGTAGGTATTCTTGGTTGTTTTTTTTGTGGTAATTATGTCGATTAAGTTGATTTGCAGGTACAGTTGAATAGGTTGAATTGTCCCGGTTTATGGGCACTGTTAAGTTGTAGGTTTTATGACCAATGTTTTATGTTGATGTTGAATACGTTGTTGATGTGGTGATGTTGGTGATGTGATGTTGAATATGTTGTTGATTAAGTTGTAGGTCGAACGACCAATGTTGGATTAAGTTGATGCAAGTGGTGCATGTTTAAGTTGTTGTTCTCGTTGTTGTTATTGCGTTGTTGTTGTTGTGACGTTGTGGTTATTGTTGCATGCATACATTTGCATTGATTAAGTTGGCCTTGATGGCACCTGTTTAAGTTGGCCTTGATGGCATCCGATTAAGTTGAAAATGCCTCGATAACCTGGCATATGTTTAAGTTGGGAGTTTACTCCAAATGGTACCACATGCATTTGCATAGTTTGAGTCACATTCGGTTTGTATGTTTAAGACGTTGTTGTCGTTATTGTTGTTGTTGTTGAAGTTATAAGTTGTTGCTGTGGTGCTATAAGTTGTTATTGTTATAAGTGATGTTGTTATAAGTTGCTTTTGTGATTAAGTTGGTGTTGGTTATTATGTTGTTAGTTGGTTTAATATTTGTTGCTGTTAACAGGTTGTGCTGATTTGAGTTGCTGTTGGTTATAAGTTATGGTTGCTATTAAGTTGTTTATTAATAGTTGTCGTATGATAGTTGTACGAAGCGGTGAAATTTATATGATTCTAATCTAGTATATTAATTATCATACTTTTATTTATATTATTCGATATCTCACCCCTTCTGCTGATATTTCCCCTACCATGGGAAATGGGCAGGTACTCAAGGATAGCTGTGGAAGTTGAAGTAATTATTCTGAAGTCTTTAGTGGCTGTTAGTTCGGGTTGGTGTCATGCTCTGATACGTAGCACTCGGGGGGATGTTTTGTTTATGTTGTTGTTCCTAATTGTTGTTATTACAATAATTCTTGAATAATTATAAATTGAAGTTTTGATCTAGTTGAATAAAGTGAATATGATTTATAAGTTGTGAAGGCCGAATGCTATGTATCTATTTTAAAAAGAAATACAGGTTTATGTTATTGGTTTTGTTGTTTAAGTTGAAAATGTGACATCTCATTTGTTTTATGTTAAAAATTTTGCACTCTGATTTTTAATAAATGTTGGGTAGAAAATGGGGTGTTACAGAAAACATAAGACGCATCTTCATGTCTTCAAGAGCTCACTCCCAGTCCAGCCACCTTTCGAAGCACATTCATTTTGGCACCACAATCCCTTCTGACAAGAAAAAGTAGTCACTCACACATGAAGTTACATCATGTTATACGTGAGGAACATAAGGACCGCCATCCTTCTTCAAACAAGCTAAAGCTCCCCCTCAAACCAAGGGACCAGAAACAACCAGAGAGCCACAAAAACTTCAAATCCACAAAACTTCAAATCCACAAAAAAACACATCACAACCCTTCACAATAACACAAGAACAATACTCTCTCCCCAAGCTTTTCAACTGGCCTTAGCAAGGCCCCAACTCTCCAAAGGCAGTCATTCCCTATTATTCTCCCGTATGACAATGTAGACGCTCCTTAGGCATAATGGAGGCACCAGACCACAATCATCCTTCACCAAGGAAATCCAACCCAGATAATGTCCCACCACCAAGTTAGAACATCTGCCATTACATCCACTAGTAGTTGTTGATACTAGTGAGGTCTTCAAAAATAGTAGTCATGCTTTGCCCGAACATACTACTAAAAACAAGATCAAAATCTCTACATTCTAATCCACATAGTCAGAAACACCTCTTCTGACACAAATGCTTGAGCATCCAACTCCAAGTGCACAATCTTAATCATCTTCCAAATATAACCATCAATAATCATGATGTTACCCATTACCATTCAAAGGACTCATTCCACATAGAAGAAGCTCCCAATAAAACACTTCCACAGCAGCTTATTCTGGTTAACATAAACACCTAAACACCATAGAGAGAAATAAATAGCCAAATAGAGAAAAGTAAATTCTCAACACTACTGCAGTCCTGCACTTTTACATCAGACATATACATAGTCTCCCGTCAATGTAGTTTGTCATTAGCTGAAAGCACAACACCTTAGATACACGCACAACTCCCGTCAGAGTATACACTATCAGTTAGATTCAGACCATTAAAAACTGCAGAATGATAAACAACACACACCAAGACAAGTGTGACATCTCTCATCAACAAAGACCCTCACAGAGTTCTTCCAAAATCTGCAGAGAAAAATAAATTCTCCCAGACACAAACAAAACTGTCCTCCAGACTCCTCCTCAGAAGCATGTGCGCACATGATTCAAACAATTAGCTTCACATGGCTAGAACCATACATGTCCTATTAAGAAAACACCAAAACGCCATCCAACAGCCTAATGTCATAACATGTTATCTGACATTCTATCCTCATAAGAGGCAACCAATCTCCACAAGCTTGATCAGCATGCAAGCTTCACAATATATGCACCTTTGCAGCAAAATCCATAGACAAGTACTTGTCGCTCCCGGGATTTTCATCCAGGTACAAACGCGAAAGTGGCACGGAAAACAGAGTCGCCAGCAATGTGTATTTATCCTAAGAGAGGGAAAGGAAACACCGCATAAACCTGGGGAAAGGAAAGAGCATGGTCTTACGACCAAGAGAACAGGGTTCGGGAGTCGGTTACGCGAGAGGAAGGTATTAGCACTCCCACGCGTCCATCGTACCCGATGGGATCCACGCGTGCTGCTTCAATCAAAGAGTGTAAGAAAAGGATACTGGAAAAGGAATGGAAAAGGAAAAGGAAAAAGAGAGAGAAAAACAAATGCAGGGAAAATAAAAGAAGTGCTCGCATGGGCCCTACCCCACTGCCTACGTATCTCATCGGGATCATGAGAATCAGAGCGACGTAGTTCCCCTCACTAGGGATGGATTGTTTGTGTTTTTTTAGAGAACGGCTAACGTTCCAGCTCAGGTGTTGCAGAATCGCTGGTCCGAGTGCGTTACCATCTTGCAAGAGAACGAGAAGGAGCATGTTCGTACATTGAGAATGAATGAGGTGAGAAAAGAATTCCCGAAGGAAAGACGTTATTGTTTGTTTTTGTCTTTTAAGAAATTTTGTTATTTGTTTGCATATGATAGTGTATCTAAATCTTAATCATTGGAATGTGTACATCTTCACATTCCAAGATGGAATGAGTAAGAAAATACACTAAGTGTGAAGAAGACCCTCACATTTAGTTCCAATTATTAAGGTTCAAACACACTAGCATACTTGTGTTTATTAAGTGTTTTTGTTGATTATGAAATGAAGAAGTGTTTTTCTTTTCATTTGTACCTTCAACAAGTATTGCATTTAAGTCCCTCATACAAGATCAAATGTTTAACACATTGACCCAAGATGGGCTATATGCTACACATTCTAAGATTATAAGAGAAGACCCCTTTATAATCTTTTCTTCATATGAAAGGCCTAAATGCAATAAATGCCTATCTTTATTAGATATTTTGAGTTTTCTTTGAGATGCGAAGATGAAAGACTCAAGTGGGAAGAAAGGTAAGAATCTATGTGAACTAAGACTCAATCTAATTGATTAGTTAAGGGAGTGATCCTAATGGTTTGTGAGGTTTGGAGAACACTATCCTAAAAAAAAAGGAGAAGAACATAAGAAGCAACTTACTTCCAAGGTGGAAGTTAAGTTGATCTTAAAGAGGGATGAAAAAAATTAAGCAAGCAAAGAAACATTTAATCAGGTAAACAAAAATTAATCAACAATTAATCAAGAATAGGCAATTAAAATCATGGTAAAAAATAACCAAGCTAGAATTAAAATGCTAATAAAAAAATGATTAAACTCTAGTAAAAAAAGATTAATCTAAAATTAAAACTAAATCTAAAATTAAACCTAAAGTTAATTCTAGTTAATTTCTAATTAAAACAAAAATTTTAACTAGCCAAATTCTAAAGTTAACTAATCATTAAAAGTGAGTTAACCAAAATCATGATTAAGAACTACAATCAAAATCAAAATTAAATTCTAATCCCTCTAATTAAAATCTAATTTCTAAAACTAAAATCTAATTTCTAGAATTAATATCCTAAATTTATTAACTAAACAAATAATGAAATCAAATAGAAGTAAAAACTAAAAACAGGGGTGCAGCAGTATTCAGGAGGTGTGGACAGAAAGTCTAGGCGTTGGGCTTTGTCTTCAGGCCCAAAGAAAATGTCACATAGCCAGGGGGTGCGTGTGGGTGAACATGGGTGAGAAAATAAAAAATGGCGTTGGGCTCACAAGTTAGGTCCAAGGTTAAAAATAAACAGCTAAGAGAGAGGGTGTGTTAGCGAAAATGGAGGGTATGGAAAGAGAATGATTGGGCTTAAGCCCGGTCCAATGGTTGAATCACCCGTGGGTTTTCCTCTTCTTAACCCTAAGTTCTGAAGTGAACTAACTTCCTCCCTCCTTCACTGCGCCGTCAATCTTTTCGTCCAACCCTCCTTCCTACTTCATCATCTTCTCACAACCTTCATCGTTCGCCATTATCATCATTACTCAACCTTCAATAACAAAAGCCTAATCAAAACCTTAACTCCTTCTTCTCCAAATCTCCGTCGCTCTACTCCACCATCCATTTACTTACACCAACATCATCTTCGATTCAAACTCTCTTCGATCCACCGCCGTCTCAACCCCTTCCATCTCGCTAACGTCACCGCCGCGAAACAAAAGCTCTCTTCATCCCAACAAATCAACGCCGTTAACAACTGTTTACCATCACCTTCCTTCAAGATCACCATCTCCGGAGAAACCAAACGACACTGTGCCGGAACAAAAACAAACGACGCATCACGCCATGATCCTTTCCTTCATCTCGCTTACGCCGTGGCTTCGTCTCTTCCGATCGCGTCTTATACTCAGAGACCTTCAACACACGACATCGCCATCAAACCTCGCCGCGACAGACTCTCTCAGTTCGCTCAACAACAGCCACCGCACATAAAGCCTTTACTGGAACAGACCTCATAATGTTCTCACTCACGCTCTCGGCAAGGTTCGGACACAATCACAACAAAGATCCTAATTCTAATCAGCAACAATTAACTACAAATTGCGAACACGAACAACGCATCAAATCTTAAGAGGAGATGACGTACCTACCGGAGAACCGCCCGGTGCGTCTTCAGATCAGAGAGTACGAAGAGAAAACCAGAGGTAACTTTAATTTCACTTTGCTTCCGAGTCTTCTTCGAATCTTCTTCTTACTTCCACTGCTCGATCTTCTTTTTCAGTTCGATTATGACACCACTGCACGATTCGCAGCAAGTTGCTAATGTTGATGAATCTTGAAGATTGAAGCCGAGAGAGTCAGAAGAGAAATTTTGCAAGTGAAGTTGTAATTGATTTTGTCAATTTTTTTTTGCGTATTGTTGTTAATTTTTGTTTTTTTTTGCAGGTTGATTTGTGTGTGATAATGTTGCAGGTTGATGAAGGTGATAGAATTGAAGAATTTGTTGCAGAGAAAAATGGTGGAGAGTGGAAGAATGAGAATTGAGAAATTCTCAGAAAAAAGATGGTGGAAATAATCGTGAAGAGGAAAAATGAAGATGAGAGAGATTGAAGGTGATGAAAGTGAGGAATTATGTAGAATGAAGAAGAGCCTCCAGAATGAAGATGATGATGAAGCTTTATAGAGAAGATGGAGGGTAGTTTGGTCTGCACAATTGAAATTCGGTTAGGAGTTTGTTAGAGTTGGTTAGAGGTTCTGTTAGAGTGAATTCTGTTCTTCTTTCTGTGAATCTTCTGGTGTAAGCTTTTTCTATTATTGCTATGCAAAAAAAATGAGACGTGATTTTGGTTTTCTGAATTTTGACAATGAGTTTTTTGTGAATTCCTTTTACTGATGCTGTGAACTGTTATGAGAGCTTTGAATTGGAAACGGTTATGAGTTTTATTCAGCTGCTATGTAATTTTTTCCGTGAGAAACTTGGTTAGTCTATTGTTGTGTAGTCTGTTAGAGCTTGGTATTTTCTGTAGTGAAATTATGTTATAGGTTAGTAATTTTCTCATTTCTTTTTGACAGGTTGTGAATTGGTGATGATGGAGTTTTGTTGATGAATCCGTGAAGAAGCTTGGAGATAATTGGAGAAATGAATGAGAAGCTCGGTGAATTGAAGATGGCTATGAATAATGAATTTTTCCTGGAGAAGGATTTAGAGATTGCAAAAAAGGAGAGAGTCTTCGTTCAGTTGGAAGCTATGGTTTTTTCTGTTAAGGAATTGGCAGTGAGCTCTTGTAATGGTTTTGGGCATTGAGAAAAAAATTGGAAAATGAATTGGAATGAACATTGACTTAAAACTGATGTTAGCTTGGCTTTTTATTTATGGTTTATGGATTTTTTTGTAATGAAATTGAATTTAGAATTTGATATGGACATGGAATAAAAGGAATTTAGCAAATGAATATGGTTTAGAGATTCTAACAAAAATGGATTCGAAATTGAGAATGGACTAGGATTTCAAAACTAGGATTAAAAAATGGACAATCGGATTTGAATTCAAATATGGACAAGTAAACTTGTACACCGAATGCTTAAAACATTCGATCCCTTTTAGCACCTTCGATCCCATATAGAACTTCAACTCCAAATCAAACTTGCATATTTAATGAGTCCCCAACTTCAATCTCAGGTCCACAATAGCTTGCGTTACAAGTAACAAGCAACAAGCAACAAGCAATTGAGTGGCTAACAATGCCCTGATTACCATATGAGTTCATAACTTGATTTTCAAGAGATCATAAGCCCTGGACCACTTCATATACCAAAGAATGAGACCCCCAATCGTTTGAGAAATATAGAGAAATAAACTATGATCCAAGACCTTGATGAATTTTGGAGAAGAATAGCCATCGCCGCTTGATGAAGAAAAGATCCTTGATGCCCATGAATCAAAACCCTAATTCTCCTTGAGACGTACACAGATGAAAAGAGCGGCTCATGATGTTGATAGCTCAGCCTTTGTCTCAATCTTGAGTGTAGTAGTCAGATAAATCATATCTAAATAGGAGAATTCAAATCACACAAAAAAATGCTGACCCCATGTCTTAGAAGACCAATGCAATGATATGATTATGAGTTATGACCTAATGGAATGCAGATGATTGCGAAACACAAGCCAGAAAAAGGTAGGGCAAATTTTGGGGTGCTACAGCTGCCCCTATTCAATCAACTTGGACCTGAAAGGATGATAGCAACGGCTTTCAGACATTCAAGGTACAAGGTGATTGAATACCAAAAGAACCGCAAAATTTGCTAACTGCGAGGAGAAACAATATAATTGGAACCCCTTCACACTTTGCAAAGGAATCTGACGGAAAGACAACATACCCCGAGAACCACATCGTCAAAGGGGTTTGACGGAAAGAAAAATGGAACCCGACTGAAAGGACACATCGTCATAGGGATGACGACAAGAAGACTCAACTGAAGGAAACACGTTGTCATAGAGATGACAGAAAGACGACTCGACCAAGGGACACATTATCATAGGGATGACAGGAAGAAAAACTTGACTGAAGATAACCCACTGTCATAGGGATGACAGGGAGAAAATTCCACCGTAGGGACACATTGTCATGGGGATGACAGAAAGACGACTGAAGGAAACACATTGTCATAGGGATGACAGGAAGAACAACCTGACTGAAGATAACCCACTGTCATAGGGATGATAGGGAGAAAATTCCACCGTAGGGACACATTGTCATGGGGATGACAGAAAGACCCAACTTAAGGAACACATTGTCATAGGGATGACAGAAAGAAGGTGAACCCCAAGAAACACCTCGTCAAAGGGTTGACGAGAAGAGGACTCGACCAAGGGAAACAGATTGCCATAGGGATGACAAAAAGGAGACTCGACACCCGATCGAAAGGACACATCGTCAAAGCAATTTGACGGCAGGAAGACTCAACCAAAAGAAACACGTTGTCATAGGGATGACAGAAAGATGACTTGACCGAAGGAAGCACATTGTCATGGGGATGACAGAGAGGAAACCTGACTTAGGGAGCACATCGTCAAAGGGGTTTGACGGAAAGAAAACCATACGCAGAAACACATCATCAAAGGGGTTTGATGGAAAGGAAACCTGACCGAAATGTCGTCATCAAGGGGTTGATGGACAAAGACTGGTCGAGGGTAAGATCGACGTATGATCTACGACCCAAAAGAAAGGTAAGCAGAGGGGTTAATTGTAATGTCTGCTGGGGATATGTCACTGTCTTGATTGGGAATTGATTCGGGCTTTCGCACAAGGTACCAAATCTGGCTTATGCTTCGCATGCATATGTTTGAATTTTCTTTCTATGGCGTAATGCTCCATACAAAATGGAGATGCTACGCGTTTTGAGGATGCTATGATTGCTATATGCAAAATGCTGACACCTGCTCGGGCTACCGGGAAAAGAACGATGTGCCAAGTACAATTGAACTTTGCTGGTAGGAACAGGTGAAACCTGATGGTGATTGTTTTTTCAAAGGCGAAATCTTTCTGGGTACCAATGGGGATTGGATTTTGAATGAAGTGCCAATAGGGATTGGACTTCAGGTTTGAAGGGAATGCCAATAGGGATAGGATTTCAGGTTTTTTTGAAATATGCCAGCAAAGTGGGTAGTGGAAGGATGCCGAGCAAGGTTGGGCTATGGATTTCTATTTGGTTTTACAAGGTTTCATGCAATGCCATGCTAATGATATGTGATGATGATTATGCCATGATACGATATGCAACAGGACCACTCCAGCAAAATAAATGCTGAAGAGACGAGGCCAACTCCGCTGGGGATAACAAACTGAATCGCCTTCAGTGTCATAACTGCTCGAGATCCCGACTAAACCTCCGTTCTGCAAGAAAGTATGAATAACAAACTTTTGCCGGAGAAACATCCCCGGAATCTGTTGGAGAAAAAGTGCCAATGACAATCAACCTTTGACTTGCTGGGGAAGGCTAACCACCACCCAAAAATAAGCTTGGGGGACAAAGGTTGATGATGTCAACCCTGCTAGGGGACAAGATCAGACTTACTCCTCTGTTGGAAATTTACCTTCTACCCTTATTCTGTTGGGGAGACAAAAAACTTTACAGCATATTGAGGAAGCACAAATCCAACACTCTTATCCTGTACGGTAATATGAACTCTCGCTGAAGAGCAATAAACTTCGTCAAGCTGGCCAGGGGAGAGCGAACCCATGAACTCTTGCTGGGGAGAATAATCACCATCTCCATAATGCTCTGCTGAGTGATAAAATTTCAGCCATCTCTGCCGAGGCGAGAAACTCTACTGGGGACGTCACGTGTTAACTATCAACGTGAACCCTGCAGAGGTGGTATGACCAAAAGAGTTGTCCAGATGAAGCAGAAACCCATAAAGGAACCTGTGAATGAACATGTCTTCAGGATGTCTCGAAGATCTGACATATATTTCCCCATGGCTTTTGATTAACTGTCCTCCGGAGAGAATGAATTTTTGGTCTTTGGGGTGGCCTGCCCCAGCTTTGAAATGATTTGTGCCCCTGTCTGGCTGATCTGTGAAGGAGTACCTTTAACTGACCTTCGAGAGATTTGTTGAATCTCGACTTGATTGCCCCAGATTGGCTGAATCTTGGAATGTATCGCCCGTTTGGTATGACTTGCCCCGGCTCACCGGAGTACTCGGGCACTTTGCACCTTAGGTTAATCAACCTTTCCATTGTAGAAACTTTCCTGATGTCAAGTACTGACTCACAAGTAAAACAATTCGTTTTGAAAAGATAATTTTGATGCAATGCATATGACTGGTTTGAAATCCAAGTCTATTCACTAGAAAAATATTATGACGTGTAGTGAACGAATCACTTATTAGAATGTCACATCGATACCAACATGAATGGTAAGAAAGTCCTTTTGGGAGTCAGAACTGACGTGATTTTAACCGAAGTATGCTTTCGAAACAACCCTGCTTCAATTAGGTCTTTCGCATGTTGTAACGTGGACTGGTTCGCGGTTTAAGAAAGAAAGGATATAAGGCTCAAAGTTTTGTTTTAACCCACCCATTCTCCTTGAGGTTCTCCAGTCCTACGTTCAGCTAACTTGACACAAGCGCTCTCCTTTCAAAAGGTTAATGAATGGTAGGAGGATAGAAGGAACCCACACGGTTTTCAGAGTGACAGTCACCCTTTTTGTCCTTGGTGTCTGTATTCATACGATTTGTTCTTTATCGAGGATTTTTCTTTTGTAATCCTTTTGTTTTTCATTCTTTTGTTTTTGATATCCCTGATTTTTGCCTGGACTGATTCCCTTTGAATCTTTTGATTTTGAAGTCCAGCGGGATGCCCTAACTTTTGCCTAAGTCGCTTGTTTTTAAGTTTCGACTTAGCGGGCTTTTTCCTTTTTTCTTTTTTTTTTGGAACTAATCGTGTGACACAGGTTTGTCTTGACTTGTAAAGGGTTGCGACCGTCTCACTCTTCGGTTGGTGAGGGATAACCGTAGATGTAATTGATCCTTTGACGCACATTCCTTTTGAAATTTGAACACTCAGTCAAATTAGTTGACACCTACCCTGCCCCAGGTTAAGATTGAGGGTTTTTCATTTTCAGAAATAAACTCCTACTTCTAGGCTCAACGGGGTTGACAAGGGATTATCTTCCTTATATCTCCGGTGTTTGAGGAATTGAAGCAATGCCTGTACATCATCAGCAGGGTTTTGTCCCAAAAGCATATAATTGGAAGTTCTGCGTCTTTGAATTTCATCATCCTCCCTCAGATCCTGCTTAAACAAATGTTAGATACCAATAAAGAAAAGTATGAGTGAACACGACTGGATTTAACCAAAACATGCATATTCATTTCATTATCATTATCAATCGAAAACAGACGAGTTTTACAAATGAGTTTGCATTTTTTAGCAGAAAAGAAACTACAAATGCAAAGAAATGACATGATCTGAATGGTTGCCAGCTTCAGGGAACTGGGCTTTCCAAGCTTGATTTACTAATGAGCTGGCCATCTTCAGAATTGCTCATCGAAGTCATTCTGATACTCATCTGCACAACTGCTCTCAGTGACTTCTTCCATAACCTGAACTGATGAACCCACATAACTGGATGAAGGAGAATTGTTGATTCGAATACCCTGAGGTGTGAATGAGAACATATTGGAGTCAAGAAGAGTCTGAACCTTGCTCCTGAGCACCTTACAGTCTTCTGTTGAATGCCCCTGTACCCCAACATGATAGTCACAACGGGCGTTGACATCAAAACCTGGTGGATAAGGAAAAGGTACTGGCTTCAATTCCTTCAGCACTATCAATCCACCTCTAATCAAATCCGGCAACATCTGACTATACGACATTGGCAAATGAGTGAAATGCCTCTCTGGCTTCCTTGGTCTTTGTCGGGAGTCCTGACACTGCTGACGGCGATATGATCGTTGACTCTGAGGAGGTCTCTAATTTGCAGAAGAATATTGTCCTTGATACGAAGACCCATAAGATTGTTGACTCGGAACAGTTGATATGTTTGAACACCGAGAACGAGGTGGTGAAGATTCCTGAACGGAACTATTTTCTTCCTCGAATTCTTCCTGAGAACTAACAACTGATTCATTTTCATTAGCTTGGAAGTTCGAGATGCCTTGGAGCTTTCCACAATTGAGCAATCTCTCAATACGTTCTCCCACCATCACGAGGTCAGAAAATTTTGTTGCCCCATTGACAATCATCTTTTCCAAGTACGGCCCTTGCAAGGTATCCATGAACAAATCAACCAATTCTCTATCCGAAAGTGGCGGTTGAACACGAGCGGCTAACTCTCTCCATCTCTGAGCATACCCTCTGAATGACTCATTATCTGCTTGAGACAAGTCTTACAAATGCATTCGACTGGGAGCCATGTCAAGATTATAATCGTACTGCTTCACAAAGGCGTTGGCTAGATCTGACCATGATCGGATGCTACCACTCTGCAACTGCATATACCAATACAAAGATGCCCCACTCAGACTGTCTTGGAAACAGTGGATCATGAGCTTGTCATTATCGACATGTGAGGTCATTCTTCTGCAGAACATCACCAAATGTAGCTTCGGACAGCTATCCCATTTGTATTGCTTAAACTTCGGCATTTTAAACTTTGGAGGCATCACAAGGCCAGGTACCAGACACATGCTCAAAGCATTCAAATCAAGAGTATCACGCCTCTCCAGGGCTTTAATTTTCTCGTCCAACACGCGGTATCTTTCGTCATCAACATATCGTGGATCTTTAGGCTTCATCCTTGGAATTACCCCTCGGACATCTGGCACAGAGAATGCAAAACTCTAATAATCAGTGGCATCAAGAGAAGATAAATGTCCATCTCGGACAAAAGGAGGTTCTTGCTCAACTTGATTCTCGACAGGGATCCGCACCGGCTGAGTTTGGGCAACTTTGCTCGCCGGAGGTGGAATGACATTCTCATTTCTTTGAACATTGGCCTCTCCCCTCGTCATGGTGGCCATAGCTTCCATAAGTTGGTCCAACTGATGCTTCATCAATTCAACATCGGCCCTAGTCACAAACTGATTCTGTTCCCCAGAGTTCATGATCCTTCCCAAGGTTGATTCAAGTCCAATACAAAAGCCAGGAAATCAAACTGCAGTCCAGATAAAGGATGGATGAGCTCACTGGTCTGGCCTGGAGAAGGATATGCAAAATGATGCAAGATGCAAATGCAATGCAATAATATGAATGCAATAAGACATGGGATCAAAGCTTCCACATATTCTGAATAAGTGTTGTGCTGCTGACCGAATAAGTTCATGAGTCTGTTCTAAAGAGAATACCGGAATACCAGAATACCGGATGATCAGAATACCAGAATACCAGGTTGATAAGTCCACACTGATAGGAAATCCAGAATACCAGGTATGTTGAGGGTCAAGGTTACCTGCAAACCTGTAAACAACCCGCCCCTCTCACATGTGGTTCCTAGAAAACAAGGCTTGTCAGCTTCGGAGGTTTGAGAAGCGATAACACATTCAGCCCGTAGGATACAATGCTATGCCAATCAAAGAGGTCGTCCACTGACTCACCTTAGAAAATAAAGGTCATCCTATGCAAGTTCCAAAGTGGGCCCTCGGGTGCGAGTGGGTTTGCCACAGAATGTGGTCTGCCACTGTCACCACCAAAGAGAGATGTTTCCACTAAGGTCCTCATGATCGGTCACTAGAGTCGACAGCTCTCTAGATCAACATCCTGGAATACGCAAGATGCGCACGCCATGATGGGTCCCAAGATAGCCTCGTCTAGCTGTGAATTTCGTGATTACCCAACGTACACAGATGGCACGTAGGTCACACTACTCTCCACTCTAAATCTAAGTGTATACTCAAGCCTGTGTAATGGGCTCATCTCTCAGAAATCCCATCCCGCCAAACAGACAGAACAGTGCAACACAGTATAATATATGAAATGTAAATGCTAACATGCTGTAAATATGGTACAAGTAATAAAATACAGTAAACAACAAATACAAGATAACAGTAAACACCCAATGAAAGAAAAGCAAACAAGCGCTAGGATTGACTCGCTTAGGATGGACCAACAATAGGTCAACCTGTCCCCAGCAGAGTTGCCAGCTGTCGCTCCCGGGATTTTCATCCAGGTACAAACGCGAAAGTGGCATGGAAAACAGAGTCGCCAGCAATGTGTATTTATCCCAAGAGAGGGAAAGGAAACACCGCATAAACCTGGGGAAAGGAAAGAGCATGGTCTTGCGACCAAGAGAACAGGGTTCAGGAGTCGGTTACGCGAGAGGAAGGTATTAGCACCCCCACGCGTCCATCGTACCCGATGGGATCCATGCGTGCTACTTCAATCAAAGGGTGTAAGAAAAGGATACTGGAAAAGGAATGGAAAAGGAAAAGGAAAAAGAGAGAGAAAAACAAATGTAGGGAAAATAAAAGAAGTGCTCGCATGGGCCCTACCCCACTGCCTACGTATCTCATCGGGATCATGAGAATCAGAGCGACGTAGTTCCCCTCACTAGGGATGGATTGTTTGTGTTTTTTTAGAGAACGGCTAACGTTCCAGCTCAGGTGTTGCAGACTCGCTGGTCCGAGTGCGTTACCATCTTGCAAGAGAACGAGAAGGAGCACGTTCGTACGTTGAGAATGAATGAGGTGAGAAAAGAATTCCCGAAGGAAAGACGTTATTGTTTGTTTTTGTCTTTTAAGAAATTTTGTTATTTGTTTGCATATGATAGTGTATCTAAATCTTAATCATTGGAATGTGTACATCTTCACATTCCAAGATGGAATGAGTAAGAAAATACACTAAGTGTGAAGAAGACCCTCACATTTAGTTCCAATTATTAACGTTCAAACACACTAGCATACTTGTGTTTATTAAGTGTTTTTGTTGATTATGAAATGAAGAAGTGTTTTTCTTTTCATTTGTACCTTCAACAAGTATTGCATTTAAGTCCCTCATACAAGATCAAATGTTTAACACATTGACCCAAGATGGGCTATATGCTACACATTCTAAGATTATAAGAGAAGACCCCTTTATAATCTTTTCTTCATATGAAAGCCCTAAATGCAATAAATGCCTACCTTTATTAGATATTTTGAGTTTTCTTTGAGATGCGAAGATGAAAGACTCAAGTGGGAAGAAAGGTAAGAATCTATGTGAACTAAGACTCAATCTAATTGATTAGTTAAGGGAGTGATCCTAATGGTTTGTGAGGTTTGGAGAACACTATCCTAAAAAAAAGGAGAAGAACATTAGAAGCAACTTACTTCCAAGGTGGAAGTTAAGTTGATCTTAAAGAGGGATGAAAAAAATTAAGCAAGCAACGAAATATTTAATCAGGTAAACATAAATTAATCAACAATTAATCAAGAATAGGCAATTAAAATCATGGTAAAAAATAACCAAGCTAGATTTAAAATGCTAATAAAAAAAATGATTAAACTCTAGTAAAAAAAGATTAATCTAAAATTAAACCTAAATCTAAAATTAAACCTAAAGTTAATTCTAGTTAATTTCTAATTAAAACTAAAATTTTAACTAGTCAAATTCTAAAGTTAACTAATAATTAAAAGTGAGTTAACCAAAATCATGATTAAGAACTACAATCAAAATCAAAATTAAATTCTAATCCCTCTAATTAAAATCTAATTTCTAAAACTAAAATCTAATTTCTAGAATTATTATCCTAAATTTATTAACTAAACAAATAATGAAATCAAATAGAAATAAAAACTAAAAACAGGGGTGCAGCAGTATTCAGGAGGTGTGGACAGAAAGTCTAGGCGTTGGGCTTTGTCTTCAGGCCTAAACAAAATGTCACACAGCCAGGGGGGTGCGTGTGGGTGAACATGGGTGAGAGAATGAAAAATAGCGTTGGTCTCACAAGTTAGTTCCAAGGTTAAAAAGAAACAGCTAAGAGAGAGGGTGTGTTAGCGAAAATGGAGGGTATGGAAAGAGAATGATTGGGCTTAAGCCCGGTCCAATGGTTGAATCACCCGTGGGTTTTCCTCTTCTTAACTCAAAGTTCTGAAGTTAACTAACTTCCTCCCTCCTTCACTGCGCCGTCAATCTTTTCGTCCAACCCTCCTTCCTACTTCATCATCTTCTCACAACCTTCATCGTTCGCCATTATCATCATTACTCAACCTTCAATAACAAAAGCCTAATCAAAACCTTAACTCCTTCTTCTCCAAATCTCCGTCGCTCTACTCCACCATCCATTTACTTACACCAACATCATCTCCGATTCGAACTCTCTTCGATCCACCGCCGTCTCAACCCCTTCCATCTCACTAACGTCACCGCCGCAAAACAAAAGCTCTCTTTATCCCAACAAATCAACGCCGTTAACAACTGTTTACCATCACCTTCCTTCAAGATCACCATCGCCGGAGAAACCAAACGACACCGTGCCGGAACAAAAACAAATGACGCATCACGCCATGATCCTTTCCTTCATCTCGCTTACGCCGTGGCTTCGTCTCTTCCGATCGCGTCTCATACTCAGAGACCTTCAACATACTATGTCGCCATCAAACCTCGCCGCGACGGACTCTCTCAGTTCGCTCAACAACAGCCACCGCACATAAAGCATTTACTGGAACAGACCTCATAATGCTCTCACTCACGCTCTCGGCAAGGTTCGGACGCAATCACAACAAAGATCCTAATTCTAATCAGCAACAATTAACTATAAATTGTGAACACGAACAACGCATCAAAGCTTGAGAGGAGATGACGTACCTACCGGAGAACCGTCCAGTGCGTCTTCAGATCGGAGAGTACGAAGAGAAAACCAGAGGTAACTTTAATTTCACTTTGCTTTCGAGTCTTCTTCGAATCTTCTTCTTACTTCCACTGCTCGATCTTCTTTTTCAGTTCGATTATGACATCACTGCACGATTCGCAGCAAGTTGCTAATGTTGACGAATCTTGAAGATTGAAGCCGAGAGAGTCAGAAGAGGAATTTTGCAAGTGAAGTTGTAATTGATTTTGTCAAAATTTTTTTGCGTATTGTTGTTAATTCTCATTTTTTTTGCAGGTTGATTTGTGTGTGATAATGTTGCAGGTTGAAAAGGTGAAAGAATTGAAGAATTTGTTGCAGAGAAAAATGGTGGAGAGTGGAAGAATGAGAATTGAGAAATTCTCAGAAAAAAGATGGTGGAAATAATCGTGAAGAGGAAAAATGAAGATGAGAGAGATTGAAGGTGATGAAAGTGAGGAATTATGTAGAATGAAGAAGAGCCTCCAGAATAAAGATGATGATGAAGCTTTATAGAGAAGATTGAGGGTAGTTTGGTCTGCACAATTGAAATTCGGTTAGGAGCTTGTTAGAGTTGGTTAGAGGTTCTGTTAGAGTGAATTCTATTCTTCTTTCTGTGAATCTTCTGGTGTAAGCTTTTTCTATTATTGCTATGCAAAAAAAATGAGATGTGATTTTGGTTTTCTGAATTTTGACAATGAGTTTTTTGTGAATTCCTTTTACTGATGCTGTGAACTGTTATGAGAGCTTTGAATTGGAAACGGTTATGAGTTTTATTCAGCTGCTATGTAATTTTTTTCGTGAGAAAGTTGGTTAGTCTATTGTTGTGTAGTCTGTTAGAGCTTGGTATTTTATGTAGTGAAATTCTGTTATAGGTTAGTGATTTTCTCATTTCTTTTTGACAGGTTGTGAATTGGTGATGATGGAGTTTTGTTGATGAATCCGTGAAGAAGCTTGGAGATAATTGGAGAAATGAATGACAAGCTCGGTGAATTGAAGATGGCTATGAATGATGAATTTTTCCTGGAGAAGGATTTAGAGATTGCAAAAAAGGAGAGAGTCTTCGTTCAGTTGGAAGCTATGGTTTTTTCTGTTAAGGAATTGGCAGTGAGCTCTTGTAATGGTTTTGGGCCTTGATAAAAAAATTGGAAAATGAATTGGAATGAACATTGACTTAAAACTAATGTTAGCTTGGCTTTTTATTTATGGTTTATGGATTTTTTTGTAATGAAATTGAATTTAGAATTTGATATGGACATGGAATAAAAGGAATTTAGCAAATGAATATGGTTTAGAGATTCTAACAAAAATGGATTCGAAATTGAGAATGGACTAGGATTTCAAAACTAGGATTAAAAAATGGACAATCGGATTTGAATTCAAATATGGACAAGTAAACTTGTACACCGAATGCTTAAAACATTCGATCCCTTTTAGCACCTTCGATCCCATATAGAACTTCAACTCCAAATCAAACTTGCATATTTAATGAGTCCCCAACTTCAATCTCAAGTCCACAATAGCTTGCGTTACAAGTAACAAGCAACAAGCAACAAGCAACTGAGTGGCTAACAATGCCCTTATTACCATATGAGTTCATAACTTGATTTTCAAGAGATCATAAGCTCTGGACCACTTCATATACCAAAGAATGAGACCCCCAATCGTTTGAGAAATATAGAGAAATAAACTCTGATCCAAGACCTTGATGAATTTTGGAGAAGAATAGCCATCGCCGCTTGATGAAGAAAAGATCCTTGATGCCCATGAATCAAAACCCTAATTCTCCTTGAGACGTACACAGATGAAAAGAGCGGCTCATGATGTTGATAGCTCAGCCTTTGTCTCAATCTTGAGTGTAGTAGTCAGAAAATCATCTCTAAATAGGAGAATTCAAATCACACAAAAAAATGCTGACCCCATGTCTTAGAAGACCAATCTAATGATATGATTATGAGTTATGACCTAATGGAATGCAGCCAGAAAAATGTAGGGAAAATTTTGGGGTGCTACAGTACTCCCCCTCTGAAGCAAAGAGTTCAGACTGCAGACTTGCATACTCACATCAGACAAATACTCAGCTCCCGTCAAAGTTTTTATCATTAGTTAGATAAGACTACCTTCTCACACAAGGTAGGACATTTGGTCTGACATTCTTCTTTCGCACACATCAGGCATCTGTTGATTCTTCTTCATGACAACCATTCATACCACAAAATCATTCCAGATTAGGTCAGTGTCTTGAGCTTTCACTCCACCCTGAGCTAAACAAACTTCCTTGGCTGAGGAAGCAAAGAACTGAAATGATGTTTCAATATCAGTTCCGACATCAGTCTAAGTCACATGGATTTAAACATTTACTATGGCTTTGGAGACAACAACCATAGTAATATACACACATCTCTTGCAAGGGACACAAGAGGATCGACCATCAGTATCTGATCACCCTTCAAAACCAGACCATACACACAAGTAGGAACCTGCATACTCCACATCTTAAGAATCTTCTTCTCAAACTTCTAATGTTCAGACCTTCTGTCTGTCTTTGAGATGTTGAATGCCATCCTTCAGCACCTAACGGAGAGAAACCATTGACTGGTCATCACAAACAACATAGACAAATATGCTTCTCCCAACACTTCAACCTACAAGGATGTTCTTAAATCCTCAAAAACAATGTTCCATTATGTGAAGACACCACATAACTGAACTCCATCTTAAGAAGAAACTTCTCATGCAGATACCAGGGAACCATAATCCTTTGGTCCCAAAAAAAAACACCAACTCCTCCTTGCTCCAAGCACATATCTGAAATGCTCATCCTAGATGGTTTGGATGACATTCCAATAATGAAGACACCAGCCAACCAGTTATGTTAATATATCTACCCTGTGCACAACCCTTTGAGTTTCTCTTCCACTAGAACAAGAGTTCCATGCTCTCATAGACTTGATAGTGATATCAAGTTTGAGTAACCAACCTCCATCCTGTTTTTGAGAAACACCACCAGACATATTGAGAAAAGTAAATTCTCAATTCAAAGATGTCAAGACATTATGTATGGCATTTCTTCGAGTTCTTCCATCATCAGATAAATGACTTTCCTTTATTAACTGCTAAGAACTCCTAAGGGCATTATTCATTCTCCCATCCAATAGCTGCACATCCTGTGATTGGTACACACATATAACTTATTTCAAATAGTATATGATCCATGGCCATAAACAAGATTCCATACATCTGGCCCATTAGATCAGAAGGAACTTCCAGATTTCAAAGAGAATGTCCTTGACATTTGAGCTTGACCTCCACACAAAAAAAACTGCCTTTGTACTCCTACTCATTTGGATCAGAAATACACTAATCCAACACACTTATCTAAGACATGTTTCTTGAAAGAAACTTCTTAGACACACAACCCAAATGCCTCCTCTTCCAAGCCAGGAGTAGGTTCCAAACAGATGTGATCAATACACATTTGTTTAGCCCCCAAGCATCTGCTATGCCATACCTTTATCCAACAAGATTCTGCACAACCTGCTAGTTTGCTGTTCCAACATCTGGTAGGACACTAGTTCCCTTCACAAGAAACACACCAAGAGATCTTTTATCAAAGCCCAGAGACTGGCCTTTTAGGGATGGAAGTAAGAGTAAATTGCTTCTAGATCTCTTTTCAACAAACTCATATAAAAGTGTCTTTATGAGTGGACTTGGGATGGACCTCAAGTAACTTTGGCAACTCTAACAAGCTAGTTGAAGATATCCTCAAGTATCACCATGTGATATACCTTCAGAGGGGAAAAGAGTGTTGTGACCTCAACACACAAAACCACCAGGAATTTTCCATCAGATATATATATATGCAACGGAACACACACCAGAAAACTCCTTTACAACCTTCAGGCAAAACATAATAACCCTTGCATAAACACGACACTCCATGTGCAATAGGTCAACATAGGTTTGAAAATAAATCAAACCACACAGCAGCTCACCACCAAAGCTACAAGCCTGATAACAATAGACAGGTCCAATACACACCCTGTCATGAACAGTCCATCCTCCACTTCTAGGGACCATTCAAACAACAAAATGAACTTCTCCAAGTTCAAACAACTTTTCAGTAGGTACCACCTACCCTGCCCATGACCAGAAAGTATCTTCCCTAGGATCTCACCCAGAAACAGAACAGGATACCTGCTCTGATACCAATTGAAATTATGGTATGACAGATCCCAAATGTCCTACAGGATATCGAGACATCTGGTCTGTTACAGATAACATGGCAAGGTATAAACAATAATAGTACTAAAAAGCATAAACAACACACAAGGATTGTTCACCCAGTTTGGTCTAACAACCTACATCTGGGGGCATACCAAGCCAGGAAGGAAGTTCACTATCAGCAGTATCAATTCATAGACCCTACAATCAACACACCCATTGATGATCTACTCACTTAATCACTACCCAATGACCCTTCTACCTAAGTCCACCCTAGATAAGAGACTCCATCTCACTTCCAATCATCGCAATGATGTCTAGCAGTCAACACCTCCGCCACTGCATCAACAACTTGATTTCCAACAACTCTTCAAACACATAAACATAGAAGACACACTTTAAAGACAATACTCAGCCAAGACTCTTGACTAAGAACACCATCTTGAAGTTGCTTAAAAGCTTCCTCCAAGAACAATACATCTCTTACCTACAGGCTTCGAGATAAACACGATGACCATCCCACAAACCGGGTGGTTCATCGACCAACACAATCCTTATAATTTACATGATGGCTGGCTTGTTATTTCTAGGTTACAAAGACCCTATTTATAACCTATACCCAACTGGATTTGGGCTTCAAATCACAACATAACAGCTGCTACAAATCTGCAAAAAATTCTCCTACGAATTAGGTCTTCAATTAAATCTTCATGCTTTAAATCAGCTGCAGAATTTTCTCCACATAAATAGGAACAAATCTCCAAGTAGTTTCCTAAAAAGTCTCCAAGATTCTTTTTATGAAATCCAATTAAATCTGCAGTTTGTTCCTAATAAATCTCCTTGACCTGCGTATAATGATGAGGTATATCCAAAAAGATCTCATCAAATCAAATCAAATCCGTCAAGAGATATACAATAGCAACAACTGCTGTATCAGACAATGATGTTATGACATCTCCTTTGACATCTTTATTAACCATCACATGACAGCAAAACAACAACACCTTAAAACAACCATGCACTCATATCAGCTTAGTGCAGCACAACATGTCAAGACATCACACTTAACATCTCCACAACCTGCAACTAATCTAATATGACAGATACTAAACATAACTAGTTAGTGCAGAACAGCATGTCAAGACATCCTCCTTGACATTTCACAACATGCAACTAAACTATTATGGCAGATACACAAAACAGCATGTTAAAACAACTTAAGTGACATAAAGCTATCATATAGGTTTTAACAAAATTTAGCCAACATAAATACTGCATAGCTGCAGAACTAACAAATTTGTTTTGAGCAAGAATAACATCATTTGTTCCCAAATCGATCATGCCCGATTTTCTTTGAGGCATGCCACGGTTGTGATTTCCTTGATGATCTTGAGTATCATCCTATCAATAATAGCAATCGCATCTTCAATGCTTTTGGACATTAATGAACCACCCTAAGTAGCATCCAACAAAGCCTTGTGAACCGATTGGAGTCCATTCCGGAAGATGTGCACTTAAGTTAATTCATCAAAACCGTGACCTTTTCATTTTTGTAACATGGATTTGAACCTCTCCCAAGCTTCATTGAGAGATTCATTTCTACCTTGAGCAAACACCGATATCGCCTTCTTCGCTTCCATAAATCCGGTGTGGGGGAAAAATCGTTCAAGGAACTTTTCTTCCAATAAATTCCAATCCGTTGTCACTAAAGTTGACTGATCAAGATACCATTCCTCTGCCTTCCCGATTAAGGAATGCGGAAATAGTCTCTTAAACAAAGATTCCTCTTCAGCTTCCGGTGCTTACGTTGCACCCGCAATTTCATAGAATTTGGTGAGATGTGTGAATAGATCCTCATGGTCCATACCAGTAAAAGGTTTTTTGAAAGCTCCTATGGTTTGACAAAATTTTGCTAAAACATATTGATGATAAAGATGAATAAATCTGGCCATGAACAAAGATGTCGAAGAAGATGTACCAACCTGAAGACACGACATCTTGGACTGATATACTGATTTAGCAGGTTTAGATCAGTAACAAATCTGCCAAGATTTAATGCGCATGGTTCAAGGACCAAAGATAGAAAGCCCAAGATAGTTGAAGACTATATAAGAAGACTTAGGTCTAGGGTTTTTAATGTACCTTGAATGCCTTTTGTAACCTAGTTCTCTTGTGTAAAAATAAGGGTTTAGGGTTTTGAGAGTCGTTGGCTCTCTAGGTTGTAAGTCTCCCTTTGTATCAGTTGATACATTGTGGCAGATATAGGTGTCGCACAGATCCATAAGCCTTGAGGTATTGGATTATGTATTGTTCTTGGATGAAGCTTTTAAGCAAATCCGAGTTAGCTTGTTTGTCAAGTATGCTTGACAGAATTCTGTATTGACATGGATGATGTAGATATCACAGGTTTTGATTAAGGGAAGTGAGTGGGGTATTGAAGATGGCTGGTTTATACCTGAGTGAATCACACACTCAAAGATACAACAGAGTCGCCACCAAACTTTATTTAGTCCCAAAGGACAGGGAAAATATCGATAAAACCCAAGGGTAAGAGAAACGGGAACGGGGGTCGGTTATACGAAAGGAAGGTACTAGCATCTTACGCATCCGCCGTACTCGACGGGAACCATTTCGCTTGCTTCTAGGCTTGAATGGGTTATCTATCTAAAGGCTTCTAGCTACAAGAAAGAGAGAGGAGAAAAAGAAAAAGAAATAAAGAAAGTGCTCGCAGAGGATTGGGTCCCTCGTGCCTACGTATCCTCTTAGTGCAATGAGGAAATCAGAGCACCGTAGTTCAAAGGAACCAGGGAAAGGAAGGGAGAATGGAAGAAGGGTGGAAGTGTGGAAGTGCGCGTGCCAAGATCATCGTGATCTCGTGCCTACGTATCATACATTCGAAAGAATGCAGAATCAGAGCTTCCGTAGTTCGTGGAACTAAGACGAAAAAAGAAAAGGAAAGCGGTGTCAAAACCAAAAGCAAAAGAAAGAAGGAAACTCCGCTGGGGATTCCCAAAACCAAGAAATAAATACAAAAGGAAAGACAATATATGGTGAAAATAACGTGCAAGCATGGTGTCGAAACCAAGGAAAGGAAAGGATCAAAAGAGACTCCACTGGGGAGGTAAAAGAACAAAGGATTGTGCTGGGGACCAGAGGATAAGCGGCCCTACTAGGGAACAAACAAAGGGATGGTTTCAAAACTAAGAGAAAAAAGGTTCGGTATACTAACTGACTGGCAGTGGTTAACCGAAGGGAAAGAGATTAAGACTCTGGTGGGGAAAAAGTTGGTGTCAACAGAGCGCTGCGAAGAACCAAAAGGAGAGCGTACTGAATCAAGAGAAGGTGTTTGACTCTGAAGGGATTTCGGTATATTAACTGATAAACAGTGATTGTACAGAGTAACCGGTTACTTAGTTGAAAAAGCAACGCTAGTGCAAATTTGTGAAGAGTAACTGGTTACCCTATATTGAGTAACCGGTTACCACTGTAACAGTGGCAAAAATGGCTTTTGAAAAAGCACTTAAAGCATCCAAATCAATTGTCAAAGTTACCACATGCTAGGGTATGAATTTATGCACGAAAATTAAGCTAAAAAATAGCAAATAAACAGTGATGGAATCAATTAACACATCAAGATTATGGATCATGTAATGACATAATCAATTCACACACGAAAAGCATCGAAACTACATCGCGAATGATACGAAATCGTTCGAAACAATAAAATGAGTGAGATCTACCAACCTACAAGCCGGAGGATTGGCTTGGTGATTGTTACAAAGGATTCTTGATGAAGATAATAATAGAAAACCAGAGGAATCTTCAATTATAGCCGAATCGTATTGAAACCGAGCAAATTATGACGAAACTCCGAAATACGAATTTGATTAGTAGAATCTTGAATCAACACTTGAGATGAATCCAAAAGCTAAGAAAACTCCACAAACTCAAGTATAATTGGAAGGTGATGAAGGTTAAGCTCAAGAAATAATCATTTTCATTGTGAAAAGTGATTATTCTTCAATGGTGAAGAGATATGGTGAGGTTTGGGAAGAAAATGTAGGTGAAGATGAAGAAGTTGCAGAAAGATTCAGAGAGAATGTGAGAGAATTGGGAGTGAAATGTGTGAAATGGTTCCTCCCTCTTGAAAAATGATTGAAGGTTTGTTTATATAGACTTTTGGTTTGGAGTGTGAGAGGTTTGGAATTAGGCTAGGAGCTAGCTTTGGGTGGTTTGGAATTAGGCTAGGAGTTAGTTACACTTGGCTCACTGAGTCAAGCGGTTAACTCGGTTAGTTAAGAAGTTAACTCGGTAGCAATCCCAATGTAAGCTTAAAATCAAAGGTTGACATGCTTGGAAATCACGGAACATGGTGAACTTAATTTTAAGTGATGTATTGGAATAAATGTAAGTGGAGTGTCTTGAATGGTCTTGAACTGTCTAGAATGTTCCACAAATGCTAGAATCAAGTAGAATCCAAGAACAAAGAGTGTCCAGAGTTGCTGTCCCAAAAATGCAGCAGAAATTTCAAATTTGTACTGAGTAATTGGTTACCCTATATTGAGTAACCGGTTACTCTAGGCAAAAAATGCCCAGATCACTCAAGAACAAGTGCTGAGGTCCCGGTTTCGCCTTTCCACTTCTTGTTTTGATGAATAGGCATGAAAACCCTGGTTTTGTGCCTGTGTTAATGATGTGATGATCTTGTGAGGATGCGATTAATCGGGCTAAAGAAACCTGAATATTCCCGCAACCAAAAACACAGAGAGAAAGTGCAAATGCGTATGCCAGCGATGCGAATGCACATGCTTATGCAAAAGGCAAAAGGGAGGTCAAATTTAGGGCTACGACAGCTGCCCCTATTTAATCCTCTGGGACCTGAATGCACGAATTGCGCTAGATTTTCTATGATTCGAGGTAAAAGGGGATTAAATAAAAGAGTAGCTCGAAAATTTGGCCGATGGCGGCAAAAAGGAGCTGCAAATGTAAAGAATTTGATAGATGAGAAGTTGGCTGAATATCTGCTGGGGAGATGAGTCATGCCAAAAGGAAGGGAGTATGCTTGATGCATATGCTATGTATATGTTCTACATAATGCTTGATATCATGTTATGCAAAGGTGCAGGTCGAAGTATTGCACGGTGGGTTAGACGGAGATTGTAGCAAAACGAACTCGTCATCCTCCGTTAAGGAGAGAACCCACGGATGAAGACAGACCTTGTCAGGGGAATGACCCCCTAAATGGAGACGACTCCGCTGGGGAAGAAACCGAGAAGTCTCAAATCTCCAGACAATCACCATTGACATTGCAGGGGATAAGAGAAACATGTCGATCTTCTCACCATGACTGACTCTGCCAGGGGAATGAACCCAGAAAACTACCACTGCCTCTGCTGCAGGGAATTACCAAGGTTCGGAGGATCTTCTCTACTTGGGGAAGACGAGGAACCAAGTTGTACCGCTGTTAGTGCGTGACGGTTTCAACATGCTGGGGATGATGCACGACTCGTGTTGGGGAAAAGAACAATCAAGTCTCTTCTCGGGGTACATCATATCAACTTTACTGGCGACCTTATGGATCTGTCGGGGAAATGGAAGGTAACCAACCTTTCCAGAGAACCACAATGGCGATTGCTGGGGAAATAATGGCTCTGTTGAGGAACAACAACTCTTTAAAGAACCATCACGGTGCTGGCCGGGCGTTAGGCTTGCCAATGGATATTACTGATTATCCTGCAGGAGTTACCAGTAACATATGCAATGCATAATGCTTTCTCCATTGATTTAGCTTTTTATTATTCTCAACGCTTTATAGTATTATGTGATCACAAATAATCTCTTATTTTGCAAACAAAATACTGGAAAGAAACAATTGAGAAAAAAAATGATGTATTTTTATTGAATGTGAATAATATGTACATAAAATGTGTACAAGGATGCAAAAATCTTTGATGAGGAAGTTTGCAATAAAATTGAGAAACAAATGTAAATGGAAAAGGGAAATTATGCTTTGCATTGATTATAATATTGGCTACCATCCACTGTAAGTCTAGGTTCCAACGCCTTGCACCAGTAGATGATGATTTTACTGCTCTGTTACCATCTGAGGTCCAGCTATGACGAAGAGAGGCTCAAGTGTTACAGTCAAATGCCTTTATCCCTAATTTTTGCCTGGACACTCTTTATTTTTTTCGTCCACCGGGATACCCATTTTTTCCTAAGTCGCCCTTTCGGGTTTTCAACTTAGCGGGCTATTATCGTTTTTTTTTCAGTGTCCCTAATTTTTGTAAGGACATTTTTTTTTGGTCCATCGGGATACCCATTTTTGCCTAAGTCGCCCTTTCGGGTTTTCAACTTAGCGGGCTATTAATCCATTTTTTCCAGGCATAATATTTTTTGACTGTATCAGAGTTTACGGGTGATGGCAACTCCTCCCCATCCATGGTGGTGAGGATCAGGGCTCTGCCTGAGAAGGCCTTCTTGACAACAAAAGGTCCTTCGTAATGAGGAGTCCACTTGCCTCGTGGATTCGAGTGAACAGGTGAATACCTCTTGAGCACGAGTTCGCCTTCATGGAATGTTCGAGGGAGAACTTTCTTGTCAAAAGCTCGCTTGAGGCGTCTCTGATACAATTGACCATGACAAACGGCTGTAAGGCGCTTCTCTTCAATGAGATTCAGCTAGTCATATCTGGATTGGACCCTTTCAGCTTCGTCAAGACCTGCTTCCATGATGACTCTGAGCGAAGGAATCTCGACTTCAATGGGTAGAACAACCTCCATACCATACACAAGCGAATACGGAGTTGCCCCAGTAGAAGTGCGAACTGAAGTTCTGTAGCCATGTAGTGCAAATGGAAGCATTTCATGCCAATCCTTGTAGGTCTTGACCATTTTCTGGACAATCCTCTTGATGTTTTTGTTTGCTGCTTCGACGACACCATTCATCTTGGGCCGATATATTGAAGAGTTGTGGTGTTCGATCTTGAATTCTTGACACAACTCCCTCATCATCTTGTTGTTTAGGTTACTTGCATTGTCAGTGATAATGTTGCTAGGAATTCCATAGCGACTGATTATCTCTTTCTTGATAAATTTGGCAACCACTTGACGTGTAACGTTTGCGTAAGAAGCAGCTTCAACCCATTTGGTGAAGTAGTCGATAGCGACTAAAATGAATCGATGACCGTTGAAAGCCTTCGGTTCGATCATTCCAATCATATCTATACCCCACATGGAGAATAGCCAATGCGAAGTCAAAACATTCAATGGAGTTGGAGGCACATGGATCTTGTCTCCATAGATTTGGCACTTGTGACATCTTTTGGTAAAGTTGTAACAATCTACCTCCATTGTTGTCCAATAATACCCAGCTCAAAGGATCTTTTTGGCCATAGCAGGACCTTTAGCATGTACACCCTCGCAGCCCTCATGTATGGACCTTATGATCGTGTTTACTTCGTGTCTATCCACGCATCTGAGCAACACGGAATCATAATTCCTCTTGTACAGTATACCACCACTTAAGAAGAATTTGGCGTAAAGCCGCCTAAGAGCCTTCTTGTCAGTGATAGTAATACCCTCGTGATATTCCTATTTTTCCAGATATCTCTTGATATCGTAGAACCAAGGCTTGTCATCAGACTCATCCTCGATTGCTAAATATTGTGCTGGTTCATTCAAATGATCAATGTGGATAGAAGGAGCTTCATTTTTCCACTTGACTTTGAACATGGATGCCAGGGTGGCAAGTGCATCAACTAGTTGATTTTCCTCTCTCAGAATTTGATGAAAAAAGATCTCATCAAACCAAGGAATCAACTTCGCAATGTGTTGTTGGTACGGAACCAACTTGGAATCCCGAGTCACAAAATTCCCTTTGACTTGGCCAATAACCAAAGCAGAATCTCCATAGACCTCAAGAATCTTGATTCTCATGTCAATTATCGCTTCAATACCGTAGATACATGCTCCGTATTCAGCCATATTGTTGGTGCATGCAAAGCATAATCTGGCAGTGAAGGGAAGGTGAAAACATGTTGGAGAGATGAGGATATCACCAATTCCACGACCTTTAGCATTGGAGACACCGTCGAACACGAACATTCATCGCGCCCCTGGTTCGGGTCCTATGTCAGGGTCTGGAGTCTCATAATCACTGATAAACAGATCATCCTCATCGAGAAAGTCAAACTTCATTTGTTGAAAACCCTCTACAGGTTGATGAGTAAGGTAGTCAGACAAGACGCTCCCTTTTATTGCTTTCTCAGTAACATATTAGATATCATACTCAGTTAACAGCATCTGCCACCGAGCAATCCTTCCAGAGACAGCAGGCTTTTCAAATTTGTACTTTATCGGATCCATTTTGGATATCAACAAAGTAGTATGGCAAATCATGTATTGTCTTAGGTGTCGAGCGGCCCAGACCAGAGCACAACAAGTTTTCTCCAATAGTGAATATCTGGTCTCACAATCAGTGAACTTCTTGCTCAGATAGTAAATTGCATGTTCTTTTCGGCCAGTGTCGTCATGTTAACCCAATACACATCCCATTGATTCATCGAGAATAGTGAGATACATGATTAGTGTCAAATTTCGGGTTACGACAGGTATCTCGTATCAAAGAGGATGTTTTTTGATAAGGATTTCATTGGGTAGAGATTAGGATATAAAGTTGTAAACGGGGGAGTCTAGCTTTGTAATAATTCTACAGATAGTAGAGTCTTCTTCCTGGATTGGTATCCCCCATATGTAGGTGAATTGCACCGAAATGGGTTAACAATTGATGTGTCTTTTATCATTATGCAGATTTACTTTTCTGTTATTGTTCATGATAAACATGTTGGATCAGATGTTGTAACATCTGTGATTCTGCGGTTCTGATATTCAAGGTATCAGTCTGCTATTCTGTTCCTTGTTTAAATGTTTATGCAGAACAATGTCTTGACATGTGTTAGGACATTTGCTGTCTGCAACGCCAAAATTTCAATTGGTATCAGAGCAGGCATCCTGTCTGGTTCTGGATGAGATCTTTGGGAGATACTTTCGGGCGTTTAAATAAGGAGGAGTTTTGAAGATCAAATCAATCAACTCAGACATACTCAAGGGTATTAATGGATGGGATGGATGTTCTGGATCGAAAGTAACAACCCAGTGGTTGTTCATGTTGCTGAGGAGGTTCTACAACAACTGCAGGAGAAGTGGCTAGTTCTCTTGTTGGGGTGTCTTATAAGATGTTCTGACATCTTATTAGGGCAAGTTGAATTTGTTCCTTGGTGGTTCCGCTGCATATGTTTCTGATGGAAGAGCTCTAGAATTATGGGATTCTGGAGTTGTTACTGAAGACAGATGGTGGAAGGTCTCAATCGTCGGCCTTTATATGTAAAGATATTTGCATTCTTTTATTCCAAAGTCGGGAGCGATGGAATGAAGGGAGTTGTTGGAAGATGTCTGTTATGGTGACTTGGTACTTGGAAGCTTGGTTCCATGGTACAGTTTGAAGTCAGTTGAAGAGGAGAGGAGTTGAGTTTAGGTTTATCAAGTTCTTGCTCTGGGAGTTTGATAAATTATTGATCGGCTAGGTTGTCAAAGATACTTGAGAATTCTCTCAAGTCCACTCATAAAGGCGTCTCAGTCGTGCATCTGGAGTCTTCTAGTTATTCTTCTGACTAGAAGGTGTTTCTATGAAACACAACTTGAAGAAAGTGGAAGTGATTTATTTTCACTATCCAAAACAGCAAGGAAGGATTCATCTCTCTTAACCCTAAGGATGGATCCAATCTGATTGGAGTTCTCAGAATTGTTGAGGTAAATAGGGTTCTTTCAGAGAGAATCTTAGTTACTCGAGTCAAGGGTGGCTGCCTTGGTATCTCAACACTGTTTGTCAAAGAAGATACTTGCAAAAGATTGAATGCTTGATAAGTGTTCATGAAGTGATCAGGTGGAGCTTAGCTACAATAGTGAAGAAGGGTTATTGGACAAGGATTTAAGATCAATTGCTATTTATGGAATTCACAAGTATTTAATTAATTATCCTTGAAAGTCAAAATTGCCGATGTTCAACAAGATGTTGGAACATGTCATCATCAGAGTTTGTGCAGAATCATGGGAGGGGTACTGCATACACTTTAGCATCTGTTTTGGTCTTGGGTGTTGACCTAAGAATTTGCTTCAGTCTGGTGTGACAGAAGCATGTGATCTCTAGAGAGTTTCCTGGCAAGAAACTGGTCTAGACAATGGTGCTGTTGAAGATGAAGATGAAGACACCATAATCTTGATGGATTGTTCTTGGATCAGTTTATTTTTGATCTAAGAGTTTTGGAGTGCAGCAGGTGTGTTCAAGTTGTTACTAGAAGCATCTGGTGTTTATCTGGAAAGTGTCCTGGCAAGAGACTTATCCAGAATGGAGTGCTGGTGATGGCACAACTTGGATCAGTTTAGTTTGGATCTAGGTACTTGGGAGCATGTGATCTTGCTCATTTTGAAGGTCAAGGTTAAGTGGCAGTTATCTCTAACTTTCTACAAACTGCTCTACTAAGGAAAGTGGCATTCTTGGAGTTTCAAAGCAGATAGTTATTCATCAAGGTGTGAGATTGAAGGGAATATTTGTGATAAGCAGGATGAAGGTTGTCTACTCAAACTTGGTTGTTGAATCAAGTCTATGAGAGCATGGAACTCTTATTCTGTTAAAGGGAGGAGGTTCTTCTAAGTGGTAGAAGGAGGAGCTGAATTCAACAGCTGGATGTCGTATCAGAATGTTCTGACATCTAGCTTAGCATTAGAATCTCAGCTGGTGATGTGGCACATCAGCTTAAGATAAGGTGATCTATAGGAGAATGGAAGTTATGGATGTTTCAAAAAGATCTATCTCATGCAGTTTGCAGGAGTTGTGGTTTGAGAAGATGTTACATGTCTAGAGGCTTGGTGGATCCAAGATGTCTTGCAATGGAGCAAGTAGTTCATGTGACTTGAAGATCAGATTTCATTGGTTGATCAGTGTATCTTGTGGGAGTTCTGAAGAAGAGTGAGATCAATCAAAAGATGGCATTTGGTTGGTTTCATAGTGTGCATTCAAGCAGGGTGCTTGGAACTAATTACTCTTGGGCAGAAGGGTAGTTGGTTGAAAACGCAAGGAGGTTCTGGTTCTCTTGGAGCTTGTGGTAGAAGTTCTAGGTTGAGGATGGAAGTATGCCTTCTTTTGGTGGATGAGAGTTTATTTCTCTCTTTGGTTACTGGAGTCCTTTGTTCAAGCTGGTGGCGCAGTGTTGTTTGAAGATCTTCAGTTGGATAGTAAGTCCAGTGGTGGAGCATATCAAGAACCATGGTGTGTGGTGTCTATGATGTGTGAAGGATGTCATAACTGATGTTAGAACATCTTCTGAGTTGGTAATCCTTGGAGTAGGATACTAAGTTCTGCGAGGAACTTGTTACTTACATCGTTTCTAAGAAGTATCTACATTGTCATACGGGAGAATGATGAAGTAGGAGAGCTGTCTTGGAAGTATGATGTGAAGGTTTTGGTAAGACTGTATTAGATCACAAGTTGATTGCATGAAGGTCTGGATTCTGATGCATTCAGAATATGGAGGTGGATATTCACCGGGAGAATCAGAAGTATTCCAGGTTATCATACGGGAGAATGATGAAGGAATATCTGTCGTGGATTGTAAGGTGTCTATCAAATTTGTTGGCCTTGTTGAGGTCAACAGAAAAGCTTGTGGAGAGGATATCCCCTTGCTACGAGTCATGCTAGAGAGAAGTGGATCAGTTTGGCAAGCTGAGAAGTTCTGGAGCATGTATACGATATCTGACATCGTTAAGAAGATAACAAACTAAGAGGTAAGGTATCTCTTTGAAGAATGTGGATCATTCCAGATCAATTGGGTTGTATCTCAGGGAACATGGAGGTCTATACATGAGAATTCAAGAGGAATTCGTGTAGTGTATAGATGGGTTCAAGAAGAGGGGGACCAATGGAGCTTTGATATTAATCCAAGAGTTTGTTAATTTAGGATGGTGATCCTAATGAGTCCTCACGGGAAGCATGATGGTGTTCATGTGTGATTATTGGTTCTTGTCAGAAGAAGCAATAAATAAAGTTGATGATTGTGTTCAGCAGGTAGGTTGGACAGAGGGTGTGATCTTGAAGACATGAAGATGCGTTTTATGTTTTCTTTTCATCAACATAAGTGTTCTTTGATGGAGCACTAGTTATCTTAGATAGGGGGAGTTACTTCTTGATCTAAGATATATTACTGCAGGGGTGCAGTTTTGAATCAAGCTTGTGTTGTGTGTCAAGCAAGCTGTGATTATGTTTCCATCCTGGGAGGATAAGATGTCAAGAAGGATGTCTTGACATTTTTGTATTGTTGCAAGTTGGGGGAGACTTGGCAGTGCAAGTTCTATGATTCTTGATGGATGCCTAAGAATCATTAGTTAAGTCTGGGAGAATTTATTTTTCTCTCTGCAGACTGAATTCAGAATCACTGAAAGTTCACCATCAATGCTACTATTTCTGGATGAATTTGTTTCATTTAGATTTGTGGAAGGAAGAGGATGATTATGTGTGTCTTTGTTTGAAAAGCTAATATTTGACGTCTTTGTCAGGTCTGAAGGCAAGCTAGTAAAGAAGAGACAATGTCTGACATGATGTCAGAACCTTGTTATAAAACATTTTTGCATGTAATGAGTTCTTTGGACGACCTTCTTAAAAGAAGAAATAGTCAAAGCATTCTTGGCCGGTGCGCATTGGGTTTTGGTGAAGTTACATCCTTGGATTAATGACCTCATTGAACTCTCCTTCGTTTTCTTTTTGGGTCGTTACATTCGAAGGGAATTTCTTGGGTATTTAAGGATGTCCTTGGAGTAGTTTGTCTCAGACTGTGTTTTCTTTGTGGTGTGTTCAAAATGTCTTTTGTTCGAGTCTGGATCTGTATTTTTTGGGTATGGGAATGTCTTGGCTACCTTTGCCAATTTTTAGCTAAAAAGGGGGAGTGTGAGTCTCGAGTACAGGGGATGTGGGTGTTGTTCTTGCAGTTATTTTGCAAGAACATTGAACAAGATGTTGGCTTTATCATCTTGTCTTTGTTTCTCCTCTTGTGACTTGAGTTAAAGATCAAGTTGTGTCTTGTGATCTGAGTTACATGCTTTATGTACTCAGATTCACGAAGTCTACAACTGATCTCTGGAGGGGGAGTGTGCTTGAAAGAAGTGTCCAGTGTTCTGGTGTTTCAGACCCTCTTTATGTTTCTTTAGGAGTCTCAACTTCTGGACCTTTTTCAACTTCACTCACTCTAGGAAGAGGAAGGTTGTGCTATCTTCCTCCTCATGTACAACAACATGAAATTGGTGTGATCAGTATTTCAATCATAACCGCCAGTTATAATAAAAGGAGTTTTAGCCAAAATTTGTCAAAAGGGGGAGATTGAAAGCTCCTATGGTTTGACAAAATTTTGGTAAAACATATTGATGTCGAAGAAGATGTCCTAACCTGAAGACACGACATCTTGGATTGATATACTGATTTAGCAGGTTTAGATCAGTAACAATTCTGCCAAGATTTAATGCGCATGGATCAAGGACCAAAGATAGAAAACCCAAGATAGCTGAAGACTATATAAGAAGACTTAGGTCTAGGGTTTTTGATGTACCTTGAATGCCTTTTGTAACCTAGTTCTCTTGTGTAAAAATAAGGGTTTAGGGTTTTGAGAGTCGTTGGCTCTCTTGGTTGTAAGTCTCCCTTTATATCAGTTGATGCATTGTGGCAGATATAGGTGTCGCACAGATCCATAAGCCTTGAGGTATTGGATTGTGTATTGTTCTTGGATGAAGCTTTTAAGAAAATATGAGTTAGCTTGTTTGTCAAGTATGCTTGAAAAAATTTTGTATTGACAAGGATGATGTAGATATCATAGGTTGTGATTAAGGGAAGTGAGTGGGGTATCTCGTATCAAAGAGGATGTTCTTTGATAAGGATTTCATTGGGTATAGATTAGGATATAAAGTTGTAAACGGGGGAGTTTAGCTTTGTAATAATTCTACTGATAGTGAAGTCTTCTTCCTGGATTGGTATCCCCCAGATGTAGGTGAATTGCACCAAACTGGGTTAACAATTGCTGTGTCTTTTATCATTATGCAGATTTACTTTTCTGTTAGTGCTCATGATAAACATGTTGGATTAGATGTCGTAACATCTGTGATTCTGCAGTTCTGATATTTAAGGTATCAGTCTGCTGTTCTGTACCTTGTTTAAATGTTTATGCAGAACAATGTCTTGACATGTGTTATGACATCTGCTGTCTGCAATGCCAAAATTTCAATTTTGATACATAAGAGCAAGGATTCCTGTTTTCATCTCCGAATGCCGCTCATTGTGGGTCTTGCGCTCAAACTGAGCGTTGTGTCTTGGACTATTGGCACAATGGGTTAAGCAGGAGGTGGTGGTGGTGGTTCAGCCATGACTGGCGTTGCAATAGGTGTGGATGTAGAAGCTTCTCTGCACTCTCGTCTTTCTTGGGCAAGTTGCTTCCTTCGTCTATTTCTGCTATTGAGCCTACAAGGAATTCTTTCAATCTCAGGATCAAAAAGAAGTTGGTTTGCCGGTACACTCCCTCGCATAAACAAATTCTACATACTTAACCAAACAAATTAAGCAGCACAAGAAAAGTAACATGGGTAAGAATACAACACTAAGTTCTTAAATCAATAAACTATTGCAATGCTTACAATATCAACAATCCCCAACAACAGCGCCATTTTGTTTGAATCGTAGTTAAAGGGGGGGTTTGTTATCGTCTCCACAGGGTTTGAGGATATTTTGATGCTTGCCTTTCAATAGTTTATCGTTTTAAGAATAAAGTTTTTTAAAGTTTTGTTCATAAAATTGCCACGTTATTAGTAGAAAAACTTATAAATTCTAAAGTTTTTTGTTAATAAAGTATATCAAAAGTAGTTTTCATCTACCCTAACTTATACGTATTCTTTCAATCTTGCATGTGAAGTCGGATCCGATTAATATCGTCACATGTTCTCTCAACACCGTCTATGTCTAGAGCGGCGTCGTGAGAAATATCATATTCATCGCTATACAATTTCTCCATACTGTAGCGTGCGATTTTTGTCGGTGACGCGACCACCTTATCGCCATGGGTTTCTCCTCATCGCAATGGTAGGAGCTGGGTGCTATTTTCTGATTTCTTATTTATCCTATGAAGCTGGAAAGGAAAGGGAAGCTATCTCAAACTAACCTTGCACGCAGATATTTTCTTTAACAAATGCTTAAGAGATTGGGGAGTCAGGGGTCAGGTTATACAACGGGAAGTTCTCAATTACCCATCCTATATGTGGTTATCTACAGATTGTTAGCAATTATACACTGTTTTCTATTTACTGGTGTTTGTCTGTTGATTAGGAAAGTTTCTCCTTTGGGAGGGTTTGAGAGAGAGTTTTTGTTGATTTCGGGCTTTCAGATGTTTTTGGTAAGGTACTGGACCTAGAGTTTTTGATTGGTGTGTGAAGGTACTGGACCTAAAGTTTTGGATTGGTGTGAAGGTACTGGACCTAAAGTTTTTGGATTGGTGTGCTCGCTAAGATTTCGCAATCTTATTCCTACGTATTCCCATTAAAGGAAACAGGGAATTCAAAGCAATCGTAGTTCCCTCCTATTCTATGGTAGAAAAATGAGATGTTTTGGTGTCTTGTTCAAAACCCAAGATTGAAGCTAGATGTTGTTCGTGTCTTGTTCAAAGCCCAAGATTGAAGCTAAAGGTTTGACTGAGAGAGAATTTGTCATCTCTAAAGGGAGATATCTCATTTGTTTATCACAACTGTTGGGTGACTGATTATAAAGGAGGATTACTTTAACTGGGATATTTGAATCCAGCAATGCCATAATTTCCTTTATAGGGGTGTTGTCCTGAAGGAGAAAACTTTAACTCAATATAGAGCAATGCCATTTTTCCTTAGGAATCTTTCATGCTAAGAGAGGGACAGTGGCGTGGATGTAAATAATCCAGAGGCTTGCCGCTTACAGCAATTCGATGAAATAGGTTTACCAGGATAAGAGATGGACCACAACTTGGATATTTGAATCAACAAGTGTACCACTTACAGCAATTATCTGGGATTAAGGTTTGTTTTGATTGTTTGTTTTGATGTGTGATGTATAGAGAAATGTCCTCCTTCAGAGAGGTTTTTGATTTCCTCCGAGGGGATTTTGGTTTTTGTATGTGCCTTGATCAAAGTCCAAGTTTGAAGCTGAAAGGTTGATGGACTCCACTGGGGAATTATTATCTGTCTTGTATAACGCCCAAGATTGAGGCTAAAAAAGAGACTGACTCTTTTGGGGAATATCATTATATAAAGCCTAGAGGAGGCTGGACATTGACTCTTGGGGAAAGGTTTTATCTGTCTTGTACAAAGCCCAAGATTGAGGCAAAAAAAAGCCTTATTGACTCCACTAGGGATATATTTGGGGTGTCTTGTACAAAGCCCAAGATTGAGGCTAAAAGGAGATTGACTCTGCTTAGGGAGATTAATTTACAAAGCCTAAAAGAAGGCTTGGAGGAATTGAATCTGTTGGAGAGATATTTATACAAAGCTTTAGAAGGATTTGACTTTGCTGGAGAAAGTTTATATATATCTTGTACAAAGCCCAAGATTAAGGCTAAAAGGAGATGATTGACTCAGCTGAGGATATTTCAGGCGTCTTGTACAAAGCCCAAGATTGAGGCTAAAAGAACTGACTCGATAAGAGAGTGTTTTTTATCTGTCTTGTACAAAGCCCAAGATTGAGGCTGAAAAAACTGACTCTAGTGAGGAAAATCATTATACAAAGCCTAAGAGAAGGCTGAAAAGGTTGACTCAACAAGAGAGTGTTTTAATAAAGAAGATTGGCTCAACATGAGAGTGTTTTGTTTGTCTTGTACAAAGCCCAAGATTGAGGCTGAAAAGGACTGACTCAACAAGAGAGTGTTTTTTAGGCTAACTCTACCGAGGGAAATCATTATACAAAGCCTAAGAGGAAGCTGAAAAGGATGACACAACAAGAGAGTGTTTTTTAGGTGATTGACTCAACAAGAGAGTGCTGAAAGGTGATTGACTCAACAAGAGAGTGCTGAAAGGTGATGAGAAAGAATCATTATACAAAGCCTAAGAGGAGGCTGGCTGAGTAATTTCTTATACAAAGCCTAAGAGGAGGATATCTTCGGCTGAGGATTATTGATATCCAGAGGCAGGTCCAAAGTGGGGAATCACCTCTTGCTGAGGATTACAGAAGAGTTGAGGTATCAGATGCCTTGAGGTTCTGATTTGGGATAATGTTATACTGGTGATAAGCTAACCCTTAGCTGGGGAAGTTTAGGATGAAAGATTGAGTTTTAGAACCTATGAGGGTTTTAACTCTACTGGAGATTGATCAAATGACCAGGGTTTCTCCTATGTTTGTAGAAAGCTTGAAGATTTCTTTTGAGATCCAAGAGGAGATTAGACTGTCCAAGTCTACTGGTATGAAAGAGTTTATCTTTGTATGATGCCCAAGAGGAGGCTGGTGTTTTAAGGGATGAGAATCAACCTTAAATTGGTCTGAGGTTTTGACTCTTTAGAAAGACTGCTCTAACAAAGGATGACTAAGTTCTGTCCTATAGCTTTAAGAGGTCTCGGGTCCTTATACTAAGCCTAAGAGAAGGCAAGAGAACTTCTAAGAAGCCTGAGGGTCCTTGTACCAAGCCCAAGAGGATACGGGGATGTTTTTAGGAAGCATGTGGGTCCACACTTAAGAAAAGTTCAAGAAAGGTTTCACCGAGAATTAATCCTTTAGTGAACAGTTCTAGGGTTTGAAGAAATTCAAGAGAGGTTTCACCGGGAATTAATCCTCTCTGGGGGAAGTGAATTTCTTTGACAATTTTCTAATAGTGACAGTCTGAGAAAATTTTCACTGGGAATAATGCCTTTCTCTTTGTTCCATATTATATAAGCCCAAGAGGAGGCAAGACTATATCTGGAAATTCCTATGAGGAACTAGTTTTGACTATGTTGAAAGAGTAACCATTGGCTTTATCAAATCCTAGACCTAATTGTCGAGGAAAACTCTAAGCAGATATATACAAGCATATATATATATACAGATGAGATATATACAGGTATGTAAAAGAAGGTAGGAGGACTTACAGGTGAGCAAGCTTCCAGCACAAACAAATATATATATATATATATATATATATATATGCAAGTATGTAAAAGAAAGTTGTTTAAAACTTACAAGTGAGCAAGCTTCCATTGTAACAGCTGTATGGTTAGTTGTTCAAGAAATTAAAGAAAATTTTGATAACAACTATGAGTTTGAATCTAAATCAAAAGGGAGAGTTGTTTTGAAAATATTGGGGCTTATACTCAAGGAGAGGCCTAAAGTATTATTTTTGTACAAGAGATGGGGCTTACAACTTAAGGAGAGGCCCAAAGAATTGCTTATTTACAAATGGATGAGTCTTACACCTCAAAGAGAGGCCCACGAGTTTATTTTATGTACAAAGGGGGGTTGGGTCTTACACTCTATTAGAGGCCCAAAAGTGTTCGAAAAAAAGAAAAGAAATGGGACTTACAACACAAGTAAAGGCCCATAGAAAGATAGTGATCGTACCGTTATTCTGAAAATTGTATCGGGACTTATTCAATGACGGAGGCCCAAAAAAGTTTATCTACAAGAGGGTTGGGTCTTACACTCTTTCAAGAGGCCCAAAAGTGTTATTGAAATGTTTGAAAAAGATCAAAATCAAAGAAACCCTAATTTCATTTTTAAAAGTAATTTTTCAAAGAAAATTAATTATAAAATGATAAAAACACCAAATAAGTTTAAATAAACCACTTGTGATTTTTGGTTAAGGTTTGAAAAATGATGTTTTAATCACAAGATGACTTAAAACTTATTTGGTTTTGAAAAGATCAAGAGAAAAGAAATATTTTCAAATGTTAAAAAAAACAAATAAAATAAGTTCTTTATGAAAATATTAAATATATATATATAAATAATATTTTTATGTGAGATTTTTATAAAATAAAATATTTTATCATTTTTGTGAATTTTCAGAAAAAGAATCAATCAAAAGTGATAAAAAATGAGTGAGAAATTAATTTTTGAAGTTATTAAAAAGATGGTGAAAAAGTGAAAAGAAAACTAGTGGTAAAAAATTAGAAATGGTCCCCCCAAGGCTTGAACTCACGCCCTTGGGGTGGAGAGTTTAAAATTCTACCATCTGAGCCATGTGCGTGGGCTGAAAGAGGATGACAACAATGAATAATATGTGATAAATCCTTTTGAAAATAGTTTAAAAAAAACCAAAAGGTCTGGGGCGAGGGGGATTCGAACCCCAGACCTCTCGCTCGCTACACACACACACACAAATACTAGTGTTTCCACTAGGGCGCAATGCCAATTCAAACATAATATGGCAAGTATATAATATATATCAAAACTAGTTGATTTTCTGAAGAATGGTGCCATGGCCATCTTCTTCCTTGGGCAATCTACATGAAGTCTCCTATCTCACTCATTTCTCAACCATTTCACACGATCCAAATATGAAAATCGTGCATTTTTAAACAAGGAACATAATGACAATATTCAGTTTTGTTTAAATTAAGTGAATCAAAAGATAACAAGTTGAAATCAGATGAACCCTAAAATTTGCAAAAGCTTAATAAAATACTATACACGAACTATAAACATCAATTGATTGAGGGTAAATGATCTACAAACATTCAGAAACACAATGGTAATTGGAAAATATGTTTATGATGCATGATTCATTGAGTTTGAAAGTTTGAGGCTTACCTTTGCAAGTGAGAATCGAATTCTGGTTTGGAGGTGTTACAGATATGTTCCAATGACCTGGACAACTTCCTTAGGTGCCAAGGAGTGTGTTTGAATGCTTAGAGTGGATTGAAAAGAGCTGGAACTAGATGTGGCACCTCAACTGCAACTCTGTCAAGAACTTGAGCAATTGGCTGGTGATTTTGTGAATTTGATGTTCCAGATGTTGTTTTAGTGTTTGGATCACCTAAATATGATGTTTATGAGGTGTTGGTATGAGTGGTATGGTTTGAATCACTCTCAATCTCAAAACCCGATAGTGACTTGAGTTAGAAGGAAAATTTGGAGTGAAAGAGAGATTTTGAGTAAAGCATCAGGTTGGGTGCTTTGGTGTACTCAAACTGATCACAAATGAGCTCTATTTATAGTAGAGCAAGTTTGTTTTGGCTGCAATAGTGAATGGCAACTGCAGCAGGTCTGTGGCAAATGTTGATCCAATGGAATCTCAAGTCTCCTCTAGCCATTGACTTGAGGTTAGAGCACAAACTATGAGTCTTCTGTGGCAGGGATAAGGCTTGACTGAACTTGGATAACATTGTCTTGATGAATGCCACCTCTATGCATCAGTTAAATGCTTGGAAACAAAATTGACCATTTGAAGCATCTTGAATTTTAGGGGTGTCATGCCTAAACATAGATCCATGGACTTGTGAGGCTTGTGGATCAATGTTTGTCCCTTGGTTGTTCCCCCTTGAGGTGTATAGATGGATAACCATGCTTTTCATTGCACAAAAACAAGAAATTCGACCAAGGACCTATAATCTGATTTGTGAAAAATCAGTTTTGGAGGCCAACTTCCCATGAATGTATCTCTTAGCTCAAGTTGAATTAGAATGACTTCTTATACTTTTTGAAAAGCTTGAATGATGTACTAAAACATTAAGGTTTAGGGTTTCCATTGATTCATCTTGGATCAGTGTGAAAAATGCCTTGGAAGTTTGATGTTTCATGCTGAAATTACAAGGCAGAATTTTCACTAAGTGTTTTTGACATATTTTAGTTTTTTCACCACTTTGATCCACTCCTAACTAAAAATCCATGAAGAATTGGAGTTTGATGTAGTTGAAGCTTTTGTAGAGGGTGGGAATACCTACAAATCAGGCTTTGGATCACCCAAAATGGCTGCTTGGATCAAAAGTTATGATCCTTGAAAGTTGGCACCAAAACCATCTAAATTTAGTAACTTAGAAAATTTTTCAATTTTTCAAGATTACCCCTTTTACAAGTTATCTTGGTTTCTTGATCAATTCTTGTTCAAATGACATTATAAATCATATTTTATGAAAATATGAGTCATAAGGATCATTTTTGCCAAAAATGTCATGTTTTGACTTTGAGCATGTTGAGTCACATGTTGAAGTCTTGGCTCATCCTCTTGTGAAAATCTCACTCTGGAGGTCCCAGTCGTCCAAAACCCTAATTTGGCGACATCAGATGTTTCAAGGCTAAAAACACTTGGAATGTAGAAACTTTTGTGCTTGATTTTTTGATGTGAGGGTCCTATTGATCCTTTGTGGATGTTTTAAGAGGTTAGACAAGTTAAAGATCATGTCATTTCTTGATTGATCTTTTGTCTAAATGTCCTGGGAGGGCTCAAAACCCTAATTCTTGATTGTGGTGGATGCTCAACTATCTTTGGGAGATTGATGAGCCATGAAGGTACATCCATATTGTGGTGATGATTTGGACAATGATGGAAAATCTTGGTGGTCAAAATTTGGGGTATGACAGATGCCCCTATTTAATCTTCTTGGACCCGAAGGTGTGAATGGAGAAGGTATTCGGACATTCAGGGTGCAAGAGGATTAAATATCGGAATACCTGAAATTTTGACGGTGGTTATGAATGGCAGTTTGCTCATCCATCTTCTTATGCTAAGCAATGATACTTAGAAAAGGGTAAAAAAATTCCCCTCGATCTTAGTCTTTAGCCACGAAATTGGTCTCAGTTTCTGAAATAAACTTCCCCTCGATCCTGGTCTTCAGCCAAGGAACTGGTCTCAGTTTCTGAAATAAACTTCCCCTCAATCCTGGTCTTCAGCCAAGGAACTGATCTCAGTTTTTGATATAAACTTCCCCTCAATCCTGGTCTTTAGCCAAAGAATTGGTCTTAATTTCTGAAATAAACTTCCCCTCGATCCTGGTCTTCAGCCAAGGAACTGGTCTTAGTTTCTGATATAAACTTCCCCTCGATCCTGGTCTTCAGCCAAGGAACTGGTCTCAATTTCTTCTTGTCAGGTTCCTTCCTTGACAAGGGACGCTATTTGCAGCGGTTTTTGTTAAACTTCTCGCTGAGTTTTACTATTGGGGAGATGCCATTTGGTGGAAAAAGTTTTGTCATCAGACTCACTGGGGAAACCCATTTGTCTGAGCTGTAGAAGTGTGCAAACTTCTTTGTTGGAGACGCCATTTGTTGACTCTACTGGGGAAAACGAGTCTCTTGATAGACTGCTTCTCCGCTTGGGGGGATATTACATCATACTTTTCTTCGAGGTCTTCTCGGAGAAATGCCGTGTGATGTAATCCTTTTTTTGAGATGCTGATGACTTCATTATTATTGACTTTCTCGGGAGAAAAACCAATGTGTTGCAGAGAGTCTTCGGTTGAGAGGCTTTCCCTGGGGATTTTCCTTAATCCGGGAAAGCGAAAATATCATCTTCAATGGTGAAGAGTGACGTTTGTCAAATGTCTTCTTGTCTTTCAGAGGTTCAAGTTATCAAAGTGGTCAAGGACCAGTCCCAGATCCAGAAATAAACTAGGGGAGAGATTGCTCAGACGATATATTTCCTGACGAGGAAAGAACTGACAACTTGATTAACAAGAGGACTTTATCACTTGGGGATGAACATGACCAAGGTGATAGTAATGCTATATGATTATGAATGTGAATCAATTATGCATGATGTATGTATGTTTATGCTGACAAAACTGACGCGACATACAGACTAGTGAATGAACACGAAGGGATACTCGGCCACTGCGGGGGATGAAAAGTATCATTGGTTCAAATCTTGTTTTGCTTTGGAGAAGTGGTCCCTGTGGGGAAGAAAGAATCATCCAGTCGATCTTAAGAGGTAAGAACTCTGTCGGGGTATCAGATGAGACATTCGCATCTGAAACAGTTGATCCTTCATTCAGGCGTACTGGTTTAGATGGAGTACTTTGATTCTGCACTTTGAGGTTCAATCGCTTTCGGAGAAACGATCGATGTTCTTTTTGATGTTCAAAGTCAAGAAGGAATTGCCACCTTTATTTTAAAAGCAGAAAATAAATTTAGACAATTAAATTCATTTTTGTTTTATTTCAAGAATCGTTGATCATGTTAAAATGTCATTCTGTAAAGCTAAAACAAATAAGAATTACAAACAAAAGCAATAGGGCTCAAATTTTACTGATAGGATGAAAATCAGCCAAGCGCGTGATTCCATAGAGCATTTACAAAATTTAGAAAATGGTAATTTTAAGGGAAAGGGGCTACATTGAAATAAAACAACTGTTATCTTTCTACCAACTTGAAATTCTGGACATCCTGAGCTTCTGTAGAAGATGACCTTGACTGGAAGTTTTTCTCTGATGGATGGCATTACTGTTGGGGACTTAACCTTGTCGGACGTAGTTACTTGCCATGAATCCCTAACTTTTGCCTGGATTGTCTTTTGAGATTTCCAATCCACCGGGATGATTTTTGCTTATGTCTCTAATTTTTGCCTGGACCGCCCTTTCGGGTTTTCAATCCACCGAGACTTTTTTTTTATTTAGGCGAAGTATTTCTTGATTACATCAACATTTGTGAGGTAGGCAAACTCTTCTCCATCCATGGTTGCGAGTCTCAAGGCACCGCCTAGGAAGGCTTTCTTGACCACATAGGGGCCATCGTAATTCGGAGTCCATTTTCCCCGAGAATCAGTGAGGAATGATTGTATCTTCTTGAGCACAAGGTCTCCTTTTCTGAAGACGCGAGGTCGGACCTTTTTGTCGAACGCTTTCTTCATTCTTTGCTGATACAACTGACCATGGCATAGAGTCGTTATTCACTTTTCTTCAATTAGGTTCAGTTCATCGTGTCGACTTTGACACCATTCAGCCTCTGTTAACTTAGCTTCCATCAATACCCGGATTGATGGGATCTCTACATCTATAGGGAGTATTGCCTCCATGCCATATACTAGAGAGAAAGGGGTTGCCTCTGTTGTAGTGCAGATAGATGTGCGATAATCGTGAAGAGCAAATGGCATCATCTCGTGCCAGTCTTTGTATGTTACAACCATCTTTTGAACGATCTTCTTGATGTTCTTGTTAGCCGCTTCTACCGCTCCGTTCATCTTAGGTCGGTAGGGAGATGAGTTATGGTGTTCGATCTTGAACTCAGCAAATAACTCTTTCATCATCTTGTTGTTAAAGTTTGATCCATTATCTGTAATGATCTGGCTTGGAACACCATAACGGCAAATGAGATTGTTTTTGATAAATCGGACCACCACTTGTCGGGTTACATTGGCGTATGACGCTGCTTTGACCCACTTGGTGAAGTAGTCAATGGCTACCAGGATGAACCGATGTCCGTTTGAAGCCTTGGGTTCGATCATGCCAATCATGTCGATTCCCCATATGGAAAAAGGCCATGGGGAAGAGAGAACTTTGAGATGTGTTGGCGGTACATGGATTCTGTCTGAGTATATCTGACACTTGTGACATCTCCTCATGTACTGGTAGTAGTCGGATTCCATTGTCAACCAATAGTACCCTGCTCTCAGGATTTTTCTCGCCATTGTGTGTCCATAGGCATGAGTGCCAAAGGATCCTTTGTGAATTTATTTCATCAGCATGTTTGCTTCTGGTCTGTCTAAGCATCGGAGCAAGACCATGTCAAAGTTTCTCTTATAGAGTTTATCACTGCTCAGGAAGAAGTTACCAGCCAGTCTTCTGATGGTTTTCCTGTCTTTTCTTGATGCCCCAGGTGGGTACTCTTGTTTCTGAAGGAAGCATTTGATATCGTGATACCAAGGTTTGTCGTCTATGACTGCTTCGATCGCGAAGATGTAGGCGGGCCTTTCAAGGCATATTATGTTAATCTTAGGTACGTCATTCCAATGATTTACAACAATCATGGAAGAGAGAGTGGCTAGTGCATCAACCATGTGATTCTCTTCACGGGGAATATGATGAAACTCAATTCTATTGAAGAATGGTAACAACCTTCTCACGTAATCTTTGTAAGGAATCAGTCCTGATTAGTATGTGTTCCAATCTCCTTTGATCTGATTGATAACCAGGGCTGAGTCTCCATACACATCCAAGTTCTTAATTCTTAAATCGATAGCTTCTTCGAGACCCATGATACAAGCTTTGTATTCGGCCTCATTGTTTGTGCACTTGAATGTTAGTCGAGCGGTGAAAGGAATATGGGTATCCTGAGGTGTTATGATGATTGCCCCAATTCCGTTTCCGTAGATGTTGACAGCCCCGTCAAAGATTAGTCCCCATTGGGAACCTGGTTCTGGCCCTTCACTAGGTAGCGGTTCATCGCAATCTTTCATTTTCAAGTACATGACATCTTCGTATGGGAAGTCAAATCCGACTGATTCTTGATCATTAATTGGTTGATGAGCTAAATGATCGGCTAAAATACTTCCTTTGATGGCTTTTTGAGCATGGCACTCTATGCCGTATTCTGATAACAACATCTTCCAATGGGCAATCCTTCCCGTGAGAGCAGGCTTTTCAAAAACGTACTTGATCGGATCTATTTCGGAGATTAACCAAGTAGTGTGACAAATCATGTACTGATGAAGACGTTTGGCTGCCCAAGCCAAAGCACAACAAGTTTTCTCGAGCATAGTGTACCGAGTCTCACAGTCGGTGAATTTCTTGCTTAAATAGTAGATAGCAGACTCTTTTCTTTTGGTTTCGTCTTGTTAGCCAAGTACACAACCCATGGAGTCTCCCAAGACTGTTAGGTAGATGATCAGTAGTCTTCCTTCCACTGGAGGTGACAGGATTGGTGGATTCAACAGATACTCTTTGATGTCGTCGAAAGCCTTTTGGCAATCCTCTGTCCATACGCAACTTTGATCCTTTTTTAGTAGTTTGAAGATCGGCGCGCATGTCGCGGTCATGAGAGATATGAATCTGGAAATGTAATTCAGACGTCCCAAAAATCCTCTGACTTATTTTTCAATCTTTAGAGAAGGCATTTCTTTAATGGCCTTGACCTTGTCAGGATCAACCTTAATCCCTTTCTGGCTGACGATGAACCCTAAAAGTTTTCCCGAGCGGACACCGAATGTGCACTTATTAGGATTCAAGCGGAGTTTGTACTTCCTCAAACGCTCAAATAACTTTGACAAGTCGGTCACATGCTATTCTTTTGTTTTAGATATGGCAATCATATCATCGACATATACTTCGATTTCTTTAGGCATCATGTCGTGAAACAGAGTAGTCATGGCCCTTTGATAGGTTGCCCCGACGTTCTTCAAATCGAACGACATTACCTTGTAACAAAAGGTTCCCCATGGGTGATGAATGAAGTTTTATCCATGTCTTCTGGCGCCATTTTTATTTGATTATAGCCCGAGAATCCATCCATGAAGGAGAAGACTTTGAACTTTGCTGTATTGTCCATCAGTATGTCTATGTGCGGCAAGGGAAATTCATCATTTGGACTGGCTTTGTTCAGATCCCTGTAGTCCATGAACATTCTGACTTTTCTGTCCTTTTTCGGAACTGGCACTATGTTGGCTAGCCATTCAGAATATTCTGAGGTGGCAAGGAAACCTGCGTCGATCTGCTTCTGCACTTCCTCTTTGATTTTGATGGCCATGTCTGGATGAGTTCATCTCAGTCTCTGTTTCACCGAAGGGCATTCTAATTTCAACGGTAAATGATGTTCCACGATGCTGGTATCCAACCCTGGCATGTCCAGATAAGACCAAGCAAACACATCTGGAAATTCTCTGAGAATTCTTATCAAGCTTTCTTTGACAATCGGACTAAACAGTGCCCCAATCTTGACTTCTTTCCTATCTTCTTCTGAACCCAAGTTGACAGTTCCCGACGGCTCTTTGTGAGGTTCAATGGACCTTTCCTCTTGTCTGAGTAATCGGGAGATCTCTTCTGGAATTTCTTCGTCCTCTTCTTCTTCAGCTTCAAATACCGGGAATTCAAAGTTTGGAGAAGGCATTGGATCGTATGTTTCACTGGGGTTTAAAACAAGCAATCTGCATGACATGATGATTTGTTTTTTAGAAGAGATAGAGAGAAATGCAAGAGTGTGTGTAGTGTATTTTCTGAAAAATGCTTGTTTTTATTTTGGGTTGTTTTAGGATTACCATTTTCTGAAAAACGAAAAGTGAAAACAACAATAAATGCGGGAATGACATAACGACGTTTACTTATTTATGATTTGTCGATTCTTGAAACTACAGCCCTATAAAACAAAACTCTGTCGCTTTGGGCGAAGTGAAGAGGGACATTTACAGAAAAGTGAGCCCTATAAAAGCATCTGTTTCACCTGGGCAGGGTGAAAGGTAAAGACGACAATTACTTAGACTTATGGACGACTTTCGGGACATCGACAACGACCCATTGGCAGTGAACTCCTCGGTGAATCACAAAGTCTGGTACCTTCTTTCTTGGTTTGTCCTCAGAAATGACGCTGATTTCTGGCGGAGCAGGATCGTTGGAGTCTTCCTCCCATGCAGATTTGTTGTAAACGAACTCTTCAGTTGTATCTTGCATAGTGTTTTCACTCTCAGGAGGATCTCCCCATCCAGTTGGCTGGATGTCTTCGAGTCTGATACGAGAGCTTTCATGAGCGGTGTACTTGACTAGGAAGTCATACTTGCCACTCGGTTGTCCTAAGGTGTCCCATACTTCTGTGGGACTAGAGGAGTCATCCTTCTCGGTGATGTTGACCTCAGGAAAGGCATAGTTGATGAACTCTTGTCCTGCAATCTTTGCAGATTCATCGTTGTGCTAGATATCTTCGGAATGCCCTGAATAATGATCCCATGACCCGGTGGGGACGCATGTATTCTTTTCAATATTGCTCAGCTGATAAGCATCGTTGGACTGACTCTTTTGTCTCAAGTCTTCTGGGTACAACTTCCAGATAGGCAAGTCATCCAGTGGGTCATAATAGTCATAGTCAAAGTTGTCTTTCATCGGATCATCTTCTAAGGAGTTAGGCGGAGTACGACATCCCTCAGGATCACAATCTCCGTATATCATCTTGACGTCTGACCTCGGTATATATCTTGGGCTCTACTTTGGAAATCAAAATGGCATGTGTGCTTCTTCTTGAGACATATAACTGTCCTCGTTGAGATAAGATTTACATTCCTCATCCGTATCGGAGGAGTCACTCTTGTTAATGGTGTGTACTTCTTGAGATACTGGGTGGAGGAAGCCTCCACTACGGAAGAAGTCCTGAATGGGATGAACACTTTCATCTTTAGTAGCAGTCTGGGTACAGGTTGAGGAGAAACCAAGACCTTTCTTTGTCTTGTTATCCGTAGGATTTATGAGTTGTCCCCATCCTTTTGTGTCGTTACTCTCGATTGCTTTAAGAGCATCTTTGTATGAGGAAATTGACATCTCTTTTTCTGGTCGATTCTCATGGCTTACTGACAGTGCTTGAAAATGAGTTCCAACAACCTCCTTGAGTTCTACACAGGATAATGATGATAAGTTGCTTACGATTAAGGCCTGCTCTCCACAGACTGTGACTAGCTTGTTATTCTTGACGAACTTCAGTTTCTAGTGAAGTGTCAAAGTGACTGCCCCAACTTCGTGTATCCAAGGTCTTCCTAATAAACAGTTGTATGCTGCCCGGATGTCCATGAACTGGAAAGTGACTTGGATAGTGTGAGGACCAATAGTTATGGGAAGGTCGACTTCGCCGATAACTGTTTTTCTAGATCCGTTAAAGGCTTTGACGATTACCTCACTGCCTCTCATCAGAGATCCTTGAAATGATAGTCGTATCAGAGTAGATTTTGGTATAACTGTTAGTTTCTTGGATTGGCTGGAATTTTGGTAAAACAAAAGCTGTTCAATGTTTGATGTCAAGGTGGTGTTGTCACGACATTGAGTCTTAACACTGGGCTGTGTTAAGTGTTTAAGTTACTGAAGTTTGAATGTCTGATGTCACAAGCGATGTTTTGACATTAGATCTACAGAATTAATAACATCAGGTTGTGATGTTATTAGGGTTTACGTGTTAGATGAAATTGTGGAGAGCAAGCTGTCTCATTGGATGCGAATATCTTGGGTTAGATATTCTCTGTTGCATAGAGATTTGATGCAGGTTTATAGGAGATTTAAAAGGTGAAGATTTGAAAAGATTTTGGGGATAAAATATGTTTTGAAGATTCAATTTTAAATAACAAATCAGATCAAATATTGCAAGGAGTCCAAGCCCAATTCAGGTGGCTATATAATGCATATAGATCAAAGGAAGAAGGTACAGAAAACAGACAGAAGATAGGGAGCTTTAACTGGAGGTTAAACATTGTCTTTGTGCGTGTTTTTGTATACACCATTCTAGTGTGAATTGGTGAGTTGTGTTCTATCCTCTCTAAAGTTGTGAAGCAAAGAGAGTTGTGTAACTTGATCAAAGCTGTGAAGCAGGATCAAGGTTTCTCAAAGAGGTTGTTCTTTGAGTGTTTTAGGGATTGAGTAGTGTTCTCATATCTAAGTGGTTTCTTAGGTAGGAAGTCACTAGTAGGAATTAAGTTTAGGAGATTGTCAACTGGGTTGTTGAGTCTGTAAATTAATTCTACAAGTAGTGAATTTCATCCCTGGCTTGGTAGCCCCCAGATTAGGTTGTTTGAACTGAACTGGGTTAACAATTTGGTGTGTTCTTCTGTTGTTTATTTTGTCCATTGTGCAGAGTGTGTTGTTGTGACATCGTGTGTGACATCACATATCTGGTACCAGAATTTCAATTGGTATCAGAGCAAGCATCCTGTCTGTCTCTGGGTGAGATCTAGGGAAGTTACTTTCTGGTGTAAAGATGGACAAAGAAGTTGGAGGATTTGTCAACAGACCCCCTATTTTGGATGACTCGAATTACGATTATTGGAAGCCAAGGATGATCACTTTTTTGAAATCCTTGGACAGCAGGGCTTGGAAGGCTATCATTAAAGAATGGAAAGCACCTGTTGTGTTTGAGAAAGATGATGCTGGGAAAGATAAAGAGGGCACCTCAAAGCCGAAGCCTGAAGAAGAATGGACCAAGGAAGAAGATGAGCTTGCCCTTGGTAATTCCAAAGCTTTAAATGCGATTTTTAATGGAGTGGATAATAACATATTCAGGTTGATCAATACCTGTGAAGTTGCTAAGGAAGCTTGGGATATTTTGAAGGCTACACATGAAGGAACATCTAGAGTTAAGATGTCAAGACTTCAGCTTCTAACATCAAAGTTTGAAAGTCTGAAGATGAAGGAAGATGAGACTATCCATGACTTTCACATGAGTGTTCTTGAGCTGTCCAATGCATCCAGTGCTCTTGGAGAAAAGATGTCAGAAGAAAAGCTTGTAAGGAAAATCCTTAGGTCCCTTCCTAAGAGGTACAAGATGAAGGTGACTGCAATTGGAGAAGCTCAAGACATCAGCAAGATGAGGGTTGATGAGCTCATTGGATCTCTTCAAACTTTTGAGCTTGGTTTGAATGAGGAAGAACCAGAAAAGAAGCCCAAGAGTATAGCTTTGGTCTCCACTCCTGCAGAAGCTAAGAAAGTCAAAGATGATGATTCTCAGGAAGATCTGTCTCAAGCCATTGCTATGTTGGGAAGGCAGTTCAACAAAGTGTTTAAGAGGATGAACAATAACTACAAGCCTAATGTCAAGAACATCCCTTCTGACATCAGCAAGTCAAAAGAGAAAGATGAAGAGAAGACTGCCCAGCATAAAGGTGTTCAGTGCTTTGAATGTGAAGGGTATGGACATGTCAAGAAAGAATGTCCCACATTCTTGAAGAAGCAGAAGAAGGGCATGTCAGTTTCCTGGTCTGACTCTGATAGTGAAAGTGAAGGTGAGTCAGCAAAACATGTTAGAGCTTTGACAGGAACTGTTGTTTCTGATGATGATAGTGATGGAGAAATAACTTATGAGGAGTTAGCATCTACTTATCAAGAGCTGTGTTTAAAAAGTGTTGAGATTTGTCAAGAAAACAAGTGTCACAAGCAACAGATTGCTCAGCTTGAGAATGTAAAAGCTGATCTGGAAAATGAAGTTGTACTAGTTAAATCTCAACTCGATCAGATGACAAAATCTGTTAGGATGATGAACAGTGGTACAACCACTCTTGATAAGATTCTTCAGTCAGAGAAAGTTGATGGAGATAAATCAGGTATAGGATATGTGGTTGAGGAAAAGAGTTCTACAGAAGCAAGCACTTATGGAACAAAGAAGGAGGTGTCCCAACCATTGTCTCAACATCAAACTAAGAGACAGGATCCTACACCTAAGAAGGTTGTTCAGCCACAGAATATTGAGAAGAAAAATAGTACTCATCAAAGGAAGGTGCAGCCTCAAGGAGCTAGTCAGTATATGCCTCCTCAATATCACAAGAGCATGGAGGCTGTTAGGTCCAATCAGAACAGGTTTCATCAGATGTCTCAACATCAGGGTAACTGGTATGGATATGGATACAACAATGTTGTGACTCATCACTATGGAAGAAGGAAGCCTCATCACCATAGGAAATAGCCTAAAAGACAGCCTAGAAGACAATAACCTTACCATAGAAGACAGTCAAACTATGGAAGTAGAAGACAACATCAACACTATGGGTGACAGCCACAACAGTATCATCATCAAGGTGGCAGAAGAATTAACCACTTCAGAAATGACAGAGTCAGATGCTTCTATTGTGGAAGATTTGGACATATGCAGTTCTCTTGCTTCAAGCTTCATGGTTATCCAAATTTTACTCCTCAACCCAGACAGAAGGAGGTCAGGCCCAAAGTAGTAAAACAATGGGTTCCTAAAGCTCAGGTCACATGCCTATTGGCTCACACATCAGATGGACATTTTGCTATGGATGCATGGTACTTTGACAGTGGATGTTCAAAGCACATGACTGGATCCAAGAAGCATTTGGTAGAGTTCAATCCTTGCCATGCAAATGATGTTATTTTTGGCAATGGTGAAAAAGGAGTAGTAGAAGGAGTTGGAAGAGTGAAGAATCATGATGGTCTTACTCTTGATAATGTGCTCCTTGTTCAAGGGTTAAGTGCTAATTTAATTAGCATAAGTCAACTTTGTGATGAAGGTTACAAGGTCAGCTACACCAAAGATGAATGTGTGGTAGCTGATGAGCAGAATGAGGTAGTGATGAAGGGAGAAAGATCCAAAGATAATTGCTATCAGTGGATACCTCAAGTGGACAGCTTATCTAGTGATGGTGACATCAAGTGTGAAAGTATGGTGAAAAGTCAATCTGGGTTAATGACTTATGGTGTTGTTACTCCTAAGTTGGATGATGTGTTAAAAGCCAACTTGAGTAGTCAGTTATGTGAGCAAGATGAAGGAGTCAACAATGCTGATGGAAGGATCAAAAGCTGTGACCTTAAGAAGTGTTGGGAGCTGAATACTTGCAAGGCCAAGAAAGATGACAACCTGACTAATGACTCCTATAGTTCAGAAGAAAATTTTTACAAGTTGACAATCCTTAGGTTGGAAGATGCAGATGTTAGAGCTGATGTTAAAACATCTCAAGTCAAGAAAGGTACTTCTAGCCTTAAAATAAAGAAGAGTGATGATGAACTAATTGCAAAAGTGGTTGCTAAACGACTGAAATCAAGGAAGAGGAAAGCTATTGAGTCACCTCCAAAGATGAGAACTGATAAGCAGAAGATCTATGTGGATGGTACTACAAAATCCAGGAGTAAAGTGTTCATCTCTTCCAGAAATAGGAAGATCAGAGATAAGTCTGATGATAATGTCCAGGATATCTCTCAAATGAAGGAAGCCATTGTTGTTAGAACTTCTGAGAAAATTCAAAAGGCCATACTAGATAACATTCCTGTGCTTTTCATAAAATGGTGGAAGTATGTTCTGGAAAAAGAATTTGGTATAGATACTCTGGATATGGTTGAGTTTGCTAGGATATGGTTCAGAGAGGGTGTGGGAACTTATGGTATTCAGGTGTGTATGAATAAGTTGCTCTGACTGTGTTTTATTGGGAGCTTCTTGAAGGACTTCTTTGTGTAATGAGTCCTTTGAATGGTGATAAGAAGCTGATGTCCCAAAAGATGTTATAACATCATGTTTTTCTGGTGGTTATATCTGGAAGATGATTAAGATTGGACATGTGGAAGAAGTGTTTCTGATTATGTGGATTAGAATGTGAAGTTTAGCATGACTACTGATTTTGAAGACTTCACTAGTATCAACAACTACTGGTGGATGTAATGATAGAGGTATTGTGATATGATCTGATCATTATCTCTTGAAGAGACTGGATCTCAGTAAAGCTTTTAAGTAAGCTGAGAATTTATGGAGTTTGTGACACAGTGTTGAGATTGGATTACTTTGCTGATAGTAAATCCAGTGGTGGAGCATATGTAATACCATGGTGTGTGGTGTCAAGAGTGTTCTAACTGATGTTAGAACATTTTCTGTGTTGGTTATCCTTGGTAAAGGATGTCTTTGTTCTGGATCTGAAGCTTGGTGCTTACATTATTCCTAAGGAGCATCTACATAGTCATACGGGAGAATGATGAAGTAGAAGGTTTGCCTTGGATGGTGAAGATGAATTGTATGATAGCCTTTGGAGAAAGGGACAGTGGTACCAAAATGCATGTACTCAAAAAATGTGCTTAAATGTTAATCTCCATCTAGAGCATTTGTTAATCATGACAGGGGGAGTACTTGTCTATGGATTTTGCAGCAAAGGTGCATATATTATGAAGCTTGCATGCTGATCAAGCTTGTGGAGATTGGTTGCCTCTTATGAGGATATAATGTCAGATAACATGTTATGACATTAGGCTGTTGATTGGTGTTTTGGTGTGGCCTTGAATGGTTCTAGTCATATGAAGCAAATTGTTTGAATCTTGTGCGCACATGCTTCTGAGGAGATGTCTGAAGACAAGATTGAATCATGGCCTTGAATAGATTGTACACTTGTCTTGGTGTGTGTTATTCTAAGTGCGAGGAGTTGACTTAGAGTTCAGTGGAAGTAGTATGGTGTTGTACAGGGTGTCATAGGACTTACTTATTGAGGTTTGTCTAATTGTGGCTAAAAAGGGGGAGAAATAGTCAAGAGTCAGTCAAGATGCAAGAGGTGCTGCAATGACAAGGAGTGCTGCTAGTTGTGATGCAGAAGTGCAGATATTGAGGGGGAGAGTTGTTGAACAGCTTGTATGCTGGTTCTTGCCTTGAGGGGGAGATTTATTCCATGCTGCTGGTTAGTGTTGAAGTTTGTGTACAACAGAGTATTGGAGTGTTTGTGCAGCATGCTGAAAGCATTGTGAACTGTAGCTGTTTGTGAAGACGGTGCTGCTGCTGCAAAGGTTGGAAAAATCATATTTGTATCCGCTGCTAGAGTCTCTGAAGGTGCAGAGATTGTTTTAGCCAAAATTAGCCAAAGGGGGAGATTGTTAGTTTCTTGGATTGGCTGGAATTTTGGTAAAACAAGAGCTGTTGAATGTTTGATGTCAAGGTGGTGATGTCACGACATTGAGTCTTAACACTGGGCTGTGTTAAGTGTTTAAGTTACTGAAGTTTGAATGTCTGATGTCACAAGCGATGTTGTGACATTAGATCTGCAGAATTAATAACATCAGGTTGTGATGTTATTAGGGTTTGCGTGTTAGCTGGAATTGTGGAGAGCAAGCTGTCTCATTGGATGCGAATATCTTGGGTTAGATATTCTCTGTTGCATAGAGATTTGATGCGGGTTTGTAGGAGATTTAAAAGGTGAAGATTTGAAAAGATTTTGGGGATAAAATCTGATTTGAAGATTCAGTTTTAAATAACAAATCAGATCAAATATTGCAAGGAGTCCAAGCCCAATTCAGGTGGCTATATAATGCGCATGGATTAAAGGAAGAAGGTACAGAAAATAGACAGAAGATAGGGAACTTTAACTGGAGGTTAAACATTGTCTTTGTGCGTGTTTTTGTATACACCATTCTAGTGTGAATTAGTGAGTTGTGTTCTGTCCTCTCTAAAGTTTTGAAGCAAAGAGAGTTGTGTAACTTGATCAAAGCTGTGAAGCAGGATCAAGGTTTCTCAAAGAGGTTGTTCTTTGAGTGTTTTAGGGATTGAGTAGTGTTCTCATATCTAAGTGGTTTCTTAGGTAGGAAGTCACTAGTAGGAATTAAGTTTAGGAGATTGTCAACTGGGTTGTTGAGTCTGTAAATTAATTCTACAAGTAGTGAATTTCATCCCTGGCTTGGTAGCCCCCAGATTAGGTTGTTTGAACTGAACTGGGTTAACAATTTGGTGTGTTCTTCTGTTGTTTATTTTGTCCATTGTGCAGAGTGTGTTGTTGTGACATTGTGTCTGACATCACATATCTGGTACCAGAATTTCAATAACATTCAGAGCTGATCCTGTGTCTACCAGTACGCTGGCTAGAGCATCGTTCTGGCAATTGACTGTAATGTTAAGCGCCATGTTGTGATTTTTGCCTTCTTCCAGAGGTTCTTCATCACTGAATCCTAAATTGTTGTAGGAAGTGATGTTGGAGATGATGATGTCAAACTGTTTTACCGACACATATTGTTCTACGAAAGCTTGGTCCAAGACTTTCTACAAAGCTTCCCACTGAACTTCTGAACTAAGCAAGAGAGATAGCATAGAGATTTTAGATGGAGTTTGCAACAGTTGGTCCACAATGTTCTACTCACTTCTCTGGATGAGCTTCAGTATCTCATCGTTGTTCTTTGTAAGTTCTGGGTTACTGGACTGCCCGATTTGTTGATGGGGAACTTCTGTTTGAGGTTCCTTTTCTTTGGCGGGTTCTCCCACTTCTTTGTTGAAGATCCGACCACTCCGTGTGACTCGACTGATGTCGACAATGGAGGGTAATGGAGTTTCCTTTCCATTTTCGATGGTTGTTGCACCGTACTTGTAAGGGATAGCCTTATCTGATTTGTACGGTATCAGACCTGGCAAGTAGATAACCACGAGAGCTTTCTGATTTCTCCGACCGTTATAGGCAACTTCAATCGGTTCTTGGTTGGGAACCTTTCTACTGTCCAGAGGAATTCTTGATTCATCGAGTAAAGGTATTATAACACAAACGTCTCTGATCCTCCCATGATCAGAGATTATGACAACGTCTTTGCTTTGATCAAGGAAATAGTCTGGTATCCCGTTGGTCGACCCAGAGCTTGAACATGGTTGAATCTCCTTGTGATCCAACTGATTTTGAAGATCCGCTCGTACGAGGTAGCATCCTTGGTTATTCTCTGATCAAACTCTATAGCGCTCGTAGTTATAGAGCGGCACCCGGCCACGCCCGCTTTGTATGCAGTGCATCTTTACTAGATCTGTTTCCATCGAGCGGACATCCTGACTTTGATATCTACTAGGATTTCCTCCAGTCATACTAATCTGTTGTGTAGCTTCATCCAAGTAGATTGGAAGCCACCAGTGGTCCAACAAGTGTTGAAGTGTTTTTTGGACAAGTGCAAACCCTTGGTCGTCTTCACGACATTTTTCACAGTTTAGATAATCATGTGAAGCCAGAAAGCCGAGCCTGACTTGCTTAGCGTGTAATTCTACCAGACTGGTATTCATCAAACGTATGTCAAAAATTTGAATCATATTGACTTGATGGTGATTTCTTTCACGGTAGTCTTGAATCCATCCGAGATCCATCTGATGTTGGCGGGCCTCTTGTACAAAAGAGCATCCCTGATTTCTTGTTGAGCAGATCGGACAAGTATTGTAATTGTGCCGTGGTAGATTATGGTATTGACTTTGCCTTGAGTGCATCGCCACTAAGTTGACATTCATCGCATGGATGTCGTGGTTCTGAATAACGTTGGAACTTGCATGGGCCATATTGACTTCACGGATTCGATGATCTTGAATCCATCCCAAATTCATTTGTTCTTGTAGAGCTGATTGCACTATGGAACACCCCTAATTATTCTTTGAGCAGATATCACACTGGTGATAATTGTGAGGTGGTACATGAATGTACCCGCTCTGTCTACAATGCATCCTGACCAGATTGGTTCCCAATAGGAGTACATCGTGAATTTGATAACTGCGGCTAACCTCTTTCTCTATCAAATTTACTGCAGTCTTTTCATGTTGAGGCAACGGGTTTGTCTGAATGTTCGGATTAGTATCTTTGAAAGATAAGACCCCGTTCCTGATAAGCTTCTGCACATCGGACTTGAAACTGATACATTTCTCAATGTTGTGCCCTGGTCCTCCTTGATGGTAGGGGCAAGTTTGATCTGCTTTGAACCAAAAAGGCAGATTTTCCGGTATTGTAAGAGGAGACCTGGTTTGGACGTGTCCCTTAGCCAGTAGAAGTGGAAATAGTTCTGCGTACAACATAGGTATAGGGTCGAACCCTGATGGTCGTGTCGTACGATTGTTAGTGTTGTACTATGGACAAGCCTGCTGAAGAGGCTGTTATGTCCTTTGCTGATACTGTTGTTGACTTGGTTGGCTCTGAGCAACCTGAGGTTGATACGTTGGAGCCAGCGCAGGGTTGATAGCGGGAGTTACCGCCGCTACTGGTTTATACCTTCGCCTTTGCTTTTCGAGAGAGATATTACCAATATCTTGCTCTTTTTTCTTTGGGAAAGCACTACCTTATCTTTTGGTACTGCTTGATGACTCTGCATTTTTGACCAATCATCCTTCTCGGACTGCCTCTTCAAGGCATACCCCCATGTTCACCATTTCAGTGAAGTCACTGGGCGCACTTGTAACCATTTGGTCGTAGTAAAATGAACTTAAGGTTTTCAAAAAGATCTTTGTCATCTCTTTTTCCTCAAGAGGAGGACAAATTTGGGCGGCAATTTCACGCCATCTCTGAGCATACTCCTTGAAAGTTTCTTTGTCCTTCTGCGACATCGCTCTGAGTTGATCCCTATTTGGTGCCATGTCTAAACTGTATTTATACTGCTGGACGAAGCCTGCCCCAAGATCTCTAAAGTACTTATCTTGGTGCGGTTTAAACCCATGTACCATTTGAGTACGGCACCGGTTAAACTGTCTTGGAAATAATGGATCAGTAGCTGTTATTTTCTGTCTGAGTTGACATTTTTTGAGCGTACATCACCAAATGACTTTGAGGGCAAGAGTTTCCTTTGTATTTTTCAAAGTCTGGCACCTTGAATTTGTGCGGTATATTCACGTTAGGGACCAAATAAAGGTCTGCGGCGTCCTTTCCGAATAAATCCTAACCGCGAATGGCATGCAGTTCCTTTTGCATTTCCAGAAATTGCTCCTGGAGCTCATTCATTCTTTCGTACATATCTTCGTTTCTACCAGAAATTACTTGTGTAATATGTCCTTCCGGGACAGTGTGTACCACTGGCTGTGGTATAGTTATTACGGCGGTGACCCTTGGTGCTTCCATGCCCCGAAGTTTGTAACCTTCAGGAGTTGCGGTCATAACCCTTGCGTCTTCGCTTTCCCGAAGTTTGTAACCTTCAGGCACAGCAGTTTCTGCTGCAATTTCTGGGTCTTCAGTGATCGGCGGGATGTATCCTTCAGGAATGAAGTTGAGAGGCATGCCCCAAGGCCGACCTTTGGGCATGTTATACCGAGGATGATTCTCCTGCGTCTCTCTTATGGGCGTAGATGTAATCTCCGAGATTACAGTCTTTTGTTGTCGCTGCTCCTGGGCTGCTACCAGGGATTGCATGTCATTGTGAAGTTTTTCCAAACTTTCCTTTAGAGTGTCGACTTTTTCTCTCAGCTCTTTGTTCTCTTCTTCGAGATCGTCCATTTTCTTTTGTCAATTGGCCAGAGTATTGTATAAGTGAGACGATTTGACTCTCTAGAATCGCGACGTATATGTGAGATTCAAAGATAAGAAGACGCCTTATGTGAGAATGATGAATGATATGCAATGATATATATTTTTTTGTTTTTTTTCAAAAAGAATGAAATTCTGGTATCAGATGTGTGATGTTAAGTGTGATGTCACAATAACACAATCTGCTAATTTGAACAAGGCTATAACAACAGTAAATCAACACAATGAATTGTTCACCCAGTTCGGTCTAACTACCTACGTCTGGGGGCTACCAAGCCAGGGAGGAAATTCACTATAAGTAGTATTGAATTACAGACTCAACAATCCCAGTTGACATCTACTAATCTTAATCACTACCCAATGACACTTCTACCTAAGAGACCACTTAGATATGAGAAACCACTCACTCCCTAAATCACCTCAGTGATACAATTCAAAGATTACACTTTAAAACCCACCTTGATCCTGCTTAACAGCTTTGATCAAGAACAACTCTCTCTTGCTTAACAGCTCTAGAGAAACCAATTATAACTCAAAATAGTAACACCTATTCAACCATGAAAGGTTTACAAAACACACACGAAAACACAAATTTGACTCTCAGTCTTTGCTCTCTTTCTTCGTTCTCTTCCAACAAGGGTTGAGGCTGCTTTAAATAGTATTCTGACTTGGGCTTGGACCTCTTCCAAAAATATCTGATTTGATTTGTTATTAAACAGAATTTAAAACAGATTTGATCTTCTAATCTTTTTAAATATTTTCAAATCAACCCTAATGTTAGTTACATGATCTGCTCCATATTTGATTGAAAATATCTTCTCCAAGATATTCACATCCAATCTCTCTAACAGATATCCTCAAAACAAACAAACACGCGCAGCCCTAAAACATCACAACCTGATGTTCTGATGTTCTGATAACTGATGTCAAGACATCAAGTTTAACATCAGCATATAAAACTTCAACCCTACAACAACTAATGTTAGGAACCAATGTTAAGACATCAGACATATGACATCAACATTGTTCAACTTTGTTTTACCAAAATTCCAGCCAATACAAGAACTAACAATCTCCCCCTTTGGCTAATTTTGGCTAAAACAATCTCTGCCAACATCAGAGGTACTTGCAGCGGAAAAACTTCATACACATAATATTCCAAAACACAACCAGCAGCAATCGCATCCAAAATCTGCACAAAGCTCCCCCTCAAAACAAGAACCAGCATACCAGCTGTTCAAACATGCACACTCCCCCTCAAGCCTAGAACCACATCAGACAACTAGGCAACACAAAGGCTACCTCTCCCCCTTTTTAGCCACAATTGGACAACTTCTACATCAAAGACAAAGAACTGACATCCATTAAGACATGGTCAAAAACAAGCTTCCCAAGGAACACAATTTCCAAAAACTTTGACTAGTCAGGCGATACAACCAATGGATTCTTATAGAACTATAAAATCCAAGCCTTCTTCCTTCTAACAGCACCAGATAACAAACAAGTATGAGTCAGTCTAACAAAGATGCATGGAAGAAACACATGCAGGAGGTCAAGAAACCAGATCCACTGAAGAATAAGAACAAAATAATGACAGCAACTGGGACTTCTTCAGGAGTAACAAGAACAAGAAAAACATCAGAGACAAGGATGAAAAACATCAAAAAACCTCCAGTGCAACTTCATGCTTCTGATGATGAATGGGATGAAGATTGGAAAACTTTTCTTGATGCAGGGGGTTGGGATAATCCTTAGACCCTTTATATGTTGCTTTAGTTGTACTAAAATCTAATCTTGTATGCTTTCAGCAGTTGAATAAAATTTTGTTTCCAAAACATATAAAGATCACAACTGCACAAGACACTTCCCAGCACATTTAATCCTCATATATGCAAATTCCTAATTTGCTTCTTAATTTTTCAAATTGATTTGCATCTAAGGCCTTGGTAAAAATATCTGCTAACTGCTTTTCAGTAGCAACATGTTCCAGAGCAACTACTTTGTCTTCAACCAAATTTCTTATAAAATGATGACGTATATCAATATGCTTAGTTCTGCTATGTTGAATAGGGTTCTTAGAGATATTGATATCACTCAGATTATCACACTATAATGTCATGACATCTTGCTTGACATTGTATTCTGTTAACATCTGCTTCATCCAAACAAGTTGAGAACAACTACTCCCTGCTGCTATGTACTCAGCTTCAGCAGTAGAAAGAGACACACAATTCTACTTTTTACTAAACCATGATATCAAATTATTCCCTAAGAAGAAGCAACCTCCTGAAGTGTTTTTCTATCATCAGCACTCCCTGCCTAATCAGCATCACAAAAACCACATAACTCAGTACCTGATCCATGACTGTAAAGCATTCCATAGTCACTAGTCCCATTCACATATTTTAGAATCCTCTTCACTTAATTCAAGTGACTAACTTTAGGCTCAGATTGATATCTGGCACACACTCCAACAATAAAAGAAATATCAGGTCTGCTAGCTGTGAGATACAATAGGCTACCAATCATGCTTCTGTATAGACTTTGATCCACACTCACACCATGTTCATCTTTAGACAACTTTAAGTGAGTAGGAGCAGGTGTCCTCTTGTGATTAGCATTTTCCAGACCAAACTTCTTAACAATGTTTTTTACATACTTGCTCTGGGATATGAATATGGAGTCTTCCATTTGTCTAACTTGTAGACCTAGAAAATAGACGAGCTCTCCAACAAGACATTTCAAACTCAGATTGCATCTGTTCCACAAAATGTTTCTCCATTGCATCTGACATCCCACCAAATACTATGTCATCAACATATATTTGAGCTATCATCAGTTTTCCTCCTTCCTCTTTAACAAACAAAGTCTTATCAATCCCTCATTTTCTGTAGTCATTTACAACCAGGAATTCAGTAAGCCTTTCATACCAAGCTCTTGGTACTTGCTTCAAACCATAGAGAGCTTTCCTTAGTTTGTAAACATGGTCAGGAAATGTTAGATCAATAAATCCTTTTGGTTGATCAACATACACCTCTTCATTTAAGTAACCATTCAAGAAGGCACTCTTAACATCCATCTGAAAAAGCTTGAACTTGAAATTACAAGCCACCCCTAAAAGTAATCTGATAGATTCTAGTCTTGCCACAGGAGCAAAGGTTTCATCATAATCAATTCCTTCAACCTGAGTGTATCCCTGAGCAACTAATCTGGCCTTGTTTCTGGTGACCACTCATTGTTCATCAGATTTATTCTTGTAAATCCACTTGGTGCCTATCACATTAGCTCCATCAGGCCTTGGAACAAGATCTCACACTTCATTCCTCTTGAATTATTCCAGCTCTTCATGCATGGCATTAATCCAGAATTCATCAGTTAGAGCTTCTTTGACATTCTTGGGCTCAATTTTGGAAACAAAACAAGAATTTGACACAACCTCTCTTGATCTAGTGCTAACCCCTAATTTAGGATCACCTATGATAAGCTCCTTTGGATGGTCCTTTTGCACTCTAATAGATGGTTCTTTATTAGATTGTTCAGGTTCAGGCTCAGCATCAACGGGACTGGGAGACCCACTTCTATCTTCAGTTTCTGCTGTGACTTCTTCAACTGATGTTTCAACATCATCCAGGACATTAGCATCTTCCTGCTTATCAATGTCATCAATCACCACATTTACAGACTCCATCATAACCTTTGTTCTGGAGTTGAAAACCCTGTAAGCTCAGCTATTTGTAGAGTATCCTAGAAAGATTCCCTCATCACTTTTAGGATCCAATTTTCTCCTCTGTTCACGATCTGACAAAATGTAACATTTACTTCCAAAAACATGAAAGTACTTCACAGTTGGCTTTCTCCCTTTCCACAGTTCATACAGAGTAGCTGAAGTTCCCCTTCTCAAAGTAACTCTGTTGTGAATATAGCAAGCAGTGTTCATGGCTTCAGCCCAGAAATGGTAAGGAAGCTTTTTGGCATGAATCATTGCTCTAGCAGATTCTTGGAGATTTCTGTTCTTCCTTTCAACAACTCCATTTTGCTGAGGAGTAATAGGAGAGGAAAACTCATGACTGATGCCTTCAGCAGAGCAGTAATCAGCAAACTTGCTATTTTCAAATTCCCTCCCATGATCACTCCTTATTCTGATGACATTGCTCTCTTTCTCTCTTTGGAGTCTTTGACATAAATCTTTAAATACATCAAACACCTCTGTTTTGTCTTTGATGAAGCTTACCCAGGTGTACCTAGAATAGTCATCTATAACAACATAAGCATACTTCTTCCCACCTAGACTTTCTACCTGCATAGGTCCCATCAAGTCCATATGAAGAAGTTCCAAAACTTTGGAGGTGGTGTTATGTTGAAGCTTCTGATGTGACATCTTGGTCTGCTTCCCTATTTGACAATCTCCACAAACTCTTCCTTCTTCAATATTGAGTTTAGGAATTCCCATGACAGCTTCTGAAGATATGATTCTCTTTATTCCCTTCAGATGAAGATGTCCCAGCTTCTGATGCCAGATTTTGACTTCATCATCTCTAGCAAACACACATGTTGAGGTACTTGAGTCTTGTTGCACCCATAGATAACAGTTGTCCTTAGACCTAACACCCTTCATGATGACTTCTCCTTCCTTATTTGTGACATTGCACTCAGATTTTGTAAAGTCTAATATGAATCCTTGATTACAAAGTTGACTAATACTGATCAAATTTGCAGTCAACCCTTTGACAAGTAGAACATCATCCAGTCTAGGAGCACCAGCACAATTCAGCTTTCCCATCCCCTTGATTTCTCCTTTGACACCATCACCAAAGGTTACATGACCTGAAGACTGAAGCTTAACATCTACCAACAAATTCTTAACTCCTGTCATGTGTCTTGAACACCCACTATCAAAGTACCAGTCTTCTTTGGTAGAAACCCTAAGAGAGGTGTGAGCTATTAAGCTGGTAACTTTACCTTTTGGAACCCATTGCTTCTTATAATTGAAGGCCTTATTACCTTTGTGAAACTTCTGTCTGGGAGTATACTGATGTGTCTTCTGAGGATACCCATGCAGCTTGTAACAGTAAGCCTTTATGTGTCCAAAACGCCCACAGTGATGACATCTCCAGCGCCTGAATTTCTTCCTAGAAGGTATCCTGTCAGGATGTTTAAACATCTGCTTTAACATCACTGGTTTGGAACTGGTAATAACATCGTTAGAAGCTGCTCCATTGTTGAATCCCAAACCACTTTTGTCTCCAGCAGTTTTTCCAATACTAAGAATGTTGTCTAGAGCATCAGTACCATTTTTCAACATTCTGACAGTTTTGGTCATAGAGTCCAGTTTAGAGTTAAGCATACTGACTTCATTTTCTAGATCAGTTTTTTCAGCTTCTAACTGCACTATGATTTTCTTTAGCTTTTCTCCTTCAAGACAGACTTGTTCACTTCTCATGCACAGTTCTTTATAAGAGGCAGCCAACTCTTCATAAGAAACCTCATCATCACATGAATCATCATCTGACTCACAAACCCCAATCATAGCTCTAACAAGCTTAGCTGATTCTTCTTCAGATTCACTCTCACTATCAGTATCAGACCAGGAAGCAGATAACCCCTTTTTCTGCTTTTTGAGATAAGTAGGACATTCTTTCTTGACATGACCATACCCTTCACACTCAAAGCATTGAACTCCTTTGTCACTATTGGTCTTTTCTTCATCTCTAGCTTTCTTCCCTTGGTCTCCTGATCTGTTGGTGTCATATGTGATGTTCTTGACATTAGGTTTGTAGCTCCTGTCTATCCTTTTTAGAACCTTGTTAAACTATCTTCCCAGCAGAACAATAGCTTTTGACAGTTCCTCCTGAGTTTCCTTCTTACCATCTTCAGTATTAGACACCAAAGCTATGCTTTTGGTCTTCTTTTCAGGCTCCTCATTCAATCCCAACTCAAAATTTTGAAGAGAACCAATCAACTCATCAACTCTCATCTTGCTGATGTCTTGAGCTTCTTCAATAGCATTCACCTTCATTTTATATTTCTTGGGAAGGGATCTGAGAATCTTCCTTACCAGCTTCTCTTCAGTCATTCTTTCTCCTAAAGCACTAGAAGCATTGGACAGCTCAAGAATATTCATGTGAAAATCATGAATGGTTTCATCCTCTTTCATCTTCAGCCTTCCAGGCCCTGTTGTCTAATGACTTCAAGAAGGTAACCATCCGTGGTTTCCAATAGTCATAATTAGAGCCATCTAGAATAGGAGGTCTATTCACAAATCCACCACTCTCCTTGTCCATTGCACCAGAGAGTATCAGCCCTAGATCACACCCAGATGCAGAGCAGGATGCCTGCTCTGATACCAATTGAAATTCTGGTATCAGATGTGTGATGTTAAGTGTGATGTCACAATAACACAATTTGCTAATTTGAACAAGGCTATAACAACAGTAAATCAACACAATGAATTGTTCACCCAGTTCGGTCTAACTACCTACGTCTGGGGGCTACCAAGCCAGGGAGGAAATTCACTATAAGTAGTATAAAATTACAGACTCAACAATCCCAGTTGACATCTACAAATCTTAATCACTACCCAATGACACTTCTACCTAAGAGACCACTTAGATATGAGAAATCACTCACTCCCTAAATCACCTCAGTGATACAATTCAAAGATTACACTTTAAAACCCACCTTGATCCTGCTTAACAACTTTGATCAAGAACAACTCTCTCTTGCTTAACAGCTCTAGAGAAACCAATTACAACTCAAAATAGTAACACCTATTCAACCATGAAAGGTTTACAAAACACACACGAAAACACAAATTTGACTCTCTGTCTTCGTTCTCTTCCAACAAGAGTTGAGGCTACTTTAAATAGTATTCTGACTTGGGCTTGGACCTCTTCCAAAAATATCTGATTTGATTTGTTATTAAACAGAATTTAAAACAGATTTGATCTTCTAATCTTTTTAAATCTTTTCAATGTCAAGACATCAAGTTTAACATCAGCATATAAAACTTCAACCCTGCAACAACTAATGTTAGGAACCAATGTTAAGACATCAGACATATGACATCAACATTGTTCAACTTTGTTTTACCAAAATTCCAGCCAATACAAGAACTAACAAAGAACTTCAACAAATAGATTGCTAATATCATACAGTAAAGGGTTGAGACCCTGTTTTATTGAATTTGAAAGACTGCATAAAGGGAAAATACAGTATTTTACAAAGTGCTGTAAAGAAAATGTCTAAGCTCATGGATCCTGAGTCCTCTCTGAGGAGATCTCAGATGCTGGTTCTGGTATTTTCCTTTTCTTTGACCGGGGCTCTTTAGCCGTTGTCGGGTTGTCAGTCCTTTGCCAAGTGAAAGGAGCTAGCAGATTTCTTCGGTCTTCTTGATTCTCCACAACATGTTGCTCTAGTATCTTAATCAGAGCATCCTTTTCTTTTAACAGTTCCTGAATCTTGGTACACTCCACGTTGAGGATTTGGTACTTGTTTTTCCAAGAGCTCTTCTCACGTTGAACTTTGTTGAGAGCTACCTGGAGTTTTTCTGTGTCAGACATGAAATAAAGGACAGATTCCTTTAACGGAAAAACTTCTTGGCGAGGGTAAGGCATCCTCAGCTTGAGAGCTCTAGTTTGCACCCAGTGGAGATAAGGTTCCATGGAGGTACAATTTGGCCTTCCTAGAGACTCTCTTCCTTTCTTGTGAACATGTTGCCAGACATGCACTATTTCCTTCGTTAGTGCTATGTCATTTTCCCCTTCCTTGAAGAAAAGACCTTCTAGATGAAAATTATGCGGAATATGCCTCATCCGGTATCCGAGTTGACGGTGAGCTAATATTAGATGATAGTTGATTCCTCCTTTAGTTCCAATGAGGGGTACGTTAGGGAAATTTCCACAACTGTCGATGATCTCTATTCCCTCATAAATTCTATCATACCAATCTATGTAAGAGTTGGTAAGGGACGTGATCCTTTATGACCAACGCAGAGTACTCTTGTGATCCCAAAAAGCAGCAGACTTGGGTAAATGGGAAATGAACCATTTGTAAAGCAAGGGTAGACAACATGTGATCATTCCTCCACTGTACAGATTCCTTAAGTGTACAGAGTGATAAGCATCTGCGAGCAGGGTTGGTACGGGGTTTCCAATCAAAAATATCTTAACAGCGTTGGTATTAATGAAGTTGTCAATGTTGGGAAAGAGGAACAACCCATATATGAGTAGAACAAAGATATCTTCGAAAGCAGCTACATTTCCTATACTGGCAAAGTACATGGCTTTCTCTACCAAAAACTTGGCTGGTAAACCTTGGATTCCTCCTTTGGTGGTCATGTGAGTCCTAACTTCTGACTCGTCCAAAGAGATGGCTCTTGCGATGACCTGATCCTTTGGAATTTCTTCCAGTCCAAAAAATGGAGCTTGATCAATGATAGGTAAATTAATCAGATGAGAGTACTCTTCTAACGTTGGCGCCAGTTAATAATCCGGGAATGTGAAACAGTGATAAATCGGATCGTAGAACTGAATTAGCGTAGACAGGATTCCTTCAAATACATGGACCCTTAACAGAGACAACAACCCTCCGTGCTTAGCTCTGAAAGCATCAGGGTTGGTGATCATCCTTGCCAACCCCCTTAAATCCTCTAGTTTTGGAGCATTGAAGGTGTACTTGTGTGTCTTTCTTCTACCAAAATCCATAACGCAATCTTTCTCTCTGATATTTGCAATTATTGTTTTAGTTTAAATTGAAAAAAAGAAGAGAGGAGAAGAGAAGATTTTTCTTTGTTTAAGAGTTTTTTAAATGAATGCATGAATGCAGCACACAAAAAAATTGAAAAAACATGGGTTCAAGGGTTCAACGTCACGAGCATGGAGTCATGGCTCTACCCATCCCCAAAGGTTGTATTCTGGTCAATTTTTGTATATGTAGAACGGATCCTAAGGTTCCCAAAATCATTGACCCCCTAGGGATATCAACAGCAAGTTGGTTCACCCGAGCGAGCTGTAGCATCCTAGGGTAATCTCATTTGAGTGTAGTATCGCGTATCAACTATTTCCAATAGTCACCGCACTACCAAGTGGTCATAAGGTTAATGCCTACTAAATCCTCAGGTTCACAGGTGCCGCACTAGGAAAACTCGGCTTTTACAACAATCGATTATTCAGCAGGCAGAATCCCACGGGCCCTCGCCCGATTTGGTGGTCTACCAGGATCGCTTATTCGGGATTCACTCCCTATAAGTCCACCCGTCTATGCCACCCCTTATCTTAGGTTTCTCTCAAACTTTCCAGATACGTATTAATCTCATTCCCATTGACAGAAAAATAAACACGGATATCAAGTAGAAAAAGCAGTATATATATATATATATATAGTATTGAAATTCTGGTACCAGATATGTGATGTTATGTGTGATGTCACAACATCAATATCTGTTGTATGAACAAGACAATAACAGAACTGAAAAACACACAAGGATTGTTCACCCAGTTCGGTCTAACAACCTACATCTGGGGGCATACCAAGCCAGGAAGGAAGTCCACTATTAGCAGTATCAAATTACAGACTCAACAAACCAGTTGACAATCTACCTAATTTAATCACTACCCAATGACCCTTCTATCTAAGTCCTCCCTAGATAAGAGACTCCATCTCACTTCCAATCATCTCAATGATGTCTAGCAGTCAACATCTCCGCCACTGCATCAACAGCTTGATTACCAACAACTCTTCAATCATAGACAAGTAGAAGTCACCCTACCATGACACACATTGGAGTTGCTTCTAAGCTTCCTCCAAGAATAATACAAAACTTATTACCTACAGGTTTCTGAGTAAGAACACAGTGACCATCTCACAACCCGAGTGGTTCACTTAGACTAAGCCCTAATGATCTACATCTTGGACCCGTGCCTATTCTAGATTACAAGCATTCTATTTATAACTCGTTCCCACTGGATTTGGGCCTTCAAATCACCACAAATCTTCTGCACCAAATCTGCAAAAGATTCTGCTACTAAATAGATCTTCAATTAAATCTTCATATTTTAAATACTCAATCTTTACTAGATTTTATCTTTAATCTTCCACACCTTTAAATCGGCTCCACATAATATTTCCAGGATATTATGTATCTTTTAAATCTTCACTTTTTAATTCAGCTGCAAGATCTTCTCCACACAAATAGGAACAAATCTCTATGTCTATTTGCACAAAAATAGTAACAAACTATTCTCCACAAGATATGCAGAATTAATTGTATCATAATAAATCTTCTCCAATAAATTCACCTGCAATCTATCTCTCAGCAGAAAATCTCACTAACAACACAACATCCTAACACGCGCAACCATGATGTTCTGATGTTCTGGTATAGTGATGTCAAGACATCACTTATAACATCAGCATACAAAACTTCCAACCCTGCAATAGCTAATGATAAGAACCAATGTTATGACATCAGACATATGACATCAACATTGTTCAACTTTGTTTTACCAAAATTCCAGCCAACACAAGAACTAACAATCTCCCCCTTTGGCTAATTTTGGCTAAAACAAACTCTGCCATCATCAGAGAACCCAACAGCGGATAAAAATTGATAAATTTTCAAAACACCTAGCAGCACCTCTTCAACACGCTGCATAAACTCACTAACCAGCAGCAACAAAAACCAACAAGCTGCATACACTCACTTTCACATTAGCATAGGGCAAACTCCCCCTCAAACCAAGAACCAGCTCACAGCTATTCATACACTTTCCCCCTCAACTGCTGCACCATATCAGAAAAGGCTTCACAACCACACCTTGGCAACTCTCTCCCCCTTTTTAGACACAATTGGACAAACTCTGAACATGTCAACCAACATACTCAGAACAAAATCCAGACTCAGTAGCTACTACTGTACATTCTCTCCCTCTTTATGGCCAAAAACTGACAAACAATGGTGTAAATGTATACTTCTGATTCAATCCATTGACACACAAATCTATAGAACCAGGTCTAAGCTGTCAAGAACACCATGAACTTCACCAGTAACACAATGTCACGACATCTTATCTGACATTACAATCTGGATAAACAACTTCTTTAACAAAAGATCAATTCTCCCTATCTAAGATAACCAGTGCTCCTTTGCAAGAAGAACACCTTAAATGAATGGAAAACATAAGACTCATCTCCGTGTCTTCAAGAGCGCACCCTCTATTCAACACACCTGCTGAACACATTCACTTAATGCTTAATCCTCAAATAATCCAAATACCAAAACTCACATGATTCCCTCTTGGTTTGTTATCTTCTCATGCTCCAAAACTCACATCTTGCCAAGTTGATCAACTTCTCTCTGTAATATCCACAGGAATGATCACAATGAACTCCTTGATCATAACATTTGGAAAATCCAGACACAGTCTTCATCCATCCAGTCAGGAATGCTTCACACAATCATACACACACAATACCTTCCACTGAACTCACACACCAAGACAAGTGTGACATCTCCCATCAACAAAGACCCTCACAAAGTAATTCCAAAATCAACATGCCATCCAACAGCCTAATGTCATAACATGTTCTCTGACATTATATCCTCAGAAGAGGCAACCAATCTCCACAAGCTTGATCATCATGCAAGCTTCACAATATGTGCACCTTTACAGCAAAATCCATAGACAAGTACTCTCCCTGTCATGGTTAACTAAAGCTCTAGATGGAGATGAACATTTGAGCACACTTGCTGAGCACATTCACATATTGTACTTTCACTCTTGGAGAACACATTCAAGTATCCTGACTGGTATGACACTGCTCACAGACTCCACAAATTCTCAGCTTTTACTGAGATCTAATCTCTTTAAGAGACACTTGTAGCAGAAAAAGGAACATCTCTTAAAAAAATGTTCTGATCAGATCACATCACAATCTCTTCTGACAAGAAACAGCAGTCACTCACACATGAAGTCACATCATGCTATTCGTGAGGAACAAAAGGATCACCATCCTCCTTTAAACAAATTGTTGGATAAAGATCAAAGTCACATAGATCCCCCAATTTTCCAAAAGCAGTCATTCCCTATCATACTCTTCATCTTCAGATTTCCAAGCAATCAATACCTGATCTACTTCAGTCTTCTCTACATTCTCCATCCAAGGCAGACCTTCTACTTCATCATTCTCCCGTATGACTATGTAGACGTTCCTTAGGCATAATGTATGCACCAAACTCCAGAACCAGAACAAAATCATCCTTTACCAAGGATATCCAACCCAAAAAATGTTCTAACATCTGTTAGGACATTCTTGACACATCACATATACCACACACCATGGTTCTAGATATGCTCCACTACTGAACTTACTATTGCATAGTAATCCAAAGAACTAAAGAATTAAACTCTCATCCACCTTCAAGAAGAATAATCTCCCTGAGTCTTCAACTCATCACCCTTCTGCCCAAGAGTAACTTGTTCCAAGACAATCCTCAATAATAACCAGCTGCCATACTCTAATTATCTTGATTCTTCGAATCCACTTTTGAGATCAACCAAATGCCACAGTTTGATCACCTCATTCATGAATCCTCATATGAAAACAACCAAATGCCACATTTTGACATTTTTCACGTTTGTCAGAACTCTCACTAAGATATCTTGATCCACCAAGGAAACTTGATCTTCAAGTCACATGTCCCACTTGCTCAAAAGCAAACACACTTAGACTCCCTAAGCCATGGTCATGTAACATCTTCTCCTTCCTGCAGCTCCCACAAACTGCCATGAGAACGATCTTTTTGAAGCATCCTATTGTTCATTCCTGTAGATCACCCTATCATTAGCTGATGTCCCACATCACCATCTGAGAATCCTGATGTTAAGCTAGATGTTATGACATCTAACTGTTGAATTCAGCTCCTCCTTCTGCCACACAGAAGAACCTCCTCCCTTTGCAGAAACAGATTTCCATGCTCTCATAGACTTGATTCAACAATCAAGTTTGAGTAGACAACCTCCACACTGCTTAGAAACTCCAAAGACTTCAAACCTACCACATCTGAAACTTCAGAGAATAAGTAGTCCAAGACTACCCCATAGCAATACTAAAGAAGGTCATTAATCTTCCACACCTTTAAATCGGCTCCACATAATATTTCCAGGATATTATGTATCTTTTAAATCTTCACTTTTTAATTCAGCTGCAAGATCTTCTCCACACAAATAGGAACAAATCTCCATGTCTATTTGCACAAAAATAGTAACAAACTATTCTCCACAAGATATGCAGAATTAATTGTATCAGAATAAATCTTCTCCAATAAATTCGCCTGCAATCTATCTCTCAGCAGAAAATCTCACTAACAACACAACATCCTAACACGTGCAGCCCTGATGTTCTGATGTTCTGGTATAGTGATGTCAAGACATCACTTATAACATCAGCATACAAAACTTCCAACCCTGCAACAGCTAATGATAAGAACCAATGTTATGACATCAACATTGTTCAACTTTGTTTTACCAAAATTCAAGCCAACACAAGAACTAACAAGTATGTAGTATATAGTATGATTGCTAACAACCTAGACCTCTTAGGAATTCTAATCCTAGTCCTAGTATGGCTCCCTAGCAGAGTCGCCATTTCTCTGTAGCGTGCGATTTTTGTCGGTGACGCGACCACCTTATCGCCATGGGTTTCTCCTCACCACAATGGTAGGAGTTGGGTGCTACTTTCTGATTTCTTATTTATCCTATGAAACTGGAAAGGAAAGGGAAGTTGTCTCAAACTAACCTTGCACGCAGATGTTTTCTTTAACAAATGCTTAAGAGATTGGAGAGTCCAGGGTCAGGTTATACAATTGGGAGTTGTCAATTACCCATCCTATATGTGGTTATCCACAAATTGTTAGCAATTATACACTGTTTTCTATTCACTGGTGTTTGTCTGTTGATTGGGAAAGTTTCTCCTTTGGGAGGGTTTGAGAGAGAGTTTTTGTTGATTTCAGGCTTTTCGATGTTTTTGGTAAGGTACTGGACCTATAGTTTTTGATTGGTGTGTGAAGGTACTGAACCTAAAGTTTTGGACTGGTGTGAAGGTACTGGACCTAAAGTTTTTGGATTGGTGTGCTCGCTAAGATTTCGCAATCTTATGCCTACATATTCCCGTTAAAGAAAACAGGGAAATCACAGCAATCATAGTTCCCTCCTATTCTATGGGAGAAAAATGAGATGTTTTGGTGTCTTGTTCAAAACCCAAGATTGAAGCTAGATGTTATTTGTGTCTTATTCAAAGCCCAAGATTGAAGCTAAAGGTTTGAATGAGAGAGAATTTGTTTATCACAACTGTTGGGTGGCTGATTATAAAGGAGGATTACTTTAACTGGGATATGTGAATCCAACAATGCCATAATTTCCTTTATAGGGGTGTTGTCCTGAAGGAGAAAACTTTAACTCGGTATAGAGCAATGTCATTTTTCCTTAGGAATCTTTCATGCTAAGAGAGGGACAGTGGTGTGGATGTAAATAATCCAGAGGCTTGCCGCTTATAGCAATTCGATAAAAGAGGTTTACCAGGATAAGAGATGGACCACAACTTGGATATTTGAATCAACAAGTGTGCCACTTACAACAATTATCTGGGATTAAGGTTTGTTTTGATTGTTTGTTTTGATGTGTGATGTATAGAGAAATGTCCTCCTTTAGAGAGGTTTTTGATTTCCTCTGAGGGGATTTTGGTTTTTGTATGTGCCTTGATCAAAGCCCAAGGTTGAAGCTGAAAGGTTGATGGACTCCACTGGGGAATTATTATTTGACTTGTATAAAGCCCAAGATTGAGGCTAAAAAAGAGACTGACTCTTTTAGGGAATATCATTATATAAAGCCTAAGAGGAGGCTGGACATTGACTCTTGGGGAAAGGTTTTATCTATCTTGTACAAATCCCAAGATTGAGGAAAAAAGCCTTATTGACTCCACTGGGGATATATTTGGGGTGTCTTGTACAAAGCCCATGATTGAGGCTAAAAGGAGATTGACTCTGCTTAGGGAGATTAATTTACAAAGCCTAAAAGAAGGCTGGGAGGAATTGACTCCGTTGGAGATATATTTATACAGAGCTTTAGAAGGATTTAACTTTGCCGGAGAAAGTTTATATATGTCTTGTACAAAGCCCAAGATTGAGGCTAAAGGGAGATGATTGACTCAGCTGAAGATATTTCAGGTGTCTTTTACAAAGCCCAAGATTGAGGCTAAAAGAACTGACTCGATAAGAGAGTGTTTTTTATCTGTCTTGTACAAAACCCAAGATTGAGGCTGAAAGAACTGACTCTACTGAGGAAAATTATTATACAAAGCCTAAGAGGAGGCTGAAAAGGTTGACTCAATAAAAGAGTGTTTTAAGAAATAAGATTGACTCAACAAGAGAGTGTTTTGTTTGTCTTGTACAAAGCCCAAGATTGAGGCTGAAAAGGACTGATTCAACAAGAGAGTGTTTTTTAGGCTAACTCTACTGAGGGAAATCATTATACAAAGCCTAAGAGGAGGCTGAAAAGGTTGACTCAACAAGAGAGTGTTTTTTAGGTGATTGACTCAACAAGAGAGTGCTGAAACATGATTGACTCAACAAGAGAGTGCTGAAAGGTGATGAGAAAGAATCATTATACAAATCCTAAGAGGAGGCTGGCTGAGGAATTTCTTATACAAAGCCTAAGAGGAGGCTATCTTCTGCTGAGGATTATTGATATCCAGAGGCAGGTCCAAAGATGGGAATCAACTCTTGCTGAGGATTACAGAAGAGTTGAGGTATCATATGCCTTGAGGTTCTGATTTGGGATAGTGTTATACTGGTGATAAACTGACCCTTAGCTGGGGAAGTTTAGGACGAAAGATTGAGTTTTAGAACCTATGGGGGTTTTAACTCTACTAGAGATTGATCAAATGACCAGGGTTTCTCCCGTGTTTGTAGGGAGCTTGAAGATTTCTTTTGAGATCCAAGAAGAGATTAGACTGTCCAAGTCTACTAGTATGACAGAGTTTATCTTTGTATGATGCCCAAGAGGAGGCTGGTGTTTTACGGGATGAGAATCAACCCTAAATCCTAAATTGGTCTGAGGTTTTGACTCTTTAGAAAGACTGCTCTAACAAAGGATGACTAAGTTCTGTCCTATACCTTTAAGAGGTCTCGGGTCCTTGTACTAAGCCCAAGAGAAGGCATGAGAACTTCTAAGAAGCCGGAGGGTCCTTGTACCAAGCCCAAGAGGAGGCGGGGATGCTTTTAGGAAGCCTGTGGGTCCAAACTTAAGAAAAGTTCAAGAAAGGTTTCACCGAGAATTAATCCTTTAGTGACCAGTTCTAGGGTTTGAAGAAATTCAAGAGAGGTTTTACCGGGAATTAATCCTCTCTGAGGGAAGTGTATTTCTTTGACAATTTTCTAATAGTGACAGTCTGAGAAAAGTTTCACCAATAATAATGCCTTTCTCTTTGTTCCATATTGTATAAGCCCAAGAGGAGGCAAAACTGTATCTGGAAATTCCTATGGGGAACTAGTTTTGATTGTGTTGAAAGAGTGACCACTGGCTTTATCTAATCCTAGACCTAATTGCCGGGGAAAACTCTAAGCAGATATATACAAGCATATATGTACAAATGAAATATATACAGGTATGTAAAAGAAGGTAGGAGGACTTACAGGTGAGCAAGCTTCCAGCACAAACAAATACACACACACACACACATACACACACACACACACACACACACACACACACACACACACACATATATATATATATATCCGTGTGTGTGTGTATGTGCAAGTATGTAAAAGAAAGTTGTTTAAAACTTACAGGTGAGCAAGCTTCCATTGTAACAGCTGTATGGTTAGTTGTTCAAGAAATTAAAGAAAATTTTGATAACAACTATGAGTTTGAACCTAAATCAAAAGGGAAAGTTGTTTTGAAAATATTGGGGCTTATACTCAAGGAGAGGCCCAAAGTATTGTTTTTGTACAAGAGATGGGGCTTACAACTCAAGGAGAGGCCCAAAGAATTGTTTATTTACAAATGGATGGGTCTTACAACCCAAGGAGAGGCCCAAGAGTTTATTTTATGTACAAAGGGGGGTTGGGTCTTACATTCTATTAGAGGCCCAAAAGTGTTTGAAAAAAGAAAAGAAAGGACTTACAACACAAGGGTAGGCCCATAGAAAGACAGTGATTGCACCGTTATGCTGAAAATTGTATCGGGACTTATACAATGACTGAGGCCCAAAAAGGTTTATTTACAAGAGGGTTGGGTCTTACACTTTTTCAAGAGGCCCAAAAGTGTTTTTGAAATGTTTGAAAAAGATCAAAATCAAAGAAACCCTAATTTCATTTCTAAAAGTAATTTTTCAAAGAAAATTAATTAAAAAATGATAAAAACACCAAATAAGTTTAAATAAACCACTTGTGATTTTTGGTTAAGGTTTGAAAAATGATGTTTTAATCACAAGATGACTTAAAACTCATTTGGTTTTGAAAAGATCAAGAGAAAAGAAATATTTTCAAATGTTAAAAAAAAGAAATAAAATAAGTTCTTTATGAAAATATTAAATATATAAATAAATAATATATTTATGTGAGATTTTTATAAAATAAAATATTTTATCATTTTTATGAATTTTCAGAAAAAGAATCAATCAAAGGTGATAAAAAAATGAGTGGGAAATTAATTTTTGAAGTTATTAAAAAGATGGTGAAAAAGTGAAAAGAAAACTAGTGGTAAAAAAATTAGAAATGATCCCCCCAAGGCTTGAACTCACGCCCTTGGGGTGGGGAGTTTAAAATTCTACCATCTGAGCCATGTGCGTGGGCTGAAAGAGGATGGCAACAATGAATAATATGTCATAAATCCTTTTGAAAATAGTTTAAATAAAAACCAAAAGGTCTGGGGCGAGGGGGATTCGAACCCCAGACCTCTCGCTCGCTACACACACACACACAAATACTAGTGTTTCCACTAGGGCGCAATGCTAATTCAAACATAATATGACAAGTATATAATATATATTAAAACTAGTTGATTTTCTGAAGAATGGCACCATGGCCATCATCTTCCTTGGGCAAGCTACGTGAAGCCTCCTATCTCACTCATTTCTCAACCATTTCACACGATCCAAATATAAAAATCGTGCATTTTTAAACAAGGAACACAATGGCAATATTTAATTTTAATTAAGTTAAGTGAATCAAAAGATAACAACTTGAAATCAGATGAACCCTAAAATTTGCAAGAGCTTAATGAAATCCTATACACGAACTATAAACATCAATTGATTAAGGGTAAATGATCTACAAACATTCAGAAACACAATGGTAATTGGAAAATATGTTTATGATGCATAATTCATTGAGTTTGAAAGTTTGAGGCTTACCTCTGCAAGTGAGAATCAAATTCTGGTTTGGAGGTGTTACATATATGTTCTAATGATCTGGACAGCTTCCTTAGGTGCCAAGGAGTGTGTTTGAATGCTTAGAGTGGATTGAAATGAGTTGGAACTGGATGTGGCACCTCAACTGCAACTTTGTCAAGAACTTGAGCAATTGGCTGGTGATTTTGTGAATTTGATGTTCCAGATATTGTTTTAGTGTTTGGATCACCTACATATGATGTTTATGAGGTGTTGGTATGATTGGTTTGGTTTGAATCACTCTCAATCTCAAAACCCGATAGTGACTTGAGTTAGAAGGCAAATTTGGAGTGAAAGAGAGATTTTGCGTAAAGCATCAGTTTGGGTGCTTTGGTGTACTCAAACTGATCGCAAATGAGGTCTATTTATAGTAGAGCAAGTTTGTTTTAGCTGCAATAGTGAATGGCAACTGAGCAGGTCTGTGGCAAATGTTGATCCAATGGAATCTCAAGTCTCCTCTAGCCTTTGACTTGAGGTTAGAGCATAGACTATGAGTCTTCTGTGGCAGGGATAAGGCTTGACTGAACTTGGATAACATTGTCTTGATGAATGCCACGTCTATGCATCAGTTAAATGCTTGGAAACAAAATTGACCATTTGAAGCATCTTGAATTTTAGGGGTGTCATGCCTAAACACAGATCCATGGACTTGTGAGGCTTTTGGGTCAGTGTTTGTCCCTTGGTTGTTCCCCCTTGAGGTGTGCAGATGGATAACCATGCTTGCCATTGCACAAAAACAAGAAATTCAACCAAGGACCTATAATCTGATTTGTGAAAAATCAGTTTTGGAGGTCGACTTCCCAAGAATGTATCTCTTAGCTCAAGTTGAATTAGAATGACTTCTTGTACTTTTTGAAAAGCTTGAATGATGTACTAAAACATTGAGGTTTAGGGTTTCCATTGATTTATCTTGGATTAGTGTGAAAAATACCTTGGAAGTTTGATGTTTCATGCTGAAATTACAAGGCAGAATTTTCACTAAGTGTTTTTGACATATTTTGGTTTTTTCACCACTTTGATCAACTCCTAACTAAAAATCCATGAAGAATTGGAGTTTTATGTAGTTGAAGCTTTTGTAGAGGGTGGAAAGACCTACAAATCAGCCTTTGGATCACCTAAAATGGCTGCTTGGATCAAAAGTTATGATCCTTGAAAGTTGGCACCAAAACCATCTAAATTTAGTAACTTAGAAAAATTTTCAATTTTTCAAGATTACCCCTTTTACAAGTTATATTGGTTTCTTGATCAATTCTTGTTCAAATGACATTATAATTCATATTTTATGAAAATATGAGTCATAAGGATCATTTTTGCCAAAAAAGTCATGTTTTGACTTTTGGCTCCGGAGCGGTTCGGCGCGTAAAAATCCTAATTCCCGACTTTTGGGGAATGCATCCCCTGAGGGTAATTTAGCTTTGCAAATGGATTCTTAGGGTTATTTTGAGCATGTTGAGTCACATGTTGAAGTATTGGCTCATCCTCTTGTGAAAATCTCACTCTGGAGGTCCCATTCGTCCAAAACCCTAATTTGGCGACATCGGGTGTTTCGAGGCTCAAAACACTTGGAATATGGCAACTTTTGTGCTTGATTTTTTGATGTGAGGGTCCTCTGGATCCTTTGTGGATGTTTTAAGAGGTTAGACAAGTTGACGATCATGTCATTTCTTGATTGATCTTTTGTCTAAATGTTCAAGGAGGGCTCAAAACCCTAATTCTTGATTGTGGTGGGTGCTCAACTATCTTTGGGAGATTGATGAGGCATGAAGGTACATCCATATTGTGGTGATGATTTTCACAATGATGGGAAATCTCGGTGGTCAAAATTTGGGGTATGGCACATATAACAACCAATATAGTAAGTTTTAAGTTCAACACAAAGCAACTATTGACCATAAACCGATTTCTCCAATCTATAAACCGATAGATGAATAATTTAGGTCAAGTTTTACAAAATCTATGTCTAGAGTTTTACAAAACAATAATGGATCATTAAGAACAAAAATATTCATCATATATTAATCAACACTTGTTCACATACAAGGCCAATCAAAAGAAATATGTACAAGCAAATGGTAGACTACCTCTACCTTTGATAGAAAAGAAATTAGCTACCCATAACCATGGTAGCTTGCTTTACAAGTTTTGGAAGAAGATGAATGAGCATCCACGTCGAAGAATCGAACTCGGATGCGAATCCAGCTTCTATTTGCAAAATATCACCTTTTGGTGAAGAATGTGAGAAAATGAAGTTATTGTGTGTAAAAATGGGTTATGATCCCCAAAAATAGTGAAAAGTACTTATATAGTACTTTTAGAATCTGTCACGTTTGCACTGCAAACCGTTTCTTCGCCCAACGAACACCTTTTTAGGCACCTGAAATGCCTTAGAACAGTTAATTCGCCCCTGAGAAATATCTGAAGTTCGCTGTGTGAGCAATTCTTGGCATTGCGAACTACCTCGCTACAAGTTCACACATCAAACTTACGGTCCTTTAGCTACTGACTTCGGTATGGGATGGTTTTGCTGGCCCTTCGCTTAAACTTCGCAACAGCGAACATTTGCTGCTTGTTCACCCAGCGAACTTATTTCCCTTTTCTTACTGCCATCTTTCTGAGATGGTTCGTTGGGACTTCACCATGAGTTCGCACAACGAACATTCACTGGCACTCCTTGCTGACTGTTCGCACAGCGAACATGCGGAAATACTTCTCTTCCTTTGGCTTCCTTGCTCAATTGCTTGTTTCTTACGCTTTGATGTTTTTATGCCTAATTTCTGCACAATAACACACAAATCAAATTAAGCAAAGGTATTTTCATAATATTGAAGAATAGCATGATATCATGGAGTAAATCCAACAAAACAACACAAAAGAGTTGAAAAATGCCAATAATTAATGATCAATTTAAAGCAAGTTTGGCATTCAACAACACCATAGTCTGACTTCGATCATCTAGTTTCTTCCTCAATTGTTCAGGTACATGCCTGAAGCACATTGATCCAAACACTATAGGATGACTAACATTCGACTTCACACGTGTCCAAGCCTTATAAGGAGTCTTCTCGACCATTTTCTTGGTTGGACATCTATTTAGTATGTATATTGTTGCTGAAGCTGCTTCAGCCCAAAATATCTTTGGCATATCTTTAGCTTTCAACATGCTCCTAGTCATGTTCAGTATACTTCGATTCTTCCTCTCAGCTATGCTCCTTGCAAAATCTATTAAATTCTTGAAAGGTGTATTCACCACCACCACCAGTTCTCAATTTCTTCAACTTGCATCCACTTTGCTTTTCGACATACAATTTGAACTTTTTGAACTGTGTGAATACCTCACTATTTCTTTCAATAAGATAAATCCACATATATCTAGTGAATTCATCTATAAAGGTTAAGAAGCAGTAGTTACCTCCACTCGACATCACCTCAAATAGTCCATACACATTTGAGTGAACTAACTCTAGCTTTTCCTTCGACCTCATTGGCAAGTCATGCTTGAATGATTTTCTAGCCTACTTTGCTTTGCAACATTCCTCACACATCTGACTTGGTAATTTTACCCGAGGTAAGTCATCAACCATTTTCTTCTGGTTGATCATACCTAAACTTCTGAAGTTTAGATGTCCATACCTATGAGGCCATAGCCAATTTTTGTCTTCTTCTGTAGTCGAAGCAAGACACTTATGATCAACTAGGTTGATCTCTACTTTGAAGCTTCCGTTGTCTGCCAAGGGTGCCTTCAGAATCAACCTACCATCATTATGATACACTTTCATATGATTTTTTCTATCTTCATGTTGACCATTTTGCAAGTAATTAACCTATGCTTATCAAGCTATTTCTCATCAATGGTATATACAACATATCAGTGATGCTGGATTTTCGACCATCCTTCATGACAAGAGAAATATCTTATTTTCCACTTGATGTGATGTGTCTACCATCCGCAAACATTATCACTTTCTGGACTGATTCATCTAGCTTGGTGAACCAAGTTTTATTGCCAGTCATGTGGTTACTGTATCCTGAATCCAAGTATCACATCTCGGTTTGCTTAGTGTTTGACTAAGTGTTGGCCATGAGTAGCACATCATCATAATCACTATCTTTAGCATGTGCATATTTCACTTCATCACTATCTTTCACTCGTGCTTCCTTCTTTCTTCAACAGTCTCGAGCATAGTGACCAAATCCTTGACAGTTGTAACACTGCACCTCCTTCATGTCAACTTTCTTCCTAAAATACTTGTTATCCATGCCTTTATTTATCAAACTAGAGTGATTATTCAAGTTCTTGTTTGATTTCTCATCATTAGCAAGATTCTTTCCCTTATCTTTTCCAGATTTCTTGATGAATCTTGCTTGTAGTGCTTATTCAGCCACCTTCTCCCTTTCTGAGTTTCTATGCTTCAACCTCATCTCATTAGTCTCTAATGATGCTTGAAGTTCTTCTAACTTCATATCATCTAGGTTATTGGACTCTTCAATTGAAACTACAATGTAATCAAACTTCACAGTCAGAGATCTCAATACCTTTTCAATCTTCTGCAAATCATTGATTAATTCATGACATGACCTCACCTGGTTCGTTAGCAACACAACACGTGAAAGATATTCTGACACTGATTGATATTTCTTCATCTGAGTCATCTCGAATTGCTTTTTCAACGTCTGAAACTTCACCCTTTTCAATTTTTCATCTTCCCTGTACAAGTTTTTAAACTTGTCCCACACTCCTTTCACTGTTTCTTCTTCAATAATCTTTTCAAACACATTAGAATCCACACACTGGTGAATCAAGAACAAACTTTTTCCATCTTTCTTTATTCATTCCTTGTGCGTAGCTCATTAAACATCATCTACATTCACTTCCAGTGTCGTTACTCCATCATTCACTATTTTAGACATATCTTGAAATCTCAAGATGACCTTCATCTGCGCAACCCACAGTTCATAGTTCTCCCATTTGAAAACCGGTAGATTCGCTGAAAATTGCGTTGATGTTTTTGTTTTGTTTTCCATTACAAATTCTCTATGAATCGCAACTGGGCTCCTTGATACCAATTTGTTGGAACAAATGTTTTCAAGAAAGATGAAAGACTCAGAAGAAGAAGAAGAGAGAAAAGAGAGAAAACTATAAAATGAATTATGAAATTAGGATTGAGTGAAGTTTTATGTTTACATCATACAAGACCCTTTATATAGGCAACTAAAGCCCATTCCCAAACTATAGAAACTAACGCAAGCCCATAACGTAGAAATGTAAAATACAAAATCACAAGTTACACTTCGACACTATTATATGTTGTATTCAACTCTGTCGAATACAGTTGACTAATATAACTTCGACTAGCTGCTTTGACCCAGTTGAATGCTAGCTCTTGATCAGAACATTGAATTACAACATCTAACATGTTTTATACCAAATTTTTCATTTAAAACGTGCATTTTTGAAATGTCTAGTAAAAATTCATATTTCTCGTGCATTTTTACAGGATATTTTGAAAAATTCGATAAAAATGAATATAAGCATACAAAATATTTCAAAATATCTGGTAGAAGAAAATGTTAAGCTAATAACCAAATTTTTTGAAAGATCTGGGAAAGTCATGTTGATTTCTGGATTTTTTTTAAAATTTGGTAGTTCATATTTCTTTATTTTTTTTTGCAATGAGGACTAGAGAAAAGGACATCACGATTGCTTTTAGGCATATTGGCAGAGATGCAGAGAGGTCTCATGTGAGAGTAAATGACATTGAGGATTCACATATCCAGGCGGGGAGAATAGCCTTGACCGTTTCTCACAAGAGGAGGATGGATGAGAAGGCACGCACACCCTTCACTATGTGGCATAAAGGAGGTAGAGGTGATGGATATGCCAGAGATCTTGTTGATGAGCCCGATTTTGTGGTTGTTGATGATGTCAATAAAGAAGCTCTAGAGGTGGAAGGTCAAATGACAGGCAGGTGGTGGCTGAGACAGAGGTGACCCATCATACTGAGATGAATGCTCATGTTGAGACGATGGAGGTTACTACTTTGGATGATATGGAGGTGACTCTTCAGACTTATACGAATGTGAGTGCTTCAGGTGATATAAAATTGACTATTTTGGCTTCAATTAAGCCGTTTGTACACACTGATTGAGGGTTTTATAGAGGGCCTAGTGACTATACCATTCTCAATGGATATCGCTCACGTGACATTGCGATTATGGCAGGGAAAGGTATTTATATGTTATTTTAAACATGTTTTAATTTATTATTGATATGTTGAAAACAATTAATTCTTTTTACTTTATTTGTTATAGAACCGCTTACCGGTGAAGGTGCCCATCTACGAGGCAAAGCTGAAGAAGTCTTATATGTCCAGATGCCTCCAGAGGTCAAGGAGGTTGTCGATGATTAGAGCCTCCTTTCATTAGCGGGGTGTTCGCCGACCATGCTCGACGCTCTACTATTGTAAGCTTTTGTTAAGTGATGGCATAAGGAGACATATTCCTTTAATATTCTATTTGGTGAGATGAAGATTACTTTGGATGTTGTCTCCTCCCTGCTCCATCTCCCCCTTCCAGGTAGTTTCTTTATCGCTCCTCTCATTAACCAGAACTTGCACGTATTACTGCTACACATGACTTGAGGGTTACTAAGGCACTTGTGAGAGAGGAGTTTAAGGTTAATAAGGGTGCTCACTTTTTCTTATCTTGGCTTTGGGATATGTATATGGAGCTAGTGAGGGCAGTCTATGTCGTATTAATTTAGTTCTATTTATGACACGTATTGATTTGCCTATGTTCTTTTGAAATGTTTGGTATACAAGCATTTCCAATCCATTTATGATACCACATGGGTCAGTCCTACAAGTGCTGACTCCATATGGGCCAAGAGATGGAAGGCCAGACATTCACACCCAGGCGCTCTTCTGGAGTATAGGAAGAGGATCGATGTGCTGGCCTTATATAATGTCATCTAGACACCATACACAGACTATAGTCTGCATCAAGAATTTGATGACACTTCCCTTTTTTCTGGTTATTTGTGATGGGAGACCTTAGTGGCTAAACACTTACCCTTAAAGGTGTCTCCGCTAGTTTGGGTATGTCCAGAACATCCCACGACCAGTTCCTACTGTGCCAATTGAGGGAATTGATAGATGATTTGTGTCTAACATCGTCAGTTGTGCTTGTGCTATTACAGATCATGCAGCGGAGGTTCAACTATCTGGGAACTATGTAGATGGTTACTTAGAGTGGTACGTTACTGTATCACACTCTCACTTCATCCCATATATTGAGCATGTAGGTGATACTAGACCTTTCGATGTTGGGGGACCTTCATATGACGTGCCACCTCCTCCACCTGGTGTGGATGACTAGTAACATTTGTATATGATAACATTGATTAGAGATAAACTCATGGGTTTGGTAAATCCAGATGGAGCAGTTTATACTTTGGCATCACAAATAACACACATAGCCCATGAGGGACCTATGTAGATTTTATTATTTTTGTATTATTCATATATTATTTGTATATTACTGACATTTTAACTCAACAATTTATTATATATCATTTTATCGCTTTCATTATTGCAAGATTAACATTACTTAACTCATGACGATTAACATAACTTAAAACAGATAATTACATAACTTAACAAAACAATAATAAATAACAAAACTTAGACACTATTAGATGATTCTGAACGTTTCAACATCTTGATTATATCATCAACAAATCAAGCAATTATTGCATCAAACTCAACTGGTACCTTTGTTATATTTCACTTTTCCTTCAGTATCAATCCATGGTGCACAAAACTCAATATTACCCACCTTTCTATTCTCAGTATTGGATAATAGATTATCCAATAAGGACCTCATAACACCGAGACTGGTGCTGTCCTCGTGGAGCCGAAAATCAAGAGGAGGTTTCACGCCGTTGAAGGAGACAACTGCGATAAACGAATATGATGGGTCATCGTGAGGGGGAGGCATTCACATTGGGTCAAACACTCACCTAAAGGTCAAAGACTCACCCAAACAAGTGAGAGAGACACCACATATTCACCCAAAACCTTAAGGTGATAGGTATATGAGTCCTCTTACTTATAAAGTGCCCAACCTCCATTTTTCTAACCAATGTGGGACTTAGAAATCACACTTGTTTCTCAACACAACTCACACTTATTTCTCAACTATCTCCCCCTCAAGTGTGAGTCCATCTAATATGATCTTCCTCAAGGGAAAGCTCTTTCATCCACATGTTTATACCATCGTTGAAAGGCACCCTTATCTCATTAGGGGCACTTCAATGGAACACGCCGCCTGACCACCATGTCCGGAAGACTTTTGACACAAGGAGTCGGTCCCTTACTCGAACCACGACTCTGATGGGTCATCATGAAGGGGTAGCATTCACATTGGGTCAAACACTCACCTAAATGTCAAAGACTCGTCCAAACAAGTGAGAAAGACACCACATATTCACCAAAAACCTTAAAGTGATAGGTGTATGGTTCATCTTACTTATAAAGTGCTCAACCTCAAGTTTTCTAAGCAATGTGGGACTTAGAACTCACATTTGTTTCTCAATAGAACTCACATTTGTTTCTCAACATCTTAATTATATCGTCAATAAATCAAGCAATTATCGCATCAAACTCAACTAGTACCTTTGATGTATTTCACTTTTCCTTCAGTATCAATCCATTGTGCACAAAACTTGATATTACTCACCTTCCCGTTCTTAGTACTGGATGACAAATTATCCAATAAAGATCTCAGAATAGCAAAATTGGCAGTGTCCTCGGAGAGCCGAAAATCAAGAGGATGTTTCACGCCGTTGAATGACACAACTACGATAAATTAATATTGAGACATTCTAAAATATTTTTTTTTAATAACACATGACCACTATTTATACAAATTTGAATTTATTATGAACCACACACAACTGTTTATATAATCCCAGTTGTACAAAATTATCGACAAAATCTCAACCGTAAAAATTTAAACCACCGAATAATACTCTCTTTCTCATGAATTGAATGTATTTATTTTAAAAGTGTTCTTTGATATAAATAAATGAAAAAACAATAATAGTTAAGATGAGAGAGTAATATAAGAGACATAGAGAGAAAATCATGATGACTGAGTTACTAAATCCATTTCCATCAAAACACTCCCAAATGCAAAAATATTTAATACTAATTCTTCTTTTTCAACTAATAAATAGCACATGAAATTTGTAGAGTATGCAATTATGCATGTTAATAATGTTATAGACTTCTAAACTACTACATTCCTTTAACAAAATACAACTAAAGCCACTATCTTATTATTTGTATGAGTCAACTACTCTCAATCTTTATATAATAATAAAGAAATAAAATAAAGAGAAATGTTTTTAAGCTGCACGGGTGAGATAAGTGATAGAAGTGTATGTTTACTCTTACTTTTGGAGCAATTAAAATTGATTTTTGAGGTATATTTAATATATTTGGTTGCTAATGAGTAGATTAATTATGCCTTTTTAGAATTGATTTTATTTGAGATTAAAATGTATAACTTTAAATATAATTATTTATACTGCAATTTACTATTTAATTCATTTTTATAGAAAAATATCGAAACATAAATCATTTAAGTTTAAATTCACTTTTAAACAAATTAATTTATATAATCAATTTTTTCAAAATCAAATTTTTTCCCATATCTAATATCTAACTATTAAAAACTTACCCCGCTGATTATTCAATTTACCCTTCTGTTTAAATTCTTAATTACACTTAACAAAAAGGGTATTAAGGACTTTAGACATTGTTGCTGCAATATTAGCCATTTGACAATAAATATTGCTGATGTGGCATGCTCTTATTTTTTTGGTTTTATTTTTCAATTAAAAAGTTGGAAATAAACTCTTGGATGCTGTAGAGTCATGGTATTTTTTCACGCATAAAATAAGAAATTGGAAAACAAAAGGAATATGTAGAGTCATGGTTTTCCAATAAGTACATTGGGTATTGAATAAGCAATTTAAAAGTTGAAATTATTCATTACCAATGTATTATAGGTTACCTATGCAATGATATTAAGGAATGGCTATCCAATATCAATATCTTAACTCTCCCAATCTTATTCTGCATTTCTTCTTTCTTCTCCACTCACCGTCGCCGCACATTCCATACCTCTGCCACCACAAGTTTCGATATCCTACATTATTTTCCTTTGCAGATGCTTTTGAAGAGAACGCACAAGACTCGTCGATATTCAAGGTTTTGTCTTCCTTCTTCGCTCTCTGCATAATTTCTAGGTTTTTACATTCCATTTTTATACTCTTTCGTTGCAACAATTTTTTCAATGCATGTCGTTTGCATTTGCATTTTGCCTCTTTCACTCTTATTGTAAACTATTATTCTGTTAATTTTCATTTCAGGGACTCTGAGTTTCTTGGTATGATTTTGAAATTTATTATTGCAGATTCTTTTTTTGTGAGGGTTTTTTATGTTCAGCATTGTATTGTTTGTTTAATGTGGTGATTTGAACTGTGATTATGTTAAATTGGATTTGATTTGGTTTTTATTAGGGAGAAATTTTAAGTGGTTGTGTTTTAAATTGGAGTTATATGATGTTCAATTTGATGATATGTGTATTGCTAATAATATCTGTCTGTTTAAATTATTGATCGGAGGAACTTGAAACCTGAGATTCAAGAGATGTTTTGTGAGTACTTGAATACAAGGGGAGTAAATAACGAACTCTCTATATTTTGACACGAGTACATGATGAACAAGGATAGAATTGAACTTCTAAGGTGGATGGATCGTCTCAAATCTTTTGTGGAAAAATAGACTGGTAAATTTGGCAACAAAAAACTGATGTAAACACCAAGTTTTGCCATTGTAGGAATTAGTTTCTCTAATAGAATCCTATTTGTTTTGTATTATTAACCTTAATTTATTTATATGATTGCAATGTTCCTTAAGAATGTTAAGCATTGGTTACTTCCTCATTAGATTCCTGCGCAGAAATTTCCCTACGACGAAGCTCCTGAATTGTTGAAAGACTGTTGGGAGCTCAATCCAGCTTCAATTCCTGTGGATTTACTAACTATTGGTGGAATAGGTACTTGAGGTTAGGAAATCATTTTTGTTTTGTGATGAGACTTTGACTGCTGATCTCTCTTCAGTTCTTTCACTTTTTAAATTAATGAATTGAAGAAACTTTTGTCTATTGGAAAATTATTTGAGGAAACAAACTGATTTGTATATCTTGACAAAGTTGAATTTGCTGATTTAGGAAATGTACATGAGTTGCTATTGCAATTCATATATTTATGCGCAATTAGCTATGCTATATCTTTGTTTGGTGTCCATGCAACGCGGACAGTGATTAAAAAGATATGAACCTATGAATACCTATGAATTAGTGTTATCGATCCCAGATAGCACTGACTATTTAAATTACAAGACTTTATATTTTTAATTTCATATGCAAAATCTTAACAACTTGTTGTGACTGATCATTGAGAGGATGGAATATGACACCATAAGTGAATCAATGTGAGAGAAGCCCAAACGTTGTTATGATATTTACTGAATTGCGTTATATGACTTGGAATTATACTGCTCTTGCTACAGCAGTTGGATTTCGGGAAGGATTTGGAGGAGTGCTTTTCGCTACTGCATTAGTTCTAGCTATCAGTGTATGATTTTTTTTTTTTTGCAATTTCTACAGATTTTTTATGTATTCTTTTGTTTTGTATGTGTTTGATTTAAATTGTTCCGATGTGTTCCTATAGTCGAGTTTTTTTTACAGTTGAGAGATGTAGCAGCTTCCAATATGTATTTTTTGCATGCACCTTTCTTAGTCGTGTGTATGCTAGTATGTGATGTCATCATCTTAGGCCAAATTGCAGCTTGCAGGGAGCTATTGTTTGGGTCTGGTGTGTCTGCTAATATCTGCTTCGAAGGACTTTTTTGTGTTGCTGTTAGGTGCTGCCAAGAATAATTGGTTTATTGCAAATCCTGGAGGATAATGAGATTGAGAGGTTTCAACGGATAAAAAAGAAGTTGTTGATATGATTAAGATGCAAGCCCCAACTTTGGAATCCAAGGTTCATTGGGCGTAAAAAAAGATAAATTTTTATTATGATTTTCAAGGTTTTTGCTTTCCATGTTCTACTTATGTTATGTTCTTTTGTAGTGGAATCCATTTAGTTAATTACAATCACAATAGTTTACAAGACACAGGAAATTAAGACACGAGGAACTCTTTTGTCATGATTTAATGGTACAGGGTATAGAAGGAGATTTTGATGTTGTTTGTTTGTTTGTTTCTTTTATCATGATTTTGGTTTATTCATTGTTGATGTTTGGCCATTGTAATGAAAAAAATGGAAGATGAAACTCTACTTATTCTCAGGTTGAATCACACAAAACAGTATGGTATGGCAAAAGTAATGTGTATGAATAAATTACCTGCAAATAGCAGCACCTAGGTGAAAAATCGTGAGCTGTGAAATAAAGAAAGAGCCTAATTGATGTATTTACAGTGGTGTTAAAAATTGCAATAGGGTAAAACAATTTTTTTTACTATTATTGGGTTATTAAGATTTTGTATTTAAATTAAGCTATTTCTTCTTAAATATAATAAATTTTGATACTTTTTCATTAATATTTGGAATAACTATTGATTATATCGAAAAATAGATTATCAAGAGTTGATGATTGAATTTCCAATTATCCTTTTAAATATTTAAGGAATACAAATAGCGGAACTTTAGTTTTTTTTTTTATCAATTAGTTTTAAAATCTATATTTTAATAATTAGATATAAAATTTATCTTTTTAAAATATGAGTTTTCGATTTAAAATTGATTGTATTGTATCTTTATAAACATTATGTTTAAAAAACAATTTTTTGAATTGCATTTGAGTGTATTGTATCTATAAATATGAATAATACAAATTATAATGTTTTTTCCAATATTAAATTTTGATAGGATTTGACATTACCAATAATAAATTTATGTTAATAAAAAAATACTTTGGAAGATTCAAAGTTACAAATTTAAATCACTAATTCAAAAGAGGTTTGTTCTAGACTAGGTCGGTGCCTGCCCATCCGTCGGGCAGGCCCAACCCAACATCATGCTAAGCGGCCCATTAAGGCCCAATTCATCTCCTCGTCGGGCACACCCAATGACATTATCCGTCGAGCAGATACTGCACGTACCGAGGAGGATTCACACCTTTCCCCCCACGTACTCCACGTGCTCCCCCCGCGGGGACACGTCATCAGGTGACTACCCACCTCCAAAAGAGTTGGTCTGCCCACTTTCTAGAGATCTCGGGACAGTTACTCCAGGGCGAAGACCACGTGCTGGTCTTCCCTACGCCACGTAAGCCCTGACAGTTATCTGCATTGGGCCTAGCAATCCAACCCAGTGTAGACAACCGTTGGCCCAGCGCTGGGGGCACAATATAAATACCCTCTCTCACGAGAGGGTCAGGTATTATATCCTATTCTCTCACTCTCACTTTCTGTACTTGCTTACTCCCTTCCTGGCTTTGCCATCGGAGTACCTTGCAGGTACACCCCCCACCGTCTCATCACCACCGGAGTAGCAGAGCTCACGGCGTTTACTGGCCACTAATCTCCTTTCCGATCAGGAACGATCAGTGGCACCGTCTGTGGGAAACCTTTGCTTCCCCGTTTTCTCCTCGTAAAACCAAAGCAACTTCCATTTTCTGACAACCATGGCCAACACCCAACCTGAGGCCAAGACTCCGGACACCGCCTTCACGCAGTTCAACAACAGAGACGACCACGAGGACAACATGGTCGTCAACGTTGAAGAAGGCGACGAGAGGGATGGGCGTACCGCCTCCCACTCCTCCGACGACGCGACATACAACGCCTCCTAACATGACAGCACCCCAACTGTCTACCATCCTGTCCCTGCGCCACCAAATACTCACCCGAACACGGTGGCCCTGTTTGCACTGGTCAATCAGATCAACATGCTGATCTCCCAGCAGAACTTGCATATTGAAACGCTCGAAGGGGGCTACAACGACGCTCTCCCCCGCGGAGACATCGTCGCCCCACCTCTCACAGTCCTTCTCCTCCCCCGCGGAAGACAGAACAAGTCGACTCTCGGAGCCCTTCCCCCTAACCTGCGGGACGCCGCCCGCGCCTAGAGCGACCCCAGCCTGTGGTCGCCCAGAAGCACAATCGCTCCCCTCCCCGGAAGGAACAAAAACGCTCCCCTGTCCAAAAGAGGAGCAAAGCTGACGGCAAAAAACCGAAGAGTCGCCCAAGGAGTCCCTCTTGACGACACAGGCGTGGCGATCACTCCCCTTCGCAGTCACCAGTTAGGAGTGACGAAGATGACCAGCGTACCCCCTTGTCCAAAGAGATTATGGATACGCCCATACCCGTCGGGATGGAGAAGCCCCCACCTCTGGGGACGTAGGACTGTACTGTTGACCTGGACGACCACGTCGAGAGCTTCGAGGCTATGCTCGACTATAGGAATGTCCGGGGAGCTATAAATTGCAGGCTCTTCTCGACCACCCTTCGAAAAAGTGCCATGGCATGCTAAAAAAGCCTTGCACCAGAGTCCATCACTGCTTGGAAGCAACTGAAGAGGCAGTTCCCCAGGAATTTTACTGCCTCTCGACGCCACCCGAAGACGGTGGCCTCCCTGGAAGCCATTCTCCAAGGGAGAGACGAATCTCTCCAAGATTACATCGAGAGGTTCAACTGGGAAGCTGTCGAGGTAGACACTATCGACGACATGAAGAAGTTCCTAATCGAGCGAGAATTACGACCTCGCACAGAGTTTTCCAAGGATGTGGGCATCCAGAAGCCCCAAAACCTGGAAGAGCTCCTCTACAAGGCCTAAGCATACATTCAGTACGAGGAGACTGAGGCTGCCCACTGTGCCCGCGACTCACAGCACCAAGAAGGCCCTCGAAGCTCCAGGCAAGAAGACTCTACCGCTCCTCAACGAGGGGGTGATAGAAGAAGTGAAGACCGTCCCAGGGACTCTCGCGAGTCGAGAGGTCTAGCTGGCCGATTCACGGAGTACACACCACTCACTGCTCCCCGCGAGTGAATTCCGAAGCCGACACCCCCCAAAGGCAACGTTGACAAGTCTAAATACTGCAGGTTCCATAGGAGCCATAGGCATGTCACTGAGGACTGCATCCACCTCAAGGATGCGATAGAAATCTTGATCAAAGAGGGGCACCTCAAGCAGTATACGAGAAGAAATGACCCCCCAGACAGGATGCCCGGGAAACACAAAAGGTCGAGGAGACGAAGTCTGCGAGCTCGGCACAGACTGTGACCGCTCTCACCCCTAGCCCGTGGGAGAGTCTTCCGCCCAAGGACCCTGTGACCGATCGCAGCTCATGGAAAAGTTTCCCCATGACAATGGTTATATCCGACGGGGGCTTCAACAAGGTCTCCGTCGGGTCAATCAAGCGGAAGTTCGATGAGCTGAAGTCTGCGAGCTCGGCACAGACTGCCACCTTTGAGAAGGTGCAAGGGAAATCGAACCCCATCACCTTCTACCTCGAGGAGCTGCCAGGTGACGCGCCCAACTCCACCATCCCTCTCCTGATCCGGGCGCAGATGACAAACTTTGACATTCGCAGAATCCTGGTCGACCAAGGGAGTTCTGTGGACATGATGTACGCCCACCTCTTCGAGGCCCTCCATCTCGGTGAAAGACATCTGACCCCATACGTAGGCTCAGATCTACAGGGTTTCAACAGCACGACCACCAGGCCATAGGGTTATGTCGAGCTGATTATCACCTTCGGGAGTGAGGACACTGCCCGACAAGTCAAGACCTGCTTCCTAGTAGTGGACTGTCCTTCCCTGTACCAGTGCATCCTGAGGAGGACAACTCTGGCCGAGCTCACAACGGTACCATCTACAGTACATCTGAAGATGAATTACTACACCACCCGAGGTCGGGTCGTCACCATCCACGGGGATATCGAAGCTGTAAGGAGGTGCTTCGAAGCTGTAACCAAGGGCCTGAGCTCGATCAACGTCATGCCCAAGAATGGAGAGAAGTCAACCCCTGACGCATTGCAGAAGCCATTCCCGCACGTCAACGCGGTGGACCTCGACAGTCGTTTCCCCGACGAGCAGGAAAAAGATGCGGCAGCCAATGACCTCCCAGCTGAAGGCAAGGGCAGTCTCTCCACCCAACGCGCCCCATCCCAGATAGAGACTTTGAGCTCGTCAAACTCAGAGACGATCCAGATAGGAGCTTGAAGATTGGTAACGGGCTCCCTAACCTGGAGAAGAAGCAGTTGAAGGCATGTCTTCGGGAGAACGCAGATTTGTTCGCGTGGAGCACGTTCGAGATCCCCATGGCCAAGGCCGACAAGCAGCATACCGCCTTCATGACCGAGTCGGGCAATTACTACTACAATGTGATGCCCTTCGGCCTGAAGAACGCCGACGCAACCTACCAGCGGATGATGAACAAAGTCTTCTGGGGAGAGATCGGCGACATGCTCGAGGTCTACATGGACGACATGATCGTCAAATCAGTAGAAGAAGTCGACCACGCTGTCCATCTCAAAAAGGTCTTCGACACAGCGAGGAAATGTATGATGAGGTTCAACCCCGACAAATACACCTTCGGCGTCAGAGCGGGCAAGTTCCTCGGTTTCTACCTCACAGAGCGAGGAATCGAGGCAAACCCCCGACAAGTGCCGGGCATTCTCTGAGATCTCGACACCGAACTCAAAAAAGTCGATACAATCGCTGAACGGGATGCTGACCTCGCTGTCTCATTTCGTGGCCAAGTCGGCACAGTACGCACTCCCATTTTTCAAGCTTCTACACCAGAAAGCCACGTTCGAATGGACCGATGAGATGCGAGCAGGCACTCCTCCACCTCAAACAAGTCCTTTCGCAACCCCCGGTTCTCTCGTGACCAGAGGCGGGGAGACATTATTCCTATACCTCGCCATCACGAGCGAAGCAGTCAGTGCGGTCCTAATCCGGGAAACCACCGACGGGAAGAAACTGATTTTTTTCACCAGCAAAGCCCTCCAAGGTCCGAAACTTAGGTACCAACAAATCAAAAAGGTTGCTCCGGCTCTTGTCACCGCGGCCAGGAGACTGTGACATTATTTCTTGGCCTACACGATCATGGTGATGACCGAACAACCCGTGAGGTAACTCCTCGGCCGGCCAGACATGGCAGGAAGGATGCTCAGATGGTCGCTCAAACTCGCAGAGTTTGACATCCAATATGAGGGGAGAAAGGCCCTGAAAGCTCAGGTGTTGGTCGACTTCGTGGCAGAAATGACCCTCCCAGAGCCTTCGACCAACGGATCCCAAAAGTGGACGATTTACGTCGACGGGGCATCCAACTCGACAGGTAGCGGAGCGAGCATCATCCTGGAAAATGGGGAAGGTATCTTGATCGAAGTCTCCCTCACGTTGTCTTTCCCGACATCGAACAATCAGGCCGAATATGAGGCTTTCCTCGCCGGGTTACGCTTAGCTGAGGACCTCGGCGCCAAAGAGGTCAAAATATTCACCGACTCCCAGCTCGTGGCCTCCCAGGTACGGGGGGGGGAATACCAAGCCAAGAACGATAACCTCGTCGAATACTTGGCTCTGGTGAAGGAAACAATGAAAAAGTTCTCCTCGGCAGAAGTGAATCACGTCCCGTTCAAACACAATACTCGAGCGGGCGTCCTATCGAAGCTCACAAGCACCAAGAAGAAAGGCGGGAACAAATCCGTCATTCAGGAGGTGCTCTTGCATCCGAGCATCGGGAGAACCGTCCCCGCGGCTGACGTGGACGCCATCGGAGACGGCCATATCTAGATGACCCCGGTGTACGAGTACTTCAGCACGGGCAAGCTACTCGACGACCTCAAGGACGCCAGAGTCGTTAGGCGAGGTGTCTGCTCCTATACAATCGTCGAAGACAAATTATATCGGTGTGGCTTCTCGATCCCTCTTCTTAGGTGCCTCAAGGAGTCCAAGGTTCCCGACATACTCCAGGAGATCCATGAGGGGATCAATGCGCAACACCTTGGCGGACGATCACTAGCCCGCAAAGTGTTACGAGCAGGGTACTACTGGCCCACCATGCAGCAGGACGCCAAGGAACACGTCAAAAAGTGCGATATATGCCAACAACACGGGGACATGCACCTGGCCCCGCCCAATGAGCTAAAAATACTCTCATCCCCATGGCCGTTTGCATGGTGGGGGATGAACATCCTCGGGCCCTTCGTCGTAGGGTCGCACCAAAACAAGTACCAGATCATCGGCGTTGATTACTTCACGAAGTGGATCGAAGCTGAAGCCCTAGCCAAAATCACTGCTCACAATATACTACGTTTCTACAAGAGGAACATACTTGCCCGGTTCGGCGTGCCCCAGGAAATTGTCACCGACAACGGGACGCAATTCACTGATAAAAACTTTCAGGACTTCGTCGTGAAGCTGGGCACGAAGCAACACTTCACCTCGATCGAGCACCCACAAACAAACAGTCAGGCCAAGGACGCGAACAGGGTGATCCTGCGAGGCCTGAAACGGAGGCTGGGTGACGCCAAGAAAAGATGGGTCGAGGAGCTACACAGCGTCCTCTGGGCCTACAGAACAACCTCACACTCCACTACCGGGGATACCCCCTTCTAATTGACCTACGGAACCGAGGTGGTGATTCCTGTGGAAATAAGGGAACCCTCGAGAAGAACGGAGTCTCCCCTCGACGAGGAGACGAACGATGAGGCCCTCAGGGAGGAGCTCGACTTCGTCGAAGAGATAAGGTCGGACACGTCCCTCGGAGAAGCCTCACTCAAGCACAAGATAACTTTACGCTATAACAACAAAGTTATTAAACGCGATTTTTGGGTAGGCACCCTCGTCCTACGAAGGAACCAGAAAGATTCGCGAGAAGGCAAGCTCGCCGCGAACTGGGAGGGCCCCTACCGCGTCCACATAAAAACGGGGACAGAAGCCCACTACCTCAAAAATCTACACAGGGAGGAACTTGCTCGACCATGGAACGCTGAAAAGCTTAAACAGTATTACAATTAAACACTGCCCGTGACCCATCCGCGTCGCGACTACGGGGGCGCACTAAGGTACAAGTGCGACTCCCTCGAGACAAAAAAACAAGGGTCTGCATTGTGTGTGCGCAAGGACCCTTGATCCGACGGGGATACCTCAACCGAGCTCCACCATTGCCGTACCAATTTGGCAGGGCACCCAGCTCACGATGGGAAGCCCACGCTACGAAGCTAAGACCTCGATCGAGCTCTTAGCCTCGTCGTAGGTCGGAATACATCTCCGACCACTCGACCAGTTCCCTGCACTGTCGAGGATCAACTGAGTCGAGCGAAACCCCCAATTACTTAGACAAAAATGAAACAGATATATCATCAAACATACAAACATCACAGACACAGATAAACAAAAGACAAAGCATTAAGTCGCGTAGAAGCCCATTGTTCAAAGTACATACAAAAATGTCATAAGCCCCTGGCACGCAGGCCGGGCAGAAAGCGATTCAAAATCATGACATACAGGCCGAACTAGACAAAAGAATTTGGCACGCAGGCCAGATAAACTAACCAAAAGAAAAAACTAAGCAGTTGTATTCCTCTCAGGCTGCCCATTCTCCATAGTCTCGTCGTCATCATCCTCCTCGGACGCTGGGGGGACAATCTGACCTTTGACCACCTCATGGTAGGGGCCAATCCTCTCAGTGATGAGCTGAACATCGGGGTTCACGACCCGGAGCTGCTTCACGGCATTAGCGAAGCCCACCTCGACAACCCCAAGGACATCCTGCTCGGTCTGCCTGAGCTTTGCAATTAATTCGGCCTGTGCGGTCAGTAGTTTGTCGTCCTCGGTTTCCTCTTCAACAGGTCGGATAGCCTGCTGCAGCTCATCAATTCTCGCCAGGAGATTTCTCCTCTCCTCAACAGCATTCTTCAATTTTCCCTCCAACTGCCCCTGAAGCTCGACCTGGGCCTCTTCTGCATTTTGCACTCCGCGAGGTCCTTGCTCAGTTTCTTCATCTCGGGCTCAACTGACTAGAAGTTATCCTACAGTTTAGTTAGCTCCACGGATGGACAGGTTTCATCATTCAGAACCAGGGCTATAGTATACACCCGTATCATCGCGGCCATGTCCTCCACCAAGGCTTTTCTCCTCGTGACCCGGTCAGCACCTAGGATGGCCTGGGCTTCAGATGCGCTAACGGCCGGTGTGTTGGCCCCTGAGAAGAAATTCGGCCTCAGGTGACAAGGCGGGAACACAAATTTCTCCCGGGGGGACTCTCAGTAAGGTCGACCTGCACCTGCCCGGTGGTTTGCTGCCTTTTCGGGGACCCCTACGAGTTAGGAGATTGGCTACACTGAGGGGAGCTAGAGGAATCCTCGAATGCCAGAATAGGACCTGGGCGCTGTGCCGGATCTGTTCGACTCATCCTTTCCCGCCCCTCTTCGAACCTTTAGTAGCTGCCAACTTCTTAACACGCTCCTCCATGCTCGACATTTTACCTGCAAAGGGAAAATAAAAGCACATCAGTAAACCGAAGACAAAAATATATAGAAGAACCCGACCAAGCAGTTGCTCGCCACCTAATAGCTCGAGGGCGTCCTCGTCGGAAAATGTCTCAAGGAAGGCTCTCGTATTGATCAACCGAGCCTCTTTTAAGATCTCCCTGTTGTCGTTGCAGATAAAATTTCCGTCCGGAGTCACAAGCTACGCATATTTAAAACCAGAGACGGACTTGACTATCTCCTCGTGGACCAGACGGTCATCTTCGGCCAGCGCGCCCGGGCTAAATATCTAGTTGTTCGTGCCTTTCTGAAGTACGCTTCCGTCCAATGCAGGGGGAACTTCGCTTCGAGGACTTCCACCTGCTGCCCGTCTATTTCTTTGAGCACCCGATTGTATACTATCTCTGCTGCCTTGAATGAGATAGGCTTTACAACATAATACCGGGACTTGAAGTGGCGGACAGAGTCCATATAAGTCCGGAATAACCAACTCACTTGTTTGAAGGATACCCACCCGTGCCTTCCATCAATCGTCTGCCTCTGTAGGTGGAATATGCGGAAGAACAAAGGTATGGTCGCCCCGATGCTGAGGTGCCGGTGAATGTGCGAATGAAGGTAAGGACGTTGGGGTGAAGCTGCGAAGGTGCCAGACGCAGCCAAGTGAACACCTCCTGCTGGAAATCACTGAAAAGCAGGCGCCAGCCCGCGTCGTCGAAGGTAAACTCATAGAGGGGGAATCTCATCCCTTTGAATCTCGAGCAGATGCGGTGGTGCGCTAGAGGCTTGTACACCAGCCAGTTCTTCGAGGAGCCCTCACAGCGATCCTCGACAGTGGCAAAGGCATCATCATAATCTGTAGCGAACTGAGACGTGATGCCCAGAGGCTCCTCGCTAGCCCAGTCTTCTGGTGGCCGTTCCTCATCACCGGTGATCGGCGCCAACGAGGAGTCAGGCTCGTCGTCGGTCTCTATGAATCCTGCGGCCATGGTCACCATTTTACCTGAAAAGCAAAAGGAATAGGTGAATTCGATAGTCCAGATCAAATTCACCCTTCCACCGCAAATTAAGTGAAAGGGCAAAGAAAGGGTCGGGGAACACGCTCAGAAAACTCCCCGACCAGAGCCTTCCTCGGGGACGTCCCGCGCTGGGGAAGCATTCCCCCGACCACGATTATCGAGGGTTCTCACACCTTAGACCTCCCCGCGCTGGGGGGACATGAAATTCGAGGACCCGAGCAGATATCCTCGGGGGATCCATCGAACGTCCCCGAGACCTTCATCAGGTCCACGGCGTCTTCATCCCACGTCCTCGGGGAATTCATCCTGTGTCCTCGGGAACTTCATCAGGTCCTCGGGAGATTCATCCCAATTCCCCGAGGCATTCATCAGAAATCTAAAAAAGCCCCGCCGTTTTCGCCGAAAACTCCGTGGCCTCCCCGAGAACTTCATCAGTCCGCGCGGAGAAACCACCATAGAAAGCATAAAACAAAAAGAAGGAGCCAGAAACTTACTCGAAACAGCGGTTGGGAATCTCCGGTGCGGCGGTGTGCGGTGGAAGGACGACGACATAAGCTAAAGACAAAGAGAGAGAGTGGTGAGCGGAGAGAGTGGAAACATGCAAATGGCACGGACCCAACTCTATTTATAGAGCCATCACAGAGCTCGAGGTGTCCTTAGGCACTTGAGTACCTAGGGTCCTAGCCGGCCTAGGCATTGATAGCGAGTGACACGTGGAACTCGAGACCTGTGCGCACCGTTTCGCTTCCCCGTGTGCCCGCAGGATAAGCGTGTCCTTTTCATTTCATCTCCCTGCAGAGTCGACCATAAATAACCTTTCGAATGACAGAAGACCATCAGTCCCCGAGACTCGTGCCCGACGAACATCCATGCGCCTGGCCATCTACCTTTCCCATCAACTTGTCACTTCGGGCATGCTGCTATACTAAACCAACCCCCGACGAATGGGTTGCCTCTTAAGTCATTACTCCGATACTGCGGAGCTCCTGTTCTGGACTGGCCCAGTGCCTGCCCATCCATCAGGCAGGCCTAACCCAATATCATGATAAGCGGCCCATTAAGGCCCAATTCATCTCCTCGTCGGGCACGCCCAATGACATTATCCGTCGAGCAGATACTGTACGTACCGGGGAGGGTTCACACCTCTCCCCCCACGTACTCCATGTGCCCCCCGCGGGGACACGTCATCAGGTGACTACCCACCTCCGAAAGAGTTGGTCTGCCCACTTTCCGGAGATCTCGGGATAGTTACTCCAGGGAGAAGACCACGTGTTGGTCTTCCCTACGCCACTTAAGCCCTGACAGTTATCTGCATTGGGCCTAGCAATCCAACCCAGTGCAGATGACCGTTGGCCCAGCGCTGAGGGTACAATATAAATACCCTCTCTCACGAGAGGGTCAGGTATTCTATCCTATTCTCTCACTCTCACTTTCTGTACTTGCTTACTCGCTTCCTGACTTTGGCATCGGAGTACCTTGCAGGTACACCCCTCCACCGTCTCATCACCACCGGAGTAGCGAAGCTCACGACGTTTGTTAGCCACTAATCTCCTTTCTGATCAGATACGATCAAGGTTGTTATTAGTGATTAGATTTGACATTACCAATAATAAATAATTCTCTAATATAAATCGTAATTTCTCAATATAGATGCATATATTTTTATTGATGGAGATAGATAAATCTATTCGCAAATTAAAATAATAAGTGTTTAAAGTTTGAAAGATGTTTTCTCAATTCAAAAAATACTAAAATACAAAAGAAAAATCAAATTCATTTTATAATTTAGAATTAAAAAACCATTTTGTAATAAATTAAAAATTAAAAAATTCAAATACTATTTTTAAAACTTGAAAGAATGTATTATTGATACAAATAATTTTATAAATGGGAGGAGTGCATTGTTGATACACATTATTTTTATAAACGAAAATAATTCAATTATTGATACAATTATTTTTATAAACAGAAATAAGTTACAAATATTTTTATAAATGAACACACGGGTTCAAGGCGCTTATAAACGTGAAAAAGTCTACATGTAGATACAATTATTTTTTTAAACGGCAGTACGTTACAATATCTTTAAAGTTTAAATAGTCACAAAGTTTCAAATAAAATATCTTTGATATATGATTATTATTTGCCAATAAAATATCTTTTATAAACATAATTAAATATGAGACACATATTTATCACTATTGAATAAATAATTTTGAGATGATATGATAAATATTTAGTTATTCATTCTAAAAACATGTGAATAATTTAGTTTTTCAATTTAAAATATTTTCACTATAAAAGTAATTTTAAAGTTGTCTTATTAAGTTAATGTGATATGCTTATACCATGTTTTGGTTTTTAGGTGTTAAATACTACTAATTTTTTTTTATTATTATTTAAATGTTTTTATTAAAATTCGAGATTCTTACTTAAAATAAAATATATTTTGTAATTATTTATATTTTTAGAAAAAGGTTAATAAAACAAAACAAAATCAATAGAGATTTTGTAATTTTTTTAAACTTATAAAATTACTAAAACAAAATAAAATATTTTCAAAAAAATGATAAATGGTAGTCATGAAAAAATAATGATAAATACTAATCATTAATATAAAATAGGATAGCCATGAAAAAAATAATGAAAAGCTGTAAAAATTTATTGATCCAATCATTTTGTAAACGGGAATAAGTTACAATTATTTTTGGACTCAAAAAAATATTTATTTTAATTAATTAGAATATTTATTTTTCTATAGAATATTAATTTTAATTAGTTAGAATATTTATTTTACTTTAATCAAATTAACTAGACATTAAAATAATAAATTTAATATTGATCACTAATAGACGACATTTATTTATAAACATAATTAATTATGAGACACGTATTTATCACTATTGCATAAATAAATTTGACATTATACGATAAATATTTAGCTTTTCATTCTATAAACATATGAAAATAATTTAGTTTTTCAACTTAAAATATTTTCAGTATATAAGTAATTTTGAAGTTGTCTTTTTAACTTGAAATAAATTTTGTTTGTTTATCATTTCAATTTTTTTATTAAAATTTGAAATTCTTACTAGAAATAAAACATATTTTATAATCATTTAGATTTTTAGAAAAAGGTTAATAAAACAAAACAAAATTAATAGAGAATTTGTAATTTTTTTTAACTTATAAAATTACTAAAACAAAAAAAAAATAAAAAAAATGATAAATGGTAGTAATGAAAAAATAATAATAAATAGTAATCATGAAAAAAATAATGACAAGTGATAAAAAATTATTGGTTCAGTCATTTTTATAAACGAGAATATGTTACAATTATTTTTATAAATGGTAGTTATGAATTGAATGATAATGTAACCTTTTATTTATCTACTTATATCTACACTAATAAATATTAAATTATTATTTAATATTGTAATTGATGGTGGATACAATCATTTTTAATAATATAATAACTTATGATTTATTTAAATAAAGAAAAAAATATCTTACCATTATTTTAATCTCCAAATATGTTTAATTTCTTAATTGAAATTATTTTTTTAACATATAAAAAACTAAAATAAAACAAAATCTTTTCAAACATTTTATAATGATAATTATGATAAAAAATGATAATGGTAATCATGAAAAAAATGGTAAAAATTTACTGACATAGAAAAATCAGATTGTAATGTTTTTAACTATTGATATAATTATTTTTATATACAGAAAAATCAACTATTGATACAATTATTTTTATAAATTGAAATAAGTTATAATTATTTTTATAAACGGGAATAAGTTACAAATAATTTTATAAACAAGAAAATTCAACTATCAATACAATTATTTTTACAAACAGAAATAAATGACGAATATTGTTATAAATGGACACACAAACTCAAGGCGCTTATAAACGAGAGAAAATTTACATGTTGGATAAAATTATTTTTATAAACAAGAATAAGTTATAAATATTTTTATAAACGAGAATAAGTTACAAATATTTTTACAGTGGAATACATGAGTACATTTTTTATTTACACTGCGTTCTATTAAATCTACACTACACAGTATTTTATTTTTATAAAGGAAAAAATTCAATTATTAATACAATTGTTTTTAACAAGAATAAGTTAAAAATATTTTTAAAAATTGTCACGTAGGTTCAAGCCACTTATAAAGGAAAAAAAATCTATGTATTGATATAATTATTTTTAAACTTATAAAATAACTAAAACTTATTAGAATCTTTTCTAATTAACTTTATAACTGTAATCATGATAAAAAAATGTTAAATGGTAGTCATAAAAATTTAATGATAAATGGTAATCATAAAAAATTAATGATAAAAGATAAAAATGTATTGATACAATCATTTTTATAAACTGAATAAGTTACCATTGTTTTTATAAACGAGAATAAGTTACAAATAATTTTATAAACATAATAAATTCAATTATTTATACAATTATTTATATAAATGAGAATAAGTTACAAATATTTTTATAAAGGAGAAAAATTGAAGTATTAAAACAATTGTTTTTACCATGAATAAATTAAAAATTGCTTTATAAATTGTCACATAGGTTCAAGGCGCTTATAAACGGGAAAAAGTTTACATATTGATGTAAATAATTTTATATACGGAAATAAGTTAAAATATATTTTTTTTAACTGAAAAAATTCCACATGTTGATTTAAATATTGTTATGAAAAAGTTTGTAGGTTTGACAAGTGATATTTCATAATGTAGCGTGTGAATACAGACGGGACCCGTGTAATAGCACGAATATTTTTTCAATTAGAAACATGATTTTATTCAGAGTTGTAGTTTTAGAATTTACTCATCTGAATTCAATTGAGTTTTTGGTAATTACTAGAATTGCAGTCATAATTCACGGGTAGACGTGAACGTATTTATGACATACCAGCTGTAGACGGGTCATTTTAATGTTCATATATTAAATCTATAAGATACCAGCTGTAGACTGATCATTTGAATTTTATTTTTTCATACATTGAATGAAGTTAGATATATTTACTCATGCTATTGTAGGAATGAAAAATTCTATCAGGAAATTATTATTGTTGCATAGTGAAGTACCATGTTCGAGTCACATTTTGTGTATGGAATGATATTACTATATATTTTTTAATTCCATATGTAGAAAGTGTTAATTTTGTATTTGGTAATTTATACGTACTATTGTTGTTAGATTTATTAACCTATTAAATTGGTTACGCTGTAAAAAATTTAGAATCTGCCAAAAAGTTACATAATTAACAAGTGATTTTCGCAACGTAGCATGTGAATGCAGACAAGACCCGTGCGATAGCACGGGTAACCCGCTAGTAACCAAATAAAGCGAAACATTTCATTCACATGTCAATGCCACTAACACGGGTAAGTAATTTTATGTCTTTTAACTCAAATAAGTGTACACAAACTTTTATCCTAAATTTTTTATTTATTTCTATTCATTCTATATTGCTTAAGTTTTGAGGGCATAACTCCATTAATTAAAGGCATACAATGAGAAAAACACACAAAGCAATATCAATCATTCAACTGAATAAAATTTATAACATGTTTTAGAAAAACATGTTGGTACCCATGTTATGTTTGTGTCTGTGTGCTCTCTTTCATGATTTATTCCTCTCATTAGCAAAATTCTTTTTATTAAAAACAAAGAGAAACAGAAAGGGTAAAATATAAATAGACTTAAATAATTTTTTGGTTCTTATAAGTTGACACATTTTTGTTTTTAGTCCATCAATCTTTTTTTTTAAATAGAGTCTCTATCTGTTGATTTTATTTTGACGTTAATCTCTGATGTTAATTTTCTATTAAAAAAAGATGACGTGGAAAATGGTGATGATGCGGAATTAATTTTGTATTTTACTCTCCTGATACTCTATTATTATGTTGAAACTCTAGTTTCCTACCAAAAATTGTCTAAAATCATTTTTACATTTAGTCCTTGCAAAATTAGGATTTCAAAATATGAAAAACTCACTGTGGGAGTTGATTGCATGAGGAAGAAAATTGTCGATTCATTGTGTTACATGACTGAGCAAGACGACCGATTCAATCACAATATTCTTCGATTAACCAGGTTCTATTTGTTCTGTGTTCTTTTCGTTCCGTGTTACTGAAATATCCATGGATGAGTTTTACTTTGAATATTCATTATAGGGGCAGCTTTGTTAGGGACTATGTAATATTATACAAAGGGGACATGAACATGCAATAGACATTAATGTTGATAGGTGGAGCTTCTTTGAAGCTACTGGTATTTTGAAAGATATTACTCAGCTTGATCATTCAGAATATTAGTTATGATGGTATAACAATGATACAAACAAGTATAGTAGAATGGTTAATGATAGTGATGCTCAGGAGGTTTATAAATATATTGTTGAGGCGAACTGCGTAGTACACATATATGTTGAGCATACTGTTAAAGGCATGGATAAGTTAACGTTGAAGAAGATGTAGTAGCTAATGTTAGAAATATATTGAAGAAAATGAAGTAGCTCATGTTGAAAATAATGATGAAGAAGATGAAGTAGCTGATGTTGGAAATAATGTTGAAGAAGATGAAGTTAATGATGTTGAAAATAATGTTGAAGAAGACGAGGGTAGTGCTAATAGTGATGATAGTGACTTTGAATGTGATGGCATATCATTATATGATAGTCAGAATGACAGGGCTCTTTGGTTGGATGAAGGTTTTGATTTAATTGACGAAAGAGGACTTTGCAGACATGTTGTATCTGCATTAGGGTTTAGGAACCAATGCCTTGAAGATTTTGTTGATGCTTGTTATTCCAAGGAATCTTATGTGGCACACTTTAATTATAATGTAAATCCTATTAATGGACAAGACATGTGGCCAGAAGTTGACATTGAAGAGATGTTACCTCCAACATACAAAAGAGAACCTGGCAGACCAAAGAAATTAAGGAGGAAGGAACTTGATGAGGACCTAATAAGAGAAGAACAAAAACAAGTTATTGTTGCCCAATGTGTGGTATGCATGGCCATAATGCCAGAAGTTGCACTAGTATTGTGGTTGACCCTGAACAACCACAACCTCAACCTAAAACAACTCAACCTGATATTGATCTTGAGTTTTAAATGCTTGCTGAAAATCTTGTAGCAGAATTTGAGGTAACAGAACCACAACCAACTGCGAATGATGTCACATCATAAATAACTTAAATTGTATCTAGAATATCACATCAAACAACTTAGAATGCACCCGTTCTAACTATTCAAAATGCACATGTTCCTGTTGCTAATTCTCGTGTCACTCTTTCTGCACCTGATTATATGTTGTCTGCACCTATTGCAACTGCTCAACATGATGTACCTGATGTGGTTATTTCTGCAAATCTTACATCTTTAAAACAAGTTGAATTTCTTAAACTATTTCATGTTTGTGTTAATGCTCAACATGACGTACCTCTTATATTCTGATGTTTGTGTTTAGCATAAAAAGAAAACCAAACCAAAAGTTGCAAGGAAATTGGAGTTGATGAAAAGTGATAAAACAAGGGTCATTAAATGCAAGAAACTCAAGGGAGAAGGAAGTGATTCATCACAACCTTTGGAATTGTAGACATCAAACATCTTATTGAATTTTAATTGTGGTTTGGTTATTATGTACTTTGAGACATGAGCCAAATTGTATGAGTTAGTGATAATGTAATATGTAACACCTTAAACCCCTAAATATGATTTATAAAATAGTTCGGAAAATATGAAGATTTCAATCAGGGTGTCACATTAACAACTTAATTTTCAAATAACTTAAAGTAATAAGACATAACAAGGTAGTTTATTCAACACAACTTAAAAATGTAGAAAAACCCAACTCGATGTTACAATATCAGAGCGACACCGGATACAAAACTAAACAGCCGACAAAGGTACAACAAACATAAACAAAACAAACTAGCAAAGAGGATAACTACGCCATCCTCGGTAACCGATAGCTAATCACCCCTCATCTTCAATATGGGAATCATCTGTATCAAATGCAATAGTAGGGAATTTAGAAACAAGAAAGGGGTGAAAATACATTCATATATGACAATGGTGTATAAAACAGCAAGGATGGTTCACATATCAAACATATTCCATCAACACTATATACAACATATAAATCATTATGCAATGTGTATTTCTTCTACTCCCATGCATGTGGTACCATCCTATAACCCTGGACCGAAGTCCTACAACGCTGGATATCATAGTTAAGTTACTGAGGGATCCTAAACATTGGACCGAAGTCCTACAACACTGGACCGAAGTCCTAAGCTATTCTTCAATATACATGATGCATGATACTACAAACAAATACAAACAATCACCATCCTAACCTCATACTCCGATTATCAATTATCAATCACAACACTGGACCAGAGTTTTACAACACTAGTTCCTCTCTGCCTAAAACTTAGCATAACATAACACTTTTTATCATAACTCAACGTAATAATCAAAATATATTATTTTCTCATAAATACTCATCAATAACATCAAAACCGCATCGAAAAATCATGTTTTTCTACTAATCATACATCAGATTCTAATAATTATTTAAATTATCAACAGAGTCAGAATCAAACAAATGAATATGTTCCGGAAATCTTAAATAGTCTATTTTAAGAATATGATTTTTATTTCAAGACTTAATACACCAATTAGTTCAGTTTAATCAAACCACAAGAACGGGTACGCGCATTGGGCAAAATATTTCGCCTGATTTTAAAATGGCTCCAAATATTATATCATTTTGATATAATTATGAAAATTTCCAGTTGAAAATAAATATCATCAAAACCTCTTTCCAATGCACTTAACTGTACCTCACAAGGAGTTACGAAACTATAGTTCTATTCGTTTCAGTTTAGCCCTATCGCAAATATTTCTTGCATAAACTCTAAAACAAAATATCTAAATTCAAAATAGCACAAAAAATTATATACTCATAGTAACATTATGAAATTCTCCAGTTTGAAAGATCATTAAGTTATCTTTCTAATGAAACTGCGGCATCCCAAAAGAACTTACGAAACTCAAGTTATTTCTGAAATAAGATGATCAACCCCCTTCTATGGCTACCTGTGATTTTTTTTTTTTGCATTTTCTCCCCATTAAACAGATTCGAAACTCATCTGTTTCTTCTATTTGAGTTCTCACAATCCAAAAAAAAAAAATGAATAAACATTGGTTTGTGTCACACTTGAATCTTAATTCATCAATACTAAATCATACTTAATCACAAGGTGAGTGATAACTCAACTAAGGTAATTCGTCTAACTCTAAAAATACATCAGAGTCATCAAAACTCAACTCTAAGGTCATATACCTTCAACTCCAACTCTAAATCTGTCAAATGACTCTAAAAAAATAAAACACGACTCTAAACTCAACTCATTAACAACTTTATAGTCAATTCAAAAACATGTTAACAACTCTAAACATATTAATTAACTCAAGGTTCACATGTGATAACTCTACTAAGGTATTTCCCTACAGATGGCAAGGGTTCTCATAACTCTCGCCTTAACTCTAAAATTACCTCACTGTACCTGGCACAAGTTTTCTCCAAAACCCATTCTTTAAATATACTATAATGGCTCAACTTAATGACTCCACAAACTCCTCACCCACAATTCACACAATAATAAACACATCAATTGCACACAATTGGACATTTATTTCAATTATAACCAAATGAACATTAGATTCATCAAGCCAAGACATATAATCATGGACATGAAAAATGATCAGCATTATACATATGAATGAATACAAAAATCAACGATTAAACAAACACGAAAACAACATTTTATCACCACGATCTAGAGAGGCTTGCACAACCATCTCAAGATCCAAAATCTTCATCAATGGTGTCATACCCCAAATTTTGACCACCAAGATTTCCCATCATTGTGCAAATCATCGTCACAATATGGATGAACCATCATGCCTCATTAATCCCCTCAAAGAGGATTGAGCATTCACTACAATCAGGAATTAGAGTTTAAAGCCCTCTCAGAGCACTTAGGCCAAGGATCAATCAAGAAATGACATGATCTTCAACTTGTCTAGCCTCTCAAACACCCACAAAGGATCAAGAGGACTTCCACATCAAAAATCAAGCACAAGGTTGCAACATTCTAAGGGGATCAAGCCTCAAGATCGACAGTGTCACCAAATTAGGGTTTTGGTCGACCAAGGCCTCCAGATGAAAATTTCCATCTGGGCATGCGCCAATGCCTCAATATTTGGTCCATTAAGCTCAAAGGGATCTCAAGAGCCCATCCACAATGGTAAAATCACCTTGAGGGCCCATCTATAAAAAAATCAGGAATTAGGGTTTTGACCTAATTCAACCATTGAGTTAACTTGTGAAGTGAGGCCTGGCTTGATGCTTCAAAATGAACTTCAAAGACCTCAAATACATCATATTGACATGTTTACAAGATTTGATTAACTCAAAGAGCTCAAGTCATAAGCCACAAGAACTCAAAACCATCTGATCACAAATTAGGGTTTCTGATGGAAAAAGTTAACCCTACCCTTGACTGTTGGCCTACCTTTGATCTCAAAACCTTGGGGAGGGGTCCTAGACATTCCTAAATTCCCTTGGAGGCCATCCATGAAGTTTAATTGAGCCCAAGGGTTGATTTCACAAAAGGATCCCAAAGTCAAAATTTCATCTGATGAAAAAGTCAACTGTACAAAAAGTCAAAGTTTGACTTTTTGATTTTTTGGTCAACCAAGGCTCCTTAAACCTAAAAATAATGTTAATATGTGATTTGAATCATCATTCATCAAGAAAAATCAAAGAAAGTGAGTTAACTTGTAAAAAGGGTAACCATAAAATACTTAGAATTTTTCTAAGTTTTGGAACAAAGTGACTAAGGTACCAACTTCCAAGGACCACACTTTCCAAGTCACTTTCCAGGTCATGGATATCCGGGCAGGGTACAACTATTTGTTAGGAAGACCTTGGATACACGAGGCTGGGGAAGTCACTTCGACACTTCACCAGAAACTGAAGTTCGTCAAGAATGACCAACTAGTCTCAGTCTGTGGAGAGCAAGCCTTGATCGTGGGCAACTTATCATCGTCCACTTGTGTAGAACCAGAGGAGGTCATTGGAACTCAGTTCCAAGCACTTTAGGTAAGCAATGAGAATCAATCAAAAAGAGGAACGTTGATTTCCTCGTACAAAGATGCTCTCGAAGTGATCAAAAGTAACAATGCAAAAGGATGGGGACGACTTGTCATTCCTACTGATAACAAAACAAAGAAGGGTCTTGGTTTTTCCTCAACCTGTACCCAGACTGCTACTAACGATGAAAGTCTTCATCCCATTCAGAATTTTTTCCACAGTGGAGGTTTCCTTAACCCGGTGTCTCAAGAAGTGCATACCATCAACGAGGGTGATTCCTCCGATACAGATGAAGAATGGAAGTCCTATCTTAACGAAGACGGTTATATGTCTCAGGGAGAGGTGTCTATGCCATTTTGCTATCCCGCACAGAGTCTGAGATATATACCGAGGTCATATGTCAAAATAATATACGGAGATTGTGATCCGGAAGGATGTCGTGCTTCACCAAACTCATTAGAGGAAGACACTCCGATGAAAGACAACTTTGACCATGACTATTATGGCCCAATGGATGGCTTGCCTATCTGGCAGCCGTACCCAGAAGACTTGGGGCAAAAGAGTCAGCCCAATGATGCATATCAGTTGAGCATCATTGAAAAGAATACATGTGTCCCTACCGAATCATTGGATCATTACTCAGGGAATTCTGAAGATATCCCGTGCGACGATGAATTTACAAACATTGCAGGACAACATTTCCTTAACTATGCTTTTCCCGAGGTCAATGTCATTAAAAGGAATGACTCCTCCAGTTCCAAAGAAGTGTGGGACACCTTAGGACAATCGAGTGGCAAGTACGACTTCTTGGTCAAGTACACCGCTCCTGAAAGTTCTCGTATCAGGCTCGAAGACATCCAGCCCACTGGATGGGGAGATTTACCTGAGAGTACAAGCACTATGCAAGATGCAACTGAAGAATTCTCCTACGACAACTCTGCCTGGGAAACAGATTCCAACGATCCCGCTCCGCTAGAAATCAGCGTCATTTCTGAAGACAAACCAAGAAAGAAGGTACCAGACTTTGTGATTCACCGAGGAGTTCGCCGCCAATGGGTTGCTGTCAACGTTTCGAAAGTCGTTCATAAGTCTAAGTAATTGTCGTCTTTATCTAAACCTTTCACCTTGCCCAGGTGAAACAGATGTTTTAATATGACTCACTTTCTATAAATGTCTCTCTTCGCTTTGCCCGAAGCGACAAAGTTTTGTTTTATAGGGTTGTAGTTTCAAGAATCGACAAAATCATAAATAAAATAATGTCGTTCTATAATTTTCACATTTATTGTTGTTTTCTCTTTTCGCTTTTTCAGAAAATGGTAATCCTAAAAACAACTCAAATAATAAAAACAAGCAGTTTTTCAGAAAATACACTGCGCACACTCTTGCAGTCTCTCTATCTCTTCTAAAAACAATCATCACGTCAAGCAGATTGCTTGTTTTAAACCCCATTGAAACATACGATCCAATGCCTTCTCCCAACTTTGAATTCCCGGTATTTGAGGCTGAAGAAGAAAATGATGAAGAAATTCCAGACGAGATCTCCCGATTACTCAGACAAGAGGAAAGATCCATTGAACCTCACAAAGAGCCGTTGGAAATGGTCAAATTAGGTTCAGAAGAAGAGAGAAAAGAAGTCAAGATTGGGGCACTGCTTAGTCCAACTGTCAAAGAAAGTTTAATAAAGCTTCTCAAAGATTTTCTCGATGTACTCGCGTGGTCCTATCAGGACATGCCAGGGTTGGATACCAGCATCGTGGAACATCATCTACCGTTAAGATCAGAATGTCCGCCAGTAAAACAAAGACTAAGATGGACTCATCGAGACATGACCATCAAAATCAAAGAGGAAGTACATAAACAGATTGACGCGGGTTTCCTCGCCACCTAAGAATATCCTCAATGGTTAGTCAACATCGTACCAGTTCCGAAAAAGGACGGAAAGGTCAGAATGTGTGTAGACTACAGGGATCTGAACAAAGCCACTCCAAAGGATGACTTTCCCTTACCGTGCATAGACATGCTGGTAGACAGTACAACAAAGTTCAAGGTCTTCTCCTTCATGGACGGATTCTCGGGCTATAATCAAATCAAAATGGCACCGAAAGACATGGAGAAAACTTCATTCATCACCCCATGGGGCACTTTTTATTACAAGGTAATGTCGTTCGGTTTGAAGAACGTCGGGGCAACCTATCAAAGGGCCATGACTACTCTGTTTCATGACATGATACACAAAGAAATCAAAGTGTATGTCGATGATATGATTGCCAAATCTAAGACGGAGGAGGAGCATGTGACCCACCTATCGAAGTTATTCGAGCGTTTGAGGAAGTACAAACTCCGCTTGAACCCTAACAAGTGCACATTCAGTGTCCGTTCAGGAAAACTGCTAGAGTTCATCGTCAGCCAGAAAGGTATTGAGGTTGATCCTAACAAAGTCAAGGCCATTCAAGAAATTCCTTCTCCAAAGACTGAAAAACAAGTCAGGGGATTCCTGGGACGTTTGAATTACATTTCCAGATTTATATTCCTCATGACCGCGACATGCGCGCCAATCTTCAAATTACTCAAAAAGAATTAGGATTGCGTATGGACAGAAGACTGCCAAACCGCCTTCAACAGTATCAATGAATACCTGTTGAACCCACCGATTCTATCTCGTCCAGTGGAGGGAAGACCACTAATCATATACCTAACAGTCTTGGAAGACTCAATGGGTTGTGTACTTGGCCAACAAGACGAAACCAAAAGGAAAGAGTCTGCCATCTACTATTTGAGCCAGAAATTCACCGACTGTGAAACTCGGTACACTATGCTTGATAAAACTTGATACGCTTTGGCTTGGGCAGCCAAACGTCTTCTTCAGTACATGATTTGTCACACTACTTGGTTAATCTCCAAAATGGATCCGATCAAGTACGTCTTTGAAAAACCTGCTCTCACGGGAAGGATCGCCCGTTGGCAGATGTTGTTATCAGAATACGACATCGAGTACCATGCTCAAAAAGCCGTCAAAGGAAGTGTTTTAGCCGATCAATTGGCTCATCAACCAATTGACAATCAGGAATCAGTCGGATTTGACTTCCCAGACGAAGATGTCATGTACTTGAAAATGAAAGATTGCGATGAACCACCCAGTGAAGGGCCAGAACCAGGTTCCCAATGGGGACTAATCTTTGACGGAGCTGTCAATCATTATGGAAATGGAATTGGGGCAATCATCATAACACCTCAAGGTACCCACATTCCTTTCACCGCCTGATTAACATTCAAGTGTACAAACAACGAGAACGAATACGAAGCTTGTATCATGGGTCTCAAAGAAGTGATTGACTTAAGGATTAAGAACTTGGATGTGTATGGAGACTCAGCACTGGTTATCAATCAGATCAAAGGAGATTGGGATCCATACCAATCAGGTCTGATCCCTTACAAAGAATACGCGAGTAGGTTGTTACCATTCTTCAATAGAATCGAGTTTCACCATATCCCTCGTGAAGAGAATCACATGGCTGATGCATTAGCCATTCTCTCTTCCATGATTAGTGTAGGTCAATGGAATGACATACCTAAGATTGACATAATACGCCTTGAGAGGCCCGCATACATTTTTACAATTGAAGCTGTCATAGACGATAAACCTTGGTATCACGATATCAAAGGCTTCCTTCAGAAACAAGAGTACCCACCTGGGGCATCCAGAAAAGACATAAAGACCCTCAGAAGATTGGCAGGCAGCTTCTTTCTAAGTGGGGATACACTCTATAAGAGAAACTTTGACATGGTCTTGCTCTGATGCGTAGACAGACCAGAAGCAAACATGTTAATAAAAGAAATTCACGAAGGGTCCTTTGGCACTCATGCCAACAGACACACAATGGAGAGAAAAATTCTAAGAGCAAGGTATTATTGGTTGACAATGGAATCTGATTGCTACAAGTACATGAGGAGATGTCACAAGTGTCAGATATACTCAGACAAAATCCATGTACCGCCAACTCATCTCAAAGTTCTCTCTTCCCCATGGCCTTTTTCTATATGGGAAATCGACATGATTGGCATGATTGAACCCAAAGCTTCGAACGGACATCAGTTCGTCCTGGTAGCTATTAATTACTTCACCAAGTGGGTTGAAGCAGCATCATACGCCAATGTAACCCGACAAGTGGTGGTCTGCTTTATCAAAAAAAAATCTCATCTGCCGTTATGGTGTTCCAAGCCAGATCATTACTGATAATGGATCTAACTTGAACAATAAGATGATAAAGGAGTTGTGCGTTGAGTTCAAGATCGAACACCATAACTCGTCTCCCTACCGACCCAAGATGAACGGAGCGGTAGAAGCGGCTAACAAGAACATCAAAAAGATCGTTCAAAAGATAGTTGTAACCTACAAAGACTGGCACGAGATGCTATCCTTTGCCCTTCACGGTTATCGCACATCTATCCGCACTTCAACAGGGGCAACCCCTTTCTTTCTAGTATATGGCATAGAGGCAGTGCTTCCCATAGAAGTAGTGATCCCATCAATCCGGGTATTGATGGAAGCCAAGTTAACAGAGGCTGAATGGTGTCAAAGTCAACACGACAAACTAAACCTGATCGAAGAAAAGCGAATAACGGCTATGTGCCATGGTCAGTTATATCAACAAAGAATAAAGAAGGCGTTTGACAAAAAGGTCCGACCTCGTGTCTTCAGGAAAGGAGACCTTGTGCTCAAGATACAATCATTTCTCACTGATTCCCGGGGCAAATGGACTCCGAATTACGACGGACCCTATGTGGTCAAGAAACCTTTCTCAGGCGGCGCCTTGAGACTCGCAACCATGGATGGAGAGGAATTTGCCTACCCCATAAATGTTGACGTAGTCAAGAAATACTTCGCCTAAATAAAAAAAAGTCTCGATAGATTGAAAACCCGAAATGGAGGTCCAGGCAAAAATTAGAGACATAATTAAAAATCATCCTGATGGATTGGAAATCTCAAAGTACAATCCAGGAAAAAAAATTAGGGATTAATGGCAAGTCACTACGTCAAACAAAGGGGCAAATCCCCCAGCAGCAGTCATGCCATCCATCAGGAAAACTCCAGTCAAGGTCATCTTCAACAAAAGTTCAGGATATCCAGAATTCAAAGTTGGTTGAAGGATAACGGTTGTTATGTTTTAATGTAGCCCCTTTTCCCTTAAATTACCATTTTCTAAACTTTGTAAATACTCCATGGAATCACGCGTTTGGCTGATTCCCATTCTATCAATAAAATTTGAGCCCTAGCGCTTTTGTTTGCAATTCTTATTTGTTTTAGCTTTACAGAATGACATTATAACATGATTAACGATTCTTGAAATAAAACAAAAATGAATTTACTTGTCACATTTTTTTGCTTTTAAAATAGAGATGGCAATTTCTTTTGACTGTTGAACATCGAAAGGACAATGATCGTTACTCCAAAGGCGATTAAGCTTCAAAGTGCAGAATCAAAATACTCCTTCTAAACTAGTGTGCTTGAATGAAGGATCAGCTGTGTCAGAGACCGTGTTTCATCTGACATCCCCGACAGAGTTTTTATCTCCTAAGTCCGACCAAGGTTGTTCCCCACAGGGACTATCTCTCCTAAGCAAGGCATAATTGCTATTTTGGACCAAATGGTACTTCCTCGTCCCCAGCAATGGCCGAGTATTCAGTCGAGTTCATTCACTAGTCCGTATGTCGTGTCAGTTTTGTCAGCATATACATACATACATCATGCATTATTGATTGGCATTCATATTCATATTGCATCACTGTCATGCTAGTCGGTCTTATCCCCTAGTGATAAAAGTCCTTTCAATCGAGTTGTCAGTTCTTTCCTTGCCAGGAAATGTTTTGTCTAAACCATCTATCTCCCCCGGTTTATTTCTGGATTGGAGTTGGTCCCTTGACCACTTTGATAACTTGAACCTCTGAAAAGACAAAAAGACATTCGACCGACACCTTTATAACATCACTCTTCACCATCGAAGATGATATTTCTCGCTTTCCCAGATTAAGGAAAATCCCCAGAGAAAGCCTCGCAACTAAAGACTCTCAGCAACACATTGATTTTTCTCTCCAAGAGAATCAATGTTAATGAAGTCATCAGCACCTCAAAATTGGATTGCATCACATGACATTTCTCCGAGAAGATCTCGGGGAAAATTATGATGTAATATCCCCAAGCAGGAAACAGCCTCTCAAGAGACTCGTTTTCCCCAGTAGAGTCAACAAATGGCCTCTCCAACAAAGAAGTTTGTACAACTCTACAACTCAGATGAATGGGTTCCCCAGCAAGTCTGACATCAAAACTTTTTCCCATCAAATGGCATCTCCCCAGGAAAAATCGGCGAGAAGTTTGAGGAAAACCGCTAACAAATAGCGTCCCTTGTCAAGAAAGTTTATTGACAAAAGAAACTGAGACCATTTCCTTGGCTGAAGACCAGGATCGAGGGGAATTTGTTGGACAAAAGAAACTGAGACCAACTCCGTGGATGAGAACCCGGACAGAGGGGAAGTTTATATCAGAAACTGAGACCAGTTCCATGGCTGAAGACCAGGATCGAGGGGAAGTTTTTTTACCATTTCTAACTATCATTCCTTAGCAAAAGAAGATGGATGAGCGAACTGCCATTCATAACCACAATCAAAATTTTGGGTATTCCGATATTTAATCCTCTTGTACCCTGAATGCCCGAATACCTTCGCCATTCACACCTTCGGGTCCAAGAAGATTAAATAGGGGCATCTTTCATACCCCAAATTTTGACCACCAAGATTTCCCATCATTGTGAAAATCATCATCACAATATGGATGAACCATCATGCCTCATCAATCCCCTCAAAGAGGATTAAGCATTCACTACAATCAGGAATTAGGGATTCAAGCCCTCTCGGAGCACTTAGGCCAAGGATCAATCAAGAAATGACTTGATATTCAACTTGTATAGCCTCTCAAGCACCCACAAAGGATCAAGAGGACTCCCACATAAAAAATCAAGCACAAGGTTGCAACATTCCAAGGGGATCAAGCCTCAAGATCGACAGTGTCACCAAATTAGGGTTTTGGTCGACTAAGGCCTCCGGATGAAAATTTCCATCTGGGCATGAGCCAATGCCTCAATATTTGGTCAATTAAGCTCAAAGGGATCTCAAGTGCCCATCCACGACGACAAAATCACCTTGAGGGTCCATCTATCAAAAAATCAGGAATTAGGGTTTTGACCTAATTCAACCCTTGAGTTAACATGTGAAGTGAGGTCTGGCTTGAAGCTTCAAAATGAACTTCAAAGACCTCAAATACATCATATTGACATTGAAATTCTGGTACAGTGTGTGATGTCTTTGTGCAATGTCACAACATCGCAATCTGCTTGAACAAGGCAATAATAGAAACAGTAAATAACACACTGAATTGTTCACCCAGTTCGGTTCACCAACCTACATCTGGGGGCATACCAAGCCAGGAAGGAAGTCCACTATTAGTAGTATCAAATTACAAACTCAACAGACCAGTTGGCAATCTACCTAATTTAATCACTACCCAATGACCTTTCTACCTAAGTCCTCCCTAGGTAAGAGACTCCATCTCACTTCCTATCATCACAATGATGTCTAGCAGTCAACTACACCGTCACTGCATCAACAACTTGATTACCAACAACTATACAACCATAGAAGACACCCTTTCATGACACCCTTTCATGACACCCTTTGGAGTTGCTTCAAAGCTTCCTCCAAGAACAATACCAAACTCATTACCTACAGGTTTCTGAGTTAAACACAGTGACCATCTCACAACCCGAGTGGTTCACTTAGACAAAGCCCTAATGATCTACATCTTGGACCCGTGCCCTATTCTAGGTTACAAGAATTCTATTTATAATATTTTCCCAAATGGATTTGGGCCTTCAAATCATATCAAATCTTCTGTAACAAATCTGCAACAGATCCTGCTTCTAAATAGATCTTCAATCATATCTTCAATTAAATCTTCAATAATTAACTCTGAATATTCTCCATATCTTTATGCTTTAAATTCGCAACAAACTGATCTTCATAACTGATTGCAACAGAAAATATCTCTCCCTTGATCTTCGCCTGCATTCTCTGATTCTCTTTAGCAGAATATCTCATTCACACCAGAAACACGTGCAACCCAAACACATTACAGTCTGATGTTTTAATGTTCTGGTATAGTGATGTTAAGACATCGCATGTGACATCACTCTTCAGCACTTTAAATCTTCAACAATATTCACAAACCAGAATGTTAGCCAAAACATACATATACTGTTAGAAGCTCATGTTGTAACATCAACCATGACAACAACATTGTTTTAACAAAATTTCAGCCAATTACAAGAACTTACAATCTCCCCCTTTGGCTAATTTTGGATAAAACATATATATAAACATTACAACTCAGATTACAACAGTAATTACAACCCTACACCACTGTTAGATGTCATCTGATCTTAACAATAAACTCCAGTATCTACTGTGTACTGCATCCATGGAGAATCATCTTCTTGGCTAATTTTAAATGATGTTAGGACATCACATCACCATATAACAGCAAGCCGACAACACTGCACTCCAGTATCTACTATGTACTGCATCCATGGAGAATCATCTTCTTAACACAAACTGAATGTTAGTAACTCATGTTAAGACATCAGACATATGACATCATTAACACCACCATTGTTTTACCAAAATTCCAGCCAATAACAAGAACTAACAATCTCCCCCTTTGGCTAATTTTGGCTAAAATAATCTCAGCCAACATCAGAGATACCTGCCATATCAGTACTCAACTAGCAGCAGCAACTCCCCCTCAAAACTACAACCAGCAAGACAGCTGCACAAACTACACACTCCAATATTGCTGCACTCCAATACTTCAGCAATTGGCATGCTCCCCCTCAAGGCAAGAACCAGCATAACCAGCTGTTCAACATGCACACTCCCCCTCAGTTTCTGCACTTCTGCATCACATCACTTTAGCAGCATTTGACATTTGTACTCTTTGATACTCTTGGCTCACTTGGCTATTTCTCCCCCTTTTTAGCCACAATTAGACAAACTCTGAACATCGCAGCAAGCACAAAAGAAATTCCAAAATCAAATTCTGAATCATCCAACCAATATACTCAGAACAAAATCCAGACTCAGTAGCTACTACTGTACATTCTCTCCTCCTTAATGGCCAAAAATTGACAAACATTGGTGTAAATGTATACTTCTGATTCGATCCATTGACACACAAATCTCTAGAACCAGGTCTAAACTGTCAAGTACACCATGAACACAATGTCACTACATCTTGTCTGACATTACAATCTGGATAAACCACTTTTTCCACAAAAGATCAACTCTCCCTATGTAAGATAACCAGTGCTCCTTTGCTAGAAGAACACCTTAAATGAATGGAAAACATAAGACTCATCTTCATGTCTTCAAGAGCGCATCCTCTGTTCAACACACCTGCTGAACGCATTCACTTAATGCTTAATCCTAAACCAATCCAAATACCAGAACTCACAAGATTCCCTCTTAGTTGGATATCTTCTCATGCTCCAAAACTCACATCTTGCCAAGCTGATCAACTTCTCTCAGGAATGAACTTCTTGATCATAACGTTTGGAAAATTCATCCACAAGATCTGAGGCACAAATATACTGCTTTACACTTTAAGTCAAGTCCTCTTTCTTTGAATTAAAACCACACACCTAGACAAGTGTGACATCTCCCATCAACACAAACCCCTACTGAGTTCTTCCAGAAATTACAGAGAAAAGCAAATTCTCCCAGACATAAGCAAGGCTGCCCTTCAGATTCCTCCTCAGAAGCATGTGTGCATATGATTCAAACAATTAGCTTCACATGGCTAGAAATATTCTTGTCCACACCAACATGTCATCTAATAGCCTAGTGTTATCTGACATTATATCCTCATAAGATGCAATCTTCACAATATATGTACCTTTGCAGCAAAATCCATAGACAAGTACTCCCCCAGTCATGGTTAACTAACGCTCTAGATGAACACTTGACACCAGATAAAAACACAATGAAATTGCCACAATCTCAACATTAAGAACTGCCACTTCTTTTATTTGTTGAGCATAATTTCAACGTGTTTATTTAAGATACATGGTCTGCCAAGTCCAATATAAACGCCACACTTGATTTGGAATTTCTCACATATTCCATAACTTTTGTCTTTAGATCACTTTCACCACAAGATAAGGACCCTCCTTAACCACATTCCTTCTGATCAGATCAATAATTCTGATTCTTCCAACTTCATACGTACAGTCCCAGACCTTCACACCAGACAGGGATGTTGTAACATCATGTAGGACATCCGCATTAGATAACAACTCACATCTTCGGCATCACAACCACTTCTGATACATTCAGCTGATAAAGCTTCCTCAGGTTGTCATCTTCAAATATCAAGCGACTCCAGTCTTTACTACATTCTCCATCCAAGGTAGACCTTCTACTTCATCATCCTCCCGTATGACTATGTAGATGCTCCTGAGGCATAATGTAGACACCAAGCTTCAAACCAGAACAATATCATCCTTCACCAAGGATAATCAACCAGATAATGTCCCAACACAAGTTGAAACATCTGCTACACACCAAGATATCATCACCATGATTCTTGATATGCTCCACCAACGGGACTTACTATCCAAAGAACTAGAGAATTAAACTCTCATCCACCTTCAAGACGAATAATCTCCTTGAGTCTTCAACTCATCACCCTTCTGCCCAAGAGTAACTTGTTCCAAGACAATCCTCAATAATAACCAGCTTCCACAATCTTGATTCTTCGAATCCACTTCTGAGATTAACCAAATTCCACATTTTGACCCTTTTCACGTATGTCAGAGCTCTCACAGAGATATCTTGATCCATCCAGGAAACTTGATCTTCAAGTCACATGTTCCACTTGCTCAAAAGCAAACACACTTAGACTCCCTAAGCCATGGTCATGTAACATCTTCTCCTTCCTGGAGCTCCCGTAAACTGCCATGAGAACGATCTTTTTGAAGCATCCTATTGGTCATTCCTGTAGATCACCCTCTCATTAGCTGATGTGCCACATCACCAGCTGAGACTCCTGATGTTAAGCTAGATGTCAGAAGAACCTCCTCCCTTTGCAGAAACAGATTTCCATGCTCTCATAGACATGATTCAACAATCAAGTATGAGTAGACAACCTCCATCCTGCTTAGAAACTCCAAAGACTTCAAACCTACCACATCTGAATCTTCAGAAAATAAGTAGTCCAAGACTACCCCATAGCAATACTAAAGAAGGTCATTTCCCTTAGTAGAGCCGTCAGTAGAAAGCCAGATATAACTGCCACTTATCCTCGACCTTCACAACCAGAGCAAACACCATGCTCTAACCTGATCCAAGCTGTAACCATCATGATGTGATGTCTTCATATCTTTCAGCCTTAAAGCCAGCAACTTGTCTGACTTGAGATGTTGGATGTCATCAACATTCCACAATCAATCTGCCTCTCATAATCCAAACTCTTCCCAGACAATTTGGATGAAACTCCATAGACACCAATCAACCCCACCAGTTGATTCAACTTCCAAGTGCTTAACCCTTGAAAATACTTCCAAAACAGCCACATAGAGAAAAGTAAATTCTCAATCCTTCTGCAGTCCTGCACTTTTACCTCAGACATATACATAGTCTCCCGTCAATGTATATTGTCGTTAGTTGAATGCACGACCTCAACAATTGTCCAGCTATTTATCACAAGAAACACCATTTGATCTGGTCTGACATCCTTTTCCTGCAGACTTGAGGCACTAGTTGATCCTTCTTTTGCTAATCCACACCACTGATCACTTCAGATTAGGCAAGTAGCTTGACCTGATACTTCACCATGAGCACACTTAACTTTCTTTGGCTGAGAAAGCAAAGAACTGAAATGATGTTTTAACATCAGTTCCGACATCACATTAAACAACTGCTATGGCTTTGGAGATTACATCCACACATATCTCTTGTAGGGAACACATGAGAGCAAATCAAGCTCAGCTTCTTTCTTGATGAAACTTCCTTCTCCTAAGCTTAAGAGATAACTTATCAAGATCTTCACTCCCGCATAAAAGATTTGACAGTGATACTCTTTTGCTTTGGCTCTACCCTCTTCTTTCATCATCTAGAAGGAATCACTGTTCTGAACAGATTGGTCTTCAACGTCTGACTTGAAATATATTCTTCTTCTAATCCATCCATGTCAACCAGCTTTAGAAGATCCATTCACCTTATGAACACTTCTCTCCAAATAAGGATATGAGATAATCTTCATAGAATATCCTGCTGAGGAGACCAAACCCTAATGTCTTTCCAAGAGACTATCTCACCACCAGAGAAACAGGGACCAATCAGGGTTACAACAGATACCATGCAGCAGAACACATACCAACTCCTCAACAACCTTCAGGCACTACTCAAAGATCCTTGCAAACTATCAGTATAAACCACGTGCTAACAAATCTTTATCCTGAATAGTCCAATCTTTCACTCAAAGGGATCACACAAGCAACTATATGAACTGACCAAGTCCATAACAGATAAAACATCCTTGCACAGCAAAGTTATCTTCCTTGCTCATGAACCAGAAAGTATCTTCCCTAGATCTCATCCAGAAACAGACAGGATGCCTGCTCTGATACCAATTGAAATTCTGGTACAGATGTGTGATGTCTTTGTGCAATGTCACAACATCGCAATCTGCTTGAACAAGGCAATAATAGAAACAGTAAATAACACACTGAATTGTTCACCTAGTTCGGTTCACCAACCTACATCTGGGGGCATACCAAGCCATGAAGGAAGTCCACTATTAGTAGTATCAAATTACAGACTCAACAGACCAGTTGACAATTTACCTAATTTAATCACTACCCAATAACCCTTCTACCTAAGCCCTCCCTAGGTAAGAGACTCCATCTCACTTCCTATCATCACAATGATGTCTAGCAGTCAACTACACCGTCACTGCATCAACAGCTTGATTACCAACAACTGTACAACCATAGAAGACACCCTTCCATGACACCCTTTCATGACACCCTTTGGAGTTGCTTCAAAGCTTCCTCCAAGAACAATACCAAACTCATTACCTACAGGTTTCTGAGTTAAACACAGTGACCATCTCACAACCCGAGTGGTTCACTTAGACAAAGCCCTAATGATCTACATCTTGGACCCGTGCCCTATTCTAGGTTACAAGCATTCTATTTATAATATTTTCCCAACTGGATTTGGGCCTTCAAATCATATCAAATCTTTTGTAACAAATCTGCAACAGATCCTGCTTCTAAATAGATCTTCAATCATATCTTCAATTAAATCTTCAATAATTAACTCTGAATATTCTCCATATCTTTATGCTTTAAATTCGCAACAAACTGATCTTCATAATTGATTGCAACAGAAAATATCTCTCCCTTGATCTTCGCCTGCATTCTCTGATTCTCTTTAGCAGAATATCTCATTCACACCAGAAACACGTGCAGCCCTAAACACATTACAGTCTGATGTTTTAATGTTCTGGTATAGTGATGTTAAGACATCGCATGTGACATCACTCTTCAGCACTTTAAATCTTTAACAATATTCACAAACCAGAATGTTAGCCAAAACATACCTATACTGTTAGAAGCTCATGTTGTAACATCAACCATGACAACAACATTGTTTTAACAAAATTTCAGCCAATTACAAGAACTTACAGACATGTTTACAAGATTTGATTAACTCAAAGAGCTACAATCATAAGCCACAAGAACTCAAAACCATCTGATAACAAATTTGGGTTTCTGATGGAAAAAGTCAACCCTACCCTTGACTGTTGGCCTACCCTTGATCTCAAAACCTTGGGGAGGGGTCCAAGACATTCCTAAATTCCCTTGGAGGCCATCCATGAAGTTTAATTGAGCCCAAGGGTTGATTTCACAAAAGGATCCCAAAGTCAAAATTTCATCTGATGAAAAAGTCAACTGTACGTCAAAGTTTGACTTTTTGATTTTTTGGTCAACCAAGGCTCCTTAACCCTAAAAAAAATGTTAATATGTGATTTGAATCATCATTCATCAAGAAAAATCAAAGAAAATGAGTTAACTTGTAAAAGGGGTAACCATAAAATACTTCGAATTTTTCTTAGTTATGGAACAAAGTGGCTAGGGTACCAACTTCCAAGGACCATAACTTGAGATCCAAGTAACCATTTTGGGTGATCCAAAGCTGGATTTGTAGGTCTTGCTACACTCTACAAAAGCTTCAACTACATCAAACTCCAATTCCTCATGGATTTTTAGTTATGGAGTGATCAAAATGGCAAAAAACATGAAAATGACATTTTTCCAACACTTAGTGAAATTTTCACTAAGTCAAAATCTGCCTTACTTTTTCCAAAATGTAGGGACATTTTTCACCTTGATCCAAGTCAAACCAGGTCTAGGGGTAAACATCAAAGTTAAAGTATGCCATAAGGGTTTTCCAACAAGTACCAGATCATCTCCAAATTCAATTTAAGCAGGAAGATACAGCCCTTGAAACATGGCATCATGGACTGGTTTTACAAGGAAGAATTGTGCACATTTGCTCAATTTGTCCAAATTTGATAACTCCAAGCTTTGTCATTAATTTGGACACATCAGAGGATCAAATCCAAGGGGGATGGTCTGATCTCCAAGCCTCCCAAGTCCAAGAATCTACATTAGGCTTGTCATCCCTAAAAAGGCTACAAAGATGCCAAGACTCCAATTTTGTTTCCAAGCCTTTAATGAATGCATCAAGGTGGCATGAATTGAGCATATTCCAACTGAATTCAGTCAAAACTTATCTCTGAACCAAAGCTACAAAACCTGTGCCCTAATCTCAAGTCAATGGCTAGAGGAGACTTGAGATTCCTTTTGCATAACATTGGCCAAAGGCCTGCTGCAGTTGCCATTCACTATTGCTTGCAAAAAAAACTTGCTCTACTATAAATAGAGCTCATTTGTGCTCAGTTTGAGTACACCAAAGCACTACAACACTTGCTTTCCTCAAAATCCCTTTCTCTAGGCCAAAATGCCATTTTTTGCAAGGTATCTCTGAGTTTTTGAGTTAGAGAGCAATTCCATCACAACTCATAATACAAACACCTCTAATATGTTGTATCTAAGTTGTCCAAACACTAACATGTGACCTGTAACACCAAAATCACAAAGTCAACCTCCAAAACCTCAAAAATTGACTTTTTTGCATTTTTCAATCCATGTCTTGATTCAGTCACTTTCAAAACTAGATAAGACCTCAAACACACTTCAAATATCATCCTTGAACTGTCTCAATTGGTTCCCCTCATCTGAAACATCATTTGAGAGAGTTGCCATATTGGTAGGAATGGCAATTTGGCCCATCCCCAGTGGGTATCCAAAAAATTACCCACAACGGGTAGGGTAAAAACCCGCAAAAATGGGTACGGGTATGGGCTCGGGTAATTACCGACTTAAATAAGCGGGGATGGATGCGGGGATGGACACCTTAGTACCCATCCCGCCCCATACCCGCACAATATATATTTATATATTTTAATTTATATTATTATATAAAAATAAATATTTATTAAATTTAAAAAAACATCAATTTTAAACTATTACATATTTAATATACGTGATCATTTATTTCATAATTCAACAATAAAATTTTTTAAAAACTTTTTAATATTTTTAAAAACTTAAAATATTATGATATTTTATACTTGATATATTTATTTTTATTAGAAATGCGAGTAACGGGTACGGGTACGAGCACTGATATACCCATAGGGTACGGGCACGGGTGCCAATTTTGATACCTAAGCGGGTATGGGCTCGGGTACGGGGATTTTTTTCAACTGCGGGTATGGGGACTGGTACTATAGTACCCTACCCATACCCTGCCCATTGCCATCCCTACATATTGGTCACTTTTGCCCCTTTTGCAAGAAAGAGCTCAAACTTGTTCCTGAGGATTCCAGCTAGTTCTGATCATTCTAAAAGCTTCTAAGGGATCAATTGAGAGTGTCCAAAACATCAAATTACTTCTGGCACAAGGAACTTGGCAGATAGCACAAAAAGCTCCAAGAGGTAAGTGCATGACAACTTGAACTCTTTGAATTATGCATTGCTTTGAAGTCAACTGGTCATAAACATCTCATACATGTTGTATATGTTGTGTTTGAACCAATTCATCATGTAATTCTTACCTGTACAAAAGGTAGCATAGAAAATGCAAATATATGCCTATTTCAAAACCACTATCGGGTTTTAAAATAGGGACCTCATCTGAAAAAACCAAGACCACCATTGGATACCTTGGGAATTTCTAGGCCAGATGCATATAAATTTTGTCCCAATCCATGGAGAAATGAGAAAGTTAGAGGCTTCACGTAAATGACCCAAAAGCTGGCCTTGCCTTGCCTTGCCTTGCCCAGGCCTAAAACAAGGCACCCCTTATATATTTATGGGGTGATTTTGATACACGGATGTATCACCACCCCTGTGGTTGCGCGCTCATGTGTTTGGCTTGGAGGTCTGGGGTTCGAATCCCCCTCGCCCCAGACCCTTTTTTATTACTTTTTTCCATTTTTTTTTATATTTTTCATATTATTTTCTTAAATGATTTGAAAAATTAATTTTTCTCTCAATTTTAATTATTTTTTATTGGTTCTTTTTGCAAAAAATCACAAAAATGTTAAAATATTTTATTCCACAAAAAAATCAAATTTATATTATTTATTTAATATAGTTGATATTTTTGTAAATAAATTCATTTTTAATTGTTTTTAAACATTTCAAAAAGGAATTATCATCTTAGAAATCAAAACCAAATGAGTTTTAATTCGTCTTGTGAGTAAAACATCATTTTTCAAACCTCAACCAAAAATAAAAAGTTGTTTATTCAAACTTATTTGGTGTTTTTATCATTTTTATTGATTTTCTCTGAATAATTACTTTAAAAAAATGATGAAACTAGGGTTTCTTTGATTTTCACCCTAACAAACCTTTTTCAAACACTTTGGGCCTCTAATAGAGTGTAAGACCCAACCCTTGTTGTACATCAACCATTTTGGGCCTCAGATATTGTATAAGTGCCGACACGATGAAAAATCCCGGCGCGATCTCCATTCTAAAAACAAAATCATCTGGGCCTCTCCCCGTGTTGTAAGCCCTATCACTTGTACAAAAATAAATCTTTAGGCTTCTCCTTTAGTTGTTAGACCCAACCCTTTTGTAAATGAACCTTTTAGGGCCTTAGTCGTTGTATAAGTCCCGACACGATCTTCAAAACAATAGTGCGATCACTGTTAAACCTTGGGCCTCTCCTTGAGTATAAGCCCCAATAATCTTTTCAAAAACAACTTCTCTTTTGATTTAGGTTCAAATATACAGTTGTTATAAAAAATTTCTTTAATTTCTTTGAACAACTAACAATACAGCATGGAAGCTTGCTCGCCTGTAAGTTTTATCAGCTTTCATTTACTTGCTTTCCTATATATAACTCTATTGTGGGAAGCTGCTCCCCTGTAAGTCCTTCTTTCATACCCTTTTACATACTTGTCATATATCAACTGTATATATACAAGTATATCTATTTAGAGTTTTCCCCGACAACTAGGTCTAGAACTAGGTAAAGCCAGTTGATCACTCTTTAATACAGTCAAAACTAGATCCCCATAGGATTTCCAGATACAGTCTTGCCTTCTCTTGGGCTTAAACAATATGGAACAAAGAGAAAGACAGTATTCTCGGTGAACCTTTTCTTAGACTGTCATTATTAGAACTTGTCAAAGAAATTCAGTTTCCCAGAGAGGATTAATTCCCGGTGAAACCTCTCTTGAATTTCTTCAAACCCTAGAACTGTTCATTAAAGAAAAGATTATTCTCGGTGAAACTTTTCTTGAACTCTTCTTAAGTTTGGGACCTACAAGCTTCCTAAAAGCATCCCCGCCTCCTCTTGGGCTTTGTACAAGGACCCGTCGGCTTCTTAGAAGTTCTCATGCCTTCTCTTGGGCTTAATACAAGGACCCTGAAGACCTCTTAAAGGTATAGGACAGAACGTAGTCATCCTTCGATAGAGCAGTCTTTCCAGTGTCAACACATCAAACCACTTAGGGTTGATTCTCATCCCTTAAAACACCTGCCTCCTCTTGGGCATCATACAAAAGATAAAACTCTTCCCAACCAGTAGACTGGGACAATCTAAATCCCCTCTTGAGTCACAAAGACATTCTCAAGTTCCCTACAAACATAGGAAGAAACCCTGATCACCCGATCAATCTCCAGTAGAGATAAAACCCACAGGTTCTAAAAAACCAGTCTCTCTCCTAAATTTCCCTAGCCAGGATCAGTTTATCATCAGTATAACACTATCCCAAATCAGAACCTCAAGGCATCTGACATCTCAACTCTTCTATAACCCTCAGTAAGAGTTGATTCCCAATTTGGACCTGCCTCAGGATCTCAACAATCCCCGGCAGAAGCTAGCCTCCTCTTAGGCTTTATATAATGATTTTTCCTCAGCAAAATTTTAGCCTCCTCTTGGGCTTTGTACAATGATTCTCCCCCAGTGGAGCTAACCTTTTCAGACTCTCTTGTTGAGTCAATCATTTTTCAGACTCTCTTGTTGAGTCACTCACCTTTTAGCACTCTCTTGTTGAGTCAACCCTTTTAGCCTCAATCTCGGGCTTCGTACGAGACAGATAAAAACACTCTCTTGTTGAGTCAATCTTTTCCAACCTCCTTTTAGGATTGGTATAAAGATTTCCCCTTGCAAAAGTTAGCCTCCTCTTAGGCTTTGTATAATGATTTCTCCAGCTTGTTCAGCCACAATCCTGGGCTTTGTACAGGACAGATAAAAATACTCTCTTGTTGAGTCAAACCCTTTTATCCTCAATCTTGGGCTTTGTACAAGACATAAATCGTCATAACCTTCTCTTAATCTTGGGACAAATATCTTCCCCAGCAGAGTCAATTCCTCTCAGCCTTCCTTTAGGCTATGAGAAATAATACCCTAAGTAGAGTCAACTCTTTTCAGCCTCAATCTTGGGCTTTGTACGAGACAGATAATACTCTCCAGCAGAGTCAAACTCATTTCATCCTCTATCTTGGGCTTTGTACGAGATACCTAAAATACCCTTAACCGAGTCAGTAAAGCCCCTTTTAGCCTCAATCTTGGGCTTTGTACAAGACAGATAAAAATTTCTTTCCCTACTGAGTCAGTTTCTTTTCAACCTTAATCTTGGGCTTTGTACAAGACAGATAAAACCCTCCCCGACAGAGTCAAACTCTTTTCAGGCTCAATCCTAGGCTTTGTACAAGACAGACAGAACATTTTCCCCGGAAAAAAGTCAAACTTTTAGCCTCATCTTAGGCTTTGTATAATGATATCCCCTAAGAGTCAACCTCTCTTTTTTAGCCTCAATCTTGGGCTTTGTAAAAGACATATAAACACTTTCTTGTTGAGTCAGTCATTTTCAACCTCCTCTTAGGCTTTGTATAAGGACTTCCCTAGTGGATTCAATCAACCTCTTAGCTTCAACCTTGGGCTTAGATCAAGGCACACAAAAATCAACATCCCCTCAGAGGAAATCAAAATCTCTCTATAGGAAGTCATTTCTCCGTTTATCACTTATCAAAACAGACATTCAAAACAAACCCTAATCCCAGATAACTGCTATAAGTGGCACACTTGTTGATTCAAATATCCAAGCTGTCATCCATCTTTTATCTTGGTAAACCCTTTCTTTCATCTAATTGCTGTAAATGGCAAGTCTCTGGATTATTTACATCCATGCTACTGTCCCTCTCTTAGTATGAGAAATTCCAAAGGAAAAATGGCATTGCTCAACACTGAGTTAAAGTTTTCTCCTTCAGAATAACACCCCTATAAAGGAAATTATGGCATTGCTGGATTCATATATCCCAGTTAAAGTAATCCACCTTTATAAACAATCACCCAATCGTTGTGATAAACAGACAAGATGTCTCCCTTTAGAGATGACAAGTTCTCTCTCAGTCAAACCTTTTAGCTTCAATCTTGGGCTTTGAACAAGACACAAATAAACATTTTGGCTTCAATCTTGGGCTTTGAACAAGACACTAAAACAATATCTTTTTCCTCCCTTAGAATAGGAGGAACTACGATTGCTCTGATTTCCCTGTTTCGTTTAGACGGGAATACGTAGGCATAAGATTGCAAAATCTTAGCGAACATACTAATAAAAAACTCTAGGTCCAGTACCTTCATATCAACCAAAACTTAGGTCCAATACCTTACCAAAAACATCGGGAAAACCCAAACCTCAACAAAAACTCACTCTCCCACTCATATTTCCCAAGAAACTTTCCTAACCCATTAGCGGATAAACACCATCAAGTATAAAGTGAAGCCTAAAGCTAACATCCTGTGGATAACCACATATAGGATGGGTAATTGACAACTCCCCATCGTATAACCTGACCCCGACTCCCCGAATCCCTTTAAGCGTTTGTTCAGTTAAACATTCGCGTGCAAGGTTAGTTTTAGATAGCTTCCCTTTCCCTTCCAGCTTCACAGGATAAATAAGAAATCAGAAAGTAGCACCCCCCTTCTCTTCATCGAGGAGAAAACCCAAATTCCGCGATAAGGTGGTCGCGTCACCGACAAAAATCGCGCGCTACAAATGGAAGAAACAAGAAAAAGGGAAAAAGAAAGAGGATAACGAATCATCTATACCCTTCATACTTAAGCACCCATAGTACGAATAGTTCTCCCCCTTACCTCGAATTCACAGAAAGGTTGAAACTACAGTAACAAATTTCCTTTTTTCCTTTAAAAGCTCTCTTAGGGTTGCATCTTTCTCTCCTTAGCCTTTTATCACAAAAACAACAACTCTCTCACTCATTTTCTCTTAAATAAAACCTAATTCATTTTTTATTTTAATTAACTCTACAAACTCCCCTCAACTCTCACTAATTCTACCCACCTCCCTAATTTATTTGAAAATATATTTTAATGCCCAAAAATCATTTCTCATATTTCTCTTTTATTTAAATTATTAATAAAAATATAATAAAATTCTAATTTAAATTAAAATATTTTTCCTCGCTTCTACACTAATTTAAATAACTCTACCCACACTCAAATATTAAATAAAATAAACTAAATAAATCGAATCACTCCCAAAACTCAATTCAAAGTAAAATAATAAAAATTGGGGTGTTATATAATACATTATCATTTTGTGCTTTGTACACAAGTTGATGTGCCTTTTGGCTTTGTAGACAATTTCATATGCCTTTTTGGCTATATGTATTTTGGTTATGTAATACATTATTGTTTTGTGCAAATCTTTACTTTAGTACATTAATTCCAAAATAAGGATGAAAAAAAAAACAAAAAATCATACACTTACCTGGACGAAAATCATAAAATTCAAAAATACATTGTCATTAATTAATTAAACAGTATAAGGACAAAATTCATAAATTGTCCTTGTTAGAGGGATGAAAATAAAAAACATTCAGAATCATTAAAATTACAATTAACACAATTTCTGGTAAGCAATGAAGAAATTCCATGAAACAACCAACAAAAACTTAAACATGTTGACTTTTTGCCTTTAGTTTTCCAACTTCATCTTCATCTTCTCTTTTTCCTAGACTCGAGGTCTTTGATAATACAATCTAAATCCTTCACATCCTCTGAGGAATTACAATTGCTTGAATTTATGGGATTACTTGAGATGTTTCGTTCAAGTTTATTATCTCACATGAACAACTTACAACTTGACAATTCCTATGAATGTTGGACAATGAACAAAATTAGATAAATAATGAAACATTAACAAATGAGTAATGAACATTGAACATTACCTCAGATTCCCATATTTCCAATATCTCCTTTTAGGGGTTTCAGTGGAATTCGAAATGTAAATCCTCATTGATCTATTGCAACCACATATTGGAATTTTAAAGGGATTAATGTAACAACCTAAATAACCCCCACACATAATTAAATAAAATCATAGTAAATATCCACAAAGAATATTTAGGATGTCACCTTTCAACGATAACCTGCTCATACAAATAAATATGCAACACCTCCTACTTTTAAAATTAATAATAGTAATAACAATAATGGAAGATTGTCTGAAAATTCGATTCTTATTGCAACAGCGAAAAAATTCAGCATTAAGACAATTATTCAAATTAATGTTATGTTTCCAAAAGAATATAAATAACCACACAAAGGAGATATCCAAAAATTTCCAACCAGCATAAAGAAAACAAATGTTCCAAGACCCTGGTGTTACACATCAGAACAGACGCCGACACTAAAAATAAAATTAGAAGACTCCAGCTTCCACTCACGCCAACTCATCTACTGCGAGTTATCTGCACGATGCCCATGAAAAGGCAACATTCCACCAGAAGGGGTGAGATATCATAATTATATAAAGGAAAGCAAGATAAATAGCAAGCAACAAATTATTTCATGCACATCACCCATTCCACATATCCAACACAACAATCATCCAACATAACAACAACATCCAACATACGCCTACAACGTTTAACATACAACAGACATCAATCACAATAACCAATGCAGTCAAATTTGCAAATGCAATGAGACTCACAACTCGACTCAATGCATGTGGTACCATTCGATTCCTATTTCAGAACCCGATCCCTTTTTCAGAATCATAATTCCCGTCAGAATTCTAATACGTGAACACTCAGGTTCACCGGCTCCAATCCCCCACCTCTTAGGATATTGAGCTCACAGTTTGTTATCATCATTATCGATAACCTCTTACTGATTCCATTCATCCCGAAAATTAGCTACCGACATACAATCCTCACTTCCTTGGATTGATGCTCACAACTACAGACCGAAGTCCCAACATCATGAATGCATGTAACATATTAACCATGCAAGAAAAACAAAAACATCGAGTACAAGACTAACACCTCCACAATCATGTAGTCCACCATTACTGGCCATCATTTCTCACAAATAAACAGTAACAACTCAGCAACAACAATTTACAGCATAACAACCAACAACTATATAATTCGAATTATGTTACACTACAACATAAAAACTACAATTGCATTTAAGCTAGCACACAGCAAAATAATTAGCTTTTTGAATAGAAACCATTTTTATAAGGCACTTCGTCGAGTTAGCTTTCCAACACTTTAAACGGCACTCGAATCGGACACTCGGAACAAAAGTTATGAAGAATTTTCAAAGAGTTTTCAAAAAATAGTTCCAGTGTAATCGGTTACCCAAAACAGGGTAACCAATTACACCCTGTGTAACCAGCCATGCAATGCAGAAACAACACAGTGTAACCGGTTACCATAAACAGGGTAACCGGTTACACCCTGCCCAGAAAGCCAAAACACGTAGATTATCAACAGTGTAACCGGTTACGCCCTTCCCGGTAACCGATTACAGTGTTGACAGAATCACTTTTATGTAACTTTTCCAAACTAGAATCACTTTTGAAGCATCATAAAAACCCTTTTTTCCCACAAATCGTTTGCAACATAATTTTAACACGAAAAATCACTTTCATAGTTCAAAAATAAACCAACTCCTCCCATCAAAACTACCCATAACTCTGTTCCGACTCAGACTCGCGATTACACACAACCACAACTTCCACAACATCATACAAATCATCAAACATATGATTTCAACAACAACAATTGCATAAATGTATCATTCTAACAGCAACTACAGTAGCAACATCAACACATGTCATGCAATTTATCAACAAGTTCATAATTCACACAATCAACCATTCATCAAGAATATGGATAGAAAAGAAAACACAAATCTTACATGTTATGATCTAGCCACCATTCATCATAATTCCCCTTAGATAATTAGAACCCCACCCTTACCTTAGAGTTCTTGTAACAAAGCTTTTTCAACCTCAACAATTGTATTCTTCTATCTTCTCCCTTTGCCTTACCTCTCCTCTTTCTCTTTTCTCCAAAATTCACGTTCTGACTATTCTTCTCAATCCCTTCTCTTATTATTATTTTATATTATTATTACTAATTCCCAATTAATCAAATAATAATAATAATAATAATAATAATAATAATTTAATCCATATACTATTCACTTTTTATTAAATGATTACTAACCAATATTACTAATCATATTTACTCTCCTCACCACTCATCTCTACACAATTGTTCACACACCCCAACACCTTAAACTCTAGTCTATAAGACCACTACCCTCCCTAAGGGTATCTACAACTACAACAAACACACAAAATTATATACACATACACAACATCATTTAATTTAATTACGAAAAATAATTAAAATAAATCGGGGTGTTACAACTCCCCCACTTAGAATATTTTCGTCCTCGAAAATTTACCTGATTCAAACAGCTTAGGATACGCTTCACGCATCCTGCTCTCTAACTCCCAAGTCATACTTTCACCTGCAGCGCCTCCCCACACAACCTTCACGAGAGCAATCTCTTTGCCCCTAAGCTTCTTCACCTCACGATCTTCAATCCTCTCATACAAAGCATCAACTATAAGGTTATCCCTTACCTGAACATCATCCATTGGAATTACATGCAACAGATCCGGAACATACTTCCGAAGCTGTTAAACATGGAACACATCATGCGAATTTGACAAATTTGGTGGCAACGCCACTCTATAAGCAACAACTCCAACTCTCGCTGATATCTGATATAGACCAATAAATCGAGGAGTAAGCTTCCTCAACTTCAAAGCAAATCCGACACTGGTCATCGGAGTGACTCTCAAGAATACATGATCTCCTTCTTGGAACTCAAGATCCTTCCTCCTCTTATCATGATAAGTCTTCTACCTACTCTGCGAAGCTTTCATCTTCTCCCGAATCAGCTTCACCTTCTCAGTAGTCTGTTGAACAATCTCAGGTCCAAGCACCACACTTTCACCAAATTCATGCCAACACAGAGGTGTCCTACACCTCCTACCCTACAAAGCTTCAAAAGGCGTCATCCCAATACTAGAATGATAATTGTTATTATAAGTGAACTCAATCAATGACAAATGACTATCCCAAGAGCCTCCTTGTTCAAGCACACAAGCCCTCAACAAATCCTCCAAGGACTGAATAATCCTCTCAGTCTAACCATCTGTCTGTGGATGATAAGCTGAACTCAACCTCAACTTTGAACCCAAATCCTCTTGCAAAAATTCCCAAAATCTGGAAGTAAACCGCAGATCTCTACCCGACACAATGCTCAACGGAATTCCATGCAGCTTCACAATTACACAGACATAAATCTCTGCTAACTTCTGCTAAGACAAACTGATGTTAATCAGAATAAAATGCGCCGACTTTGTCAGTCTATCAACAACCACCCATATGGCATCATGCCCTATCAGAGTGTTCGGCAAACCAGTCACAAAATACATAGAAATGAGGTCCCATTTCCACTCTGGGATGTCTAACAGTTGCATCAACCCTGTAGGTTTCTGATGCTCGAATTTCGACTTTTGACAAGTCAAATAAGCCTACACAAATTGTGCCACACTCCTTTCAATCCAGACCACCAAAATACCCTCTTCAAATCTTGATACATCTTTGTAGCTCCTGGATGAATACTCAAGCTATTATTATGACTTTCCTCTATGAAATTCTGGCAAGCAGGTCACAGATGTCCTAAGAGATGTCGAGACTTTGGTCTCTGCTAAACTGAACAAGGACAGAACAGAAACATTCTATTCTCTTAAAACTAAGAACACTCTGAAACTTCAAGGTCAAAACAGTGTCATGACAGATGTTTCAAGATCTGTCAAAACATATACTTCAGAGCATAGGTACAGACTGAATTAATCATAATAGAATGATAAATAACACCAAGATATGATGACCCAGTTCGGTGCAACTCACCTACATCTGGGGACTACAAAGTCAAGAATGAATTCACTATCAGTAGTATTAATTCTAAGTATACAACCTCCTGTAACTTATCACTTAATTCCCTACCCAGTGCAATTCTATCTAGAAACTCCATCTAGATAAGAGAAACCTATCTCAATCCCTAAATCACCTCAGTGATATCTAACAGTTACAACCTCCGGCAACTGCATCAATCTGTTCAATTGAAAGACACCCCTTCTAATACAATATTCAGTCAAGACTCTTGACTAACAATAACACTTGAATTTGCTTAATAGCTTTATCCAAGAACAATATACAAGTCATTACCCACAGGTTTCTAAATCTGTAAAACTATGTCTACCACAATGTATCAAACTGATACAAAGGGTGACTTACAACACAAGAAATTACATGACTCTCAAAACCCTAAACCCTTATTTTTTACTCTACAAAAGTCTTAATAAGAATTCCTATTTTATCCTAGGTCTTGGTCTTCCTTTTATAATCTTCAACTATCCATGGGCTTCGAAATATCTGTTTAGTTATTCCTTGATCCATGTTCTGATTGCTCCTTAAATCTTGGACCAGATCTGCAACAACCTGTTATATCAGACTAAGATGTCGAATCCACAAGCTAGGACATCTTATCTGACATGTTTTCTTTTAACAGATTTCTTCAATGTTAGGACACCTTGATCAGCACCATGTTTTACCAAAATTTAGTCAAATATTTAGAGCCTTCAATCTCCCCCTTTTGAATTTTTTGGCTAAAACACCTTTTGCACAATAAACCCAGAAAGATACAGAGAGAGGGAGCAGAAAGTCCTGAAGTCATTTCAGCTAGCTTGTGATGACTCCTGGAAGCTTTCATTCTTCCCGTCTAGCTGTTTGGATGGTTTACACGGCGCACATCACCTATTGTATGTCGTGTACCCTTTGACCCGGTGTACATGAGGAAAAAGATGCACGAGACTCCCCCTCAATACCAGTCCATATTTACCATCCTCTGTTATCCAGACCAGGGCTTAGAGGATCAGACCCCAACTCTGGATAACTCAAAACACAAGACACAACTGTGTTCATAACTCAGATCACAAGACTCAAAAGAAAGACTTAGAAAAGAAACTGAGACACGTACAGGATGTTAGAACATCTCATCCAACATTCTTGCAAAACAACTGCAAGAATGGACTTCACAACAAAAAGGATATCAGTTATGTGTTGTAAGGACCAACACACAACTGAGATGCATACACACCCATTCTCCCCCTTTTTAGCCAAAAATCGGCAAAAGTAACCAACACAGTTCCAGACCCACATGGTACTTACCCAAACCCGGACAAAAGCCATGAAGACACGACACAACAAAAGAACCACAACCTGAGACACAAGAAGCAGCGACCCCCTTTAAATACCCAAGCTATTTATCTAGGAATTAACGGTTCATAAAAGTTACCGAAGAACAATTCAATGTGGATATAAATTTAGGTAGATAACTTCATTATAAATGACAGTGCACCGCCCAAATCTGATTTGACTGTTTCAACTTTAGGGTGAACCGTCCAAAGAATGTGCATGTACCAAGACACATGTTTAACACACCTTTTCTTAGGTACGCTCTCAATTATACAAGGAACACCGTCCAAATAAACCTACTTGGAAATAACCACAAGTCCTAAACAATGTCCTGACATCTGGTCAGACTTTGTCTAGTCTCTCTCATGGCCTTTGAGACATAGTCACTGATCCTTCAAGTAATCCCAGCATGCTCTTTTCAACCAGGGGCTGACTAAGATGTTAGGACATCATGTCCAACATCTTTCAACAAGGACTCCCATGAACCTTAACTCATTCTGCAGAGAAAAATAAATTCTACCATACATTATCCAATGTCATTTCTTAGGTCTCATAAGAATTAAGAACATAGTTGAAATAATTCAGTATCCTTAACTGCTCAACCTTCCATGCAGAGCTGACAAAGCCACAAACTCAACACACCAAGATTTCAAGACATCTTGCCTGGCATCACATCCTCAAAAGAATCACACGAGCATCTGCTTGCTCATAAGTGAGAAAAATACTAGGACCACACTCCTTGTATCATAACCAAAGAACTTTGGATTGAGACCAATTAACACACTTGATCACTCTCCCCCTGAACACATCCATACACTGTACAAATTCCTCTTGAATTTTACAGCCATAGACACCCTTGTTCTTGAGAATAAATCCAATCAAACCTTGAATGCTCACATCCCAGAGAGAGACATACAAGTTCTCTTAGCTTCTTGGTTAGACAGAATGTCATTCACACTTGGAGGACACCAGATCCCTTCTCCATATGAAGAGTGATACAACTTCAGCCTGCTTCCAATCTTTTCTAGTGATACTTCTAGCAGAACCTATCACCAGAATCCACACAGTCTTGACAGTAGCTCTACACCATACTCAACAAGGAATAGAAACAGCTCCAAAGCTGAAAGTCAAACACAGTCATCCTCAAAGAATAACCAGTAGCAGGGATGATGTTCCAACATCATTTAGGACATTAGAATCACACCAGGTCACAACTGCAGTAAATCATAAACCATCACAGAATTCAGAATACCATAGAGATAAGTAAACTATCACAAGCCTCGTGAAGCTTCAACCCAGAAGCACAAAGTTCAGACATCCCAATCTAAACAGACTCCTCAGCAAGGTCTTCTTACCCTCTGCCCTACAGTCTTCTTTCCTACAAAAATCCACCTTGCACAGTCCAACATGAGACACAGTACATCAGTACTAGCAATGGCTAATGTTTCAGCAGGTGATGACATCATAGGCCTAGAGCAACAGGCTTGGGCAGGTACTTCCTTGAGTCACACTAAAAAACCATCTACATCAGAATACCTTCCAGCATGTCCCTGATCATGAGGGAACATAGCTGAATTTTCCAGTACCAACATCCCCTTACCCCAGACAGAACTATGGAACACTCATATCAAACATCTTAGATGAGACTCCAAGAATAAGATATAAAACCACCAAGCAATAAACAACTCCCTTGAGCTTTTAACTATTGTAAGATCCAAAAGGGGTTGTTAAAACAAGATTTGGTTTTGCTGGTTATCTCTAAGTTTTGATAATAACAAGGTAGTATTTGTGTAAAACAATTTTGGTACTCTAACGGTTTGTTATTCTGAAGTTTTAACAAATAGGTTTTGAATCTGATAGAGACCATACACAGCGTCATTGTGGTATGGCAAAAGTCGCTTCTGCGCCAAAGAAGCAAGTATGCTTCTGTACCTACCTATATTCAGAAAGATTCTAAAAAGACAATATGTTGCTGCTGCAATGCTCTCTTGGATTCTGCCTCTGAGCGTGACTCTGATGATTTACTTCTGAAGGCTTTCTAGCTTCTGAAGTTGTTTTCTTCTAAAGACTAAGTGCTGAAGACTCTGAAGACAAGGTTCTGCTAAACAAAGTTTTGAAGATTCTTAAGACTTAAGTTTTTGAAGACTAAGTGCTGAAGACGCTGAAGACTCTGAAGATAAGGTTCTGCTGAACAAAGTTCTGAAGACTCTGAAGACTTAAGTTTCTGAAGACTAAGGGTTCTGAAGACTAAGTGCTAAAGATTCTGAAGACAAGGTTCTGGTGAACAAGATCTGAAGACTCTAAAGACCCAGTGATCAACTCTTCAACTCATGCTTCAAACATCACTATCCAGAAGCCTATGATGTACAGAAGATAAGATCAAAAGTTTATGAGGGAAATAGTACATAGTACATATCAAAACATTCCATTCCACTACCCTGATTTTGTGGTGAAAAAGGAAAACTATTGTGTACGATTTTCATCCCTACGTAACGACATTCTTTCAAGTCACCAGCTCACTCAAGGATATTCCTGATCTGCCCTCCAACGGATCTTTTAATGGCTATATAAGGACTTGATAACTTGAAGAAAACTGTGAAGTAAGTGAAGCACTACAACACAATAACACAACAATGATAAATTCATACTGTGTGCAAATTTTCTTTCTTTTAAGATATTCATTGTGTTTATATCTGCTTGTGTAGAAGCATTTCATTGTAAACATTTATTTTTTACAAACTGTTGTTTGTAATTCCTTAAGGGACCGGTTATGTCAGAATCCTTAAGAAGACTTGAACAGTTAGTCTTTGTGGTTGTTAGTCACCAGCGGTTGCTAGTGCAGATTGTAATCAGTTGATTATATTGGATTAAGTCCTTGGGTATAAGGCAAAATCACCTTGGCGGATGGACTAGATTAGCTTGATAGTTTTCAAGTGGACCAAGATATATCGTGTGTCTTTCTCCCTTGTTTAGTTTCTTTGTGATTTCTTTTTGAGTTTCTTAAAAAACTTTCATTTTAAAAACCCAATTCAAAGCCCCCTTTCTTGTGTTTTTTTATCACACCTTCAATTGGCATCAGAGCTCCGGTTCTGAAAGTGATAAAAGTTTTATCAACACTTCACTGTGTTCAGTACCGATCCAGTATTTGTGTGAGACATCATGGATGTCGCCGCTAATTCTATTCCAGAAGAGAAAGATCACTACAGTGCCAAACCACCAATCTTTGATGGTGAAAAGTTTTACTACTGGAAAGATAGAATTGAAAATTTCTTTCTTGGCTATGATGTAGATCTTTGGGATCTTGTAGTTGATGGCTACACTCACCCAGTTGATGTTGTATGAGTAAAAGTGTCAAGAAGTGCTATGACTAATCAACAAAAGAAAGATTACAAGAATCATCACAAGGCAATAACTATACAACTGAATGCTATTTCTTATACTGAGTATGAGAAAATAACAAATAGAGAAACTGCCAAGTCCATTTTTTATTCACTACAAATGACTCATGAAGGAAATGCTCAAGTAAAGGAGACAAAGGCTCTTGCCCTAATCTAGAAATATGAAGCTTTCAAGATGGATGATGATGAATCTGTAGAAACTATGTTTTCAAGATTTCAGATGCTGGTAGCAGGACTCCGAGTGATAAACAAAGGATATTCAACTGCTGATCATGTCAAGAAGATTATCAGAAGTCTTCCCAAGAAATGGAGACCTATGGTAACTGGTCTAAAGCTATCTAAAGATCTGAACAATATAAGTCTTGAAGAACTTATTAGTTCTTTAAGAAGTCATGAGATAGAGCTGGAAGAAGATGAACCTCAGAAGAAGAGTAAATCAGTTGATCTTAAGTCTAAACCTGAAAAGGCAAAGGCTTATCAAGCTGAGGAAGAATCAGAAGATTCTGATGAAGACTTAGAAGATGAGTTATCACTTATCTCCAGAAGGATCAACAAACTATGGAAAAATAGGAAAGGAAAGATCAGAGGATCAAGAAGGAACAACGGTCGTTCTGACTCAACATCTGGACAAAAGAAGCAGAGTTCTGGAAAAGAAGTCATCTGCTATGAGTGTAATGAGCCAGGTTATTACAAGAATGAGTGTCCAAAGCTTAAGAAAGACAAGAAGCCTAAGAAGAACTTCAACAAAGTCAAGAAGGGACTAATGGCAACTTGGGATGACTCCGATTCTGAAGAAGTAGATTCTGATGAAGAACAGGCAAATGTTGCGTTACTGGCAACAACAATTAACACTGAAGTCTCTGGAGAGCCAGAAGACAAAATGCTATCAGAATTAGATTCAGACTCCGACTCAGAGGTATTGTCTAAACTCTCTCGTTGTGAATTAGAGTCATGTCTTTCCGAAATGCTGGAAAGATATCAGAGTCTTCAAAGTAAATACAAGGACCTTAAAAAATTCAATGTAATTACTTCTGAAGCTAGAGATAATCTTGAACAGAATAATTATTCTCTGAATGAAAATATTTTTTCCTAAAAAAATATTAACTGTGCTTTAAAAAGAAAAACTTCTAAACTAGAAGAAGAATTAGTCTCTAATATCTCTGATACTAATTGTGTCAACAAGTATGATAGAGCATTCCAGCACTTTCTGGCTAAAAACATATATAGAAGCAAAATGGCTTCCAAGATTTATGGAGTTAGCAAAAATGGCAAGAAAGGTTTGGGGTGTATAGAAACATCTGAAATTGACAAAAGTCGGCCTGTAAAACCAAAACCTCTTTATGATTATTTCGTGCCTTCTGACACTAAGCTTGATTGTTCTGAGCTTGTGCAAGCACCTTCACAGACACAGAGATTTGATCTTAAACCAAAGTATCATGCACAAATTCCACTTGATTATCCCGTTGCACAGAAACCCAAAGTTGTAAAAAACTCTGGGAAAACTAACAAAAGAGGACCCGGAAAGTGGGTACCTAAGGATAAGATAATCTATGTTGCAGATATCCTTAACCGCTTAGTTGAAACACCAATCATGGTACCTGGATAGTGGTTGCTCGTGACACATGACGAGAAGAAGGCATATGTTCCAAAGTTTGGAACTTAAGCCGTGAGGTTTTGTTGGTTTCGGAGGAAACCAAAAGGGTAAGATCATTGGCTCTGGAACTATTGGTAATGGTGAACTTCCATCTATTACTGATGTTCTTCTAGTTGATGGTTTGATGCATAACTTATTGCCAATTAGCCAACTTAGTGACAATGGTTATGATATAATTTTCAATCAAAAGTCCTGTAAGGCTATTAGTTAGAAGGATGGCTCAATCCTTTTTAATGGAAAGAGGAAAAACAACATTTACAAAATTAGACTTTCTGATATTAAGGACCAGAATGTTAAATGCTTAATGTCTGTAAATGAGGAGCAATGGGTATGACATAGACTTTTGGGCCATGTTAGCATGAGAAAGATCTCTCAGCTATATAAGCTTGGATTAGTCAGAGGCTTTCCAAATCTGAAGTATTCTTCAGATGCTCTTTGTGAAGCATGTCTAAAAGGCAAGTTTTCCAAAACCTCTTTTAAAGTGAAAAATGTTGTTTCTACCTCTAGACAATTAGAACTTCTGCCATTGATTTTTTTGGTCCAGTGAAAACTGCCTCATTCAATGGTAAGAAATATGGATTAGTCGTTGTAGATGACTATAGTCGTTGGATATGGGTAAAATTCTTGAAACACAAGGATGAGTCACATTCTGTGTTCTCTAACTTTTGCTCACAAGTGCATACAGAGAAGGATTGCAAAATAGTCAGAGTCAGAAGCGATCATGGTGGAGAATTCAAGAACAGATACTTTGAGAATCTTTTTTATTCTCATGGCATTTCCCATGATTTCTCTTCTTCTAGAACTCCACAACAGAATGGAGTAGTGGAAAGGAAGAATAGGACATTACAAGAAATGGCTCGTACCATGATCCAAGAAACTGACATGGCTAAGCACTTCTGGGCAGAGGCAGTAAACACATTGTTAGTTCTTGTGTTGGCTGGAATTTTGGTAAAACAAAGTTGAACAATGTTGATGTCATATGTCTGATGTCATAACATTGGTTCCTAACATTAACTGTTGTAGGGTTGAAGTTTTATATGCTGATGTTATAAGTGATGTCTTGACATCACTATATCAGAACATCAGATTGTGATGTTTTAGGGCTGCGCGTGTTAGTGTGTTTTGAGGAGATCTGTTAGAGAGATTGGATGCGGATTTATTGGAGAAGATATTTTCAATCAGATAATTGTGCAGATCATGGAGCAGATTCTGTAACTAACATTAGGGCTGATTTGGAGAGATTTAAAAAGATTAGAAGATTAAATCTGTTTTAAATTCAGGTTTTAAAACAAATCAAATCAGATATTTGTGGAAGAGATCCAAGCCCAAGTCAGAATTATATAAAAGCTGCCTCAACCCTTGTTGAAAAAGAACGAGGACAGAGAGTATAGACTGAGAGTCAATTTGAGTTTTCGTGTGTGTTTTTGTAAACCATTCATGTTGGAATTGGTGTTACTGTTTTGAGTCATAAGTGTATTCACTCTAGAGATTTTAAGCAAGAGTGTGTTATTCTTGATCAAAGCTGTTAAGTAGAATCAAGGTGGTTTTTTTAAAGTGTAATCATTGGATTGTATCATTGTGGTGAATTAGGGAGTGAGTGGTTTCTCATACCTAAGTGGTTTCTTAGGTAGAAGTGTCATTGGGTAGTGATTAAGTTAGGTAGATGTCAACTAGGATTGTTGAGTCTATAATTTGATACTACTAATAGTGAATTTCCTCCCTGGCTTGGTAGCCCCCAGACGTAGGTAGTTAGACCGAACTGGGTGAACAATTCATTGTGTTATTTACTGTTGTTTTTACCTTGTTCATATAGCAGATTGTGTTGTTGTGACATCACACTCAACATCACACATCTGATACCAGAATTTCAATTGGTGTTAGAGCAGGCATCCTGCTCTGCATCTGGGTGAGATCTAGGGCTGATACTTTCTGGTGCAATGGACAAGGAGACTGGTGGATTTGTGAATAGACCCCCTATTTTAGATGGCTCTAATTATGAGTATTGGAAACCACGGATGGTTACCTTCTTGAAGTCATTAGACAGCAGGGCTTGGAAGGTTGTCTTAAAAGAATGGAAAGCACCTGTTATTGTTGAAAAGGATGAGACAACAAAGCTAAAACCTGAGGAAGATTGGACAAAGGAAGAAGATGAGCTTGCACTTGGAAATTCTAAAGCCTTGAATGCCATCTTGAATGGTATTGACAAGAACATCTTTAGGCTGGTAAACACTTGTGAAGTAGCTAAGGAAGCTTGGGATGTCTTGAAAACTACTCATGAAGGAACCTCCAAGGTCAAGATGTCAAGACTTCAACTGCTGACCACAAAGTTTGAAAATTTGAAGATGAAGGAGGATGAAACCATTCATGATTTTCACATGAATATTCTTGAGCTGTCCAATGCTTCTAGTGCTTTAGGAGAAAGAATGACTGAAGAGAAGCTGGTAAGGAAGATTCTCAGATCCCTTCCCAAGAAATATAAAATGAAGGTGACTGCCATTGAAGAAGCTCAAGACATCAGTAAGATGAGGGTTGATGAGTTGATTGGTTCTCTTCAAACCTTTGAGTTGGGATTGAATGAGGAGCCTGAAAAGAAGACCAAAAGCATAGCTTTGGTGTCCAATACTGAAGATGGTAAGAAGGAGTGTAATTTTGAAACTCAGGAGGAACTATCAAATGCTGTTGTGATGCTTGGGAGACAGTTTAATAAGGTGTTAAAGAGAATGGATAGAAACTATAGACCTAATGTTAAGAACATCACATCTGACAACAACAGGTCTAGTGATCAAGTGAAGAAAACAAGAGATGAAGAAAAGTCCAATCATGATAAAGGAGTTCAATGCTATGAGTGTGAAGGTTATGGTCATGTCAAGAAAGAATGCCCTACTTGCCTCAAAAAGCAGAAAAAGGGGTTATCTGTTTCCTGGTCTGATACAGATAGTGAAAGTGAAGAAGAGAATGCCAAGCATATTAAGGCATTGACTGGACTATGTGCCTCTGATGGAGAGTCTAGTTATGGTAAATTGACCTTCGAAGAGCTGGCATCCTCTTATCAAGAGTTGTGTCTGAAAAGTGAAGAGGTACTCCAAGAAGGGGAGAAGCAGAAGAAGATTATTGTACAGCTTGAGACTGAGAAAGATGAACTTAAGAATGAATTTTTGTTGTTAAAATCCCAGCTTGATCAAATGCCAAAATCCATCAGAATGTTAAATAGTGGAACTGGCACTCTGGATAAAATACTTGAAGCTGGAAAAGGGGAAAATGATAAGACTGGTCTAGGATATAAGGGAGAAAAGAAGATATCTGCAGAAGCTAGTTCTTCTGGGGTTAAACAAAACATTCCTCATCAGCATGAAAAAGGACATGGTTCTGGAATTAAGAAGGGTTCCCCTCACCTTGGGCCACAAAATAATGGAAAGGGCTATGGTCCTGCACCTAATAAGTTTTTGTCTCAACCTCAAGGAAAGCCTCAGGTTTCTGGAGCTAGACAGTATATGCCTCCCCAATACCATCGGAGTATGCAGGCTTATAATTTCAAACATGACATGTTCCATCCGATGTCTCAACATCAAGGGAAAATGTATGGGTTTGGACCTAATAATGTTGTGCCTCATGGTTATGGCAGAAGAAGGCCACATCATCATGGTAAAAGACAGCCTAAGCACTACAGAAGACAGCCGAATTATGGGAGAAGACGGCATCAATATTTTGACAGATGGCAGCCTCAGCATTATGACAGAAATCATCATCAAGGTAGGAGACATTTCAATCACTTCAGAGAAGAGATTCAAAGAGTAAGATGTTACTATTGTGGGAGATTTGGCCATATACAATTTTCTTGCTTTAAACTGCATGGTTATCCCAAGCCTGTTCCTCAACCTAGTCAGAAGCAGGACAGGCCTCATACAGTTAAACAATGGATTCCTAAAGCTGCTGTCACATGTCTATTGGCTCACTCATCAGTTAGAACCCCAGCTATGGATGGTTGGTATTTTGACAGTGGTTGCTCAATGCATATGACTGGTTTCAAGAATCAGTTGGTGGATATCAGGACTTACTCCACAAATGGTGTAACTTTTGGTAATGGAGAAAAAGGGGAAGTTAAAGGAATTGGAAAATTGAATTGTGAGGCTGGACCTAATCTTGAAAGTGTACTTCTGGTCAAAGGATTGACTGCTAATTTGATTAGTATCAGTCACTTATGTGATGAAGGATTCAAGGTTAGCTACACTAAAGATGAATGTTTAGTGACTAATGAGAAGAGTGAAGTCGTTATGAGGGGAGTTAGATCCATAGATAACTATTATTTACGGGTTCCTCAAGAGTCCAGCTTATCATGTAATGTCAAGGATGATGTTATGACATCTGAATGTGACATTAGAAGGATCACCAAACAACCTAGTGTTATGCAACTATTCAGAGGAAATATTGAAGAAACCAAGGTTGTAAAGGTTGATCATTCAGGTATGAAGGGTAATGACGATTTCCCTAAAGATATGTGTGCTGAAACTTGTGAAGTGTTAAGTAGGGATTTGGGCATGTGGAAAAGGATTCAAAGGTTAGTGAATTATGGTGTGCATTTATTAAATTTCAAAAATTTAAAAGGAAATTTGTTTTGGTGGGGAAAATACATTTATTGGTCTTTAAGTGACCAACAAACGCAGTCCCCTTACCTTAGGCTATCACTCCCTATTATCACTCTCACACGCTTCTTCAACCTCAACACTCCAAGTCCGTTCATCTACCCCCCTAAGAACAGAAATTACAAAACACTTTTGGCCATCAGTTGTAACACATGAGCGATGTCTAAACAAGTGTCATCTCCATCCAAGAAGGCTGCGTCCAAAAGTTCCACTCATGCAAATTCTAGGGTTTCGACAGAAGAGGTGTCTGTGAATGAAGCTATGGACATTGCTCCTATCTCTATGATTCCAGCCTCAGAAAAGAAAAGACCTGAGAAGTATCAACCCAAGAGACCTTCAAAAGGTAATACTTCTAATCAATCTGTGAGTAGTAAATTTGATGATAGCGAAAGTAGAGCCTTTGTCACTAGTGTGTTGTTTGGAGACAAACCTACTCCTAGGACTACCACCCCTCTTCCTCAAGCTGTTGAAGAAAGGGTAGATGTGGACAAGAGCATTGATCAGATTGTCACAAAAATATTTGAGAAAGGGATTCCTGTGAAGGGAATATCTAGACCTCTGAGTCAAAGGCCTGCTGATCAATCTGTTAGAGAAGAGGGTGACATTGAAACTTTTGAAACAAATCTTCATAGATTAGTTGTTTCAGTCATTGAAGATGCTGAGATTGAAGATGAAGTTGAAGCTGAAGCTGAAAGAGAAAGGGATACTCATGTTGAAGATGAGGTTGATGTTGAACATGATGTTGGAACATCACATGCTAGGGATGTTACTCCTAGTCCCAGAGGGAAGAAGAAGGCTGATGTGGTGGATGTTGTTGACTTATCTGATAATGAAGTAATTGGTAATGTTGTTCCTGGAATTGGCAATAGACTGAAGACTAGAAAAGGAAAGACTGTGGAATCTTCTCCTAAGATGACAGCTGAAGGCAAGAAGAAAAAGACATCTGTTGTTGGTCCAACTAAATCTTGGAGCAAGGTTGCTGTGACCTCCAAAAAGAGAAAGGTTAGAGAAGAATCTGAATCTGAGTATGATATTGAGGAAGATGTTCAAGACAGCATCCCTGCCAGAAAGTCCATTTTAAAGAGAATTTATGATAAGGTTCCTGAACTGCCAGTGGACAACATATCCTTTCATTATGCTAGCAGTGCTCCACTGTGGAAATTTGTGTGTCAAAGGAGATTAGCTCTGGAAAGAGAGCTGAGCAAAGATGCATTGGAGATGAAAGAAATTATGGAGCTCATTCATGCTGCTGGCCTGTTGAAGACTGTGACAAAATTCTCTAAGTGCTATGGTGGACTTGTTAAGGAATTTATTGTTAACATTCCTTTAGACATTTCTGATAAAAGAAGTGTGGACTTCATGAAGGTGTTTGTAGGGGTAAGTGCATTAATTTCTCTCCTAGTACCATCAATAAGTACCTGGGAAGAGATGATCAAGAGGGTTGTGAACTGGAAGTGACTGAAAATGATGTGTGTAAAGAGATCACAGCCACTCAGGTGAAGGTTTGGCCACTGAAAGGTAAATTGACAGCTACCAAACTCAGTATCAAGTATGCTATTTTGCACATAATTGGAGCTGCTAACTGGGTACCTACTAATCACAAAACCACCATAGCTGTGGGATTAGGAAGGTTTATTTATGCTGTTGGGAAAAAGGTCAAGTTCAATTATGGAAATTACATATTTGATCAAGTTGTGAAGCATGGTGCCACTAATCTTATCAAGATGCCTATAGCATTCCCTTCCCTTGTCTGTGGAATGATCTTAGATCAACATCCTGGAATTCTAACCAGTTCAGATGTAGCATGTAATAGGGAGTCAACTTTGTCCTTGCATCCCAAGCTGTTTGTTGGGAATCATGTTCCAGACATTATTGTAACATCAAGTTCTGGTGTTAAGAAGGCCAGTACTAAAGCTGAGTTGATTGAAGAATTAAAGGCAACCTGCAAGGATCTTGATATGGTTATCAGTACTAGCACTGGTAGGAAGTTGAAAATTGAGCAGATGATCAAATCCTTGGAACAGGGTGAAGATGATGTGAATGTCAATACTGAAGATTCAGGTTCAGAGAAAGGTGAGGAGAATGATGCAGATGGTTCTGATGCTAATGAAGATTAAAGTGCTGCTTTTGCTGTTTATTGCTTTTGTACTTTATAGTTTTTTGTTTCTGCACATTGTGTGCATGGTGTGTAACTTGGATAATAGTACTTTTATGCTTATCTTGGTTGTGTTCTATGATTTGTCTTGTCTTGTGGTGCTGACTTTAGACTGACAAGGAGAGCTAGTAGGACTAACTGTAGTAAAGTGGTAGGGTATAACTTATTGGTAGTTGTCAAATTGTGGCTAAAAAGGGGGAGAGTTAGCCCATGTATTGCCTAGGTGTATGATGTGGCTCTAGGCTTGAGGGGGAGTGTGCAGGTTCTTGTTGTGCATGCTGGTTCTTATTTTGAGGGGGAGTTTAGCTTTGTGCAGTTTGTTATGTGATTGCTGCTGCTGGTTTGAAGTTTTTTCCGCTGCAGGTACCTCTGATAATGGCAGAGTTTGTTTTAGCCAAAATTAGCCAAAGGGGGAGATTGTTAGTTCTTGTGTTGGCTGGAATTTTGGTAAAACAAAGTTGAACAATGTTGATGTTATATGTCTGATGTCATAACATTGGTTCCTAACATTAGTTGTTGCAGGGTTGAAGTTTTATATACTGATGTTATAAGTGATGTCTTGACATCACTATATCAGAACATCAGAACATCAGATTGTGATGTTTTAGGGATGCGCGTGTTAGTGTGTTTTGAGGAGATCTGTTAGAGAGATTGGATGCGAATTTATTGGAGAAGATATTTTCAGTCAGATAATTGTACAGATCATGGAGTAGATTCTGTAACTAACATTAGGGCTGATTTGGAGAGATTTAAAAAGATTAGAAGATCAAATCTGTTTTAAATTCAGGTTTTAAAACAAATCAAATCAGATATTTGTGGAAGAGATCCAAGCCCAAGTCAGAATTATATAAAAGCTGCCTCAACCTTTGTTGGAAAAGAACGAGGACAGAGAGCATAGACTGAGAGTCAATTTGAGTTTTCGTGTGTGTTTTTGTAAACCATTCATGTTGGAATTGGTGTTACTGTTTTGAGTTGTAAGTGTATTCACTCTAGAGCTTTTAAGCAAGAGTGTGTTGTTCTTGATCAAAGCTGTTAAGCAGAATCAAGGTGGTTTTTTTAAAGTGTAATCATTGGATTGTATCACTGTGGTGAATTAGGAAGTGAGTGGTTTCTCATACCTAAGTGGTTTCTTAGGTAGAAGTGTCATTGGGTAGTGATTAAGTTAGGTAGATGTCAACTGGGATTGTTGAGTCTATAATTTGATACTACTAATAGTGAATTTCCTCCCTGGCTTGGTAGCCCCCAGACGTAGGTAGTTAGACCGAACTGGGTGAACAATTCATTGTGTTATTTACTGTTGTTTTTACCTTGTTCATATAGCAGATTGTGTTGTTGTGACATCACACTCAACATCACACATCTGATACCAGAATTTCACACATCATGTTATATTTAGAACAAGATTTCTATCAGACCTATTCTGGGTAAGACTCCTTATGAATTGTGGAAGAATAGAAAACCCAACATCTCTTATTTTCATCCTTTTGGCTATATTTGTTTTATGTTGAACACTAAGGAGAATCTTGCCAAGTTTGATTCCAAAGCTCAAAAGTGTTTATTGTTAGGATACTCTGAACACTCTAAAGGCTATAGAATCTATAACACAAAAACACAGATTGTTGAGGAATCAATTCATGTTAGATTCAATGATAAGCTTGACCCTGAAAAGTCAAAGCTAGTTGAGAAACTTGCAGATTTGAAGATTACTTTATCAGAATCCAAGGAGGAAAATTCTAAAAAAGGAGACAAAGCTGCATACACTATAGACTCAGATATAACCTCACCAGAAACAATGAATAGTGCATATCATCAGAAGAAGAATAAAGCTGATCCAGTCAGAACTCGTTCATCATTCAAACCTTCTGAAGAAACTCTTATGGGTTTGGTGTCACTTACAGAGCCAACATCAGTTGATGAAGCTATTCAGGAGAATGAGTGGATTTTGGCTATGCAAGAAAAACTAAATCAATTCACCAGAAACGATGTTTGGGATCTTGTTCAGAAACCAAAAGGTGTCCACGTCATTGGAACAAAATGGGTATTCAGAAACAAGCTTAATGAGAAAGGTGAGATTGTAAGAAACAAAGCTCGACTGGTTGCACAAGGCTATAGTCAGTAAGAAGGGATATACTATACTGAAACCTTTGCACCAGTTGCCAGGTTAGAATCTATTCGCATGCTAGTTTCTTTTGATGTTAATCATAACATCATTCTTTATCAGATGGATGTTAAGAGTACATTCTTAAATGGGTATATTTATGAAGAAGTGTATGTACATCAGGCGCCTGGCTTTGAAAATTTTGAGAAATTAGATTATGTATTTAAACTGAAGAAATCATTATACAGTCTGAAACAGGCTCCCAGAGCTTGGTATGATAGACTCAGTAATTTCCTTTTGGGAAATGATTTTACCGGAGGGAAAGTAGACACTACACTCTTTTTCAAAACCTTTAAGAATAATATTCTGGTTGTGCAAATTTACGTAGATGATATTAATTTTGGTTCTGTTAATCTTTCTTTGTGCAAGGAAATTTCTAAGTTAATGTAGGCAGAATTTGAAATGAGTCTGATGGGAGAGCTTAGATTCTTTCTGGGAATTCAAATTGATCAACGTCCAGAAGGAACATATATTCCTTAAAGCAAATATGCACAAGTACTTCTGAAGAAGTTTGAGATGTCAGATAGTAAACCTGCAAAAACTCCCATGCATCCTACATGCATTCTGGAGAAAGAAGAAGTAAGTAAAAAGGTTTGTCAGAAGCTTTATCGTGGTATGATAGGCTCTCTTCTGTATTTGACTGCTTCTCGTCCGGATATTATGTTTAGTGTATGTCTGTGTACTCGTTTCCAATCAGATCGAAGGGAAACTCACTTAACAACTATTAAGAGAATCCTAAGGTATCTAAAAGGAACAACTAACCTTGGCTTGATGTATAAGAAAACATCAGAGTACAAGCTATCTGGTTATTGTGATGCAGATTATGCTAGAGACATATTAGAAAGGAAAAGTAATTCTGGAAACTGTCACTTTCTGGGTAACAACCTCATCTCTTGGGCAAGTAAAAGGCAATCAACCATTGCACTATCTACTGGAGAAGCAGAATACATCTCAGCATCTCTTTGCAGTACCCATATGCTCTGGATAAAGAATCAACTAGAAGACTTTCAGATTCACGAGGGTAACATTCCTATCTTCTGTGATAACACAACTGCTATTTGCCTAAGTAAGAATCCTATTTTACATTCTCGAGCTAAACACATTGAAATTAAACATCATTTCATCAGAGACTATGTTTAGAAAAAGATTTTAACTCTAAAATTTATAGATACAGACCATCAGTGGGCTGATATTTTTTTACAAAACCCTTAGCTGAAGATAAATTTCAGTTCATTCTGAAAAACTTATATATGGACTTTTGTCCATAATGAATTTTATCAGAATATGTTTAATCTCCTTCTATAAAATGAGATTCTGACGTTAAGCAAATATTTTTGATTTATTTATTTGTCTTTATAGATAAAGATACTTCTACATTTTAGCAAATATCTTGATCAGAAACTTGTCTAGTCAGATACCTCTTGGTATTCTTGACTTTGGGAACATCAAGCGTGTTCACTTAAACAGAAGGCTATGATTTCTTGTGACACTTGTCCATTATCAAATCATACCTCACCGTTGCAGTGACATCTCGAGCATTGTGATTTCGTGAGACTAAGTTTTAAAATAATTCTTCCCTATTACTCCCTAATTTTAGTAATCATCAACTTCTCTCTTTAAATACTCATTACCTCACTATCACACACTACGCTACTCTTTCACTTCCCAAATTTTTTTCTTAGAAACCCTAAAAACCCTTTTTGTTCCATAACCTCATCATCTTCATCATTTGATCCTCAACAACAAAGTGTGTACAACTTCTCTCAACAATCACAACATGCAGAATCATCTCAAATGGTTTCTACTACTGCTCAAACTGCTTCGATGTCGCTAATTGCTATCTACCTTCCAAAAACCAGCTGAAGTTCATATTGTGGATCGTCCACCTCACATTCATCTTTCGACTCCTTTTGAAGAATTGGAAGTTCTTTCTGAATGGTTAGTAAATTTTGATAAGTTGCTTGAAAATGGAATAGATTTGTTTAAGGAACTGAATGCTCAAGGTTGGAGAAATTACTTTGATCGTCTCTACAATCCCATCTTCCCTAACCTAATCAAGGAATTCTGGAGATTTGCTGATGCTGATGAACACTTCATTGTGTCATATGTTTTGGGAAACAAATTTGTCATCACGGAGAAATCTATCGCTACCTTACTTGGAATGGAGAACGCTGGTGGAAAGCGTATCTATAAGATGAATTCAAAATCAAAGTTTCTTTCTGAAGTGATAAACCTAGCCATCTTCACTTAATCATTTGATGGAAAGCCACCCTTTAAGAGTCAGGATTTATCTAAAGAGCTTCGCGTCTAGCTCAGGATCATTATAGGTTGTATCTATCATAGACCTTCATCAAGTTCATCTGAATTTCAAAGAAGATTTAGATATTATAACTGGAACACCTCTGAATAGCAGAAATCTGAAGGGGATGCAAATTATCAACGAGATAAGAGTTGAACCAAGTATGCCTACAAAATTGAACAGTTTGAAATCAAGGAAAATGATAATCAATGGATTTACTCTGTTCACCAAGCATGGCGCTATAGAAGCTATAGAGGAGTACATTAAGATCCGTGAAGCTGAAGGATATGATATGGATGGGTTATCGTATAAAGATCTACCAGATAATCCCCCTGATCTGATGAAGAAGAAGAAACCCCATAACAAGACCTCTCAGAAGAATATTGCTATGAAGCAAAAGAAAGTTTTGCATCTGGGAGAAGCCAGCACGAAGAATATTTCACTGGCATCCTATCCAGAACAGACAAGTAAGTCTTCTGACTCTTCTATGACTGCATCTATTCTTACTAATAGAAATGTATCTCCATCTATTCCAACACCACCTTCAATATTTTCAACCATAGTTACAACCTCATCCATCCCTCTCTCTGAACCACCATCATCTCAGACATTTCCATCTTCTGCACCATTTACACAACTTCCACCTCAGATATTTCAAACCACTTCCACTCAATTAACTCCCACCATATATTTACCATTAACTTCTAACATCATCACTCAACCCATTTCTGAAGAAATTCCTACAGAACATATTCCAACAACCGACCCTAAATCACCCACATCCTCAACATCTCCACACATAAATACAATAACCATCTCTGCTACTCCGGACCCTTCATCACCAGAAACAAATTCTGATTCAGACTCTGACCAAACACTTTCCAATCTAGTTGCTTTTGATGAAGAAACCCAAACACTTCCTGATCATCAACCTTCTGATCTTTCCCCTCCTAACCTTGATGAAGTCATTTCTATTTTTAAAGACAATGTAGTTAGGAGATTCAAGAAACTTCCTGATGAATCCAGTTCTAGTGCTGACCCTTCTGCTCTGGGTGCTACCTGGATTCGATTTAATCGATGGATGTATGTGGAGTTTCAAAAGATCAAAAATATCTCTGCTCAAACAAAATACCACTTTATCCAGCAAGCATAAGAAAGATTGGAAGCTCAGAGAGAAGCTGAAGATATGTTAGCTGTAGAAAGGGAATTAGCTGAAAGACTCGCTAACGAAGCGCTTAAGAGAGAAGCTGAAAGACAAGCTAAGGAAGGTCAAGAATTAGCTGAGAAAGAAGCTTCTCCGAATGCTGTTGAAAGCTCTAATAACCCTACTTCTGATCCAGTGTTAAAGACTCTGGAAAGTATTCAGAAGGAACAAGAGTTATTAAGAACTAGAATGAATAAGCAAGATGAAGTTATATCCAATATTCAGAATGTGCTTGCTCAGATTCGTCAGAAGCTCCCTCCTCCTCTTCAACCTTAGACACTTTCTAGGCTACCCCTTAGTTATTTTGTATTTTTGTTTTTGTTTTTTTTTTTACCTATTTGATTATGAGAAAAAGGGGGAGTAGTAATGAAGAAATTATTTTGATAAAAATATCTTGTTCACTGGATCATAATTCTGACATTCTAACATAATAAATGCACACAATCCTTTTTAGAATGTTTTTCAGGAACAACATTGAAACTTTGGCAATCATGACTATATGATGTATCTGATAAGAACCACCCTTGAACCTGCACTGATAATTGATTAGAATCAGCTCTGACAATATATTCAGAAAAACTTAGTCAGACATTATTCTGGATCTGATAAGACCAATTAGGCTCTGTTATCCCAAATCTGATAGGATTTTTATAAGTCTTAGATTTAAGGGGAGCTTGATAAAGGGAAGTTATTTCTAAACTTATCTCTGTCATCAGCTATTGATTATTTTTTTACGAAATTGTTTCATCAAAATACATTGTTTTGTCATTATCAAAAAGGGGGAGATTGTTAGAACAAGATTTGGTTCTGCTGGTTATCTCTAAGTTTTGATAATAACAAGGTAGTATTTGTGTGAAAACAATTTTGGTACTCTAACGGTTTGTTATTCTAAAGTTTTAACAAACAGGTTCTGACTCTGATAGATACCATATGCAACGTCATTCTGGTATGACAAAAGTCACTTCTACGCCAAAGAAGCAAGTCTGCTTCTGTAACTACTCACATTAAGAAAGATTATAAGAAGACAATATGTTGCTGCTGCAATGCTCTCTTGGATTCTGCCTCTGAGCGTGACTCTGATGATTTACTTCTGAAGGCTTTCTAACTTCTGAAGTTGTTTTCTTCAGAAGACTAAGTGCTAAAGACTCTGAAGACAAGGTCTGCTGAACAAAGTTCTGAAGATTCTGAAGACTTAAGTTTATGAAGACTAAGTGCTAAAGACTCTGAAGACAAGGTCTTGCTGAACAAAGTTCTGAAGACTCTGAAGACTTAAGTTTCTGAAGACTAAGGGTTCTGAAGACTAAGTGTTAAAGATTTTGAAGACAAGGTTCTGGTGAACAAGATTTGAAGACTCTGAAGACTTAAGACTCTGAAGACCCAGTGATAAACTCTTTTACTCATGCTTTAAACATCGATATCCAGAAGCCTCTGATGTTCGGCAAGACCTTGTCTTCAGAGTCTTCAGCACATAGTACATATCAAAACGTTCCATTCCACTACCATTCCACTACCCTAATTTTGTGGTGAATACGGAAAACTATTGGTACAATTTTCATCCCTACGTAACGACATTCTTTCAAGTCTCCAGTTCACTCAAGGATATTCCTGATCTGCCCTCCAACGGATCTTTTACTGGCTATATAAAGACTTGATAACTTGATAAAAAAAATTGTGAAGTAAGTGAAGCACCACAACACAACAACACAACAACGATAAATTCACGCTGTGTGCAAATTTCCTTTTTTTTAAGATATTCATTGTGTTTATATCTGCTTGTGTAGAAACATTTCATTATAAACATTTACTTTTCACAAACTGTTGTTTGTAATTCCTTAAGGGACCAGCTAGGTCAGAATCCTTAAGAAGACTTAGACAAATAGTCTTTGTGGTTGTTAGTCACCAGCGGTTGCTAGTGCATATTGTAATCGGTTGATTATATTGGATTAAGTCCTTGGGTATAAGGCAAAATCACCTTGGAGGATGGACTGGATTAGCTTGATAGTTTTCAATTGAACCAGGATATATCGTGTGTCTTTCTCTCTTGTTTAGTTTCTTTGTGATTTCATTTTTAGTTTCTTAAAAAGCTTTCATTTTAAAAACCCAATTCAAACCCCCTTTTCTTGTGTTTTTTATCACACCTTTAGGGGTGAGATAGACTTTGGAAACAGTCATATAGTTGGACAGCAACCACTCCTAAGAAGACCAGCTTATACAAGACAGTACCGCTCCAATGCACACAACTGACTACAGCATGAGCATCCTGATGTTCAGTCCAATGTCAGAACATTTGATCAGTGACTTGACTAGTTACCTAATGAAACCACAGATGCATGAAACAGTCTTGAAGATCTAACTCTTAGACTTCCAGATAATATCCCACCTTGAATGGCCTCTCCACCATAGTAGAACAAGAGTTCCATGTTCTCATAGACTTGATCATGAAATCAAGTTTGAGTAAACAACCTCCATCCTGAACATAAGAAAGAAAACCAACAACCAGTCCTTTTCAGGATAACTTAAGGGAAGGAACAAATACCCTGATGACAGCCTCCATAATTCTCCAAGGGAATCATCCACACATGATTGGATTCCACGCCAGAACCAAACCAAATAGACACAACTATTTGCATGATCATTCAAATTCATCTTTGAAAGACCATAAAAGTCTCCAAGATGTCAGGATAAATGTTCTAGACATGTTTCCTTAACTTCCATATACACAGAATCTGGTCGAGATATCTTTACAGTCCTCCACTAGTAATTTGAACACATACTCCTATAGGAGATACAGTAACAAAGTTTCTGCATCCCTATACGCTTAGATAAGAAATTAACTGACCCAACGAATGTTCATCAAGATGACCATGTGTTGACCTTCACCACATCATCACACCTCACCATAGGAAAGATGTTTCAACATTTGATTGAACATCAGCTTCTTCTCCACGAAATAGATCACTGAAATTGGTTATGAAACTATTTCCAGAATTACACACCTTGATCACTTTTGGGGATAGGATGAGGAACTTTTGAAAACTTATGGAGTGACAACATCATTTTTGATCACCAAACAATAGGATAATCAATTAAATACTTGCTAACACACAAATAGTAATTGATCTTAAATCCCAATTCTGTATTCTTCAGATTTGCATCCCTCCTTACTCTAGCTACAAAACCAGAAATAAAACAACCAGCACAACCTAGGAAGAAATATTCAAGGCACAAAACTTCCTTAGAAGACCATCTCCAGCATACCAGTAACATCCTTGGATAAACATAATCTTTTTCCAAGACACAGATCCAATGTCTTTACACTCATGAGACTGCTTTAACATTGATCAACAATTACTCCAGTTCCAGCCTAGCTGAATGTCAGCACACTTGTGCACTTCCTCTTAAATACTTCCTTCAAGGAGATCTGATAGGAGATCCTCAAGCAAAAACACTCTCTTATAGGGTTGGAAGCAAAAATAAATTACTTATAGCTCTCTTCCATGGTATGACATTCTCATGTCTCACTTCAAGCATCCTTGAAGCATCCACTTGACCATCTACTCTTCTGACTCTATTTAACAAACGCATTCAAAATTGCCTTTATAAGTGGACTTGAGAGACAACTCAAGTATCTTTGGAAACTTTAAACATGACATAGAGTGTTTATCAAGTCCAATGGATACACATGACCTCAACTCAACCTTTTTCCTCCTATTGCCCTGATAGAAACAATCTCCCAAGCAACATAGAAGGATCCTTCAGAGGACTCTAGATCACAGTGCTTTCTCCTATCTATTACTCCCAGTTAGAGGTGACAAGAACAACTACAGAATCTAACACCATTTTTAACATGCACCAGGTAAGATGTCAGAACATCCTATAAGGCACCATGCGTAGCAATAACCTCATCATCAATAACAGTAGAATCTTCATAGAGTATCAGTCAACCATCAGTAGTTGTTTGGAACAACTTATCCCACAATACCATTGGATGGTCTGATCATGCAACCTCCTTCCTTGTTCAAAGACCAGAAAATATCTTCCCTAGAACTCATTCAGATACAGAACAGGATGTCTGCTCTGATAACAATTGAAATTCTGGCAAGCAGATCACATATGTACTAAGAGATGTCGAGACATTGGTCTCTGTTACATTTTGTTCTCTTAAAATCAAGACCACTCTAAAACTTCAAGGTCAAAAAAGTGTCATGACAGATGTTTCAACATCTGTCAAAACATATACTTCAGAGCATAGGTACAGATTTAATTAATCATAACAGAATGATAAATAACACCAAGATATGATGACCTAGTTTGGTGCAAATCACCTACATCTAGGGGCTACCAAGCCAGGAATGAATTCATTATCAGTAGTATTAATTCTAAGTATACAACCTCTGGTAACTTATCACTTAATTCCCTACCCAGTGCAATTCTATCTAGAAACTCCATCTAGATAAGAGAAACTTATCTCAATCCCTAAATCGCCTCAGTGATATCTAACAGTTACAACCTCCGACAACTGCATCAATATGTTCAATTAAAAGACACCCCTTCCAACACAATATTCAGTCAAGACTCTTGACTAACAATAACACTTGAATTTGCTTAATAGCTTCATCCAAGAACAATATACAATTCATTACCTACATGTTTTTGAATCTGTAAAACTATGTCTACCACAATGTATCAAACTGATACAAATGGTGACTTACAACACAAGAAAGTACACGACTCTCAAAACCCTAAACCCTTATTTTTTTACTTTACAAAAGTATTAATAAGAATTCTTATTCTATCCTAGGTCTTGGTCTTCCTTTTATAATCTTCAGCTGTCCATGGGCTTCAAAATGTCTGTTTTGTTATTCCTTGATTCATGTTCTGATTGCTCCTTAAATCTTGGACTAGATCTGCAACAACCTGCTATATCAGACCAAGATGTCGGATCCACAAGCTAGGACATCTTATCTGACATGTTTGCTTTTAACAGATTTCTTCAATGTTAGGACACCTTGATCAACACCATGTTTTACCAAAATTAGTCAAATCTTTAGAGCCTTCACTCTAGAATCATTCTTTTCAACTCAGAATCATCCAGGATACAAATCCTGTCACGAAAACTCAACACACTTTGTCCATCCACTTTAAAGTCACCATTCTCCGTCTGATTACTTCCAACCATCAAATCCACCAGCTTCACGTCTAACTCTAACTCTCTCTAATATTATTAAGAAAATCATTCTTGATCTTCAACATACCTAACATAACACTCTGCGGTGTCAACTCACATACCAAACTCAAGTCTCTGAACTGCGCAATCAATTCTGACTCTCTAACCATCATAGAAGACATATGCAAGGACTTCCGACATAAAGCATCAGTCACGACATTAGCTTTACTAGGATGATAATTTAAGCTGAAATCATAATCCTTCAGAAACTCTAACCATCTTCTCTGTCTCATATTCAACTCTTTCTGATAAAACTGGTACTTCAAGCTCTTATGATCACTATAAACATCAAATCTAGAACCATAAAGATAATGCCTCCAAATCTTTAACACAAAAACCATTGTAGCCAACTCTAAATCATGAGTAAGATAGTTTCTCTCATAAACCCTTAACTGTCGCAAAGCATAAGCCACCATTTTACCCTCTTGCATCAGCACTCCACTTAAACCCATCAAAGAAGCATCACAATACACCACAAACGGTTCATTTGGTTCCAAAACAATCAGAACTAAAACTGTAGTCAACCTCTTCTTCAGCTCAATAAAACTCTTCTCACAATGAATATCCCACACAAAAGCTTTACCTTTGCGAGTCAACTGAGTCAACGGAAGTGCTAACTTAGAAAAGCCTTCAATAAACCTGCGATAATAACCCGCCATGCCCAAAAAGCTTCTAACTTCTGAAACCTACTTCGGAGCCTCCCATTGTAGAATTGCACCCACCTTGGATAGATCCACAACAATATCATCAACTGAAATAACATTGCCAAGAAAGCTCACCTTTTTCAACCAGAATTCACACTTCGACAATTTAGCATAAAGCTTCTTTTCTTGCAATACTTGCAACACAATCCTCAAATACTCAGCATGCTCTTCTTCCGACTTAGAATAAATCAGAATGTCATCAATAAAAACCACCACAAATCGATCCAAGTAAGTATGAAATATTTAATTATATACTCCATAAATACTCCAGGTGCATTAGAAACATTGAACGACATTACCAAATACTCATAATGTCCATACCAAGTCCTGAGAGCCGTCTTCTGAATATCCTTATCCTTCACTCGAATCTGATGATAACCCGACCTCAAGTCAATTTTTCTACACCCGTGCACCCACCAACTGATCCATCAAGTCATCTATTCTTGGAAGAAGATACTTGTTCTTAATTGTCACTTTATTCAACTGCCGGTAATCCACACACAATCTCATACTACCGTCTTTCTTCTTTACCAACAACACCGAAGCTCCCTAAGGCGATACACTTGGTCTCACAAATTTCTTTTCCAGTAATTCTTCTAATTGCTTCTTCAACTCTGCTAACTCCGACGCTGACATCCTGTATGGTGCCATAGAAACAGGTGTAGTACCAAGGACAAGATCAATAGAAAACTACACCTCTCTTTCTGGCGGCACATCTGAAATATCATCTGGAAACACATCTAGAAATTCACGCACCACCTGCAACTCATCAATCACAGACTGACTCTCCACCGACAAGGACGCAAATAATGCAAGCACTTGAGCTTCCTCTTCCAAAAACTCCTTCAACTCTCTAGCAGACAGAAAACCAGCTTCTTCCTCATCATCAGGAGCAAGAAACCGCGCCAACTTATTATAGCGGTTGATATGAACATGATTGAACTCCAACCAGTTCATTCCCAAGATAACATCAAGATTTCCCAACGGCAAACAAATAAGACCAACACCAAATCCCTATCAAATATCGACAGAGGATAATTCAAACAAACCAGAGAAGTAGTCACTGACCTTAGCATGAGTTTCGATAACCATTTCTCCTTTCATAGAAGAAACAACAAGGCCTAACCTTTTCACACAATCAGTAGCAATAAAAGAATGAGTAGCACCAGTATCAATAATAGAAATCAAAGATGTATTATTAATATAACATAAACCTCTGATCAACCTGTCATTACTGGAAGTTTGGGTTCCCAACATAGCAAACACTTTTCCTCCATTCGAAGCTTGCTTCGGCTTCTGACAATGAGTACTGATATGTCCAGGTTCTCCACAGTTGTAGCAAGTCACTACATTAGCTTTGCAGTCATCCACCAGATGTCCTCCATGTCCACACTTGTGACATTTCTTCACGTCACTCGTACACTCACTAATACGATGACCCAACTCACCACACTTATAACACTTAAGAGGAGCAGGAGCACCTCCTCCACTTGACCTCTTACCAACAACAACTCTCTATTTACCTTTATCAGTTGGAGCACTGTAAAGCTTCCCACGGTTCACACTCTGATTTCCCTTCTTCTCACTCAGACTCTTATAATGAATTAACCGAGCTTTTCTATCCTCTTTATATATTTCACAGCTATTCACCAACTCTGGAAACCTCCTGATCTGTCGATACCCAACTACCTGCTTGATCTCAGGACGTAACCCATTCTCAAATTTGACACACTTATAAAATTCAGCTGCCGCCTCACTGTAATGCGGATATAACTTAGCAAGTTCTACAAACCTGGAAGCATACTCCGCAACACTTAGATTGCCCTACTTTAGTTCCAAAAACTCAATTTCCTTCTTCCCACGAACATCTTCTGAAAAGTGCTTCCTCAAAAATTCCCTACGGAACACAGCCCAGGTAATAACTTCACCTGCAGTCCCCAACACCTGACGAGTGTTGAGCCACAAGTTATCAGCCTCCTCAGTTAGCATATGAGTACCAAATCGTACCTTCTTCTCTTTAGAACAACCCATCACCCTAAATATTCTTTCAATCTCTTAGAGCTAAGCATGCGCTCTATCAGGATCATAACTACCCTTGAAAGTAGGAGGTTTGTTCCTCTGTAATTCCCCCAAGTGACGAAATTCATCAGTCCCTCTAACATTAGGCTGATTCTGAACAGCCTGAGCGACAACATGCAAAGCAGCAACAAGTGCAACATCATCTCTTTTAGCCATCTTCTGTTTCACATTAACAACAACAATAACGGTTAAAAGACAACATCGACAGTAGTCAGCTGTCACAACACAACGACTCAACAACTTGGCCGGACAGACCGACCTGCTCTGATACCACTAATGTAACACCTTAAATAACCCCTGCGCATAATTAAATAAAATCAGAGTAAATATCCACAAAACATATTTAGGATGTCATCTTTCAACAATAACCTGCTCATACAAAAAGATATACAACACCTACTACTTTTAAAATTAATAATAGCAATAACAATAATGGAAGATTGTCTGAAAATTCGATTCTTATTGCAACAACGGAAAAATTCCGCATTAAGACAATTATTCAAATTAATATTATGTTTCCAAAAGAATATAAATAACCACACAAAGGTGATTTCCAAAAATCTCCAACCAGCATAAAGAAAACAAACGTTCCAAAGCCCAAGTGTTACACATCAGAGCATACGCCGACACTAAAAATAAAATCGGAAGACTCTAGCTTCCACTCACGTCAACTCCTCTACTGCAAGTTATCTGCACCCTGCCCATGAAAAGGCAACATTCAAACAGAAGGGGTGAGATATCATAATTATATAAAGGAAAGCATGATAAATTGCAAGCAATAGATTATTTCATGCACATCACCCATTCCACATATCCAACACAACAATCATCCAACATAACAACAACGTCCAACATACGCCTACAACATTTAACATACAACAACCATCAATCACAACAACCAATGCAGTCAAATGTGCAAATGCAATGAGACTCACAACTCGACTCAATACATGTGGTAACATTCGGTTCCTATTTCATAACCGATCCCTTTTTCAGAATCACAATTCCCGTCGGAATTCTAATACGTGAACACTCAGGTTCACTGGCTCCAATCCCCACCTCTTAGGATATTGAGCTCATAATTCATTATCATCATTATTGATAACATCTCACTGATTGCATTCATCCCGAAAATCAGCTACCGACATACAATCCTCACTTCCTAGGATTGATGCTCACAACTACGGACCGAAGTCCCAACATCATTAATGTATGCAGCAACAACATTGAGTACAAGACAAACACCTCCACAGTCATGTACTCCTCTATTACTATCCATCACCACTCACAAACATACTGTAACAACTCAGCAACAACAATTTACAGCATAGCAACCAACAATGATACAATTCGAATTATGTTACACTATAATTGCATTTAAGCTGTCACACAACAAAATAATCAGCTTCTGGAACAGAAACCATTTTTATAAGGTAGTTCGTCGCGTTAGCTTTCCAACACTTCTAACGACACTCAAATCGGACACTCGGAACAAAACTAATGAATTTTCAAAGATTTTTAAAAAAATTAGTTCCAGTGTAATCAGTTACCCAAAACAGGGTAACCGGTTACACCCTTTGTAACCAGCCACGCAACGCAGAAACAACACGGTGTAACTGGTTACCATAAACAGGGTAACAGATTACACCCTGCCCAGAAAACCAAAACACGCAGATTCTCAGCAGTGTAACCAGTTACGCCCTTCCTGGTAACCAATTACACTATTGACAGAATCACTTTTTTGCAACTTTTCCAAACCATAATCACTTTTGAAGCATCCTAAAACCCCCTTTTTCCCACAAATTGTTTGCAACATAATTTTAACATGAAAAAGCACTTTCGTAGTTCAAAAATAAACAAATTCCTCCCATCAAAACTACCCATAACTCTGTTCCTACTCAGACTCGCGATTACACACAACCACAACTTCCACAACATCATACAAATCATCAACCATATGATTTCAACAACAACAATTGCATCGATGTATCATTCTAACAGTGACTACAGTAGCAACATCAACACATATCATGCAATTTAGCAACAAGTTCATAATTCACACAGTCAACCATTCATCAAGAACATGGATAGAAAAGAAAACACAAATCCTACATGTTATGATCTACCCACCATTCATCATAATTCCCCTTAGATAATTAGAACTTCACCCTTACCTTAGAGTTCTTGTAACAAAGTTTCTTCTACCTCAACAATGGTTATCTTCTACCTTCTTCCTTTTCCCTAGCTCTCATCTTTCTCTTTTCTCTAAAATTCACGTTCTGACTATTCTTCTCATCCCCTTCTCTTATTATTATTTTATATTATTATTACTAATTCTCAACTTATCAAATAATAATAATAATAATATTATTATTATTATTATTATTATTATTATTATTATTATTATTAATTATTTAATCCAAATAATATTCACTTTTTATTAAATGATTACTAACCAATATTACTAATCATATTTACTCTCCTCACCACCCATCTCTACAAAATTGCTCACACACCCCCAACACCTTAAACTCTAGTCTTTAAGACCACTACCCTCCCTAAGGGTATCTACAACTACAACAAAACACACAAAATCACATACACATACACAACATCATTTAATTTAATTACGAAAAATAATTAAAATAAATCGGGGCGTTACAATTAGAGTTTCCAATTGAGGATGTATCCATGCCTTGCTGTGCATAAGTGGATGACAACCTATAAGAACACTGATTTGTGCAGAGAAAAAAGAAGAAGATAGGTATAAGAAGAATGACAAGTTGAAATACAATTTTATATAATTTTGGATTTAGTCCTCCTTTTTAAAACTATGAAACAAGAATTTCCACGCAATATTAGAGTTTTAGAAGAGGAAAATTGAAAATTATTTCAACATCATCACCATTTTCCACATCATATTTTTTTTAACATAAGTTTAACAATATGGAGTAACGCCAAAAGAAAATCAATAGTTAGAGACTCCATCCAAAAAAAGATTTAGGTACTAAAAACAAAAACACGCCAAGTTACAAGAACCAAAAGATTATTTATGTCAATATAAATATTACAGAATCACATACGACATCACCTTTCTTTCTTTGGTTTCCTAACTTATGTGGCCATGAATTCAAGTAACGTGTCAAATCAAGATTCAAGAAGATATTTATTTTTTTCAAACTACAAAGGAGTTATGATAAGGTAAAATGCCACTAAATAAAGTTTGACAGGTTTATCATGCGCAAGCTGCACTTTACTGACTCTTGATTACACTTAAAAATAGTTAAAGAATAATCTGAAATCAGCATGTAGATGATTTTAAGGTTATTTGAATATTTTTCAATCGATAATAAGTCAGCCGATTGGATATACAAACAAACATAAGTCAATCAAATGTTTTTCAAGTCTATTGAAGTCTATTATAGTTGCAAATAATTAAGATTCAAGAAAAACAAAGTATGAATATACATACGATTGGGCATTATGATCATGTCATGTGTTAATAGTGTAGCTAACCAAAAAAGTGGAGATTACAAACCATGATCTAAAGAAGTTACTCACTCAAAGTAGGGTCAACATAATATGTCGGAAAAAAAAGACACTGGACCAAACACAGGGAGTCACATACTCAAACTAGAGATAACACTTACCTCGGCCCAACATATCTTGATGCCTAAGACAAAATTTATAATTAAATATTTTTAATATAATAAAAATATATTTTTTAAATTAATATATTTTAGATTTTTTAGGACGTAAAAACATTAAATTATTATAATTAATTTTATTTTTAATTGATAATAAAATTAATTCATCTAAATACTCTTTCCATTATTTAAAAAATTATAATTGAAAAACAATACTAAATTTTAAAAAAAATATAAATAGTTATAATTTTTCCTATTATCTTTAAGAACTCAAAAATTTATTATTCATAAATGTGATTTTTAAATTTATAAATTAAAGAATACATATCATAAATAATTTTTATTATTATACATTTTAAAATATGTTATTATCTAATTGATATATTAAATAATTTAAAAAATATTTTATAAAAATCAATTTATTAAAACCAAATAAATATAAAATAAAATTTTGAGGCCCTAGGCGGTAGGCTTTGTGGCCTACCCCTAGGGTCGGCCCTGACACTTACACTTACATGTGCATGAGAGTGCGTTTCTATAAGCCACAATTATATGGACAATATGATAGTTTTGTTTATATATATTGTACAACTTATAAATTATTTAGGACAACCAATCAATCAATCATGCTATTTTACGCACTCTATCTTTTTACTTTATTTTCTAGGACATCCAGAATGTCGTGAAAGTTAAAGAAACCACACTTAAGGGAGAAAGTTCCTTCATCAACAAAATCAATTGAAAACAAGAGAATTATTGTTGAGAGTTATCGAATCCTCGACTAACATTCACAGTTTGACAACATGCTTGGCATGCCCGATGGAACACTGCAACTAATATCATTGAGAAATTAAAAAAACTCCAAAAACTATAGCTATTCCCTTTATTATTTAAAGGAACATAAAATGTGTGGTATTCTTATCTCCCAGCAAACTCGATACAAGCCAAGATAAACATAAAAGTATTTCAATGACATATTCTACTAGGCTCACCTTGAAATTACGAGAGATGATATGATGAACTTGTAATAACAAGTAGATGAATAAAATTTATCTTTCATTGAAAAATTTAGAAATAAGGCATAAAAATGTTCAGTTCCGTTTACTGACATTGAATACACATCAATGGCCATCAATGACATGCTTCCTCAACCATTTTGGCAGAGTGTGAACCAAGTTTGGCAGCCTAGCGTCAGTTCATGTGAATTTATATAAGGAAACAGACAAATGAATGGAACATCCATGTTCGACAGATTGTCCATAACAATAGTTTCAATGCTTGGTAATTCAAAAACGGGAAAGAAAACTAAGGTTGGACGAGCCTAATAAGACAATACTATTATATTCAAAGTTATGGGTCGCCTAAGGGTCCCTACATAAATGTTCAGGGGAAAAGTAAAGAAATTGATCTAATATACATGCAAAAAGCCTTACATAGGATAAATAAGGAGAATATTTCTAAAGAAAAAAAGGTTAGCCAAAGTTACATAAAGTAACATTCCGTTATATATTTTGATTATTTCCGTTAGTTTTTTATGAAAAAAACATTAAATTTAGTTTTACTAGACAATTTAAAGCTGATCTAGAATTTTTTATTTAATATTTATAATTCTTTTTAGGCATCTTCACCTTCTTCCTCCTTCTTCTTAATCTTCTTCATCACTATTCATTAAAATCTCATAAATTTCCATAATTTTTTTTCACCAAATCTTGATAATATGTTAATAACCAACAAATTGTACACCTATCTTCCACAAAATTAAAATCACAAAAAAATAAAATTAAACAAATTCCATAAAATTCAAGATAACCCAATAAACAAAAGTGAAACTAAAATTACCCATTAAATCAAAAAAAGTAAAACTAAGATTAGCAATTAAAAAATAATAGAGAAAACTAATTTCTAGTGTTTCATGTTCTTTGGCAAATTATTTATATCCAGTTTGGTAAGAATGATTATTACTCTCTTTATTTTCTATTATGTGTGAATGCAAACCCATTTTGAATGCAAACCATATGAAGAACCCAAATTATATGCTTAACCCTCTTTGAAACCAACTGCATCTTTCGTACAAATTTTCTCCACAAACCCATTTGAAGAACCCTAAGTTAAAATCAAACCCAAAATAAATTTCGCTGTTATTGTTAACACCACTACACGAAGAAAATGAATAATAAGAAGATAAAAAAAGAGTCTTCAATGTCATAAGCAACAACCCATTTCGTTTGAAAATTTGGTTTAGTGTGATAATGATTAACAGGATAACAAAATTAAGGTTAATAAATTGGATATTAAGTAATTGTAAAATAAATTGAGTTTCATGATCTGAAAAAAAATTTAGAGAAATATTCCAGAATTTTAATTTAGAAGGTGAGGATAAAGATAAAGAAAGAGAAGATGGAAGGAGATGAAGAATTCAGCCCTAATTAACATTTTTTTCATCAAAATTAACGGAAGGGACAAAATAGTTTAACGAAAGAGAAGTTAAAGGACCATTACGTAACGTTTTTTAGTTAGGGGACCAAAGCGAAACTTCACTTAAATTTAAGGGACCTAGGGACTAATTATGCCAAGATTTAATAAGATCAAAGCCAATTAAATGAATATTTAAATTGAATGAAGATCAAATCAAATCAAATCTTTTTGTGGATGTTTTTAAAGCAAATCAAATCAGGTGGTTCTTAAATCTAATGCCCATTGGAGAAAAGCCCAGAAGATGGATTGTTATTTGAGTAGACTCATTCCAACCTTTGAAGACACACAAGTATTAAAGATCTAGTGTGCTAGGGTTTTGTACTTTGAGTATTTGTATTCTTGTTGTTTATTGTAAACCTCTAAAGAAGCCTAAATTGAATATTCAAGGCATAGAGTTTGATTGTTAATTGAGTTGTAATTCAACATCTGTAATCTTTTAAAAGAATTGATCACTAGGGCAGTGATTGAGATAAAGTGAGAAGGGTTCTCATATTTAGGGGGAGTCCTAAATAGAAAGACTCGGATAGTATTAGCAAGTAGGCATTGAACAAGGTTTGTTTATCTAAGATTAATTGTGCTAATACCATTGAGATTGGATTTCCTTTCTTGGGTTGGAAGCCTCCAAGATGTATGTGGTGTTGTATTGAAATGGGTTAACAATTCTCTTGTGTTCTTTATTGTTTTATATTTTACATTCCTTAGACTGTGATATTCTGTCAAAAGTTGTTTTCTATGGTACACATTATCTTAGACATGGTGTGCAACATTTGTCTTGCTAAGAACAAAATTTCAATTGGCATCAGAGCAAGCACCCTATTTTGTTCGGGTGAGCTCCGGGGAAAGAATTCTATTCAAATGGACAATACTAATGAAGGGGGATCATTCAATAGACCACCATTCTTGGATGACTATTTACTGTCAAAATTAGTAAACAACCGCTGGTCTTCCAAATTAATAAGGGATTGGGTTACTTGTAGGATCGACCATACTAAATCCTAGAACATGTGCTAGTAATTAAAATAAAATTTGGAAAATGACGAATACTTCGACAACATTTATGATTTAAAAGTTAACAACTTTTAAGAATTCCAAAGAAATTAAATTGTAGAACTTAATAAAAAAGCAAGTAAATGTATTAAAAATAACTTGGGAAATAAAAAAGATAAACTTGAATTAAAATGTAAAAGTATGGTGTTTACATCAAACGTACATTTTCTCAAAACACTTTTTTCTCTGCACACGGGTACTTTGAGTAATTTAGAGATTTTGTACAACTTTGAACACCCAAATCCTATCACTAAGACTGCCTATTTATAAAGAATCGAAATAACTGCTTCTAACAGCCTTTCTCTTAAATCAATACAAGTGGCGCTCGGCATGTCTTTGATTCTTTAGCATACTGCACGTGTCTTTGTTTAAAAACTGGATAAGGACAATATTCCCTCCTTGATTCAAATTCAAAACTCAAGTCAAAAACACCATTTGTAACGTTCCGTCGAAACACCAATTCAATACTTAGAAAATTTTCCTAAGTCCACCTGGTCATCCTTCCTTTCGTAAGGAATGACTTCGACTGAGCATCCATCATCGAACTTGCCTAGTCAAAATGCATCATAACTTGGCAAAAATTTCCTTTTCTTCATTTGTTACATGAATCAAACCAGGCGCCGAAATTGAGAGCTAACAAATTGCCCCCCAAAAATGTCCTTTTCGACATCTAAATAGAGAAAAGGATATTTTTTTTGATAGCATGATTAGACGCCATAGACAATTCGACGTCACGAACTGTTCACATGTCTCAGCAAAACTGTGATGTCAGGGTCATCATGTCACCTTTTCTGAAACGTCTCTTCACTCCCACGCCTAAATCTTTTAACCATCACATTTCTAGCCCCTAGGAGATCGTGGGTTAGAAATCACCGTCTAATCGCATCGTCTCGATACAACACGTGTCCCACGATCTTGTCACCATTAATGAGGTACAATAGTCGTGCATAGCAACCGTTTCACCTCAATTCACCTATAAAAGAGTGAAAAAGTTACCATTTTACTTTTCTTTTCACATCCTGAATTTCTTAAATGGCACCATCTTCCAAACTTCATCTTTTCTCCAAGCTTTCTTCACACGTCCACTGCTACAATGGCTTCCATTCAAACAACCTCCAAAGAAACCAACACGAAAGCATAGGATTCTAAGAAGTCAAAAGAGCTTGCTCTAGTTCATAGGGTGTTAGGTCCAAAGGTGACTGGGAATCAGCAATATGTTCCAGAACCTCCAAATGGCTTAAGACCTAGGACTGATAAGGAAGTCATGATTGATGAAAAATATAAGTTAGATGGCCAAGGTTCGCCTTTGACCGTATCCTCTAGGGACCCCATAAACTTAGAATTCATGAATAATAGTTTTAGGGTTTTTAGATCCTGCCCTTTGTCGAAAGATCCTTTCGACTACCTAGCTTGGCTAGAAAAGATAGAAAAGGCCAAGTCCCAATTTTGGAAGAAAATGGGCATTTATGATCTTATCCAACTGTCGAAAGTAGGACCAGGTTAATGTCCTTCGATGCTCATCGCCTCCCTTTACTTTTAGGACAACACCTATAATAATTTCCATCTCCCTTGTAGAATGGTCACCCCAACCTTATTCGACATTGCAGCCATTACTGGCTTGAAACCCACTGGAGTAGATTATGACCCCAATATTTTTCGCTGACGACTCAATAGGCTTTGATACCAGCAAAGCAACCCTCACCACCTACATAGCCTACTACCATGACAAAGAAACCAAATAGGTTTCCGACCAAGAGCACGTCGCCTTCTTGGCTCTTTGGCTCTCACGCTGTGTTTTTTGTTCAAGATCTATTCAAGTGGCGAAGAGGTATTTGACCATGGCGAACCAATTGCACGCTGGTCATGACCTTTGTCTTAGCGAAATTATTTTGGCGAACCTGTATGAATCCCTTGGCGAAGGCGTTATGACGTTGAAGACTATCAAGACGAAAGGAAGCTTGCTCCTTTCTGGACTTTTCTGGCTACTCCAACTATGGCTGAATGCCACTTTTAAAGCATAACTTCCTGGTTAAAACCCTGTCGACGAAGCCTCTGTAAAGGATAGAAGAGTCGAAAGAACACGGCTTACGCTGTTGACTCCTAATGATGAGGGAATGAGTCTTCAGCAGACCTTCACCAGTTATGTAATGATGTTCGAAAAACGCTACAATGTTTCCTCTACCATGGCTCCTTTTGCTAACAGGAAAGTAGGCCCTGAATGGTTTACAAGGCGATTTCCTCCTGAGTCGAAGGAACGGGAAGAAGAATCTCTCGATGTCTGGGAGTCTTTCCTTACACCAAGATTATTAGCCTCGAGACTCAACCCTTCCAAACATTGCATTTATCTTGTCAACTATCAACCAAATCTCGTCTCTCGAAAATTTAGTTTGAGTCAGATTACACCCAGACCTCTCTTCCAAAAAAGGGCTCACTGATTCATTACAACATGGTGCATAATGAAATAGAGTGTGCCAAGTTGCTAGCCAAAGATTCTGACCTGACAGAATTTAACGTTGTGGCCTTCAAACCAAGCTTCCTCTGCACCAAGGAGTTCGACGATGGGTGGAGAGAATACTACAACACATAATTTTTTGATGTAGCCTCCTTCAACCTCCAACTAACTAGAGCTTTTGCCCTTGTACAGGACAACGTGAAGAAAGGTACTTCAAGACACATTAAGGAGATCCAAGCATTCTAGAAATACTTTGAAATTGCCTACAGGCCAAATAAGCTTAGTCGAACCATTAGCGAAGCAGCAGTAACTTAAAAAGAAAAATTTACTAAGAAATTAGAGGATTTAAAACTTCCTTCGTACGTTCGACCTGATCAATGCTACGAGGTAGCTTTTAACCTTTATCCTCCGAAATTCCCTCGACTGCCAACTGTTGATTTTGTGTGGCTTTTAGCTCTCCATTTCCAGACTGGTTCGTTTGTGGGGATTTTAGGAGAAATCTTTGCCATGATTATCAAAGACGTGCTCAGCAAGTGGTTCCGACTAAGTATACATTGTAATACCCCAAAATTTTCCCTCTCTTTTCTTCATATCTTTTAGCATGAGCTTTCATTGCATTGCATTGCATTCAAGCATAGAAAAATAAAACATCAAGCATTTAGCATTGCATCTTGTATAAGGGCATGTGGTCAGGTGATTTTCTAAGGTGTTGATCATCCAAAGAAGAAGACCAAGTGTTTCTCACAAGCCTCAAGGATCTCTTACATCATGTATCATCTCCACTTGATCTCACAAGTCATGGGAAGATGAGAATTCATCAAGAAGATTGGACAGTGCATGATCTCCTACACAAGGCAGTCAAAAGTTGGGATCTGACCCCCAAATGGGCAAGCTCTTTAAGTTTTTATCATCTCCAAAGGACATATCTCATCATTGTGTGAGAGGATACACATCATATTCAGAGGAATTTGGATTTGGAGGATGTGTTATTTCCTCCTAACCAGAGGGTGCCAAAATTAGGGTTTGACCTAAAATCAGTTTATTTCTGATTTTTTTTGGGCAAGACTTGATCTCATGGTATTCCTTATGTTCTTAAGTGTTCATGGATGGAATCTTGGTAATTGGTTCTCTGGTGAAGATGTTCAATGGATCAGTTACTTGTGTAATAAGCAAAAGACAACAATTCAAAAGGAGAAAGTCAACTGTGGAATTTTGAGGTTCTTTTCATGGTTTTCAAGGTCTCACATCCTCATATGGTCCTCAAATGTCAAGTTTCACATCATTTATCAAGAATCAAGAGTTTGTGCAAAAGTTACTAAATTTGGAAAATGACCTATAATGAGAACTTTCCATTTTTGGCAATTTTTCCACCACATTCAACTTGACTTTCCATCACCAAAGAAGCTTCAAATGAATTTTCCTCCAACATGAAAGTTGAAGATCTTTCTCTCCCATTTCTAAAAAGTACTAGAACATCTCCATATCATTTGTGGAACTCTAGTTATGGTCAAAACAATACAAGGTGCATTTTGAGGTTTTCATATGGTTCCATTTTTCCACCTTTGGCATTTTGGCACAAATGGACTTGTATTTGATTTTATTGGTTCATGTTATATTACAACATCAAAATACAAGTCAAGAGGATAATTTTTGGCCTTTGAATCAATTCATTCCATGACTTATTTCTCATTATTTTCACAAAGTACAATTATGCAAATTGATTCAAAACTCACAAATCAAGCAAGTGCAAGGCCCAATTTGAATTCAGAGGTGATCAATAAGTAAATTGGAGGTGAATCATGCTTGTTGCAAGGAGTTTGCACGTGGGAATGAGTGGAAGCAACACAAAATGCATTTTGGCAAAACCACTCCAATCTCCTTAATCAAGGGTTTAACCATTTGTTAATCATAATCAGTGGACTAATGGAGAGTATATAAGCTAACTCATACCCCCACAGCTAGGTCAAAGACTCTCATTTGCTCAGTTTTGATTTTTTGCTCTCACACTTCCTCTCTTCGAATCTCACTCTCCTTGGAGTTTCGTTGAGATTTCTCTTCACATTCTTGATCAGTGAAGAGAATAGAGCAAGAATCAATCACTGGTTGGAGCTCATACTGAGGTTTTCACCAAGTTTCATTCAAGAGGATTCAAGTTCAAACCTCAAGATCTAGCATGATTTCAAGCTCTAGTTGCATTTGTTTTGCAACTAGAGGTTCCAAGGAGTAGATCTGCAGTTTTTGGAGGGATTTCTTGGAGGATTTCAAGCTCTTCAAGGTTCAGGTTGGTGTTGATTTCATACTCATAGAACTTGAATTTTAGATGTGCATAATGATCTATGAAGTTCACTGAACATGATGATCTATTTTATTTTAAGTTTAGACGTGTATCATGGATGTATTTGATGATTTAAGTTTTGGATCCAAACTTTATTGTGTTCGATTTGCATTGTATGTGGATTGTTTGATAAAATGAGCATGATATTTGTGATCCTCATGATTTTCTGATCAAAATGGTATACTCATGTGTCATTTCTGGAGATTTTCACGTTGCAGCTCACCGGAGAGGGTGGCCGGAGCCCTAGCTCCGGCGACTGGTAAGTTTCAGTCCGGCGAAGGGTTTAAGTGGAGAAGACATAATCATGACCGTCCATCACTTTGATCAAATGGTTCTCATATTGCCACGTTTTATTTTTCTGATTTTTATTTTAATGATTTCATGTGTGCTTTTCCATGCGTGTTAACATGTGCCCTTTGATCCTAGCCACTCATCTTATTTGCTTTTTAAATGTTTGATTTAATCTGGTGCATTGTTTTGATCGTGTGGCTGTATGTTTGACAACACATTAAAAGGTCATGTGCCTATCACGTGGGTTCATTTTGTGTGCTGAGTAATTGTGTGTGCGCATGAGTTTGTTAATTGTGGTGTGCGTGTGAATCTGTGCCATTGATCTTGATTACTATGCACTTTTGTTTGACTTGGCATGGAACGTTAGATTAATCCGTTGGTCATGATTGAATCTGATGTTGACTGCAGTCCATTGTTTCTTTTGACTTGCGTTATTGGTTTTTTTGGCCTTGGGCCTTGCTTTTCGCACCCTTCCCTTAAGCCCATGTCTATTTCCAACGTGCTTTTGTCTCTGTATGCACCCCCTTGGTTTTCTATTTTTTTTTTTATTTCATTTAATTGTTGCATTTGCATTTTATTTTTTAAAATCATTTTAATGCATCCAAAAATCATAAAAAAATTCATGAAGCTTCTTTTTAGTTTTTTAAAATTTTGACAATTTTTTATTTTCATATTTTATTTTATTTTTGGCATCTGAATTAATTAATTGTTTAATTTCTTTGTAGTTTGTTTCACATGTGCACACTTCAACTTGTAGAATTTATTTCTCATCATGTATACATGATTTTCAATTAATTCTTTTTGCATTATTTCATAAACATTCTGAAGTACATAAAAACATTTTTGTTTCATTTTTAAAACTTTTTCATATTGCATTTTGGTCCCTCTCTTTTTCATATTGAATCATGGTGCTTACTTGATCTTTACTTAATTGTTTGAATGTCTTAACTTGTGAATTTTTGTGAGATCTTTTAGCATGTGATTTCCTTCTGACCTAGATCATTTGAGTTTAAATTTCACAATTGTTGAATGTCATATGATGCATGTTTGCTTATTTGTGCTTAAGTGACTTATGCATGATCATCTCTTGACATCTCTTTATACAATTTGATTTGCCATGCTTAATTGATTGAGTTCCTTTGTGATTCTTTGAATGAGATTTTGATATGATGTTTACCCCTGGTTGAGGTCCTTTGAGACTAATTTTTTGCAATTTTTGGATCATGTTTGAGTATGCCTAAGTGTTGGAACTTTGTCCTCCTTTTGTAGTTTACTTTGGTGCATGTTTTGAAGTTGTTGATTGATGTTTGAACTTGTATAACTTGAGTTTGGTTTTGATATGACATTGATGTATATGCTACTACCTCTTGAGTTCTATACTTGGTTTTCATGTTACTTGAGCATATTTGAATGCATTTGGTTTGAATTGTATGGTGAATATCATTACCTTTCCTTTTGTGAACTTCTTTGGATCATAATGCTTCATGTTTTGAATCACTCTTGCACACATGAATTGTTGATGATAATATGATATTGGTTCTGACTTGTCTTCATTTTCATCTTGCCTTTCTCATTTCATTTTGTTATGAAGTCCATGTATGCTTAATTGTGCATTTCATACAAGTATGATTGCATTCTTTCATGTTTATCTTTGCATGCTTACTTGAATTGTTTTGCATTGATCTTTGAAACATGTTTGATGATTTGAGTTGAACATTTTTTATATGATGTTCTTGCTGCCACTTATTGTATCTCTCTCTTTTCTTCTTCTTCTCTTTTCTTCTCTTTCACTCTTTCTCATCCCATGAATCTCAAGACTTGTTCAAGTCTTGGATTCTTTCCCTTTAGAGCTACCTAGTCCAACTTAATTTTGATTAAGCTTGGAGTAGGATTAGCATTAGGTTTTAGGTAGTCTTTCCTCCTAAACCTCACTAACCATAGGACATCCATGCATGATAACATTAGGACTCTTAGTTTCCCTTTAGAGTTTCCCTTGTGTCGTTTCTCTTCTCATCTCAAAATAAAAGTAAAAGACACTTAATAAAGGTTAACGTGTATTGCGCTTGAGCCTTCTATGTGAGAAGTAGGGAACGAGGGGCTTCCTCTCATTCTTCTAGGATACCTAGTATACGTCCTATTGGGGACGATGCGCGAAGTATTCATTCCTGTATTTAAGACTTTGGTTCAATGCAAGTTACAAATAACTGTAAAAGACACTTCTTGTTTAAAAAACTTCAAACCAACAATAACGTCTTTCCTTCAGGAATTCTTTTCTCATCTCACTCACTCTCAGCGTACGAACGTGCTCCTACTCGTTCTCTTGCAAGATGGTAACACACTCGGACCAGCGAGCCTGCAACACCTGAGCTAGAACATCAGTCGTTCCTTAAAAAACATAAAAAATCCATCCCTAGTGAGGGGAACTACGTCGCTTTGATTCTCATGTTCCCGATGAGATACGTAGGCAGTGGGGAAGGGCCCATTCGAGCACTCCTTTTATTTTCCCTACATTTGTTCCTTGTTCTCTCTCTCCTTTCCCTTTTCCTTTTTCCTGTTCCTTTCCCTTTCCAGTAGCAGTGGAGCTCCAAACCACGACACCCTCTGATCGAGACAAGCAAGCGTGGATCCCATCGGGTACGATGGACGCGTGGGGGTGCTAATACCTTCCTCGCGCGTAACCGACTCCCAAACCCATTTCTCTTGGTCGTAAGACCATGCTCTTTCCTTCCCTTCAGGTTTATGCGGTGTTTCCTTTCCCTCTCTTGGGATAAATACACATTGCTAGTGACTCTGTTTCGGTGCCACTTTTGCGTTTGTACTAGGATGAAAATCCCGGGAGCGACAACTGGCGACTCTGCTGGGGATCGAACCCAGAATCTCTGGTTTCCTTAGCGAGTCAATCCTAGCGCTTGTTTGTTTTCTTTCATTGGGTGTTTTTCTATGGTGCTTTGCTTTGTTGTATATTACTGTATTGCTGTTTACTGTATTTTTGCTTTACTGCTTTACTGTTTTTATCGCATTTTACTGCATTGCATTGTTATGCTGGACTGTGCTGCGCTGTGCTGTTTTTCTGTTTGGCAGGTTGGGAGGTTTTGAGAGATGAGCCCAATACCCAGGCTCGAGCATACACCTAGGTTTTAGCGTGGGCAGGCGTGACGCTCCCGTGGTGTTGGCCACGTGCGGGTGATCACGATCCCTACAATCAGACGAGGTTCTATCCAGAGCTATCTGTTACTGTATGTTGATACAGGCCAGTAGTTATTCTCTGGAGGAATTGTCGACTCTGATGACCATTCCCGAGGACTCAGTAGCGGCACTCCTCCCGAGATGTGACAGTGGCAGACCACGCTCTGTGGCAAACCCATTGCACATTCTCGATCCGAGGACCCAATGTTGGGAACTTGCTATAGGATTCCCTTTTGAAGTGAATCAGCGGACGACCTCTTTGATTGGCGATAGCACTATATCCTTTGGGCTGAATGTGCTATTGCTTCTCAAACCTCTGAAGCTGAGGATCTGTCGTTTTTATGAATCAGTTGAGGCCTCCTCAATTGGTGATGATGCCAAACCAGAAGTGGTGAACGTATCATCATTTCTTGACCTGAGAGCCTGGGATATTGAGGATCTTAGTACCCACATGTGAGAGGGATGGGTGTTTGCAGGTTTGCAGGTAACCGTGACCTTCAACCTACTTGGTTATCTGGTTTTATCACTATGGTGGTTTGTTCTAAGTTTTGGTACAGAGCCTTGATTTGTTCAGTCAGCGCAGTGCAGCCAGTTTGTGTGGATGCTTTGATCACATGCCCTGCATTGCATCTTTTTCTCTAACATTCATATTTTTTTCAGTTTCAGGTAGTATCTGTCTTTGATTCCAGTCATAGGGCATTCATAGGGATGGACACTAAGAGGGATAAGAAGTACATCATCGTCTACAAGTTCCCAAAGATCACTTTTGGCTCGTTGAACAGTTTGCAGAGTATAGTTGGTCCAGAAGTTTTAGGAGCCTTTGAAGAGAAGTATGGTTGGATTTTATCCCTGGTTCGGAGTCTCAGTGAATATGAGTACAATGGGCTACACACCTTGATGCAGTTTTATGATCCTTCCTTGAGGTGCTTTGTGATGCCAGATTATGTGTTGGTTCCTACTCTGGAGGAGTACTCCAACATTTTGAGCATTCCTGTCAAAGAAGGTGTTCCTTTCTGTGGTTCCCAAGGAGATTGTGATTTCCAAGCAGTGTCTGAGGCTCTTTATTTGAACAGATCTACAGTAGAAGCTGACTTTTCTAAGAAGGGAAAATCTCGAGGCTATCACTTGGAGTACTTAGTGAAGATGGCTCAAGAAGAAGCAAAGGAAAAGAGGTGGATGGCTTTCAATGCAATATTGGCTCTGTGTATATATGGCATTGTGTTATTCCCTAATGAGTCTGATTTCGTCGATCGGATGCTATTCAGATATTTACAGCCCAGAATCCGGTGCCGACTTTTTTAGGTGATCTCCACTACGCCCTATACAACAGGAATGAGAAAATATGAGGCGGAGTGGTTTGTTGTTGCGCATCTCTCTTTTACAAGTGGTTTGCCAAACGTTTGCCCCAATCTGGTGCTTTTATTGATTCAAAGACTTCTTTAGAGTGGAGTAAGCGTCTGATGGGCTTAGCTGCTAAAGATATTCTTTGGGTGGACAAAGGATTAGTGGGGACTGATATTTTGCATAGTTGTGGCAAGTATCCTAATGTACCCATGGTCGGAAGAAAAGGAGGTATTAACTACAACCCGTCTTTGGCTATCAGGCAGTTTGCATACGCTCTAAAAGATCCTCCAGCTGGAAAAGATTTGGAAGAATCTTTGTATTTTCATATGACTGATGGTGTGGCTATTGCACGAGAAGCTTCTCAAGCTTGGCTCAGTAGACAAAAGATAGGTAAAACTGTTTTGGGTAAGCCCAATAATCAAGCTTTCGCTCCATATGTTGAATGGGTGAAGAAGAGGGTAGAAGAGTTCTATTTGCCTTTTGATCGGGCGCCTCCCTTATATCCAGAGATTGTGGAAGAGAGACTCACTGTGCCATTCAAAGAATTCGATAAGCAGCGTAAGTTGGTATCTGATCTGAGGGTGGAAAACTCTGACATGAGTAGTCAACTACAGAGTGCTCTACAAGACAACATGGAGTTGAAATGGAAAGTTCAAGACATGACTACGCATCTAGAGAAAAAAGAGAAGGATTTTGCTGACAGGGCTCAACACTTCAAAAAGGTCAGTATGGCTGCTGAATCGTCGGTCAAAGCTAAGAGGAAAAACAAGAACCTTTTGACTAAAGCAGAAGACAAGCTTGCCACGTATCAGGATATGTGGAAGGGGGCCAAGATTGAGAATGAAGAGCTGAAAGAAGAGCTTCAGGTAATGAAAGCAAGGAAAGATCGTTACTTCGCCAAGTGGAAAGAAGCCCAGAAAGAGATTGAAGAGCTCAAACTGCAAGCGGGAATCAAGAAATCAAAGCACGAAGGCAACGATGTTGAAGAACAGATTGCTAGGCTGAATCAGGATGTTGAGAAGAGAAACAGGTTGATCAGGGGTTTGCTAGAAAGGCCTACTCATCCAGATACTGTGAACCTTCTTGAGGAGATTGAAACCGATTTACTTGGAATTGACTTGTAGTAATTCTGTTGCTTGTTTTTGCCGTGATTACCATCAGGATTGTTGATGGAATCACTTTTGATGACTTCTTGTGCTATGATATTGCAACGTTTGTCTCAATGGCTATCAGCTATTTGAAAGGGGTTATCTTTTGATTGATTCTGCAATATTTTTGGATTCGGATTTATTTTCCGATGTTGTGTCCGATCCCTTGCCAGATTTCAAAGCTGGAATCAAAGCAGATTCGGCCTGGAAATGTTTAAATATGATTGTTTGCATTTTGCATTTGCATCCGCATAATCATAGGCATTTTTGCATGACAGGTGTTCCGGAGCGGATTTCTCATTCTGACTGGGTATTCTCTGCAGGACGGCAAACATGACTTCTTCCAACTACTCGATTCACCACAGTCAAGGTTCAGATATGGAACAACTCCGAGCGGAGGTGAACGAGATGAAGGCCCAGCTGGGGCACTTTATGGTGGACATGCAAGCTTTGATTCAGGGCCAGAAAATGCTGAAAGAAGAGGTCAATCAAGTGAAGACCCAGATGAGTTTTGTTATGGAAGTTGTGAGAAATGTGCTCAGAAAGGATGGTAATCCCACACCTGAGGCTATAACAGAAGTTGTCGTTCCACCCTTGCCTGTGGAACCAATTCCCAAGAGCGATGTGTCTCACGGATTTTCTGCACCACCTGGAGTCCTGAAACTTACTCACCAGCAGTTACCTCTTGTTTCCCCAGACGGCCCCAAGGCTGGGAAGTACCTACCAAAGTCGGGAAAAACTGACAGAATTTTTGATCCGCTTCCTATGCCTTATGCTCAGCTGTTGACGTACCTACTATAACTCCAATTGGTTGAACTTCGGATGATAATCGCCCTAGTGGAAAGCTCCCACTCAATTATGATACAAGTGCCCATTGCGACTTTCACTCTGGTGCGCCGGGGCACAATGTGGAAAAATGCAAAGCCTTTCATAATGTGGTCCAAGATCTGATTGATTCAAAGGCGATAAATTTCGCGCCGGGCGGTGTAAGCATACAGAGTAATTCTACTCCTACTGCTGCAGAAAATGTGAATTCCCCGGCATTCCCTCTTAAAGCGGCATCAAGTCAAGGGCATATCTTGCAGTCTTTGGTCTCAAAATCCCCATATCAGTAATTTGTTCCCGATCTTAGGCCAAGTTTGAAAAGAAAAGTGCTGGGAAAAGAGGAGTACCCGAATCAGTATCAGCAGTAGACTAGCTCTCAGAGGAGATATCAAAGACCCAGAAAGCCTGAGAGAAAATTTGATCCCATTATTGTTCCTCACAGTCAGCTGCTTGACCGTTTACTTCAAGACTCTTTGATTCAGATAAGGGAAGTTGCTCCTGTCCCGTATCCTCTTCCGCCAGGTTATGACAAGAATGCCAGGTGCGAGTACCACTCACGGGCACAGGGGCATGCCATTGAAGATTGTAAGGTGTTCAGACATAAAGTGCAAGATCTGATTGACGCTGGGATCATTATTTTCACTGCAGAAGGTCTGTACATTAACTAAAGCTTCCCAAGCAAGCACGTAAAAAAGGAAAGACATCATCAGAAGCAATAAGTCCAGACGGAGTCAAGCCTCCTCAACAAGGATAATCATTTAGTTTCTTTGCTGCATTTTCATATGTAATCTTTATTTGTTGTTCAGACATTGTTTACATGTTAAAACTTGTTTGTATTTGGTATGACGATTTTAATGCAATGAATATGTTTTCTTGAAAAATGTCATTTGTGTTCACTCATTTAATGCTAATGTGCACCGCAATACCAATTTTCTTGCTTAAACTCTATGAGGGAGGATGATGAGGTAAAAACGCAAAAATCTCTAATTGTGTGCTTTTGAACAGAACCCTGTTGAGGATGTACAGGCATTGTTTCGACTCCCCAAACACTGAAGATATAAGGGAGATAGACCCTCGTTAACCCCTTTGAGCCTTGAAGTAGGAGTTTCTTTTCGTACGAAAAAACCCTCACAGTCAACCCAGGGGCAAGGTAGGCGTCAGTTAATTTGACCGAGCGTTCAAATTTCAAAAGGAGTGTGCATCTGAGGATCCATTACCTTCTATTCCACCATCAAGAGGTCAAGAGATGTGAAACCACAATGGTTATCCATCAAGAATCAAAGAGTGAGGCAGTCACAACCCTTTCAACAAAGTCAAGACAAGCCAATGTCGCACGATTTGTTCTGAGAAAAAAAAGAATAAAAAAAAATGAAAAAGCCCGCTAAGTTGAAACTTGAAAACAAGCAACTTAGGCAAAAGTTAGGGCATCCCGCTGGACTTAAAAAAAAACTCAAAAGAGTCAGTCCAGGCAAAATCAGGGATCAAAAGAATGAGAAAGTGAAAAACAAAAGGATTACAAAAGGAAATCCTCGAGCAAGAACAAAGTCGTGTGACTACGAACAAAAGACAAAGGGGTGACAGTTACTCCAAAACCTCATTAGGTATCAAACCATCAATGCATGGATTCCTTAAAGATCATAACATCTTTTTGAGAGCCGAATGCTTGTGCGAATTAGCTGAATGTAGGACTGGAGAACATCACGAAGAGTGGGTTGGCACTGATAAACTTTGAGCCTTAAAACTTTTTTTCAAAAAAAAAAAAAACCGTAAACCAGGCCACGATACAACCCTCAAAAGTCCTAATTGAAACAGGGTTATTTCAAAAGCATACTACCAAGAGATAGCGTTCCTGACTCCTATGAGTTGTGCAAAAAGATTGTTGTTGGTGTTGCATGTGCATTGCATTCTTTCATTCAAAAATTAATGTCGTATCCTAACCCGTGATCCGCTCACAAAGGGTTTGCGACCTCTTTTCAGTAAAGACTTCAAGATTAACATGTGTGTTGCATTAGAATTTTCATTCTCAGATTAAAACATTTTCTGCTTGCATACATTTATTTGACATCAAAAGAAGTTTACAGGTGGGAATTCAGCCTAGAAGCTTAATCTTGCCGAGTTGAGAATCCAGAAACTCCTGAAGGATAGACACATCCAGTGGTGTCTCCTCAGGAAAATTGGTTGAGCAGGGGCTTTCCCAACAATTTGTGTTAAGACGTAGTCGATTTGGGGTAGTCACGTCGAATCATCTCTTTAAGGGTGGCCAGTCTGAGCTAATCACGTCGAGAAGTCTCTTCAGAGTTCAGCCAAATTGGGGCAATTACTTCAAGATTCCTCTGTAGACCATACAGTCTGGGGCAGTTACGTCGAGATCTGACGAATCTCTCCAAGAGTTTGAAGACATTGAGGCATTTTGGATGTCAAGTCTTCTGTAAAATCCTCTTGAGACAATTTCTTTTGGCAGACCATGCTGGTCTGGGGCAAGTGAAGAAAAATTGTTGGTCACGCATATGCAGTCAATCAGCCAAAAGGTTTGAAACAAAGGGGCATTCCAACCCAAGGCATTTGTGTTCCCCGTCTTCAGCAGGCTTCATTAATAATGTTCCCAGCAAGAGACGTATTGAAACCTTTCTCCCAATAAGTGGTGGTTCAGCGTTAGATTTTCTCAGTTGCAGAAGTCATATCCTGGGGCACGTGTGCATATTCTTTCATTGCAGATTCAGATGTTTTCAAGCACAAGACGAGTAATCACTTATTCCCACGCAGGAGACTGGGGCAATCATGTTCAAGGAAGGGTTCACTTGTCACCTTTTTGTCACAACGTTTACTGATTGAGTCCATTGTTCGGCCGACGATCGCTCGTGACGATTCGATATCGACAAGTTAAGTTCAACTGGGTATCGTTGTATCTTATTAAGTCGATTCTCTCGTTTAGTACTTCCAACAGTTACAAGTTTTTCTGTGTCGATAACGGTTGCGAATCCCCAGTAGAGTTGCTTCGCAGACACCAAAGTTGATGGTTAATCCCCAGTGAAGTCGTCAGGAGTTTGAAGATGCTTAATCTCCTACAAAATCCTTTTATGACGTTTCTTCAGGTCAGTCTTGTATCATGGAGCAGGAAGCAAGTTGTTGACCTTCCCGAGCATAGGGCATTTTGATTTTCCCTAGCAGGAGATGTTCCAGATCTATTATCCCCATTAGAGTTTGAGGACATTTGGTCTTCTGTAAAATCCTCTCAAAAGGGCATTCCCCAGCATGAGACGCTTTAAGGCGGTTTTCTCCAGCAGAGTTGGTTATAAACTCATCATCCCCAATGGAATCGTCAAATGGAAAGTTCGCCTAACATGGGGCATTATGGCACTTATCCTAAGCTTGACAGTCTTATTCCTCAGCAGACTACCGTGGAGTTGTTTTGGGTTTCCCCAGCAGATCTAAGGACTCTCTCCCAGCAGGTTGCAATAGAACATGTTCTAACCAGGATTTGCATATTCCCGACAGAGTAGCCTTGATTCCCAGCAAGATCGTATCTCTCGTATTGGTTTCCCCACAAAGTTCAGCATTGAATCTTGTCAACAATATTCCCCAGCTGAGTTGTTTTATCCCCACAGAGGCTTATTGATCAACAAATCTATTCCTCAGCAGAGTGATAGTATATTCTTGCCCCAGCCGGGTTAGAAGGTTGATTCTCCCCGCAAAGGATCTTAGGTTTGATAGATCCTCAAGCAGAGTTTTAATGACTTGTTTCCCCAGCAGGACGTCATTCAGAAAATTTTCATCCCCAGCGGAGTTGCTGTGACCGGAATTCATCCCCAAGCAGATGAAGTAATTCCTGGCAGATTTATCACTCCCTATATTCCAAAGTCCAATTTATTTTTGGCAAACTTGACAGTTTGAAGCAGAAGGATTGTTCATTCATTCTCCAGCAGAGATATCATCCTTTCAGGAGGCTCTGAAGTCAAATCTTTGATCATTGTTCCTCAGCAGAGTCAGCAGAGATGTTTGACACAGATGCAGAGAGTAGTCCAGTATTCAAATTCTTAAAGTCCAACCGTAGATTGGCAAAAGGTCCATCCAAGGGTGGCAAATTCTCAAAGTCCAACCGTAGATTGGCAAAAGGTCCATCCAAGGGTGGCAAAGCAAGGCAAAGTCCAACCGTAGATTGGCAAAAGTCCACCCGTAATGTGGCATCTCAGCTGCAAAAGTCCACCCGTAGTGTGGCAAGTCAGTAGTCTTCTGACTCCATTCAAAAAAAGACAGTCCACCCGTAGTGTGGCAAGCCAGTAGTCGTCGGCGTTGTGCTAAAAGACGTTGTTAAGGTCCACCCATAGTGTGGCAAGCCAGTAGTCGTCTGGCATTGTACAAAAGACATTGTTAAGGTCCACCCGTAGTGTGGCAAGCCAGTAGTCGTCTGGTGTTGTACAAAAGACATTGCCAAGGTCCACCCGTAGTGTGGCAGGCCAGTAGTCATCTGGCATTGTATAAAAGACATCTTTTCAGTGGTTTTATTCATCACCAGGGTTTTATTCAAGCAGAGTTCGTTTGGTTGGGTTTATATCCCTTTTCTTCTTCCCTGCAGAGTGCAAATTTTTGGGTTATTTCTGGTATTCAATCCCTCCATACCTTGAAAGTCTGACAGCAATCGCTATCATCCGTTCAGGTCTACAGTGATTGAATAGGGGCAGCTGTAATACCCCAAAATTTGCCCTCTCTTTTCTTCATATCTTTTAGCATGAGCTTTCATTGCATTGCATTGCATTCAAGCATAGAAAAATAAAACATCAAGCATTTAGCATTGCATCTTGCATAAGGGCATGTGGTCAGGTGATTTTCTAAGGTGTTGATCATCCAAAGAAGAAGACCAAGTGTTTCTCACAAGCCTCAAGGATCTCTTACATCATGTATCATCTCCACTTGATCTCACAAGTCATGGGAAGATGAGAATTCATCAAGAAGATTGGACAGTGCATGATCTCCTACACAAGGCAGTCAAAAGTTGGGATCTAACCCCCAAATGGGCAAGATCTTTGAGTTTTTATCATCTCCAAAGGACATATCTCATCATTGTGTGAGAGGATACACATCATATTCAGAGGAATTTGAATTTGGAGGAAGTGTTATTTCCTCCTAACCAGAGGGTGCCAAAATTAGGGTTTGACCTAAAATCAGTTTATTTTTTATTTTTTTGGGCAAGACTTGATCTCATGGTATTCCTTATGTTCTTAAGTGTTCATGGATGGAATCTTGGTCATTGGTTCTCTGGTGAAGATGTTCAATGGATCAGTTACTTATGTAATAAGCAAAAGTCAACAGTTCAAAAGGAGAAAGTCAACTGTGGAATTTTGAGGTTCTTTTCATGGTTTTCAAGGTCTCACATCCTCATATGGTCCTTAAATGTCAAGTTTCACATCATTTATCAAGAATCAAGAGTTTGTGCAAAAGTTACTAAATTTGGAAAATGACCTATAATGAGAACTTTCCATTTTTGGCAATTTTTCACCACATTCAACTTGACTTTCCATCACTAAAGAAGCTTCAAATGAATTTTCCTCCAACATTAAAGTTTAAGATCTTTCTCTCCCATTTCCAAAAAGTACTAGAACATCTCCATATCATTAATGGAACTCTAGTTATGGTCAAAACAATGCAAGGTACATTTTGAGGTTTTCATATGGTTCCATTTTTCCACCTTTGGCATTTTGGCACAAATGGACTTGTATTTGATTTTATTGGTTCATGTTATATTACAACATCAAAATACAAGTCAAGAGGATCATTTTTGGCCTTTGAATCAATTCATTCCATGACTTATTTCTCATTATTTTCACAAAGTACAATTATGCAAATTGATTCAAAACTCACAAACCAAGCAAGTGCAAGGCCCAATTTGAATTCAGAGGTGATCAATAAGTAAATTGGAGGTGAATCATGCTTGTTGCAAGGAGTTTGCACGTGGGAATGAGTGGAATCAACACAAAATGCATTTTGGCAAAACCACTCCAATCTCCTTAATCAAGGGTTTAACCATTTGGTAATCATAATCAGTGGACTAATGGAGAGTATATAAGCTAACTCATACCCTCACAGCTAGGTCAAAGACTCTCATTTGCTCAGTTTTGATTTTTTGCTCACACTTCCTCTCTTCGAATCTCACTCTCCTTGGAGTTTCGTTGAGATTTCTCTTCACATTCTTGATCAGTGAAGAGAATAGAGCAAGAATCAATCACTGGTTGGAGCTCATACTGAGGTTTTCACCAAGTTCCATTCAAGAGGATTCAAGTTCAAACCTCAAGATCTAGCACGATTTCAAGCTCTAGTTGCATTTATTTTGCAACTAGAGGTTCCAAGGAGTAGATCTGCAGTTTTTGGAGGGATTTCTTGGAGGATTTCAAGCTCTTCAAGGTTCAGGTTGGTGTTGATTTCATACTCATAGAACTTGAATTTTAGATGTGCATAATGATCTATGAAGTTCACTGAACATGATGATCTGTTTTATTTTAAGTTTGGACGTGTATCATGGATGTATTTGATGATTTAAGTTTTGGATCCAAACTTTATTGTGTTCGATTTGCATTGTATGTGGATTGTTTGATAAAATGAGCATGGTATTTGTGATCCTCGTGATTTTCTGATCAAAATGGTATACTTATGTGTCATTTCTAGAGATTTTCACGTTGCAGCTCACCGGAGAGGGTGGCCGGAGCCCTAGCTCCGGCGACTGGTAAGTTTCAGTCCGGCGAAGGGTTTAAGTGGAGAAGACATAATCATGACCGTCCATCACTTTGATCAAATGGTTCTCATATTGGCACGTTTTATTTTTCTGATTTTTATTTTAATGATTTCATGTGTGCTTTTCCATGCGTGTTAACATGTGCCCTTTGATCCTAGCCACTCATCTTATTTGCTTTTTAAATGTTTGATTTAATCTGGTGCGTTGTTTTGATCGTGTGGCTGTATGTTTGACAACACATTAAAAGGTCATGTGCCTATCACGTGGGTTCATTTTGTGTGCTGAGTAATTGTGTGTGCGCATGAGTTTGTTAATTGTGGTGTGCGTGTGAATCTGTGCCATTGATCTTGATCACTATGCACTTTTGTTTGACTTGGCATGGAGCGTTAGATTAATCCATTGGTCATGATTGAATCTGATGTTGACTGCAATCCATTGTTTCTTTTGACTTGCGCTATTTGTTTTTTTGGCCTTGGGCCTTGCTTTTTGCACCCTTCCCTTAAGCCCATGTCTATTTCCAACGTGCTTTTGTCGCTGTATGCACCCCCTTGGTTTTCTATTTTCTTTTTTTTATTTCATTTAATTGTTGCATTTGCATTTTATTTTCTAAAATCATTTTAATGCATCCAAAAATCATAAAAAAATTCATGAAGCTTCGTTTTAGTTTTATTAAATTTTGACAATTTTTTTTTCTTATTTTATTTTATTTTTGGCATCTGAATTAATTAATTGTTTAATTTCTTTGTAGTTTGTTTCACATGTGCACACCTCAACTTGTAGAACTTATTTCTCATCATATATACATAATTTTCAATTCATTCTTTTTGCATTGTTTCATAAACATTCTGAAGTGCATAAAAACATTTTTGTTTCATTTTAAAAACTTTTTCATATTGCATTTTGGTCCCTCTCTTTTGCATATTGAATCATGGTGCTTACTTGATCTTTACTTAATTGTTTGAATGGCTTAACTTGTGAATTTTTGTGAGATCTTTTAGCATGTGATTACCTTCTGACCTAGATCATTTGAGTTTAAATTTCAGAATTGTTGAATGTCATATAATGCATGTTTTCTTATTTGTGCTTAAGTGACTTATGCATGATCATCTCTTGACATTTCTTTATACAATTTGATTTGCCATGCTTAATTGATTGAGTTCCTTTGTGATTCTTTGAATGAGCTTTTGATATGATGTTTACCCCTGGTTGAGGTCCTTTGAGACTAATTTTTTGCAATTTGTGGATCATGTTAGAGTATGCCTAAGTGTTGGAACTTTGTCCTCCTTTTGTAGTTTACTTTGGTGCATGTTTTGAAGTTGTTGATTGATGTTTGAACTTGTATGACTTGAGTTTGGTTTTGATATGACATTGATGTATATGCTACTGCCTCTTGAGTTCTATACTTGGTTTTCATGTTACTTGAGCATATTTGAATGCATTTGGTTTGAATTGTATGGTGAATATCATTACCTTTCCTTTTGTGAACTTCTTTGGATCATAATGCTTCATGTTTTGAATCACTCTTGCACACATGAATTGTTGATGATAATATGATATTGGTTCTGACTTGTCTTCATTTTCATCTTGCCTTTCTCATTTCATTTTGTTATGAAGTCCATGTATGCTTAATTGTGCATTTCATACAAGTATGCTTGCATTCTTTCATGTTTATCTTGGCATGCTTACTTGAATTGTTTTGCATTGATCTTTGAAACATGTTTGATGATTTAAGTTGAACATTTATGATATGATGTGCTTGCTGCCACTTATTGTATCTCTCTCTCTTCTTCTTCTTCTCTTTTCTTCTCTTTCACTCTTTCTCATCCCATGAATCTCAAGACTTGTTCAAGTCTTGGATTCTTTCCCTTTAGAGCTACCTAGTCCAACTTAATTTTGATTAAGCTTGGAGTAGGATTAGCATTAGGTTTTAGGTAGTCTTTCCTCCAAAACCTCACTAACCATAGGACATCCATGCATGATAACATTAGGACTCTTAGTTTCCCTTTAGAGTTTCCCTTGTGTCGTTTCTCTTCTCATCTCAAAATAAAAGTAAAAGACACTTAGTAAAGGTTAACGTGTATTGCGCCTGAGCCTTCTATGTGGGAAGTGGGGAACGAGGGGTTTCCTCTCATTCTTCTAGGATACCTAGTGTACGTCCTGTTGGGGATGATGCGCGAAGTATTTGTTCCCGTATTTAAGACTTTGGTTCAATGCAAGTTACAAATAACTGTAAAAGACACTTCTTGTTTATAAAACTTCAAACCAACAATAACGTCTTTCCTTCGGGAATTCTTTTCTCATCTCACTCACTCTCAGCGTACGAACGTGCTCCTACTCGTTCTCTAGCAAGATGGTAACGCACTCGGACCAACGAGCCTGCAACACCTGAGCTAGAACGTCAGTCGTTCCTTAAAAAACACAAACAATCCATCCCTAGTGAGGGGAACTATGTCGCTCTGATTCTAATGTTCCCGATGAGATACGTAGGCAGTGGGGTAGGGCCCATTCGAGCACTCCTTTTATTTTCCCTACATTTTTTCCTTGTCCTCTCTCTCCTTTCCCTTTTCCTTTTTCCTGTTCCTTTCCCTTTCCAGTAGCAGTGGAGCTCCAAACAACGACACCCTCTGATCGAGACAAGCAAGCGTGGATCCCATCGGGTACGATGGACGCGTGGGGGTGCTAATACCTTCCTCGCGCGTAACCGACTCCCGAACCCATTTCTCTTGGTCGCAAGACCATGCTCTTTCCTTCCCTTCAGGTTTATGCGGTGTTTCCTTTCCCTCTCTTGGGATAAATACACATTGCTGGCGACTCTGTTTCGGTGCCACTTTCGCGTTTGTACTAGGATGAAAATCCCGGGAGCGACATACATTAGACAATTTCAAAGGTCGCCTTCATCTATTGTTTACTGTGAAAATTAGTAAACAACCGCTGGTCTTCCATCCTTGATGGAATTTTGAACGAGGTCCCTGAAAAGAAAACATTGAGATGTTTTATTACCCAAGAAATTGTGATACTTACAAAAACCTCTCTTCTTCCTTTGCTCTAAAGGAGGCATTTATCACCAAGAGGCATTATCATTTGACCATCCTTAACTAACAAGTCAAAGATTTCGCCACATTTGGTGACGTTGAATGTGTAAGTTTTCTTAGGAAATCTATCATTCTTTTCTAGTTCGACTGGGTTTTTCTCGTTCAAAGGGGCCAAGACTTTACAGGCATAAGGTGGTCCCTGCTTTAGTTCAGCAAGGTCAACCTCGTTTTCGTCGAAGTCTACAGACTCATTATATGTTTCTTTGTCGTCTTCACTAATTTCGACGTAGGCTACCCTGTCTTTTCTATTTTTGTTTGCCCTAACTTTTTCAGCTTTCAATCGCTCAACCTGTCAAACTCAGTCAGCCAATTTAGCCATATCTCTCAAGTACTGGGTGTCCAATTTCTTTCTAATTGAGTAGTCGAGACCACCGGCGGACATTTCGACCAACTCATGTTCAGGCACTTGAGTAAAGCATCTTGCTTTAAGTAATCGAAACCTATTCAGGTAATCATCTATTGGCTCAGTAAATTTCAGTTTGATACTAGCCAATTCCTTCAGACTAATCTTGGTTTGTCCCATATAAAACTGTTCATGGAACAATCTTTCTAATTGAGTCCAATTATGGATCGAATTTGGTGGCAAGGTTCTAAACCATGTAAAAGCGTTTTTGGTGAGAGAGCTTGGGAAAATTTTTACCTTAAGGTTTTCATTATTCGAAATTTCTCCAGCCTCTATCAAATACCTAGCCACATGTTCGACGGAGGATTCAGTGGTATCCCCAAAAAATTTAGTGAATTTAGAAACTTTCCATCTAGGGGGTTGATCTGATTGTAAAATATACTCTGACAATGGTGAAGTATAGCTTGGTCTTTGAAGACCAAAGTTTACCCCATTTCGCGCCATTATCCTTTCGACCATGGTTGCTAGGTTATTATCTGCGGCCATATCATCACGTCGAATCTGCTGCACAATGTTATCATCATTTTCATTCCTATCACTAATTTCGACCCTAGGCTATTCAACCGCTATTCCAGGATTGACTAGATTTGCATGGGGCAGGTGTAGCGAGCGATTTTGGACGCGGTTTTTAAGCGCTGGTCGCTCTCTGCGGTTGAGCTTGAAACTACAGGTCGATTCATTTTTTATCCTATTGTGAGCTGAATAAGGAAGGGAAATAGATGTCTCCAATTAACCCTGCTTGCATACTGAGTTTAAACAGCGGTCTGTTAGGTTACGGATGCTATCAATGTGGGGGGCCTTTGTACTGGTTATTCGTATTTCGCCAATACGATTTTTTCTTTCTTTTTTCTAGGCAAAGGGTTTCTGGCGGGGAATAAGGATTAGGATGTTAGGACTGATGCTTTTGAATTACTGCTTCTAATTGATGGAGATATGGGATTTGGGTTTTTTGTTGATTGTGCTCGCTAAGATCTTTTCTTTCGATCTTATGCCTACGTATTCCCGTTTACCGAAATAGGGAAATCAGAGCGTTCGTAGTTCCTCCTATTCTATGGGAGGAAATGGGTGTTTTGGTGTCTTGTTCAAAGCCCAAGACATGAAGCGAAAGGTGATTTGTATCTTGTTCAAAGCCCAAGATGTGAAGCTAAAAGGTCTATTTGTGTCTTGTTCAAAGCCCAAGATGTGAAGCGAAAGGACCTCGACTTTAGAGAGAATTTGTCATCTCTAAAGAGGGGAGAAGGAGAATTACTTTAACTGGGATACGCGGATCCGAGTAATGCCATAATTTCCGAAGGAAGGGTTTTAACCTGAAGGAGAAGACTTTAACTCAGTGTAGAGCAATGCCATCTTTCCTTAGGAATTTCTCATGCTAAAAGAGGGACAGTGGCATGGATATAGATGATCCAGAGGCTTGCCGCTTACAGCGATTAGATGAAGGGAAAGGAGTTGTTGATGTTTGTGTACTGTGAACGAGGCACAACTTTGATGTTAAAAGGTTGATTGGATCAACCAGTGGTTTTCTTATACAAAGCCTAAGAGGAGGCTAATTTCCGCTAGGAAAATCATTATACAAAGCCTAAGAGGAGGCTATTTTGTGTCTCGTACAAAGCCCGAGAGAGAGGCTAAAGGTTTTTGACCCAGTGGGGCATATTGTTATACAAAGCCTAAGAGGAGGCTAGCAAAGAGTTCGACCCTTGCTTAAGGAATTTATATCTCGTACGAGGCCCGAGATGGAGGCAAAAAAAGGGTGATTGACTCAACGAGGGAATCTTTTGTGTCTCATACAAAGCCTGAGAGAGAGGCTAAAAGGTTGTTTTGACTCCACTGGGGAGAATTTTGGTATCTCGTACGAAGCCCGAGATGGAGGCTATTGTAACTGTTTCAGTTGAGTGACAGATCCAATATACTGATTTAAAAGAGAAAATCAGTTCTTATATGAGTAACACTGTACACAGGGATTTAATTTGAGGATCAGGGATATTTCCTTTTCTTTGAGGAAACGGGAAATCCAAAGGGTATTGAGACTATCCGAGTCTGCGGGTTTCCTTCCTATTTAACGAAGGGTGCTTGAGAATGTCTTTGAGACTCAAGGAAGTTAGACTGTGCAAGTCTAGAGTTTTATCTTTTGTACTATGCTTCGAGAAACAGTAGTAGACTCTATGAAAGGACTGTTCTATGAGGATGACTAGGTTCTGTTCCTATACCTCTAGGAGGTCGTCGGGACAATTTGTACGAAGCCCAAGAGGAGGCTGGAATCTTTTAAGAAGCCGCGGGTTCTTGTACGAAGCCCAAGAGGAGGCTATCATTCCCGGAGGAAGAGATCATTATACGAAGCCTAAGAGGAGGCTGTGAATACTTCTAAGAAGCCGTAGGGTCCTTGAATAATGCCCAAGAGGAGGCCGATGCTTTTAAGAAGCCCGTGGGTCTATCATCTCCTTTCCATTAGGAGAGATAACTCTTTTAAAGATGAAAACCACTGGTAAACGTGCGAGGTTTACTATCCAGCGACTTTTAGCTTTTAAAGAGGGTTCCTTAGTTAAGGTCCAAGATTATGACCGTAGTGGGTACCCAAACCCCGAGACATTCAAGGCAAGCTATCCACAAGGAATAGATCAAGTCAGGAAAGCTCGAGAATTGGGAAGAAACTCAAAGATGCCATTCACGGAGAATACATTCATCTTGGGGAGTAGAGCTTCTTGACGATTCCTAAGGAGGACAGCCGAAGAGAAGACTGTATCTGGTGCTCCTATTGGGGATCTAGGCGTCTATTTCTACGAATAAATGAAACAGCGTCACTTAGTTCTAGACGTAGTTTCCGGGGAAACTCGGAATATCTATACTATTATTACACAGTGGATATGAGTTTATGAAAGGAGACTTACAGTGAGCAGCCCCACAATACAGTTTATAATATGAAAGCAGTAAATGAAAGCGATAACCACTTACTCGGTTGTAGTGTTTCCATGCTGTTTGGTTAGTTGTTCAACAAAGAAAGATTAAAAACAACAGTATATTCAAAATCAAAGGAGAAAGTGCTTTGAAAAAGAAAGATTTGGGGCTTACAGCTCACGGAGAGGCCCAGGGTTTAACTGTTGAATTTGTACAGAGGGACTTATACAAGTGACTGGGGCCCAAAAAAGGTTTTCTGTACAAAGGGATGGGTCTTACACTCTCTCAAGAGGCCAAAAAAGGTTTAAAGAAAAAGAGTGGGGCTTATAACACGAGGGTAGGCCCAAATGATTTTTCGTTTAAAAATGGCGATCGCGCCGAGGTTTTCTTTTAACGCAGAGGGACTTATACAATAAGTGAGGCCCAAGATGTTTTGGTTAAAAGGGGGATTGGGTCTTACACTCTAATAGAGGCCCAAAAGTTTTGAATGAGTCTTATAGCTCAAGGAGAGGCCCAAAAGGTTATTTTTCAAAAGGCGACGATCGCGCCGTTTGTTTTTTACGGTATCGGGACTTATACAATACACTGAGGCCCAAAAATGATTTGGTCAAAAAAGGATTGGGTCTTACACTCTATTAGAGGCCCAAAGTGTTTTGAAAATGATTTATGAGGGTTGAATTAATCCAAAACCCTAATTTGTTTTCAAAATGTATTTAATTGAATAAAAATTCAATTAAAATGATCAAAAAGTGTTTAACACATGGAAAACAAATTGTGATCTTGGATTAATGCTTCAAAAATTAAGTATTGACCTACAAAATAATTAGAAAGCATTAAAAGTTGCAAAATCAATGTAGAAAAAATATTTAAAATGCCAAAAACAATCAAAATATTAATTCTTTACAAAAATATCAATTATATGAAATAAATAATATTTTTGGGATTTTTTTGATAAAATAAAATATTTTAACATTTTTGTGAATTATTAAAAAAAGAATCAACTCAAAATCATTAAAACTCAGAGAGAAATTAATTTTTGAATCAATTAAACAAAATCACAAAATTCAAATATTCAAATATATGAAAATGGCGCCAAGAACACTCGCGTTTTTCAGTCTGCCCAGATTTGCATTTTCCATCCAATCTCACTGAATATGTAATTATAACATGCAATCCACATATCATTATGCTCGCCTCAACCTCACGATCATGTCTATGTACTTTAATTTCATTTAAATTAAACATACAACAAGAAATCATGAAGAGACCTCAAGAACCCTAATTTCTGCATGAAGGCTAGGATTTTTGATACACGATTCAAACAATGCAATTAATTGAGGGAAAACATTCCATGCATGATTATGAACATATGGCCAAATTATTGTGCGAGGAAATATGCATAGATTGAGAGATGACCAAGTTTAGGCTTACCTCCAAGTCGTGACAGCAAGAGCAGATGTGATTTTGAGTTGGAGGTGTTACAGACAAGTTGTGATGATCTGGACAGCTTCCCTACACCATATGGAGCGTGTTTGAACACTTGGATTAAATTGAAATAGACTGGATCAGTTCATGGCATCTCAGCTGCAACTTCACTTCAAACTTGTGTGGATGGCAAGTGATTTTGTGAAATTGATGTTTCAGAAGTTATGTGAGTGTTTGATCAGCTCATATGTGATGTATGTGAGGTGCGTGAGTGATTGGTTTGTGCAGAATTGCTCTCAAACTCAAAACCCGATAGCTACCTTGCTAAGAAAGGCATTTTTGCCAAGAGAAAGAGATTTTGAGGAAAGCATCTGTTAGATGGCTTTGGTGTACTCAAACTGACCACAATTGAGCTCTATTTATAGTAGAGAAAGTTTGTTTTGCAAGGAATAGTGCATGGCAGCTGGTAAGTAGGTTTCCTCAATGTTGGCCAATGGAAATGAAAGTCTCCTCTAGCCATTGACTAGAGGTTAGGGCACAGAGCTTTGGTCCCCTTGGTCTTGGATAAGTCTTGACTGATTTCAGATGAGAATGGCTCAGTCCATGCCACCTTGATGGTTCCATTGAATGCCTCATTCCAAATTTGAAGTCTTGTCCCTATTTTGGCAATTCTAGGTTCAACATGTTATTCTTTGTTCCTTGGACCTTGGAGGCTTGGCTCAGTGATTGTCCCCTTTGGATTCAATCCTCTGAGGTGTCCAAGTGGATTGGAGCAATTGCAATTGGCTGATTTTGGCAAATCGAGCCAAAATGCAAATTCTACCTTGCCTTGACAGATTTCAGCAAGGCAACTTGGCAATGTTGTATCTCATGGTGTAGGTTGAATTTGGCAATGTTCTTGGCCATTTTGGAAAGCTCTTACATGATACAACAATTGTTTGAACAAGTTTGGTTTTGATCTCTTTTGATTCCAAGTGAAAAATCCCCCTACATTTGGCAAAAAGTGAAGGCAAATTCTGACTTAGTGAAAATTTCACTAAGTGTTGGAAAAAGTGACTTTTTCACTTTTCAGCCACTTTGATCACTCCATAACTCAAAATCCTTAATGAATTGGAATGACTTGTAGTTGAAGTTTTTGTAGGTGATAATGAGGGCTACAAATCCATCTTTGGATGAGAAAAAATGGCCTTGTGGTTTAGGAGTTATGGTCCTCCAAAGTTGGTACCTTTGCCACTTTATTTTTAACTTAGAAAAATTTCTAAGTTTTATGGTTACCCCTTTTACAAGTTATCTCACTTTTCTTGATTTTTCTTGATGAATGATGATTCAAATCATACATTAACATCATTTTAGGGTTAAAAATCCATTTTGGTGAAAAATCTCAAAAAGTCAAAGTTGACTTTTGTGCACAGTTGACTTTTTATCAGATGAATTCCAAACTATGCAATTCTTCAGGAAATCATGTCCTTGACCTAAATCAAACTTGATGGACATGTTCCATGGGTGTCATAGGGTATATTCAATCATGTATTAGGGTTTGGGAGCATGTCTTGGTCAAAAGTCAAAGTTACAGTTGACTTTTCCCTTAAAACCCTAATTGTGGTGCAGATGAAAATGAAACTTGTTACTCAAGCTTCTTGGATCAATCCATTGTTCCAAATGGATCAATATGGTGTATTAGAGACCCTCAAATCATGTCTTGAGGTCTTGGCTCATGGTTTGTCCCAAAAGTCAACTTAGGGGTGAATTAGGTCAAGAAACCCTAATTCCTGATTTTTGATGAATGCATCCCCTGAGGCAAAATTGACTTGATGCATGGGTCCATGAGGTTCCATGAAGTATATTAGGTCATGTTTTGGATCATTGCCTTATGCCCAGATGAAAATTTCCATCTGGAGGCCCTGGTCGACCAAAACCCTAATTTGGTGACACTGTCGATCTTGAGACTTGATCCACCTAGAAGGGAGCAGCCTTGTGCTTAATCCTTGAAGTGGGAGTCCTTTTTTGATCCATTGTGGGTGTTTGAGAGATTAGACAAGTTGAAGATCATGTCATTTCTTGATTGATCCTTTGTCTAAAGCTCAGAGAGGGCTTGAAACCCTAATTTTGATTGTATTGGATGCTCACCCATCTTTGGGGAGACTGATGAAGCATAAAGGTACATCCATATTGTGATGATGATTTTCACAATGATGGGAAATCTAAGTGGTCAAAATTTGGGGTATTACAGATGCCCCTATTTAATCTTCTTGGACCCGAAGGTATGAATAACGAAGTATTCGAGCACTCGGGGTGCAAGAGGATTAAATATCGGAATATCCAAAATTTTGATGGTGGTTATGAATGGTAGCTTACACATTCATCTTCTTTAACTAAGCAATGATGCTTAGAAAAGGTAAACTTCCCCTCGATCCTGGTTTCCTACCAAGGAACTGGTCTCAGTTTTCTTTTGAAATAAACCTCCCCCTTGTTCTTGGTTTCCTACCAAGGAACTGGTCTTAGTTTCTTATTTAAACTTCCCCTCGATCCTGGTTTCCTACCAAGGAATTGGTCTTAGTTTCTGATTTAAACTTCCCCTCGATCCTGGATTCCTACCAAGGAACTGGTCTTAGTTTCTTTTGTCAATAAACTTTCTTGACAAGGGACGCTATTCGCAGCGGCTTTCGTTCAAACTTCTCGCCGAATTTTCCTGGGGAGATGCCATTTGAGTGGAAAAAGTTTTGATGTCAGACTTGCTGGGGAACCCATTCGTCTGAGTTGTAGAGGTACACAAACTTCTCTGTTTTGGAGACGCCATTTGTCGATTCTACTGGGGAAAGCGAGTCTCTTGAGAGACTGTTTTCGTTTGGGGTTACATCATACTTTTCTCAGGATCTTCCCGGAGAAATGCCATATGATGGGATCCAATTTTGAGGTGCCAATGACCCTCTCATCAGTGGTTTTTCGGAGCAAAACTGGCGTGCTGCCGAGTCTCTGATCACGAGGCTTTCTCTGTGGATTTTCCTTAATCCGGGAAAGCAAGGATATCATCTTCAATGGCGAAGAGTGACATTTGTTGAAGGTTCTCTGATCTTTCAGAGGTTCAAGTTATCAAAGTGGCCAAGTGCCGACTCTGATCTAAAGATACACTGGTGGCGAGATTGTGCAGACGCAACACTTCCTGACGAGGAAAGAACTGACAAACTCGATTGAGAAAACTGTTTATCACTAGGGGACAAGACCGACTCAAGTGATAGTGATGCAATACGAAATGTAAATGCAAATAAAAAATGCATGAAGTATGTATGTTTATGCTGACAAATCAGACGCGACATACAGACTAATGGATGAACAAAATTGGATACTCGGCCATCGCGGGGCGAAGAAGTACCACTGATTCAAAATAGCAATTCCACCTTGCTTAGGAGAGATAGTCCACGCGGGGAGCTATGTCGATCGGGCTTAGGAGATGAGAACTCGGCCGAGGCGTGTCAGACGAAACAAGGTCTCTGACACAGTTGATCCCTTCATTCAGGCATACTGGCTTAGAAGGAGTACTTTGATTCTGCACTTTGAAATTCGCTTACTTCGGGAGAAGCAATCGATGTTCTTCTGATGTTCAACAGTCAAAAGAAATGCCATCTTTAATTTAAAAGCAGAAAAAGTTTTAACAAGTAAATTCATTTTTGTTTTATTTCAAGAATCGCTGATTAAGTTTAAACAACGTCGTTCTGTAAAGCTAAAGCAAGTTAAGAATTACAAACAAAAGCACAAATGCTCAAATTTTATTGATAAGATGGAGATCAGCCAAACGCGTGATTCCAAAGAGTATATACAAAGTTAGAAAATGGTAATTTACAGGGAAAAGGGCTACGTTGAAACATAACGACCACTATCCTTCTATCAACTTTGAATTCGGGGCATCCTGAGCTTCCGTCAAAGATGACCTTTGACTGGAGATTTCCTCTGATAGATGATGCTGTAACTGCTTCTGAGGGACTTGCCTCTGTTGAACATAGTTACTTGCCATTATCCCTAATTTTTGCCTGGATTGTACTATGAGATTTCCAATCCATCGGGATGATTTTTTTTCATGTCTCTAACTTTTGCCTGGACCTCCCTTTCGGGATTTCAATCCACCGAGACATTTTTTTTTTTTAGTTTAGGCGAAGTATTTCTTGACTACATCAACATTCGTGGGGTAGGCAAATTCCTCTCCGTCCATGGTTGCAAGTCTCAAGGCGCCGCCTGAGAAAGCTTTCGTGACCACATAGGGGCCATCATAATTCGGGGTCCATTTGCCCCGAGAGTCAGTGAGAAATGATTGTATCTTCTTGAGCACGAGGTCTCCTTTTCTGAAAATACGAGGTCGGACCTTTTTGTCGAACGCCCTTTTCATTCTCTGTTGATACAACTGACCGTGGCATAGTGCCGTGATTCTCTTCTCTTCGATCAGGTTCATTTCGTCGTGTCGACCTTGACACCATTCAGCTTCGGTGAGCTGAGCTTCCATCAATACCCTGATTGACGGGATCTCTACTTCTATGGGAAACACTGCCTCCATGCCATATACTAGAGAGAAAGAGGTAGCCCCTGTTGAAGTACGGACAGATGTGCGATAACCATGAAGAGCAAAAGGTAACATCTCGTGCCAGTCTTTATAGGTTACAACCATCTTTTGAACAATCTTCTTGATGTTCTTGTTAGCCGCTTCTACCGCTCCGTTCATCTTGGGTCGGTAGGGAGATGAGTTATGGTGTTCAATCTTGAACTCTGCACACAACTCTTTCATCATCTTATTGTTCAAGTTAGATCCATTATCAGTAATGATCTCGCTTGGAACACCATAACGGCAGATGATATTGTTTTTGATAAATCGGACCACCACTTGTCGGGTTACATTGGCGAATGACGCTGCTTCGACCCACTTGGTGAAATAGTTAATGGCTACCAGGATGAACTGATGTCCATTTGAAGCCTTGGGCTCAATCATACCAATCATATCAATTCCCCATATGGAAAAAGGCCACGGGGAAGAAAGAACTTTGAGATGTGATGGCGGTACATGAATTTTGTCGGAGTATATATGACACTTGTGACACCTCCTCATGTACTTGTAGCAGTCGGATTCCATTGTCAACCAATAGTACCCGGCCCTGAGAATTTTTCTCGCCATTGTGTGTCCGTTGGCATGAGTGTCAAAGGATCCTTCATGAATTTCTTTCATAAGCATGTCTGCTTCTGGTCTTTCAACACATCGGAGCAAGACCATGTCAAAATTTCTCTTATAAAGAGTGTCACCGCTCAGGAAGAAGTTTCCAGCCAGTCTTCTGAGGGTTTTCCTGTCTTTTCTGAGTGCCCCAGGTGGGTACTCTTGTTTCTGAAGGAAGCATTTGATATCGTGATACCAAGGTCTGTCGTCTATGACTGCTTCAATAACGAAGATGTAAGCGGGCCGTTCAAGGCGCATGATGTCGATCTTAGGTATGTCATTCCATCGACCTACACTAATCATGGAAGAGAGAGTGGCTAATGCATCAGCCATGTGATTCTCATCACGAGGGATGTGATGAAAGTCGACTCTGTTGAAGAAAGGTAGCAACCTTCTTGCATAGTCTTTGTAAGGAATCAATCCTGATTGGTATGTGTTCCAATCTTCTTTTATCTGGTTAATAACCAGGGCTGAATCGCCGTATACGTCAAAGTTTTTGATCCTTAAATCAATCGCTTCTTCGAGACCCATGATACATGCTTCGTATTCGGCCTCGTTGTTCGTACATTTGAACGTAAGTCGAGCGGTGAAAGGAATGTGGGAACCCTGAGGGGTAACAATGATTGCCCCAATTCCGTTTCCATAATGATTGACTGCTCCGTCAAAGATAAGTCCCCACTGGGAACCTGGTTCTGGCCCTTCACTGGGTAGCGGTTCATCGCAATCTTTCATTTTTAGATACATGACATCTTCGTCTGGGAAGTCAAACCCGATTGATTCTTGATTGTCAATTGGTTGATGAGCCAAATGATCGGCTAAAATACTTCCTTTAACGGCTTTCTGAGCGTGGTACTCTATGTCATATTCTGATAGTAACATCTGCCAACGGGCAATCCTTCCTGTGAGAGCAGGTTTTTCGAATACGTACTTGATTGGATCCATTTCGGAGACCAACCAAGTAGTATGACGAATCATGTACTGGCGAAGACGTTTGGCTGCCCAAGCCAAAGCGCAACAAGTTTTCTCAAGCATCGTGTACCGAGTTTCGCAGTCGATGAATTTCTTGCTTAGATAGTAAATGGCAGACTCTTTCCGTTTAGTTTCATCTTGTTGGCCAAGTACACATCCCATTGAGTCCTCTAGGACTGTGAGGTAAATTATTAGTGGTCTTCCTTCCACTGGAGGTGATAGAATCGGAGGATTCAACAGATATTCCTTAATACTGTCGAAGGCGGTTTGGCAATCTTCTGACCAAACGCAATCCTGGTTCTTTTTGAGTAATTTGAAAATCGGCGCACAAGTGGCGGTCATAAGGAATATGAATCTGGAGATGTAGTTCAAACGTCCCAAGAATCCTCTGACTTGTTTTTCAGTTTTCGGAGAAGGCATTTCTTGAATGGCCTTGACCTTGTCAGGATCAACTTCAATTCCTTTCTGGCTGACGATGAACCCTAGTAATTTCCCCGAACGGACACCAAAGGTGCACTTGTTGGGATTCAAGCGGAGCTTGAATTTTCTTAGACGTTCGAACAATTTTGACAGATGTTCAACGTGCTCATCCTCTGTTCTTGATTTTGCAATCAAATCATCGACATATACCTCGATTTCTTTGTGTATCATGTCATGAAACAGAGTAGTCATGGCCCTTTGATAGGTTGCCCCGGCATTCTTCAAACCGAACGGCATTACCTTGTAACAAAAGGTACCCCATGGGGTAATGAACGAAGTTTTCTCCATGTCTTTCGGCGCCATTTTGATCTGGTTATAACCCGAGAATCCATCCATGAAGGAAAAAACTTTGAACTTTGTTGTGCTGTCAACCAGCATGTCAATGTGTGGTAAAGGAAAGTCGTCCTTTGGACTTGCCTTGTTCAGATCTCTGTAATCAACACACATTCTGACCCTTCCGTCCTTTTTGGGAACGGGTACGATGTTGGCTAACCATTGAGGATATTCAGATGTAGCGAGGAAACCCGCGTCGATCTGTTTCTGTACCTCCTCTTTGATTTTGATGGCCATGTCTGGGTGAGTGCGTCTCAACCTTTGCTTTACTGGCGGACATTCCGATCTCAACGGTAAGTGATGTTCCACGATGCTGGTATCCAACCCTGGCATATCCTGATAGGACCAAGCGAATACATCGGGGAATTCTTTGAGAAGCTTTATCAAACTTTATTTGACAGTTGGACTGAGCAGTGCTCCGATCCTGATTTCTTTTCTCTCTTTTTCTGAACCCAAGTTTACCGTTTCCAACGGTTCTTTGTGAGGTTCAATGGACCTTTCCTCTTGTCTGAGTAGTCGGGAGATTTCTTCTGGAATTTGGTCGTCATTTTCTTCTTCAGCCTCGAATAACGGGAACTCAAAGTTAGAAGAAGGCATCGGATCGTATGTTTCAACGGGGTTTAAAACAAGCAATCTGCATGACGTGATGATTCGTGTTTAGAAGAGATAGAGAAAATGTAAGTGTGTGCAGTGTGTTTATTTTACTGCTTGTTTTTATTATTGAATGTTTTTTTAGGATTACCATTTTCTGAAAAAGCAAAAAGAGAAAACAGCAATTAATGCGGAAATTACAGAACGACGTTATTTTATTAATGAACAAGTCGAATCTTGAAACTACAGCCCTATAAAACAAAACTCACTCGCTTCGGGCAAAGCGAAGAGGGAAATTTACAGAAAGCGAGCCCTATCAAAACATCTGTTTCACCTGGGCAGGGTGAAAGGTTAAAGATGGCAATTACTTTGACTGACGAACGACCTTCGGAACCTCGACAGCAACCCATTGGCGGCGAAAACCTCGGTGAATCACAAAGTCTGGCACCTTCCTTGATTTTTCTTCAGAAATGACGCTGATTTCTGGTGGAGCAGGATCATTGGAATCTGTCTCCCAAGCAGAATTGTCGTAGGAGGATTCCTCTGTTGCATTTTGCATAGCATTTGTGCTCTCAGCTGTATCTCCCCATCCAGTTGACTGGATATCTTCGAGCCTGATACGAGAGCTTTCGGGAGCAGTGTACTTGACCATAAAGTCGTATTTTCCACTTGGTTCTCCTAAAGTGTCCCAAACTTCTTTGGAACCGGAGAAGTCATCCCTCTCGATGACATTGACCTCGGGAAAAGCATAGTTGATGAATTCTAGTCCTGCAAATGTTGCGAATTCATCTTCATGTTGAGTAGCTTCCGAATGACCTGAGTGTTGATCCCATGACATGGCGGGGACACAGGTATTCTATTCAATGACGCTCAGCTGAGTTTCATTACTCGGCTGACTTTCTTGCCCCAAGTTTCCTGGGTAAGGTTGCCACATTGGCAGACCATCCATCGGGCCATAGTAATTGCGATCAAAGTTTTCTTTCATCAGAGTGTCTTCCTCTAATGAATTTGGCGGAGCACGACATCCTTCCGGATCACAATCTCCGTAGATCATTTCGACATCTGATCTTGGTATAAATCTCGGACTTTCTGTAGGAAAGCAAAAAGGCATAGGCACCTCTTTCTGAGACATATAGCCGTCCTTGTTAAGGTAGGACTTCCATTCTTCATCTGTGTCAGAGGGATCTTCCTCATTGATAGCATGAACTGTCTGAGACACTGGGTGAAGAAAACCTCCACTATGGAAGAAGTTTTGAAGGGGATGAAAACTTTCATCGTTGGCGGCTGTCTGAGTACAGGTCGCGGAAAAACCAAGACCCTTCTTTGTTTTATTGTCAATAGGAATGACAAGTCGTCCCCATCCTGTCGTATCGGTACTCTCGACCGCTTTGATAGCATCTTTGTATGAAGAAATTGAAGTTCCTTCTTTGAATTGATCGTTCTTGCTCACCGATAGTGCTTGGAACTGAGTTCCAATAACCTCCTCGGGTTCCACACAAGTAGATGATGATAAGTTACTCACGAGCAAGGCTTGTTCCCCACAAACCGTGACAAGTTGATCGTTCTGGACGAACTTTAGCTTTTGGTGGAGGGTCGAAGTGACCGCTCTATCCTGATGTATCCAAGGTCTTCCTAATAAACAATTGTATGTTGCCCGGATGTCCATGACCTGGAAAGTGATTTGGAAAGTGTGAGGACCAATAGTTATGGGAAGATCAACTTCGCCGATAACTGTTTTTCTGGATCCGTCGAATGCTTTGACGACGACCTCGCTGACTCTCATCGGAGGGCCCTTGAATGATATTTGCATCAAAGTGGACTTCGGCATAACATTCAGGGCTGACCCCGTGTCTACCAGTACGCTGGCTAAAGCATCGCCATGGCAGTTAACTGTAATGTTGAGCTCCATGTTATGACGACGACCCCCTTCAGGTATTTCCTCATCACTAAATCCCAAATTATTGCAGGAAGTGATGTTAGAGACAATGCTATCGAATTGTCTGATTGTTACATCTTGTTCCACAAAGGCTTGCTCCAAGACTTTCTGTAGAGCCTCTCTGTGTGCTTCTGAACTGAGTAACAGTGATAATACTGAGATCTTTGAAGGAGTCTGTAACAGTTGATCAACAATGTTATATTCACACCTTTGGATGAGTTTTAGCATCTCATCTTTGTCTTTTGAAAAGTCGGGATTACCAGATTGACTGACTGGTGGATCAGGAATTTTTGCCTGAAGTTCCTTTTCTTTGTTGGATTCTCCAACCCCTCGGTTGAAGATTCGACCACTCCGTGTTACACGACTGATGTCTGCAATATTCACGACGGAGGGTAATGGAATTTCCTTTCCATTTTCGATTATTATTGCACCGTATTTGTAAGGGATTGCCTTAGCTGATTCATACGGTAGTGGCCCCGGTAGATAGATGACTATGGGAACCTTCTGATTTTTCTGACCATCATAAGTAACCTTGATCTGTTCCCAGTTGGGAACTCTAGATTTGTCAAGTAGAGGGACGATGGCAAAAACATCCCTGATCTGGTGATGACCAGAGATCGTGACAATATCCTCAACTTGATCGGCAAGGTAGTTCGGCGACCAAATGATGGGTCCTGAACCTGGATATGGATGAATTTCTCCATGATCGATCTGACCCTGAAGAGCTGCTCTCACAAGGTAACACCCTTGGTTACTTTCCGAACAGACGCTACAACTGTCATAGTTGTGTGGTGGCACCTGGCCACGCCCACTTTGAATACAATGTAACCTCACTAGGTTACCTTCCATTGATCGGACATCCTGACTTTGACGACGAGTAGGATTCCTGTTATTGATACTAATTTGCTGAGTATCTTCATCCATGTAGATTGGCATCCACCAGTGATTTAACAAGTGCTGAAGTGCCTCCTGGACAAGGGTACAACCTCGATCGTTTTCGCAACCTGCTTTACAGTTTTGATAGTCATGTGATATTAAGAATCCGAGTCGGACCTGCTCAGCATGTAACTCTACCAGATTGGTATTCATCACGCGGATGTCAAAGATCTGAACCATGTTGATTTGATAGGAGTTCCTATCATGGTAGTCTTGGATCCATCCAAGATCCATCTGACGCTGGAGGGCCTCTTGTATGAAAGAGCATCCCTGTTTGTTTACCGAGCAAATCAGACAGGAACTGTAATCGTGCCGCGGCAGATTATGATACTGGCTTTGCCTTGAGTGCATCGCCACCAAGTTGACATTCATCACACGGATGTCGTGGTTTTGAATGACATTAGAATTCGTGTAAACCATGTTAACTCCACGAACTCGGTGCTCTTGGATCCATCCAAGATCCATTTGTTCCTGTAGAGCTGCTTGCACTACAGAACATCCTTGGTTATCTTTAGAGCAGATATCACACAGGTGATAGTTATGAGGTGGCACATGGCCATATCCACTCTGTCTACAATGCATCTTGACCAGATTGGTCCCCAATAAGAGTACATCGTGAATTTGATAGACATTGTTAGTCTCTTTCTCAATCAGATTGACTGCAGCTTTCTCGTGTTGAGGCAGCGGGTTCGTAAGAACATTAGGATTCGTATCTTTAAAAGATAAGAGCCCGCTCCTAACAAGCTTTTGCACGTCGGATTTGAAATTGAGGCAAGTCTCAATGTTATGCCCTGAACCTCCTTGATGATAAGGACATGTTTGATCCACCTTAAACCAGAAAGGCGGATTTTCCGGAACTGAAAGGGGAGACTTAGTCTGAATGTGCCCCTTAGCCAGCAGTAACGGAAACAGCTCTGCGTACGTTACGGGTATAGGATCAAATCTTGGTGGCCGTGTTGTACGACTGTTGTTATATGGAGGACGAGCCTGCTGAAGAGGCTGTTGTGTCCTTTGTTGATCAGGCTGGCTCTGTGCAACCTGAGGTTGATACATAGGAACAGGCGCGGGGACGATAGCAGGAGTAACAGCTGCTACTGGCTGAAAACGACGCCTTTGCTTTCTGAGAGAGATATTCCCAATATCTTGCTCTTTTTTCTTAGGGAGAGCACTACCGTATTTTTTAGTACCGCTCGTTGATCCAGTGTCTTTTACCAAACGTCCTTCTCGGACGGCTTCCTCAAGACGTACACCCATACCGACCATTTCGGTGAAATCACTGGGCGCACTGGCAATCATTCGGTCATAGTAAAATGAGCTTAAGGTCTTTAAGAAGATTTTTGTCATCTCTTTTTCCTCAAGAGGTGGACAAATTTGAGCGGCAATTTCACGCCACC